>OX246753.1:18115478-19365478 GCA_945910035.1 Brachypalpus laphriformis | reverse complement strand
AGTGGACGGAGGAAGGAAGAAGAAAAGAGTGTCCAAATTTAGATGACTTCGTGGGCTTCGTTTATGGTAGGTAGTGAAATGGAAAACTGATAAAGGAGTAATAAAGGCGCTAATGAACGAGTTGGGCAGTTGAACGCAATCTTGGCAACATGTTGCTAAAGACTGTCACTTAGGAAAAACAACATGAGAAGAACAAGGTGTGACGTGACATTGACAATATCTTGAAGTCGAGAGATATTGAGAGAGAAGGTAAGGAAAATAAAGAGAAAATACGAGAAGTGCCTTAGAGATGTGCATTCACTGTATTTTGAAAGGAACCTAAATTGAATGGGCAGACTTAATGAACCAAAGAATGGGTGTTGTTTGGAGTTGATTTATAAAACCATTATTATGGCTTTTAATTGCTTTCGAAATAGTAACTATTACGAGTAGTCTCTCCATAATATTAATCTTATGTGTGTGTGCGTTTTTTGTTTGCCCAGTTAGGCAGGGAATTCTTGGGAAGACAATTGCTTCCTAGCCCAGACCAAATCAAAATAAAAAAAACATACACTGTAGCTAGGCAACAACTTGGCTAACACCTCGATATATTCTAAATGATGAATGATATATGGTATTCTTTGTAGATTTGGAGCGATTGACCTCGAGAGACAGCGAATTACAGTAACCTGACTACAGATTCAATAAAACATTGCA
This sequence comes from Brachypalpus laphriformis, assembly GCA_945910035.1. NCBI lineage: Eukaryota > Metazoa > Arthropoda > Insecta > Diptera > Syrphidae > Brachypalpus > Brachypalpus laphriformis. Next base: position 19,364,782 of record OX246753.1, on the reverse strand, counting down.
TTATTTCTATGATAGATATCCCTATGAATTCAAGGAATAAAGAGAGTACTTATTTATTTTATTTATTTGTTAGCTTAATACTAATGTCTAATAACTTATAGTAAAACTTAAAAATGAGACTAACAAAAGGGAAATTGAACTACTAATTTATGGGCTAACTAGCTGACCAGTGCTCGCCTTGCTTCGCCCGCATTTTAGTTGACGGTTATTTACTTGTTGAAATATAATTGCCAACTGAATACAATACCAAAAATGTGTAAACTCAATTATAACTTCCCCCGTGGGAATCCCACCAGAGCATGCGCAAACCCGCTTCCAACACACTATTTATTTTAAATTCATTAAAACATTCTAAAACGTGGACAAATCCAACAATCAACATCTCATCTAACAAAATTGAAAAATATTGCAATAGTTCTATGTCTACACATACATATGCATGTACATATGTACCTTCGCGTATATTCCCAAGTCTCTTAATTGCATGAAGTTTTGACAGCACATTGATATCTTAATTAATAAAATTTACAATATCTTAGATTTGGCACTGACAATGTTTTTTTTTTCAATTTTAACTCTAGAAGAGATCGTACACTGAAGATCAAAATATAATCATGGGATAGCGTGCCCATATACTCACACACACATACTATTGCAACGATAGCCACAGCTGCATAACTGCTGGCCGTGGTCTCCAAAAATACAAATATTTAGCGCAACAGCTCTTTAAAGTGCCAGGGCCTGGCTTCTCGCAACCACTCATGTTGTGTGCGTTATATTTTTCACACGAATGGAAGGGATTTACAAGCTTAATGCCGAATCCGAACGGCGATTTGAGAAGCTTTTTCGTGACAATAATACTCTCGGATGCTTGTCAGACGCTCGCGAAAAAACTTTTTGGTATTTTCTGGGATTCGAACTTGGAATCCCATGCGTAGTGATCCGACAGACTAACCACTTACGCCACGGCGCCAACCGCCGTGGTCTCCGCTGAAGGAAAATTGTGGGCGATGTTTTGATTAATTGTTTTTAGCATTGCTCAGCTTCAGGATAACGTAGAAGGATGTTTTATACCTTAAATGAATTTACTAAATTCACCTGTTTATTATTTTTTTAATCCGGAGAGCCAGTAGTGAGCTACAGCTGTGTAATCAATATTTACAGATGGAAAATTCGATCTCAACCCCCTTTATGCCACTTAGACCTGGAATTTCGGAAAATCTCTTCTTATCTCGCATCTAGGCAAAATAAGGAATAACTGTGCAAAACTTCAAGTACCTGCGTCTAGTGTTGTTGTTAAGACAAAGCTTCTCAAAACAATTTGCCCTTCGGATATGGCACTAAACTGTAGGACCCTTCCATTCGTGTGAAAAATATAGCCCACACAACGCGAGTAGTTGCGAGAAGCTAGGCCCAGGCACTTTGGAGCTATTGCGCCAAATATTTATTTGTTTTATAAGCTGGAAACTTAAAAACTGAAAACTAAAAGTAACAACTGAAACTTAGCATTCGATGGATGTGATGTTAGAGGATGAATTGTAGTGCTGAAAGGCGTTTCTGAGTGTAGTTTTGCTGAGATGATGATGATGCCATTGACTCGTGGTGTTCGTAATTGGTGCGGAAGAGGGGTACCGACATAAGATTACGTGGGTTAGTGTTAAATGAGATCATTTGGAGTAACATGTAATCAATGTTACTAGCTAATACCTTATGAATAAAGAATACATCAGCAACTTCAAGACATTTTTGTGGAGACTGTTAGATGATTAGTCTCAGACGATCGACGTTTGCTTGTGGGTTGTACCTATCCTCCTAAGCAAGACCTCATAAGGCAAAGCGGATGAGCCTGCGCTGAATAGCTTCAATACGCGATATATGGATTCCATAGTACGATGACCATACATGGCTAACGTACTTAAGGGAAGGTCTAACGAATGTAATCTAAAGGAATTTTGCGACATAGGGGTTTAATAATTCCTTAGGCCACAGTTTAATGAAACCTAGCGAAGAGTTTAGAAAACAAATATTTGGCGCAACAGCTCTTTAAAGTGCCAGGGTCTAGCTTCTCGCAATCACTCATGTTGTGTGCGTTATATTTTTCACACGAATGGAAGGGACCTACAGTTTAATGCCGACTCCGAACGGCGATTTGAGAAACTTTTTCGTGACAACAATACTCTCGGATGTTTGTCAGACGCTCGCGAGAGGTGGGACCGTGAAAAAACTTTTTGGTGTTTTCTGGGATTCGAACTTAGAACCTCATGCGTAGTGATCCGATACACTAACCACTTACGCCACGGCGCCCACGAAGAGTTTATCCTGCTGATAATCTAATCTTTATGGGAACAAAAATTGAGTTCCCTGCCGCAGATAACACCCAAATCACGCAGTGAAGAAACTATGGGAATAAGCTCGCCGCTAATGAAGTAAGTCCTTGGGGGTGGTGAAAGATGCTTACGAGGATATGTGATAGCTTGACATTTACGAATAATGAGCTCCAAAAGATTCTTGTGAAACCAGACTGAAAACGAATTCAAGTCATCTTGCAGTCGGCGAGAATCAGCAGGAGATGATACATTTCTGAAGATTTCCATGTCATCAGAGTAGATAGATAAATGGAAGTTATTAATGATATAATCGACATCATTCATTGTCAAGATAAAGATCAGTGGTGCAAGGTGGCTGTCTTGTGGGACTCACGAAGTGGCCCAAATAGGATCAAAGATCTGAAAAGGACTTAGATATTTGCGATCTTTTGAGTAAGATTTGTTCCATGAGATAAATTCCGATGGAAAACGAAATGTTTTGAATTTGAGAACAATAATTGCGTGCTAAATTTTGTCGAAGACTGCTAAAATGTGAAGCAACTACAAACACTTCTTTTCCATCTTCCAGTACACACAGAGTTCTAGATACAAGCTTGGAGTATCCGCCTCTGTTTTGATGTATACAGAATCAAAATAGAACTAAAGCTGAAATGTTCTGTGCACGGTTGAGTATTAATAACTTATGCGAACTCTCTAAAGATTGCAGCGTTTTTGATACAGAATTTATCACCACCGATGGGGCGACATTACGTTTATTAATAAGCAAACTAAATTCACACAAAATCAATACCTTGTGGCCAAGGAGTATTCCAGGTACTAAACCAGAAAAGATAACAACACGCCCTACAATATGTGTATCAGCTATTTCGAGGAAGATCTACATAACCGCGATTGTCTACACAAGCATTCAATCGGGCGGTGGAAACAGCTGCAAAGAGATTCTCCACTCTTAGGTTGGTTTGTGTGTGCGTTATTGATGTAACTAATTTGTGCCCTCTATTGAAATACTAAATTAGTATATGTTCAGTAAATTCAGTCACTCTCGGTTTAAACTTTTAGTGAAAAGAACGACACCAAAGGAAAAATTCGATATATTTGTCAAACAATTCAACACTGAATCCGAAGGAAGGAAAGACTCAAAGAAACAAGTGGTAACATTGATATTTGATTAAAATAATGGCGTCACAGATAAGGTGCATCCTTAAATTATTGGTTTGCTAAAATAGTACTACACCAAACGGGATATATACCATAGTCTTCAAAACTGTGTGCAAGAAAAAACACTCATTTTTTGTAAGCATTTCTTATAAAAAAAACGTTTCGTTCCTTCTGGAAAACCGCTCGAAATCAATCGATCTCCAAAAAAGATAAAAAATGGTTACCTCAAATCCACCGCCCTATAGTCTTATTTTTCATGCTATCAAAATTGATGGAAAAATTCAACATATAATCAAATATGTAAATGAACGCAGCTGCGAAAAGACGACCAAAAATTGTGGCGTAAGGAGATCGTACCTTCTTGGTGCCAAAATCAACACTTGTGTAACCTGTCACGATCATATTCAACATTATATTTATTGTACATCGACACAAAAATAGCTCGTTTGCAAAAATTACAACTAAAACCGGGGCTTGAGTATTGCACTCATGTTTGGAGTTCCTCTCCAAAATACTCTCCACATTATGTTGAAATGAGCAGTTCGCGTAGCACACTTGTTTCTTTATTCTTAAAACTCAGCCAAAGTAGGTATCCCAAGGAACAAAATTTGGGCGTTTCACCAGGCTGACAATTAACCTATTTGACGACAGCGAGAAAATCTTTCCAATGTTCTCCACCACTCAAAACACTATTATATAAAATTTTAAAAAACCAGTGATGGAGTTAAAGAAAGGTGTATGGTGGTGACGACAATGCGTACTCGTTTTTTAGAGAACAATTTGTAACGCGAACTGAGGAGACAGCGGTGAGCGAACTAGGACCAACATGTTCGCCAGGCAGATACATCATCGAACCCCTACAAACAACGATCGATGCAGTAACCGGGAGACAGTCAACGAACTGAGGTACAGACGAGTGGTTTTTTTACTTAATCCTTACTTAATCCGGTCCCCTTTTACCCATAGGGTGTCGAGGTTTCATCCTTATTTAGGTCGCTCTTTTCCTCTGGAAGTTCCTCTATATGCATCTGTCTCTAGCTAATTGTTTGGCCGAGGACCAATTTTCTCCTGCTTCTCTCAAAATTTTTTCGACGGAGTTATCCCAAGTCATTTTGGGCCTTCGTCTTTTGTTTTTCCCTTCAGCTTTTGCTTTCCAAACTTTCTTTACCTGCCGGTTATCATCCATACGAACTAAGTGACCAAACCACCGAAGTTTTTTATCATCCAGAATTCTACTTCTCGTTTCCAAATTTAGTGTTTTTCTTATATTTTCGTTTCTTATCTTGTCGATTCTCCTAATTCCTAGCACTCTCCTGAGGTATTTCATCTCCATGGCTTGGATCTGGCTTTCCTGTTTCTTAGTAAGTGTCCAATTCTCTCCTCCAAATAAGAGGATCGGACGGTACATTGTGTTGAAAATTGATATTTTTGTACTTTTCGTGATTTGTTTATGGTCTAAGAATTTCTTTTGCAGGGTCACGTACAGAGCATTAGCCGACTGGATTCTCGCTTTCAAGTCTTCTTCAGAATTGCCTTTGCTGTTTATTATACTTCCTAGATATGTGTACCTGTCAACCTGCTCAATAGCTTTGCCATCCACCAACACACTCACTACTTCTGGTTCGTTCCCGATTACCATCACTTTAGTCTTTTCGACATTAAGTTGGAGTTTTTGTAATGCTAGTGTTTCTTTCCATATCTTTAGGTTTTTTTCCAGATTGTTTATTGAGTTTGAAAACAACACTATGTCATCAGCAAATGCACATGCCTTCAGATGAACTGGTTGTAGAAGTCTGTATCCCACTCTAAAGTTTTCCATTCTCTCTTGGCATTGACTGATTGCATCATCCATGGCGCAAATGAAGAGTAGAGGGCTCAAAATACTTCCTTGTCTTACTCCTTCTGATGTCATGAATCTTTCCGACAATATATTACCAGTCCTTACCACATTGTAATTTTCTTTATATATATTCTTGATCACTCTTATACGATCTTCTTCTACTCCCTTAACCGTAAGGCTTTCCCAAATTTTTCTTCTGCTTATTGTGTCGGACGCTTTTTTCATGTCTATAAAACAAGTGTACACTTTCTGTTTTTTTGCCAGCTTTTTCTCCAAAACCTGCTGCACTATGAAAATATGGTCTTGTATCCTATGGGCTGGTCGAAAACCGCTTTGAACATCTGATAGTTCTTTCAAGGATTGACTCATAAACATTTAGCGCTGAAGGCAGCAGTGTAATGCCTCTGTAGTTGTTACAATCTTTTGTGTCTCCTTTTTTAAATATGGGAAGAATCACACCATATTTCCAATCTTCTGGGACCTCATTGCTTCTCCACACCATGTTTAGTATGTCAAGAAGTTCTCTTCTTCCTTCTTCTCCTAAAAATTTGTATAAGTATAATATACTTATACGCCTACAGTTTAGTTAATAAAGATAACCATTTATAATAACCTTTATAAATTCGTCTTTGGAACATGTTCCCAGGAAACACATTTTCAGAAAATCTCCAACTATTAAACTAACGTCTCGACAGGGTTGTAATTTCGCCTTTCCTAAAGAATTATAAAAAACAAATATCTTTTGAACTAGCCTAGAATATGCCTAGAAAAACGGTGAAGTAAGTAATTAACCAGAGAGAGTGTGCTCTATTTAATTGTATTTGTCCACTCTATGCTACAATCTCATACTTTCATTATATCTATGACCACAAGGTAAAGTCGAGTTAGGACAAAATTGAGTGAAGATTGCCAAAAGATGCGCACGAAGTTAATGCTACCAAATTGTTACCTTATTACCTGTTATCGTTACCGAGCTATAGTCAAAGGAACAAGACTAAATTTCCAAATTTCCATACGTTTTCAGGAAAAACGAAAACTTTAAACTTGTTTTCTGAGAATCTGTGAAAATCGACTTGGGCGGTTTTACCTTGTTGCCACAGATATGTAGAACCAGTAAAAACGAAAGATTGTACTTGCGCTTTAAACCAGGAACTACGCATTCAATAACCGGATCAACGTTTTTGCTAATTTACGTCGTAATGTTGGTCTCTTAATTTATCCAAATCGCCTACAGCGATACATGCTTCCTTCCATTTCCCTTTTATTCTAAAATAAATCTGTCAAAATGTTTACCATACTGTCTTACTTCATCAATATACAACATCGGCAACGCAGCCATTGAAAACTTATTACAAAAAGTCAAACTCAAATAAAATGTTTCCGAAGAGACACCAAACCAAGAGATCTAAAGAGAAAATTTCCTCGATCAACCTGTTCAGCAACAAAAGTCATGTGTATCTGTTGCACTGTCAACAAGTCCGATGACACACGATTTCTCATCAACATAAACACCAAAGCCAACAACAACCGCACGCCAGTGACACACGATTTTACGATCTCCTCTCTACGATCTTCCATATGTGGTCACATCAGTTGCAATCAACATTGTTCATAGAGTCAGCCTCTTGTTGCTTCGCTAGAACAGAAAGCAACAAACTAACGTTACTGTGCCTCGGCACATTTTGTTAGTCAACATCGAAACGGCTTGCCGATAACTTATTGTGTAGCGCACGTATTTAATGTTCGTGGTTTTTCATGTTTTGTAAATTTTTCTTATGAAAATCTGTTTTTCTCACAAGTTCAGTGAATTGTATACTGTGTCTGAAAAAGCGATCTTTATTATTTTTTTCCGTTTACGTTTAAAAATAATCAAAGTATCTGTAGTAGGTGTGGAGAGCAATCCGCACAGTAAAATCGCGCTTCTCTATTGAAGCAAGTAATGCCCATCGTGGATTGTGTTTACATGCGGCGATAGTGTTCTTTCTGTTCTATTGTATTCCCTTTCCGAATAGAAGAGATTAGAAGCAAAAAAAAAAAAATATTCCGAATAATAACGAAAACGAGAAGAATATCAAATCTCCCAGAAATTTAATCGAATTGTATAGTAGTGCGCCGATCCCAAGGTATTAGTGGCAATTATCGACCGATTTGTCGACATCGATCGACAGCAAGATCTTTTCTTTTTGTTGGTGTTTCTTTTACTTTTGTGCTGCGTTTTCTGCCACTCAATTCGTGGGAAGTGTAGTTTTGTCTGTTCAAAAAAAAGAACAGTTAATTGTGTGAGAAAAAAAGAGTGATCGTGGTGTTGCACAAAACTTTGGCAACATAAATAAGGAAAAAACCGAGGATCACAGCTCGAGAAAAATTTCAAGGGGGCGGGGGGCTCTCATTTAATGAAATAACAAAAAGAAAATATGCAAAAACATTTTTGTGGATTACATTGCAACTGGTTTGAGGAAAGTACCATTATCAACATCACATCGAGCCCCGATCGTGGGATATTGTTCAACAATACACAACAGCGGATAAAAACTCGTAGGAGTACCGAACTTACGGAGAAACCCGTGGATTAAAAATAAAAATAAGGAGCAGTTGAGCAATAAGTCGTCACAAAAGTAAGTACCTATGGGTTGCCCGTTTAAATTATGTTTTCTTTTCCTGACAACTTCCGTAAACGCATCCGCTTTGTAGTTGTACGCACCACACCTAAAGTGGGGTGCAACAACAAATGTATCTTAAACATTATTATCCAGCTATAGTCTAGAAGTCAGCCGGCAGTGTGTGCAATAGTCAGAAGTGTGGTTGCCCCCCTTTTTTGTTATTTTAATTTGTTACCTCCTGCGATCGCGCCGACTGTTTTTGCAGTCAGTTTTGTTTTATGGGCGCAATGTGTCGATCGATTTACGCATTGGGGTACAGGGTGCATCAAATTGCAACTAGAGAAGAGCGTTACTGTAAATAAAGCCTAAATTCTTAAGTTCACAAAATATTCTTCCGCCTTTAAGCGTTTAGTACTACAGGTAGTATTACATGTATTTAATCAAGTATGACGACAATGGCATGTATGTACAGTAAATATATCTTACGTGGTGGAAGGGGATCTCGGGTAAATATGTGGCTGCCTTTTGCGCCAAACTCCAAAAATGGCTTGTCTCGGCTGCATGAGAGCTTTTCCGAGTACGCCTGGCTCTGCTTTAGATGCTTTGCTTCGTCTGACGCAATGACACCAGAACTTCAGCTGATGCACAAATTCAGAGTCGACTTTCCTTGTGTTCAGGACTGGCTTCGGCCAGAGTCTGAGCCAGGAATGGAATGCAGTCGTATTTTCACGGTCGGTTCCAAAATCAGTCAAGGGTCTGGTGCTAGTGTCTTCGTGGAAGTCGACAACATTAGACTTCTTTTCTCGTTAGGCAAATATGCGTCTGTTTTCGAAGCGGAAATTTATGGAATCCTAATGACCATGAACTATGTTTTGAAGAACAGGTGGAAGGGCCGTAGTATTTGTGTCTGTGGTTAGAGTCAGACTGCGCTTAAGGCCTTGCTCAATCCTTTAACTACTTCCAAAATAGTTCCTGTAACCAAAAACTCTTTAAACTCGGTCGCAAGGCTGAATACTCTGCCTTTTATCTGGATGCCAGGGCACACTGGGATCCGATGAGATTACTAGACAAGGCTCAGAGGAGGCTTCTTCAGGCTCCGAATCCGCGTTCAGTCTCCTTTCGTCTTCGATTAGGGCTTCCATTGACGATTGGGTCTCTCACGAACACAATTGTGTGTGGCATGACTCCAGGATGCAGGTTAACTAAACGTATGCTCCCGAACGTCTGTAAGAAATCAGTTGCATTCTTGCTACCTCTCAGCAGAAAAGACTGTAGACAACAACCAATTTGCTTTTGCCAAGCACCTGAATGTGCTATGCTTGAGGGACTTTACAATCTGCGGCACTTGTGGAGAGAGCGATGACACCGCGGAACATTATCTCTGTGAGTGTCCGGCCTTTGCTCGTATTAGGTGGCAGATCCTCGGTGCTAATGTGGTAAGTGCTGGTACTGTAAGTCCTCATCACTTAAGTGCTTGCTTGGCTTTCTTAGAAACGCAAGGCAATTCCAATAAAATGGGTAAATCAGGGTTCGCTTCCTGGTAGTACAATGGACCGGTTGCGTCCGAGTGCTTCAGTCGAGCGTTTCCTATCCCGACAAACAAAATATGTACATATGTCTTACCTACAATAGTGGTCGCATAAATTACAGTGAACACCTTCTGAGTTGGTGGGCGCCGTGGCGTAAGTGGTTAGTGTGTCGGATCACTGCGCGTGAGGTTCCAAGTTCGAATCCCAGAAAACACCAAAAACTTTTTCAGGGTCCCACCACTCGCGAACGTCTGACAAACATCCGAGAGTATTGTTGTCTCGAAAAAGTTTCTCAAAACAAATTGCCCTTCGGATACGGCACTAAACTGTAGGTCCCTTCCATTCGTGTGAAAAATATAACGCACACAACATGAGTGGTTGCGAGAAGCTAGGCCCTGGCAGTTAAAGAGCTGTTGTGCCAATTATTTTTTTTTTTACCTTCTGAGTTGAAGAGACACAAGCGAAACTAAAGGGCCATTCACGGCTAAGCGACCTGCGAAAGCGACATTTTGACATTTTATTCACCGCAACTTTTTCATTTGGTTGCCACAATCCGCGAATTTCAGTTGTCATTCATTATGTGACTAATTGCCTAAATATAAAAATACATAACTACATAACGTAGCTTTCATTTTTATTTCATTTGATCTACAATACATCATCTTACCTTATTTTCGATAAATTCATCCACGATTCATCCACCAAGAGCAAAACAATGTTTTGATCGCGCGAATGTGAATTTTGTGGAATGTGGAGTGCGTTGACAGTTCGCAAAAAGTATTTGCTTATTCGCGGAAAAATCGGCGAGTTGTTAATTTCTTCGCTCAAACTATTACAATTCCATTTGTTTTACATTAATCGATAGATCAATTAAGAACCTTAAGAACTTTGTCAATTTAAGGGGGTGTCCATTCAAGGAAGACAGTGTAATGAACAATTTTCAGAAGACAGGAAAAAACTATGTCCAAGCAACACTTCATCTGCATCTGAGGGCGGCAATAGTGTAGTGGTAACGTCGTCAATTGCCACGCTAATGGTTCATGGTTCAAATCCTTTAAATCCTGACGTCAGCAAGCATTTATTTATTTCTCATGAAATATATAAAGACAGTCCGATCAATTGCGAAAGCTTGTGTGAACACTATTGCGAAGGCATAACACTGGCAGTAGCTTGGTCATATGGCTGGAAAAATTGTTCGGTCTGTTGGATAATTGACGTGCCTATGACGTCCGTAATCGCAAAAAAAAATACTGTGAATCAGAAGCAAAGCCAAAAAATAACAAAAATCTCATCAGTTATCTAGACGTCACCCCCGGCGTTTCTCTGAAGCTGAGCTTCAATCCAGTACACCAAATCTTTCTCTTTCTCTATCTATCCTTTCCAACGCCTGCACTGTAAACAAAAATTAAAGGGTATTCATAACCCCTTGAGTGCGCGCGAAGTATTAAAAAAAAAACATTTACTCTGATTGAACAATAGCGTCGTTTATATCAAACGATTGGTTAGAAACCTTTCCAGGGAATCAAGGCAATTAGTACATTCACTCAAACCTCAAGCAAATACTGAATTTTTAGTTTAAATTCAAGGGAGCTCAGTTTAAAATTTCTGCGAAATTGAAAAAATCTGGCCAGATTCGTTAAATGGAGATGGCCATTCGAAGGACCCTTTATAAATTGTGGTTTAAACCATAGGTCATGCATGGACGAAGAAGAAATTGAATTTGTTCGTCACCTACTGTGTGATTGTCCTGCCCTATCCGTCATAAGAATGAAGACTCTTGGTAGTTACTTCTTCTCGGAGCTGGAGGGCTGCTCGCTTAGACTGCTGGTCTAACTCCTTTGTCACAAGGCACCCATCTACCTAAACTAACCTAAACCATAGGTCATGAATGTTGGAAAAAAATGTGTCTGTTCCAAAAAATGTATGATGGTATTACACATTTGTCCTATGAAAAAATTATAATTACAATCAATGGTATGGTCGACAAGTGGTATGTTGGCGGTTCAAGTACCAACCATAACTATTACACTTTTACAATAATAAAGTTAAATATTGCGGGATTTAACACCTAGGGTAATCTAACAACTGCTCGAAAAAACTACTGTGAATCAAAAATGAATGCCAAAATCCGACCAGTTCGGATGCCACTGAAACCTAATACTATCAGATTTTCCTCATCTCTTCTCTCTATTTCCAACTTGCATGTGTATGTGGTGCGTTAAACTATGTACAATAGTTGCATTACAAGAGTTATACTCTTAGACATAATTTAATATTTAAAAAAATTAAACAAAACTATTACTAGTTGCAGGCAAATAACATTTAATTCTAAAAATATTATTCCGAAAAAATGAAGGAATGACAGGGGTGGCAATGGTGCAGTAACTGCTGTGTTTGCTTATTATCTAATTTGTCCAGGTTCGAACCCCAGTGGAGAACGTCAACCAATAGTCACTCGATCGTAAAAGGGAACGAATAACTTCGAAGAGTCTTATTATTTGAATTGTAGGATTTGAAGAAAAAAAAATATCGTATTAGCCCTAAGCAGACGCGACTGTACAATTTTCTCTTCATCAAAAAGTAAACATGTAGGCCAATAGATGGTGAAGAGGTTCGTTCTTACCGTGCTTCAATGAGGCTTAGGTAAGAAGATAAGAAAAAAGTTTTCCTGGCATTCTACGAGTGGATCACCTTGTGGATAGAGATGAGGTGCTGCGAATTCATATTTACCTACACGGTTTAGACCGTAATCACTACTTCATTCTGCATCAAAATTTGAATGAGAATTTAATTTTTTCTTCTCTTTGTACTTCTTTCCATATTATGAATGTCATTCATTCAATATATTTAGCTTTTCCTAAGATTTGGTATTCCACTGCGTTTTGTCTCGAAGCTTCAAATATCTGATCTGTATCGTTCTTTAATCTTGAGGGCTTACCGCTTATGCGTATTTCTTAAACCTTTATCCAATTATTTATTGACTGTATTAAATATGTATGTAGGTTGTTCGGTAATGATGGCAGTAATTTGTCTACCACCAGTAAGACACTATCATTGAAATCTGCTTATTCCACTGTGCCTTAATTTTAGTAAAATTTCATTCGCAGAACAAATTTGTAGGAATGGTGTTCGCACTTATTTTTGACGTGTACCTCTAAATGCCAGAACCCGTGCCAAATACAAAGTAAACAGGACTTTTTAAAAATAGATATTTCTAGTGAGGCCATCTATTGGTAATTATATGCAAGGAAAATTAAAAAAAAATGTCAAAATTTCATGACATTTGGGCGAATAGAAGCTGAGTTATTGCGTCTGAAGCGACAGTATGTTTGTGTCATCGGTACAAAATGAGCATCGAACAAAGAGCTAATGTTTTAAACTTGGTAAAACTTTTACCGAAACGTTTCAATTGATAAACCAAGTTTATGGTGATGATTATTTATCCCGTGGCAGAGTTCATGAGTGGTATGCATATGTGATTTAAAAACGTTCGTGAGGACATCAATGATGAGCAACATGTTGTCCAACCGAAATCCGTGATCACCACAGATTTCATTAAAACTGTGCGTGAATTCATCAAAGATTAACCAAAATCTTCATTGAAATTCATGGTATTAGAATTGAGCATCTCAAAAACATCGCATTTCGACCGAACATTTGGGCTACCGAAAAGTGTATGCATGGTTTGTTCCGCACAAGTTCACTGGCGACCAAACATTGCTCAGAATTTAACACTTGTGATCGATTTGACACGGTGCGACTTTTACCTTTTCGGAAAAATGCTTTTGCCTATGAAAGGAAAGTGTTTTGTGGACGAAGAAGCCATCCAAAAGGCTTGTAGCGACGTCCTGAAAGACATCCCGGCCGACGAGCTAAAACACTCATTCGACATGCTTTTACACCGTACAAACCGCTGTATTAAGTCAAAAGGGAACTATTTTGAATAAAATAAATTGGCTTTGCCAAAAAACTTTTTGTTCTTATTTTTAAAAAGTCCTGTTTACTTTGGAACGCACCTTGTATTAGCTAATACGTATCGTTTTGAGCATGTATCAGAAAATCTGCTTGAGTAAAATACGCGTAGTAAAGCGATTTTTGATTGTTGGGAGTGAGTACGTCGAGCTTACCGTTAATGGAATTTTTATGAAAATAGTTTTTAGAAGGATCAAAAAACCTCCAAATAATTGAAAGAAGGTCAAATACAACCATTTTTTTTGTTTTAAATCAAAACACGGCTGTTGTCGTATGACAGCAACTCAGATTGTAATTGTCTTCTTTGAAGAGGATGAGTGATATAACAAATGTTTACTTAAACAAGTATCGAGTAAACTCACCGTTTACTAAAGAGCCCATCTACCACATACGGGCGAAACTTATATACTTTTTTGGAGTATAGGCCACAAATTCTTTCAATAATTTATAAATTTAAAAATCCGGAAACATATTTAAGTACATATACTGTACATAAATTAAACATACGGTGGTGGATCAATAAGTACCCGTGTTCGAAGACAGATGGTGTTGCTGAGAAAAGTGTGTATTACCATAGTGAACAACCATCTTTCAAACAACGCCATACCAAATTTTAGATTGATTCATAGGGTAGTTTTGCATTGACAGCCATTGGAATTAAACGTTGTTAGTGTTTTTCGCTACGATGGAAAAAGAACAATATCGATCCGTAATTCGTTTTTTATTGTTGGATGGAAAAACGTGCGAAGAAATAAAATCGAAGTTGGATGCTGTCTATCGGGACCCTTCACCATCTATAACAACAGTGAGATATTGGTTCAACGAATCTAAAAGATCTGTTTTTGATGAGGAGGGCCCAGGTAGACGTGGTTACTGAGGAAATCGTTGAAAAGGCCCGTGATGTGATTCTCGCTGATCGCCGAATGAAAGTGCGCGAAGTAGCAGAGACGTGTCATACGGAACGGCATTCAACATTTTACATGATAAGTTAGGAATGAAAAAACTATCGGCCCAATAGGTGCCGCGATTGCTAACGGTAGACAACAAGCGGATTCGGCTGACAACTTCAAAGCAGTGTGTGGACCTCTTTAACGAAACTCGCAGGAATTTTTGCATCGAGTCGTCACCGTTGATGAAACCTGGATCCATTACTATACACCAGAGCTTAAGCGACAATTAAAACAATGGATTTTTCCAGGTGCATCTGGTTGGAGGAAGGCAAAGGCGGTTCCATCGGCTGGAAAGATCATGGCTACAATTATTTGGGATTCAAAGGACATAATTCTCATCGACTTTTTAAAAAAAGGAAGCACGATCACAGGAAAGTGAAGTGAATTATTGAACCGATTTGATAAGAAATTGAAAGAGGAAAAGTGCCATTTGGCAAAGAAAAAACTGCTGTTCCACCATGGCAACGCACCTGCTCACTCTTCCGGAATTATTGGGGCTAAATTGCACGAATTGCGCTACGCATCCACCATATTCACCCGACTTGTCTCACTGCAATTTCTTCCTGTTCGCTAATCTGAAAATGTGGCTCGCGGGAAAAAAATTCAGCTCAGACGAGGAGAACATCGTTGAGACAGAAACCTTTTTCGAAGAGTTTGACAAGTCGTATTTTTTTTTTTAGAGAGTTTAAAGAAATGGAAGGGACTTTGGGAAAATTGAATTGCTCTGAAAGGAGATAATAAAAAAAAAAAAAATTGTGATTACTTCTTCATTGTTAACACAGGTACTTATTGATCCACCCTCGTATGTTAGCCATAACACATTGGTGCTTAAATAGATTATTCCTATAGGGCCAAATAATGTTTTTTTTTTATTTAATAATTACGTAATTAAACTCTTAATGTAATTGCCTGAAGTAAGATGGAAGGAAGTGAAGTAAGGTAGGAATGAGCTATTTTGTTGTGGTGGTTTCGAACTCAGGTGATATTGGGTTTCAGTACATGCTAACTCCATGGCTGGTATCCGAAATTTGGTAATTTTTGCAGTAGGTTCTGATTTCTAGTATTTGTTTCAAGTAAGTATTGATCTACTCTAGGTTGCGAATGATAGCATCATTTAATTTTATTATTAGAATGGATACGATTGGTGCTTAACCCGACAACTTACCACTCAAGGACCGATCATCATGCCAGAATGCTTGATTAAAGCATATCATATTTTCGCAAATTTTGTTTTAAATTCTGAACATAAATGTATCTTTTAACGATATTATAATATCACATGTATTTCCAACTAACTTTACGTAACATTAATCTGCAACCATTCTAAATATTTTTTTTTTCTGTGTGTTCTGGAACTGGCTGGTCCTTAACATTTCCATAAGATGTGTACGATTCCCTTATCGGCGCAAACCCTAGTCTGTTTTTCAAAGGCTCTACTATTTACTTACTAGTATTGTAAGTTTGCGGTGACCCTCTCTCACCTTAAATTATACACAAGAATATGGTTAGACTTTCACTTCCTCAACATTCTCGACATTCCGTGTCTAATTTCACACTACATACTTAAACTGGTGAGTAAATGGCTTAACTAATTAACTCATCTAGTTTTTCGCTCCTTTTCGCTAGAACTGACATCCAAGCCTTCTAACTGCATTGGAGTATCTCCTATAGCAAATCCGAGTGCGCCCTCGACGTGCCGGAAGACATTTGCCCCCACCACAATTAACCTAATCAAATGTTGTTAAACAAACTCCAAATGGCAGGCATAAAAAAAAAGATTCATTCCAATTAAGAAAACGAACCCCACGAGCTGTAAGACATCTCAAATACCGATCGCAATCTCCCCCTCGTTCTCGGTTTTGTGGCAAACAATCGCACGCTGCTCTCTATGTCGGCAGCTGCCCACCCATGTGGCAAAGAGATCATCTTCTACCATGCAACACCACCACCACTACACAATACAAAAACAACAAAAATTGTATCCATATCGTGCCTCAGTGGCCATTGTCTATGACAGCAGCGGCGGCGGCGGCTTGAGTTGTGATGGGAAATGAATCGAGAACAAAACGCGAAACGCAAACCGACGGAAGAGAGGGTAAACAGAAATTCAGACATGCAGCAGCTCACAAGAAAATGGCAATAGTTCGCCAAGATGATGGTATTATTAGATACACTCTGCCTTTCCATCCGATGTTCTGTGCTCTACGCCGCACTTCAACTCTAGCTTCCACTCGGACTCTGTGTTCTTTTCGATTTACCAAAGTTCTATAGGTCATGTGTGCTGTCGTAAGCTGTGCTATTGCCTGTGAATCGGTGATATGTGTTTTGGTTGCATGCAGCTGGGAATCTGGGAATCACAGTATGAACGAAGTTCCAGGTAATCACACCATAATCTGGTCATGGTTCCTTACGTGTTGGGTGCTTACCAGTACTTAGCCCTTCGTATCGGGACCTGCTTCTTTCAGTTTCTCCTTCTGTTTGGGTTCTTCAACCGGAAGCCGGGGCATTGATCATTTGCATAATACGCTTGAAAGAAGCAACGAGTCTACGCGGGATATGTCGCCGCCGCCGGTCGTACGGATTGGAGGGATGGGCAGACTCTGAGACTGAGACTAAAGTTTATGGTTGGCGAGTTTCTATTGAAGCACAAGTGTGCCGCGCACAGTTGAAGGAACTGATAAAGCCCCGCGTGGACGAAGAGCAAGACAACAAAAAAAAAAAAAAAAACATATGCAGCGACACGCTGTGATAATCTGCAGGGGGACTTACGTAATCTTAATATGTGTGACAGTTGACAGTTCATTGTTGTGAGGTGCATCGTCGTCATCGTCGTTGTCGTCACAGCAGGCTGCAGGTGGAATTAATGCGAGGGAACGATCTGTGTTTGCCGTTGTTCAGCGGCGCGGCGGCTGGATTCTTGGTATGGGAGACGATACGACAACCACTTGCTGTTGTGGATTCGGTTGAGTAATTTTTGTGCAAGGGAAGCGTCTTGTTTTTCATGCGGGCGTAACGGAAACTGTTACTGCTGGCCAAATGAAGACATTGAATGAATTCTGGTGAATACATTAAAATGAAGGGATAATGCGCTGTAAGGAAATGAAGAGGTTTTTGCATATTAGTTACTTGCCTGCATTTTCATGGTGGCTTTTTGAATTTTTTCAACTTAATCGGTTTTGACTTTAACAGGTTTTCGACGTGGATAGGGCTGCATAGATTGGTTTAAGATGTTATGTGGGTATGAGACTAGCACGTACATAGTTATGTATTTCTTATTTGTTGGATTACCGCAGCCTTCGTGAAACCGTAACGTGATAGGTTGCTTGCTTCTACATCAGCCCTCTTCTTAGCTTGCGAGAAAAGCTAGAATTTATTTCTCCAGCACGTAATATAACATTTTATTTCTATATTGCGAAGCAAATCTCAGTTTTTCTTTTAACTTTTGACAAGTTTCATGAAAAAAGCGGTGGGGTACTTTTGTACCCCAGCAATTTTCGATGCAATTCGACGAAAACAGTGTTTTTAAATGTAACGAGACTTGTTTTAGAAGAAATGCAGAAAGATTATAGTTTCTAAATCTCGAAGATGATTGCAAATTTGGAGAAATGAAAAAACCGTTTGATAAAACTTTCGTGCACTTGGTGGGAAAATGAGTTACAGATAATGTTGCTGAATTTAAACTCTGTCAAACTGTGTAGTAAAGAAACATCTCCCATCAAGCCTTTCTGTATCAATATCTCAGACATCTTCTCTAATTCCTGTATGATTATAGACAGTATGATAGAGCTAGTCAGATGCCACCGTTCTAGAAGGCTAGAAAATATCGTGGGAGAGGCCACGGGAGAGTCATCGGATATTACATCTACATGGAGTACATAAACGATATACTGTGCATTGCTGTGGACACAGCATTTTCATTTGTAATGAAAAGTTTAAGTACCTCGGGGTCTTATTCACGTGTGATGGGAAGAGCAATGCCGAGTTATCCTGTAGAATTGGTCAGGCTGGATCAATTTTGAGATAGCTTGGCCAATCTGTTGTAAGGAAGGCTGAACTTAGTGTTCAAGCTAAGCTATCGGTTTTTAGCTCGGTGTATGTTCCAACTCTCACCTATGGTCATGAAATTTGGGTAGTGACCGAAAGAATGAGATCGCGGATACAAGCTGCCGAAATGAGGTTCCGTCGCGGTGTTGCTGGAATAACTCGTAGGGATCGAGTGCGCAACACCAGAGTACGCGAGGCGCTCAATCCTGAGCAGCTACTTCTCCGAATTGAACGATCTATGTTTCGATGGTTTGGTCACGTAGTGTGTATGCCCCCAGACCGGCTTCCAAGACGTGCCATGGTGGCTGTGGCATCAGGTAGGCGACCCCTCGGTAGGCCTAGAAATAGATGGTTGGACCAAGTCCTACATCTCTCCTGGAGCAATCTAGGGATTCCTCCTGATGAGTTGGAGTCAATGGCGGAGGATCAAGAAGGATGGAGAGTCCACCTGAGCATCCTGCCCCCGCGACCCTCATGAAGGAGGGCCATTGAAAATGTATGTATGTATGTATGTATGAAAAGTTTAGAAAATCTCGATTCATCCTTTATGCATCATGTCCAGTTTTTGCAAAAAACAAAAAAAACATTGTTTTCTCTGAACGGGCTTAGCTGCGAATTTACTACTCTAGTAAATCCTAGATAAAGAAGAAGCCTTGTCTCGTCATTCGCTCTGGGGATGTCCCGATTTCGGTAAATGACACAAAGAACGTACTAGTATTTATCATAAACAAAAAAAAAAAACCTGAGGAGGTGGGCGCAAATGGTTAGTATGTCGGACCACTACGCGTGAGGCTCCATGTTCGAATCCCAGAAAACACCAAAAAGTTTTTTTTTTTTTTTCACGGTCATACCTCTCGCGAATGTGTAACAAACATCCGAGAGTATTGTTGTCACGAGCAAGCTTTTCAAATCAAATTGTCCTTCGGATACGGCACGTAACTGTAGGTCCCGTCCATTCGTGCGAAAAAACATAACGCACACAACACGAGTGGTTGCGAGAAGAGGCCCAGGCACTTAAAGAGATGTTGCGCCAAATATTTATTTATTTTAAGGAGGTGGCTCCTTCTTGAGCTGGGGGATTTGTGCAACATCACGCTAAGTTATTTTTATGTCATATAATTATATATTAAGCGCAATAGCTCATCGAGTGCCTATGCCTAGCTTCATGCAACCACTCGTGTTGTGTGCATTATATTTTTCCCACAAATGGAAGGGACCAACAGTGCTGTATCCGTAGGGCAAATTTTTAATTTTTTTTTGTTTCTGGGAAAATTGCTCGTGACAACAATGCTCTTGGAGGTTTGTCAGACATTCGCTAGAGATGGGACCGTGAAAGAACTTTTTGGTGTTTTCTGGGATTCGAACATTGAACTTTAAGCGCAGTGGTCCGAGACACTAACCTCTTCGCCACGGCGCGCCCACAGAGTTTTTTTTTTTTTTTTGTGATTCTAATGAAGCGACTGGCCTGTTCTTCGCAGTTCGACCTCTTGTTGGCAAAATTCATCAAATTAATGGGTTAATTTACTGATGTCACATATTGTTACCCCCAGTGACCTTAGAGATGGTTTTGAAAATATATTAAACAAACGACGTTACTGTTATTCTCAACGATATATATAGATTCCAACTCTCAAAGTTCGCTATATTTTTTAAATCCTTATAGAACACACTGAGGTCGATATGACCCCACGTTTTAGGTAACCACCGAGTGGCAGCTTTAGTATCCACATTTACTTAAATTTTCATAAGTAGAAAATGTATATTAAAGATATTTATTTAGAGAAATATCGTTCTATTTCATATTGCCTGGGATTTCAATTGTACTCACCTCTGTAAGAGTTCATCTTCTCTTACCGGTGTTTGCAGAAATCCGAGACTTCGAGCTCGTGTAATTGTAGCAGTTTATTTGTGAGCATACTGGGGCTCTTGGTTGATGGTAATAATCTGGTAATTTCAGTCAAACAAATTCAATTAGAAATCGTCGACCAGATAGCAGTATGTAACGCTTGCAACTTTATAAGGCCTTACTGAAACGAAATACGACAGAAATTCCTCCTCTTTGGGGGCCACCCTGTTCCGCCGTGTCACATGTTGTTCCACGCGAATGTCGAACACAGTCAGTCAGTCAGTCAGTAAGTTACTTATAACTTCCTCCGGGATATCTGTTTTTTTTTTTTACGTTTTTCATACCTTTTTTATGGACATTTTTATGGTTTATTTCAGGGTGTCTGGTATGTCGTGCGTCGGTCGTACTGAATAAGAAGTCATAAATGTTTATATGGAACCCGCCGAAGGGTTGTCAAAGAGTGGGCAGCAGAACATGCAGAATGCACGCGCACGGAATGACTCACTTACTGACTGTTGACTGCACTGCTGGGCTGGAAATAATGGAAAAAGGTGGTGTGTGCGTTTATGACCGGCTTTTTGGTGTAATTAAATTTCTATTTGTGCATTGCAGCCGGTTTTATAAGCCCCGCGGTGGAAGTATTACAGAAAGGTCGTATTTATTAACTATTCTGGAAGTTTTCAGCTTGATAGCTTTGAAATTGAAATTTTGCGCTCATTGGCGAGATATTAAATCTGACGAATGCACACGTGTGTTGTTGTATAGGCGTCTAGTTGCATAATGGATTTTAGTTGATATGCCTTTAGAATGCAGTTTATGAGCAACTAAGCATTAAACCGGCTTCAATCATTTTGTGAGCTGGGTATACATATGTATTCACTTTTCAGTTGTAAAATGGTTTTAAGTGAAAATGCCCGTGGGAAGTAAATTGTCTCTACAAGGTTTTGACTGTGATATTTAGGATTTCTGTATAGATACATGAAAAAGTATATTACCTGTAGTAATAGCTGCTGGACCTGACGGCTTACCGGTCGATCTTTTCAAGGCAGCTGGGGATGAATTGGTATAGTGCATACACCAACTCATCTCTAAGATTTGGTCAGACGAGTGTATGCCTGATGAATGGAATCTCAGCATCGATTGCCCGATCCACAAGAAAGGAGATCACTTCAACTGTGCCAATTATAGAGGCATCAGTTTCCTCAACATCGCATACAAGATCTTTTCTGTCTGATTGGACCCTATCAGTGCGGTTTCAGGCCAGTAAAGTCCACCATCGATCAAATCTTCACCCTTCGGTAGAGCCTGGAGAAAACCCAAGAATTCCAAATCGATACTCACCACCTATATCGATTTCAGGGCCGCCTATGACAGCATCTATAGAGAAGAGATTTATAGATCCATGTCTAGTTTTGACATCCCTGGCAAACTTGTCCGTCTGTGTAGGCTGACGATGGAGAACTCTCGCTGCTCCATCAAGGTCGGTAATGACCTCACCGAGACCTTTGATGTCAAAAAACGTTTTAGACAAGGTGGTGCGCTGTCGTGTGACTTCTTTAACATTGTACTTGAAAGGATTGTGCGGAACTCACAAGCCAACACCGGAGGCACAATCTATTACAAGTCTGTACAACTGCTTGCATACGCCGACGATATAGACATTATCGGAAGAACTCAGCGGGCTGTCACCGGTGCGTTTGCAAGCATTGAGGCGGAAGCGACCAAAATGGGTTTAGCGATAAACGAGGGCAAAACCAAGTATATGCTGTCAAGAAGAAGGGGCAGCCAACACCGACGAATTGGACAGAACGTCACAGTTGGCAGCTATAAATTCGAGGTAGTAAGGGACTTTGTCAACTACGCAGAAATCAATCGAAGAATAACTCTTGCCAATCGCCGTTTTTTTGAGCTGATAAGGCAATTCAACAGTAAAGCCCTATCTCCAACAACTAAGGAGACTCTGTATAAGACCCTGATCATCCCAGTCCTGCTTTACGGCGTTGAAACATGGACTTTATTAAAAGAGGATGAAGATATCCTTGGTCGCTTCAAGCGAAAAATTCTTCGTAAGATTTTCGGTCCCGTTTTCGTTGACGGGTTTTGCAGGAGAAGATTCAATCACGAACTATACGAGCTGTACAGCGACATCGACCTAGTTAAAAAAAAACTGCGTATTGGACGTCTGAGATGGCTAGGACATGTAGAGCGAATGGACACCAACGCTCCGGCCCGCAGAGTCTTCGAATCTAACCAAGAGGGACGACGGAGTAGAGGGAATCATCGCCGTAGGTGGCGCGCACAAGTTCAAGGGGACCTCGACCAACTTGGAGTGCGCGACTGTAGGCAATTAGCTAAAGACTGAGCTAAATGGAGAAGCTTGTTGGTTGAGGCCCAGGTTCACCCCGAACTGTAACGCCACCTAAGTAAGTAAGTAAGTAATCATCTTTACTGACGGAATATCAATATAAAGAAGGCCTTTAGTTTTCCAGTGTGAAATGACCGTTCTTCCCAGATTTGAGAATGAATATGATCTGTACCTATGTACCTCCTTCCAGGCTCGATAAATGTAGCACACAGTTTTTTTTTTTTCAACTTCACATGCTTTTGTGACCTCGTCTAGTTCTCCAAACTTTACATAGTATTTCTTTTTGTTCAGTGTGCTTCTTAAATTATACCTAGAAATAACACGTGCCTACATTGCGATTTAAAGTAATGGTGTATTAAATTTTAATTGAACAGAAATGATGTACGTAGCTTCTTCTCCAAACACTATTAAAGCTTAACTCTGTAAAAATGGAAATCCCCTTCATCGTCTTTGCTGCAGAATAATCGCTTGCATTGTTGACCCTGACAAGTATATCAATTAAGGTTATCAACTAAGAAAACTGTCAACAGACGAATTAAATCATCCTCTCTGTCTCTCTTCGGAAGCTGCTTATTTCCCACCGCCATCATCTCCCCACTCTACAGCGATAGCGTAATGCATCGCACAAGCAAATTGCTCACGAAATTTGCTAATAGCTTACTTTTATGTAACCTAGCTTCTCAACTTAATCTGTGTTTGAAAATTAAGCAAACAACTATCACCATTGTTATCTTCTATCAACCAGCAACAATGCTGGTCTGTGAATACGAAATCCACAATCACCATGAGTAATAGTATCTAGATCAAAACACAGACGTTTACGGGTCCTTTTGCACATACATACATAAGCCTACTTATGATTTTCTATGGTAATTCCGTTTGAAAAAAAAAATCAAATACGTTCAGAAAGTTTTATGCACAATTGGCCACAGCCAGGGGCTAAACAGATTCGACCCAACCCAAAAAGATACAAAAAAAAAACCGAAAAAAGATAAATTACATAGATCTTCAGCTGTATGCTTATTTTCATTTTTTTTTTTTTACTTATTTGCATGCGGGGGAATATTTAAATATTTGTTTATGGAAGCACTGATAATTACATGGTAATCGTGGGTAATCGAATAAAAAAAAGAGAAGTTATCCCCTTGTAGTTGAGGAGGGTCTTCAGCGCAAGGGGAGGTTGCCGATTATGATGAATTATCTTTGACGCTTTTGACAGGTAATTTGCAATTTTTTTTATTCTTTTTATGCCTGGAATTGCAAGAAGGAAATGAGAAAAGATTTGAAAGATTTTTTTTTCTGTTCGTCTCTTAAGTGAGTTGATCTAATTTCATAGGAAATCATGATTAGGAGAAGGGGTGGGACAAAAGATATAAATTTCATTCTTGAGATGGGAGGCATTTTCTTCATATTATTAATTTAAGTGTCAAAGAGATCATTAATCATTTTTTCTGGTTTTTTTCCGCATCTTGTATAATTATATATTTTTAGAAAGCGATTTGTTATGGGAAGAAAGACGCATTTCTTGAGATTGTGTAATGATGATGCCTTGAAAGTGGGGAGTTTAATGTGAATATAGCTGGGTGATGACATATATTTGTATATTTGTAAATATGTTTTTAAGTATTTTTTTTAAAACCGTTTTTAAATGACTTTGGAAATGTTGTTTGAACAGGTGCAGAAAGTTTGAAACTATAACAGGTGCATAGTGGAAATTTTCC
Source organism: Brachypalpus laphriformis (assembly GCA_945910035.1). NCBI lineage: Eukaryota > Metazoa > Arthropoda > Insecta > Diptera > Syrphidae > Brachypalpus > Brachypalpus laphriformis. Next base: position 19,340,430 of record OX246753.1, on the reverse strand, counting down.
CCGTATTTGTGAAATCGAGAACAACATCTGTTTAAATGAAAGTGATTCACAGTAAATCTTTTCATCTGTGAATCGAAATGTTATACTTGAAAAAGTGCGGAACCACATGGTATACACTCGTATTCAAGTAAGCAAATCAAGTCTGCACATTGTCAAAGAACACTCATCCACCGGAAGTGACCCTGGGCACAATTAACCATAAGAAGATCATAGAGTGAAGTTCTCTATACCAGAGTGCGTATTTGAATGTGAATTAAGATAACATGTTATGGCACTTGTGGACAAGTTGAGACGTATGAATGGCAATCAATCAATAGAGTAATCAAGAAGTATCCATAAGTGCTGCGCCTAGTGTGTTATTTTTTTTTTTTTTTCTTTTTTACTTGGAATCAGTTGTTGTAGCGCGAGTACAAATGTTGCGTGGTAGTTCAAATATTAAGGGCTTTGGGATTAAAGATATCCTGGCTTAAGTAGGAAAAAATTAATTGCTTCTGTGGTAGTAAACCTTCGCTATACTATGGATGTTCAAAATTCTTCAGAGATTTTGCACCAAAGTGAACGATGTGGGTAGTTATAAGGATCTTAAAGAAGGTCAATTTGACTTGCAATGTAGTCAAGACCGATGGCCGATTACTTTCAATTCGTCACCATGTTTTCATTTATACTAAACATAATACAGAATGCAGTATGCACATAGGATGGATGCATAGGTAGAGACTATCTGAGAGATCTGAGTCTTGGGCAATCGCATAGAAAATTATATAACTCCGATATTCTATGTCACTCATTCGCTTAGTAAATTTGCTTGGGGATTTGTGCGAGGCGATTCCAGATATGTTTTTGAATTTCAAGGAAAAACTCAAAGCTTTATAGTCGCAGTTATTAGAGGGTTATTGGACAATAAGACTCTTTTTTTTTTGTAGTCCCAGCTCTAGCGAGCTTCTGACAAACTTCTGCGAGTAGGTTCATATAAAGGTTTGTTTCGAAATACAAGACGATTGACAAAGCCCAAGTAACTTGCTTTGAAATATTTTCTTATAATTCATTGTGGCTTAACATACCCCACGAAGGTCTTGATTGGACTCAAGAATTTGGAGTGTACATTTTTATTTCGACTTACAGGGAGTCGAAATAAAAATATATATAGCTGTAATAGCTAATAGAGATCTACAATTTTCAAAGCAGCTGGTGTTTGCGAAAATAAAATCTGTTCCCTTTTTCATAAACACACTTCTACGGCAACACTATGAAAATTTCATTGTTCTAAGTAATTGTGTTACTAAGCCAATTTCTTATAGTTGCGTCAAAATCCATCTAGGAGTTTATGATAATGTGTGTATTTAAAAAACACGTTTGCACTTCCTTTTGTAGTCTGTCTTCTGCTTTTTCTTCCTTTTATCAGCGAGGTTATGATCCGAAAATAAGGGATCGCAACCCTCCCACTTCACCGCATTTCTACTGATCTGCCTGTGGGGTTCGCCTATTTGACTTCAGAAAATATCGGCAGGCCCGCCGATTTTGGATCACTCGGTTACTGAGGCCAATGAAATGCCGATGTCGTCGCATTTGTGTGATCCAGGCGCTTATAGGCCTGCCTTTCCTACATCGCGATGTCTTTGGAACGTGCATTGATATTGCCTTTTTAACAGGGTTCAAATGATCTCTTCTTTGAACGCAATACCAGCTAAGCCGGTCGCGCTCTATTTTTTGTACGATGGTTTCCTCGACGTGAAAGCTTCCACGGATCTTCGAACTTCTTATTCGATCAAGCTTTGTCACTCCTGCTGTCATGCGAAGCATCTTCATCTCAGCCGCTGTTAATTTTTTCTCATATCTTTTGTACATCGTCCAACATAGTGAACCGTATGTGAGCGCTAGACGCACAACTATGGTGTAGAGCCTTCCCTTCAACTTAGGTGGCATTTTTCTGTCACAGAAGATAGCGGAATTTTCTCGCCACTTCATCCACTCTACGCTTACGCGATGATTGATGTCGTCATCACAAGTTGTTTTGCTATTGATCATAGGTCCCAGATATTTGAAGTTTTCGCACTTGGGAAGCACTGTTCCATTCAAATAAATGTCTGGAATAGGCCTGAGTAGATCAGAGAACGAGCAGCACAAGTACTCTGTCATTTTTGAACTAATGCGATACCCATTTCCCTCCAGAACGTCCATCCACACATCAAGTGCTCGTTGCAGGGATATAGGATCCTCACTTATGATGGCTCCATCGTCAGCAAAGAATAACTGATGTACCTTGGGGCCCATCACTTTACCTTCAAGCAGATAATCAAGGACTGCAATAAAGAGCAAAGGACTTAAAACGCGTCCCTGGTGCACCCCGACTTTGTTTGAGAACTCTTCGGTTACTCCAGCGGGGCATCTTACTCTTCTGAGCCATCTGAACCCGATGTCTCTCATCTTTTTCCAGAACTCAGAGGGCATCTCGTCTGGCCCAACCGCTTTTCGTTTCTTGGAGTATTTGACGGTCTCACTAACTTCTTTGACTGTAATGTCGGGTATTACTTCACAGATAGGGGTGGCTCTTGGAAAGTATAGCCGGGGAAACTGTTCATTTTAAAGTTCTTCACAGTACTGCCGCCACCTCTGCAGAATTTTGTCGTCATCCACAAGAAGCTGGCCATGAGCATTGTTAATTAACTTTGGCGAACGAATCTCCTCAGCATTCCTCCTTCTCGGGGCGGCTATTTTGAAGATGGTTTCGCTCTTGTTCATATTGTGTCTTCGCAGCTCCTAGATAGCGTGGTTTGCATCAGCAACCGGGGAAGATATTTTCTCCAGCTCCCGATACAGGCCCTCCGTACTCTCTGCTTGAAGCTGGGCGCACTTCTTCTTCGCTTTTTTCTTGCAACATCTGTATTCCATTTCGAGGCGAGCTTTTTCGTCACTATTATTAAAGGGGCACTTTGACCAAGCTTTGAAAATGGCTTTCTTCTCATTTATCACCTTCTTAGCTTCATCACTCCACCACCATGTTTCTTTGGCGTGTTGATGGTGGCCTTTTGATGATCTTAGCAGTGATTTGGCCTGGTTTAAGCAAGTTCGCTGTAGGGAATCCCACATATTTAGTGCTCTGCACTCTTCGTCATCAGCTCCGATAATGGTATGAGAGAGGTCATTTTTCATCACGAAAACAAAAGCCTCGCATTTTTCTTTGTCCAGATTGTACCACTTGATTTTTTCAGAGACCCTTGTAGTCTGTATACTCATATAAAGTTTCATTTTGAAAGAGTTTCTTTTGAAGAGAGTCTTAGTTTTACCAGCGCTACACAGCGACAAGGCTGATGCATGCATTCTACAATCCAAGCCTGAAATTTAAGACAAATAAGACTCGTACGGTCTTCGACAATATTTTCTCTACCCCTACCTCTATTTCTAGTACTACTTCTACTTCATCTACAGCTACTAATAATAATAGTACTACACACTATTACTATTGTTGCTTTTACTACTTTTAAATATTAAGGTCCAACCGTCAAATTTTATTCACATTTCACACATATAGGACACAATTCACATTCCCGCGACCAAAACATTCGCGAGAGTTTAACCTCACAATTCTTTTGTTTTGTTCTTGGTGGTTGAATTTATCGAAAGATGGTAAGATATTACCTTCTGAATGAAAGCTACGCTAGTATTTATGCATTTTTCACTTTAAGGCAATTAGTTACATAATGAATGCAATGAATGCAAGCAAACCATCGTACAAAAAATAGAGTGCGACCGGCTCAGTTGGTATTGCCACGTTCAAAGAAGAGATCATTTGAACCCTATAAAAAGGCAATACCAATGCACGTTCCAAAGACATCGCGATGTAGGAAAGGCAGGCCTATAAACGCCTGGATCACACAAATGCGACGACATCGGCATTTCATTGGCCTCAGTAACCGAGTGATCCAAAATCGGCAGGCCTGCCGATATTTTCTGAGGTCAAATAGGCGAACCCCACAGGCGGATCAGTAGAAATGCGGTGAAATGGGAGGGTTGTGATCCCTTGTTTTCGGATCATAGCCTCGCTGATAAAGGAAGAAGAAGTTACATAATGAATGACGCGACCAAATAAAAAATCAGCTGTGAATGAAATGTCAAAATTTCTGAATATTCGCTCGTTCGCATTCGCAGGTCGCTGAGCTGTGGATGGGCCTTTACTGTTGTACATGGATTGCTTGTACTATAAGTATAGATTTGATTACAGTGTAATATTTGTTGCACTTAAATATATTTTCTAAGGTTGACGAGCATTCTTGACTATACTATGCCAATTTATGTACATGAAACTATTTTAGGCAAATGCCTCTTTAAAGTAAAAATCCATAAATAAAACAAAGGATGTTTGGCTTTCCAGTATATATGTATGTAATTTCCTTTTTAATTCTTAACCTGGAACAATCAAGGAGAGTCGATGCGTACACATAAATACATGAATACTCGCCTGCGGCGGCGCTTAACTACGGCCCCGAATATTATAAATTAGGTCATTTACTTTCTCTATAAACAAAACTGTCTTTTTACTCTTTGTTTGAATGAGGCGTATCTTTTTACCTTTTCCATTCATGTGTTCTTTTTCTATTCATAAACTGTTACCAAACCTATTTTTCCTTACTACAAATCCCATCAGCAGAACAATTGTTCCCATTCGAGATATTCTTATAAACGTTTTGTGAATTCCATTGGATTGTAACTGCTATCAGAGGAGAACTTTTGTTTTTATTATTTTTCGCTTACGAGGTCATTGTGCCAATATACGATTATTCTGAATGTAAAGTTTTTTTTTTTTTCTTGTTTCTGGTATGCTAAATATTCTTGAAATTATTTTTCGATTATGCCCCAATGACTGACCTATGGAACCCGATTGATAACGCGGAAACATCGCAAAACACAGTACAATACTCTACAGATGATGATGGCCAGCCATCATTATGGAAATGACTTTTGTTTTTGTCTGTGCGATATATTAATCCCTAGGGCGAGTTTTAATTTGTCGAAACAAGTTTTAAGAAAGGAAGCTTCATAATTGATTATAATATATTTATTTACAACGAAAAAGAAGAGTAATCAAACAATTTTATAGCTTGGGGCAATTTATATATATTTTTTTTTTTCAAGACGAACTGCGTTCTTTGTTTTTGTTTTTTTTTTTGTATAAAGTTTCGATATAGAGAAGGGAATATTAATGAAATATTCGTAACCGTGAACTAGGCCAAGCTTCTTGTTACATAATCAAGCATGACTACTTTCTCGACTAGTTGCTTATAAAACTTTCAACAACGTAGTCTCTGATCATACTGACATCATATTGACGCGTGATCTAGAGTGCTCACTTTTTGTTTACCTTACTACCACAAATGAAGGTGGCGCTAAATCTAATTGTCAGTCACTCCGCCCAATTTTTTCTGACCCAATATGGCATTAGGAAAACAAGTTCCATTCTATTTTTGATCTTTCTATTTAGAGAAACTTTGGAAAAATGCAAAAAACAAACAGAAAGACTGACAGTCGAATTCCAGAATCAACCCAAACCTACTTAGAGTGCACGATGCACTTGTTTGAACGATCATTGCTATCTTGACATTTATACCCCGCTGCACTTGTACTCCCTAGATGTCTGAGTTGTTTCACTATCAAGAAACTGATGATTATTTCGTCTTTATTCAAACACAATCAGCGTTTTCGAAGAGGTTGCTTTGTATCTCCTTCGTCTTTCCTTTTTCTATCTTCTCTCCTCACTCATCGCTAGATTCAACTATCAGCAGTTCAGTAGTTATCAGTAGTTCTACTACTTCGGGTTCCTATTTTTTTTATTCGTGTTTTCAATTTCAACAACAACCTTACAAACCTGACCAATAAATTGACAACATTGTGACCTCTAAATACGATTGTCTACTGCACCTTTGTGCTGCTAAGCGATCTTCAATGTTTATCCTGTTTTTTTCCATCCAAGAACAACAAAAACCACCACCATCAACCCCTCCTACGCCGCCTGCAAGTCTGTATTTATTTTCATTTCCATTGCAACAACCAGAAATGTATATACACAATGTATACAGCGTGATGCAGTTTGATGTGAGAGGTAAAAACTCTGACAATAGCCTTGATGCACAGCACACCAGTTTGTTGTTACTTTCCGATTTTACAATACTATTTGCTATTTGTGGTTGTTATGATTCGTGTTACTGATTTTAAACGTGTTTTGTTGAAAGGAAAAGAGCAATATATTTCGATCTTGGCAAGTAATTAAGATGATTAACGTGTGAATTAACCGAGAGACACAGATTTATTGAGAGCTTTTGCGTCGAGATGATGATGAGGAAAGGGAAAATCCGGTCACCGGTAAAGGTGATAAAAATACGAATTTTATTTGTGGCAATTAATTCGGTATCCGCTGCGGCACACAGAGTGGTAAATATCGGTCGAGAACTGGTTTCCATTTTCAAGTTGTTTTGTAAAAGTTGCCCCCAAAGGCACATCGCCTACAGAGGTTTGGCGAACAAATGGAGAGCGATATTGAAGTACAACAGGCAAAATTTAAATGTCATTCTTTGAAGGGGAGTGGAGGGACGACAGCGTAATTTTAGACATCTGTGGGAATTATGCAAAGCCGATGGTAAGTCAGGTAGTGATATGTTGTTATTTGAAAGTAACGCGTGGTAATTGGGAACACGTCACAAAAACGACGACGACCGACACGATGGGAGTGTCAAATTATTGGAGTAAGAGACCGCTGAGATGTCTGATTTTGTTCATGGTGCGATTTTTTGTCATATCCGGTAGGTAGACATTTGTGGATATAGGGAGAAATCGCGAAGCGTTGGGTAACTACAAACAGAGAGGTGGGAAGGAGTTTACTTAAGCATTTATAACTTTACCAAAAAGATGTTAAAAATCAAAACTTTTGCCACCGTCTACTCAACACAACACAACACAAACTCTCCTACTGGTCCTTAAGTAAGTAACTTTGCAAAATTAAGTCTGTTCACTGCAAAAATGGATTCTGAAAACCTGTCTCAAGCCCAACTTCGGACGTCCTATTAAATATAGGGATTGGTTTATAAGCCGATCAACATGTCAGTGGAATGATCTACCAGCCTCTATATTTCCTAGTCATTATAACCTTCAAGCATTTAAAGCCAACGCAAATCGACATCCTCTCCGTTCCTCTCCCCCATATTCCCAGGGCCTGTGCTCTGGGTATTAGGGTATTAATAATCCCTTCGGCACGCGCAAATTATAAAAGAAAAAGTTAGGAAACGCACAAGATTTTTAGATTAGACTTTTGGATTGGAAGTTTTTGAAGCTTTGTACAAGTGTGCAAATGGAAGGAGGCTATTTCAAATTACCCAAGGATGTACACATTTGAAGCAGACAGAGCAAGGTTCATATCTGTCGTCGAAGAATATGTATATGTTATTTCCATATGAGCTATGAATAGACATCTATAATGATTAGAAATAGCTGACTCGGTGCAGTAACGCCTTTCACCTGCCCTTTGCCCTTCTGTGGCTTGAGTTAGGGTCTTTACAAGGATTACACCATCAGATTAACTAACTCGATCTGGACTGACACCCTATGCCAGAAATGCTCTAAGCTCTTCTTTTCCGTCCTGCCACTCAAGAAATCTATGTTTCTAATTAATCCGGGCGAAAATCATGTTAAAATTATAACCGGTGGCATCTGCATCCACTGCCTCCTAAAGAAACATCTCCCTCTAGAGAAGGGGCGAAATCTTTCTTCATCATAATACCCTCCTTTTATCCAAATGAGAAAACGGACTCTTGGCGGCGAAATCGTCTAACCGGCTTTCTTTACAGCCTCTGGAGTGTAGAATATAACCTAGAATCCAATAGTTCGGCACAATAGGTCTCACCAAGAGCCAGCAGTTCACCTGCTCCCCGATAAAAGAAAACAAAATGATCAGATTGCTTTAATAACAAAAAATCACGAAAAAGTGCTATTATATCTATCTATCTATCTATCTCTGATCCAAGAAAGTTTTTGGAAAAAAGCATCAACTGCACAGTTGTGCTATTATTACAAGAAACAGTATTCAAAATTTGTCAATCTGGTTATCGGCCTAAAGCTAAACCTTATAGATTAAGAACTTATATTGTGAACAAATACCTTTTTTTTAAATAAATAGTCATAAAAACTAACTAACCCAAAGGAGGCAAACCTGTAGGAGATACATCAGCTTACCGCCCGCTCTGTATGTTGGACACGACGGGGAAAGTTCTAGAGCGCATAGTCGGTAACAGATTGGAAGCAGTCATTGAAGAAGCAGGTGGACTATCAAAACATCAGTAAGGATTTTGAAAGGCACGTTCGAGGTCATTAAGGTAGTGGTTGACACAGCGAAGGAAGATGATGGAGAAGAGGCGCAAAGCAGTACTGTTGTGTCATAACACTGGACGTTAGGAACGCTTTCAACACCGCGAGTTGGAAGCACACCCTGGAAGCGCTGCAAAATATGAGAGTACCAATTTGCATCAGGGAAATTGTGAAGAACTATTTCCGACAGAGAGTGTAAAGGAGTACGCAGTCACAGGAGGAGTACCACAGGTTTCGATTCTGGAACCGATGCTATGATACATCATGTACGATGGCGTTTTTCGTCTTGGAATACCAGACGAGTCTAAAAAAATGGGATTTGCGGAGGACATCGCTATAGTTGTTACAACAAAACTACTGGAAGAAGTTGTTCACATCAGCAATGAAACCATTTCAGTTGTTCGACGGTGGCTAGCATCAGTCGGCCTCACGCTCAGCTGAACACAAAACGGAAGCGGTACTAATAACAAGTAGAAAACGACGCGACGCAGCTATTAAATACCTTGGCGCTAGATTGACTGAAAGCTTATATTTAAAGAACATCTGGAGTATGTAAGTAACAAATCTTCTCGTGTGGGTGCCTCTATTGCGCGGATTATGCCGAATATAGGTGGGCGCCGTAGCGTAAGCGGTTAGTGTGTCGGATCACTACGCATGAGGTTCCAAGTTCGAATCCCAGAAAACACCAAAACGTTTTTTCACGGTCCCACCTCTCACGAGCGTCTGACAAACCGAATGCGAGAGTATTGTTGTCACGAAAAAGCTTCTCAAATCGCCGTTCGGATTCGGCATTAAACTGTAGGTCCCTTCCATTCGTGTGAAAAATATAACGCACACAACATGAGTAGTTGCGAGAAGCTAGGCCCTGGCTTTTTAAAGAGCTGTTGCGCTAAATATTATTATTTATATAGGAGAACCGGCCGGAGATTTCTCTTAGCTAGGCTAGTTACATCAGTAGTGCTTTATGGGTCACCAGTTTGGGCCGGGGCTACTTCATACAAAAGAAAGATCGTAGTAGTAAATCCACTAGTGCACTAAGAATCAGTAGCGCTTTCCGCACCACCTCGGATCAAGCAGCTTGTGTCATCACAGGAGTGCTACCAGCCGGTATACTGGCGGAAGAACTGCAGAGAAAGTTTCTAAAGAATAGACAGGAGGGCCGGCTATCCCACACTGATTCGGACGCAACAGAAAGAAGCACAAGTCTGGGAGACACTTTAAATTTGGGAGCTATTACATAGGCGTATATACTGATGGAGTGACAGCAGCGCTGGAGCCTTTCGCCTAAAGGCTGATCGACCTTTGGATCCCAATAATTGAGACTTGGATAAACCGCAGACATGGTGAAGTTCATTTTTACATAACGCAACAACTAACGACACATGGTTGCTTCCGGACATATTTATACCGCTTTAAGAATGATGACCCCCAATTCCATCATACAGTAATACTCCCGAAGATGTGGAGCATGTATTCTTTTACTTCCCACGGTGCCTGCTACAAAAAGGACCAGTGCAAAGAGTACTTGGAGAAACACCAACTGCTGAGAATATAGTACATCACATGCTAGATTCCGAAAATAAGTGGAACGTAGTGAGCTCGTATGCCAAGGATTTATGCCAAGAGTTGAGGCGATTTGAGCGAGAAAGGAGAGAGAGCGAGGGAACATACCATACATGCGAACACAACAACAACATGCAAATGTTTAGAGGAGACACCAAACGATGTCGTCCTGCCCCTGCGAAGGAATGCCTTGACTGTCGGTGCCGCAGGGGAACAGCAGGACAGAGAAATAGGAGGGGCTTTTTTTAGCACGTAACCATGCAGGAGCATGGAGTCGGGCATAACTGGTAGCGTGCGCTACAAGTACCCATAAAGGATTTTTACCCTTACCTATCTATTACTTGGTACTACTTGGAGATCCATAAAGTGAGTGGTGTCAAACGAAAAGCAATTTCTTCAGCAGCGGCATTGCGGTCCTGGCAACAGGATAAGCAATACCATCAATCGGATAAGTCGTTTTTGAGTAAAAGTGTCATAATCAAACAAACAGACAAATACCCAAAATGTTCATTTTTATATAGTGATAGGACTTTAACTTAAAGCTTTTGACTACTTAATGGAAACAGTTCATATTGTCTAGTATAACCTTCACTGAGCTCTGAAGAAAGACAAATCTTCGTTTTTCGAACTATCTGTCCACGCATATGATCTGACTTAACCCCTTATGATCAGTCATAACGCAAATCAAAATCTGTAGGGTTGCAGCTATCCGAGACATGGAACTCGCTAAATTTTTTCAGTATTTTCAATGACTAGTTTATTCGGTCTACTAATTATTGGTATAAGAATATGTATGTACATGTGCTGGTCATTAAAATAGAGCCGTTCTATGTTACCCATAACACTCTAAAAACATATTATTTATGTGAAAGAAAAAAACTATTTTAGTAAAACATAAACATATTGCAGTTTAGGTAGACAGTGCTGCATTAGCAACTCTTTTGGTACCTATAAGTACATAAAAGCAATGGCAACTCTATTTAGTTGTCATGTAATCAGATTTCAATTGCCGTGTGGTAGTTCTTCTTAGAAAAGAAGAACGCTATTAGCGCTAGGTGCCGTTTTGATACCACAAAACTCGTGTACCTGGATGTGAAAGGTATGTTGGTGGGGAGTGTCTAGATCCAACCTGTGGAGTTTAAGAAGATTATTAAATCTTTAAGGTTTCTCTCTGAGACTTGCTCAAGGGAATCGAAATAGGGTTTTCCTAAAGCTCGTTGCCTGGCCCTAGCTATTGCTGGACCAGCGCATAAAAAGTGGATAAGGGTTTCCTTCACAGTTGTGACATTGCAACTGCTACAGTGTGTGTTGTGTGGGATACACAGCCTGACTGCCTTGTCTCCTATAGGTCAGTGACCCGTGGTGGTTGCTGTTATCTGGGCGATGTCCCTTCGCGTTCTGTTTAAGAAGTCGGTTGTTTTTGCTTTGTTGTAGTTGGGCCACATCTTTCTAGATATGACACAGTTTGCCAGCCTAGTCCATTCTGAGGTTGGCTTGGGCAAGGAATTTTGGGGATATTTCTGCTTTGACTGCTCCAAGCGGAATCTGAACTGATTCCGCAAAAGAGTTGTAGAGGGCCTTGCCTAACCAGTTCATCAGCAAGCTCGTTTCCATAAACGTTACTGTGCCCTGGAACCCAAATCAGGGTTACCTTGAATTGGCTATCTACTGAAGCTAGCTCATTTTGGCATTTAAGCACCAGCTTGGAGGATATATTACAGTAACCGATGCAATGGCTTCGATGGCCTGGCTATCAATAAAAATAGCGATCTTTTGCCTTGGCGTTATATTGGTGTGTGTTTTGATCTGACGACAGGCTTTCCGGACAGCGAGTGATTCTGCCTCAAACAAATTGGCAAAATCCGGAAGCCAGGTATAGGCTTGATAAGGAAATGTTCAAGGATTTGGAAAACACACCCTCACCGACTCCACAGTCCCATATATACAGGGTATGTATATAGTGCAGTTTACTCATGCATATGTCCAACCAGATGACTTCTTGTGAGAAAGAGAGTATAGGAAGTACTAGAAGAAACACTCCTATTATATTTATCAACATTTTTCGTTATTGAAACTTCGGTAGCTAACCCTATTTCACAGACCTTGGATAGAAGTATATGGTTAGACTAGTTATACCCGAGGCTACGCCCGCATTTAAAGGCGTATTACGATTGCATAAATCACCTCCCATTCCGCTCTACCTATAGCGTCTACAAAAAAAAAGGAAACAATGTGTACATGACAGCCGTACCTAAACTCATTCTTTTGGTTTATAGTTAGCTTCCTGATATTGTATTGATGACTTCAGATTACTTCCAGGCATCTATGCTGTACACTACTAAATGTTTTTTTAAGTGATGCGAGGACAGCCATATACGAAATTTAAAACTCTACACTTTTATTTTATGCTTCTAGATTTGTCATGCAGAGTTAGCGTTATACATGTATACAACGCTAGCGCTCTGTTGTCAGGAAAAAAGTTAATCCTGGGATATCCAGATTTAAGTAGTTAAATTTTATAGAGAAGTGACTATTAATAGTGACGCTTAACGTTGTACTTTTAACAAAGCAGATGGCATGGAGATACGAATCTGCTTCGGAAAAGTCTTCATTGTGAATTGCTTGACTGAGATGAAGTTTTCGATATGTCAGTGGGCTTTTGAACAGCAAATACATAACTAATATGCGTTTTACATTCAGGTTCAGAATCCCTGCAGACTCCTTCTCATAAGCAAGATCAACTGGCTTAAACTTAAGTTTTAAGAAAACAGTTTTTTTTTTGTCGGGTTCAAAAAGTATTTCCATTTTAGCTTCGATCTTCGACAGACCTTCATAAAGTGGACAGTTAATACACCTGATTCAGATGCAAAGTTGATGACCGCCTACATCAATCATACAGATGTTGTCAGGGCAGAATAGCCTTTTCAACGTTTAATTGTGACCACTCTTCTGTAAAGATAACAAGATCGTTTGAGTTTTATACTTTGTATGTACCTCCTAAGGCGACTTTGGTTTTAGGTGTAAGTTTTTCTACATTATGAGTTACTTCCTGCTACAAAGTACTGAGCCATTTATTCATTAATTACTTTCTCACTTCATAACCGCCGATACAGCAGTTCCCCAAATCAACTATAAGACCGTTGCTATACAAAATCGCATTCACCTCTCACTCATGAAACATGACATCGTGTTCAACCTTTAAACTTATAATAAATTTTAAAAAAAACATTCTCTTCACAGCGAACTGGCATTATTCCCACAACATTTTCATTCCACATGATCACACTCACGTGACTCCCATTGACAATAAAGATCGTGTTATCCAAGATCTGATGTCACCTCATCTAAAAAAAAAAAAAAACCTCAGCTTAATGTGTGTATGGGGAAAAATAGAAAATTAATATTAAAATAAAACAGTAAAGAGGAGTATACAAAACAAAGCATCATCAACGTAACACAGTATAAAACATTAAAACATGATCACCACAGTAGAATTTCTCCGGCTTCTTCTCACGCGCCACCAACAAGCAGCAGTATTTCAAGTTCATCATGCTGTCGCAACATATGAGAATGCAAGTAATTGTTTGATAGAGCCGGTTGGGTGGTAGTTTGACCATGCCCCTGAATTCTACACACTTCATAGTATAATTGGCTTTCTATTAACAAATAAAAACAAACTTAAATTCGGCTAAGAGATAGCATTAGCTTCGTAGTTTTGGAAATTCTTTGGGTCAACGATAAGCCCATGGTTGATGGAAATATGTTTCAAGGTTTCCATATGCGTAGCTCGTAGTTTTAGGGTGAAAAACTTGCGATCTGAATTAGACGTAGCATAGCTACCACTGTATCCTCGACGGCACGCATTCATGTTAAGAGACTCTTAGGTAAAAACCGCATTTAATTTTCATCAAATAATGTGGAAGTCTGTTTTCTAAATCTGGGTTTGGAATTATATCGACACAGCAAAAGCAACTCAACCCTAGTTCTGATCTCAAAACTGCTGTGGAAGATTCTACCCCCGCGATAAGCTAACAAGATTACAAGCAAAACTTTTTTTTTTACAAGTATCTACGAGTAGTTGATTTTCTTAGAATCGTTGTTCCAGTTTATTGTGAGACGTAATATGGAGCAGATTTCTTATCTTGCGAGATGAAAGGAAACACTCTCCTTACATGTATTATTTCATTTTCAATATTCGAGGTCGTAATGATTTAGTTATAAGAAAAAAATGTTACTCGGGTTCATTTGTATTCAATTCTTAAGTCGCATTGAGTCATGGTAACTTTTTTTTTTGTGTAATTGGTGAAATTTTAAAAATAATCATCATTGTGGTCAGCAAAAACCAAATGTGACGGGTTTCTTATCAGAGAAAGGCAGTGACATTGTGCGACGTAGCTGTACGTATATACATACATATTTTAACAATCAAATGAGTTTATCAGTCGGGAACAGATATTTTTGGGGAAAACAATAAAATTTCGCGGAAAACAGAATTGTATAATGCGTTGGTATACGTTTATACATATATTTCTTTTCCATAAGTAATCAGCAGTTCGTGTTGTTTTTCATAAAATTTGTTTACAGAGTCATTTGAATCAAAGTTTAAAGAGTAACAAAATAATTGCGTTTACGTACCACAAATTTCGTCAAAGTTAAATCTGAAAAGAAAGAAGAAAATTGAAATTAAAATTTCAAAACGTGTACAAAGTAAGATTCTAAAAATCCTTTTCATTCACCAACATGGTTGAAGGTAATTGAAAGGTATCTTAGTTTTCCTTTTGCTTTTTAATCTTTCAGCAGAAGTTATTTACTTGTTTGCTTTGACTGAAATTGGTGTATATCCGTAAGATATACTCATAAATATATTGAATAAGCAACGAAGAGTTCACAAACTAAGGTTTCGATCTAAAGTGCTGCGAAAGAGTACCTTTGAATGGGAGTGCAATAAATGATGAGCTAATGCGTAAGGTGACGGAGAAATAGTTGTGACAAAGAAGTCATATGTTGAATAAAAGAAAAGCTTGTTTTTCAAAGTCTACAATCAACAAATTTCGGTTAAGCCATTGTGTTCTGACTTGGCATACTATTAGACTTACAACAAAATGAAATAATACCTTTTAAAGTACAAATTCTTACATGAAAATGTCACGTAAAACGTTGTTTAAAATCCTTCTTATCTCGGTAGTATTATTTTGCGTCGACAGAACTAGCGCATGCTTTGGTAGAGTTACTCTCATGCTTCAAAGTAAGTTCCGCAAAGGTTCTTGGATCTTTTCATGTTCTGAGCATAGAGCAAGCACTAATTATTCAATATATTCAATAATCTAATCTCTTAATATTGAACTCTGCAATTTTAATATGAAACTCGTTTTATAAATTTATTTGTATTGTTTTAGCTAATCGGTATATCTAAAAAAACGCCCAATGCAATGATTTATGTTACTTCACTCTTCTCAACACATAGGGCGGATGCTTGTGATCATTCTTAGAGTTCTATAGCTTTGGATAAATAGATATATACTCCTACATATATGCATGCTATATCTTGCATATATAGCCGAAAAATGGGACCAGAACACTGGATCTTTTTCAATCCTATTGTGATGTTTAACTTAAATACAATTAATCTCTACTACACCACTTATTCGCTTGAGTTCAGATTTCTACACTTTACTAGATAACCGGTCATACATTTCGGAATTGATTACTCTGGATAGCAAGAAATCTTTTAGAATCTGAATTCGTTATAAAATGTATACAGCACCATCACCTGAGTTCGTCTGTGATCATTTTTATGATCCTATTTGCCTTTAGCTTTCCATCACCGCATCTATCTTTATTCGGGTGGCTGAAGATGCTATGGTGCTTCTAGCTAAATCAGGTAAACCTCAGAGTACCATTTAAAAAAAAAATTCAGACAGTTTATAAATACTCATCTAAATATGTGCGTCCGGGTGCACTGTGCTGATGGTTCTTCCGACAGTTTCGGTCAGATGTTCCCCAAATTTTTATCGTACTGCCTTACAATTTCAAAATTCAGTGGTCGTGTATATACATAGGGTAGGTTAGGTATGTGGGCTAGTGTAGGGGATATAAATCCTCTATACCACACTCAGGTCAATATAGACCCATGAAGTTTGCGTTGTCGTTTACCGATCTGCTGGACAACTCTTCAAAATCCTTAAAGAAGTATTGTCCAAGGAACTTATTTCTTAAATGATCGTCACCGCAGGCTCTATAAAGATCTTCGTTCGTCACATGTAGCGTTTTATGTGGTATCGCATAGTGTTATGCCCTGTATTGACTCTGTTAGAGTAGAGAGAGGGATTTTCTATCCCTCTGCATGAGTCTATTAGTTCTTGCTCTGTCGAATGTAGGCCATAACTTCCTCGTGGTGACACAAATATCTAAAGAGGTCCACTTGTTGTTTGCCTCCGTAGAGGTTTATTCCCTGCTTCGAGTTTGAGTGTGCAAGGTGGAATGTACACTTAGGGGTCGGAATGGTCCGAGTTAAGTGCTGAGCCTCCTCTAGCCAGTTCGTCGGCTTTCTCATTCCCTGGTATGCGTTCATGACCAGGAACCGAGAAGAGCCTTACCTCATACTGTGTTTCAAGAACCTTGAGCTCTTCTCTAAAACACTTCACAAGCGTCGATTTTATTTCTATAGCAAATATTGCTTTTATCGCTGCCTGGCTGTCGATAAAAAAGGTGATATCCTCCCGTGGTATTGCACTCATCGCATTCTCCTGGGCTGCTATTGTCACTGCTTGGAAAACGCTGCTGTAGTTTGGACGCCGAGCTGACATGCGGATACCAAGCGATTCAGAGAAGATGCTTGCACCTACACCTATTTCCAATTTGGGTTCATCGGTGTACACAGCTATGGATCGCTCGATAGGAATCTGTCGTTTTTCCAGTCTTCCATGCTCGGATAGGTGCTTAAGAATGGTCCCGTGAAATCTAGATGAGGCGTTTGTAGTCTGTACTAGATACACTGTCTACATATCTCTGCAGGATCGTGGTATGACCCATTGCAGTTGTTCTCGAGCTATCTGTATGGCTTAATCGTATGGCACTTGTAGCCGCACGATGCTTGTATTAAGATGTCTAGCGGAAGCAGATTGAGAATGGCCTCGAGTCCTGCTGAAGGTGTCATTCTTATTGCACTGGTTGTGGCGATACACGCTAGTCTTTGTACTTTTGTGATAGCAACTAGGTTATTTATTTTGCTGGCTGCCTGCCACCATACAAGGCTGCCATACGTTAGTATTGGCCTTACTGTAGCTGTATACATCCATAGGATGATTTTGGGCTCGGTCCCCAAGTTTTCCCGAATATTCTGTTGCACGAGTAAAAAGCTATAGAGCACCAGGCCAAGGTATCTCGCGCTACTGGAGATACTTAGGGGAATACCCTTACGGAAGGTGTTAGGAATTGTGGAATTATCCTTTTGTTAGTGAATAGTACTAACTCCTTTTTCTGGGGATTAACCGCTAGTCCACATCTCTTCGTCCAGGAGTCAATGGTTTTTAGCGCCCTTCCATTTTGCTCGCTCAGGGTCGGGAGAAATCTTCCTGTTGCCAGCAGCACAACGTCGTCCGCATAAGCTATGGTTTTGACGCCGCTGTTTGTGAGTTTTTAGAAGAACTTCGTTCAGGACAATTACCCACAGTAGTGGGGATATAACCCATCCTATATACCGGGTGTCCGCCGGGAAGGTATACTACTTTGTTTGTTTATAATTTTTGATTAAATGAAAGAGAATGGATCTTATATTGATAAATGTTTTATTTAATGTCGGCAATTATGTATGGAATACAATATCAGGTAAATATCCGCCTCTGCTAGTCTCACAAATGCGAGCCCTTTTGAGCACATTTTTCATTACATTCTCACACATTTCACGCGGTATTTCATTAATTTCATCACGAATATTTTGTTTGAGTTGCTCAAGCGTTTCTGGTTTGTTTGCATAAACCTTGCTTTTCAGATATTTCCACAAAAAGAAGTCAGGAGCAGTCAAATCAGGCGACCGTGGAGGCCAATCAACATCACTCATTATGATTTTTTCATGAAAATCGGGGTTGTCATGGGCTAGCTGTAACATCGTATTGGCATATGTACGGCGGCGTAAATGGTCTTCTTGAAGAAGCTCTTGTGTCAACTGAATCTTAAATGGAAACAAATGCAAATCCTTCTGCAAAATAGTGGCCAAAGTTGTTCTTTGAAGACCAAGCTCCTGAGCACGGCGTCGAATTGAGGTTGATGGATTGTTTTGAACACTTCCTTGAACAGCAGTAATGTTTTCAGCCGATCTTGCAGTACGTTGTGGCCCATGCTTGGGCCTATCACCTACAGACCCTCTTTCTTCGAAATCATTCACTACACGATAAATAGTGCGTTTTGTTGGCACGTTGTTTCTCCCAAAAATTTCACGTAACTTTCTCATCGTCACAGTAATCGATGATTGATTTTGATAAAATGTTTTAACGATTAAAACAGGTTGGTTTATCGAATATTTTTCCATAATAAATTTGCCACGTGTCTACTTCACGACTGCCAAATATGAACTGTGAAGACTAATGTTTACCAAAATGGCGGCAAAACAAAGTAGTATACGTTCCCGGCGGACACCCTGTACATATGTACACGAACAATTCGTATTGATTCTATTGCTTTGAAATAATTCTACATAATGGCATATGAATGGTGACATACTACACAAAAATGGTCCGCGAATCGGCAGGTTTACTTTCTTTCGACGTAGACCCAATGCAAACTTTGTGGGCCAATAACATTTTAGAAGTACACGTACCACTCATCAGTATCGGATTCGCATGCTTGAGTTCGTTTTCAACCTGGATACTGTCAATCACATTGTTTTGGATTCACAGCCATCTTCAGATAAGTTTTCAGAATTCAAAAGAACTTTTTTTGTGTCGGAAGGTGGAGGATTTCTAGTCCGATTCACCTATTCCGAGAGTAAGGCAGTGACCATCTTCAGTGAAGTCTAGGATTTCTGTCTCCTCGTGTAATGGAAACACGGTTACTGTGTTATTGTAGTTCTACCTATATCCCTCAGAAGTTCTTGGTTATTAGACACATAGTCTACAGTCGGTTGATTGGGTGATGTGTTGTGGCCGACATCTATAGAAATAACAAGCTACGGTCCTTCAGCAAGGACTAAATACATTTTAAGCCATTTCATTTCCAGGCATGTATATATAGAAAGCCTATACCTGTTAAAAAATATTTGAACATCATGGATTCTTAAAGTTCCTTTTTTTTGGATTCTTTCAACATTATTATTACTGTTTTACGGGCTTTGTTATGTGCAATTAGCTGTTCGATTTCCACTGCAAGACTCTGGCTCCAGAGAACTGTACAAAACACGATGTTCCCTATCAAATAATAGTCCCTTCTGTTAGTTCTACTGATGAATTAGGACTATACTCTATTTCGAATTGCAGACAGTTAGCTATAAACGGCATCAGAAGAGGTATCACAAATCAAATTGAATAACAGTAGACCATTGTCAATCTCGAAAACTGCAATTTCAAAAGTTAAAAGCACTCATTCCTCTTAAGCGCATTTACAGTGCCACATACAAAGCTTCAAACAAAAATCAATACAAGGTAGTGACACACGTGGTTATCGTGCTGTCATGTCAACATAAACACTTGTCGCCGCAATTACACCAATTTCAATAAAATAATTCCCAACACAATTGAAATTCAAAATTTTGTCGATGTTGACACATTTTATTTTCCGAAAAAAAAAAGCAGACACACCATGTAAAGTGCGGTTGAAGTACTCATAACTGTGCGTTGCAAAACATCCTTACCGAACAAAAACAAAAACCCATAACATATTAATATAATTTATTCTAAACAAGCGCCTCACGAACTGGCCACTATCATCGAATTACCAAATGTGGGTCGCACTAACCAAGAAAAAAAAATGTTTTGTTTGCTTTTTGTTGTTTTTGCTAACCTAAATAATTAAATGTGTGTTACACACACAATTATACAAGAGCACGACTACTAACCGACCGACCGACAGATCGACAGACCGACACCACAAAAGGAAGCAGATTTTTCAATTACCATTTCAAATGTCTGCAAATGAAATTCACTTGTTGTGCGGTTGGACCCTGCTGTACACACCCACCCAGCGCCACCCATAAAAAGTCATTAAAGAGTACATAGTACCATACTGTCGCCACCACCAGCCAACACCGCTAACAACAGCCACAGTATAACAACGAACAACCAGTGTTACGTTGATTGAAAAACAAAAATTTCCCTGTCAACATTGTGTCTGCTGATATACAATATAACACACAGCAACAATAAATAACAACAGAAATTATAGCTGCAGCTGCACTCCCGAACAATTCGGACTGGAACTGCCGTCATCCAGAGGATACACTCTCATCATCGTCGTCACAATCACCATCAGCGTCCGTCATCAGCGTGTGGAATAAAAAGTGCTTAATCGTTCCATGTTGCATGAGGTTTTGCAATGGGGGTGCACTGTTGACAGCAGCATTGCATGCGCAACAATCGTCGCCCTGATGACCGAAACAGAAGAAAAAAACCACACAAATTAACGAAGCCAAACAAAAAAGAGTTTCTCTTGATTAGTATGCATCAACAAGTGACAAATCCGAACGCAAATTACAGGCGACTATAACAACGTTGACGACGACTCGCATGTTACTGACGTGAAGAAGCTGTTGCATGTGGTTGCTTCGTCGCTGCGCTAATGAATGCTTCTGAGCTTCTGCAAAAAAAAAAAAAAAAAACGTCGGCCGGAGCACTGCTCCCACACACCGCCTCATCAATGGGACGTGTGAATACGGAAAAAGCAGTAACAAATGCGAAATTATGTATACAGATGGTAGCATCGTGACATACGTCACAGGCGTTAAGTAACATCTCGCACGTTATGGTCATATTCGTTGGTCCGCGCGGCGGCGGCAATCAGCGGATGATGTAAGTTTCCAATTTGGAAGAGTTTCTTCGGGAGTTTCATTCGCTGGGATTTGTAGTTTCTTAGGACAGAGCGTACGCGGTCTTGGTCTATTACCCTCGAAGCCATGAGGCGCGGTGGCTCGGTGGCGGTTGTTATTACTATTGCCAGAGACTGATTGTGAAATTTTTCGTAATGAGCACGCATGGTCGTTGTTTTGCCATGAATGACGATGACAAGAAGGAGATGCCAATTGAAGACATCCATAATCTCTTCACATAAATCATACCTCAATACGGGCGTGGAGTGTACTATCAGTGGTAATGATCTTCAAGGACACTCCTCTCTGCAGCGGGCTGTGCGCACAAGATGTAAATATGAGATATTATCATGTCGTATTTATTTTGGGATTACAATTAATTAAGATGGGAGAAGAAGTGGTATGCACAGAGATTATGAGGAACCTACTTTTAAGAGATAAATATACAGGTTATGGTGCAATGTGGCATTGGATTTGCTTGAGTTGTCCCAAAAGAGATTACCCCCAAAGATTTATAATTCAAGTTCACTAGCTGTCTCGAAAGTCATCAGATACTATGTTTCTATTGCTTTTATTGTTGTTGTAGGGTCTAATCTGAAGCCCTAAAGTTGCGGTGTGAGGTAAACTAATCGAAGGTCAGGTGGGCCTAGACCAAATCCAGCGCTCAAGAGCTGTTTCAGCCTTTTGTCAACACATTTCTTCGGTTGTTAAGCTGCTAAGTGTTTCTTACTAATCGCAGTAAAGTTTGGTTATAAGGTGGGAAAAATGTTGCTGTAACGCGCTGTTACTAAGCGCGTAACAACACTTAAGAATTATGGTTTAAGCCATCCCTTCGGATAGGCCAAATATTATTGCAATGGGAGCTTAAGGCAGTGTTGCTCAAAGTACAGTCCCCGTCTATATCTTATACTACCTATATATACTCATCTGCTGCTAGAGATCAGAGGCAGGTTAATGGTTATGGATAGTGTTGTCCAAATTAGAAAAAGTGATCACTTTCTGGGCAGGTAGGCAGGACACATTCTAATTCAGGAAATAACCAACCATGTCACTTCTACTTGGACTTTCATAAAAGTGTATGGCATAAATGTCTCAACCCTTCCCGATCTCTTGAAGATGGTTTTAATCGCACATTTGACGGAACAATGTGTAGAACCAGTGCAATGATCAATTTTGACTGTTAATTAAGTAATCACCTAGCATTCAACCCCAAGAGCTCGAGGTAAATGCGATTGTAAAGTATAAACTACCAGAAACCGTCAATGATATGCGAATGTTAATGGGAATATTAAATTTGCATCGACGTTTTATTATATAGAATGGACTCCTGAAGCATTAAAAGCCTTTGAAGATCGTGCGATACTTGCATTTCCCGTTGCTAACGCTCAGTTATCTTTAGTCGTAGATGCTTCTAATGTCGCAATTGCTGCTGTCGTGCAACAGAGGCTGTCGGATAGCTGGCAGCCGCTAAGTTTCTTTTCTGCAAAACTTACAGACGCGCAAAGGAAATACACCGCATACGATAGGGAACTATTAGCAGCATATGCAGCAATTCGCCATTTCAGACACGTGTTAGAAGGCAGGGTTTTCACTTTGTACATAGCACATAAGCCGATCGTATACGCGTTCCAAGAAAAATTTGATAAAGCATCCCCTCGATAGCTAAGATACTTAGATCTGGTAGTACAGCTTACAACAGATACGAGTATAAGATACTTACCGGGAGAGCAGAACACAGTAGCAGACGCACTATCTTTTAATACCAGAAACGTTAAATTACACTGAACTAGAGCAGAAACAAGCAAAAGATGAGGAACTTAAATTATTACTCCCTAAACAAGGCACGCTAGAGTAAACATCTTTTGTCACATGTCCACAGGTAGGGTTCGTCCGTATATACCCCCTAATTTCAGGAAAAGGTATTTGACAGTGTCCACATTCTATCCCACCCTAGCGTAAGAAACAGTGTCAAAGAGGCAAGAATCAGATTTCTGTGGAAATCAATTAACAAAGATGTTAGAGACTGGGCACGATGTTGCATTCCTTGTCAGCGTTCCAAAATTTCTAAATACGTTCGCAGCCTCGCTGAGCAATTTAAGAACGTAGGGAATCGATTCGAAACGGTACACCTAGATATTATCGGCCCATTAACTACCTCAGAAACCTATCGCTACTGTTTAACTTAAATTAATCGTTATCCAGAGGCCATTCCACTAAACAATATCACTGCAAAGACAGTAGCAGCAGCAATTTGTCGCGAATGGGTATCGCGTTTTGGCATTCCCTGCACCATAATCACGGACAAAAGCAGGCAGTTTGAGTCGCAACTCTTTAAGGAACTCGGCTTCGAAAGGACGTAAACTACAGCATATCAGGCCCAGTCGAACGGTATGATATAGAGGTGGTTTCGCACACTGAAATCGGCAACTATGTGCCAGCAAAATTCACAGTGGTCAAAGTCTTTACAATTGGTATTACTAGGTCTCCGAATGGTCTCCTTCAAACCTCTGCAGCGGAACTGATCTATGGACAAGGCTTACGGCTATCCAATGATCTTTTGCAGGAAAGCAAAACAACTAGTCACACAGAGTTTGTAACGCAATTGAAGGAGCATTTTGAGGGTATACGGCCTTCTTTACCTTTACCACTCTGATCTTCATTTTCAAAGACCTTTTGAATTGTGGAAACGTTTTCATCCGAGACGACTTAATACATCCTTCACTAAAGCCGCACTACGATGGGCCATTTAAAGTCAAGGACAGAAAAGAAAAATACTTTAAGGTAAATGCCAGGGGAAAATCTGTAAATATAATCGTAGATAGGATAAAGCCGGCATTTCAAGAGAAGTCAAATGCAGAATCCAAGAAGCGTGGGAACAGCTCAGCTACCACGCAGCCAAATCGTAGAGTAGTATCATTCGCGATGGAAATATTGTACTAATAAAAAAAACCACCAGATACGGGCGAGTCTCAAAGGAGCCTGATAGGTGGGCGTACTGTGGCGGTCTGGCAATGCTTTTTGCCAGCATCCAAGTAACGAACACATCCGCTCAGCGAAAAGGGCTAAATGTCAAAATTGTTATTGGAGACATTTCTTGACGTTTGGCAAAAAGGGTTTAAGTCAGCACTTGCAGTTACCTACCAGAAAATGAGATTTTAAGTGTGCTTATTATATTAGCAATTTACTGACTTATTGCCTGTGGATCAGTTAAGGGGTTGTACGCAGTTAGGATGCTGAAAAAAAGCGATTTTTTTACGATTTTCTCTGGAAGTCATTTTAATTTATTGAATTGAAAATTTGTATGCGTATGCGCCCGGAGATCTACTATATAGCGGCCTTAAAAATCATTATTTTCAAAATTAAAAAAATATTACAATAAAATTGAAAGGTGTTTTTATATGCATACAAATTTTCAAGTCAATAAATTAAAATGGCTTTCCAGAAAAAATTCGTAAAAAATAGCTTTTTTTCGGCCTCCTAACTGCGTATAACCACTTAATTACTATCGCTAGGCTTAAGTTGTTAATACCAATCGAAAGAGAAAACAAACTGACTTAAACCCATTTGCCATTTTTTGACTTGAGCTCTTAATACCTGACATCAGAGATTTGTCAGCCAGAGACTGCATTCCCTCAGCAACCCTCACAGGAAGAAAACGGATCGTGCATTATTACCTTTCGTGGGACGCAGAAGGTCAAGACCCCTACGACCATTTGCTTAGGGGGATCCACTCTATCTCCAATTTGCATGAGTGGATTTCAATACATGGAATGTTTTCCTGAAACGCTGTTTTTTTCAGACTCTTCGGTACATTGTAGTGCCAGGTAGGAACCTTTCTTTGGTGCAGTGTTTGGAAAAACTTCGATGTTATTCGTTTTCCTTTTAATACCCGGGTGGCTAATGATTGCTGTTCGCCATTGAGGCTTGTAAGGCTTATAAGGCATGTACTATACTGAAACCTGTACGTAATGCGAGAGATGCGTAATTTTGCATGTGCAGATGTAAGTAGCGAGAAAAAAATTGTCAAAAAGTGACTGGTTCTATATTGTACTATACCATTCTATATTTACATCGTGACCGTCTCGACCTAGAGATGTTTGAGAATTTTTTTGTTTTATGTTATTAATCAATGCGCCTGATATACAATATACATATGTGCAAACTGAAAGGATTTCTCTGTGTCCATAATTTCAACACTAGGACTTGGATGTGTCTGTCCGATGTCGACAATCTAACGCACAAAACGCCACTAAGCAGTACCGAATAAATATACGCACATTCGTGATGTAGACTTTAACGACGTTGTAGTATCTTCGAGTTACGAGGGCGGTGTGATAAATACTCGTATTATTGATAGCTCAGCGACTTTTCCAACTTGTCTTAGCCATTCAGAAAATAGGCCTCTGTTTCGACAATGACCTTCTCGTTTGAAACAAGTAGGTCAAATCTGAAGACTTACTTACTTACTTAGGTGGCGCTACAGTTCGGTGTGAACCTGGGCCTCAACCAACAAGCCTATCCATTTAGCTCGGTCTTTAGCTAATTGCCTCCAGTTGCGCACTCCAAGTTGGTCGAGGTCCCCTTGAACTTGTGCGCGCCACCTAAGACGATGATTCCCTCTACTGCGTCGTCCCTCGGGGTTAGATTCGAAGACTCTGCGGGCCGGAGCGCTGGTGTCCATTCGCTCTACATGTCCTAGCCATCTCAGACGTCCAATACGCAATTTTTTTTACTAGGTCGATGTCGCTGTACAGCTCGTATAGTTCGTGATTGAATCTTCTCCTCCAAAACCCGTCAACGCAAACGGGACCGAAAATCTTACGAAGAATTTTTCTCTCAAAGCGACCAAGGATATCATCCTCTTTTAATAAAGTCCATGTTTCAGCGCTGTAAAACAGGACTGGGATGATCAAGGTCTTATACAGAGTCTCCTTAGTTGTTCGAGATAGGGCTTTACTGTTGAATTGCCTTATAAGCCAAAAAAAAAAAACAGCGATTGGCAAGAGTTATTCTTCGCTTGATTTCTGCGCTGATGTTGTTTGTAGAATTTATAGCAGAGCCAAGGTAGACAAAGTCCCTTACTACCTCAAAGTCATAGCTGCCCACTGTGACATTTTGTCCAATTCGTCGGTGTTGGCTTTCCCTTCTTGTTGACAGCATATACTTAGTTTTGTCCTCGTTTATCGCTAAGCCCATTTTGGCCGCTTCCGCCTCAATGCTTGCAAACGCACCGGTGACAGCCCGCTGAGTTCTTCCGATAATGTCTATATCGTCGGCGTATGCAAGCAGTTGTACAGACTTGTAATAGATTGTGCCTCCGGTGTTGGCTTATGAGTTCCGCACAATCCGTTCAAGTACAATATTGAAGGAGTCACATGACAGCGCGCCACCTTGTCTAAATTCTTTTTTAACGTCAAAGGTCTCGATGAGGTCATTACCGACCTTGATGGAGCAGCGAGCATCAGCCTGCACAGACGGACAGGTTTGGCAGGGATGTCAAAACTAGACATGGCTCTATAAAGCTCTTCTCTATAGATACTGCCATAGGCGGCCTTGAAATCGATAAAGAGATGGTGAGTATCGATTTGGAATTCTTGGGTTTTCTCCAGGATCTGCCGAAGTGTGAAGATTTGATCGATGGTGGACTTTCCTGGCCTGAAACCGCACTGATAGGGTCCAATCAGGCTGTTGATAAAAGGTTTCAGGCGTTCACACAATATCGCAGAAAAGATCTTGTATGCGATATTGAGGAGACTGATGCCTCTATAATTGGCGCAGTTGAGGGTGTCTCCTTTCTTGTGGATCGGGCAAACGATGCTGAGATTTCATTCATCGAGCATACACTCGTCTGACCAAATCTTAGAAATGAGTTGGTGTATGCACTCTACCAATTCATCCCCAGCTGCCTTGAAAAGTTCGGCCGGTAAGCCGTCAGGTCCAGCAGCCTTGTTCGATTTTAGCTTGGATATTGCTATCCTCACTTCGTTTTGGTCAGGTGGACGGAAATTTTGATTATCATCGTCTATGTTGAATGGTTCATTCTGCCTGACAGCGGGATGTTGGTCTTCGTCGCCGTTATACAGTCTGCAGAAGTAGTTTTTCCATATTCTCAGCACCGACTGTGATTCTACTACAAGGTTTCCATTTTCATCTCTACAGGTTTCTGCACGGGTATTGCTTCTCTGACACGTTCTTTTTACCTTTTAGTAAAACTTCCGTACATTGTTCCTGGAGTATAAACTCTCGATATTCTCAAACACGCGCTTCTCATGCCCTTTCTTCTTCTTTTGGAAAAGCCGATGTTATTCCCGTCCGTTTTGCTCGTAGAGCTCACGAGCAGCTCTCGTTTTCCTTTGCAGCGCCGCTCTGTATGCCCTTTTGTTTTGCTGCATGCACTCGCCGGCATTCTTCGTCAAACCAGGGGTTTCGCGGTGGTGGGCGAGCGAGACCCAGCACATCAGTCGCGGCGTTTCTGATGGCATGTTGGCAGCGTTGCCACTGGCCTTCGGTACTTGATGCTGGCGGCAAAGGGGTGATTGAGAGATTTCGGGATACGCGTTCAGCGAAGAGTCTAGCGTTCTCTTGCGATTGTAGCTTTTTCGACGTTAAATCTGGAGAAACGGTCGAATAAGCTAGTGCGTTGTTATGGAGGAAGAACACTTCTTTTTCGCCGACTGAAACCACTCTTTGTTGAATTCTGCCTCGAATTGGACCAATAAATCAGCATTGTACAGCCTAGCGATTATCCGTCCCTTCTTACAATTGTCAAGAAAGATTGTCCATTTCGAACCCTAAATACGGTGGCCATGACCATTTTGAAGTGTACGCCTTCCAAAAGATATCCACTGTACTGACTAAACTTTCATTCTTGGTGTGTTATGATGGATCTATGGTTCACCAACGGTCATATAATGCCTCAGAAACTCGAATCGCGCTGAAACATGGCCAAAGATTGATTCTAAGTTTTGACATGGTTCGTTTCCCACCTCTCCGATAGCTTTCCCAATTTTTTCTTGAAAAATATTTTACATGTTCAATTAAGATGTTTACATTGTTAGCAATCTCTTTGCTCCCGGCGGTCTGCTAAAACGATATCATGGAGACCATATCTCATAGTAGTCATCGAATTTGTTCTTTAAAACATCTCTAATTACCTCACACGTTTTTTTCATCCAAAAAGGAATGCAATCACTAACCGAATAGCTCTTCATACATGGTTGCAAAAAAAAAAAGAAAACACATACTTGTCTATATTTAACAGCTACCAAAAAAAAACCATTCGATGAATCTACCTGTATACTCACAGCACCTCCTTACTGTGAATATAATCGGCAGTAAAGGTGAATAATATTTCGTTTGAAATTCTGGCGTAGGTTCCAACATTTCATTTCGCAAACACTTAGTCAAAATTAATAACTTATATATATGCAATCCTTAGAATATGACTGTATTCTGATCCTCGTTAGGGCCATCTTTTCTAATTTAGGAATTTTACACGAATACATTCAAGACTTGCGATTAATTTTATAGCCCTGTTAACTCCCCTAAATAAGTTTGACAGTCTTTCCTCCCTCTTCCACTTATACAGTCATCACAACATCAAATGCCATAGATTCCCTAAGGGCAACTGCACCTACCGCAATTAAATATTTAGTAGTTCCACGAACTCATCAGTGCATGCTCTTGACACCCTTCCACTTAAATTATATACATCTACCTACCTCTGCTACCTGCTACGCCGCCCGCCTGCCATAAATCAACACTTTCAAGATCAAGGCGATTGACTACATGCATGCGTATGTACAACGCGGTATCACAGGCGCTCCACTTAAACAAAAACCCTTCTCCACCTTTATCCAGATAACGGGGAACTCAAAGCAAAAGTCAGTGTCGCATTGGTCCCACAATCCAAACACACAATCCGTCAGAGCTGACAGTAGCTAAGCAAATAAAACTGATGAATGTTGATCACGGACTTGTACGTAACCGCATATAACAGTACACATCTTAGTTAAACCTGAGACCATATGTTGGGGTTGGTTTGCGGTACTTGGTTTATATTTGTTTTCTTGGAGACTGTCGCGTCAGTGGGGAAGGTGTGTTGCTATTTGCTTGAGGCGACCAGCGACGGTACTCAAATAAATACTCAAGTCTGGTGGGCGTATATATGGATTAAGTACTCGTAGCTGTGATCTTAATAATGCAAAGGGGATTAAGTTGATGATCTGGAAAAACCTAAGTCCAGACCATAAAAGAACACCTGCATGGTGAATTTAGCATGGTTACACTTCAGGGGTTTAATCGCATGCTGATGAATCTCGCGCATGCAAAAAATAAAAAGAGCGCGAAACTACCTGCCTCCATGCTGTTGATCCTGTTCATGTATCCTGGCATTATGTAAATTAAAGATACACACACACTGATTCACACGGCTTATCCCTTTTCTGACCTAATTAACACAATTTTACGTTTTCTTTTTAATACTCTTTCGTCTTTCTCCCACTCAAGTGCCTTAATTTGGTTCTTCTTGGGGTGCTACTGCCCTGCAGATACAAAAAGTATCTTAAATATCTCACACTAAAGAACCACCGCGGTCTCTTCACAAATATCACTTAGAAACAAAAAGCAACGCATCATCATCATCAACATCAATGCGATCAACGTTGTCGAAGGAATACCGCCGAACTCGTTCGAAAAGATATAGTTACATAAGAAGTGAAATCTTGATGAACGATTTCAGACATTCAGTCTGTTCTGAGATTTTGTCTAAATTAGAAGTGCGCCCCGCGATCTGTATCTGTACGTAGTTCGCGCGATCGTGATTTGATCATTTATTTTTGAATGAAATTTCGTATCTAGTGGATAAAATAAAAAATAAAAATACTTTTCGCGAAAAAAAAAGTTGTCTTTGACAATACGTGGATAAAAGATACAAGTGAATTTTTTCGCACTTGAGTGGCATAAGGTATGTATCTTCAAAAAATGTTTGTATCTTTTGTTGTGAGAATTTTGTGTTACTTTCTTGGCACAGAGTAGGACTTAGTGTCAACAGTGCGAAATTGTTAGAGTTTTTTGGGCGCGTCTGACATTTACTTTGGGGAGGGTCTCTTACATTTTTGCGTTTTTGAACTTCTGACTGGGGCGGTTGATTGGTGCAAGTGAAATTCTTTCCTTGAGTGATATGGAAGGTATGATTGTATTTGGAATAAGCACGCTCATCGCAACTTGTGGGTCTGTTGTTTGTGCTGCGTGCCGATGTGATAAACATTCGTTTCTGTTTTTGAATGAATAATTGTAGATTCTTTAGAGTTTATTTGTGTGTAGTGTTGTATTGAATTATCGTTGTGGTTCTTGTGATGTTCTGGGCTTCATGATTGGTTTCTAATAAATTTACGATTGCAATGTCTAAGTGATTGAACGTTTTGAAATACGAAGAAATTATTTCTTTTGAGTCAGTGTGCTGTGGGTGGTCTTAAGGACGATAAAAGTGAAGAAAATTGCAGAAAAAATGGCATTTTGATGGCTAATATTGCTTATCCTGGCTAAAAATGTATTAAACTGATATAGGGAAGATCAGTTGGAAGTAAGAAATGTATAAGCTTGCCTATAAGCGTATTTTTATTTTTCCCGCACAATGCTTGGTACAAAATCTAGTACTTAATAAAATTGAGTGTTTGAAACAAAATATCTGAATAAGTTTAGAAAAAGCTATGTCATTGCATTAGTCTTTCTGTTCGTTGAAGGATTCGAAGTTGACGTTATAGTTTATAAGTTTAATAGCCAATTTGTCTACAAAGCCTATACAAGACGAAAACTATCGTTTCAAATTATTATTTTAAACTCCAACAAACTGTCTCCAATTATATCTAGATCACTCTACATTGGGAATTGAATTACTCCAATATTACCCTGTATTCACTCCACCATCTACTGTGGCTAAACCATTCAGCATACATATGTATGACCTAAAACGGTATCCTCCAAATTAAGGAATCTTGTCACTGAAAAGGCGGACTCTTAAGAGATGTCAGTATGTATTGCTATTATTATGCTATCCCCATTGTCAATTTAGACAAACTTATTAAGCAAATGTCATCTAGCTCAAAAGAATCCAAAGACACACCTGCACATTATTTCAAATTCCTTCTGGAACTTGGCACACTCCATACAAAAATCAAGAAGACCGCTATCAGCGCCTTAAAACTTGGCCCTATGTGTAACTTCAAATTAATTGATCTAACCGGGGACCTGCCGATCCGAAATGCGATCCTTCTAAAACGGGCCTTCAAATACGAGAATTGAAATCATCACCGTGTCGAATGTGACAATGTCGCCGATGAACTTGTCAGGCAATGTTCTTATATGTCCTTTACTGGCCCTGAACTCCTCTGCGTGCATTTAAAGCTGAGGCTTAATTGGAATATTTTATCAGGACACTAGGTTCATTACATTGGGTAATAATGCCATCTTCTTCTTCCTTTTATAAGCGAGGTTATGATCCGAAAATAATGGATCACAACCCTCCCACTTCACCGCATTTCTACTGATCCGCCTGGGGGGTTCGCCTATTTGACCTCAGAAAATATCGGCAGGCCCGCCGATTTTGGATCACTCGGTTACTGAGGCCAATGAAAGGCCGATGTTGTCGCATTTGTTTTATCCAGGCGTTTATAGGTCTGCCTTTCTTACATCGCGATGACTTTGGAACGTGCACTGATATTGCCCTTTTAACAGAGTTCAAATGATGTCTTCTTTGAACGTGACAATACCAGCTGAGCCGGTCGCGCTCTATTTTTTGTACGATAGTTTCCTTGATCTGAAAGCTTCCACGAATTCTCGAACGCCTTATTTGATCAAGCTTTGTCACTCCTGCTATCATGCGAAGCATCTTCATCTCAGCTGCCGTTAATTTACTCTCATACATGTTGTACATCGTCCAACATTGTGAACCGTATGTGAGCGCTGGACGCACAACTGCGGTGTAGAGCCTTCCTTTAAAGTTATGTGACATTTTTCGGTCACAGAAGATAGCGGAGTTTTCTCGACACTTCATCCACCCTACGCTTACACGATGATTGATGTCGTCATCACAAGTTGCTTTGCTATTGATCATAGATCCCATTTGAACTTTTCGCACCTGGGAAGCACTGTTCCATTCAAATAAATGTCTGGAACAGGCCTGAGTGGATCAGAGAACGGGAAGCACAAGTACTCTGTCTTTTTTGAACTAATGCGATACCCATTTACCTCCAGAACGTCCACCCACACATCAACTGCTCGTTGCAGGGATGTAGGTAATAATGCCATCATCTCAAAGAAGTGCGCAGACGTTCTACGGATGACTGAACACATTTTATGCGACTGCCCTGTAAGTGCTCATGATACGTAGTTGTTCACCTCACTGACAGAAATCAGCAATTTACTTATGTACATATGTCCTATATGCCCTTGTAGGTCCTAGGGCCTCTACTACGCCTACGCGCCATCGTGTACGGTTTCTAGCAATGTGTCTCAGCTCTCCCCAGCTTTTCCTCAACTGCCGTACCGTAAGTGGTTAGTGTGTCGGATCACTACGCATGAGGTTCCAAGTTCGAATCCCAGAAAACACCAAAAAGTTTTTTCACGATCCCACCTCTCGCGAGCGTCTGACAAACATCTGAGAGTATTGTTGTCACGAAAAAGCTTCTCAAATCGCCGTTCGGATACGGCACTAAACTGTAGGTCCCTTCCATTCGTGTGAAAAATATAACGCACACAACATGAGTGGTTGCGAGAAGCTAGGCCCTGGCACTTTAAAGAGCTGTTGCGCAAAATATTGGTATTTTGAATTGCCGTACCTCCTTCTCGACTGTTCTGCGCCATGTTCTCTTCGGACCGCCAGGTCTTTTGCCATCCTGAGTTAAAAGGGTTCCATTGCATAGCATGGTTCGCTATGGAACTGTCACCCTTTCGGAATGTGTGACCAATCCACTGCCACCACCGTCGTCGGATGGTTATGCTTATTGGTTCCTAATCCGTTCTCTCGTAAAGGTGTTCTTTAGAGATACGCTACTAAGGGCCGCCTTTTTAACAATATACCAGCAGAAAAAAATTCGATTTGTATCTAAATGAGGGCTTAATCAGGATGGTCATCTCTTTAGGTCAACTTTCTGTAGCGACGCTATATCTAAACTGCCACTCGAGTATGTGGGAAGCTTAAATATACGTAAGTTAAAGGCGAATGGAGATATATAGCGAATGTGGCTGCAGTACCTAGGAGACAAGAGTTTGATTCTCTTTGAAATGCTTAGCATATTCATTTGTTAACCTTAATTTTACTAATTTCCGGTCTGAGTGAGTGAGACATAAATGTGACAAACTCTTATTTCAACTATTAAAAAAATTCTTCCAAAAGCATAAAGAACCGGAAAATTTCCTAAATACTTAATGATATTTGTCTGAAAAACCGGTGTCTGTCGTAAAATTAATGAACGCATAGTTAAATGAAGGTAATCTAGATTTTTATATGAAATTAGAAGGATTTCATTCGCCAAACTTGTTTCTGCGAAAATTGTATGATATAATCAAATCGAATATAAATTTAGAACAACATTTTATGACCGTATCCTCGTTTACATTAAAACTACCCCCGTATTAAGGAATCTCAAAACGATCTCCATATAACTTCCCACCTTTCGAAATTCTCTTCCACCGAAAACGCCTTAGACAATAAATTTCAAGTTTCTCACTCCCACTGATTTCTATGAAACAACGCAAAATAAAAGGAAATAAAATCCCGTTAGTAACATTTAATCGATCAATAAAATTTTTAATTATCTTCCATAAAACCTATAAGGAAATAAACATAAAAAAAAATCAACCCATCACCACCCGTTCAACAAATTGATCCGACAACGTTTTTCATTCAAAACATTTACGCCAATGAAATCTGGAAAAAAAAATCGCATAACACAAAAAAAAAAAAAAAATCAAATCAAATAAAATGAAATTTAAAAGAAATAAATAAAAAAATTAAGAAACATCTCGTAAACAAGAGGAAAGCACAAAACATAAAATAAACGATAGCGCCCCCACCCAACCTACTAGTATCAATCAAAAAGATACACCAACAATGTTGATGAGAAATTGTATAAAAAAAAAACGATCGCGAATTACTGATCATGGGAGACGTATCCAATTCTCTGATATTGTTCTTCTTGTTGCTGTTTTTTTTTTTCTTTTCATTGTCGGTGTTGTTGTTGGCATTTTCTTTTTTTCAGGCCGGGGCCGCCGTACCTCACACAATATCAATTAAAAATCACTCAAACGAATTTACGACAGATATAAACT
This sequence comes from Brachypalpus laphriformis, assembly GCA_945910035.1. Classification (NCBI taxonomy): domain Eukaryota; kingdom Metazoa; phylum Arthropoda; class Insecta; order Diptera; family Syrphidae; genus Brachypalpus; species Brachypalpus laphriformis. Next base: position 19,306,175 of record OX246753.1, on the reverse strand, counting down.
GAAGCTGACCAAAAGTGGCGCGCGCTTCATCTAATTTTTTTTTTTTTTTTTACAGAGAAAAAACAACGCTTCTCCCATTCAGTTTTGATGCATAGATACTTTATACTTTTCGTATTTTTTTCTGAAAAAATAAAAAATTGTATGAGAAGATGTACTACAGCGGTTAAACAATTATTGGAACAGATGTAAAATGGAAATTAGGTTGCAGATGTTTTTTTCGTTCTTCGTAGTTTCCCAAGATACACAAGTTTTGTTTTTTTTTGCGCAGATATATTTTCAAATTGAATACAGATACGAGTAGAATTCATTCTAGTCTCGAGCTTTTTAGATTTTCACTTTTATTTTTTTGGATTGTTTTAAGTTTTTGCTTTAGAAATAGTAAAATTCAAGTGTACTCTCTGGCTAATTAGTTTCAGTGATATGACTCTTGAAGGACTTTCTCTTGGTGTTTTTGGTAGAAGGTTGGGTAGCGGGTTGAGACAACATTTTGTTTATAAAAAAAAAAATACATAAATAAGAAGTAATTAGCAAAATGTGTTCGATGTTTTCTTGTGTATCTTGTATCTCTTTGTTGATGCTCAGATGTTTTCAATTAGTTGGAGTACACTAAAGATACTTAAATCTCCGGACATCCGTAGATTGACCTTGTTTGTGGATTTAGAAGCCATCTGTAGTGTTGGAAATGAGAGCACATGACTTAAGATGCTACGACGAAGTGTGGACAAATTGCGTCTTCAATTCAATTTTAACGGACTGACTATTCAAGGACTTTGGTTTTCTGGCAAAATGAGTTTAAATTATTTGAAGTCCCTGTGCCCGTTACTAAGAATGAGCAAAATTCTGTGATTGAATTGCGCAGCCATTTAATGTTCGAAAAGAAATATAAAGCAAGTGCTACTTGAAGCTTGACAAGGATGAGCCAAAAGCCGATAAAGCAGCAAGTATCTATACATGTGATAGTAAAATCGCTAAAAAGAATTGCCAATTTTCTGGTAAATCATCTTTTATGAAAATCAGACCGAAAAATAAAACACACACAAGAATATTGAAGGAGGAGGGAATACAAGAAATGGCCATTAAGTTCCTACCGATAGACAACATTCTGCTCAGTATCTATATATTTATTTATGCTTCATTTATCTTTTACGTTTAATGAATCATCTCAAAGTATTTAGAAGCTCAAGGTCTCCTCTACGTCTTCTCTTTATCGAATCCAAAAATAGCACCAATAAAGAATACAGGCTAGAGAGGTTTTGGTAGACATTGTCTAGCTAAATCAGGTTCTGTACGAGTGCTTAAATGACGTCTTACAGCCTTACAACGCCATAAGATATAGTGCTAGTAAATCAGGCTTTCAGCCGAGTTCTTTATTCGTCTTTTTGTCATTCTCATTCTCGTCTTCATTCAATAACTGAGCTTAAAAATGTCTCTCTTTTTTAAATGTTGCTGAAGGAATGATTACCAGGGACTAGTGACCACTAATGCACTATGAAAGGAGGAAGAACGCATTTGACTAGAATCGAAACCATATCAATAGAACTGCAGGGACGAAAGACTATGAACTATTCAAGAGAGTTCCAGAACCAAATCGATGGACTTTCAGTCAGTGAAGGCGAATCAAAGGGAAACAATTGACTACCAGAGATTCTGTTATGAGTGATGACCATTCATTCAAAGAGCATATTTCTTTCGATACATATTATTACATTTGCCTATGACATCGGTTATCAGGGAAAAAATACTGTGAATCAGAAGCAAAGACAAAAAACAACAAAAAATCTCCCCAGCGTCCAGACGCCACCCCCGGAATTTCCCTGAAGAACTTAGCTTCAAAAACACTGCAACCAAATCTTTCTCTCTATCTATTCTTTCCCACGCCCGCACTGTGTGTGCGCTGTGTTAAGGGTATTCATAACTTTAGGCATAGTATACCCCTATGAGCCCGATACCCTTTAATTTCTAAGATCACCTTTCAATAGTCACAGCTTAGTGTTTACGGGTAGCATAGCATTGCTTCAGATCTACGACAGCATACCAAACACAGCCTTGACTTGTCTGATTTGGGTACATTTATAAAGGGGTTTTCAATAGGCACATAAAAATTTTGTATTTTAATACAAACGCATCCTTAAACTTTTATGATCTGTCAATGTCAAAACGTTAGTCAAGGTTTACGTTTTTATCATGGTGAAGTTCACGAACGAGCAACGTTTGGAAATTATTAAAAATTACTACCGTAATTCAGAGTCAGTGGTCGTAATTTTAAGAGCCTGAATTTCATCGAAAAATCATTTTTAGCTTAATGGATTTGTCAGTAAGCAAAATATGCGTTAGTGGACAGCAACAAACCCACATGTGCTTCAAGAAACTCCATTGCATCCACAAAAAGTGACCGTGTGGTGTGGATTTCATGCCGAAGGTGTGAATGGACCGTATTTTTTCGTCGATGAACTTTATGGCCATGTACGGTCAATGGTGTTCGGGGTGGCAATGGTGTAGTGGTAACGTCGTCAAATGCCACGCTACTGGTTCAAATCCTGATGCCAGCAAGCATTTTTTATTTCTCATGAAATATATAGTCAGTCCGATCAATTGCGAAAGCTTGTGTGAACACTACTGCGAAGGCATAACACTGGCAGTAGGTTGTTCATATGGTTGGAAAAATTGTTCGCTCTGTTGATGATGATTTGCCTATGACATCGATTATCGGAAAAAAAAAAATACTGTGAAAGACAAAAAATAACAAAAAATCTCCCCAGTTATCTGGGCGCAACCCCCGGAGTTTCTCTGAAGAACTTAGCTTCAAAAACCACTAGACCAAAGTCTTTCTCTCTCTATCTATCTATCTGCAAACGCGCTCGCAGTGGTCATATGAACGAGATCGAGTTTCATACTTAAATTGAACATGTGTACTATACCTGAAATCAATTTCAGCCCGATGTCTTAATTATTTTCTGTTTTATTTAAATACAAAATTGCTCTGTCCTTACTGAAAAACCCTTTCCGTCCAACTGGTGTCAATGTCGATCCAACTAAGGTAGGAATTCCAGTGCTCTCTCAACCCATTATACAGTCATGCATAGTTTTAACGTTAAAGAAGAGTTGTAAAAGCTGAAAACCCTAGTTTTGGCCGATGTGTTGTTCTTTAACACCAGGTGGTTTGCTTTTCTACAAAAGCAGCACATACAGCACGTGGTACTTTCCGCCTTCATAACTTGATTTCCCTGTTGGTTTCATAAAATAAAATTAGAGACGATAACTATTCATTTCATTTCTGGAATGTGACACCCTTGAACACCTTTGATACACCCATGTCGGCGTGTCGCTAAGTCTCGAAAGAACTTCATTAAATTCTTGTTTGATTTGATTTAATTCTAATTAGTAGCCTTTTTCGAAGAGACAAGGAACAGGTTGTTTCATGGACCACACCTGTTATCATAATGAAACCAAAGTCGTAAAATTGTCGGTGCTAAGTAGGATAATGAAGATAAATGCCATTGACGTATACATTCACTTTATTTTTGTACTCTCCTTCTCTAAAGGAGTTCCAATTCTTAGAATATGTCTTTCTTTAACCCCATTGCATCATATGACATATTTCCTTTGATAAATATTCCCTCAAAAAAGTTCTAATCATCATCAAACCATGACCGAACCATTGCATGACCCAAGCCCACCATAAAACAATAAATCGTGAACATCAATCGAATATTTGATTATTTATTTTGTAAGCAGAACAAGTGCACTGTGCATGCACTATGCGCCTCATAAATACGTCGCCCGATCTATCGGCAACACTTTATAATTGATGAGCTGCTAAATTTCTCACTCCACCATCATCATATCTGTTGTAACTTTCCGACACAAATTTTATCTAAACACGATGTCGGTTCACACATGAAGACGCTTTAAAAGCAATAATTCAGTAGATTAGACTATCAAAACAATTAACTCTGCGGAGACGCATTCACCCCCATAACCAAGGCGGCAACATCAGAAATAATGTTGCGATGCATTTTTTATTTCCATTGAAACATGTTGCACAATGCAGTTGTGCATTGTATATTGATCTTATTAAAGGAATAAAGAATGTTTTTCTATCGTAAAATATGGGGAAATGCAGTTTTGGAGATTGTAGATAAAAAAAAATAAATTTTTGGATTAGGTATTGAATGAGAACAGAGATATTGCGAAACGAAGAACATCTGCTACAATTGAAAACTATCTTGAGTCTTGTCATGGCCCATCAATTGTTTCTTGGAAGATTCTTTGAAATGTAAATCCTTTTAAATTGCGCTTCGAATAATATCGCAGACAAATAACATCATAACATAACTAGAACAAGTTCTAAACAAAACAAAAATAATCTCAAACAAATTTACTTATTTTAATTGTCTAAGCTAATTCTTATTTCTCCATAAAACCGGTTTGAAGTAGAACCTTGACAGCGAAATATACCAAACAATTCTCAGAAAAATTACTTAAAAGATAAAATATAAATTAATACTGTTATAAATAATAAGACACGATTACCAACTTAAACCGGCTTGGTGAGTCTAAGATAAACAATCGGGTCTTACTAACAAGTTTGCGGTTTTCTAATTATAATTTCTGTTTACGTAAAAAAGAATTTAAAAACAAATGAAAGAAACAATAAATTTTTACCTTTAACCTTAGCGCCTGATACATTGGAAATATGTTTATGTACAACAAAAGTCTGAAGCTGGACAATACAACTTTTTAAATTGCATATGTTTAATCTTAAAATAAAATCGCTTTGTTTGAAGTGAGAAAAAAAAATGAAATATGCAACAGCATGTAGGTACTTACTAAACAAGTTCGGGGGATGATTAGTTGCTATGATGAAATCGTCACCCAGCCACGGTCGTAAAATGAACAAATAATTTACATAAATGCAAAACATTATTTTTAAATGACAAGCGAAATGGTTTTTATGGGTAGCGAAGTTCATTGCACGGAACGATAATAAAATCGAAAATGAAATGGGTAACATGGAAGTCAGATCAGAGGTGGTTTTTCTAGGTAATGTATGTACTTAGTGTAGCTGGAACCATTTTCAGTGCATTTTGCCGAGGGCCCTACGGAATGCATTCGAAGAATTATTGAATCGAAGCACAGTTTTGTTTTTATTATTATGCGCTCAATGGGTAATTAATTCTCTAAAAATGTTCCACCATCCACATACTCAACGAAGGCCAAGCCGCACTCAAAGTACTGATCTCCCACTTGATCAGTTCAAAATTAGTTCTAAGCTGCTTCGACAGCTTACAACACTCGGCCCAATACAATAAAGTAAAAGTATTTTGGGTACCGTGCCACGTAGGCGTTGAAATTGCGGATCTGCACGCCAGAGAAAGGTCCTCTGAGTTATTCATTACACCAGAACCCTTTTGCGGATTATCTGATTCTGCTTTTAAATATGCCCTAAACCGTTGGAAAAGCAACATGTTCATGATGTAACATGCAAGGTCTTAGACAAGCTAAAAGAGCTGTCCGGCCCTTCCAAAAAAAGGCAGTTGATATTCCTTAATACAGCAAAAACGATGTAAGAAGGTTTGTGAGCTTCCTTACCGGACATTGCCATCTAAAATACCACATTAATAAAATGAGAATCTCGGAGAATATCACCTGCCACCTCTGTCTAGAAGAGGACGAAACCGCAGAGCACATACTATGTGATATATCTGGTTGCAGTGCCTTTACGCCAAAAACATAAAAACAAAAGTCCTTTCTCTTCTCAGAAAAGGTCGTATAAGTGACCTAAAAAATCCAGTCTTCATCGAATTATCTCAGGGGGTAGACATACATATATAAAATGTGCTTAAATCAATCAGTATTTATTTTGTATTTGTGCCGTCGGGTTAACTTCCCTACCACGTAAAAAACCTTTGGTTACGAAGCAACCAACAGCCTCGGATACGGATGATCTTACTGTTGACGACCCATGCAAACGTAAAAAGGACAACGATCTTCGTGTATGCACATGGAATGTTAGGTCCCTCTACAAACCACGTGCAGCCGAACAACTTGCGGAGGCCCTAGAGTGTCTCAAAGCAGACATTACCGCCATCCAAGAAGTGCGATGGGATGGGCCGGGCAAAAGGAGTATGAAAAACTGCGACATCTACTACGGCGATTGCTACAGACAGAAAGGACTGCGTCTATTCAGGTGCGGATTTGTCATTGGAGGCAGACTTAGGCAAGAAGTCTTGAGTTTCCGGCATGTGAACGAGTGCCTCATGACTATCCGTATCAAGGCTAAATTTGCCAACATTAGCCTAATATGCGTTCACGCCCCTCACGAGGAGAAGGACGACGCGACGAAGGACGACTTCTACCAGCTCTTGGACAAGACGTATGAGCAATGCCCTACCCACGACGTTAAAATTATCCTAGGCGACTTTAACGCAAAGCTAGGAAGAGCGAAAGTCTTTAGTAGCGTGGTCGGAAAGCACAGCCTGCACGACAACACATCCGACAACGGACTCAGGCTAATCGACTTTGTGGCGGGGCGAAACTTTGTCGTAGCTAGTACGCGGTTCCCACGTCTCGATATTCACAAAGGAACATGGCTGTCCTTTGATCGATGAAATCGATCACATTGCGATCGACGCAAGGCACACTTCCAGTATTCTGGGTGTCCGAACTTTCCGAGGAGCCAACGTGGACTCGGATCACTACCTAGTTGTAGCCAAGGTACGGATGCGGATATCCACAACGGAGCGAAATCAATGAAATGCTGTGAGGAAATTTGACGTCGAAAAGCTACAATCGCAAGAGACCGCCAGAACCTTTGCCGATCGTGTTTCTTCTAATCTCAATCTAAGTCCTATGCCGCCAGCAGCAAATGCGGAAAACCAGTGGCAGCCTTGCCAAAAAGCCATCAGAGATGCCGCCTCTGATGTACTGGGTTTCTCTCGCCCACCACAACGAAACCCCTGGTTTGATGAGGAATGCCGGCAAGCACATGCAGCAAAACAAGAGGCGTACAAAGCGGCGCTGCATAGAAGGACTAGAGCTGCTTACGAGCTCTACGTGCGCAGGAGACAAGAGGAACATCGACTTCTCAGAAAGAAGAAAAAAGAGCATGAGAAGCGCTCGATTGAGAGACTTTATTGCAGGAATAATGTTCGAAAATTTTACCAAAGGGTAAAAAGAACATGCCAGGGTTTCAAAGCCAGAACAGAAGCCTGCAGGGACGAAAATGGCAAAATAGTAGTAGAATCGCAGTCGGTGCTGAGGATATGGAAGGAACACTTCTGCAGACTGTTAAACGGCGATGATGATCAATATTCCGCTGTCAGGCAGAATGAGCCATTAAACAGTGACGATGGCAGTCAAGATTCCCGTCAACCCGATCAGAATAAAGTGAGGATAGCGATATCTAAACTCAAATCCAACAAAGCTGCTGTAGCCGACGGCCTTGCCGCTGAACTTTTCAAGGCAGGAGGAGATGAGCTGGTAAGGAGCATGCATCTCATCTGTAAAATCTGGTCGGACGAAAGTATGCCCGATGAATGGAACCTCAGCATCGTTTGCCCGATCCTGAAGAAAGGAGACCCTCTGAACTGCGCCAACTACAGAGCTTTAAGTTTCCTAAATATCGCATATAAGATCCTGTCTGCCGTACTATGTGAACGCCTAAAACCGATCGTCAACAACCTGATAGGTCCTTATCAGTGCGGTTTCAGGCCTGGAAAGTCCACAATTGACCAAATATTCACACTACTGCAGATCTAGGAAAAAACCCATTAATATAAAATCGATACGCACCACCTTTTCATCGATTTCAAAGTTGCCTATGATAGCGTGTATAGAGGCGAGTTATATAGAGCCATGTCTGGTCTTGGCATCCCTGCCAAGCTCGTCCGTTTGTGCAGAATGATGATGGACTACTCTCGCTGCTCCATCAAAGTCTGTAAGAACATCACCGAACCGTTCGATGTCAGGAAAGGTCTTAGACAAGGTGACGCGCTATCAAGCGATCTCTTTAACATAGTACTTGAGAGAATTGTACGAAACTCACAAGCCAATCCCGGAGGTACAATATTCTTCAATTCTGTACAACTACTCGCTTATGCCGATGACATTGACATAATCGGAAGAACTCAGCGGGCAGTCAATGGGGCATTTACGAGTATTGAGAGCGAGGCAGCAAAGATGGGTCTAGCGATCAATGAAAGCAAAACAAAATATATGCTGTCTACAAAAAAGCACACCCAACATCGGCATCTTGGACAGAACGCCACAATAGACAGATACAATTTTGAGGTAGTAAAGAATTTTGTCTACCTAGGCTCTATGGTCAGCTCCGCAAATGACATCAGTAGGGAGATCACACGAGGAATTACTCTTGCCAATCATTGTTTCTATGGGCTAAAACGGCAATTGAGTAGCAAAGCCCTATCTCGAACTACTAAGGTAACTCTTTATAAGACATAAATCATCCCAGTCCTGCTGTATGGCGCAGAAGCATGGGATTTGACAAAACCGGATGAGGATGCCCTTTGTTATTTCGAGAGAAAAGTTCTGCGAGCGATCTTTGGTCCCGTCTGCATAGACGGTGAGTGGAGGAGAAGGTACAATGCCGAACTATACGGCCTGTACAAGGACATCGACTTAGCCAGAAGAGTTCACATACAGCGACTAAGATGGCTGGGTCATTTAAAGCGGATGGAGCCCAACGTTCCCGCTAATAAAGTTTTCGAATCCACCCCGGACGGACGGCGCAGTAGAGGACGACCTCGCGGTAGGTGGCGCAAACAAGTGGAGGGGAAGTGCTGGCTGGAGATGTTTGTTGGTTAAGGCCCAGGTCCACCCCGGACTGTAGCGCCATCTAAGAAGAAGAAGATTTATTTTAAAAATATTGTAGTAATTTTATTTTACAAAAGCAAAGACGTATGACCTTGTGAACATGGTTTCCTCAAAACGATTGGACGTATGTACTTGACATTTTTCACAGTTATTCCTTATTTTGCCTAGATGCAAGATAAGGAGGGATTTTCCGAAATTCGAGGCATAAATGGGGTTGAGATCGAATTTTCCGTCACTAAAAGGTGATTATACAGTCCTAGCTCAGTAATGCCTTACCGGATTGAAAAATTAATAAAAAAACAAATCAAAAACACTGCCAGCAGTGTGCGTGTATCAGTGCCAAATCTAGGGCATTTTAAATTCTATTAATTAGGATATGTATGTTCTATCAAAACTTCGTGCAATTAAGAGATTTGGTAGTATATGCGTACATATGTACCATGTAAATGCATCAATATGCTTTCACATCAAGGAAACCATCGTACAAAAAATAGAGCGCGACCGGCTCAGTTGGTATTGCCACGTTCAAAGAAGAGATCATTTGAACCCTGTTAAAAAGGCAATATCAATGCACGTTCCAAAGACATCGCGATGTAGGAGAGGCAGGCCTATAAACGCCTGGATCAGACAAATGCGACGACATCGGCATTTCATTGGCCTCAGTAACCGAGTGATTTAAAATCGGCGGGCCTGCCGATATTTTCTGAGGTCAAATAGGCGAACCCCACAGGCGGATCAGTAGAAATGCGGTGAAGTGGGAGGGTTGTGATCCCTTGTTTTCGGATCATAGCCTCGCTGATAAAAGGAAGGAGAAGAAGAAGTAAATGCATCCATATGCATGTACAAACATAGAAACATTGCAAAATTTTTCCATTTTGTTAGATAAGATGTTGATCGTTGGATTTGTCCACATTTTAGAACGTTTTAATGGATTTAGAATTAATTGTGTGTTGCGAGCGGGTTTGTGTGGGGATTCCCACGATGGAAATTATAATCAAGCTTACACATTTTTGGTATTGTATTCAGTTGGCAATTATATTTCAACAAGTAGATAACCGTCAACTAAAATGCGGGCGAAGCAAGGCGAGCACTGGTCGTGTCCAATGTGTTTAAATAAAGTAATGATTCTGGCGACATTCAATGTTTAAACGTTTTCATAAATCTATTTATTTTTAAACGGCCTGTAAAGAATTAAATGGATATGTTTTTAACATGGTGGAATGAATTTTTCTACGCAATTATTTGCTGTCTCGAAAAAAAGATCCCCGCTAAAAATTGCATTTTACGAGAGATCCAATTGCTCATTCCAAAGCCCACCCAAAAGTACAGCAGAGATGCAAATCTAACACTGAAGAGTTGTTTTCCCTTTGATGAACATCAACTGAAGCATGAAGTCCTATCATTTGGACGTGGTGTGAAACCAAACTTGACGTCAAAGGGGTATTTTTTTTTTAAGCGTACTATACCATTCTTTTTAAGAGCCAAGGATAAAGTACATTAAAATTCAACCGAATTTTTATTTTAGGTTTTTTTTTTTTGGTTCGACTTTGTCAGTGCGCTGTTGAGTTTGTTTGATAAGCCCTCCTGTGTTCGAGTATGGTTTTGTGAATTGCGGCGGGCTTTGCTTTTTTCGAAATCAAATTAACAGGTATGACAGGTGTATGATAATATATATACCCCAGAGCGAGGGCTTAACATTCTCGTTTTGATTATTCATCAACACAACACCCTCTTTCGATAGTTGGGTTTTTTTTTTTTTTTTTTGAGTGGAGTGCATTTTGTTTGAGGTCTCTATCGAATCGCTGTGTTCCAGTCCAGTGAACAATCTATGTTGATGGAGTTTTCCTTCCGCAACAAATTTTTATGGTGATAGGTATGTTACAACTGCAGAATGGTCAGTTTTGTTTGTTTGCCTAGCTACCTCACTGCCTGTCTACTCGTATCTAACTGAAATATTTGTTGTGTAGGTAGTCTATATAGAGCTACGAGTATTATTCGAGTTTGATGGAATATGACGCAGTTGGAAGTAAAAACTTGACACGGACAGATAGGAGCTGCATGGTTCTTTGACCGATAAGAGAATTGGAATATACGGGCTGCCAAAAGGAAATGAATTGCGTTCACCCATCCAGATAAGATCCGAGCAATAATGATGAATGCAGCTGAAATTTAAAACAAGAATAAGAGTGATGTTGAAATGAGCATGACGATGAAAATGAATATAATGATGATATGGAGGATCAGGATGAAAGGTTGACAATGATAGAAACGATGACAATGATGATGACGATGATGATGACGATGAAGGTGACAATAACGATAACGATAACGATAGAAATGAGAGAATTGGGAATTGGGAATTTGGATAGGATAACTGCTGCATTCAAGCAGATATATATGTAGGGATGAGAACATTGACAGTGAGAATGAGATTGGCCATGGCGATGAAGCTGTGAAGAATGGCGCGAATTTTCTGAATGTCCAACATGGAAAAAACTACGTTTATGATGAAAAGGCTACAACGAACGTAGCAATCGGAAGAAGAAAGCAAATTATTCAAATTCACGTGATAGGAAGGTGCTCCATTGCAGATCTTGTCACAAGCAATTCATTGTGATTTCGCCAATCATTAAGCGCTGAAATTCTTACAAATGATCTCTAAAGTAATATGAAATTCTTCTTTCGCTAATTCTTGTCACTTATTTTTCCGAACCAGGGACGTTTAAGGAACATATTAGCACGTTCGGCACAAATTTCCCTCAACACCTAACTCAATTTTTGCAAAACCTCATAACAGCTGTCACAACTCGTGACCCAACTTTTCACCCCAAAAGTTTAAAGGTGTCTTGTGTTAACCTTTCTAAACTTCATTATTATCAACACGTATCTATCTCCAACGGTAGCTGAGGTTATATACGTGAAATCCAGAGCGAAGAGACAACGTCTCCCTCGTATTCATTGCAATGCAATGTACAAAGTGTCAGAATAAACCACTTTTAGAAATTTATCTACAATATATCCGTACTGCAATCTCTTTCGTAGGCGATACAACAGATACTAGATGAAAAAAAAAAATAAAAATCTATCTACAAGCTAGAAGAGACGAAAACATTTTATGTCAACACGTTTGAGTGGAAACACTCGCAGCACGTTTAGTTTTTTTTTTTTTTTTTATATTCTGTTGCATTTCATGTAAGAGGAGCTAAAATTGTCATGGTAGGTGGCAGAGGACGTATCCGTGGATGGTACTTATCGTACATGAAGGTTGTCCGTTCTACAATCACAGAAATAGAGTATAAGGTAAAACAAAGCAAAAAAAAAAAAAAAACGAGTAGAAAAGAATTGGGTTATCTAATTTAAACAATGTGACGATGTGTACATTGGAGGAATTTTTTTTTTTACTCATTTTGTATGCAACGTTGGGTTTTTAGTGCATTCGTGCTTTGTGCAGATGAGATAGAATGTGTACAGTAGCAGAGCATTGAATGGCTTGTGCGTTTTTCTCATTTCGTGATTAGTGGATGACTATCATGATGGAGACATGACGACGATAAAATTGTCTGATGTGGTTGAAAGATATGTCGAGAGTGTAGATTAAAAGATTCGCGGAATATGAGATATTCCTTGGGAAATGGTTTTGAATTCGTTTGTTTGGCTCTGATTGGAGGCGCACATCTTAGCGCGAAAGAAAAACTTTGTGTACGGATTAGAGTTGGCCATATGAGTCATGTGGCCAAAGACATTTGTATGAAGGAATTTAGCGTTCAGCGTAAGGTAATTTTAATATAAGTTCTGAATTCACATGGGGATATTGTTTATTTCGGAGAATCTTTTCGGTAGAAATAGAAGCAAGTATTTAAGCTTTCTGTTGTCAAGGATAACGAGACTTTAATCGCTATTTTCTGAAGGGTAGAGCCCAAAGTCAGTTCTGCCATTTGCAGAAAATATGACTAAGTTTCGGCTTCCGATCAGACGTCAAAGAGCATATCGAACGCTTTTTCTGATGAAGAACATTCGAATTTGAATTAGAATTTGACTGATTTTTTATTTTCATTTTCTCATCATTAACTTATAAAAATAAATCAAAATAACATGGCTTTGCCGTCTGCCGATTGACAACTAGATTTTAGCAGTATGTGTTTAGGCACTATCATAAAAAAAGCAAAGCAGATCTGAACTAAACATACCAATATACCAATGCACCATTTTTCTTGAAAAATTTGTATTCTCTCATGATAGGCCAGAGCGATTTTGCAGTAATCGAATAATTGTGGAACATTGAACTCATTAAGTACAGCAATTACTTGTTCGTCCGATAGATAATCGGTACCGAAGACACAACGCCAAGTTTTCCCTAGAGTTGGGCATTTTCCAACAAAATGTATCGTATCCTCCCATTAGCCTACATTACATATGCCACATATAATAGGAAGGTCTACTCTATGAGGTTCATAGTTTAAATTGAGCAATTCTCCCCTCAAATTGATTATCATCGATATATCCTCCAATTTGTGCTGGTCCCGGAAATAATTAAGATGTCCTAGAACGTCCAAAAGGAAGAGTATCTGTTTGTTGTAGAAGATTTGAATGGACATGTCGGAAAGTCAAACAAAGATTATGAAGACCGCCATGGAGGACTGGGATATGGCACAAATAGCCTTCCTGGTAAAGACATCCTAAGCATGTGCGGGCCACGCAGTCTTTTCATATTAAATACCATGGTCATCAAACAAAGCCGGCACTCGGGTGAAAGACTGCAAAGTGATCCTGGGAGAGGCGATCGCTCGGCAACACCATCTCCTGCTAACAGAAATTTTTATGAAAACACAAAAGAAAAGCAAACGAACAAGGGTCCCTGACAATGGTACAATCTGGACAAAGAAAAAGGCGAGGCTTTTGTTTTCGTGATGAAAATTACCTCTCTCACACCATCAACGGAGCTGAGGATGAAGAGTGAAGAGCACAAAATATGTGGGATTCCCTACAGCGAAATTGCTTAAAGAAGGCCAAATCACTGCTAGGCACTTCAAAAGGCCATAACCAATACACTAAAGAAACATGGTGGTGGATGAAGCCAAAGAAGTGATAAATAAGAATAAAGTGGCTTTCAAAGCTTGGTCAGAGTGCACCTTACATAATACAGACGAAAAAGCTCGCCTCGAAGTGGAATACAGATGTTGCAAGAAAGAAGCGAAGAAGTGCGCCCAGCTTCGAGCAGAGAGTATGGACTGCCTGTATCGGGAGCTGGAGAAAATATCTTCCCCGGTTGCTGATGCAAACCAGGCTATACAGGAGCTGCGACGACACAATATGAACAAGAGCGCAACCATTTTGTAAATTGCCGCCCAAAGAAGGAGGAATGCCCAAGAGATTCGTTCGCCAAAGTTCATTAACAATGCTCATGGCCAGCTTCTTATGGATGACGACAAAATTCTGAAGAGGTGGCGGCAGTATTGTAAATAACTTTTAAATGAACAGTTTCCCCGGCTATATTTCCAAGAGCCACCCCTAACTGTGAAGAAATACCCGATATTACAGTCGAAGAAGTTAGTGAGGCGATCAAATAGGTACTCCAAAAAAAGAAAAGCGGTTGGGCCAGACGAGATGCCCTCTGAGTTCTGGAAAAAGATGTGAGACAACGGGTTCAGATGGCTCATCTCTAAATTTATTAAATGTGATCCAATGTCGAATAAATGGAGGTAAAGCTACCTTCTCCCTGTATACAAAGGAAAAGGGTGGTACGCGAAACTGTGATAACAACCGTTCGATCAAGCTGATGTCACATACCATGAAGATCGTTGAGCGGGGGTATTAGGTGGCCGACTGCCTATGTGATGATCAGTGTGGGTTTGTCTCAGGTAAATCAACCACAGATGCAATCCAAAGTATAAGTATCATAATGGAAAAACATCGTGATTCCTTAAAGGATTTGCATATTGTATTGGTGCACTTCGAAAAGGCATTCCACAGACAACCATGAGATCTGACATGGGTGGCGCTAAGCCTTCGAGGGGTTCCAGAAACCTATGTATAGATTGATCATGGAAATGTACGAAGAAGCAAAGACAAGAGTAAGATGTCCGGCTGGAGTAACCGAAGAGTTCCCAATCAAAATCGGGGTGCACCACTGAAATGTCTTAATTCCTTTGCTGTTTATTACAGTCCTTGACTAATTGCTTGAAGTTCGAACCCCAAGGTGGATTTAAAATATCGTGGTAAATTCTTAGAGGAGGCATTAAATTCGTTAAATAGAACAGTCAACAAGCGCTCAGGTCAGAATCTATGACTTCTACCTATTTTGGCAAGGCTATGATCCAAAAACAAGGGATTATAACTCTCCCACTTCACCGCATTTCTACTGATCCACCTGCGGGGTTCGCCTATTTGACTTCAGAAAATATCGGCAGGCCTTCCGATTTTGGATCACCTTGCTCCTGACCCAATCAAATGCTCGTGTCGTTGCATTTGTGGGATCCAGCCGTTTATAGGTCTGTCTCCCCTGCCTCGCGATGTTTTTGGAACATTTTTGTACAATTTATAAAATAATGCATTTCGGTTTATAGAGTCAAGCACCGCCTTGAAGTCAACAAAAAACGCATACAACTTGTTATTTTGGGGCAGAAAATGTTCGGCTACACTCCTCAGTACAAAGATATGGTCAACAGTGGAAGAAGATTCTTCCTTACCGAAGATTTCCAATAGCTAGTAGCCTTACATTTTTTACTGGACTTCAGATTCCACTGTAAATCCTGCATTTTCTTTAAACTTTGCGTGCGTCATCGACTTGATTCTCTAACCTTCGAATAAAGATCTACTTTCTGCTTCATCTTACGTCCTTGGTTTCGAGGTTATACTTAATTTGGGGCCTCAGTTGTCTCAGTTTGATGAGTTTTAGCACTTCTTCAACTGTTTTTCGTCCACGTGCTTAATATAAAATCAGAAGAGCTTTCTCTCTGTGAACATTTGTCTCAGCGGACCCCCACATCCACGTACATCACTGTGAAAATATGGACGGTGCTTATAACATACCAAGTAATATCGAAGAAGTAATGCCATCTGTACATATAGGTTCTACTATTGAAACTCCATTCCAATATTTCAAAGCATTCAACAACATGTTCTTGGGTCCAGGTTCATTCAAAACTCATGTTTTCCTGTTTATACTATCAAAAGACAGCTCCCTTGCTTAGCCTTTGCCTTTGCAAAGAATCCAGAGCCTTCTTACTGGGATCCATTTAGGAAACTAAAAGCTTCTGATTTCAGAAAGTGACAAACTGTTGAAAATTGTACAAAGTAGCTCCATTTGGATCATATGTA
This sequence comes from Brachypalpus laphriformis, assembly GCA_945910035.1. Taxonomy (NCBI): domain Eukaryota; kingdom Metazoa; phylum Arthropoda; class Insecta; order Diptera; family Syrphidae; genus Brachypalpus; species Brachypalpus laphriformis. Next base: position 19,290,023 of record OX246753.1, on the reverse strand, counting down.
TGTATATCGAAAGTAGAAAGTTACCCAATAATATTCTGCGAATAAGCTCAATAATGTTTTAACAAGTTCTTTATTTCAGAAAAATGTCCGAAATTTTCTCATGATTCATGACCAGTATATTTAGACTATTAATAAAAGATTGTCGATTCTTAGATGACTTCAAAATTGTGGACAACGAATATATATAGGAACTTACTCGTATGTACGCTTTGGGAGAGGAACTATTGAAATACATAATATGTTGAAGCCTCTTTGGTTTACATAGATTTGCATACATACACTTTCACTGGTCTGCTAATTCTTCATAAGGGTCGCGGGGGTAGGATGCGCGGGTGGAGTCTCCATCTTTTTCGGTACTCCGCCATTGACTCCAACTCATCAGGAGGAATCCTTAGACGGCTCCAGGAGAGATGTTGGACTTGATCCAACCATCTATTTCTAGGCTTACCGAGGGGTCGCCTACCTGATCGCACGGCAATCATGGCATGTCTTGAAAGCCAGTCTGGGGGGATACGCACTACGTGACCAAACCATTGAAGCATAGATCGTTCCGTTCGGAGAAGTAGCTGCTCAACATTGAGTGCGTCGCGTACTCTGGGTGTTGCGCACTCGATCCCTACGAGTTATTCCATCAACACAGCGAAGGAACCTCATTTCGACAGCTTGTATTCGCGATCTTATTTTTTTGTTACTACTCAAATTTAATTTCGAAATTTGTCACGTTTGCTGAGCAGTTGTTCTATTTGTAGTCGGTTTCGAAATAAGTTTTTGAAATAGTGAAAAACTCATAAGAACTGAATAAGACGAAAGGTCTCTTAGAAAGTTGAACAAAATATTTGGATTCTAGTCACATTTTAAACGGTTTACATAAAAAGGGTCTGAAACTGTTGAAGACGTTTTGGTTTTCAATACATCCCTTAAATCATAGTATTCATAACTTGTTTCCTTGCGAATACGAGAAAAGTGTCACTGAAGCATTGTCATATATATTTAAATGCTTTTATTGTATTTCCAATAACTAATTTCTTTCTCTTTTTTTCTTTACAGAATTGCAGACTTGGACTTGCAGTTAAAAAAAGCACAGAGGCACAAATAAATTTGCGCTAAATGAAAGTAAGCCTTCAGTACTTGCCATCACATTATTAGCAGCGCTAATCAAGCCAAATTATAAAACATATCAACCCACACAAATACAAAAATTAACATGTTGCCAATTAAAAGTAAACTTCTAACTGCACAAATCATCACCACAACTACTCTCATCATGTTTATGCTGCTCAGCAGTTATTGCTCTACCACCGAATCCCTGCCAATCACGTCGAAGCCTATAGAGAGTACAGCGGAAAATTTGGCATGGGAAGCCTGGCTTATGGTACCCGTTGGTCAGCAACAAAAATCTCGTAAAGTTACACCGAAGTCGATATTCATCGTACCACAGAAAAAAAACCAGACCTCATCTTTCCAATGTCCACCGGGGGAGCATCTGTTCGAGTCTCGATGCATACCGACCGTGAACATAGACACGGAACAAATTCTTCTCACTCAACTTACGAACCTTGTCCTATCATCAGGAGACTATGATTATGACTACGATGAGGATGGCAATGATACACCAGGGGCTGAGAAACTACAGGGTGCTGTAGACGATATTCCATCATCCAATGGCGATAATGTAGATGAACCGTTGAAATTCGATATTTTTAGGGATAACTTTCCGATTGGATCGTCTGGATCGGGAGATTCGAGCGGAAGCAAGGACTCTGAGGATGAGAATATATTTTTTATTGGGGAGCGTCGTCGTCGACCACCAGTACCGCCGAATACAGCAATTACTGATCTAGATACCGATAGCTCTAGCTATGGATCACATAATCACAGTTTTGAAGATGACATCAAGAATGCTGATGAGGAGCCAACTTTGTTCGTGAGTGGCATTGATGCGATACTGGTGCCAGCTGTATCCGAGAATCAAAGAAAGGATCAACATTTTAATTTTTCTACATATCAAGACGTTTTCAATAGAACCATTGTGAAAAGTGAGGTAGAGGTCTTAAAACCTGAGAAAAATGTCGATCTCGAGCAGATATTAGAAGATGAATCACTACTTCTAGACAAAGATCATGAATTGGAGGAGAAAGACATAACCACGACAGAAAGAAGTGATACAACCAATGATCAAGTTGAGGTAGAGACTACTACTTTGAAGTTGGAGGAAGATGAGGACGTCGAAAGTAAGACGGAATTTACCAGAAGCATTACAGAGGTTGCCCCGATGGAGATGGAAACTACTATAAGTACGATAAATCCTACAGAGATAACCTCTACTTTGATTGCGGAGGAAGGGGATATCACATCAACTATAATTCCCAGTGAAGAGACTACTATGATCACTAATTCCAAGGAAGAAATTAGCACTGTGACTAATTTTAAGGAAGGCACAACCATGATCACTAATTCCGAAGAAGAGATCACTACAGTGACTAATTCTAAGGAAGATACTACTATGATCAGTACGTCCGAAATAGATCCTCAGTCATCTACTGCGACAAGTAGTGATTTAAAGGATAGTGCAGCCATGACTACGCCCCCTGCAGCTGAGCCTCTTCCAAGTGAATCCGGTAACAGTTTTATCTACCACCAACTAAGTGACAAAACGCCTCCAGCACCAGTGATTGACATAAGCGCGGAGTTAAAAATGATCAACGATCTTGTCGCCAAAAATCATCAGCCTTCAACAATAAAAACATCAACTCCCAGTGTAGAGTCGACTTCGAAATCAAGTGATCTTTGGACGAAGATAATCCCATCGCCTAATGCGGTAGCTGCAGCATCGATGATTCCAATACAGTCATCAAGCAATAACAGTACCAGTAACAATATTCAAAATAATAATAGTAGTAGTAGTAGTGGTCGTACAACGCCTTCAACGGATAGCCAAGGATCGCAAGGATCCTCAACACCATCACCCACATCTTCCACATCACCAACACCAGAAATCTCCCAGTCGGATCCATTTTGGTGGCTCCCAACTGGATGGAGGGTCGATCGAACAGACGTAGATCGACCGTTATTGCAGAGATTCTGGTCAGCGTTGTCAGGTATAAGTGGAGGCCAAACCAAAGTTTAATTATTATAAATTATATTATACAAAACAAAAAAGTTTAATGCATGCAATGTATGTGTAATCAAAGCCAAAAGTCGTGAACTCCGCCCCCCCAAGTGGAGAGGTGTCTTCATGGCAAGAGATATGTAAACGTAGAAAATAGAATTTTATTTATGAACATTTACACAAAACTTAATAAAAAAAAATAAAACTCAAGCATTTAGTAAAAAAGTACAGAGAATCAAAAAAGAGTCAAAGAATATAAAATATGTTTTTCCCAAAATTAATTCAATAATTATTCTAATGTTTTAAAACTATAAAAGCATTTAGTAGAATCAGGTAAAAGTACGTATAGCTGCTCAATTTTACGGATCGCCCAAATAACTCATAATTATCGCTGCTAAAAGCTATTTAGGAAGTCAAAGGTTTTTTTTTTTTGGTTTAATCTTGGTTAAACTACTAATTTATCTTCGCAATACTGGGCTGACCTTGTCAATTTTTTTTTATTAAATGTTTCATAAACATAAATCCAAAATAACAAGAAAAAAAAATATTCAACAGAATATGTGTAAATTCTGATTTTATTTCTTTTTTACTAAACAAAAATAAAATCAACAGAGTGATAAATATTTTACTTATAGGTACTACTACTATTACTATTGTATATGTTTTACATTTAAATGTTATTTTTAATTAACTTTAATTTTATTTTTATTTTTTCTCTGTAAGTGTACAACAAAAAATATGTCTAATAAGTTTTTCTTTAGTTTTTAAGTTTTAATTTAATTTTTATTTTTTTTTTTCATTTACTTTCGTTTTAATTTTGTATTTGATGTGTATATATAAAAAAAAAAATATCTTTGTATTTATTGTTTATATTGGTATATAATTAAAAAAGAAAAATGGAAAGCATAAAAAATAAAATATGTATATTAAAGTATTTGTTGTGAAAACATGTGAAAGATCGAATTGTTGGTGTTTTTATTTTTGTAGACTTTGTAAAAAAAAAAGCTGGACTGTAACCTAGATTATGGAAGTTACGAGTATGTAGCAGTAAAAGTTTTTAATTGATAAACCAATGGTGAGAAGTTCGAAGATCCATGGAAGCCTTCACGTCAATGAAACCATCTTGCGAAAAATAGACCGCGGCCGGCTCAGTTGGTGTTGCCACGTTCAAAAAAGAGATCATTTGAACCCTGTTAAAAAGGCAATATCAATAAACGTTCCAAAGATATGGCAAGGCATAGGAGGCAGTCCTATAAACGCATGGATCACACAAATACGAAGACATCGGCATTTCTTGGCCTCAGTAACCGAGTGATCCAAAATCGGGAGGCCTGCCGATATTTTCTGAGGTCAAACAGGCGGATCAGTAGAAATGCAGTGAAGTGGGAGCGTTATGATCCCTTGTTTTCGGATCATAACCTTGCCGAAATAGGAGAAGAATGGTGACCTGATCTTTCATTTTCTCCATGATGTGGCATAATGTGAGTGGTGGTGTCTTATCAAATGATTTCCAGTAGGACCAAGCAGATCAGCTTCTACAAATTTGAGTATGGCTATTGCTGCTTTGATTTTCAGATGATCGGACGGGACAAACGATCAGCTTGCTTGCCAGAAACTCTTTCCATATTTAAAGGTTTATCTAAATGATCAGACTCCCTCTATGCCTATAATATAGTATTGCCGTTGTTATGTCTATAGGCTCCGATGGGAGTGAGGCTTACTCAGTTAAGCCTCATTTACATTTATCACTTTGGATGTGCATCTTGGATGAATCATCCGAAGTGATAATTGTAGATTGCCTTTCATTCTTATTTTATCCATAGTGTTCACTAAAAACGAATGATAAGACACATTGACTCCCTAACAACTTTTGATGAAAGAGTCGTTCATCAAACCGATGTTTCGTCAAAAGTAAAAGCGTATGGAAAAATGAAAACAACCTGTTTCATTACGCTTTTGTATATCAAGCTATCTTGTGATTTAAAACTCATTGCAATCTGTCTCGTGTGTTTTTTTTTAATACAGAAGTGGATGAAAATATATAAACAAGGATGGTTGTTTTCGGTGAATTCACGATGAGTGATTCGGCTTGGATCTACATCAAAAGTGAAAAGTGTAAATCCTTTTTTTTTTTTTACTTAAATCCATTCACCCCTCGAGGAATATAGGGAGTCAACATCGCCTGCGCGGCATCATGTTCGGAGTTCTGCAACGCGTTTGAGCTGCCTTCAACTCATTCCCAAAGATCTTGATTCCTCCTGGACTGCCCTGTGCTATTTTGCCTAGGGCGTCCCACTGCTCTGCCTGCCTGGGTGACCGGATTTCACTGCATGGCGTATTTCGCAATGGAGTCCAATCCACTGCCATTTTCTCCTCCGCACAGTAATGCCTATACGTTCTTGGGCCGTTCTCAGATATAGTTGTTCGTTGGAAATATGATTGGGGCTTCAAGATTAATTATAGGCAACTATTTACGAAGGTTTGCTGATTGCGTGTGATAGTGATATCCACTAGAGGTCTGCATGAATGAATTCATTTGCTCTCATTAAACGAGTACACTAGTTCAGTGTACTCTATTCACTGCAATTCTACAAATGAGAGTACCCTAAAAATGAGTACCATAATGCAAAATACAAATACTATACAATCTTGATCACCTGATACCAAATGAGTTCACTGTTTGCTTTCTTTGCTTTGCGTGGGTACTTGAATTTAACAAAACAGGTTCAGTGATAACTGTTAATAATACACTGAGTACACTGAGTGCAATGGTTAATTGGTTTCTAGCGTCCATTGAGAGTAGTTTTGTGAAAAATTTGTATTTTATTAGGAAGTTATTAATTTTATTATAAAATGGAAATAATTGATGTAAGTTAAATAAATCTATTGTTGAACATATTTGTAGATGTGTATATATGAATGTATTTTAATTTTAGGATTCGACAAATGATTCCAATGTTTCAATGGTAAGTATTGCTGTGTTGAATAATTCAGCTATCAAAGCTGGAATTGTAAGTGGCGAACTTAAAATAAATAATAAGAGAGGCAGGAGTAAAGTTTGGGATGTGTTTGGAACAATTAAAAAGGAAAACGGTGACGAAATCCCAAATTTAGTGGCGTGTAAGTACTGTTTTTGTGTATACAAATATAATAGGCAAAAGCACTTCAAATTTAGTGAAGCATAAGTGTTACGTACTAAAAAAAAATAAAGCTGATAGAGTGGAAAAAATTGAAGTCAATTTTGAGGATACAAAAAATAGTGTACGTGTAATAACACAATGGACCGTAGAAAATTGCCGACCTTTTCAAATCGTGGAAGACTCAGGATTGAGAAATTTTGCACAATTCTTAGTGTCAATCGGTGCCAAATATGGACAGAATGTGGATATTGATAATTTATTACCCCACCCTACAACAATTTCAAGAAATATAAAAAACCTATTTAATAAGTACGCGGAAATTATTAAATGTGAAATAATAAATATTAAAAATAATGGATATGGACTCACATCAGATCTTTGGACAGATAATTATTTAAGAATAACATGCTTGTCATTAACAATTCACTATATAAAAGACGGAAAATTAATGACCAGACTTTTAGGCTTAAAATCGATGAAAGGTGAATCGTGTACAGGTAATTTTCTCGAAAATAATATTTTTTTGCAAAACATTGGTGTTTCGTGCCAAAATTGGCAAAACGGACCACTTATGAAATCTCTCCGTTGTCCGTCCGTTCGTCTATCACGTTTGGCAGAAAGATATAGAGTGAAGGACCAGTTATAAACGTGAAGTATAAAAAGTTGGATTTGAGATAAAAAAAAAGTTTTTCAAAGTAATTGTGTGGGGTATCAAATGAAAGCTAGTTAATGCACGAATTAAACAATTGTTATTAACAATTAAATTTTTTATTCACATCATTGTATTTAACTTTCTAACTACTAAACAATGGTATTAGAGAAAAAGTTTCTTGACAAAATATATTCCTTTTGAAGTAAGGAACAACTTTTGTTCCTACACATCTTAAAAATGTTCATAGATTCTAAATAATTTCGCATCAAGGATACAGGGATAGTGTTGAAAAAAAATGCGTGGAAAGTGAAATTGTAACGAAAAACAAGTACGAGTGCATTACTCTTAATAACATGAGAAGAGGCTAATGGCACGGAACACTGATTGTGCAATTATAGCTTGCGCTTGACCATTTCTTTTAATCTTTTAGGTCAGAATATTAAGTCTAAAGTCAGCAATCTCTTGGCAGAATTTGAATGTGAATTAAGCGAAAAGGCCATTATAGTAACGGACAGGGATGCAAACATGATTGCCGCCTTTCGTTCTCAAAACCACATTTTTTGCATTAACCACCTCCTCCACAATGTAATAGAAAAATCTATAAAAGAAACACCTCAAATAACTGAATTATGCAATATGTGCGCCAGACTTGTTAAATTTTTCAAAAAATCCGGTATTAACTCGGCCTTAAAAACATCATTAAAAAGTTGTATAAGCACACGATGGAACACAATATATTATTTACTTATTTCCATAGAAAAAAACTGGGCCGAAATCACGAGTATTTTACAAGAAAAAAATGAATTACATAGAATTATTAATATTAATTTAAGTTACATTAGTGAGATAGTTAAAATTTTAAAATTTTTCGAGGAAACGTCAAAACAGCTAGAAGGGGGGAACTATGCAACTCTTCATTTAACCATCGTTCACATTCATCGTTTGAAGAAACAATCCGCCGCCGAACCCGGAGATTTAGAGGTAATTCACGATTTCAAAACTAAATTAAGCTCTTATTTAGATTCCATAGTACTTCGAAATTTAACAATTGATCATAAAATTGCACTGTTTTTGTTTCCTCCGGCGAATAAATTAATTCAATTTAATGCAGACGAAAAAAATACAGTTAAATTTGAATGTAAACGAATTATGCAAAATTATGTAAATGAAATTCCTGATCATCAAGAACCAGGCTCAGAACGGCTGTTAAATGAAGAGTTGCATAGTGTTTTACCGAATGATACAAACTTGTTCAAAGACTTTGTTCAACCGATAGAAGTTGGGAATTCCGCTAATAGAATAAATAATGAACTACGAGCATACGAAAACACAAATGTGATTTTTCATGAAGACTTTAATCTTTTGCAATGGTGGCACATGCAGCAAGTCGAATTCCCACTTTTATATAAAGTAAGTTGTAAAATTTTAAGTACACCAGCAAGTAGTTCTGCTTCGGAAAGAATTTTTTCGTCAGCTAGACAACTAATTTCTGAGAAAAGAAGTTTAATTGGTACTGACCCAGTTTTCGTCAATCAAGTAATGTTCCTACATTCAAATATAAATAAAACTGACATTTGTAATGATCTAGAGGAAAACGTAAATATATTGTAAAAAAAAAGAGAAAAAAAAACAAAAACAAAAAACAAAAAAAAACATTAATAAATAAATAAATAAACATTGAAAATGAGTTTGCGATGTTTAAAATGTTGTCACTTGTTTCATTAATTTTTTTGTTACTACACTTTTTTCTTCCTATGCGAATCATTAGCCGACCATTCCTCCCCCATCCAAAGCCTCTCCACGTCACTATAATCGCTCTCCCCCAATGCATTGTCAAGAGAAATTATTCTACATAATTCATTTACTTTCAAAAGAAAATGAATACTCGGTGTACTCAGTGTATTCTGTGCAGTGTACACTATGCTTAAGAGTACTTGTTTGTGAATACCTGTTTGTTTCGAGTACACTGCACTAAATGTTTTGTTACCAATGGGTGAAATACTCACTTGGTAATCAAATATCACGTGATTCATTCATTTTACATTTTAAGCTGTGAGTGCAGTAGTGAAGTGTACTTGAAATAAAATGAATATCTTGGAACTGGTTTCAAGCCATTCATTGCAGACCTCTAATATCCACCTTCCAAGTATTGTACCCATACAGCAATACTGATTCAACGTTGGAGCGGAGCAGTCGCAGCTTTGTTCTTTAGCTAAGAATTCCGAACGCAGCTTTTGACATCCCGATTCTGCTGCACACATTCAGTTCAGTGCCACCGCGGCAAGCATGGACCACGCTTCCTAAGTATAGACAGTTGTCTACTTTCTTGACTACCTATCTGGCAATGTTGAGTTAAGCGTGGGTATAAGAAGTGCTCTGGGCTTTCATTTTGACTGTGTTTATCTTACGTCCCACTTGTTTGCCTTAGCTTCTAGATTCCGGGCCATCAGATGAAGGTCCATTATCCAATGTGAAAGTAGGCAAACAACGTCGGCGTAGTCGAAGTGCTTAAGTTAAATTGTCATAGTCCATCGAATTCCATTGATACCTTCCGTCAATGATGCATCGCTGATGACCACCAAGAACAATATCGGTAACAGTATGCACCCCTGACGTACTCCACTTTGGACTTCAAAATCCTCCAACACTTTACTATTGTGTAAGACGCGACAATTACTACCCTCCAGTAGTAAAACCTTTATTAACAGCACTGAGTTTTTCTGGGATAGCTCTCCCGCGCAAGGCCAACCAGAAAGCATCACAATTCAAGCGGTCGAAAGCCTTCTCGATAAACAGTAGATGTAGCGGAGAGCTGTACTCCACGCATTGCTCTATTATGATCCGTAGGGTGTGTATGTGGTCGATGCTGGAGGATCCAGCACAAGCATGTCTGGTAGACGGGGAGAGTTGTATCTAAATGCTCTTTAATGCGTTCTTATATGATTCTAGCTATTATCTTCGCTACGACCGGGAGAACGCATATACTCCAGTTTTCTCAACTCATACAAATTTCCCTTATCCGGAAGCTCGATGATCATCGCTTTTTTCCATTCCTGAGGTAATTGTTCATCTTCCCCCCCTCTTCGTATGAGCGTTTGTAGCAGTTCCGCCGATGTGTTTAGCGCCGCTTAAAATAGTTCGGCAGGAATGCCATCAATACCCAACGTTTTGTTTTTCTTGAGGAACTTGATTGCTGGTAAAAGGGAGTAAAATGCTAGTCTCGAATGTCTTTTTAGTATTTTGCCGCAGTCGGTTGGATGCGAAGAGTGCTCCCAGATCTCTATAATTGATTTAGCTGCCTTTGGACTGTTGTAGAATTGTAAAGACATTGTATCAACACAATCTCTGGTTCAACTTTAAGGTTTTGGGCGTTGCGCTTTTGAATACCTTGTGAGTACTTCAGAATATTTGGACATCCAGTTTATTGGATATATGGTCGTGGGTTACTTCAATGAATGGGCTAACTGGATACCACTTATACCGACTTAATAGAAATTGAGAATCTCGTCTAATCGATCGGCTGAGTTCCGAAGATCATTGACCATTGATCGCATTGCATATTCACGTGTATTTATTATTTCACCACAAATTAGGGTACTTTTTTTTGTCGAGATAGGAAACGCTTGTCTTTCTAAGAAAGCCAAACAAGCACTTAAGTAATGAGGAGCTTACAGTACCAGCACTCACCACATCAGCACCGAGGATCTGCCACCTGATACGAGCAAAGCCCAGATACTCAGAGATCATGTTCTGCGGTGTCATCACTCTCTCCACAAGCGTCGCAGAGTGGAGTGTCACTTAAGCCCAACACGTTAAGGTACTTGGCGAAAGCAAAGTGGCTTGTCAAAACGCTAATAAGTTGTCTACAGTTTTTTCTGCCAAGAGACAGGTAATTTCTTACAGACGTCCGGGAACATACGTTTAGTCAACCTGCATCCTGAAGAGTCATGCCACACAATCATGCTCGTGAGAGACTCAATCGTTAATGGAAGCCCTAACCGAGGACGCAGGAGAATCAACACAGGTTCGGGACCTCAGAAAGCCTCCTCTGAGCCTTGTTTAGCAATCTTATCCGAGGTCTCGTTCCCCAAGATCCGAGTGTGACCTGGGACCCAGATAAGAGACAGAGAATTCAGCCATGCGACCGAGTTTAAAGAGTTTTTGGTGCACAAACTATTTTGAAACTGGTTAACGGGTTAAGCAACGCCTTAAGCGCAGCCTGATTGTTGCTACAGACACAAACAATACGGGCCTTTCACCTGTTCTTCACAACATAGTTCATGACCATTATGATTGCATAAGTTTCGCTTCGAAAACAGACGCATATTTGCCTAACGAGAAAAGAAGTCTAATGTTGTCGACTTCTACGAAGACACCAGCGCCAGACCCTTGACTGGTTTTGGAACCGTCCGTGAAAATACGACTACATTCCATTCCCAGCTCAGACTCTGTCCAAAGCCAGTCCTGAACACAAGGAAAATCGACTCTGAATTTGTCGATCAGCGGAAGTTCTGGTGTCATTGCATCAGACCAGAGTCGTAAGATAAGTGTCGCGCAAGTTCATCAAAATTCCAGTGTGGAGTATACCAAAAACCACCCCACCTAAGACGATGGATGGCTTTGATAGTGCAACCCATGATATAAGTATCGAGGGGAGGTAAGTTCAGCAAAGCATCTAGAGCAGAGCCGGGCGTACTTTGAAAAGCTTCCGTGCAGCCGAGACAAGCCGTTCTTTGGAGTTTGACGCAAAAGGCAACCACATATTTACGAGAGAGCCCCTTCCACCAAACCGACACATATGCGAGGAATTGTCTGATCATAGCCCTGTAGATCTAGAGAACCTTATTCGGTGACAAGCCCCATGTCTTGCCAAAAGCACTCTTACACTGCTAGAAAACTAAGATGGCCTTGGATGTTTTAGACTCGACGTGTTTAGACCAAAGAAGTTTCTTATCTTAAATCACTCCCAGATATTTGGCTTCATTGGAAATGCCGATAGTGGCGCTTAGTACTGGCTGAGTCAGATCGGTCAGAATACTCCTCTTCGTAAAAAGAACAACCTCAGTTTTAAAAAGATTCATCGAAAGCCCACTCCTAGTGCACCATTCATCGATCATGTCCACGCCGCCTGCGCGTTAGCACAGACCGTCACCAGACATGGCCCAACAGAAAGTACGGCGACATCATCCGCATATGCATGAGCGTAGACGTTAGAACTAATAAGAGTGTTCAACAGAGAGTCGACCGCCATGCACCATAACGATGGAGACAGAACGCCACCTTGCAGACAACCCATGTTTACCCCTGTCATAACATATCGGCCGCAATCTGCATCCACTACCAAAGTTCTATTTATTAGCATTGCTTTAATCCACAACACTAATGTTTCATATACCCCATGTTGTCGGCCGAGTCGCACATGCAGTCAAAAGCACCCCTTGTCAAATGGCAAGTTAGGGTATACTCCACGCTACGAACGAGAAATGCCCTCTTGTATAGAATCTCCCTGTCTTTTGAAGAAGTTATTTCCACAGAATGTAATGTTGTATCATACTTTGCACTATTGGAAGGTGTCAGAGGTCTTTGAAGTCCAATGCGAGGTACTTCAACGGGGCATTCTCTTACTATTGCTGTTTTTAGCGGTCATCAGCCATGTACTTCGCGCAGCACTAAGTGAAGGAAACATCTTATTTAAAACATCTAGACAATGTTTGGCTACTTTCACTCAGAATAATTGGCCTTTATCTAATGGTTCACAACTTTACAGTCTAGATAAACAAAGTGGGGTTGAAAGTAAATATGGCGGAAATAAAAGCCTGGAGCATTTCAAACTCACGCGCTCAGCTCAACATTTCCAGAGCAGCAAATCGAGAAAGTTATATTTAGCTATATTTATGAAACATGGTCTCGGCTGCTGGTGGTGTAGCGTGCTGAAAGTGTGTAATGAAAGCTTATGCTCCATTTGGAATGTAAACAAAGATCTGGAATAGGAGAGTTTTCTGCACAGGAATCCAGCTGCGACTGCTTCATTCCAACCTCCGATCTGTACTCCTTTATGCGACCCCGTATGGCGCGATCACGAGTCCATTGCAAAAGGAGTGGAATCCACTCATCCAGTCCTGCAGAAGAGCGGTTTGCTCCAAGAAAACGTGGCGCACAACAGTTGAGGAGTATTTGAAGTATTTAGGATTGAGCTGGGTACGGTAAAGCTGTGCAATGCAGAACTCTGAATAAAATGACGCACAGACCTTGCTAACGCACTTCACTAATCCCTAAAGAATTCCAGTGTCACAGAAAGTAGGTCACGTGGGCCCAATGCTCATTAAAAATTAATTGTAACGGACCTGGATGGAGAATTCATTGTTTATATATATATATATATATATATATTTGGCGCAACAGCTCTTGAAGTACCAGGGCCTAGCTTCTCGCAACCACTCATGTTGTGTGCGTATATTTTTCACACGAATGGAAGGGACCTACAGTTTAGTGCCGTATCCGAAGATTAATTTGTTTTGAAAAGCTTTCTTGAGACAACAATACTCTCGGATGTTTCGGACGTTCACGAGTGGTGGGACCGTGAATAAACATCATTGTTTATTTGCCCACCTATAAAACCTCCTCAGTTTGTCAATTTGTTTGTTTAAAATTGGCGATTTTGACGAGAAACTCATGATCGATTTAGCCCAATTATTTAAGAAATTTCTGAACCCGTACTTTACACAAGAGGCCTTTACAACTTCAAAGGGTGACTGGTTGGTGCTGATTTAGGCCAGAAAGGGTGACGCCGCAGGCAACGCTATCATCATTACTGATCAGCGCTAAAGAGATTTTAGATTGCTGCTCGGAGACCTAAATGAAAAAGTTGTCCCTGGAAAGCACAAGGTTTCAGAAAGATAGCGCTACTAGCTCTAATCGATATTTTAAAATGTTCGAGTATGTTCTTGGGTCGTCTTATCTCACGTTTGAGTAATGTGATATGACATTCGAGATCGTGCAATTTGATAGTGTCAGACTTCTTTTTGTATGGTATTTCCAAGGGCACAATAAACGAATAACACGGGAAATATATATTTGATTCCACTAAAAGTTATTAGGAAATAAAAGTAGTGAATTTATTTAAGGATATCTTACACATAAGCATATGAGATACGACGATATTGCTTCAGACAGTTGAGAGGGAAGATGGTCTAATACTGACTCTAAGCAGCAGCCCGTTGAAAGCAGGATACAAACTCATATATCAATTGAAGACGCGAGTGGAAGAAGGCGTTGCTTCATGAAAAATACTGAATCTTGTCCAGAAAAAGTATTCTATGGCTGCAATTTTGTATATGTCTATCGCAACTATCATTCAAATTGTAAAATTTTAGCCCTAAGGTTAGAGGTAAGAAACTGTTAAAGATTGTACTTACTCGCTATTGACAACAACCCCCAAATGAGAGGTACGATATGTTGCATTGTGTAAATGCACTTGTTTCAATGCGAGCTTGAGTGAGATACTTAACAAATAAGCTGCAAGAAATACTCAGTCAATACTTATGAAGAGTAAACTTAATCCAGATAGCTTGTATAGAAATACGTTCCATGGAACCTGTAATTCCTGAAACTTCAGCACTCAACTGAATGAATGATGTCTTTATTTGAATGATGCGGCAATGCTGAACCTTAAAGTGCTCATAATCCCACTAAAAACCGATTCAAGGAGTAATCGGAAGAATAACTGGAATTTGAATTCTACCATTTAATTTTCGCAACCCTTTCCGATAGGCAATTATCAGATTTAAGCACCATTTACCTCGGCACACACTCACTCTTCTCTAATCACCATCAGCACAAATGTAGACACACCTCCCTACTGCCCCCACTTCTCATCCCGCAACAAAAGACAATAAAATTGCTTTCATACGACTATACAAACACATTCCCCCATCCCTAGTACATCTCCAATATACAATTCCATAATCCCAACAATTACAAGAGCATTAATTACTTACAGATGATAATTGCCTAGAAGCACCAGGAGATAGTCCAACTCGTTCACATTCCGCTTCTCGCCTTTGTGTGTGTGTGCGTGTATGGTGTCCTTTGTAGCCAAATCCATACCCGTACAACGATTCGGAGGCAGTGTTTGCCTTCAAGCAAATTATATTTTACGATGTGACCAAGTGCCCAGATGCTGGATCCGGACGGCTGCTGTTGCTCCTATAACACAGTCGCAGCACTATCATCCACAGCCATTACCTGCTTTCCAGACAAGGCGAAAGCATCGTTTTGGCGTAGCCAAAGGTGAGACAGCAGCGCTCATTCTCCACCAACCCCTTTACCATTTGTCACATCTGTCCTGGCCAACAGGAATGCTCGAACGTCAACCCTGATTAATAAAGTTATTAAGCCAACGAAAGCAGTGTTTATGTGTATCCCACTTGAGGTTTTATTAGCTAATAATTCAACTGTAAATTATCATCACCATCATTGTAATCATCATCATCAACAGCAGTCAGTAGCGGTGGTAGTGGCGGTGGCAGTGGCGGCTGCTTCTTGTCATGGCACTTAGTGCAGCACTACGAACGACACAGTGTCAGACGGAAGGAGGGGAAAAAATTCAGAAATCGGTGTGATTCTATCCTGAGATATCCTAATGGGTTTATGATTTTATTTTACGACCTAGAGGTAGCTAGTTGATGAGATGGAGACGACGTTGGACTACCATTAGCCTCTGGTAAGTTAGGGAAGTGGTAGTTATATTTGCTAGTGGGAGCGAACTGGCAGATAGTTTTGGAAAATTTTGACATAATTTGCCAGTGGGTCTAATCTGCTTTGTTATCCTTTTATCTGGTATTACACTGAGTGGGATACTCAACGATTTCTATGTAATTCGTGATGTTTAATGAAGAGATGAAGTTTGACGCCAATTTCTGGTTAAAGAGATTTTGAAGAAATCGTGAGGATTCTAGGTTAGAGACCGTATCTCTAACACTTACAGTGTATGAGCCATTTCGAAAAAAAACATCGAAATAAGGAAGAGACTAATGATAGATACGCGATGGGCATCTTCATCGATATGCTTTCGGTAAAGCGACCTTTGACTGCATGTGTGACTCTGCCAGAAAATACGAGGTAGACGAAACATTATTTCTGCGGAATAAAGGAATGCTAATGAACAAAGATTTGGTGTGGGTGCGGATTGTGACCGATATGAAATAACAAGTTGTTTGAACACTCTTCTAATGGCAAATGCGCTCAGGTATATGCTGTTGATTTTGCCGTACTTTCCATCGGGCCATGCTTAGAAACTTAGAAAGCGCTTTCGCTGAACCCTCTCAAAACTAAGAACCAAAAAGAGGATATTACCCGGTCTGACTGAGCCAGTACTAAAGAGCGTCACTATCTGAATTTCCAATGAAGAAAAATATATAGCAGTCATCCGGAATGACAAAAAATTCTTTGGTCGAGTTGAAGATATCCAAGAAGAAAATATTTTTCAATTTTAGATAGGCCACAAAATATGGTCTCAAAATTAAAGCTACAATAATCAAGTTCATGGTGTTCACAAATGAGCAGCAAGTATGTGAGTAAATATGTGAGTGCTTTTGAACCAAATTTGAAAAACGACTTGTCCCAGAGCTTTACCGAGTACGCCCAGCTCTGCTCTAGATACACTGCTGGACTTATCTCCTCTTCATATCTTTATTGTAAAGAGCACTATCAGACTGTAATATTCTTGCTGGGGTTCGTTTAAATAAAACCGTCTTTTGTGTATTTTTACCGTTTATTTATTATCAAACACCAACTTTACTTCAACACAATATTCAATCACTTTATTCTTTATTTATTTCAAATTAAACTGTCGCTACAATGTCGCTTATTTTCACCACTCGCCTAATCTCCCTCTCGTAATCGCTGTATGCACTTATAAACAACTGTGTCCGCGATGGTTGTGGTATGGCTATTTATATGAAATACAACTCCTTCTACAAAATGCTAGATGTCGCTCGGGATGAATTGATGATCCTGGAATAATTGGAATATTCTGTGGAACAATTGTGGAATGTAAGCACATCAGGTGGGAATATTTACTGCTTGCAGGCAATAGATGTCGTTGTACGCAGTACCTGACGATGTACTTGATACTACAAGACCAATTTACTATGTGAGGTATAATCTACACCAAAGTTTTGATGACCTTGCGTAACACTTGCCCTAGGATATGCCATCCGACGCAAAGATAGCAGAACTTCAGTTGTTATGCAAATTTAATATCGAAAAATGCAAATATTTAGTGCAACAGCTCTTTAAAGTGCAAGGGCCTAGCTTCTCGCAACCACTCATGTTGTGTGCGTTATATTTTTCACACGAATGGAAGGGACCTACAGTTTAATACCAAATCCGAACGGCGATTTGAGAAGCCTTTTCGTGACATCAATACTCTCGGATGTTTGTCAGACGCTCGCGAGAGGTGGGACTGTGAAAAAACTTTCTTGTTTTCGAAACTGGCTTCGGCCAGCCCTAAGCCTGGGATTGTAGTCGAATTTTGAGGAACGGCTCCAAAAACCAGTCAAGGATCTAGCGCTGATGCCTTAGTGCAAAGAATAGGTAGAAGTATCGACGTATTTCTGTCTGTAGTGATAGTCAGGCGATGCTCAAAGCTTTGCTCAATCATCCAACTACTTCCAAAATAGTTCGCGAATGTAAGAACTTTCTGAATTCGCTCTTTCATTTTGATCTGAGTCCAAGGTTGTACTGGGATCCAGAGGAAACTATATCTCTGAGAAGTACTTCTGGGGACCTATAACTGCGTTGAGCTTTCTTGTGTTCTCTTCGTCTGTGAATGTCGTGCTTTTGCTCGTATCAGATGGCAGATCCTGTGTTAACATCGTAAGTTCCTTATCACTGAAGCAAAATAAAAAAAAATAAAAAATTCCAGTATGACGTGTTAAGCAGCGCCTTGCTTCCTGCCAGTACAATAGACAAGTCGCGTCAGAGCATTTCAGATCCAGAAAAAAATATAGGTACCAATTTTTTGGAACATACTTAGCTTTGCTTCCGTATAGACCCATTCCTAACTTTTTCTAGGTCTATCATTTCACTTCCAGTTGTCCTTGTCAATTTTTATTCATAATGAAACTCCACATTCTATTCTACCATAAGGATAACAGTGTGACAAAGTTCAACAAACGAAACAAATTTGCATCCCCATTGTGTACCATCATACTTACGAGTGTCACATAAATACTTCCACTTTCAACCTTTTATATTATAATTTGTAAAGAAATGTGTAGCACGTGTTAGATATTTGTCACATTGTGGTGACCGTCCTACGCCCTTTTGCTTTTGAACTTCTAACTGTTTAATAAATCTTCAAATTCTCGCATCAATGGAAAAAATCATATCTAATCAGGTAACGCCTTACCTCTAAGGTTTACCTAATCTTTGCTTAACAAATTTGTCTAACCGCAGGTAGTAATTACGGTATTCAGGACGAAATGTGTGGACACGTTTTGACGCCTTTGTTAGAGGGAATTTCTTTCGTTGAATTTTTTTTTTTTTTTGCAAATCTGTGTATCTTTTACTTAGAAGAAAGGAGGCAATGGAAATATTTGCAATATCTACATGTGTTTTGGTGACAGATTTCATTCAAAGAAGTCGCACAGTAGGTGTGCTTGTGTCGTATATCAAGCAGATTAGATATTAAATCCCTTTAAGTGAGATAAATGTAAGGTAAAGTATGTTATTTATGGCAAGGATATTTGACAGGACTTTATTTTCCTCACAATAGTTGCTTTAACAGCTTTAAATCTAATTGAGATTAAGTAAAAAGTTCTCTAGTTGGTAGAGCATTGATTTGGTAACACAGGAACTATTACAAATCTGGTTTCTGCGTCTAGATAAATACAATTATCTGCATTTGTAAATTTGGTATAATATATTCTGATATAATATCAAATATTACTCATGTTTGATTTTCATTGTAAGTTACCACTGCAAGAATTTTAGGCAAAACTCTAATACGGCACTAAGTAACATATGCCAATGCTAACCCAATAAGATAAATAATTTTGCCACATAAGCATGCCCCGATGTTACTATTTCCAACGACAAGCTGAGGAAGATATTAAGTGGCAAGACCCTATTTGCCCCGCAGTATTACAGAGAAGTATCTTCTTCTTCCTCCTATTTCGGCGAGGGTATGATCCGCATTTCTACTGATCCGCCTGTGTGGTTCGCCTATTTGACCTCAGAAAATATCGGCAGGCTTCCCGATTTAGGATCACTTCGTTACTGAGGCAAATCAATTGCTGGTGTCGTTGCATTGATCCAGACGTTTATAGGCATGTTGCTCCTGCCTCGCGATGTCTTTGGAACAATAATTGATATTGCCTTTCTAACAGGGTTCAAATGATTTTTTCTTTAAACGTGGCAATACCAGCTGAGCCGGTCGTGCTCTATCTGTCGTAAGATGGTTTCCTTAACGTGAAGGCTTCCACGGATCTTCGAACTTCTTATTTGATCAAGCCTTGTCACTCCTGCTGTCACGCGAAGCCTCTTTATCTCAGCTGCCATTCATTTACTCTCAAACTTTTTGTACATCATCCAGCGTTATAAACCTTGTGAGCGCTGGTTGCACAATTGCGGCGAAGAGCCTTCCTTTCAACTTAGGGGGCAGAGTTTTCTCCTCACTTCATCCACCCTATGCTTACGCGATGATTGATGTCGCCATTACACGTTGCTTCGCTATTGACTATAGATCCCAGATATTTGAACTTTTCGCACTCTGAAAGCACTATTCTATCCAAATAAACGGCCAGCACAAGTACTCTGTCTTTTTTTGAGCTAATGCAAGACCCATTTCCCCACAAGACGACCACCCTGCTAGTTGCAGGGATGTAGGATTCTCACTTATGATGGCTCCATCGTCAGCAAAGAATAATTAATGTACATTGGAATCCGCCACTTTACCTTCAAGCAGATAGTCAAGGACTGCAATAAAGAGCAAAGGACTTAGGACGCTTCCCTAGTGCACCCCGACTTTGATTGGGAACTTTTCGGTTACTCCAGCGTGGCATTTTACTTTTGTTTTTGCTTCTTCGTACATATTCATGATCATCTGTACATAGGTTTCTGGAACCCCTCGATGTATTAGATCTCGTGGTTGTCTGTCTAATGCCTTTTCATAGTCAACCAATGCAATAAGCAAATCCTTTACGGTGTTTTCCATTACGATTCCTATACTTCGAGTAACAACAACCGCCCATGAGTCTGCGATAGGGGTAATATTACCAGAAGTTATTACTTCCATTATCGACAGCCAGGCAGCTAAAAAAGCTATTCCTGTTGTAGAAATAAAATCAAAGCATTTGAAGTGCTGTCGTGGAGAGCTCAAGTTTCTTGGAATACAACACAAGGTAATGTTCTGTTGGCCCCTGGACATGAAGGTATACTACGCAATGAGAAGACTGACGAAATATCAAGAAGAAGCTCGACATCTATATTTGAACAAGCTGATCCTTCTGTGAACATCCTGCCTTGCATACTCAAGCTTGAAACGGGGGAAAAAGCCACAAGAATGGCGAATACCAGATAGATCTGTATAGAGACTTGTACCATCGCAAGGAAGCTATGGCACACTTTTGACAAAGAAAGGACCGAGAAACTTATACGGAAAGACAGGAAATCTCTTTCTATCCTCGTGGGACTTATCTCGGGACATAATACTCTGAAGGCTTCACATTAAAGAAACCATCTCACGAGAAATAGATCACGACCGCCTCAGCTGGTATTGCCACATTCAAAGAAGAGATTATTTGAACCCAAAGACATCGCGTATGATAGGTAGGCCTATAAACGCCTGGATCCCACAAATGCAACGACACCAGCATTTATTTGCCTTAGTAACAAAGTGATCCAAAAACGGGAAGCCTGCCGATATTTTTTGAGGTCAAACAGGCGAATCCCATAGGCGGATCAGTAGAAGTGTAGTGAAGTGGGGGGTTATGATCGCTTATCTTTGGATCATAACCTCGCCAAAATAGGAAGAAGAAGAAAAAGAAGGCAATACTCTGCGGAAGCACATGAAAAAAATGCATTAACCCATTTATTCCCATGGTTGCGTTAACGCAACATTGAACTAAAATTTTTTTTTTGAACTTAAAAGTTAAAATTTCTGATGCAGTTTCAGTTCTATTGCGTTTATGAATATCTGAACTTTCAAACCATTTTTTTTGGTATGCGTAATAGCTCTTGGACTTTTCGTTATATCTAAAATAAAATTGACAAATTTCTAAGAAAAAACCTACATAGTTTATAAAATCCCTATATATTATTATTTTTCCAATTTTTTATAGTCTGAATTATGTTTTGTATAAAATATACTGCAAATGGCAGTAATTTGATAAAAAGAATAAACATTTACTTTCAGTAAGTACTTTTAATCGACCTTGAATAGCAACGTTGCGAAAACGCAACATTGGGACAAACGACGAATCTTTAGTAGGCTTTGAAAAATTTCAAATTTCCAAATTTTTATGTCAACAAAACGATATAATCGTAGGGAAAAGAGAGAGATCTCGATACCACAACCGTATATCATTGCCATGTACAATAAATATATGGGGGGGTGTTGACTTGCACGACAATGCAGTGGCAAACTGCTGTATAAATATTGGTGGTAAAAAATGGTGGTGGCCGTTATTTGTCAATACGATAGACTCCGCAATAGTGAATGCTTGGAAGCTGCATAGAATTGTGTACGACCAAAAACCAATATCGCAGCTGGACTTTAGGACTGAATTAGTTCGGAGTCTCATAAGTGCCAACAAGTGCAAAACACAATCTGTTCGAGGACGGGGTTCAACTTCATCGCTACCATCCACTTCGCGATTAGATAACGTTGGCCACATTATTGAGAGGAATCTTGAAAATTGGAGAAGACGGTGCAGGGTTTGTAAAAGCGCAACTGTATTTATGTGTAACAAGTGCGCAATTCCGTTACATTCTCATTGCTTTAAGGCTTACCACACTTAATTTTTTTTATATGTATTGTCCCAATGTTGCGTTAACGCAACATCGAGAAAGTGGGAGTGGCTGATTGAAAAAAAAAAAAAAAATGCGAAATGCTTACAAATACTCAATAAAATGGTTATGAATTCAAATATTGGCGTTTTTCTGAATATTTATATTAGTGGTATTAAATGGGTTAAACGGAAAAAGACCTTTGCAGAGACTGCGGTGACGAGGGAGTTTATGAAGACACAACATAGTTTCTATGTCCTTGGGAGACACTTCTTTCAGGATCTGGATGGGCTTTCCAGCGTACCAACAGACAAAATAATAAACATCATCAAATCCACTGAATGTTTTGTATGTAACGGCATAGTAAGCAATAAAACATTTTTTTTCTATTGAAACATGGTTATAATTGGCAAGGGACAACTTTTTCCCCCAAGGCTATCACAATAAGTCTGTTTTGACTTGAGTATGGCATGGTGGATTCCTCTTCCCCAACCCGCTTACCTAGATATATCGACTGAATGGACAATTCTGCCTCAGCGAAGAGCGTCTCTTATTCAACTCCTCGATTTCCAGACGACATAAAGCTAAGCCTCGTCTTTCAAGGTCAAGGAGTCGCGAAAGCCCGTGGCTTAGCCCAGTGACATCAGTTTACCATTGCCTACTTGTTTTTCGTTTGGACATTGTTCAGTTTCAGATTACGGCATTTATCACATTATTGGCAGGTAGCTGTTGGAATTGACCTCAAGGCTGTACCATAATGACTGACCTTTTAGGTAATAAAAGTTTTAAATGTCCAACCTACAACAAATATCTGTATGATTGAGTGCTTATTCACGATATGAAAACCCATTAAAGTTTATCCAAGAACTAAAGTATTTTGTTTCAATAATTTATTACTATTTGATTATGCCACTTATGAAGGTAATAAATAATATACCATGACAGAGTTGTCCATCGTCTGCTAAACCAAAGCGAATACCTACCAATTGAAAAGCAATTAACTGTCGCCACCAGTTGCACTTGTCTAAATGTCACCTGCTGCTGCATAAACATCGTTGAAACTTGTTCCAACAGTTATTCAAGTGCACAGTGCTACTGCTTCTGCTGCTGCATTGCCATGGCATTTGGATTCACCATCACCGAAGAGAAGTACCTACCTCAAATACACTACACTACACTACACTACAGAGGTGCCACAATCCAATGAAGTCGTTTCTTATTGCAAATTTCGATTTGATTGCAAAAGTTACGTCGAACTTTGTTTAGATAAACATTCACATTACGGGTCCGTAGGTACTTTCAGTTTATGGGAGAAGTTTTCCAAGCACAGTCGTGATTTTGTGTTCTTTGACAAATCGTAGATGTTGGATATTAACAAATTCGTGTGTGGGACCAGACATAACTTGGAAATAATTTTAGTCAACTGAAACAGAGGTTATGTGGATATTTGAAGAAACTGCTCTTCGCCTTGACGTGCTAAGTTTTTATGATTAGATATAAGTTGCAGGTGTAGGTAAGTGTGATTTGTTCTTTTATGAGATCCGGAATAAACAGGCGGTGGTATATAATAGTTCAACTTTAATCTATGTCATGGTCATGAGTGAAAAAGACATAAATTCCAAGTGGCAGGTGTTGCCCTTAAAGATTACATAGTCTTTGGGCATTCAATTTAAAGGCCACCCTATTAGCATAACTTCCAAAGACATAAGAATAAGACGTAATTACTCATTTACAACAGCTTTAGGAGCAGAACCTTTGTTCAACAAAATCAAGAAGCTTTTCTGGAGAAAGTCTCTCATTTCAGAGGTGAGATAATTCTAAGCTAGGATTCTTTCCCCGCGACAAGAAGGAGCCAAACATAAGGAATAGGCTCTACAACGGGCTGATGTTTATGGATGAAAATCTCGATTTTCTTAACACAAAATTCTGGGGTTTGCTCCTTCACCGTAGTTTCAACTAGTCTCT
Organism: Brachypalpus laphriformis; assembly: GCA_945910035.1. Classification (NCBI taxonomy): domain Eukaryota; kingdom Metazoa; phylum Arthropoda; class Insecta; order Diptera; family Syrphidae; genus Brachypalpus; species Brachypalpus laphriformis. The sequence goes on along the minus strand of OX246753.1, from coordinate 19,266,145 downwards.
AACATGGTGGCATTTACTTTACAAATAAACGAGGTGGAAAGTCAATAGTCAGACCTTGTAATCCTTCAATTCCCATTACTGTATTTCTTAAGAGATATTCGATACCTATTTTATATACGTACGTACATACACATATGAATTTATATAAGAACATACTGAGAAAGGCTCAAGCAGTGGATTGGGAGAGCGCAATACTCTGGTAATCGTTAACCAGGCCCGTCTCTAGCTGGTACTCGTAGTAGTAGTATAGCACCATCTATATAAGAATAGAGGGTGGCAACCTAAGTTTCGGAAATTAGACCGAACTCAAAGCAGTAGCAGTAACGACAAATGAGGAGATGAGTTCTTACTGCAGTTTTTTTTTTTTTTTTTAAATAGGCGGATATTTGTATTAGGACGTTCTTATTTTTATGTTCCTTTGTTTCCTTGCAATATGTAGTCCGAAAACTGAATGAAAGGATTCTCACTTTGAAAGCAAAACGAAGGTAGTTATAGCGGTTGAAAGACTCCCACGATGACTGTATATTTACACTCAGTGGATGTTAGTGTGTTTGAGATTCCATCTTTATCAAAAATAATATCATTTTCACAAAACAAGGTTAGAATTCATTATCGTTTCTCCTCTGCTTTAGTATTGCTCTGAAAAACAAATCGTGTCATTGATATTCTCCTATGTCTCGAGCTAATGTTTGTCACCCTGAACATATATTCTTCTCAGTCCAATGAGAGTAGATCTACTTTCAGAGAGTATTTGAGTATGCATTTTAAGGTGGGGCTCTTATTGGCCCGCAGTTAATCTCAGCGTGCAATTCTAGCCCACTTATCACACATCCTATTTCCACTTCACTTAGTTCTCTTCAACGAACCGCCACCAGACATATTATCACGGTCCATCTTATCCTTTTTTTTTTTTTTTTTTTTTTTTGTTGAGAGATGTGGTGACAGGACAAACAATGACTCATAAAGCAGTACGACCTAAAGAAATTTTTTCCTGCTGTCCCCCGGTTGTTTGTTGTTGAAGTAAATTAGTTGTTAGTTAAGTTAGCTGAAATTTAGTTCATTGATGAAGCTAAGGATAGTTCTAGCTGAAAAGGAAATCGCATCAGAACGTAATGTAAAGCCTTTGTTAAAGTGCTTTAGCCTAGTCCGAGGTATGACCGTACAATCACATAGCATGTAATGGGCTGTTTCTATGAACACGGTTCACTTTCCGAAAATGGTAACTGAGAGAGCCATGCCCAGTTAAGAAGTCAGTTAGAATGTCTCTGGTTCTTCTTTTTTTTTCAGAAATTAATAAATTTCTTGGAACGTCTAAGGCGATTGTGCATTCCAATGTGAGAGCATTTGTTCGAGTTTTCAATGATATAGCTCTACCTTTATCTGGCTGGTAGGTATCTGCTTGGAAGATAGTTGTGGAATGACCTAGTGGTGTAAAGAGCTTGAAGTTGGGGCCAAAAATACCAGCTCCTGCTCCGTTCAACATTTTCGAACCATCAGTGTACCAATTGAGTTGAGGTGTTGTCTGAGAGTTCATCTTCCCTAAGTGCACCACTTCCACCTCTGCCGCTATCATGCGCTCATGTCCTTGGTTCTATCAGTTTTCCCAGATTCTCCAGTTGATTCTGAAATTTCTACATTATCGATGAACAACATTTTTGTACAATAATTCTTCTGTGAGAATTTTCACTAGAAGCAGGCATGCATAACGCCTATCGCATCGCCTTGAAGCATATCATCAGTCCGCATAGATGATACACTGAGTTTAAATTCGTTGCATACGTCTTCGTTTTAAACTCTATTACCCATACTGGTGTTGCGTATAAAAGAACGAATTGTACCACTTTCGATGGAACAAGCCTCTGCTTCGTCTGAGTCCTCTGATTTTTACCATTATCCTTGATAACGTTCTATCATACGATTGTTCTACATGTTCTCTGAAGTTAAGCTTCGTGTCAGCCATCATTTGATTGTCGGTTTCGATGTTATTTTGTACGGACAACCGTTATGTTTTTTTTTTTTTAAGCAAACGCAAATCCCAGAGCACTTAGACTCTCCGGTCCATTGTACTATTAGGCAGGAACCTTTCTTTGATGTATGCCTGGAAAATCTTTGATGTTATTCGTATTCCGTTTTATACTCGGGTGGCTGGCCAACCATGATTGCGGTTACCTCAAGTTTTTTCCTGCTGATGATAAGCACTGCTTTCGATATGTCTTCAACTATTTTTAACTTGACCGCTGTCAGCTAACGCCTGACTATTTGAACGCATTGCTTTTAACGATATTTCGCTGCACCCATAATTGCGATGCCATAGGTAAAGCATATGTTTTTCGCTTCGTCAGGTGTTCCTTCATATAGATCTTGGCACCGATCCCTGCGGAATGAACTTCACCGAATATGAGGCATTTTCGACTTCATTTCGATTAAGTAACATGGCACCACTATTGTCCAAAGTGACTGTATTATGTACCTCCAGATTGCGGAGTATAAAGGGGTTTTAACTGCGAGTGCCACAACTCCACCATATCGTTTTGCACTTCCCTTCTATTTCTTCCGCTGAAGCCATTTTTCCGAAGATTTGATCACCCTTTTCATGGTATCTACTGCCGACTAAGCCTGCTTCTTCAATAACTCCACGGAATCTAGAACTTGTTTTATAGCTTTCCCCTAAACATTTTTTGGAGTGAGTTCTCTGTTATAGAATTATTTTTTTCGACGCGACATCATGTGTAGAGATGAGACTGTAATTGTGAGCACTGTTCATGTGCTAATCATCACTCTGCTTTTCTGGCTTGGAAAGGAACAGTTGTGATTGCTCTGTAGTATAGCTACTCAGCTGCTCATTTACTGCTTCGCATACGGCGAACGACTAAGCATTAATATACACCCTGCTAACTCATTGTTTTTTCAGTAACCATCGGTGACCTTATCACTGTTAGTCTGAACCATTTTTTTTCCTTAAGTGGTCACTGAAAATCCTTCTTTAGCTCATCTTGTGCAGTTCCACCGATCCCTTTTTTAATTTTTTTCCACTCAAAATAAAAACTTCTGAGCCTTACTTAGTCTTTTATATTACGAACGACTTTCCTTAAAGGCATACTCGTATTGTATCAGCCCTTTCTTCAATTATGCTCTAAAATTCGAAACCATTTGAAGTACGTAATTATGACTCTCTTGTTTCCTTGTCTTCCATTTAGTGGAGTAGTAAAAGCAAAGTGCCAACATTCAATTAGCACTGTCATTATACGCCCTTTGAAACACAAAGACCATCCATAATATCATTATCATTCATCTAATACGTTTGTTGAGGCAAAATTCAAAATAAATTACCCAAACCATCCGAGTCTTATACCAATACTCGAAAGTAAATACTATTTTCGAAGTCAGACGTCAGATTTAGTGTTTAATCGTGAATCGTTTTCTAATTGCACCCACGTTTACCAAAAGGGACAGACGCATATTTCTTCGAATGCACTGCATAAATTTTATTCCTGCTACCCGCTGTGTGACAGGAACCAAAGTCGGCGAAAGAAAAACCGTAAAACACGCAAAATTTATTTTTATTATCTTTTTCGCCGGCGAGAATCCGAATCCTGCTGCAATCACTCTCAAGAGTGCTAACGTTAGCGTAGTCTGTGTGCCACGTTGAGATTAAAAAACAAAAGGTGAAGAAGCGAACGCAGTAGAAAGAATTTCACCGTCCGTATTTCGCACCTTTCGAAGGATAATGGCTTGGGGGGAGTAAATACAGTAAAATCTGCTTTTGTTATTTGGCTCTGGCTGGCTGACTGGTGATGGTGTACTGTAAACATAGGACGAGAACGAGAGTAACGGAAATATGTGTGCTGCATTATGCAATACTACGTCCTTGTTGTTGTTGGTGTAGTCCTGTGAGATAGTACGCGTATCCATTGCAGAATGGTATTCGGAAGTTAATGGCTTGGCGTTATTTTATTCCGTTTTCCTTCTTCTTTTTTTTTCTGTGCCGTTTTGTTTATGCAGTCTGTGTCGTCCTTTCACCGAGGATCTGATGTTTACTTTTTTTCCTGCAGTTGTGTGTTATGTTTTATTTGAAGTTCAGGCAGCAGACAATGGCTCCCACGTGGCAATAAAACAATTTTTACAAAATGTTCCGTAGAATGACGCATCTAGTCGTTTCTTTTTTAGAAAATAGATATGCACATATCTGCCTTTATCGGTTTTACGAAACCGAACACACAAAGGGCAGATCGGAAATTGAGAGAATTTAGACTGCAACTGGTGTAGTTAACGGTGTTTGGTTGCTTGTTTATTCTTCGTGTTTTTTGCCAACAATTTGTCAACTGGAATAGAAAAACCCGAACGAATTACTCACTGAAGCAGATGTAAGGCATTGGGTAGGTTTGATTCGATGCACTTTACAAAAAAGCTTAGAGCGTACATATGTATGCGATAAAGGGTAGTTGTAGTTCTTTTTGAAATTGCTATTAAAACTACAACGCTTAATATTTTTTAACAATTCATGCTTTATTGAAGAGAGTACACGTTCCCATTCCTAAGGAAAAATAATTTCATTCAAATGGCTGCGCGGTTGGCTTAGCAGTATCCCATCTTGTGAACCCAATTTTGGACTAAGTTGTCGATTGGTTGTGACTCTATTTCTCGAATATATGGATAGTTTTCTTAAGTCCTTCAACTGTTCGTGGATCATTGGAGGTACAACAGTCCTCAACAGTTGGCCATGAAAAAAAGTCTGATAACGTCAAATCGCAGTTGCGCGATGGCCAAAGCCAGTCTTCAAAACGGTTGATAATATACATAGTTATCGATACTTGGCGACTGAAACTAAAGCGCGTCCAAGTCCATATCGTCCATTTCGTCAAATAGCAGTCTCTGGAGCGCACTCCGTCCACGGTTACGCTTTTCCCAGGTTAATTTTCAAAGAAGTAGGGATCAATGACCTCCACCACTCCAAAACCCACACCCAACAGTTACTCTTTGAGGATGCATTGCGCTTCCTATGACTTCGTCCGGATTTTTTAAATCTCAAATCCTACAGTTTTGCTTGTTGACATAGCCTTCGAGAAAAAAGTAGATTTCGCCCGAAAAGACTATTTTGTGGCCAAAATTGACGTCATTGTGTGACACCCACAAGCCAACACCAGGGGTACAATCTGTCAAAAGTCTGTACAAGTGTACAACTGCTTGCATATGCGAACGATATTGACATAAATGGAAGAACTCACTGAAATGTCACTGGTGTGCTTACAAGCATTGAAGCAGAAGCGGCCAAAATGCGTTCAGAGGTAAAGGAGGTCCTAACCGAATATATTCTATCAACAAAAAGTGACGATCAACACCGACGAACTGGACAGAACGTAACAGGTGGCAGCTACAACTTCAAGGTAATAAGAAGCTTTGTCTACCTTGACTCTGCTATTAAATTTGACATTGTCAATCACTTTTTTTTTTGGGGGTAATAAGGCCACTCAACACTAAAGACTGTATGGTATATTAAACCTTGATCCCCGTCCTACTTTACGGACTTTGCGGGTGACGTTATTCTTGGTCGCTTCAAGAGAAAAATTGTCAACAGAGCACGGTTAAGCACGACGAGGACATCCCTACGCAAAGTGTAGATATTAATCTGTTTCTGTACAACAGGAGCTATGCGAATCTGTCCCACAGCAGTATTATTATTATTTTTTTTAATTTTCGCTCATTCAAGGAGTTATGAATACCCTAAACATTTGTTTACAAGGCGCAGGCGTTGGAAAGCATAGATAGAGAGAGAAAGAGAAAGAAAGACTTGGTGTAGTGGTTTAAGGCTCAGTTGTTTATGCTTTAGAGAAACTCCGGGGTTGGCGTTCAGATAACTGGCGTGATTTTTGCTATTTGTTGTCTTTTTTTCCCGACCACCTGATGACATAGGCATACCAATCATCCAACAGAGCGAACAATTCTTACAGCCATATGACCAGCTTACGGCCAGTGCTATGCTTTCGCAGTAGTGTTCACACAAGCCCTCGCAATTGATCGGACTGACTTTGCATATTTCATGAGAAATAAATAAATGCTTCAGGATTTGAACAATGAACCATTAGCGCGGAAATTGACGACGTTACCACTACACCACTGCCACCCACGAAGCAGTATTAGAGATGATTGTAGGACTACCTCTGTCCGATACACATAGTGCTAGAAAGGATCGCAAACGAGACCATTTTAAGAATGATCAAATAGGGCGTCGGGAAAGGAAAATGCATCGTAAATAAAGAACGGGAAATTTTATACAAATCGATGCCACATCTGGACTGGCTCAGAGACGATATGATTAAGAAACACTGCTTTGAAAGAAATTTTTACTTAAATCTGAACAATAAAAGGGATTGGAATACTGAGTTCGATAAGTACCAATTCAAACAACATATATATCAATGAATGGTACACGGATGGATCGAAAACATCTACAGACACTAAGTGCCTCACTAGGAGCAGCAGGCTTGGCCAAGTAAATAATAAAGTAAATCTTTACTGGGTACCAAGACATGTAAGAGTGGCCAGAAACGAAGCAAGTGACTCACACACCCCAATCCTTGAATCGACATTTAGTTGGCCACGACTACATAAAATACGGGAAGAACTCAGAAAAGAAGAAGAGAACAAATGGGCTAAGCACTGGGACGATATACCCTGTTTGAGGCAGCCGAAAGCTAAAACCTGCCTAAGAGATAGCAAAAATTTACTCCGCATCTTGACAGGCATGTTTGCAGGTCACTGCAGACTCAATGAGTACCTTACGAAAAAGGGGACAGAAGGGAATGGATAGATCTGCAGACCTGCTCCGAACTTACAGAAACACCAGCACACCTTCCTGTGGAATGCGAAGCACTAATCCATAAAAGAATACCTAAATCACCTAGGAGCCTATCTTCTATCAGGGATGGATCTTCTTTTGCCCTTTAGATACTCCAGTTCAAAAAACCGATTGAACCAGAGGAAGTACTCTGAATCGAGCATGACATATCTAGTCGATCTTAGTTTGCGGGGCACAATAGATCTACCATACGTCACGTTGCAGAGCACTTGCACTTCACCAGCCAAACGTCTACATATGCATACGGAGCGTTATCGACCTAGTCAGAAAACTGCGAATTGGACGCTTGTGCTTGCCAAGAAAAGACACCAGCTAAGAGCGAATAGACACCAAAGCTCCGGTCCGTAGAACCTAAACCAGAGGGACGACGCAGTAGAGGCCTTTCTTACCGTAGGTGGCGCGTAGATTCAAGGGGACCTCAACTAACTTGGATTGCGCAACTGAAGGCAATCAGCTTAGGACCGAGCTTAATGGAAAGGCCGGGCCGGTCCAGGTTCATCCCGAACTGTAGCGCCACCAAAGCAAACCAGTAAGCACATATGGCAAAAGTCTGGCTAGTATTCCAAAAAGAGACCCCCCTTTGCATGGTTAGGTATAGCCATAATTTCTACGCGAGTTTTCTATGTTACCAACACTGGCCACTGTGAGATCGGTACACATGTATTCATGCAGAGACGTTCTTGATGAGAAATACATTGAATATGTTCGTTATTTTCTATGCAAATTCGCTTAACTGGATGCCAGAAGACTATGGGCTCTTGGCAGTCACTACTACGGTGAGCCCAAAGGACAGCGAAATTTTTCGAACTTCCTTCTTTGTAGTTTCCCATGGTAATCAGAGTGGGTACAATAGAAACAATTATTGGTCTTCCTAATAACCTTTGGCCGAAGTATGTATATCCATAATGTAGTCTCAAACACCACGCCGTAAAATAACTAATGCTATTTTAAATTATGATTTGCTTAAAAAAAAGTTTGGGAATATATGACCCAGTAGCACAGCTAACGTTCATCTACAACCAGCATTCCTTCCACTAAAATCTCATCACTTGCCAGCTTCTTTGTCATCCCGCATGTTTCAGAATAGTTTCTAAAATCTAAATTGTTCCGCGCGGATGACAACTTTATGCAAAACAAGTTTCTCAAAATTTTCTTCCAGAGTAGCCTATTCAAGTTTCTTAGAAATTTTCGTATTCCGTCGATAATGATTTCAACGAAAGAAAGAGGACACTAAGGACACAAAAAAACTTTTCAAAACAAATTCCATGGTAATTCTATTCGATTACGGAACTCAACTGTAAGTGTTCTCAATTTGCAAGATATGCTGCTGCTGGTGATGCAGCCCTCATATATACGTACTTCCAACAACAATCTTAACACACAATCCTTCGATGAAACCCCAAGAACCGAATAGAGGGTGAGTGTTCGAAAGAAATCTCCATCCTCTTGCGATCGTCATCATTGCCATCGCCATCGTCGTCTCAAGAATGCTTTAGAACGCTTCAATTTATTTTTATTGGTAAACTTCTTGGTGCTCTGCGCGCATCATCTTTTATTGCTGTTTGCATGTGCATTTCGCAATGGAAAATGGGAAAATGGCAAACTTCTGTTCAAAGGGAAAATTTTTCTTATTCACGCTTAAGGATGTCAGCCGTCGTATCTATGAGTAGAACTTGTGCAGATTTTCTACTAGATTTTCTATAGATCTGCTGGGGTGGCATGTACTCGTATCTGCAAGTTGATTGCCTTTAGTGCATCATCATTAAATGCTGGGCGAGGGTGGAGTTGGTGGCTTATGAAAGTTTGTGATTATTTACTTTTGGAATGTTCAGCAAATTTGGGTATTTTCCAACGAGACTCCTACATCCGGCGGGGAACTGGCATATGAGGCGCTGACATTTGTGTGTTGTTGTAATGGTACACAAAGTTTGTCAGTAAGTTCTGCATGGATACAAGTCCACATCGTGTGAGGATAAATATTTTATTTTCTTGTAAGGACGAAGCACTTAATTTAAGTTACATGAAGTTTTTGTGTTACTCGACAAATTTATTGAAGCACTAGAAAGATGTTGTTTGGAGTGGATTCTGAAGTTTATTTCAATGGAGCATGGAAATGTAGCTGTTGACATTAAGATATAAGGGAAGATCATAAGGGCGATAAATGTATTTTTATAATTCAAGTGTGGCTCTTACATCAAAATGAGACAAATTAAGAAGCTTTCTGAGAAAAAATGTTATTCTAGAAATAGGGATATACAGGTTGAAAGAATTTGCCATATCGCTGTAAATTTGAACGTAAGAGTAACGTCTTTTTTCCATTTGCTCTTTGATTATCACTTAAATGTCTACAGATCTTGGTGTGCCATTACTAACAATTCTTCTAAAAAGATCTCAATTTTATTGTTAGGAAATGTGCATTGTGATGGTTCATAACTTGCTTAAGTACTAAAATGAATACCCTGACGTAGTTGCAAAGAAAAATCTGCTAACTACGACAAATACTAGAGTGGCTTGTCTGATCTGCGGAGTGACAGGTCAGGTCGGATTGAATGGCATATTTATTATACTATACGGAGAATGCAAGTGTATTATTTTCTCCATAATACGGTGAACAATTCTCCACCTTAGAAGATTATGGTTCCGACAAAGTTTTCTTCGAATCATCCAAGGAGTTCTGAAGTCTTAGAGTAAATTGTTAGCCTCAGAGAATGTATTCTATTGACTTGACACGGATCATCCCAAGACAAATGGTCCATTGTACTCCAACATAGTTACCCGTTGAGCACAATGCCAACAGTTCCAAAGCCGCTCTTACCAAAGTGATGAAGACTAGCAGGGTTTCAGTCAATCAGCCTATCTTCTCGCAGGAAGTGTTTGTTCAAAGGAAAACAGATAAATAACTAAGTCATTTTATCCCTTTCAGACCAACATTTACAGTACATGGGTAATGAGAACATCAGTCTATACAGATGCTGGTCCCCTTTTGGTCCGTCTACTAGCCTCTTCGAATTTCGCCAGAAGCTAAGACCATATCAACGTCGACAGATTGGACATAGTGGGTGCAGAGCTATTCCTTTTAACACTTACCTGGCTAGAAATACAGAAAAGTATCACAGAGTTACACCGCTCTACGCTGTAAGGCTTAACGAAAGCCTCCTCCACGTTTTTGATTAAAATCGTTGCAGCAGAGCAATTGTCATCTGAGCGGATGTAAAAAGTTTTACACTATACCTGTCTTAAGACATCGGGATTAAAGCCAATCCTCCATTCCGAGCGATCCGGAAGAGGCCCCGAAATCAACGCTCGGAAAGCACTTGGGTGGTGAATGCTTCTATCTGATGGCTCTGTACGCTACTGAGAAAACCCTATAGTCTGGGCACTGCATTCACACTGATCCGCCATACAAGCACCACACTTATGCGGTATAGAGCCTCTCTGGCTTCACTTTTAGTAGAACGAAGACAGGGCAAGACTTCCAGGGCATCTTACCTGGGCTAGCTCCAGAAGATGTCAACTGATCGTTAGTTTCTTGATAATATACGTTTTGTAGAGAAGACTATCTGTAAGAAAAGTTCTTTGCCTTACTAACTTTAATGAGTTCGAGATAATTTACGAAAATGTAAACAGAGTTCTCTTCGTACTCTAGGTAAAGCCTACTAGTTCCTGGCACATTTCTGTCCTTAAGTATTAATCAAGATTGCACTAAATTTACACTCAGTCGATTTGGTGTAGGTTTTGAAAAGGCCACTTCCAAGGTGGTGATGCCAACTAAGTATTAAACTTCTCTAAGCTTTTTGACTGTAGTGACTTCCTTAATCTCTCTCCATCACACCACCGCCGAAATGAATGGCCAATTTGATCAAAAATTTGCGAACATTTATTTCTTTTTTCAAAGTAATCCTCACTGCATGCTCCGAAGCCAAACGAACATGGAATGTTTCCATGGTATGAAGTAAGTTCAAGTCATCGTCTTGTCTGCTCAGACAACGTAGTATCAGCGATCTGGACATTGAAAGAGGTAAGAACCCCATGTGTTTTGCAGTCAACTTAAGAGTGCATTAACACAAAAACACTAACCGAAAAGTTCATCCTGTAAAGTCATTATAACAAGAGCACACTAGGTTGACCCACTTTTACCCGCGATATCTATTAATCATATATGTACCAACATTGTTAACAGCGCCTTTCATAGTCATTTACTCATCAAACTCATCCCTTCATTTAATTTACTTGCTTGAGTTCTTTTTCGAAGACCACTTCTGCGAAATAAAACAGCAAGGTCATCACCATCAATCTCAATACCATGATATAGCAATTTTATCCCGAAAATATATAATCACTATACACGAGTGTAGTCCCCTGAAAGCAGAATAAAGGCAAAAAAAAAGGATATTCACACGAATCTTCCAGCCAAACAAACTCCACTCATTCAACTTCAATCAATCGAAGCATAAAAGTAATTATCTCCCGCACCAGAACGCCGGTCGTCCTCGTCATCATCATCATCAGCAGTAGCAGCGGCTGCGGGAGTAGTATAGTAGTCGAGCATTGATCCCTCTGAAACCATTCATCTAAAAGGAGTCATTTATTGAAGTGTGCAACTTTCGTCTTCCTCCTCAAATCCAGAGTTTCGACGACTATGTACCAGTCAGCGAATACAATTTAAATGTAAAGATAAATATTGTAGAATTTGGAATCCGTTCCGTTTTTGGCTTTTAGTTGCAAATCGAAGGGGGTTGCATTAGGTCTGAAAATTGTTGACCGATTTTTGGTTTATGAACACGTTTGTTCATAAAAATTGCGACTGAAGCGTTAAAGATTGAATGGGATTACTTGACAATTTATTTACATAGTTCGAAATTCGAGTATGAATCAGTCGAGTATTACAGTCCTCTGAGGAATTTGTTCGAAATTGTTATTCACGCCTTGCAATGCCAATTGTTAGCCTTTGTGAGATCTGAAGACTTTTCTAACCAGCTGGCTGAGAAGCAGCTGCTTTGAGCATCTAAATACAACACAGTCGTGATGGTTATATTCATTCATCTATTTTGTTTCCTAGCACCATCTTTCATTCGGCAAATTCTAAACGAAATATCCAAAACATATTGAATGATGAGATGAATAAATAGCTGGAAGAAGAATTCTTTCCCGTTCCCTTTCTAAGACAGATTAACAATTACATTCAGGTACCAGTGTAGTTATCTAAAGTAATAGGACGAGCAAAGTGGAAAAAAAAAGTTCGCAGGACGAATCGTATTTCCATTTAATTTGCAGAACAAAGAGACTCCAGCGAAATAATAAAAAAAAAAAAATTGCTTCGTTTTCGTAGGTTTAGTGCTTTGTATATTTGAGTGGGCCATGGAGAGAATGGGGACCACCCTTGAGTGGAAAACTTTCCCCATTAATTATTATCATGGTGGAGACTTGACTGGGATTCGGGGGCGGAGAAGCAGAAATCGTGGTGACTTTTGTGCCAAGTAATTTTCCAAACTATCAGTTTTCTAGTGGTTGTAGTCGATGGCACAGTGGGGATGAAAAGAAGTTACAAAGTGGCAATTAGCTCGGAAAAGTCAATAATTTATTGGACTAGTGTTACGCTGTGAAATTATGACTGACATGATTCATTTTGACACTGGGCTTTATATTTTCCCCGAATGCCCTTCTTTGGGTGAGCGATGTTATGAAGTATGTTCACGTAGTGAGGTGTGATCATGAAACTGAGTGCAGATTAACAGATTGCAGTACGTTTAAATCGTATGCTAAATTGTGAAGGAGTCGGTAATAGGAGAAAAGTAGATAATAGATTGCAAAGGAAGGAAAAAACGGCCTAAAAAAAACGAAACACGGCTGAAATTTCCCTCAAAGGGTTGTTCTTCTACTACTAATCTGTAGCTTAGTAGGTGAACGATCTGTAAAGGTAACAGAGGTGAGATGTAAACCGCGAATTTAAGATTCATACGGGCTCGGTGCTTAGTTGTTATATTTATAGTATAATAAATCCGGAAACTGGCTAAGGCAATTGAAGCACGAATAACGAATATTTGGATAAGCACCTTAAAACCCTTTTCGGTTGATTTAAGGATAGTAATAAAATTCATGTCTAACTTCGGTACATAAAGTACATCCTTGATAGTGTGTATTGGAGACGACCCTTCGTGATTTGTCACCTGCACATCTACATCGCCCATAACTTCCGCTTTCAAAGAGAAACCATCACCATTTCGAACATGTACATTTTAAACCACTCCCTCTGCTGCCCCTGAGTCAGCAAACCAAACATCTCACATTTTGTTAGAAATTAGTAATCTACCAATCATAAACAGTTTTGTCCTATCTGCAAAAGTTATTGAAGATGAATCTGCCGTGAACCTGTTTCCACCATAAAAGACTGAGCATTATTTCTGCCTCCCTGATCCCGTTGTTTCTTGAAGCACTCTCTAGCCCAATAGCCTTCCTTCGAACAATAGTTGCATTTCCCCTTCCGCTTAGAGGAGTTATCCTTGTTTTTATTGTTTCTCCTGTCCCTGTTAGTCTTCTTCCAGCTACTGCTTGCCATATAACGAGTGGGCCATCTAGTAATTTCTTTTTAAATCATAGGTTATTTTGACACTGACAGCTATTTCTCGCTCGAAATCTTAACAAAAAGTCAGTATCATACCTCCGCGGAACGAGATGAGTCGCTTTAAGCTTGCACAACATTGGAAAATATTGAAAACTTATTTCCAAAGTGAGTGCTGTGTAGCCCAAACATAGCGTCTTTTGAAAATAAATTTTGGCCGAAATGAATCACCCACCGGCGCCTGCTGTACGCAAGTTTGTGCAAAAAGTTCGTGAGACTGGTATGCTAGTGGACAATACTCATAGTTCCCGTCGTCGTACGGTGCGCACAGATGAGAATGTGGCTGCTGTAGCCGAGGGTGTGAGACTCAATTCACGAACATCAACTCATCTTCGATCTCAACAGCTCAACATTTCACGCACTAGCCTGAGGAGAATTTTGCACAAAGATCTGGGATTATTCACTTACAAGGACCAATTGATTCAGCAATTGAAAGCGCACGACCATCCGCTTCGTTATCGCGTCGCAGTTTGGGCCTTAGAGCAGCTTGAATTGGACAACGATTTCGGGCGAAAAATCATCTTTTCTGACGAGGCACATTTTCATCTCGGTGGCTACGTTAACAAACAAAATTGTCGCATCTGGGGCTCGGAAAACTCGCACGTTATTGTCGAGAAGCCAATGCATCCAGAGAGAGTGACAGTTTGGTGCGGATTGTGGAGTGGTGGCATCATTGGACCATTTTTCTTCGAAAATGAGGCTGGGAACAACGTTTCGGTCAACGCTGGGCGTTACAGAGCCATGTTAATTTTTTTTTTTTTTACTGAAATTGAAGACATGGATCTGAACGACCTCTGGTTCATGCAGGATAGCACGCCATGCCACACAGCCCATGCCACAATCGGTCTTTTGCGCACCAAATTCCCAAATCGTGTTATCAGCCGTCTTGGCGATGTCAATTGGCCGCCTCGGAGCTGCGATTTGACCCCTTTGGACTTTTTTTTGTGAGGAACCGTGAAGGACCGATGTTATGCCAACAATCCGGAAACGATTCAAGCACTTAAGGCATCATCCAAGCAATCCGTGAGCTACAGCCCGAAACCAGCAATAAGGTCTTGAAAAATTGGAGTGATAGAATACGCTACTGCGAGGCCAGCCGCGGCAGCCACTTGAACACCGTTGTATTCCATAATTAATGGGAATGTTTGTTCTTACTAATAAAGCCATAATACAATGAAAAAAATTCATTTTGTTCATTTTATTGCATTTTTAAAAAGAAACTTGTAGTCGGCCCACCCTGTATGCAGCTTCAGATGTACTACCACATTCACTTCTATTTGACCTTGATTTTAGAAGACCCTCCTCGTTAAACAAATAGTCTGTGAGCTTCGCAATCGTTTGAGCTGTACTTAGCACAGCATACCAGGCAGTTCTTACATTGTCAAATTTTGATGGTAGGCTTCCCAAAATTTTAGCTATGATTACCTACTCTTTTGTTCAACATCCAAGTCCTTCAAGCGCTGAGCGAGAGACATTACCTTAGCGATGTAATCAGCCGTGCTCTCGTCTTCTTCCATCCTGCAATTAATGCACCTATCTAACAGCACCTGAACAGACTGGTCACTCTTCTCTGCGTGCACGGTTCTTAATCTCGGCCACATTTGAGAAGCCGTTGTGCAGTCGGACAAATATTTCAACTGCTGCAACTCCAAGCCACACACAATAAATGCCTGCGCCTCTGTATCTTTCTCATCCCACGCATCGTAGTTGGTACTCGAACGAGCTAAGGTTTCCAAAATATATTGCTTAAGTTTGTTCTCGGTCATGCAAATCTCCATCTGCCTACGCCATAGATGATTATGTGGTAAATCTTATGTTCAGACATAGTCACCAGTCTATCAAATGAAATTACAGGAACCTCAAATATTTCGTCTTCAATTTCTTATTTTGCAGGCGTGCGATGGTCGATTGCCGAATCAGAAAAACACGCAGCAAGTGAAACTTTCTTTTTCGTAGAATAAAAGAATCAGAATTAAATTATTAAAAATTTTCTCAATAAAACAGAATGCCTGGGCCCATAACCTTTTGAAAGTAAGCACTTATGATGTTTATTCAGTGAAAGAACAAAAGGAAATAATACAATTTTCAAAAATTTGGTTTATAAATCAAAAACAAATTAGAATGGCAATGTGAGACCTATCAAAAATAATTATGTGTACAGTAGGTATGAACTAGGTATTAATACTAAATACTATAAAACACGTTATCTCAATAAGTGACATTTGATGTAGATGAATTAGACCTTAGACTTAGACTGAGTAGTGACGTGTGGATCACACTGTTCACTTCTGAAACCATTTACTTCTTACGACAAAAGAATTTAGTTTAACCGCGAAGATATTGATAAGATCCTTAAGCGAGATCCTTAAGAAGCGAGCGCATTTAACCCTGTAGCACCTGCAGAAATAATTATAGAGAATGCCTTAGAGCATCCCTACCAATGGCACTATGCCTGGTAATGACATTGGTTAGTTGAGAGGGAATTTTTTTCTAATGTTTTAGAAGTCTGGAAGGATTTTTTTGGTCTAATGTTGGCTAAGTAGCTTAGTGATATTGCATTGGTCCAGTTGCGTCCAGTGATGGTGTGCTGTATTCCTTGCGTCGCTGTTGGTATCGGAAAGACCTTGTCGAGCGACTAAATTAAAAGGGGATTAGAATTCACCCACAGGAGACTTAGTATCTGAGTAAAACACTATATGCAAACGTCTCAAGTAGAATCACTTATGTGGAAATAGTGGTAGCTAAGCATCTATGATGTTCAGCATTATTTTAGTTTAAGCCCGTGGATCCAGCCCTCTCGCACTAAAATTGGTGTACACCATGATAATTAGGAGTATCATAACGCATACAAATTGCATAAAGCTTCGAAACCACTGGGAAAAGTGTAAATAATTGCCTGCATCTGAAGAACATATAAGAAGCTGCTACACAGAGCGAGAAAACATAGCTGAACCACATCGGCTTCTAGGTCGGTCCGGGGATTGCTTGAATAACTATAATTTGAAACGACACTGTCTTCGAAGTGAAAGTGCTGATGCACTAGGCAAAAAGGTATTATAATTAGAATTGTTTGAATCTGAAATATTTGTTGCACAATGCAGAGTAACGGGGTTGGTCGAGAAATGTGTCTCTATTTAAACCATAAACTTGATAATATATGAACAAGTACAGATGCCGAAACATTTATACAAAACATATTCTTATTGGAGTCCAAAAGTATCAAACCTACATAATATCAATATCCATTGCAGTAGTAGAGTAAAATTTTGGATTCTGCAGTAAATTCTTAACATCAATTTGTACAGCCATTGGGCATTAATCCCAACAATAAACCAAAACATAAGCTAAGTTGGTTGAACTAGCTGTTTAACTCTTAATCGACAGTAGGTTTACATGGTCCACCTTTCTAGACCTAAAATTGAATGCGAATCTTCTTGACTACATATATATCGTCCCATAGTTCGCTATTACATTTTGTCGTAAACTTTCCGTCAATACCAACGGAACCGATAATCACCCAAGGTACTTTTGATCCACCCAATGAGTGCAGAGCTAAGGATTAGACTGCAGTGCAATGAGACCTATGATAAGAAGCAGCTGCTAATCAGTCAAATTAATCGAAACAACGAGGTCGAAATTTTGCAACAAACCGCTTTGACGATTCGTCAGAAAAAGAAAACTTTAAAACCATTTTTTGGTAAAAGTTTGTTTAATAACATAAATAAATCACCATCCTAACTCGTGTCTTTACTTGCCATCAACACTGTAACTTATTCATCCATTCAATCCTTGCAAAAGGGTATATTGAATTCGGAAACTATTTCCTCTATTCTACTCTTGGAAAATTCCTACCTTCTTATTCGCCACACCGCCATTCCTCTTCAAAAACTCACCACCTCTATTGAATTGAACTGGTTGGTCCCTTCTTCCTGGCCATTTGGCTCAGACTCAATGGCGACGGAGAATAACAAAGACGACGACGATGTCTGACACTGGGTTGCAAACTCTCTTGTCAAAGTCAGAAATTTAATTGGAAAATTTAATTTGCTGTCCATCCAGGAAACTCTCAGTAGCAGCAGCAGCATCCTTGTTTTGGTGAGAATTATTCTCGGTTTAACAGTTCCGCAAATTTTGAAATCTTCACAGCTTTTTGGTGTACGGATTGAAATTAGCGATGAACCATCTAGATTAGATGAGGAATAGATTTCGCCCTAACTCCCACCCAGACTGCCATTAATTCAGCCCACTTTCAAATGCTAATTTAATTAAAATTTTGTTCGAATAGAAAAACGAAAAATGGTGAAAAAAATTCTCAAAATCCAAAGAAGTTGAACAAAATTTTCGGCGGAATTAATTGAAGATGAGATTTACAGTTGGATGTTGTATTATAATTGAATTTTCTTTTGCGGGTGTGACTTTTTAGTTTCGGCCTTCCTTCCGTTCGAGAAGAGAAGTTTTTCCTGTGCAAGGAGTGCTCCCCGATCCGCCGCTATCACGCAAGAAATATGGATGGGAATTTTAATGGGAATTCCATTTGTCTAAGTTTTGATTTTTAGCAGAGGCCATGGGGTGGTTCATTTAGGCCCTAGTTAATTAATTCGGCAGCGGGGGGTGAAATTTAACACGGAAAAGTTTTTTTGGCATGTGCTTGTTGGGACGTGATCTACTGATATCTACGGCATTATTTACACACGTGTTTTGGTAGTGAATTTATGGTAGGTTTGAGTTGGAAGTTCATTTCAGGATTACGGTGGAGTTGGTATTAAATTTGGACTAAATGGGGTCATTAGTGGTTGGGGAATAGTAAGGGTGTGCTGCAAGAAGCGATCCATAAATATTGGAGTTTGATAGATGGATGATGAATGTTAGCCTAATGGGAAGGTGTGATTGTTACTTCGATTCCTGGACTGAAGCTGATGTGATTGCTTAATTTAAAGCGGTGCCTAATGCAATCTTTTCACGAGATCCCAGGGGTAATTCTCTTTCTTGTGCGCTGTAAATTGGAGTAGTTAGTATAAGATCTAATTGTGCGCTACTAAATCGAATTCAGTTAACTCAGGTCCGCCACAAAAGATTCAAGGCACCATCAGATTTTTCCATTTTGATTAGGCTGGCTTAGTATTTTTATATCAAACAGAAAGATTTCCTTTTTTACTTGGAAATACCAGTTAATGCACATTAAATCCTTCAATACACTCGCATATAACTAGTCTGTTGTGCTACTAGGAAGCAAACCTTACCTAGCCTATTTTAACGACTTTTTCTTCTTCTTTTGTAAATAGCCTAATAGACGCTTTGGTGATGTGAATTTTACGACTTAAGTACAGGGCAATCGGCTCAAAGTGTTCCAATTTACACCCTCTCCGCAAGCAACATTTTGAGATGCTAAGCAATAGCGTAGTGGCCTTTAAAGACACCAATCAATTTTGCGTAGTCTTTTCTACTGAAAGATAACAAGAATGCCACGAATTTCTTACATGTGTCTTTGGTAAGTCTATTTAGTCTGCCTGTATACTATGTCATGCCACATACAATTATGTTTGTAAGAAACTCAACGTCAAATTCTTGAAAAAACCTCCTCTGATCTTCGCCTAGCAATCCCATCCCTCATTAGCACAACGTAAGCCGGGTATCAAAAAAAAAATTAAAAAATTAGAAAATCTAACTTTTCGACCGAATTCAGATAGTTTCTATATTTTCGAACTATTTAGGAAGGAGTTAAGTGATTGAGCGCAGCCTGGCTATTGTAATAGGAACATATACATATACTCCGACCTTTCTAACAAACATATTTTGCTTAAAACGCTATCAGTACTGCTTAAGGGCAAGTATTCTGTGATGAATGCTACTTTGAACTGGGAGAGAGAAACAAATCAGGTACTAAGTAATATTCAACTTGTCACGGTCATCATTTAGCGTGGTGTTAGTTATTAGTGTTGTGTATACTTATAAAGCCTAAAACCTTACACAAAAAAAATGCACAAGTAAATAGAAAACAGATTGCATACTAAGCAAAAGTACGAACATAAGTCCAACATTACACTAAATACTTACAACATCAAGAAGTTAGTATCGTTCGTATAGTTTATCTCTTAGATTTAATTTACTGTAGTTGTAATCAAATTTGTCCCTGTTACTATTTACTTCCTTCGCCATACGCGTAAGAGGTTCGTTAGAACCGTAGTTCGTTCGGTGGAAGTCTACGCGGAAAATCTCGGTATTTCTGGAGTTGTAACATCTTACAATACATTTAAACCGACTTCATTTAAAAGATCTGGCGAGTCAATAAAACCATTTACCAGTTGGTGTAAAAATACTACATCACATACTTCCATACATTTCTCCAAAGAATGACGAGAAGAAGGCGGTCGCAATATGGTGGAAGACGTGTAGGGCCATTCCAGTTTAAATGCCGAAGTGCAAATCGGCAAAACTTACACTGTACCGATTCAATACGGTTAATGTATACTGCATACATTGGAGATCAAATGTTAGATGCATACTCTAACTGCAGTCGAACAAAGGTATTATAAAGCGTGGATGTTATACGAGGACATTTGAATTCTTTACTCTAGCGCTTTATACAGCCAAGGATTGAATTTGCTTTATTGAGAATCTGTTCAATGTGAAAATCGAAGTGGATTATTTGGGAAAAATGCACTCTTAAATTACATATTGATGTGACTATGTTAAGCACAGATTCATTGAGACTGTAATCATAACTTATTAAATGACGTTTTCTTGAAAATATCATCGACTGGCATTTAGATACGTTCAAAAATAAATTGTTGTTACAGCACCACTCGGTGAACGCATCTAAATCATTCTGCATAGCAATACAATCAGACTGACTGCGTACAAGTCTAAAGATTTTTATGTCGTCAGCATAGATTAAGATTCGAGAATTCTTAAATCGCAATGATAAATAAAAGAGGACCTAAGCGACTTCCTTGGTGTACACCGGATGCAGCAAGGTTTGTATTGGATGTTATTCCCCGAAATAATACTTGATAAGTTCGTTCTTCAAGACAAGAACATATCCATTGAATGAAATGATTTGGAAAGCCCAATGATATCATTTTAAACAGAATTAAGCTGTGAGAAAGTTTGTCAAAGTCCTTGCTAAAATCTGTATAAATACAGTCGACCTGACCACCCTCTTCGATGGCTTTGTTTGTAAAAAATGTAAATTCTAACAGGTTGGTAGCAGTGGGTCTTCTATTCATGTACCCATGCTACTTGGTTGACAGAAATGGTTTGCAAGCAAATTAAAAACCCTTACAAACTATAGCCTCGAACAGTTTTGGCGGACATGATAGTTTGGCAATAGGTCTATAATTAGATATTTCACCTCGATTTCCCTTTTTGTGTATTGCAATGATAAAATAGTATTTCCAAATTGTAGGAAAATGCTCCGCTTTAATTATGCCCGAAATAGGTCGGCTAAGGGTGATGCCAAGGTATTGCAACAATATTTTACCACAATCGGAATAATTCCATCAGGGTCGCAGGTAGTTTCCTTACTAAGTAAACCTAAATGCTCTCTCACGTTTTCATCGATTATTGAAATCGGGCCCATTGGGCTGGTAAAGAAACCTTCAAGGTAGGCAAAATAACTTTGGGTAGGTGAATAGTTGTAGGAACAGAAAGATAGGCCAAAGAATGAAGAGAACATATTGCAGAATACAAGAGGGCTGTTGCTTGATTCGCTTAGGTAAGACGTACTAGCAGGATAACCATCCGTTTTTTTTTTTTTTTTCACTGTTAACAAATTTCCAAAAAATGTTCGGATCGCAAAGAAGTGAGCCACGGATTTTATAAATGTAACTATCATATCCATTTTTCGATAAGTTTTGAAAGTCTCTATAGAGGATAGCGAACAGGTTATAATCGATTGTTCTGTTTGTCGTTAAATGATTTCTGCACGCTTTATTTCTTTTGTTTCGGAGACTCCGTAATTCGTTATTGTACCAAGGACCAGTTGTAGATTAATCCTTATGTATGTATTCTTTGCAATATAGCTCATGGCTTATGGCTTTAAGAGCATTTCGTGCATGAGAAGACGGTTGCCACCGACTTCAGTAAGCCTGTTGACAAAATTTCACTATAAATTATTCTTATCATACTCAAAATACCTGGCCTTCTACTTAAACTTATTTCATGAATCGGATCTCACTTGGAAGACTGCCAGTACAGAGTCGTCTTCAGATCCTCAGTATCTGGCTAATGCAACATCCAGGGAGCCCTCTTGTACCAACTGCCTTTGCAGATGGCTTATATCATTTTTCTCTGATTTCCAACAAATTGCAAGCCGAATTAAGTACGTTCCCCATTAAGGGTCGCAAAAACTTTTATGACCTAAATATCAGCAAGTGTCAAGCTAAATATCCTGTAAAATTTTAATACAACCCCCAACGAGAAAACCTTATCTGCAATTAATTCGTTCTTTCTTCAACTTAAGTTCGCGATCTAGGTATTATCAGCGATAGCGAACTAAACTAACATTGTGGGACGTTGGTCTAAGAAATCTTCGAATCTCTCTGTTACAAGATCTTTTTATATTACCTTCGCTAGGCCTATTGTTGAGTACCCTATCCTAGTGTGGTCACCTTACTTTTTAATGCACATCCTGAGAATCGCGGTATTCTGTGGGTGGTACCTACCTAAAATGTATTGCCTTATGAGCATACTCTGGATATACTCTTTTTACATCAATTGCTAGTTATAATATTGAAAACTTATTTCCAAAGTGAGTGCTGTGTAGCCAAAACCGTCCGTTTTTTGAAAAGAAGTTTTGGCCGAAATGAAGCACCCGTTGTACGCAAGTTTGTGCAAAAAGTTCGTGAGACTGGTATGCTAGTGGACAACACTCATGGTCCACGTCATCGTACGGTGTGCATAGACGAGAATGTGGCTGCTGTAGCCGAGAGTGTGAGACTCAATTCACGAACATCAACTCATCTTCGATCTCAACAGCTCAACATTTCACGCACTAGCCTGAGGAGAATTTTGCACAAAGATCTGGGATTATTCGCTTACAAGGTCCAATTGATTCAGCAATTGAAAGCGCACGACCATCCGCTTCGTTAGCGCTTCGCAGTTTGGGCCTTAGAGCAGCTTAAATTGGACAACGATTTTGGGCGAAAAATCATCTTTTCTGACGAGGCACATTTTCATCTCGGCGGCTACGTTAACAAACAAAGTTGCCGCATCTGGGGTTCGAAAAACGCGCATGTTATTGTCGAGAAGCCAATGCATCCAGAGAGAGTGACAGTTTGGTGCGGATTGTGGAGTGGTGGCATCATTGGACCATTTTTCTTCGAAAATGAGGCTGGGAACAACGTTTTGGTCAACGGTGGGCGTTACAGAGCCATGTTAACGACTTTTTTTTTTACTAAAAATAAAGACATGGACTTGGACGACCTCTGGTTCATGCAGGATGGCGCGCCATGTCACAATTGGTCTTTTGCGCACCAAATTCCCAAATCGTGTTATCAGCCGTCTTGGCGATGTCAATTGGCCGCCTCGGAGCTGCGATTTGACCCGTTTGGACTTTTTTTTGTGGGGAACCGTGAAGGACCGATGTTATGCCAACAATCCGGAAACGATTCAAGCACTTAAGGCATCATCCAAGCAATCCGTGAGCTACAGCCCGAAACCAGCAATAAGGTCTTGAAAAATTGGAGTGATAGAATACGCTACTGCGAGGACAGCCGCGGCAGCCACTTGAACAACGTTGTGTTCCATAATTAATGGCAATGTTTGCTCTTACTAATAAAGCCATAATACATGGAAAAATTTCATATTGTTCATTTTATTGCATTTTTAAAAAGAAACTTGTAGTTGGCCCACCCTGTATATCTTTCTATTGAACATTATTTTTATTTAACTGTTGATTGCATTAGGAAACATGATTTGCTGCGTTGTCGGTATCCTCACTGGAAACTGTCTTATAGGCCAACACGCTAAAAGACTTGGCCTCTTCTCCAACGACTTCTGCAGAAGCTGTAGGGACGAGGAGGAGGAGGAAACCATCCTTCAGCTTCTATGCACTTGTCCAGCCCTGTCGCATAAAAGAATGCTCCATCTAGGGTCCCCCTTCCTTGCATACGTCGGCGATCTGGCGTCCTTAGACGTCATGAGCATCCACAGCTTTATCAAAAGCTTCGGTCGGTTTTGTTAGTGAGTGGCCTAATGGTTTTGATCCATGGTATCACAATGGACCTACACTGGTCTAAGTGTGTCTGCACTCTCGTGTGGACAGCCAACCTAACCTAACCTAACCTAACTTAGTTTTACATTTAAGTTTATTTTGTAAGGCCTGCATTAGACTGAAATAAAATAAAAATGCATACGTGTAACTATATTTCTACTTTTAACCCGTCATAAGATGAAAACTCATTTATTAAAAAGAAGCACAAATAACCAATGAGCATCATTTAGCAAGCGGGTGAGAAAAGGAGATTTTAAATTCGTCACCCTCTAAGAAAATGAGGCAGTCGTACTGACTCACCCGCCGCACTGAGCCAAACGTGCATAATCAAATATCAGACATCTCAATGCTCTTCTGTGCGTCTGCTAATTCTGTCTCTGCTTGCGCAAAGTGGTGACTAACAATTGGGCACATTAAAAATATATTCTATAATTGAAGAAAAAAGTTGCGTATACGCCACGTGGAACGCATAAACCCAGCCAAGTCTCTCGATTTCACACAGTGAAAGCTTCAATGCTACTCGCAGTAGAGGTCGAAACATTTTCACAAAAATTACCCGTGTCAGCCCAACAACAAAACTGTTCGGTAGACACCTGCCAGATCGATTTAGACCATAAAATTGTGATCTACTTTGAACTGCTGCCAATATTTTTTTTTTTCAAATACCTATGTAACTGTCTGTTTCTCGAATTGCGTGTGCCTATCGTTGCAAACGAAGTACTCCAATTGTCTGAGTAGAAAAGTAAAACGCAATGCGTACCCCAAAAATAGACCCCATAAAGCAATTATGATCAACTCCACGTCAAGCCATATCCCAACTTCCGGCGATTTACCCACAATCAACTGGCCCAACGAGCACCAATAAAATCAAGAAACCAGCGACGATGGGAGCACAAAAAGTGATAATAACAATAAATTGTCCACTCTTAGCATCCGACGTGGTTATGGTCGTTTCATTTGTAACAAAAAGGGGTTCAGAACCGACGATGATAATTCGGTGGATAAAAAATTGACAAACTGCTTCGGCCTGTTCTAATTCCAGTCACATTCACACGTCCAATACTCGCGCGCCCTTCTGACGACAACGACAGTGTAGTGACTTTCTTGGCGGATCTGTGTTTCTCTCTAGTCAGACCACTGTGCCAACCTCAACCATTGATCATGGCCGAAGAGAAATGGTGGCAGGCGACGTGTCTTTGGCGTGCAATACGCCATTCTTTTCGAACGTGCAGCGAAATTTACTGACCGCCATCGTCGCTGCCGCCGCCGTCGACATCGACTATCGTGGGGCGCGTTAAGTGTCATAGCGGCTACCAGCCTCATGCATATTTCATGATGTGTGGGATGATGGCAATGGGGATTGGACTATTGCTGTTGTTGAGGTGAAATGGCTCCACACGGCTTCTGCTCTCAAGAGTGTCGCTCGCATGTAGAATGATTTCTTTAATTTAATATTATTTGATTTTAATTTTTGTTATGGCGTACTAACTAGCTAGCTGTACGTATCTAGATACTTTGTGAAAAGTACGCACTAAACGGTTTCTTTCACAAAAGACTCGAGTAACTCATTGGAAATGAAAATCAATTTGTGCTGAGAAGGAAAACAAGAATTCATTATTGGGCTGTATGTGTGTGTGTGTTCCTGTGGGCTTATGTTGTGCACTCTGATTTGCATAGAGAGCTGAGATTCAATTTGGTTAACAATGAGCTTCGAATGTGGAGATTCTACATGCTACGGTTCAATGGTGCACTAGGTCCATGGGGAATATGGCGAACACAGAGAGTGAGGAAGGCGTCCTTTTGGCATGCGGCTTGGCATAAAATCTTTGCAATTTAAATGAATTTGCATTGATTGGTAGCAACAAGGAAGACAGATAGGCATGGATCAATGCAATGTGTGGGCAAGCAAACATTTATTGGTTTTGTATGCACTTTGCCTTATTTTCTTCCTCGATTGCAATGCAATAAAGAGATTCTGAGATTTTCTTTGGGTGGATAAAATTGATTGAACTAAGGATGGAGATGGTTTTGGCTTCTATTGGCAGGCAGAAGGAGTCAGAGCATAATTTATTGCCATTGAATTTGGTGACATTTTTTAAGATTTGAATGCTTGTATATTTTTATCTAGTTGAGATACGAAACGTATTATTAAAATTGCTTATTTACCTTTTGTTTTAGCATTTTGTAGCAAACAGTTAGATATACAATTAACTGACAAGCAACTACAGTTCTTACTTATCGATATTACGAAAAGGAGTAACCGATACGGATGCAGAACATGGGACACATAGAAGGCGATCTTTTTTCCTTTGTGTGTCAATACTATGAATTCATATTTTAAATTCGAATACATTAATATATCCATTACGAGATTCGGGTATAGGATGATATATTTTTCATTTCAGTTACTGAAGCAACTTTAGCAGTGACAATAGCCACCCGTGAGACTATGTTGTGGGTAATACCAGAAGAAGATACCACCCTTCCATTAATAGGCAGGCAATAATAAAAGCAATATCTACCATAGGAGTAAAATCGAAACTTGCTCTGTGCTGTGGTCAAAAATTTTGGATTCTTAAACTAGAGCATACATACATCAGGCGCAACTTAACGAGGGGAAAAAGAAAAAAAACACCGAAAACACACTGGTGGAGTACAGAGTAGCGAAACTGAAGCTTAAAGAATGCATTAAGAGGAGCAAAAAACCGAATTGGGAAAAGCTTCAGAGAGACATTAATATGGACCCCTAGGTACTTGGATACATAATAGTGAAGCGGAAGATCGGTGCGCAGATGGCCAGCCTAGTTCTTAGCCCCGAAAAGATGGGAAATATCGTCAACATACTTTTTCCGACCCACCCTCTTAGAGTGCAGGAGCTCTCCCCTCATACACAAAGTGAAGTTCCGCTGTTCAGCGAAGAAGAGCTACTTCAAGCCGCAAGGGCCATGCAAAACAAGAAGGCCCCCGGACCTGATGTTATTCCAGCGGAAGTGTTAAAAACGATCGTCCGTACGTCCCCCCAACTGTTACTAAACATATGGTATACGACAGATGCTTAGAACACGGAATCTTTCCCAAAGCCCCTAAAACACAGCAGCTAGTACTGATTAGCAAAGGGAAAGGGGACCCAGATTCCCCGTCAACGTACAGACCCCTGTATATGCTGCACACAGCACGAAAACTCCTCGAGAGAATGCTGAAGCTTCTACTCTCTGTAGCAGTGAAGAGAGTAGGTGACCTATCTGAAAGGCAGCATGGATTTAGAAAAAGTCATTCTACAATAGGTGCTGTAGAAGAGGTGGTTAGGGCTGTCACTTCTCGAGGAAAGTTGTTGTGTTGGCAACTCTTGACGTAAGAAATGCCTTCAACTCGGCCAGATGGTGCGACATGCGGAACGCCCTAGAAATAAACTTTTGGATACCACAGTATCTTCGACGAGTGATAAGGGACTACCTTAGCGATAAAAAAAAACAAAAACATTAGCGATAGAGAGCTAATTTATGACACCACAGAAAGACCCCACAGGAAAAAAATAACGACCGGAGCAGGGCAGGGCTTAATTCTGGGACCGGACTTATGGAACATCTCCTACGATGGAATTCTTCGCTTGGAGATGTCCGAAAACACCTTACTGGTCGGCTATGCAGACGACATCGTTGCAGTGATCACGGCATCGGACACCGAAGACGCTAAGAGAAGACTAAATCAAATCATGAGGCGGGTGCACACATGGATGGAGGACTACGGCCTAAGCTTAAAAAATAAAAATAAAAAATATTTGGCGCAACAGCTCATTAAGTGCCAGGGCCTAGCTTCTCGCAACCACTCATGTTGTGTGCGTTATATTTTTCACACGAATGGAAGGGACCTACAGTTTAGTGCCGTATCCGAACGGCGATTTGAGAAGCTTTTTCGAGACAACAATACTCTCGGATGTTTGTCAGGCACTCGCGAGAGGTGGGACCGTGAAAAAACTTTTTGGTGTTGTGTAGGATTCGAACTTTGAACCTCACGCGTAGTGATCCGACACACTAACCACTTACGCCACGGCGCCCACGGCCTAAGCTTAGCAGTGGAGAAAACCGAGATAGTGTTGCTGACGAGGAAGCGGATACCCACAATAATCGAGCTCCAGCTGGGTCCGAAAGTCATATACACTAAAGAAGCAGTAAAATATCTACGAATTAGGATAGATACGAAGCTCATGTCTTGGGAACAAATTACGCCCGCATCCAACAGAGCCACAAAAACTTGCCTATTGCTAAGCAGACTGATGGAGAACATAGGAAGTCTCACGACAAGTAAAATAAGACTCCTGATGCACTCAATACTTTTGTATGGCTCCGAGATCTGGGCTGACGTGCTCAAAAAAGATATAAACAGGAAGAAAGTGGCGGTGGTGCAACGCATAGGAGCCTTTCGGATAACGAGTTCATACCCAACAGTGTCGGAGCTAGCAGCTCTAGTAGTCGCAGCAGTAAGGCCCATTGATCTCCTAGTAGTAGCAAGGAAGTACGTTCACGACAAGAAGGCAGAAGTAGGCGCGGCAACAGCAGCTAAAGAAGTGAAGCAACTCTCGAATCAGAAATGGCAAAACAGATGGAACGCAGGAACGAGGGGAAGATGGACCTGCTGCATGGACGGAGTGGGAGTGCGGTGAAGTGAATTATTATATCACCCAGTTCCTTACCGGACATGGTTACTTCAAGCGGTACCTGCACAAGATGAGAAAAGTAGGGAGCGCAGCCTGTCAATAATCTCTGGAAGACGATGTGTATTATACCTTTTTTTTACTTGTAACAGGTGGGCAGCAGATAAAAATAGCCTGGAGTCAGAATAGGCAACTTTTTTTAAGAAAATGCCATACACAAGATGGTCTTGAGTATCGACATGTGAAATAAAATATCTTTATTCATTGAGATGGTAGTCAGATCGAAAAAGAGAGAGGAGGAAGTAAATATAGCCTCAGATGAAAACCTTACCGGCAAGATATTATAAACCCGCACTAGGAGAAAAATGTGGAAAAGCCAGTCCCCAGAAGGGAAAGAAAACGACACCACTCAGAAGTAATCCTAAAGCGGTTCCGGAGTAGATGATGCCAGGTTGAGAAGGTGTTAAAGGTGGATTTTAGTGTGGAGGAGTTTCACACTACTTGAAACACGGCGGGACTGTTTCTCGTGCGCATTAGCGTTTTTCCACTACCCCGTAGGCAAAAAATAAATAAAAATTCGTGCATAAAGTAAGACCCTATTGGATACTTCGACATGAGGGTAGAATCGGGAACAAAAAGACTGATGAATTGGCACTAAAGCCATAGCCTTTAGTAAAGATCCCAACACTTGCATAATTGAGCCCGAAGCAGGGCATTAAGCTCTTCGGCGAATAGCAGATGGATTTCACTCCGAACTCTTGTACTTCAACAAAGAAACTGTGACCGATGTTACACAGACGTAGAGCGGATAGACCAGAAACTCTTATCTAACCTTGATTACAGGGCACAACACTTTGGAACGTTATATGAAAGAACTTCGGCTCATTGAAGAAGACTCCAGTAGAGTTTGGTGACGAGGAAGTCTATGAGTATACAGTCCACTTTCTTTGTCACCATAAAGAAATGTATTCTTTAGAAGACACTTTTTGAAGATATCGCCTGTCTATCGTCCATATAGACACTATCGTTTTCGACATAAGCCAATTTTTTTGCATATAAAATATGACTACGACTTATGTATTCTCTTTTACTGTCCAGAATGCTAATGACGATTAATGTTTAACTAAGTGTTAAATTCCTGCACTCTTGACTTCGCCTACTCTTTATTGTCTCCGTAGTAAGGGCCCCAAGCGTGGAGTTCCAATGATAGCAAATATCTACCGAGCTGAACTCTGATATTGACGCAATTATCGATTAAGGTACGTAAAACTGAGTTGAGTTCAACTCGTGAAAAAATTGAGTGTGTTCTCCTATCACTAAAACAGGGCACTTACTTACTTACTTAGGTGGCGCTACAGTTCGGGGTGAACCTGGGCCTCAACCAACAAGCCTCTCCATTTAGCTCGGTCTTTAGCTAATTGCCTCCAGTTGCGCACTCCAAGTTGGTCGAGGTCCCCTTGAACTTGTGTGCGCCAACTACGGCGATGATTCCCTCTACTGTGTCGTCCCTAGGGGTTAGATTCGAAGACTCTGCGGGCCGGAGCGTTGATGTCCATTCGCTCTGCATGTCCTAGCCATCTCAGACGTCCAATATGCAGTTTTTTGACTAGGTCGATGTCGCTGTACAGCTCGTATAGTTCGTGATTGAATCTTCTCCTCCAAAACCCGTCAACACAAACGGGACCGAAAATCTTACGAAGAATTTTTCTCTCGAAGCGACCAAGGATATCTTCATCCTCTTTTAATAAAGTCCATGTTTCAGCGCCGTAAAGCAGGACAGGGATGATCAAGGTCTTATATAGAGTCTCCTTAGTAGTTCGAGATAGGGCTTTACTGTTGAATTGCCTTATAAGCCCCAAAAAACAGCGATTGGCAAGAGTTATTCTTCGATTGATTTCTGCACTGATTTTGTTTGTTGAATTTATAGCAGAGCCAAGGTAGACAAAGTCCCTTACTACCTCGAAGTTATAGCTGCCCACTGTGACGTTTTGTCCAATTCGTCGGTGTTGGTTTTCCCTTCTTGTTGACAGCATATACTTGGTTTTGCCCTCGTTTATCACTAAACCCATTTTGGCCGCTTCCGCCTCAATGCTTGCAAACGCACCGGTGACACCCCGCTGAGTTCTTCCGATAATGTCTATATCGTCGGCGTATGCAAGCAGTTGTACAGACTTGTAATAGATTGTGCCTCCGGTGTTGGCTTGTGAGCTCCGCACAATCCGTTCAAGTGTAATATTGAAGAAGTCACATGACAGCGCGTCACCTTGTCTAAAGCCCTTTTTGACATCAAAGGTCTCGGTGAGGTCATTACCTACCTTGATGGAGCAGCGAGCGTTCTCCATCGTCAGCCTGCACAGACGGACAAGTTTGGCAGGGATGTCGAAACTAGACATGGCTCTATAAGGCTCTTCTCTAAATATGCTGTCATAGGCGGCCTTGAAATCGATAAAGAGGTGGTGAGTATCGATTTGGAATTCTTGGGTTTTCTCCAGGATCTGCCGAAGTGTGAAGATTTGATCGATGGTGGACTTTCCTGGCCTGAAACCGCACTGATAGGGTCCAATCAGGCTGTTGACAAAAGGTTTCAGGCGTTCACACAATATCGCAGAAAAGATCTTGTATGCGATGTTGAGGAGACTGATACCTCTATAATCGGCGCAGTTGAGGGGTCTCCTTTCTTGTGGATCGGGCAAACGATGCTGAGATTCCATTCATCAGGCATACACTCGTCTGACCAAATATTAGAAATGAGTTGGTGTATGCACTCTACCAATTCATCCCCTGCTGCCTTGAAGAGTTCGGCCGGTAAGCCGTCAGGTCCAGTAGCCTTGTTGGATTTTAGCTTGGATATTGCTATCCTCACTTCGTTTTGGTCAGGTGGACGGAAATTTTGACTATCATCGTCTATGTTGAATGATTCATTCTGCCTGACAGCGGGATGTTGGTCTTCGTCGCCGTTATACAGTCTGCAGAAGTAGTTTTTCCATATTCTCAGCACCGACGGTGATTCTACTACGAGATTTCCATTTTCATCTCTACAGGTTTCTGTACGGGTATTACTTCTCTGACACGTTCTTTTTACCTTTTAGTAAAACTTCCGTACATTGATCCTGGAGTATAAACTCTCGATATTCTCAAACGCGCGCTTCTCATGCTCTTTCTTCTTCTTCTTTTGGAGAAGTCGATGTGCTTCCCGTCTCTTTTGCTCGTAGAGCTCACGAGCAGCTCTCGTCTTCCTTTGCAGCGCCGCTTTGTATGCCTCTGTTTTGCTGCATGCACTCGCCTGCATTCTTCGTCAAACCAGGGGTTTCGCGGTGGTGGGCGAGCGAGACTCAGCACATCAGTCGCGGCGTTTCTGATGGCATGTTGGCAGCGTTGCCACTGGTCTTCGGTACTTGATGCTGGCGGCAAAGGGGTGATTGAGAGAATTCGGGATACGCGTTCAGCGAAGAGTCTGGCGGTCTCTTGCGATTGTAGCTTTTCGACGTTAAATTTTCTCACAGTAATTCTTCTTTGTTGCTCAGAT
Organism: Brachypalpus laphriformis; assembly: GCA_945910035.1. Taxonomy (NCBI): domain Eukaryota; kingdom Metazoa; phylum Arthropoda; class Insecta; order Diptera; family Syrphidae; genus Brachypalpus; species Brachypalpus laphriformis. Next base: position 19,234,280 of record OX246753.1, on the reverse strand, counting down.
TGGGATATCCACATTCGTACCTTGGCTACAACAAGGTAATGATCTGAGTCTATGTTGGCCGCTCGGAAGGTCCGGATATCCAGAATACTGGAGGCATGCCTTGCGTCGATCGTAATATGATCAATTTGGTTGATCGTTACATGATCATTGGACCGCCATGTCTGCTTATAAATATCGAGATGAGGAAACCATGTGCTTGCTATGGTGACATTTCGCTCCACAGCGAAATCAATTAGCCTTAGTCCGTTATCAGACGTGGTGTAGTGTAGGCTATGCTTACCGACTGCCCTACCAAAGACGTCCTCCTCTCCTATTTTGGCGTTAAAATCGCCCAATACGATTTTAACGTCGTATTTAGGACATTGTTTGTATGTTTTGTCGAGGAGCTCGTAGAAACACTCTACAAACAGGGCACTACTGTAGCCAAATTAAAAACGAATAGACTTGATATTGAGGAATTCGATAGTTTGTTAATGCTTGGTATCCACGTTAGCCCTGACCTTCGCTGGAATCAGTAGAATACTGTGACTGCGAAAGGTGGAGCTAGATGCCTCTGATTTCTTTAGAGACGCAAACGCTGCTTCACTCCTCCAAACGTGGCCACGATCTATAAAGCATTTATTTGTTCCAAACTAGAATACAACTCACATGTTTGGATAAGAGCTTCCGCAACATATCTGAGTTCACTAGAACGTGCTCAGCGACAGAAACCAGTCAATTTGTAACCAACATTTTTCGCTAGAATATCGCTGGGATGTTGGCTGCTGAGAACTCCTGTATAATCCTTGAACCACAACAAGGATCTCTTCAAATTCTGTAGGGAGATTAATTGTTTCGGAGAATTGGTTACGGTGTTTTGCCGTGATGGTTCTCTAGGGATCGCGATGGGCTCACTTTAGCGCTTAGTACTTTATGATAGTCTCATAACTCTACTTAACCTAACCTAACCTTACTCACCTAGGGCTCCTAACCTAACCTAACCTAGGGCTCCTGTACCGATACTTTCACCGTCATTGCTCCGATAAAATCAATAGCTGTATCCCGCTCCCGCCCGTCCGGGAGTTCAACAATAACACCCGTGCAGCATCTTCTACTCATCTCTACGTCGTAGAACATGATATCAGGTGCAGTATGAAATTCAGAAGTTCGTTTTTTAACCATGCAACACGAATGTGGAATTATTTGCCTTACTCAGCATTCCCAGATTCCTTTCCAACGCCCGCAGTATGTAAACTATTTTAAAGATATTCATAGCCCCTTGAGTTCGCGCAAATTATAAGAAAATTAGATTGGTTTCAAAATTCTTCAATTCTTCGATATCCTGGTTAAAGTGTCTTCAGATGAATTAGATTCTTTATACTCGAGACTTGGATAGTGAAACTGTATCTCTATGAATATTTTCCTCACCGCAGTCTCTTCAGAGATCTTTTTAAGTCCGCCGAAGACTTTATATGACATCAGAGCGTCCCGCTCTGTGATCACTCCTACTACATTTATGCAATTTTTTATAGAGTTTTAGATACAAGTCACTTTGAGGAGTATGCTCTAAAATTCCGCGTCTTAAAATGTACTTACCTGTAGGTAAGAGATAAACAGAAAAAAATTATTAAGTCATTCATGTTTGAAAAAAAAAGAAAATTACAATAAGCATTGGACTAGCCCGCGATATTAACAATTCAGCGGATTTGACCAAACAATGTGCTTCCACGAAATACATCTTTTACAGTCTCCCATCTACCACTTCACCACAAATTCAATTTACCTCAATCGCCTGTCCATGTCATTCCAACTCTATTCATGTATACAGCTTAAGGAAGCCTTGGGTAACCAGGAAACACATTACCTTGTTACAAAGAAGTGGCAGAAAAAACAAAAATCCATTACATAACTGTATCCGTATCCTGTGCCTAGCAACATCACCCACAATGTGTTATTTTCAATTAGGTGACAACATGAGTAGTAAACTTCTATTTCTAGAGCATTAGCACCCTCCTTTCAATGCGGGGAACGTGGTATCCCTCATCTGGTCTATCTCAGCACGAGCAACTGCCCCACGGCGAAGCAGTTAAGCACAGGATACCCATCCCATCTAGGTTGATGATGAAAATTAATGCATGCGGTCCAAATATCTCAAACATAAAACGATAGTACCAGGATCATTTTGCGGGATAAACGCCATTGTCTTCTTCTTCTTTTCACTCCCCGGCCAGTCAAAGCCGGTGTACGTCTTAGGACTATTCGAGCGGAAATAACGTTCCGAATTGAATAAACATTTGGACACAAGGCAGCACACCACAACATAAGGCGAAGGACAACGATGACTACCAGAAAGTGTGGAATAACAAAATGAAATGGAATGAAAGTAAAATACATTAACTCCGCCATTTCAGATCAGTGTACCGGGGCTTTATACACCGGAAGACAGTGGCTGGTGAGCAGAATGGTTGCTCTGCAGATATTGGAATTAAATTACGACAACGAGCTGGCAAGGACGACGGCTGTGATGTTGCGCCGCTCCTTGTTGGCCATTTATCTATGGGCAATCAAAAGAGAAAGTATAGCATATAGAAGAGCAAAAAAAATAAAAATTCCTGTATGCGGTCGATCAGAACGGTGTAGAAAGTTTATTTCTCCCCAAGGCTTCGTGCTCTGTTTTGTTTCACAGTTTTTCGTCCTCGCTGAAGGAGGCTTCCCTCCGGAATAAGTTTCGGTGCCCGGAAAATTGACTTTAGCAATTGACAGATGGTTATTGCCAGTTCGGACACGAGGTGAAAAATGTTTTGCCAACTTAGATGGACAAAAGGAGGACAGCACGGACAAATGGTGGGTGGGGCACATCGAGAATTGGATAGTGAATTGTTTATTATGTGAGTGGTATGTTTAGTACATTTTTTTCATCGGGTTTGTTATTGTTACCATTAAATCGATTGAAAGCTGAGAAAACATATATATGTACACAAATATATGCCTATGTCTACCATATATGCAGGTATGCGCAGGAGTGATTCTGTGAATTGAAGTGGAGAAAGCGAATGGAACAAATTAAATTTTCATACTGATTGGTGTGGCTTGTTGCAAGTGGCATGGCCGACGAAAGGTTAATGTTCGGATGAGTTACATTAGAGAATTTGATAAGAAATATTGCGACGTATACAAACTGTCTATTAGGTCAGATGTAAGTTAGTTAATGTAATGGGTTCTGTGATTTATCACCAACTTTTTCCAAGATTAAGCATATAAAGCGTTTGAAAGGGCTTATAGCCACTCCTGCATGAATGTGTATAATATATAGAAGGAATTTCCAATATAAAATACAAAGAAACATAGTTTCCAATACATTTGTCATTGTATTAAGTTGCTCTCGATTGTAGCAAGTAAGTGATCACAGCTACCTTCAAGAGTTCAGATACTATTTGTAACTTGAATGGAGTGTTTTGCTATGGTTCTAGACTATGTTTTTGGCAAAGTGGATGGAATTATAAGTGCCGAAAATAAGACATCAGTACTTACCGTAATCAAGATCTTAAGGGAAATCAAGGCATATGGACTTGATGGTAATCATCTAAGACATTTGCTAACTGTACCAAGAATATATTAAGAACATCTGCCAGCATTGCCAATCAACGTCATGAGGGCATACGTATTCCTCAACTTACCCATTAATCTGGCCTTCTAATGAATGTGACGGTGATCCTTACTATCAGAAAAAAAGAAGATAAAATACTCTAATGAAGACAGATACGTCGAAATTGCTTAAGGTTATGGGGATTAAAAACCAATTTATACCGGAACTTATAACGGAAGTGGTAGTAACTTGGTCATACAAAGAATTTATTACATGCATACATACATGCATATTTGGCGCAAACAGGCCATGGAGGGCCTAGGGCCTAGGCCTCGAAACCACTCGTTTTGCGTGCGTTATATTTTTCGCACGAATTGTAGGGACCTATAGTTTTGTGTCTTTTTTTTAAAAGATTTCTCATGACAACAGTACTCTCGAGTGTTTGTTAGACGTTCACGAGAGGTAGGACCGTGAAAAAACGTTATGGTGTTTTTCTGGGATTTGAACATTGAACCTTAAGCGCAATGTCCCGACCCATATATTTAATGAAGTTATTGGAATAATAAAAATAACGTACTGGGATTACAAGTGAAATTTGGGAATCGTAAAGTAAACGACTCCTCACGTCACGGTATAAAATGATCTTCTTCTTCCTATTTCGGCGAGGTTATGATCCGAAAACAAAGGATCATAACCTTCCCACTTCACCACATTTCTACTGATCCGCCCATGGGGTTCGAATCCGGTATAAAATGATCATCCCTCTCCACGTATGTGCGCAAATTTATTAGCCCCATATTTAATGTAGTCTGGAATTTAGTGCAATAGAGAGGTGTGCGGATATCCAGAACGGAGGGAAAGAAATTAAATACCGTGAGGGAATTTACGTCGGGCTGCTACAATTGCAAGAGACCACCCGCCAGAGCCTTTTCCGATCGAGTTTCTTTTAATCTTAATCTAAGCTCTATGCTGCCAGCAGCAAATGAACTGTAAGACCAGTGGCAGCGTTGCCAACCAGCCATCAGAGTACTGGATTTCTTTCGGCTGCCACAATGAAACCCCTGGTTTGATGAGGAATGCCGGCAATCACATGCAGCAAAACAAGAGGCGTAAAAGCGACGCTGCATAGAAGGACTAGAGCTGCTCGCGAGTACTACGAGCGGAAGAGAAAAGAGGAACATCGATTTCTCAGAAAGAAGAAAAAGGAGCATGAGAAGCGCTTGATCGAGGAGGTTGAGAGACTTTATTGCAGGAATGATGCTCGAAAATTTTACCAAAAGGTAAAAAGAACATGCCAGAGTTTCAAAGCCAGAACAGAAGCTTACAGGGACGAAAATGACAATATAGTAGTAGAATCGCAGTCGGTGCTGAGAATATGGAAGGAACACTGCTGCAGACTGTTAAACGGCGATGTTGACCAATATTCCGCTGTCAGGCAGAATTAGCCATTCAACAGTGGCGATGAAAGTCAATATTCCCGCCAACCCGATCAGAATGAAGTGAGGCTAGCGATATTTAAACTCAAATCCAACGGCTTTGCCGCTGACCTTTTCAAGGCAGGAGGAGATGAGTTGGTAAGGAGCATGCACCAGCTCATCTGTAAAATCTGGTCCGACGAAAGTATGCCCGATGAGTGGAACCTCAGCATCGTTTGCCCGATCCTGAAGAAAGAAGACCCTCTGAACTGCGGCAGCTACAAAGGTATAAGTCTCCTCAGCATCGCATATAAGATCTTGTTCGTTGTATTATGTGAACGCCTAAAATCGGAACGGTCCTTATCAGTGCGCTTTCAGGCCGGGAAAGTTCACACTATGGCAGATCTTGGAAGAAACCAATGAATATAAAATCGATACGCACCACCTCTTCACCGATTTCAAAGTTGCCTATGATAGCGTGTATAGAGACGAGTTATACAGAGCTATGTCTAGTCTTTATATCCCTGCCAAACTTGTCCGTTTGTGCAGAATGGCGTAGAGAACTCTTGCTGTTCCATCAAAGTCTGTAAGAACGCCACCGATCCGTTCGATGTCAGGAAAGGTCTCAGACAAAGTGACGCGCTATCATATGATCTCTTTAACATAGTACTCGAGGGAATTGTATGAAACACACAAGCCAACACCGGAGGTACAATCTTTACAAACTAATTCCTTACGCCGATAACTTTGCTATAGTCGGAAGAACTCAGTGGGCCGTTGCGAGTATTGAGATCGAGGCAGCAAAGATGGGTTTAGCGGTCAATGAAAGCAAAACAAAATATATGCTGTCTACAAAAAAGGACACCCAACATGTCTTGGACAGAACGCCACAATAGACAGATATAATTTTGAGGTACCAAAGGACTTTGTCTACTTAGGCTCTATGGTGAGCTCCGCAAATGACATCAGTGGGGTGATCAAACAAGGAATTACTCTTGCCAATCGTTGTTCTATGGGCTAAGACGGCAATTGAGTAACAAGCCCTATCTCAAACTACTAAAAGTAACTCTTTATAAGACACGAATCATCCCAGTCCTGCTGTGTGGCGCAAAGGCATGGGCTTTGTCAAAACCGGATGAGGATGCCCTTGGTTATTTTGAGAGAAAAGTTCTTCGAGCGATCTTTGGTCCCGTCTGCATAGACGGTGAGTGGAGGAGAAGGTACAATGCCGAACTATACGGCCTATATAAGGACATCGATTTAGCCAGAAGAGTTCACATACAGCGACTAAGATGGCTGGGACATTTAGAGCGGATGGAGCCCAACGTTCCCGCTCGTTTGAATCCACTCTGGATGGACGGCGCAGTAGAGGACGACCTCGCGGTAGGTGGCCTCAACCAACTTGAAGTGCGCAACTGGATGCAGCTGGCTCGTAACCGTGCTGGCTGGTTCGTTGGTTGAGGCCCAGGTCTACCCCGGACTGTAGCGCTAGCTAAGTAAGTAACTAAGAAAGGTGTGTTCAACCTAACTTCGATAGGAGTTATTGTAGGCAAGACATAGCGATTATGTCCTACAGCCAAGCTGTAAACGGATAACAACCTCGGGTAAAAACCGAAGGAGTATAATAGGTCGTTAGGGTCGCATTACACCTTAGCCCGCCACAATTGATTAATGAAATGCAAATATACCGACAACGCTTTTACTTTCCCTCAGACTATGGACAAGTATATTGTGAAAAAAAGCATCCTTTAGGACGCTGTGGACGATGGGCGCTTCACTTTTGATGGAAATCCAAAAAAAGTATTTACAGATGATATCTAATCGGACAAAATTTGAGTAATTTGACTTAGTACCTTATTCTCGGCTATCATTCCATTTGCTTCTAGCCAAGGTATTCGGATACACAAAACACAGCAGTGCATATATAGACATTTCACTTTATTGCTTTTTTGTCATTCTACCGTTGCAAGATGCTATTGTACCAATGATTAACAGAGCTGATGACAAAGGAAAAGAACGAATTCCAGCTGCGAATTTGAATTTGTTTTGGAGAATCATTGTTTGTTTTTCACTCTGTTTGATATACTTTATGTGTTAATCTGTATCGGGTTAAAGAGATTAGCACTATCACCATCTGAGTACACAAAAATTATTGACCTGAGAACAAGATTGTTCCATCGATCTATTACCGAGGACTCATCCTTAGCGGTTGGCATGTTTTAGGACAGACTATTAATTAAGGCGACAACTAACCAAGGACTCTTACAATCTACCATCTCATCTTCACAATTTATCACTTATCATCAAACGATTTTCTAGTATCGCGCATCAAGGTGTTACTCATCAAAGGCAAAATACTTTTCAACTCAATTTTAACTAAATACTTCTCTTCATTATTCGTGAATTTCAGAAATCTGGGGATAATCAGCACTATTTGTACCCACAATGGTAACGTTTGCTTGCAGAAGGATGCTTGCAAATTACACAAATAAACAAATAATTACATCTATGATATTATGATAGCCTTCCCAAAGGAACCCTACTAAAGTTTCTCCTTTGATCCAATTCCACTTAAAAGATAATCAATCAGAAAGTTCCACCATTTCCACGGAAAAACTTCTTTCACAAATGTTAATTTAATTTATCACAATTTATACAACTTATGTAGTAAGTACAAAAATCTATTAACTCACCAGAAATCCCTCTTTTAATTAATATATGCTGGAACGCGTTCGAGGAATCTGCAAAATACAAAAAGAAATACGAAACCTTATTAAAACAGTTGGAAAATTGATCATCGTTTCATCTTATCCGTAATCAAATTCAAATTACATCAGCTCTGTTTATCTTCTTCAAGCCCCCACCCCGCATTTGTTTATTAATAGCGTATGGGATAAAATGATAAATTTCCCATCCATCCTATGCTTGCGAAATATATTCTAATCATTTGCAACTGTTGCCATGGGAAGGATATAGGTGGGTAATCATTCATTCCATCAACCCGAGGGAAAAAAAGGCAATTCGCGTGAAGTATTATAAAAAGGTTCATTGCAAATTTCTTATGAATCAACACCCACCCCTCTTATTGCATTTGAAATATGTTTACACGGAAAATCAGGTAGACAGAGGGTGAATACCAACTTTTTCGTATCCAATTTCGTAGTAGTCCTTATATTTTTGAGAATTTTTAAGTATAAAAGATTATTTGAGACAATGCCACAGAGGATACTGAATCATAAGATAGAAGGGTGGGCTTGGTCGATTTTCTTGGTACCTATAGCCGTGTTTTTTTTTAAACCTAGCCAGCCAGTAGTAAAGGGTAGGTAGTAAAGGGAAATGTTACACATAAAACAAATACAACAACCAGCTGGCTATTACTCTTGATTTTATCCCCAGCAAAAAGTTACTGGCTAGGAATTTCGTGATGCCTAATTTCAGGCGGCGCAAAAACGAATGTTTTTTAGTTATTTGTTGTTGCTGTCACTGCGAGGTTACTTGGTTCCTAGAGATATGTTCGTATAAAATCGGCTGGTTTTGGCTGGCTGGCAAATCGTTTAAATGAAAGACTGGCTGGCTAGGTTTCAAAAAAATACGGCATATGTAGCTTTAAATATTGAATATGAATAGCTAATATTGGTTATCTGCCTAAAAGGTCCAGCATCTCAAATTCAGCATTAGATATCATCAAGAAACAAAGATAAATCACTTTTATTCTTTAAAATGTTATTAGTACTATTAAATAATTAAAACAGCTTAGTTTAATATATTACCAGTTCATGGGTATTACTTCTAATCAAGACAAGTCAAGATTAGAAGTTGTCAAGTTGTCGATTAGAATGCGCTGTTATAGACTGAAATTAATTCTTATCTTTTCGAAATATTGAAATCAGCTGCTAATATATACCACAGGCATGGTGAGAAGTCACCGAAATATCAGCATTATAGGAGGAAAAGCTGCTATTGAAGAAGTTATAAGATGCATGTCTTTTAAAGGTTTATCGTCAGATACACTCAGATTTGAAGGGCATATGCACTCATTGAAATTCTTCATTATACCCGTGGAGTAGGTCTTTTGTCAAACCGGTTTGGATGCCACTCATGAAGTATGTAATAAGACTCAATACAACCTACAGAGTTTCAGAACTTACTTACTTAGCTAACGCTGCAGTTCGGGGTGAGCTTGGGCGTCAATCAACAATCCTCTCCATTAAGCTTGGTCCGTAGCTAATTGCCTCAAATTGCGCACTCTAAGTTGGTCGATGTCCTCTTGAACTTGTGCACGCCACTTACGGCTGCGTCTTTTGTCCTGGTTAGATTCAAAGACCCTGCGGGCCGAAGCAGTGGTGTCCATTCATATGTCGTAGCCATCTCAAACGTCCAATACGTAGTTTTCTTGACAGCTCGTATAGTTCGTCATTTAATCTTCTCCTCCAAAATCCATCACCTTACAAATAATTTTTCCTTCGAAGCGACCAAGGATATATTCATCCGCTTTTAATAAAGTCCATGTTTCAGCACCGTAAAGTAGGACTGAGATGATTCAGAGTCTTATATAGAGCCTCCTTAATTTCAGAAGATATGGCTTTACTTATTAGCCCAAAAACATAGCGATTGCCAAGCGCTATTCATCGCTTGGTTTCTGTGCTGATGTTGTTTTCAGAATTCACAGCAGAGTCAAGGTAGACAAAGTCCCTTGGTATCTCTAAGTTGTGGCTGTCCACTATGACGTTCTGTTCAATTCATCGGTATTAATTGTCCCTTATTTCTGACAGTATATACTTGGTTTTGCCCTCGTTTATGGCTAAATCTGTTTTGGCGGTTTCTGCTTCAATCCTTTCAAACGCACCGGTAGCACCCCGCTGAATTCTTCCAATTATGTCAATATTATCGGCGTATGTAAGCAGTTGTACGGACTTTTGATAGATTGTGCTTCTGGTGTTGACTTGTGAGTTCCACACAATCCCCGTTCAAGTGCAATATTAAAGAAGTCACATGACAGCGTGTCACCTTGTCTAAAACCTTCTTAATATCACACGTCTCGCCTTGGACTTCTTCAATTTTCTCCAGGAAGTGTGTATATTTGATCGATTATGTACGTTCCTGGACTGAAACTGCACTGATTGAGACCAACCAGGCTGTTGATGAAAAGTTTCAAGCATTCACACAATATCGCAGAGTAGCTTTTGTATACAATGTTGAGGAGAGTAATGTCTTTATTATTGGCGCAGTTGAGGGGTCTAGTTTCTTGTGGATCGGGTATACATTCGTCTGACCAAATCTTTGAAATGAGTTGGTGTGTGCTCTCTACCAATTCACCAGCTGCCTTAAAAAGTTCAGGTCCAGCAGCCTAATTGGATATCAGCTTGGATATTGCTATCCTCACTTCCCTTTGGTCGGGTGGAGGGAAATTTTGACTTGTTATTTAAAATGGTTCATTCTACCCAAGAGCGGAATATTGGTCTTCATCGCCGTTATACAGTCTGCAGAAGTGATTTTTCTATATTCTCAGCACCGACTGTGATTCTACTATGAAGATTCCTTCTTCATCTTCTTCCTCAGGTTTCTGTACGAGTCTTGCTGTTTTGATACGTTCTTTTACATTTTGATAAAACTTCCGTATAATGCTTCAGAAGTATAAGATCTCAGCACCCTCAGCCACGCGTTTCTCATGCTCTTTCTTCTTCTTTTGAAAAACCCTTCCGTGCCCTGGGATCTCTTGAGCGCACGCAAATAATACAATAATAAAAAAAAAAAAATCGTCTCGTTTGAAGCGGCATTTGTTTTTCTGCAACTTCAAGTACTCGCCAGTATTCTTGTTCAAATCAGAGGTTTCGTGGTGTGTGTTGGGCGGAACCCACGGCGTGTCCAATGGTGTGGTTTTCTGTACTTGATGTTGGCGGCAGAGGGTTGATTGAGATTTTGGGATACGCGATGGCGGTTTTTGCAATTGTAATTTTTCAACGTTACATTTGTTAGCCCTTGGTTACTACTCATGGGTCTATATGACCCTGTTAACTTTGGAAACTAAATTTTCGAACAATAACTCTTAGACAACCCTGGTCCCCCGCCCTCGTATTCTCAGTATTGTTCTCGCGACTGTGCGTAGTGGTTGTGTTTAGCCGCTCTGTGCTTATTTCGGGCCATAACAGCAGTGACAGGGCCAAGTTGACCCTTGAATACCAGCGACGTCGGTAAGTGAAAACTATTGGTTTTATTTTAAAAACTTTTCTTTGGTGTAAAATATGGTATATATTTTTTTAAGAGGTTTTTATATGCTATCAAAGCAAAGATTTTTGTCGTTTTGTTTCTGTTTTTTTTTTTGGATTTTGGCTTTTTGTTTGCGCAGGTATAGGAATGGGTGGATGAAGAGATTGAGAATGCTTTGCTTGATGATGATGATTTTGATCATGGCTACTCGACGGTGGCCGATGGTGTTATTTAATGCAATGGTAAATATCACATGCGTTAATAGTAAAGTTATATATGATGCAGTCAGTGGAAAGTCAGAAAATCGACCCAACTACCTTTGCAGGCTTGGCATAGAGTTATGCCTACCCTATGTTCGACAGCGAATTTACAATGAAAAGATACCCCAGCAATTGCGTATGATAACATCAAGGGTGTTCGAACTGCCGATGCCCGAAAGATCTGTTCCAGCTGTGTCTAATGTTGCATCCAAAAGAAAGCGCTGCAGCATTTGCCCCTATAAAAAAGGTCTCAAAACGAACAGTGTTTGCTCATCTTGTAAAATTCAAATATGCAATACTTGCTCAATAATTATATGTCCAAACTGTTCAGAAAATAAATAAATGTATGTCCTTTCATTATTAAATATATCATTTTTCATAAATAGTGTGTTTTAATTGAATTGTCAGTCAGTCTGGTTAACATTGGTTCTTCCTTGTTGTGTCATTTGGGATATTCTCATTGTCTACAACAAGGTTATGATCTTAGTCTATGTTGACCGCTCGGTTACGCAAAGTACATAATCTAAACACAAGAATAGGTATGTCTAAGCTATTTCCTCTATGACTGCGCAAGCATAACCAGAAGCTGAACGGTAACCTTCTGAGAATAAAAATATTATTATTATTATAAGTTTATTAATGAGTAAGTAAATTACACAATCAATACTATAAAATATATTTAGCACTAGCTGCCAGGGCTTTCGGCTATTAAAAATAAAATAACGTTATCCTTCTTGATCTTTGCTAATTTTCTATTAAGATATTATTTCTCCTCCTATAACGGGGACCATATTAAATCTACGAGAATTGAAGTTCACTCTACCACCAATTTCACACGAAACTATTTTAGGAGTTAAACAAGCTATAGCTATATAGCTATTTACTATAACGATAGTCAAATAGTGAAACGAATAGTAATTTTTTGTTTTTTTTTTTGGGTTTCAATAATTAAACTTTTCGACTTGGTCACTTGTCGAATCGTTAAAAATTGTACAAAACAGCATTTGACAATTACTCATTCATTACTCAACTAATTAATATTAATCAAATAGTCCTCAAGACACACAATATGACAACACTAGGACCTTGAACGGCTTCCGTTTTATTACGTTTCAATATCCCCATAACCTAAAAAACGGGTAAAAGGGTACATATAATACATGTATATTTATATATTAATTAAAAAATAAAACCCCTACCAAGACCCCGCTAAGATCTTAAGGACTATAGCATAGCGTTACAATTATTAAGTCGTGACTGCAGATGCATTTTCTTAAAAACATTGAACAAAAAATTCAACAATGCTTTTCCTGATAAAATAGAAATTCCCTGTCAATTAATCCCACTTCATAAGAAAAGATATAAACAAAACCAATTTGTTTAGGCACAGGAAGCACGTGTTCAAGCTTAGGGCATAAATTGAATTTCTCTGTTTTGCCTTAGGTAAGGATGTGAAAGCAAAGCGCCATGAGTTATTGTTTATGTTTTCGGCAGGATTTTTCTACTGTTTTGCGCTTCCAAGAAATTTTATTATGAAGCGATGTATATGATTAGGTTAGGTAAGGTTGTTACCTTCAAATTGTTGATATCGTGCTTATATCCCAGGTGATACGGAATATGGATGCTATGGCCTCGGGATGCAAATAGAAAATTATTGAGTTTTATTACTCTGGACGGTAATAAAAATTACTTGTCGTTAAAATTATCTGTCGTTCATAAAAAAAAATTCCATGGAATACACACATAAGGTGGTTTAGGTAAATTGGATTATAAGATAGATAGATAAAATAATTTATTTCGCATTAAAGCTTTATATAAATAGAGTTTGCTGATATTTACAATTAATTCGTTACAATGACATACGAGTATATTATACTTCAGGAACAATGTACGGAAATTTTACCAAAAGGTAAACAGAACGTGATAAAATAGCAAAAGCTGTACAGAAACTTGTAGAGATGTAAATGAAAACCTCATAGTAGAACGACAGTCGGTGCTGAGAATATGGAAAAACTACTTCTGCAGACTATACATCGGCAACGAAGACCAACATCTCGCTGTCAGACGATGATAGTCGAATTTTCCGTCCACCTGACGGCTTACCGGTCGAATTTTTCAAGGAAGCATACACCAACTCATCTCTAAGATTTGGTCAGACGAGTGTATGCCTGATGAATGTAATCTCAGCATCGTTTGACCGATTCACAAGAAAGGAGACCCCCTCAACTGCGCCAATTATAGTGGCATGAGTCTTCTCAACATCGCATACACGATCTTTTCTGCGATATTGTGTGAATGCTTGGAACTTTTTATCAACAGTCTGATTGGCCTCTGTTAGTGCAGTTTCAGGTCAGGAAAGTCCACCGTCGATCAAATCTTCGCACTTCGACAGATCCTGCAGAAAACCCAAGAATCCAAATCAATACTCATCATCCCTTTATCTATTTATCGATGGAGAACGCTCGCTGCTTCATCAAAGTCGGTAATGAACTCACTGAAATCGTTGATATCAAAAAGGTTTTAGACAAGGTGAGGCGTCATGCGATTTTTCTAATATTGTACTTGAATGGATTATGCGGAACTCACAAGCCAACACTAGATCGTAGATTGTTAAAGAGGTGGGATTAGGTCACCTTATCACTGCGGCCACATTGGGCCTACTGTGATTTCTTCTGATCTTAAAGCTCACTCAATATACCCGAATTGGTGATGAACTCTACTATGCTTTTGAGTGAGCTTGCCGATAGGTCTTCTGCTTCAAGGTAGAATTTACCTAAATAACGATGATGTGTTCTGATTAGACAGTTACAGTGACATAAGATGTGTCTTCGTCTTCGTTTCACATTCTGCAGATGCTGTCTTGTGCTATTCCCATAGCCATGAGATGTTTTTTCACTCGACAGTTGCCTGTTAGGAAACCTGTGGCTATTTGAACCTGACCCCTAGTTAATTGTAGGAGTTGTTTCGTTTTTTTGAGGGAAGTACTTGGCAGAAAGATCTTGGCTTGTCTGTTACCTTCAGTTTCCATCCAGTAATGATGCACTTTTTCTTTTAGCCAATTTTTGATACGGCTTTTTGCGTTAGTCACTGGTAGCCCACAGAATGGTCTTGGCATCATACAGTTTGACGCAGCTCCTGTTCTGGCTAGCAGGTCAGATTTTTCATTTCCTTCATATCCGCTGTGTCCTGGCACCCAAATAAGATTAACTCTGTTTGTGCTGGCTAGTGATATGAGTAGTTGAAGGCAGTTCCATACTAGTTTCGATGTTATTTTACAAGCCTTAATTACCAGTAGAGAAGCCTTGCTATCTGAAAGAATATAAATGTTTATATTTTCTCTGATTTGATTTTCGGCACGAGGGAATGAAGGTTTTCGTAGTAGCGCCGTATACTCCAGCCCCAACTCCTTCATCTATCTTGGATCCGTCTGTGTACCATACATGAGATTTATTGGCAAATATAGGTTTGTTCTGTTCCCAGTTATTGCGATCTGGGAATGTAACCTTGAAACTGTGGCTGAAGTTCAATCTTGGTAGACATTGTGCCGTAATTGTTATTCCTAGTAGTTCATTGTTGTTGAGTTCGTGCTCTATATCTATCTATTTGAGATATCTTCTGCGATGAGCATAAAGGCGTAAACCATAGCTTCTTTCTTTATATGAAGATGTAGGGGTGGTATGTTTAGAATACGCTGCAGCGCTGCTGTAGGAGCAGTTTTCATTGCACCTGTTGTGCATACATAGGCTAGTCTTTGTAGTTTATTGAGCCTGTCCTGTGTAGACCTTTGCTTTGTTTTTTGCCACCATACTGGTGCTCCATATGTGATAATTAGCATTGCTATGCCGTGTAGAGCCGTAGCATCATTTTGGGGCTTAGGCCCAAATTCCTACTAATGAGACTTTTGCTGGTCCATAATGAAATCCTGGCTTTGTCTATGGCTTTTGGTAGGTGCACATTCCAGGTGTATTTTTCATCTAATGTTAGGGCAATGTATTTAACTTCCTTAGAGAATTTTATTGTTTCACCAAAGAGTGTGGGTGCTTTTCGTCTTTCTCTCTTTCTTCTTTTGGTGAATACAACTATGGTGCTCTTTTTTCGGTTGACGTTGAAGCCGACTTTTTGCCACCACTCAGCAAATATATTCGAGGCGCTCTGAAGGAGATCCGAGATTGTTTCTTCGAACTTTCCTCTGATTAATATTGCAATATCATCTGCGTAGCCTTGGACATAAAAGCCTTCGTTGCTGAATATTTTCACTAGTTCATTTACTACGATAGACCACATTAAGGGGAAGAAAACTCCTCCTTGGGGACATCCTTTCGCAGCAGTGACCCTGAGTTTATTGCTGCCTAGTGAGATGTTCATTTTTCTGTCTTCTAGCATGCATTTTATCCAGTTACATGTTGTACAGCCAAAAAAAGAAGCACAATCTATGGCACGGTCTTTTATATCTTAAGACCAAACGTAGACTAAACTGGAACAAAATCGTTATTACCGAATTTAAAAAAAAAACTTGAAAAAAAGAGTTTACATTTAGTTCATAGAGAATTTTGGATTTCCAAATTTTAACAACCTCCCGTAAAAAATTGTATGACCAAGTATGGTGCTATAAGTTCCTTATGTTATGCGATGAAATTTCCTAATATATCTAACGGTTGGTTGGTTAGGATTGGCCCTAGATGAAGACGCACTTAGACGAGAAGTAGGTCCATTATACTGCCGATGTGTAAGGTGGGTAGGTCACCCTAATATAACTATTTATCATAATTGTACACACCAACAAGAGCCACTCTGTCTCAGTTTAAGTGGAAATTCTGAAACATGGCGATCCTAGTTGTCAACATTTGTTTGGACTTTCTTCTTCTTCCTATTTTGGCGATGTTATGATCCGAAAGCAAGGAATCATAACCCTCCCACTTCACCATATTTCTACTGATCCTCCTGTGGGGTTCGCCTGTTTGACCTCAGAAAATATCAGCAGGCCTCTCGATTTTGGATCACTCGGTTACTGAGGCCAATCAAATGCTGGTGTCGTTGCATTTGTGTGATCCAGGCGTTCATAGACCTGCCTCCCCTGCCTCGCGATATATTTGGAACGTTAATTGATATTGCATTTTTAACAGGGTTCGAATGACCTCCTCTTTGAATGTGGCAATACCGACTGAGCCGGTCGAGCTCTATTTTTCGTAAGATGGTTTCTTTGACGTGAAGGCTTAAACAGATCTTCGAACTTCTTATTCGATCAAGCTTTGTGATCCTGCTGTTATGCGAAGCATTTTCATCTCAGCGGTCGTTAATTTACTTTTATACTTTTTGTACATCGTCCAACATTGTGAACCGTATGTGAGCGCTGGACGCACAACTGTGGCGTAGAGCCTCCTTCCCTTCAACTTAGGGGGCATTTTCCAGTCACAGAAGATAGCAGAGTTTTCCCGCCACTTAATCTACCCTACGCGTACGTGATGATGATGCCGACATCCCATGTTGCTTTGCTATTGGTCATGGATCCCAGATATTTGAACTTTTCGCACTTGGGAAGCACCGTTCCATTCACATAAATGTCTGGAGTAGGCCTGTGTGGATCAGAGCACGGGCAGCACAAGTACTCTGTCTTTTTTGAACTAATGCGATAGCCATTTCCCTCTAGAACGTCCACCCACACATCAAGTGCTCGTTGCAGAGATGTAGAATATTTACTTATGGTGGCTCCATCGTCAGCAAAGAATAATTGATGTACCTTGGGGTCCGCCACTTTACCTTCAAGCAGATATTCAAGGACTGTAATAAAGAGCAAGGACTTAGGACGCTTCCCTGGTGCACTCCCAACTTTCATTGGGAACTCTTCGGTTACTCGAGCGGGGCATCTTAAACCTGTCTTTGCTCCTTTTTTTTATGTACATGAGAGGTAACAACGTCTGAAGCGTTTGACTTAGAGATCTAAGATTTTCGGTACACAACCACTTTAATTTTTCCCGCACAAGATGGCGATAAAAAGCATTTTTTTAAGGGTCCTCCTTTTACTAAATGCAGCAAAATCATATAAATGGTATTGGCTACGGCCGCAAACATGTCGCCAGTTCCCATAGTCCATCAAGTTCCTCGCCCCAACGGGAATCGGTCATTTTTGTATGCACTATAAGCGGATGGATCAGTTTGTCTGATGCATTTGACATCGCTTGAAAGAGCTCGGTAGGAATGCAATCAATTCCCACCATATTAGTTTTCTTGAGAGATTTAATTACGGTTATTGTCTGTGTGATATTGGGAGGTACGGTGCAGGAATTTATTGTTTCACAACGCTGTTGTCCACGTGGTTTCTGAAATGATCTGTCCATATCTCAAGCTGATCCTCATCCGAAATTCGTAGGTTACGGTTACCATCTGGACTCTTCTCTGGGTGTTGTTTGGAGCCCTAACTGCCTGTAAGCACTTTAGTAATGCTATAGAAGGTCGTGTTATCTTTCGATGTTTTAGCAGGCCTTACGCTTAAGCAACGTACGTCCAACGACTAGGCGGTTGGTCTTGCATACGTCTACAGTCCAATCGCCATTGTCCTTGTTCTCGCTTCTTACCTTGGCATTGAGATATCCCATCACTATTACGATGTGTGCGGTAGGCATTGGGTTGTAGACGGCGCCTAATTGACTGCAAAAATTGCTTTTGTCTTGAGCAGCTTTTTCTTTTGCGGCATATGATAGTAATTTTTCTCACTCTGCTCTAGAATCTGGTCGTTAGTACCCGGTTTTCGAAGATACATATGAGGCTGTTACGTACTGCTGAGGTCACCATCAGTCTTACTCCGGACCGCTGAGAACTTCCAGCTGGTTTTAAAGAATAGGCCAAGATCATGTCCTTTTGTGGGCGAACGCTTCACGGTATCGAACCATCTTAATTCGCTCAGCAACTAGTGTTGAAAACGGATATATTTATTCCCAGAGACATGCTGTGGATTTTCATTTAAAAAAGTGTTGGTTC
The DNA here is from genome assembly GCA_945910035.1 of Brachypalpus laphriformis. Lineage (NCBI taxonomy): Eukaryota > Metazoa > Arthropoda > Insecta > Diptera > Syrphidae > Brachypalpus > Brachypalpus laphriformis. Next base: position 19,215,858 of record OX246753.1, on the reverse strand, counting down.
CTTATTGCTCTCATGCTGAGCATAAATCCATCTTTTGTCATGGTTCGTGTACTCAAAATGACACAAATCGTAAACATCTACAATAAAGGTCAAATCACAGAGCTTTGTGGAACTCCACACGGAATCCCCTTCTACTCCAATGAATCAAGGAGTAGGCAACACTTTCCACAACTTTCATTTGCCAAAACAACTCTCTTCCCAATTGTTTACTTTTCTCGTTCATTTCACTCCATTCTCATCCGATATTCATCTGATGTATTCCCTCCACCTCCTTTGTTGTTGAAAATCCACGCCTTTTCTTTTGTAACATTCCCATATGTCATATATGTACATGGTATCCTAACTTAGTTCAGTTAGTTTCCACTCGACAACACATTATTGGCCCCTTTTGTGTGCCCCCAAAAGCACAAGCTCCTGCTATATAGCATCACCACCAGCGGCAGCAGCGCCATTGAGCTGTGTTCACAAAATCGAATTGTCAATCGGAGTAAAATTTATTACCCTCCCAACAATGGATATCCCTTCGATGGGATTTTATTATAAGAATTCCATGAGAGTCTTGAAAAGAAAAGTTTGCTAGGTGGTGGGCATTCGCCCACCTTATCCTTCATCTTTTGTGGAGCGAAATCAAATCAAGGGTAGGAGCGAAGAGGGATCGTTCATCAGGACATTTTAATTGCAGGGGATAATATCATCGCGCGTACCCATGCCGGTGGTATTCTCACTCCACACAAAAAAAAACAACAGGGATTCTCTATAATTGTAGATAAGAACTGGAATAAGAAATCTTCGCGACGCAAAAAAGAGGGTACACATATTTCTCTATTCCAAGAGAAATAAATATTAAAATAAATTTATCCTTGGTTATTATTTCCTGTTTTTTTTTTTTTTTTTTGTCCTTTCACTCGTTCCATTGTTTTTAATAAATTAAAATGTCAACATGATAAATGGACATCCAGTGGTGCTCGTCCTCCTGGTGTGGTGTTGCTGCTGCGGATGATGATGGCCTTAAGGATAATGCAGAACGATGGACCTTGAAGCAAGCGGAACGAACATAAAAAAAATAACTGTTTATGGTCAGGAAACTGACAGGATCTGAAGGTGGGGGTAGTGGTCATTTTGTACCGCTTACAGTGCTTGGGTAGCCCGAACTGAACTGAACTGAACCACTTTCTTTAGCTGATTTAACGACGACAAGGATCATGAGAGATGAGAGATGTTTTATTTTGAAGAGGGTTGCACGAGATTTTACGCGAAACGAATTTTATTCCTATAAGGGTCGTCTTGGTCGTCTTCCACTAAAGGATCCTTATGAAAATTAAGTGCAAGATGCTTATTGTCGGGAGCACAGAGGGGATTTACTGTTTATTTCCTTTTCTTTTCTTCAGTTTCAGAATCTTGTTCTTTTTTTGTTTTTGAAAAGCGCTCAGGGGCTATGGCAATAAATGGTGATGTCAAATCATAATGAAATTCTCTTCTTTTTATGGTTTATTATTGTTAAACTGCCGTCAGGATGTTGGTGGAAGCAGTTTAAGTTTTGAATTTGCTTAAAATGTTATTTCTTTGCGCAGAAAAAATTATTGAAACAGGATTGTGTCCGGGTGGTTGCTATTGTGCTTCTTTTTGTTTTTCTTTCTTTTGTGTATATGTAGAGAGAGAATGGAGTTTTATTGATGTTAAAACAACAAGGAATGATGTCGGACAGAAAACATGGGGTGGGTGGGGTAATCGAATTGGCAAATAAATAAAAATATCCAATGTCCTTGAACATATTTCATTGATGCTTTGGGGCCATTTTAAGCTGTTGCTAATGGTAGTGAATTTCAAAGGACATGAGATTCGGGAAGCAAACTAATTGAATTGGGGATATTGTTAATGGCGATCGTTAGGTAATAAGTAATTGTGTTCAGTAAAATCCATCAATTAGAGGGATTGTGAGGAAACGTTTTGTTAAGTTTTGGTTGGGGAATCAGCAAAAAGTGATGACGACTTATAGTGTTCAAGATTTTACAAAGGAAGGTATTTATAAGCATTGCCACAATTGACTTATTAAGTTTTCATTATAACAATTGGGAATTAATGGAAAAGCATTCTTTGTAAGGGTAATGAGGAGGATTGGCGCATTGTGCGGTAGATATCAAAAAGTTCTAAAACAAACTGATTATGGAGCAGAGTTGTTAGAGAAAGATAAGGTGTTCATTCAATTCAGCTTAGACTTAAAGAGGAAGTAATATTTGGAAAACCCTTCAACGTGTAGAAGCAACTTCCATGATGAATCGCTATTCTTTTCGCATTAGCAAAGACCATTCTGTCCTGAGTTCTATTCATAGATCCTGAAAATACTGAAAAGTTGTGCACATCAGAATGCATTCTTGCTTGGACAGAATCCGATGGCTCAAAATTGCATATCTGAGCACAGAAAAACAGCGGTTAGATCAAGTCAACAGAATAATTATTTTAAAATCATTTTTCGTTTATTACTGGCAAGGTAAAGTCTTACAGGGTTTTCTCCTGCGTTACCAGCCAAAAAACCCAACCAGACTATATTTATTTATTTAGCTTAAAACAAGCAAGCTTAAATCTAAACTTAAGAACTAACAACGAGGGACCTTAACTCTAAGCTTAACCATTTTTTTTTTTTTTTTTATTATTATTTTTTTTTTTTTTTTTTTTTTTTTTTTTTTTTTTTTTTGGTGGGCGGATAGACTTGAATGAAAGTCTAGGGTGTTCTGTGAGTTATTTGCCAGGCGTAACATTCTGGAAATTGGTTCGAAATTTCCGTAGTTGGTGCGGTGGTGAGGGAGAAGAAAGAGCGGTACGGACCTGAGGTTTCGAGGGTTAGTGCGAAGGGAAATCATTTCCAGTAGTGCGGTGGAATCGATCATACCGGTTAATAATTGGTGCACGAAAAGTATGTCAGCGACTTCGCGACGTTTTGTAAGGGTTTGCAGGTTAATCAATTTTAGCCGGTCTTCATAGGGAGGTAAGATATAGTTGTCGGCCCATGGGAGACCGCGTAAGGCAAACCGGATAAACCTACGCTGCACAGCTTCGATTCTAAGGGAGTGTATGTTGTGATAAGGTGACCAAACTTGGCTGGCGTATTCCAGGAGTGGTCGGACAAAGGTGATATAAAGGGATTTAGAAACGTAAGGGTTTGAAAATTCTTTAGACCAGCGTTTTATGAAACCGAGAGAAGAATTGGCCTTGTGTACAATATGATCAATGTGGGAACGGAAGTTTAGCTCCCTGTCACAAATAATACCCAAATCGCATATAGAGGAGACTGAGGGAACGGGCTCGCTAAGAAAGTAATAGGTTCTGAGGGATGGGGGGAGGCGTTTACGGGAGAATGTTATGGATTGACATTTGGCGACGTTAAGTTCTAGAAAGTTTTTGTCGCACCATGTGTGGAATGAATTTAGATCGATTTGAAGTAAGAGAGAATCGGTGGGGGTAGATATTACCTTAGCGATTTTCATATCATCCGCGTAAATAGACAGATCAGAGTCTTTTATGACGTGACCAACATCGTTTATAGTTAAGACAAAGATCAGCGGACCAAGATGACTGCCTTGAGGAACCCCTGAAGTGGCGTTAATGGGGTCAGAGACTGAAAATCTGAAGAGAACCCTGTACTGGCGTTTTTCTAGGTACGATCTCAGCCATGAAATGAAAGAGGGTGGGAAACCGAGGGCTTTAAGTTTAAGGTAAATAGTTCGGTGACAGATTTTGTCAAAGGCCTTGCTGAAGTCGGTGGTAATGACATCCACTTCATTACCTTTCTCTAATGCTTGTAGTGTTTTGGAAACGAATTCGGTCAGGTTAGTCGTAGTGGACCTACTTTTTAAGAAACTATGCTGTTGTGGGGAAAAAATGGATTTGCAGTGGAAATACAGTGAGTCGTAGACAATGCTTTCGAAGAGCTTAGGGATAGAGGAAAGTTTGGCTATGGGTCTATAGTTAGAAATGTCGTTTTTACTGCCTTTTTTATGGATAGGGAAAATAAAAGAGTCCTTCCATAATTTTGGGAAAACGGCTTGAGAGAGTGAGAGACGAAATAGAGTTGTAAGGGGCTGACACAGGACATCTACACATTGCTTTAGTAAGATGGCGGGCAGACCATCGGGACCAGGGGAGAAGTCATCTTGGAGTCTATTAATTTTTTCTCGCACAATATCAGACCTAATGTCGACTGAAGCTAGAGAGGTTTGAGGACAGTTATTCAGGTAGGAGAAAAAATCTAGGTCCGGTTCGTGTACATGGTCACTATACGATTGGCTGAAAAAGGTTGCAAAGAGGTTGGAGATTACTTTAGGGTCAGCAGATGAAATATTAAGTAATTTTAGAGTGAAAGGAAAGCCGTCGGACTTTCTTTTGACGTTGATAAATTGGTAAAAGCGCCTAGGGTCAGTGATTATACTAAATTGCATTCTATCGAGGTATTCGAGATAGAGGGATTCGCAGAGGATGGAAAAGCGGGAGTAAGCTTGCTGGTAATATGCGTAATCTGAGGCAGATTTGGATACCAGGTAAGTTTTCCATAATTTGTTTCTGACGTTGCGAAGAGTACGCAATTCCTTATTATACCAAGGAGGTGATGATGAGCAGTTTTTTCGAGGCAGATAAGGGACAGATTGGAGAAGACAGTCAAAGATTGCTGTGTAGAAGAATACGAGAGCGATATCAATGGGTGTGTTAATGTTTAGGAAGAGGCTGAAATTTATGCTATTGAGTAGGTTGTTAAGTTTAACGAAGTCAGCTTTGCGGAAGTTGAAAGAGGGAGAGTTCTCAGAATCAACGGTAATGTTGACGTTTTCATACGAAAAGGCAAGAGCTAGAGGAGGGTGATATTGGTCTAGGGTGCAGAGAAGATGGTTACTCGCGGTAACCAAGGAGTTATGGGGGTCGGATGAGAAAATCAGATCTAGCTGCCTACCTAAGTTGTTGGTAATGCCACTGATCTGAAAAAGGCCGGAGTCAAAAAGACGATCAGTAAGGAGGGTTTCCTTTTCTGAGGAGGAGTAAGTAGGAACAAATGATGATTCGTCCTCAGATGGAGACCATTGTAAAAGGGGAAGGTTGAAGTCGCCAACAATTATAAAATCGTCATCAGGATTAGCGATATCTAACAGAGAGTCAACTGTATCAACGGCCAGCTGGTATGCTTGGACGGGTTGAGAAGGGCGAATATAACAGCAAACAATATATACGCTCCGTTTGGATACAGATAATTTAGCTGATACGAATTCAAAAGAAGTGGAATTTGAGAATTTGACGAGGGTTGCATCAAGACGATTATGTATGGCTAAAAGAACACCGCGGCCGAAGGAGAGGTCTTCATGTTTCTGGCCGTCAGCGCGAAAGACTACGAAGTCAGAAGTGAATAATTCACAGTTAAGAACGTTGGGACAAAGGTTGGTTTCAGTTAGGGCAAAAATGTCGTAGGGAAGTGATTGTGATTTCAGGTGCACCATCGGGGTTTTGGTGCGAAGTCCTCTGACATTCTGATAGTAGAGGGAAAGGAGCTTTGGTGCAATTTCAATGGAGTGAGATGGATCGACTGTGATGGAGTTAGGGACGAAAATATTTATTATGATGGCTGCGAGTTTTTTGGAGATACGAGAGACGTTTGGAACCAATATGAGAGCCATAGGTTGATAGGTCTTTAGCCACAGTGGAAGAGGAGATATTAAAACTCTCATGAAAACGCGTGTAGATATTCTTAAGGGCTATAGGGTTAGTTGGGAGGCCTTCTTTTTGGATCAAGACCATGACATTAGTCTTTGTTTTTCCGTCGATGCAGACGGAGTCAGGCTTGTCATGTAAATAGGCTAGGTAAAGGCGCACATTTTCAAAAAGCCGGTTATCGCGCAATCTTGACATAATGTAGCGGCCATCGAGGTCATTGATTGTTGACGTTGGGTCTATTAATTTAGACGTGAGTTTGACGGTGGGAGGAAGCATTGGATCGAAAGTGGGGGGAGATGCAGTAGATGGCAAATTGGCCGAGATGGAATTGTTAAGAGAGACCGAGGACGAAGTATGGGCAGAGGTGCAACTGGGGGTGGTTAACGAGGAAGGATTGAGAGTGTGGGAGTGGGTGAAATTCGGGTAATTAACGGTGGGGGGAGTGTTATTAGAAGAAGTGCTATGGCTTGGAGGAAGACAGGAATCAGGTGACAGATTGAAAGAGACGCGATTACTTGAAATTCTATTGGGGTAGTTGACTGAGGGAGTGGCCTTGGTGTTTGGAGAGGGAGAGGGGACCGGCGGGACATCGAAAGAAACTCGCTTGATATTCGGCGATTTGGTAGCAGACTTAGACAGTACGGCTGCCGTTTTAAAGTTGAAGTTAGGGAAGATGCCCATTTTGAAAGACCAATTTGTGTCGGGTTTAGACTTGTTAAAGGACGGGAGATGAGTACTGCTGGATTTTTGGTGGGTGGTAGGTCCATTGTTTGAAATGGTGGATTTGTTATGCGAAGAGTGGACAGAGAGTGGGTTCAACTTATTATTAATTAACTTATCTCTATGGGTGAGGTTGTTACTAAGTCTATTATTAATTAACTTATCTATGTTAGTAGACTTGTCCGTCCATTTGCAGATACGCATCTTTCCGAGGTTGAAATTTAAACTAGCAGGGTTTTGGAATAGCCATTCGTATCTAGCCGGGAGGTCGAATTTAAAGTTGCGAAGACTTCTGTGGTGAGAAGGTAGGATCAGTTCGCATCGGGAGATGGTGATACCGTATTTCTTTAAAAACAAATTCGTAATCCACGAGACATCAGCATTACGAGGGCTACCTTTGATGAGGAAGGTGGTAACCTGGAGGTTGTCAGGACTTAATTTATTCAGCCTACGCTGCCACTCAGAAGGTGTCCAGGTTGTTCCAAAATGCTTGATGAGTTTCCGGGGGGCAGCGACGGGTGGAGTTTCGGACTCTTGGACAGTAGGAGCAGCGAGAGATTTTGATGATTCGTCCGTCGGCAGTAAAAGGGAAGGTGGAGTTGAGCGTGAGTCAACATCTGCATCCAGTAACTCATCCAAAATTGATGTGTTGTAATGGATGTTTGGGTTATGTTGGGTATGGATAGGTAGGTCGTCGATTTTGTGGCATACCGATTCAATTCCATTCACAATGATTGAGCGCGTTGCAGTGACTTCGTCGCCGACACCATTGATTCGATCGTAAATTACGTCGAGCATTGGATCAGGTTGCCTAGGAGATGAATGCTTGCTTGACGATTGGAAGAGGATGTCAAAGTCTTCCCGTAGGGAGTTTACACATTCGCGCAATTTATCGAAAGAACTGATCTGCGAGATATAATTAGCTTTGAGATCACAAAACACTTTGTTGAGATGGTGCAAGGTGGATTCTTCCTTCGTGGGACTGGCAAGAAATAACTCCGTCAGACCAGCAATTTTTTTTTCAATGTTACATAGTTTGGATTTGATATCCTCGGTTGAGTTCTGAACCGAGTTGCCTAAATCGTCAACACATCTAACACTGCTATCTAAGTTGGAGAGTTTACCCATAATCTTTTTAGAGAAATTTTTTTGGTGGGAGTCATTTGATTCACTAAGGCACTTTATCGCGAGGAGAACGTGCGAGAGTGAGATATTCTTGCACTCATCACAAAAGAAAAGGACGTTGTCCGAAAGTGCTTTTACATATACCGTATTTCTTTTGTTAAGACCGACACATATGGCATGGAAAGATTTTCCGCAGATTCCTTTACAAGAAACCCAATCAGCATTATTGTCAGTGATTGGGCAGTTGATAATACCGCAAGACATGGCGAAATATAGGGTGAACACACATACCTTGTTGTGTGTTGTGGCCTACATAGTACCAGGCAAGAACCTTTCTTTGATGCAGTAGTTGGTAAAACTTCAACATCATTCGTTTACCTCTTGTACTCAGGTGGCTGTTAGTTAAACCAAGAGTAGCTTGTTGGGTTGAATTTTAAGCAAAATAAGACAAATTACCTTCGTGACGAGACATATGTACACTCTTTGGTAAGGAAAGAAACAAAAAAAAATAAAATACCGCAGAGAGTCCCAGTTAGCCATCTTGTATTCTTAAATTTGTCGATGGTGTTCCTATCGCTTTAACATGGCATTGTTTGAATTTCATAATGGAGCAGATATTTTCAACAACGTAATTATCCGACTAAGAGGGGAGACAAATTTGCAACAAATTTTTTGGTTTCTCTGGGATCGGAGTAAGCCCTTCCGCTAGTTGGGTGAGATATCAATTGATGGCAAATGCGTCTGCTTGTCTTCCGGCGTCATCGACACTGTTGGAATATTGGAGATAATTATTGGTCCTTGTACTCAGAGAAGTAGTCTGATCCATTTTTTTTTCTTTATAATTTGCTCGCACTCAAGGCGTTATGAAAACTTTGTAATGTTTTTCCATAGTGCGGACGTTAGAAAGGATAGATAGAGAGAAAGATTTTGTGTATTAGTTTGAAACTCAGTTGTTCATACAATATTTCAGAAAAACTCAGGGATGGCGTCCGGATAACTGGGGAAATTTTTTTCTTATTTTTGTTTTTGCTTCTGATTTACAGTATATTTTTCCTGATCACCTATGTCATAGGCATATCAATCATCCAACACAGCTAACAATTTGTTGAGCCATATGTCCAAGCTACCGCCAGTGTTATGACTTTGTGTATTTCAGAAGAAATAAGTAAATGCTTGCTGACACCAGGATTTGAACCACGAACCACTAGCGTGGCAATTGACGACGTTACCAGTACATCATTGCCACCCCCCAGTTTTGATCTAATGCCGAATGTTATGTCCCTCGTGACAGACTTCGTTCTTCCAAAATCGACACATTGTTTTCATTGCCTCGTTCTGAACGGCTAAGTGTAATAGTAGCAAGTTTAGCATAATATTTAGACTGTCGTCAGGAGTAGTGGGCATGGCGCCAGTAATTCCAGTGCAGACTGCTCTTTGCAATTTGGCAGGTATGGAACAAGAAGATTTGACTACTTTCCTTGCCCACCATACTACAGATGCACCGAAGCAGTCTTAAGACTAAAGACCATGACGAAATCTCCTTGACACTGCTTGCTGGGATTACTCATACATATTTTAAGTCACTGACAGGTTGAAGAGCTACATCCTTCAATTGAGGAATGCTAAGGCCATCATGTTTCTCTAACGAATAAATAACCCCTAGGTTGTTTATTCATATTCACGGGTACCTCGTTCCTCGTGCGTCAATCATTGATCTTATAACCGGCAGTTAGCATTTGATTGCAAACGATTTTTCTTTCACTAATACACAAACATTGTCAGCATACATTTAGATGTATAGTCCCACATTCTGGACTTCCGCCAGCAGAGAATCAACAGGTTACTTTTTAAACTTCAACTGTACTTTATCAGCAGTTGCCATCCTTACAGAATCAAGTAAACATAAATTTATCGATTTTAATCTATACATTCAGGTCATAACTTCCTGCATGAGGGCCCAGTATTTTCTTTGACTTGGCGTTGACATTTTATTCTTAACTCCAGCCATGAGTGGTGGCAATTCAAAAACTTTTCTCCCAACATTTCAACCCCACCACAACGGCAACACTCTCGTGCATGCAAAATCCTTTCATCGCATATTTCTTTTATTTTCAGTTATTCTTTCCTTAAGCAAAGTTTTCCTTTTCACTTAAATTCCCAAAAGGCGAAAATACGGCTCCTCTCACTCGTTCATTTTATTCTTTTATTTGATTTTCACATCTCCACGGTGCGGGTGGTGCGGTGTATCCACTTTCCATGGCTTCTTATTTCTGTTTCAGGTCCTTAGACCCTAGAACCCTCCCCCGATTGAGGATAGAAATCGAAAATAAGAAAAAAATATAGAAAAAGGAAACTTCATCTCTTCGAGGTATTGAAAAACTGAAACTCGATAATAAACGGAGAAGAAAACTTGCAGGCAGCGATAACAATTGGGGTGAAACAGGATTTCCGCTTACATCTGAACAAGAAGAAACCGAAGAAGGTGGCATGGCGGCAGGACGAAAATGAAAGAACGTAGCGAAAGCTATGTACGTTGCGCACCTACACAATCATGTTCGAGAAGAAGGCGAACATTATGAAATTCCAAGCTTGCGAAACAAAATTAAAGATGTTCTGCAATGCAACAAGGCAGCAGGGTGGGTAATAGTGGGCGGAGCTGGTACGAAATTTTATACAGCGTAAAAGCGAGGGAGGGCGAACTGTCAGAAATGGGTTAAACGACTTTGGAGACAACACCACTTTGGAAGTACTTTTCAGCAAATTCACCGCAATATGCCATTGCACCATAGCGTCGCCCGCGTCAGTGGGTGGAGTACCGATGGTGGGATAGGTATTCGCTTTTAGGGTAGATGGTTGCCCTTTTCATGGTAGCTTGCACTGTCATTGTCCTGTGAAAAGAGTTCAGTAGCGGTACGTATCCCACTGGATCCCTTAATTTTAATTACCAATAAATTCATTTAATAACCGAAATAAATTTCACAATTTTAATTGTTTGTAATAAGGACAAAGTGGAACTTTGGCGACGAAACGATGCGAAACTTTTATGAGGTTTGTGACTTTTGTTCAGTGGATTGTGTTGGAGGTAGTGGAGGGCTTCCATTTCACTGGATGTTTTTTGTGTACGAGGTTGGCTGTGTTCTGTGACAGAATACAATGTATTCATTATTTTATGAGTGGTTCGTGGGTATTTATGTGTTAAATGGAATTTTGCGGAATCGAAATGATTGGTTGTGAATTAATATTTACATGGTCTGGAGTGAAAATGAGTTTTGCTTTATTATGTCGTCCATATGTGAGTCTAGCAATTTAATTGGGCCGCTATTTTATGAATAGGGGCAAGGGAAAGTTCAATACAATTGAAGTGGAGAGAAATGCTATGAATTAACATGTTGTTCGCACTTGCCTTTGGACATGTGGGTGGTTGGGTGACATGGTAATGTGTTCAGTTGTTGAGTGCTTGGTTTTCGGCTCAAATATCACCGTAACTATTTAATTTTTAAATAAATAAATAAAGAGCTACTCATTGCCTAGAGCAATTCAGTAAGTGCTGGAAAAAAGAAGTGTGAATCGAAATCCAATAAAAAAGAACTCTTTCTCTCTAGTTCGTTCGCCACACATGCAATATGCATTGAAATCGAATACCAATTGAATTTCTAAGTCACTATATATAAAATTGAGTCTGTTTGCCATCGCTTTTCTTCATTCCAAACTTACGTGCAATTACCTACTTGCATTAAAAGAATAATAATCTTCAGCGTCAGTTAATATTTAGAGAAATAACTAAAACGCTTTACCAATGCTGTTCAGAATCATGTTCAAATTGTGGATGTTAGAAACCTAAGGTTAAGTGATGTAAGGATGAGCAGAAAAATAGAAGAAGGAATACTGAAGGTGACCAACTGATCATTGAAAGAAGATCCCTTGAGCATTTTCAAGGCCGGTGCAGTAACATACAACTCTTTTCGATTTTCTTTTTCGACCTCGCGGTTTAGGTTAGGTTAGGTTAGGTGGTTATCCTCCGTAAACGTTAGGATTCACTTGAACCAACAGAGGTTCATTGCGCTATCACGTGAGCCAGTTACTTCGGTTACTCTTGGAACCATTTTTAATTTTGGATTAATTTCTAGATGCTGTTGATATCCGATTCGGCGATTCGTATCTGACGACACATATTGAAGCCGGATGTGAAAAGATGCACAAAGCATCTGTGGCATTTATAGATTTGACAGCAGCTTATGACACGGTATGGAGACAAGGCCTAATCTACAAGTTGCTGAAGATTATACCCTGTCGGAAAACAGCTAACCTAGTCAACAATATGCCGTCTAACCGGACATACCAAGTATTCCTAAATGACGCTAAGAGCGTCATTAAAAGCTGAACAATGGGTTACCACAGGGGTCAGTCCAAGTACTAACTTTATTTAACGTGTACACCTACGATATACCACTGACTGACTCGAGAAAGTTCTTATATGCTGATGATATTGCCATAGCCACACAACACCAGAGTATAGAAACAACCGAGCGAATTTTAAACTCCAATTTAGAACACATTCTTCAGAGAATGGCGTCTGTGCCCAAGTATGTCAAAGACCGAGGTTTGTTGCTTCCTCCTAAATAATAGACTGGCATCCTACAAACTGAGGGTGGTCTTCAATGGTGCTCTGCTGAACCACAATCCTAACCCGAAGCACTTGGGAGTGACGCTGGATAGATCATTATGCTACCGAACCCACCTCTCAAACACAGCGGAAAAATTGAGAACGAGGAATAACATCATCCAAAAACTTGCCGGTACGACATGGGGAGCAAACGCAACATCACTTCGCTCTGCAGCAATAGGGCTTGTATACTCTGCGGTGGAATACTGCTCTCCGTGTGGATGAATAGTGTGCATATCTCAGAAGTGGGTGCACAGCCCAACATCACAATCTGCCTGTACACAATGTACTGTACTGAGTCACATAGCTCCACCAAAGATACGCCGTTCTCTGCATTAATTCGAAAGCATGCAAAAATAGCTGCCAAACCCCTGCTGTCAATACATGATGATGTCCCCAGCCTTATCCAACAGACGAGGCTCATATCTAAAAAACCAATCATGAGCATGGCTGCGGCTTTAATCTCGACTGACTTCGATCCGAACAATACTTGCATAGCCACACAACCGGCCTGACCACAATTGATAACCCCACGATGTCCCTCGCTGGCTTCAACCTACCGACTCAACCGCATTCGATCCAATAACGGTATGTGTACCGACACGCTGTATAAGTGGAATATTTCAAGCTAACCGATGTTGTTCAAGCTCGACTGTGGAGCAGAACGACAAGACATAATGCATATCGTTACAAAATGTTCACGAAGACGCTACCAGGTACCACCTAGCGACGTTGATTGGCTGAAGAGTTCTGTCTCAAAATGTGACACGTTGAGCCGTTTACGCGTCTGTGGTTAGCCTTGCTAATAGCATTTAGCTTTAGTAAATGCTTACATGTAGCGAGGGGCATACCCAGGGTTTGCCTATCAGGCAGAATCCTTAGAGTTGTACGCTGTCTGGTGAGCTCGTCCACCCTGCAGTTTCCTGGAATGTCCTGCGGCCTGCTTCCCAGCATCAGTGAATGTTGAACTGCTCGGTCATCTCTGTAAGAGATAAACGACAGTTTAAGGCAGCCTTTGAATTGAAGGAGTACGATTCCACGTACTTGATTGCCGCTTGACTGTCAGTAAAAATTCGAATATGCCTGACAAGTGATACATTACACTTCAGCTATGACAGCGCTTCCCTTATCTCCATGATTTCCGCCTGAAAAATGCTGCAATGATCAAGGAGGTGGAACGAGATGCTCAAGTTGAGCTTTCTGGAGAAAACACCACAACCCAGCCCACCGGTCTCAGAGCCATCTGTGAAGAAGTGAACCGAACTACCATCGACAGGGGGAGAATTGTCCCATTCATCCCGTTCAGGGATACTCTTACGGAAGTTTATCCGTGTTATCGTCGGAGAAGTTGAGAAGATCAAGGATCGAGGAGTGGCCAATGTGATAATTAGACCACTGAGAGGACGCTTTAAGACGGACGTCCGCACTGACTGCAATCTGCTTGCCAAAAATATTCATTCATTTCAACAACTTAAATATAAAGTAAGAAATGAATTAATAAAGCATTCATAACATTTTAAAAAGATTCTGTAAAATATACAATGAAACACAAACTTTTAAGTTACATTACCTCTTCTTGATTTATTTGAGTGAGCAAATAGGTCCGAACGCTTCTAAGTCCAACTAACGAATGCTTGTACATTTCAATTTCAATTCAATTCAACGGAAAGGTGGACTGTGGTAGTGTGGTGAATATGGGAATGGTTAACAAGTAAGTGAGACAGTGGACATATTTATTGTTTGGGACAAATTTAAATGTTTGACGCTAACAACATTAATCAAACATAATGCGGTGAAGTGGAAGGGTTATGATCACTTGTTTTCGGATCATAACCTCGCCGAAATAGGAAGAAGAAGATAGGAATTCATTGAAAAATATAAATATACCATATATGAAAAAAGATTAAATAAAAAGTTAACAATGTTACTTTATCTATGATACACATTAAACTGCACAGTATCTCTTGCAGTAAACAAAATGAGAAATACTTCTTAAGAGGAGTTACTAATTTTTAATTTATTTTATGAATACGTATCTATAAACTTAAAACTCAAGCAAAACCTTACCAATTCGTCAAAAGGCTCAAATATTGCCTCACCTTTCAATAGCGCCTTAACCAGTTAAATTAATTCCATAGTATCTAAACTTAACCTATTTCTCAAATCGCCTTTTATTATGTTTATCATATGAAAGTTAATAATATGGGTAAAAAGGAAAAACAATATAAAAAATAATTAGGTAGACTGTTTAGAGAAATGTAGCATAATGAGGGAAAGATGTAGTATGTAGCATGACACTTCAAAATGTAGCACTTTTGCTACGCTGATCTTATTATTGGTGATTCGAGTGAAATTACAGCTGGCTGGCTGTCGGTGTAAATGACGATGTCCGTGTTCTATACCGATTTCATAGACGGCCATTCAGCCGCGATCACTGCAGTGATCTAGGACCTCGTAGTTTACTATTTCACATGTTTTTACTGGAGACATTAGAATACAATTTGACTTAGACTACGTAACAGTCCTGTGTTTTCTTGATTTCTCAAAGGCATTTGACCGCGTAAATCACGCAATTTTGTGTGAGAAACTTAAGTCATATTTCGGGTTTAGTAATAGTTCTGTCTGTCTAATTAGAAATTATTTGGATAACCGAAATCAAAGGGTTAGCGTTGGACACAGATCATCTCAATCAAGGAATTTGCTAGCTGGTGTACCTCAAGGCTCAATATTAGGTCCTATTCTATTCTGCCTATACATAAATGATCTTCATAAGGTATGTTCAAATGTTACCTTGCATATATATGCAGATGATGTACAAATTTACTTGTCTAGACCTGTCGGTCTTGTGGAGGATCTTGTTTGTAGAATTAATGAAGATCTCTTAATGATTTATAACTGGTCGCTAAAAATGAGCTATCTATTAATCAAAGAAAATCTCAATCGTTAGTTATTTCGAAGAACTATTCTAATACTGAAAATTTACCACCTATTTTCATCACTATTACTCCAATACGATTTGAAAATACCGCAACAAGCCTTGGTTTCAAGATAAATAAGTCTCTTTCCGCCTGTGACCACATTAATTATATAGTTGGTTGGATTTATGGTGGCCTGCGCAAATTTTGGCTGATATCTAGTTTTACTCCTGTAGACACAAAATTACGACTTATAAAGACCTCATTAGTGCCTCTTATCGATTATGCAGTAATTGTGTACTGTAAACCCGATTCTCAGTCCTTCCATAAATTACTTGTTGGCTTCAAGGACATGGTAAGGTATGTATTTGGACTTCGTAGACATGACCATGTATCACACTACCATAAAATGGTTCTTGGATGTACTCTACAACAGTTTTTCGACGCTAGGTCCTGTGCATTCATGTACAAGATCATTGTTGCGCAAAAGCCCCTTTATCTCTTTAAAAGGCTGCAATTCGTACAGGCTGCAAGAACTCGAAACCTAATAACTCCGTCCATAAACTATTTTAACCCGCCACGCCTTTTCTTCGTCCATGCTACCGGACTCTGGAATGCTCTGCCAACCACAATAAAACAAATAATCGGAGACACAAAATTAAAAAAGACTATTATTGAGTATTATTCTTAACAGAAATTATCACTTAGTTTTCTCGCATCCTCCTCTCTTTTGTCCACATCCTTTCCTAATTTCTCAATTCTTTTTCTTCTGTCTTGTTCTTAATTATTTCAATGTATTATAGAATTACCAAATCATTTATCCATGATATTCTCTTTAACTTAATTTCTTTAAAATTTCTTTACTCACTGAATGTTTTTCTTTTATTGCAAGTTGTATAATATTGTTATCTCTACATCTATAAAAGAGAACGCATTTCTTCTGTTTGTCCGCGAATAGGGAGTAGGTAGGTGATATAGTATATATATCAATCAATTTGTCGTAAGAAGAAGATTAATTTAGGAGTAATTTTAGTATCCTAAATCCGTTACTGGGCTCTTAAACCCATTTTATATGTTCTTTAACTGACAAAAACCATTGTCCTATGCTTTATTTACATATGACTACGAAATGGCTGAATTGATTTGAATATGACTTAATTCCTCGATTAGTATATTTCCTACTGAAGAGATTGAGGTAACAGAAGTAACTTATAACAGAAGTCATTTTTTTTTTTTTTTTTTGGTTGCGCCTGGAGGTGCAGGAATCTTCAAAAGATACCAATGGTCCGTACCATTGGTTATGCCCGATTCATATATCTGACAATGCCATCAGTGCTAGTCAGTATATGCCTACGGGCTAAACCTC
This sequence comes from Brachypalpus laphriformis, assembly GCA_945910035.1. Lineage (NCBI taxonomy): Eukaryota > Metazoa > Arthropoda > Insecta > Diptera > Syrphidae > Brachypalpus > Brachypalpus laphriformis. The sequence continues at coordinate 19,199,378 of OX246753.1, read as the reverse complement.
ACCCCTCAGAGAGGCACTATGAGAACCGGCAGCGCGTACTCATAGTAGTAGGAAATTCGTCCCTCACACTTTTTCATTTTTGTTATGATTACAACTAAGTTGCCTTAACAAGTAGTTTACTCTTCTGTAGTGTTAATTGCGTTAGGTAGGTAGCTTTCCAGTGAAGGTACCTACTAATACCGTCATTACATGCGGTTTTTCCTTAGAGCGCTAGGTCGAAAGGTCTTGTTTTTTGTAGTCGGCGCTCAAGGTTTGTCACGTCCATAGTACGGATTATCTCATTATTGCAGTGAACATGAAGACGGGTACGAAGTTTGCGAGCAAAGTTTGTTACTTCGTCCCTCACGGTAGCAATTCCTAGATCTCTGTGAATATCTATATTTCTTATATACCAAGGAGCATTCACGATTGCTCTTAGAATTTTGTTTTGAAATGCTTGAAGTAGAGCCATATTGCTTGGTTTGGTACAACCCCAAAATTGTATACCATATGTCCAAGACGGGTTAATGGATATAGGTAAGTTGTTTATCTTTCTTAACGTAAAATTGACATGCGTTGATTTTGTCTCATTCAGGACTATTCGCCAGATTTTTGTCCATTCGCATACTTTGTTCAAAGCTCGTTGGAGTTTTTCCGTTGATGATTCGACCGACTCATTCGTTACGAGGATAGCCGTGTCGTCTGCGAACGTTGCTACAACGGTCCCTTCATCTTGTTGTATATCTCTTGTGTAGAGCAGGAACAGGATTGGACAGAGAACACTTCCTTGCGGAACACCGGCGTAGATTTCTTGGAAATACGAATATTCACCATACCTTGTCGAAGGCTTGCGATACGTCGAGAAAAGGGCTAGAGCATATTTTTTTCCCTTCTAGAGCTTTTTCAATTTCGTTCATTATTCGATACACCTGATCGATTGTAGAATGTTTGACCCGAAAGCCGAATTGATGATCCGAGATCAAGTGTCTTTCTTCAATTACTGGTTGCAATAGTTTCAGCAGAAGTTTCTCGAAGACCTTAGATATTATTGGCAGAAGTGAAATAGATCTATATGATTTCTTGTCATTTGTACATTTTCCCGGTTTCGGAACCATAATAACTTTGGCGACTTTCCATTGCCTTGGAACATATAATAGTCTTAAAGAAGCATTTATAATGTAGAGCAACTTAACCAGCACTTTTTTCGGTAGCTCTTTCAAAGTATCGCCAGTGATTAAATCATATCCCGGAGCCTTGTTGTCAATTACAATTTTATTTATTGTAATTCGAAGTTCGGACAAGGATGCGGTTTTTACTTTAAAGTTGTCGTGTGTCGTATTATCATTCGGATGTTCGATCAACGGTTGTCCATCGAACGGCTTGAACGTTTCCTCTAAGTGATCGGCAAATAATTCTGCTTTCTTTCTTCTTCTTTTGCCCATTCCCCGTAAGCTTTCCTAATTGGCGGCGAGTGCATTACAGGTTTCCTTATGGACTTCAAGGCTTTCCATAGAGAGTAGTTTGAATACTTATCAGCGGTCAGACCCTCGAGGTAAGTAGAAGTCTCGTGATTTTTTAGGTCCTGTAGCACATTTTTAAGATTGTTACAAAAGTGGTTCAGATAAGTTTTGTCCGGTGGCGCGTGGGTTTGTTGCCATCTCTTGCGCGCTCTCCTCTTTTCTCGTATGAGGTCTTCGATTTCAGGCTGGTATTTGACTTTATTGTTCCGTGCTTCTGTCTTCCGCAAAGGAGTGTGTTTCCACGCTGAGCTCTGAATGGCTTCGACGAGTTTGTCGATTTCTTCTTCTATTTCGAACGGTGTCTTTAGCGGTACATTTAAAGCAACATTTTCCATAACAGACGTAATAAGCAAAAATATAATTATTTGAGATATAAAGATATCACAGATATGCGTGGGTCATTGCAGAGGCTTTTCTTTTTTTTTTTTAGGTTGCGCCAGTGATGTGTAAACTTCATAGATACTAATAGCCCGAGTGCTACTAGCATGCACGATTCGCAAACCTGAGTAATCGATTATGCAGCAGAGACTATCGCTGCAATAGTGTGTGTATGTGAGTATAATGGGCGCGCTGTTTTCAACTTTAGTGTGTGATCTCTTCTGGAGTAAAAATTTGGAAAAAAATTATTATCAGTGCCAATGCCAAATCTAAGACATTTTAAATTTTAATAATTAGGATATGTATATGCTATCCAACCTTCATGCAATTAAGAGATTTGGCAATATACGCGCCAATATGTACATATAATACATACATACGTACAGACATAGAAACATTGCAATAATTTTCCATTTTATTAGATGAGATGTTGTTGATCGTTGGATTTGTCCACATTTTAGAATGTTTAATAGATTTAAAATAAATTATTAACAGGGTGGCGTAGGCAGTATATTGCAAGTTGAATACTCATACTTTAAGACTGTTTTCATACTTTTTAGAAGATGTTTCTCGAGAAATACTTCATATATAATTATACGTGTTTTTCAAATGTAATAAACTATTTCATTGAAACGTGACTGCATATCTGTAAATAAAATATTCTGGCAGACCGTCCACCGAATCAGAGGAAGAAACTTGAATATCGTGAAAGGAGTCAAAACCAAAGACGGTACACTGCTTTCCAATGAGCGATGGAGATGGAGCGAGCACTTTTCAGAATTGCTCAATCCCGAACAAGTCATGTCATCAGGAAGATGACAGACCTATGCACGAGACTTTGGCAATCAAATCGCTAAAAGTTGGCGAATCTATCCGGCCAGAAATGCTAAAAGGCTTTTGGTAAAGAGTGAGTGCAATGGCTCTCACGTGTCATTAAAGTGGTCTGGAAATGCGGCGAAACACCTGGTGATTGGCAAATGGGAGTGATTGTCCCTCTTTGTAAACAAGGGGACAAAAGATTGCGCCAACCACAGGGTATATTTATTTTAAGTATCCCTTGAAAGGTCTTTGCTAAGGTGTTAGAGACGCGTGCCAGAGCTTTGGTTGAGGATAGTTTAGGGGATGAGTATTGCGTTTTTCGTCTCGGTAGAAGCAGGATCGACCAGTTATACACTCTTAGAATGATTCTTGAGAAGGCCTGGGAGCATGCTGAACCTGTATAGACCTGTTTTGTGTATTTGGCGAAATCATGTGTTAGGCTTACTCGAGGCAAACTCTGTAGTATTCTGCAAGAGTATGAGATTGATCGTTCCCTATTAAGGGCGATTCAGTATTTATATACAAACTATAGAAGCTGTGTTCGGGTAAATGGCGGTAAATCAATACCCTTCATTGTGGAGGCTGGACAGGGTGCAAAGGTGCCTTTGTCACCTCGCCTCTTCTTTATATATATGGTGCAGCCATGGCAGAGAATGTTGCAAAGTGGGGAACTTAAGGATTAGTCATCCTCTCTTTGGGGATGATTTGGTCATCCTTGGGTCGTCTTAAACCGAACTTCAGCGCGCACTCGAAAGTTCTGTAGGCGTTTGTCGGAAGTATTGATTGCTTCCATAACGTCTATTCAGTACACTCTGCATGCTTGTAGAGTCCCACTGAAGCAGGTGGATTAAGTATCTCGGTGACTTATTCACGAGTGATGGAAAGAGCAATGTTAAGTTATTCTGTAGAAATGGTGAGGCTAGATCAATTTTGAGAGAGTCTGGTCAATCTGTTATAAGGAAGGCCGAACTTACCTATAGTGTTGAAGCTAAATTATCGGTTTTCAACTCGGTATATGTTCCAACTCTCGCCTTCGCGGTGTTGCTGGAATAACTCGTAGGGATCGAGTGCGTAACACCAGAGTACGCAAGGCACTCAATGTTGAGCAGCTACTTTTTCTAACGGGAGGATTTATGCTTTGACTGTTTGGTCGCATAGTGCGTGTCCCCAAACTGGTTTCCAACACGTGTCATGATTGCCGTGCCACCAAGTTAGCGACCCCTCGGTAGGCCTATAAATAGATGGTTTGATTAAGTCCGACATCTCTCCGGAAGCCGTCTAGGAATTCCTCCAGATGAGTTGGAGTCGACGGCGGAGGATCAAGAATGATGGAGACTGCATTTAATCATCCTACAAACGCGACCCTCATAAAGGATTAGCGGGTGAACTATTTTAACGGAGAGTGCTCTAAAGAAGTGTGCTTGAAATCGCACATTTAAAGACCCAGTGAAGCGGGTACAACCAGCTAGTGTACTATAAAAGACAAAGTCTTATTTGTACGATTAACTTCCGTTTAAATTATTCATAATAAACTAAAAATGACACGAAATACGTAGAAGGTAAATCATTTATGGAAGGCGTATAAAGTTTCAATAAGACCTCGCTTTTTAGATTAGTTCAGCATATTGGACAGCTTAAGCTTGTAAAGTTGTGTCACCCCCTATGTTATCAGATAGTCAAAGTTGTTTTGGGGTTAGTGAGACAATCTGAAGGTTCGACAATAGTGCCAAATATAGGTATCCTGAGGCTTAAGAGTGCCGAACATTGTATTAGAATGTAAAGAGAAGTTTCGTTACTACCTAAGCAAAGTCTGCAAATTCAATTCGCTAAAACGAACTTTTTTCAGCTGAAGGGATTAGCTATGGTTTCTGACAGGACTCTGTTTTCCTTTGAGAGAAGCTATTGAATAGTAGCTTTGAGCAGCTGCGTCTTGGTGTGTTTCGTTGAATTTAAAGAGCGACTTATTTTTGCATGGTCTCTGAAGTAGCTTCTTCTTGTTCTGTCCAAGGAATAATTAATAGTGTTGACTCGTCCTCTTTTGCCAAGGACTCAGCTTTCTTATATCATTCGTTACCACGCTAAGCTGATATCTAGTGGAAAGTTGCAGAATAACGATTATAATATATTTATGCCCCTTTGTTGCAGTTAATATTGATTTTTGCATTGTATGGAAAAGTTTGGTTGATCTCGAGGAATGGTGTGGTGGTTGTACTATGAAATATATATTATATAAATGCAGTGACAACCTCCAGTCGCGCAGCTCTAAAGTAGTTACAAAAGGCAGGTGGAATAACAAATCTTCAGAGGACAGCTTTAATGCTAGTTCTCAACTCAAAGAGCATACGTGTGGGAATCTGAAAAGACTGATTCCGACAAAAAAGTGTCAAGCAACAGTTACTTACTATGTTAAATAAATTCAACGAGCATACATTTACTCTTACCATTAAATATAAGGATACGTCTGGATGGACAGTTAATTTTGTCTGGGAGTGTAGCTGTTTGCACATACATACTTTTCGCACGAATGGAAAAGACCTACACCTCTGTGGCATATCCAAAGGGATATTTTTATTTTGTGTTTTAGAAGCTTTTCGTAACAACAATACTCTCGGATGTTGGCAAACGTTCGCGAGCGAAGGGACCGTGAAAAAAAGGCTTTTTTCACAAGATGCCTAATATCAGAAGTACCAATGTCGTATTACATATTGTATGTTAAGGTACAGAGAAGAAGAATGCTGCAGAAGATACTAAAATCTAATTTAAGAAACGAAATTACCAATCTCAGATAAGAAGGAGACTATACTACTGATGACCTTGAACAAAGAAAAACTTTTTTAAGAGCTCAATATGCAACGTTAGGTCGTTTACCAAGATATTGCTGTTAAGCAGATATCATTGTTATCCAAGAAGTGTGATTGGATGGCAGGACAAAAACAAATTAAGCTAAGAAATCTTGAGTTTCAGGCAGAATGAGCGCCTCATAGCAACCCGCATCATGGCTATAATCGAGATTACAGAGAACATTTCTACGGGTTTCTACACAAAATGACCAATGTCCTAGGCAAATGAGGGTCTTATTGGAAGAAGATATATTTTAGAAACAGAGCCTATAGGACACAATATCTGATAGTAGATTCAGATTCATCGACTTTACCGCATGTCTCAGGGTTACATACAAACCAAATTAACAACATTGTGATCAAAACAAAGCAGTCGTCTAGTAACATTGACCCGCATCGAGAGATCAGAGCGAAGAAATTTGACGCCGTGCGTCTGCAAATATAAGAGGCCGCCAGAGTTTTTACTGATCGACTGCCTAAATATATGTATATGTATAGGACATTGAATAATGGTATTGCAGAAACGATGTTCGAAAACTTTATCAGAAGGTAAGAAGAATGTCTAAAGGATATAAAAGAAAAACAGAAGCATACAATGATGTGGAAATCAAGTAGTAGAGTAAAGGTTATGAGAAGAATATTTCCTCAGGCTCTTAACCAGTGGCAAATACAAATACTTCGCTTTTAGCAGCGAGGATAAGAGATTGAGAATTTCAAATTGACCCCAGTAAAGTTGCTGGAGTTGATGACCGAGTTTTTAAAGCGCTCTATCTAATAGAGAACCCAGAACCTTTAGATCAATACCATTTATCACAGCGTCTGCATCGAAAAGGTGTATACAACCATGTCAGGAATAGTGAAGCAGAATACGCACAGTTCCATAAAGGTTGGTAATCATTTTAAGCTAGACCTTCCACGCCTCAAAATGATTTTGATGAGGGGAAGTGGTATCAAAAGAGTTTTTTCTACAATATTGTAAAAGAAACTTAAGCCAATATAAAAAGGCAGACTTTAAAAAAAGTACGATGCAGATGCCTATATCAATAGTGCTTGTATGTCTGTTGAGGCAGTAGCTTTGAAAATGTGTCCGGTCACACAGGAAGCCAATATAGATAGACAGTTCCTTTAAGCTTTGTGGTATTGAGGCACATTTTCTATCTAGGTTCCACTATAAACATGACTTATGATAGCAGTGCGAGGATAAAGCGAAGAACCACAATCACCAATCGCTGTCTCTATCTATCCTTTCCTACGCCCGCACTGTGTGTAAACATGTTAAGGGTATTCATAACCCCTTGAGTGCGCGCAAATTATAAAAAAAAAGCAAAATCCTCTTTCAAAAACTGAAGAAACTTTGTAATAGATTTCAATCGTCACAGTCCTCCTCACATACAGGCGTGTGTTTAATCAAGAATGGATAAGGAAAATTTATTAGGGTCAGGTGTTATTCAAATTTTCGTTCAAAATCATTCATTGTCGTCTGACACTATAGCACTGGAATCATACTCTGCAAATGAACAAATAAGAACTAGGAGAAAAGGAAAGTAATCTCATAAACTGCCCGAACTGGTGTACGTATTATGTTGTAAGAAACAAAGGAAGGTTACCAAAACACCTAGAAAACGATTTACAATGTACCTTAGGGTCTCCGAGTGGAAGCGACGCGTTGAGCTAGCATTGACCTTCATATCCTAACCCAATCTGTGCCGGAGTGAGCCGAGGGATTATTAATGCATTCGCTTCGAAGGTAAAATTCTACTTTTCAACGAACACTTCGCATTTACAGAGCATTTTATTGGAGTCATTGCCTTCCAAAAAAGCAGACACCTTCTTAATTCAGTTCAATATTCAGTCCTCTTAAGGTTCACCAGATTATCTCTTGTACGTTATGTTTTGCATATTTTTATGGAAACCCCAGAGTAGGGTAATTCTATCCGCATGTCTGGATCTCTCCTAATCCATTAAATGTCATAAAACCAGTACCGTAACATCAATAAACCTCCCCCTTCCACAGATACAAATCCAATGCGGCATTCGAAAAAAAAAATACATCTCATCATGTTTATGTCTTCAATGGAAACTCTGTGCACAACCCAATAAGCCCGCAGCAGCGCTGTCCTTTCCCATCAGCCTTCAGACAAAGGTATATCCAACCAGAGATAAAATTCAAAACTCAAAATCATTTTATTACCCATCGAAGTGTCCTTGTAATTTGTTTTCATCCTTTTTTTTTCTTTTTTTTGTTTTTTTTTGTTGCGTCGTCCTGCTGATTTCTGAAATCTCCCCCTGCCCGTCGATGATGGAAGAAATTCAAAATTCATATTCCCAATGATGGATACCATAAAAATGTTAATATTAAAACATCCGCCTACCATTAGGACTTGTCTCGGTGTTTTTCTTTTCAGCCAGTGGATGTGAGCTCGACAACGGACCAACAAAATAACGAAGACTCCTGGGTGGTATACGAGTATATTCAGATACACACAGAAAAACCTTTCCATTTACTTGAGTGGCTTTTTAAATTGATTCCCCTTCCGCGTGAGCGTGCCTCTGATCTTACTCGCTACGCCATTCATTCATTCATTCATTCATTCAACCTTTCCGAACTTTTCTCGCTGCCTCAGTGGGGGAAGACATGCTGTTCAGCTAAGAGAACAACATGTGTTTCCACAAGCGACTCGCCGGAGACCCGACCGATCCGACCAAGAGAAGCAAACGACCATTCATCTAAATAAAAAGTTATAAAACGTCAAGCGGAGTAGTACTTAAAGTCGCCGGAAGGCAGCCATTTCGTTTTTCTCTGTAATTTCGCACAACACAAATCGGGAAACGGCTGTTTTGCGCTGCGAATTTCTGCGTTTCTTTTTCGTCCTTTTGGCCGTTTGGTTTCGTTTGTTGTGTGTGTGTTTCCCTTTGATTTGATTTCGGCGGGGTTAGTGGGTGAGATTGGACGATTTGTGCCACGAAAACGTTATGATGGAAAGTCGTAAATATCGTAAAAATGGAAATGAAAACATGAAATGGCAATATTTTCGATATTTATGGGGACATAGAGTTTCTCTGAGAGCGGATGAATGGTGGTGATTTTGTGGAGTAGAGGCGCGCAACGTGGTTGATAATTTGAAAGGGATTCGTTGTAATTAATGGTCGTCGTGACGTCTGTTTTAGTGGGGTGCCATACTGAGTGGAAAATCTGATTGTGTGTCTGATGGCGATTTTAGATGACAATAAAAGGAAATGGCCATTCCAGCAGAGTAGAAGTTGTTTGTTTTTCTTATGAAGAGGCGGAGAAATGGACATCAGTATGAAGTGGCATGGGAATATGATTCACATTTGATGGTTGATTTCCGACGATTTCGATGGAATTAGACGCAATGCAGCAGAAATAATAATTTATAATGTAAGAACGGATTCTTCAGTTACAAGAAAATCGATTCAAATGGATATCAGCAATTCACCACGATCACTGGTTTCGAATTCCTCACATTTTGAAGCATACTTCTACGAAACTATTTTAGACGCAAACCATTATAAGTTTGTTTGAGAATTTTTGTAAATATGCAAATTTCCATTGCATAGTTTTAGGTGACTAATGAATTTAATTTGGAGAAATGTCTGTACAGTGATTCGACGGTTTTTGCTACAGAGGTGGCTTATTTCTGAAAAACATTTTGAAAATTTAACTCTCAAAATTACCATCTCTTTATAGAGATGGTAATTTTGAATTACCATCTCTTTATATAAGGATCATCAATTCGGATTCAGAAGTAAGCATTCTACAGTTGAACAAGTACATCGAATAACACATGTAATCGAAAAGTCACTTGAAGAAAAAAAGATTTGTTCAAGCGTATTCCTTGACGTTTCTCAAGCCTTTGACAAGGTCTGGCACGAAGGCTTAAAGTTTAAATTACGACAAGTTCTGCCAGAGCACCTATATAATATTTTGAAGAACTACCTTACGAATAGACTATTCCGCGTCAAATGTGGAAATGAATATTCTGATTTCAGGGAGATAATGGCTGGGGTGCCGCAAGGAAGCGTTCTTGGCCCAGTCTCGTATCTATTATACACCCGTGATATACCGCAAGTAGAAGGCACTGAGCTAGCTACATTTGCCGACGACACTGCCATCTTGGCAGTAGGTAAAACGGTCGAAGATAGTACAGAAAAACTGCCAGAAGCTTTGGATAGAGTAAATGAATGGACAAAGGTTTGGCGAATCGCGCTTAACGAGACCAAATCTGTTCATGTACATTTTACTTATAGGAAAATAAATAATTTTCCGATCTTTTCAAACTCGGTTCAAATTCCGTTTGCAAACGAGGCTAAGTATCTTGGAATGACACCTGATGCAAAGCTGAAATGGAAAACGCACGTTATGAATAAACGCAAAGAACTAAAATAAATATAGAGAAATGTATTGGTTACTTGGAAAATATTCCAAGTTTAATATAGAGAACAAACTGCTTTTATATAAGCAAGTGCTAAAGCCCGTATGGACATATGGTATACAACTCTGGGGTTGTACCAAAATAACTAATATTAAAATTTTACAAACTTTTGAAAACAAAGTGCTAAGGGGTATTGTTAATGCGTCATGGTATATCAGAAATAGCGATATCCATAGAGATCTTGGCATCAAAACTATAGAAGACGAAATTCAAACCTACGCGAGAAAGCATAGAAGTCGACTAGAAAGTCACGTAAATATTACAGTCCTCCAAGTTTTGGAAGAAAGAAATTTACTGCGCCGTCTAAAAAGAACCAAACCTTTAGACTTAGCGCGATAAGTAACCGCGTCTAAACTGCGGAGCTGGCAGGAACTTCTAATGGGAAGGTCCCTGCAAAACATCCTTATTACGTGAAATGAAAACTACTTGATAAGTCGAAAACTTAGTTGTAGTAAAAATGAAAACAAGTCTGTTTTGAAGGGAGGTGTTTTAGTGGGTAAGAATCCCACACTACTATGAGCACGCGCTGTCGATCCTCATAGTGCATTGTTGAAGATTTCCACCTACCCTCGGGGAAAAAAAAAAAAATATATCCTTATATAAGCAGGATTGTGTTCTTAGGACCAAAGGCGATCAGAAAAGCCACAGCCGACAGATTCTCTACATCATAGAAAAAACTTAATATTGATGAAGGTAACAGTGAGAACTTGTGGAATTTTAACTGGAATACAGATGTTACAAGAAAAAATCAAAGAAGAAGTGCACCCAGCTTCAAGCAGAGAGTACGGAGGGCCTGTATCGGGAGCTAGAGATAATATCTTCCCCGATTGCTGATGTAAATTAGGTTATCCAGGCGCTGCGATGACATAATATACAAGAGCGCAACCATGTTCAAAATAGCCGCACAGGGTTAGGTTAGGTTAGGTTGGAGGGTAGTGCACCTAAATGCTTATCACTGGGAACATTCAGTCCATTGTGTTTCCCTTTCTAGTGGAACATATACTTAAACGATTATCTTGGGGTTGATTTTGTTGTGAACGAGCCTGCGCTCTTTATGAAGCCTATCATGTTCCTTAGTGGGACTTATATGAGATCCACTGTCGGCCATACCATAAGCTGCGAGATATGACATAGTCGCTTCTGGCGTACCATGCGGAGTTAATCAGTTCTCTTGCTTTTAGGTCTATTTTCCTTTTCAGTTCACCAATTGGAGTTCCGAGTGTGTTGAAAATCCAATGCTGATCGCTTTTTAGCTAGTTCATCTGCTGTCTCGTTTCTTTTTATATTGATATGTCTGGGAAAACAGCAGAGAGTTGAGTGTTGCATATTCTGTTCAACGTGTTACGGCATTTGGAAAGAGTTTGTGATTGTGCTTTGATTGCCGCTTTGGTGTCGTGAAATAAGGCCAAGTGAAATAAGTCAAAAACGCCTTTAACTCGGCAAATTGGACATTCATAAGGAGATCGCTAGCCAGAATGGATACTCCATACTACGTATTGAGGATAGTTACAAGCTACTTCACCAACAGGAAGTTAAGGTACCAAACCGACGAGGGGGTAAAGTACTACAACGTCACGGCAGGTGTCCCACAAGGATCGGTACTAGGCCCTTTCTTATGGAATATCATGTACGACGGAGCATTGCCACAACGAGTTAAGATAATCGGGTTCGCTGACGACATTGCCGTGGTTATCGTGGCTAAACACATCCACGAAGTAGAACCAGCGACAAACGAAGCAATCGGAAAAATTAAAGACGGGCTAGGATCCGCCGGCTTAGAATTAGCAGACCACAAAACTGAAGCTGTTCTTATAACAAGTCGAAAAGCTATTGAATATGCGAATATTCAAGTCGGAACACAGACTACAAGAACCATTGAAGCAGTTAAGTACTTAGGAGTAATGCTCAACAACAGGTTAAAGCTTAAAACACACGTGGAATACTCGAGCAAGAAGGCTTCACTACTGCAGGCAGCCCTTTCTCGAATACTCCCAAACATCGGTGGCTCTGGATATGCTAGACGGTTTTTACTATCCAGAGTGGTTAGCTCGGATCTCTTATACGATGCACCGGTTTGGACGGCGGCGTTAGCAACGATAGAAACACGGAGAGAACTATCGTCAACATACAGGCTATGCGCGATAAGAACACTCAGCGGTTTCCGAACAATATCGGACGAAGCAGCCTGTGTCATAGCCGGAATGATCCCCATCGACATCCTCGCAAGCGAGATGGTAAAGATCTACGAAAGGAGAACCTCGATTCATTAAGAGGTATTGTCATCAGATATCGTCAAGAGGATAGAGGTGGAGGAGAAGGCAACATCACTAGCTATGTGGCAAGTCAGGTGAGATAACAGTACAAAAGGTAGATGGACCTACAAGCTGATCCCCACCATTGGGGTCTGGACGAAGTGAGTATTTGGGGACTGCAACTATCACCTTACGCAGTTCCTATCGGGTCACGGTGGCTTCCGCAAATATTTACACAGATTTGGACATGATAACTCACCTCTCTGTCCACATTGTCCAGACCAGGAGGAAGATACAGAGTATGCAATATTCCATTGCAATCGCTTTACAGAATGGAGAAATAACCTGCCAAGTCCACCATTACCTATAGACCAAATGCTGCGGTCAGAGGAGAATTGGCTGGAAATTTGTACCCTTATAAGGAATGTGCAAAAAGAGCTCCGAATAATTGAGAGAGCAAGGAGAGCTGAAGCAGCAATACAAGAAGCATAGCATTAATTGCTAACCAGCCCCGCGAAGTAATACCTTACGGCAGTCCCGCGAGGAGAGTGGTAGATGTGTGCAGGGTGTGGATTAGTACGTAGGCGCATTCGTAGCATCGATTATTCGGGCTTGCGAATCGTGCATGCTAGCTGCCCGGGCTACTATTATCTTTCCAAGATTACCACATCACTTGGCGCAACCAAAAAAAAACAAAAGTACCACAATTCAAGTGAACTATCGGATGTAAAAACGGGCGTCAACTAATAGGGAGTCTAATTGTTAGGCTATCAAAAAAAGGGTTTACCTAGTGTGCGCTGTCTGGCGCTGAGCCGGACACTTGTAAAGGAAGTGAAGAATTGTTTCTTTATCGTTAGTATTCTTGCAGCTGCCACTTAGTTTAGGTTTTACTTATGGTACATCTTATATGTTTGTGTGTCAGAAGAGAGTTGAAAAAACTCTTAAATTCTTTATAGTAAAAGTTTACGACTGTTCAATTTAGAATTTTAGAAAATATTAGTTCAAAATTCGCGCAAATTTTCAACGATATTTAGTTGAGTAAATATTCTCTCCACTTCTGCGTTAGATAATGGGAGCACTAATATTGTAATCGCAAATCTTGCGAGATCGGAGTACGCGTTCTCATTCGCAGCATCTTTGTGGTTGAAAGCTTCACACCAGAATGATTCTGGGCTTGAAATATTCGTCCAACTCATGAGCATAAACTTATCCCACTGCGTTTTGATCTTTACAGATTGCTCTGCATTCATACTAAACTCCTGTAGAAGTGGAGTCAACGAGCCTCTGGTTGTACGCAAGCATTCATGAATGGACATCAAATTTATTTGCTTCAAGGTTTTCAAATTCGCAGGCATCCGTTGTTGCAATTCGTAAAGCAGTTTAATTAAAAAAAAAGCTTACAATTGGCTCGAAATGAATTTTCCTGTTTAACCCTTATCCTGTACTTAGAAAAAAAACACATATGGTATTTGTGGGTCAAATTTGCCCAATACATTTTTTATTTAGCAATCACAATTTTCACATGTAATTTCTTGTTTGGAATGGTTTTTGCAAATAAATTTTAAACATTTTCTACATTTTGTTGAATATTTTGTGCTATTGGAGCGATTCGGACACATGTAGCAGCGAGATCGCTTCAAAGTTGACACTGTAGGTTGTTCTTGAGCGTTTTTTTGTTGACGTTGAACCACTGATCTTCCCGGAGCACTGTATGGAAAAGAAGTTCGACGGGAGATTGAACCAAAGCTTCCCCTAATTCCTCTAAAAAAATCCTTCGTCTAAAATTTTTTCCTTTATTCCAATTTGGAAAAATAGACATGTATATCACTAAAGCATTATAGACTGATATATCCACAATGTTATAAAATAACGTCTGTGGCCACCTTTTTGTTCTTCGCTTACATGTGTAAATGCGAATAAGTTGGTCAAGACTATCTACCCCTGATTTCGTGGAGTTGTGGTATTTTATTATTTCCGGCTTTTGTACATCATCGGTTACCTCTTTATCGTAATGCAAGGTGCTAATGAGAATGACTGCTCGGTTTTTCTTCGGAACATATGCAACAGGAGTTGTATCGTTGTTGTTATCAAAAAAGATATGGGAAAATTTATCCGGCTTTCCTTTCAAATCCAAAATTTGTGGCGGCAATCATCTTTTATTTTTTTGCACTGTTCCAACTATCGTAAGTTTTCTTTTTATCAACTCGATTCCTAATTCGTGTAAAGTAAAGAAATTATCACAAGTAATGTTCCTGCCGTTCAAGTCTTTTATGAGGTCTAGAACTACACGATTGCCTTGATTTCGTTCGGGCTTACAATTTCTATCCTTATCGGTGTAAACTTGCAGAAACCAGGCGAAACTTGTTTTACTATCACACAGAGCCCATACTTTCCTGGCTTAAATGGAATGTATTGCTTGAAAGAACATCTCCCAGAATATGTTACTAATTGTTCATCTACAGTAACACAGTCATCTGGGTTGAATGTTTTTCGTAAATTCCATTCCCATCTATTCCAGAAATCTCTTATTGGAGCGAGTTTATCCCATGCTCGTCGTTCATTCCTGTCACACTATTTATCGAAACGTATAACTCGCAATATATTCTGGAATCTTCAAAGACTCATTGTAGCTTTGAAAATTGGCCTTCCCTTGCAGTCATTCTACAAACTTTCCAAGGCCTCTCCGTGGAACCGAAAAACTCCAGCCAGCAAAAGTAGTCCAATACAGGATTCGATAGAAATCTCATCAACTCTAATCCAGCTTTCTCTAAATACGCTTACCCCTAAAAATGAAAGGATCCCCTTTTGATAACAAAAAGAAAAAAACATAGGAAACAAAACACTCTTTACCTTCAATGTTTGTCATGTTATAATAATATCGATGATATCAGGTGGTAAACACAAATGAAAAGCCGATTTTATATCGGTAACTCGGGAGACAGCATAATGAGTCGGTCCTGGGGAAGTGTTCATAACATTTTCTGCTCTACGACGGCCAATCGAAAAATCTCTTATTGGCCACCTAGACCATTTATAATTTCTCCTTCTTCCTTGTTAGTCAGTGCTTGTGGAATGGAAACGTATAAATTGGTTCATTGTATTGATGAGAAATGGAAATGTCAAAAATTGGAAATTCACGGTGAAAGTCGTTCTTCTATTTTTGTTTTTCTATTGCTACTTTGAATTTTAAAAAGTACTAATTGGAAAGAAATGCCATATCAAAAAATTTTCAAAAGCAGTCAAAAAAAATATTGAATCCAGCTAAAAAACCAGCCGGCTGGATTTAAAAAATTTTCCAGCTAAATCCATATCAATCCAGTCAGATCTGACTGGAAAGCAGTCAAACGGTTGCTTATTTCTCAACATGTTTTGCTGAAATTTGGCTTTATTTCACTTTTCGAAAGCGAAATAAGGCCAATTTTCGAAAGTTGGTCTTATTTCACGGCACCGCTGAATACTTCATTACTTGCCAAGAAAAGTATATTTATAACATTATTTTACTCTACTATGAAAATCAATTGGTAAAAATATAAAAAAAAGAAAAAAAAAGTAAAGTTTGAGAACACTTGTGTATAAATTATTTGGAAGAGCAATGGACTTCAGCGATAACAGTTTGTTGGTCTCCATCTTCTGTAGGTTGATGTACGTGGGCAATGTCAATCAGTTGATCAATGTTCTCAATTTTTATGGAACTATCTTCTTTGCGGCGTCGGATATAAACCACACCATGCATGGAATAGGCTGAGAATATGTGCTTTTGGTGCTTAAGCTTGGTTGGCAGTCGAAAAATTCCTCGATAATGCGGTGTTCGGCTTTCGTGAAGAAAAATTGGTTTATTTGTGACGAAGCCAATGTCAGGTTGACAAAAATTCCCCAGGTTTTCCTTTCTTAAGTCAGCAAGTGCCTTCAACATCAGGAATTTATCAAGTGTCGAAAAGAATTTCATAATTATGACAGCAATAATTTACATAAACTCTTCTTGTCGCAGCATCACAATGAAACAATTTGTCAGTGACTGGCAAATGATGGTATCCGTTGGCATTTCATTCCCCCTCTCGCTTCATACTTCAACGGAATATGGGGTCATGTCGGTGAAACTACATTTGAGACGCGTAATCGGTTCATCCATTCTTACACTTGAGCAAATGCATAATTTTCTTACGCAAATCGAAGCAGTTATAAATCCTCGTTTTTTATGTGCCTCCTCTGACAGTGATTGGAATTATCTAACTCCCTCTCATTTCCTTATAGGTCGCTCTTTTAAGACTCTGCCTGAAAGTGACTTGCTTGAGGCTCTGATTAACCGCTTGACGTAATGGGAAACTACGCAAAATATGTACCAAGGGCTCTAGGAGAGGTGGCACTAGGAATACTTAATATCCCCCTAACAACGCCCAAAATGGAGCCAACAGAAGCGAAACCTCCAGCTCGGGGACGTCGTGGTCATTAAGAGCGATAAAGTAGCGCCTTCTAAATGACGGCTAAGGAGAGCGATCCAATGTCGTCCAGGAGACGATGCTATAGTCAGAGTAGTGACGCTGCGAACATCTAATGGAACCTTCAATTGTCCTATCATCAAGATAGCCTTACTACCTGCATCCTGAAACACTGTTCCAGGGGGGGCGGGATGTTAGGGAGCCATAAAGTAAAATTATTACATGTAAATCTCAACCCGCTAAATGTCATTTTCTATTTGCCCCAAAAATATTTTGAATTACTCTTTCGTTTAAAATCCCGTTAAACATTGTCAGAAAAGAGCCATCGAGCTATGCAGATCAATAAATTTAATTGGCAAATTTAAGGGTTCTTTTTTTCTATTTGCTTCGTTTAACCTTCAACAATGATTTTTCGTGGTCGTCAGCAAGGAAAAATACAAGGAGAAACTTTAAAAAAAGAAAATTCAAGGAGATACGACGGTGAGTCCAGACCCCAATTAAATTGACACGCGCCAGTTGTAAGGTTTTGTTCTTTAGATATATTTTTTCAATCTCACATTTTAGTTATACTCATTATGCTACAGGCTCTTCTCTACTTGCACTCAGTTTAACCCAATGACTGTGTTGAATTTAGGTATACGAAAATAATTATTCACAGTCAGTAGGTCGTGTGAGGGGTTTAACGGCAGCAAAACAGGTGCAGTACTCGTACACTTGTCGCCGAACACGCGCCAATACTTAAATCGTCTGATTTTAGTCTACCCTTGTGTTAAGTGTTCACACTAACTATTTCACTTAGTTAATCCATATGCACCCGACTGATAAAATTTTTTATTTTTATGTCCGGCGATACATTTTGTTTGACTTCTAATACCTTGACAATAAGACAACTTATTCAGATGTGTTTCTGAAGCGACTGCGATTACGCTGGAGTAATGGGGCATTGGCATGAAACTCGTACGGTATAACCAGTTGAAAACGTGAAGTGAAATGTTCAGATCAAAATAAAATATCTTTCAAACAGTGAATATCCTATAAAGAAAATGTTTAAATTTCGTGTAAGAAACTTACTCCTTGTGTGTTTATTATGGAATGAAGTCAACGAAAGTCTAGACGCTGCAAACCCGTTCTCAAGTGATGGGGTGTTCCCTATGTATTTCGGATTTCTGTGGAATTATCTTGATTATTCTTCTAGCGATTATGAAGCACCGGGACCATCAGCACCGGGACCATCAGCACCGGGACCATCAGCACCAGGACCATCAGCACCGGGACCATCAGCACCGGGACCATTTTCACCGGGATCATCAGCACCGGGGATATTAGGTCCGGGACCATCAGCACCGCAATCACACATTCTTTTTGAACCAGCACCAGATCCTGAAGAGCCACCCGAGGATGATCAACAAGCGCCACCAGACCCTGAAGGGCCACCCGGGGACGATCAACAACCACCGCCAGACTCTGAAGGGCCACCCGGGGATGATCAACAACCACCACCAGACACTGGAGGTCCACCCGGAGATGACCAACAACCACCACCAGACTCTGAAGGCCCACCCGGGGATGATCAAAATCCACCACCAGACCCTGGGGGGCCACCCGGGGACGATCAACAACCACCGCCAGACTCTGAAGGCCCACCCGGGGATGATCAACAACCACCACCGGACACTGGAGGGCCACCCGGGGATGATCAACAACCCCCACCAGACTCTGGAGAACCACCACCAGACTCTGAAGGACCACCACCAGACCCTGAAGGGCCACCCGGGGACGATCAACAACCACCGCCAGACTCTGAAGGCCCACCCGGGGATGATCAACAACCACCACCGGACACTGGAGGGCCACCCGGGGATGATCAACAACCCCCACCAGACTCTGGAGAACCACCACCAGACTCTGAAGGACCACCACCAGACTCTGAAGGGCCACCCGGGGACGATCAACAACCACCGCCAGACTCTGAAGGCCCACCCGCGGATAATCAACAACCACCACCGGACACTGGAGGTCCACCCGGAGATGACCAACAACCACCACCAGACTCTGAAGGCCCACCCGGGGATGATCAAAATCCACCACCAGACTCTGGGGGGCCACCACCAGACTCTGGGGGGCCACCACCAGACTCTGGGGGACCACCACCAGACTCTGGAGGACCACCACCAGACCCTGAAGGGCCACCCGGGGACGATCAACAACCACCGCCAGACTCTGAAGGCCCACCCGGGGATGATCAACAACCACCACCGGACACTGGAGGGCCACCCGGAGATGATCAACAACCACCACCAGACTCTGGAGAACCACCACCAGACTCTGAAGGACCACCACCAGACCCTGAAGGGCCACCCGGGGACGATCAACAACCACCACCAGACCCTGAAGGCCCACCACCAGACTCTGGGGGACCACCACCAGACCCCGAAGGGCCACCCGGGGACGATCAACAACCACCGCCAGACCCCAAAGAGCCACCCGGGGATGATCAACAACCACCACCGGGCACTGGAGGTTCACCCGGAGATGATCAACAACCACCAAAAGACTCTGAAGGGCCACCCGGAGATGATCAAAAACCACCACCAGACTCTGGAACACCACCACCAGACTCTGAAGGGCCACCCGGGGATGATCAACAACCACCACCGGACACTGGAGGTCCACCCGGAGATGACCAACAACCACCACCAGACTCTGAAGGCCCACCCGGGGATGATCAAAATCCACCACCAGACTCTGGGGGGCCACCACCAGACTCTGGGGGGCCACCACCAGACTCTGGGGGACCACCACCAGACTCTGGAGGACCACCACCAGACCCTGAAGGGCCACCCGGGGATGATCACCAACCACCACCGGACACTGGAGGTTCACCCGGAGATGATCAACAACCACCACCAGATTCTAAAGGGCCACCCGGAGATGATCAAAAACCACCACCAGACTCTGAAGGGCCACCCGGGGATGATCAAAAACCACCACCAGCCTCTGGGGGACCACCGCCAGACCCTGAAGGGCCACCCGGGGACGATCAGCAAACACCGCCAGACCCTGAAGGGCCACCCGGGGATGATCACCAACCTCCACCGGACACTGGAGGTTCACCCGGAGATGATCAACAACCACCACCAGACTCTAAAGGGCCACCCGGAGATGATCAAAAACCACCACCAGACTCTGAAGGGCCACCCGGGGATGATCAACAACCACCACCGGACACTGGAGGTTCACCCGAAGATGATCAACAATCACCACCAGACTCTGAAGGGCCACCCGGGGATGATCAACAACCACCACCAGACTCTGAAGGGCCACCCGGGGATGATCAAAAACCACCACCAGACTCTGGGGGACCACCACCAGACCCCGAAGGGCCACCCGGGGACGATCAACAACCACCGCCAGACCCCAAAGAGCCACCCGGGGATGATCAACAACCACCACCGGGCACTGGAGGTTCACCCGGAGATGATCAACAACCACCAAAAGACTCTGAAGGGCCACCCGGAGATGATCAAAAACCACCACCAGACTCTGGAACACCACCACCAGACTCTGAAGGGCCACCCGGGGATGATCAACAACCACCACCGGAATCTGAAGGGTCATCCGGAGATGATCAACAACCTGCACCGGACTGTCAAGGGTCATGCGGAGATGATCAACAACCTGCACCGGACTGTGAAGGGTCATGTGGGGATGATCAACAACCTGCACCGGACTGTCAAGGGCCATGTGGGGATGATCAACAACCTGCACCAGACTTTGGAGGGTCATCCGGGGATGATCAACAACCTGCACCAGATTGTCAAGGGCCATGTGGGGATGATCAACAACCTGCACCAGAATCTGAAGGGTCATCCGGAGATGATCAACAACCTGCACCGGACTGTGAAGGGTTGTGCGGGGATGATCAACAACCTGCACCGGACTGTGAAGGGTCATGCAGGGATGATCAACAACCTGCACCAGACTTTGGAGGGTCATCCGGGGACGATCAACAACCTGCACCGGACTGTCAAGGGCCATGCGGGGATGACCAACAACCACCACCGGAAACTGGAGGTTCACCCGGAGATGATCAACAACCAACACCAGACTCTGAAGAGGCACCCGGGGATGATCAAAAACCACCACCAGACTCTGGAGGATCACCACCAGACTCTGAAGGGCCACCCGGGGATGATCAACAACCTGCACCGGACTGTCAAGGGCCATGTGGGGATGATCAACAACCTGCACCAGACTCTGGAGGGTCATCCGGGGACGATCTGGAATCAACACTTAGTATAGTCTTACCAACAACAATAGCTTCTTCCGGCACCTTAGCCCCACTGGTCGGCTGAAACCTTCGCTTTCTAATGAAACTGTTAAGAACAATTCATACAGAGTCCTCGCATTCTCTAACTGCATTAAATGAAACCTCGTTTTTTAAAGATAGTTAAGCTATTCAAATTATTTTCTTGTATTTGAATGACTTTATTAATAATAAAGTTTACAGTTTTCATTCGGGAGGAACATTTGTTTTAAATAAGTTATTGAGATTGACAAATTTGAAAATGGTTTTTCGCAGTCGGTAGCAAGGAAGACTTAAATTTCTAACCAATCTTGCTAGCATGAAACCGCAGTACTTGGAAGAGGTTAAATGCTACAAGTGTCATCTCTTGCAAGACAAACATGGCATTATTCATCAATTTTCAATTGCCAATGAGACGGTGTATCCCCCGTTCATTTACAAGCAGAGCTCCAAATGATCTTTGACTTACTGAGAAGAAAGAAATCAGTGGGAATCAATTGCATGCCTGTTATGTTTAGAAATAAAACCACTATATTCCATTTATGAATATACAACAAGAATTATTGTTAGTACTAGTATAAATGTTAGAGAACGATGTGATAGCTTGGGGCGCTGGTAACTGACTGACTTACTAGTCTGCGAGCCTATGCAGCATTACATCACAACACTCCTCTCGTCTTAATTTTGTATAGCTTCCTTCGGTTACGAACGTTAAGATCAGATTGAAATCGGACGAAATGTTTAGATGATCCCACTGACTTCCTTAACACTATCGGCGCTGAAAGGAGCTGGCCTCGTCAGGTGGCCAATGCATGGTAACCCTAGTATGGGTTCCAGGTCACAGCAACGTTGATGGCAACGAACATGCTGATGAACTGGCCAGGCGAGTCTAAGCCCTCCACTGCTCACTTGCGGAACTTGTTCACACCCCGCTCGGAGCAATTAAGGCAAACATCTACTCAATCCTTCTTAGAAAAGCTAACCTTAAATGGTCTAGGTTAATGAACTGCGTCATATCCAGAAGGATGCGGCCCAACTACAACAAAACCAAAACAACCGCCCTATTGAACAGAACGCGCAAAGACATTGCCCGTACAATCGCGATAATCACTGGACACTGGCCGGTAGGAGAGCACGCAGCCAAACTAGGTATTCCATATAATACAAACTGCCGCAGTTGCAACATAGCCACCGAAAAGGAAACAATCATCCACTACATGTGCACTTGTCCGGCACTAGCCAGGGCTAGACATGAAGCATTAGGCAAACCCTCCTATAATTCACTTGAGGAGATCTCGGGTAAAAATATAAATGAGCTAATCCTCTTTTTAAACTCCACAGGCTGGCTCTAGATTGTCCTCACCAACACACATCAACATGCAAGGTCACATGACCGTGGTATCAAAACGGCACAACTGTGCTAATTGGGTTTTTGTTTCACAGAACCGCCACTTCTACCTACCTACCTACCTACCTACCTATCGGCGCTGGAGCTCCTTGGCTGGTTAGACTCTGAGAAAACGGCTGGGTTTCATTCTTATCTTTCGGGGTGGTGGTCGGTGTTGAGATTTTAACTTAGACGTTGACGTAGCGAATTCATTTGAAGATAGAACACCACGAATTAGATTTTAATGTCTGCGAGTTTTCCCCTTTTGAATTCAATCTTGTATTATACTTCTTCTTCCCTATCATAGTGTGCACCCCACCAGGTATCCATTTTGGACCACGAGCTTAATTGCGAATGAAAATTTGTTGATTTTGCTGATACCTTGATAGAATTGGTTCTATGGCTTTTGATTGTGATCGAGCAGACTTCAATTGAGACATTGTTACTTGCCAGTGTTATTCTGTGTTGAGCTATAAGAAGTAAGAAAGGTCTAGCACATGCACAAATGTAACTCAACATGAAGACCATTTAGAACACTGGGAGAAGGAGTGAAAAACCGGCGCATATCATCTGGATCTAACTTAAATTTACTTCTTACCGCAGTTACACCTTCCGCTTTAAGGTTTCTCCAGAGTTCTTTTAAGCTAAGTGAAGGATCAAGTCTTTTTAATAAAAACGTTCTCTTAAGCGAGCGAATTGCAGCAATGACGTTTTTACGAGCAACCGTGTATTGCCTTCTTTTTAACTTTCTAACTCTTTCTTTTATCATTATTATTATATATGTACATATGTCCTATAAAAACGCTCTCTCTCCCTAACATATAATTTAATATCCTTGCTGTACGAAGGGCAAAGTATAGATTTCACACGTTTAGTGACAATAGGAACGTAGTCATTAAATAGTCTCCTTACAATAGAATTAAATAGCTTATCTTTATCACTAAGGTCAGGTGAACTATAAATTTCGTACCAGTTAAAGTCGTTACTGTCTCGTTCAAGGACTGCTAAATCAAAGCTTCGAAATGATCTGTAACTATAAAAACCACTGTCACGTGTCTCGTTAACATGAAAATCAAGAGAACAAAATAAATAATTGTGAATAAATTCAGAAGTGGGCCTAACTTGATCATTACTGAGAACTCTGCACTTTGAACTAGTCAAGAATAGATCAATCAAAAAAGGATTGGTGGTCGACTGAAAACTTGTGGGATACCAATTGTTAATAACTGACAGTCCCAGTTTATCACAAAGTGTAACAAACGTGTGGTGCAGTTATTAAATAAAAGATTAACATTAAAATCGCCACCTATTAACACATGATCATACTATGGACTTAACTTTAGCAAGATATTCTCCAATTCGTTCAGATTATCCTCTTTAAAACAGTTTGGGGGACAGTTAAGAACATGTAGTAAGCATTTTCAACGGAATTGTTAAACTCAATGCAAAAAAACTGGACAACTTGACGAATAGATATTTTTGGACGAAATATTCTCTCTAACGTACATACACACACCACCTCCAATTCTGTCTACACGATCATTTCTAAACAATTTAAAACCAAGAAACGAGTTGTGACGAAATACTACAATTAAGCCATTTTTCAGACACCATAACTCCATCTAACTTGGAAGTACTAAACATCTGGTAAAGAACAGTATGCTTGGGTCGTATACTTCCTGCATTTAGGTGACAGATATTCAGACCGTTGAATGCGCCGCACAATATGTTGAGATCGCTCTTTACATTGACAGGATCTACACCGAATACCATTAAGTTAAAACATTAAAAACAAACCTAAACCATTTTAGAATATAGTAAAAGTCATATAAGGTAATAATAAGCAAATTCCCTGCCTCGAAAATAGTGGTAACATAGTATTACACCGATCTTGACTAAGCGAGAAATTTGCAGAAAATCTGATTCATCATATAGTTTTAGGTTAATTAAGTATTTTTTTTTCTAAAGTTATATTATTTTATTATTCTTTATTTTACTTATAAAACAAAAGAGGCATGCTATCACACACTTTACAATACAGAGATATGATGATATAAAAAAAAAAAAAGAGCACGTATATCGGATAAGTGGTTCTCGAGTTATTAAGCCATTAAAAGAAAAACGTGTTGCGTTTTATATATATTCCTAATATATTTGAGTGCAGTTTAAATGTGCCAGGCAAGCACGGGCCAGCTAGTTAGATATAAAACGAACTACTGGATTGCTATGAACCAGAAAATCTTTTGAATACACTTCTTCCGGATCTACTACGGATATATTCATGTATAGAGGAAAATAAATCGACATCAAATGACGCCCTGATCTAAAAAGAACCCCATATTGCCCCAAAAGAAGTAGCTAAGAGTAACATAATACAAGCAAAGCTTAAATGTATATCATTTCACATAATAATACAAAAATTGCACTTGTTTTTAATATGCAACTTTTTAACTGAATGAGAGTTAATCACCAAATTAACTTGCTCCTTGTCCTTATTCGCGACAAAGCGTCCAAATGAGCTCTATTTGCAGCTTCATTAACGTCATTCGAAAGAGTTTCACTGAATAGCAACTTACTGCATACAAATCAGCATAATGAGGCCGTCTCTCTGACATTATACTGCTCCCTTTCCAATGGATAACCTTAAAGCCCTTTCAGCCAGTTTGCTTTCCTTTGAATTCATTTTGCATACCAAATGAGACGCAAAGTAATTACTATATGCATATGCTCCAACCAGAAAGTATTTATAAAAAATTTCATAAAAAAAAAAAAGATACCACCATTTAACATGAATGGCGCTAATCCCATGTACCGACTTTATGCGCTCAAGGATTTAATAATAAATACAACCTGCAATATTCATAAACTGTTTATTTGAACAGGAAAAAAAGACCATCGCTGATCACTTGAGCATTCATTGAAACTCGTAATTACAAAAAGGAAAAGTTTTAAATGATTTGCGTGAATGTGTCTGAATACGAAATCTACATTCATCGTGAAATGAATCTGTTTTTGTGCAACAAATCCACTTAGTCCCACCCGTTTTAAATTTAATTGGTTCGAGATAACAACTTTATATGTAGATTGTGGTGTGCAACACATCCTTTTCCACATACGGTTTACCATGCACAGTACCATTTCGAATTTATATCCATCAGTAACCCACTTACTGACATTTTAGTCTACCATTCCAATGAGAAAAAATCCTCTTTTCGTTAAAAATAAAATAAATCTGTTTTTAACCAATTTTGGTATGTCCTTTCACTGTAAATGTACTTATAAATAGTTTAGAACTTTTCACGAGGATTTTTCATAATTACCTGTTGACTTTCATTATTGATTTAGTGGCTATTGGACGTGAAATGCGAAGCAGCTACTGTGGCTGAAGCATTTAACTCCAGAGGGAACTTCAGTGGTGGTTGTTTGTACAACAAGCAAATAGACTTTGTTTGCTGAAATGACCCGTTAGCTAATGGCCAATTGAGTTTCAGTTAGTTTATTGACTACACAAGGGAACAAAATTAGACTTTTTTTTTGTTGCATGGAATTTTATAACTGTTGTTTACTAATTCGAGGTCGCTGATTTCAAATATAACCTCAATTTTTCTCTAGCAGCTTCAGTTTTTGAGATACACCTACCGGCCATCTTTCTTACTAGTTTCGCTTAACTTTTATAAAACCGATGTGCTTTTTTTTTTTTAAGTTTTTTTTACACAATGTCCACGTCGAGAAATATCTGCAAAAACGATCCCAACTATTTTTGTAACATCTGCGGTGAATATACATTCAAAAATTGTAGACTTAGTGTGTCGGAGTTCGCAAAACAGGTGTATTTGGATTATTTTGGATTTCTTTTGGACACCCGCGACAAGTACTGGGTGCCTAATATGGTGTGTAAGACATGCGTCGAGTCTTTGAGGTTATGGACGAATAAGAAAAGACCCCATTTCAAGTATCAAACACCAATGATCTGGCGGGAACCTTCGAATCATCAGGATGATTGTTATTTTTGTGTGGTTGATATATACGGGATTAACAAAAAAACCGGTGCAAATGGTTTTACCCTAACTTGATATCCGTTACTCGACCAGTCCTGCACTCTGGCGATGCGCCGCTGCCGGTACCAGCAGTATCTTCATCTACACAAAATGATCACGAAGAAAAAAACCCTTCAAGTGATGAAAGTGTGGCAATTGACTTTAAACCAGATATTTCTTCTGAGCCCCGGCCATTTAATCAGGAAGAGCTCAGCGCATTAGTCAGAGACCTTGGCCTTTCTAAAAAAAGCATCGGAGATTCTAGCTTCTCGATTAAAGCAAAGAAATCTTTTAATCCGAGAAACAAGAATTTCGTATTATCGTAAGAGAGAGACAGACTTGCTTTCATTCTTTTCTGAAGATGATGACTTTGTTTACTGTTCAGATATTCCTGGTTTATTGACAGCAATGGGAGTACAAAATTATGATCCAAATGAATGGCGTTTATTTATTGATTCCTCTAAACGTAGCCTGAAATGTGTACTCATGCATAACGGCAATAAGCTGGGTTCGTTACCGATTGCACATTCAACTAAAGTCAAAGAAGAGTATGCTACTGTAGCTTCTGTTATGGGTAGAATCAAGTACAACGAATACAAGTGGCTGTTATGTGTGGATCTGAAAATGGTGAATTTTCTTCTCGGCTAACAAGGAGGCTATACAAAATATCCGTGTTTTATTTGTCTGTGGGATAGCAGAGCTAAGTCTGAGCACTGGATTTGAAAAGACTGGCCTTCCAGGCTAACTATGGTTCCGGGACAACTGAATGTGATAAATGAACCACTAGTGTCTAGGGATCGCATAATACTGCCACCTTTGCATATCAAACTAGGGCTCATGAAACAGTTTGTCAAAGCTCTGAACAAGGATGGTGATTGTCTTAAATACATCTCTAAAAAGTTCCATAATTTAAGTACAGAGAAACTGAAAGCCGGAATTTTCGATGGTCCACAAATAAGAAGGTTAATTAAGGACGAAAACTGTAACAGTCATATGACTGATATCGAAAAAAAAGCCTGGAATGAATTCGTTTGGATTGTAAAGAATTTTCTTGGAAACAAAAAGGATGATAGCTATGCGAGCACGTAGAAGAGATGTTGTCGCGCTTCAAGCAGCTTGGTTGTAATATGAGCATCAAAGTGCACTTTCTCCACAGCCATTTAGACCGTTTCCCTGAAAATCTTGGTGATCTGAGTGAAGAGCAAGGGGAACGGTTCCATCAAGATATTCGAACTATGGAGGAGCGGTACCAGGGTCACTGGAATGCCCACACGATGGCGGACTACTGCTGGAGCATTAAAAACAGCCCTTGTGAACCAACTGAAGGAAGAAAATCTTATAAAAGAAAATTTTTTGATATGTAGTAGTTGTTTTTTAAATATTTTTTTAATTAAAATATTTTTTTCTTAAAAAAAAACTTTTTTTTTTATATCTCAAAAACTAAAGCTGATACAAAAAATCAGACTTTAGATCTAAAATCAACACCCCGAAAATCTATAATATTAGTCATAATATTGCATGCAACAAAAATGCTGTTCCCTTGTGCTATTGGTGTTAGTATCACATCAACTGAGGTACTATTTAATGTAAAAATTCGATCCCACATTTTGCGGAGATATCGACAAATAGAAGGAAAATACGTTTAAAAAAATGCCTTAGGACGACTAGATTTCCAGAGGAACCTTTCAAGATTCAAGATTCAAGATTTTTTTATTTCCATTTCAATATAACAATTCATTAAAGATATAATAAAAGAATTTAAATGTAATACATTATGATAATAGATACATATATAATAATATAGACGAATTCTGGGTATAATAATCACGAAATATGGAAATAATACACTTTGTGGTATAATACAACCAGTACCAAGTGTATGACTAATAATAAAATTAAGAACGATAGGATTAAAGCCGAAAAGGGAAGACGAGAAAGGAGAACGCGATGTACAGCGAGATGCAAATATCATTTTTATCATGCAAATCATTTTTTTTTTGAAAACAAAGATGAATATACCAAGAGAAGAACAATCGTAAAATGTGAATTAAACATAAATAAATAGTACGTTAAGATATAACTTGAAGTAGAGTCTCAACCTCAGATCTTGAAAGTAACCAAACTTTAAGTTTGTTTAAGAATTGGTTTCCATGTGTCACTAAAGTGGATATATCTGACGGCAGTTTGTTAAAAATGTAAGGTGCTATAGAAGTCAGAAAACGTCGATTGTGCTCTTTATTAACCCTAGGAACATCAACTGTAGACCCATTTCTCAACGAATATACTCCATTTCGTCTAAAGTGAATATTACCACTTCTTAAACCGACAAGCTTACCCTGCCATATACGGCAATAACCAATGACGGAAAACCTTAACCCTTCGATGAGCGAGAAGGTCTCTAGGGACTTTTGGATCTTTGAATGTTCACAAATCTTTTTGTGCATGTGCTAGAAGCTTGATGCTAACTGTGTTCCATAAAAATGCAATGCTGAATCGATTAAAACTAATTCCGAGGCGATAAGTGCACTCCATTCTGATTTTTATTTTTTTTTCGTTTTGAAAGCACTTAGTACGGTAATCAGGTAGAAGGTCCATAGGGACCTGTTTATGAATCATGTTCACTCGTTTTTTGCTTTGCTTAGCTAGTGTGAGACTATCGTTCTATAAGCAAACATCGCTACTACCGATGGAAAGTTTTGTTGAATTTGTCGGTAATTATACAAGCTACACCTGCAGATACAGGTTAGGATGTTGCGGATTTGGTGATAAATAACCGTACACGCTACCAACTAATGATCAAGAAAGAAAGGCGTGTAGTGGATGAAAGATATGCTGCATTTCAGTATGAGGAGAGCGATAATGAAAATGATGTTGATCAGCGATGAGGACGCTGACCTGACAAATCATCCAGAAGGTGTTGTGTCCGATATCGAAAGCGAAGTGAATGTGGAAATGAATGAAGATGAATTCGGTAAAGACGACGATGATGAAATAAGCTTCGTAAAGAAGCTGCTACTGCCAGTGCTGCCCGCCCGCGGGCTGAGACTGGTGCTGCCAATTTTATTTCCAAAACTGACACGAAATGAAACAAAGATCCACCAACGAGTAGTCATATTCGTCCGCATAACAATGTTGATTTACACCAGAAGCAAGCCAGGGCCATTGAAGAACATGATTAATAATCTATTTACAATCTTTCATTCTCTAATCACCGAAGATATGGCGCACATCATCATACGAGAAACGAATCGCAAAGCCAAGCAGATAATAGCAACATGGAATAAAGCGAGTCCAAGTAAGCAGAAGCAATGCAAACTGTTGATGCTTTTTTGGCTATCATTTTGCATGCTGGGATGTGTGAACCAAAAAGCGAGCCTGCTAAGGAACTATGGGCCCAACACATGCTCTAATATGCAAAGCCGCTTTGTCGCATAATCACCTCATGTCTATTACAAAATTCATTCGCTTTAATAACGCAATAGCACGGCCGGAGAGACTACTCAAAACTGCTGCTATTAATGATTTGTGGTTTATAATGCAGCCTACAATCCGCACGATTCGATGACCCACTCAAGGGTATGTATTATGCCAGATCAGGAGCGCAAGATTAATCAAGGCTAAAATGTCGTATTTCGATTGGCTGGATACTAACTGAACAATCTCAACGTTAAATGTGGCAGAAATATTGATGAGACGAAAAACTGCATATATTGGAACTGTACGCCCAAACAAAACATTCGTTCCACCCGAGTTTTTGAAAAGGGGTCTGCCCCTTCGTTTACGCCCCGTGCCAATCGGCCGTCATTTCACTTATGTCGTGTGGAGTACAAACACCAACGGAAAACCCGAGCGTATTGCTTTACCTGCAATAGAGCGGTTTATTCTGAACACTCTGCACTATTACATCGGTGCCAAACCTGCACTGCTGCATTAGCTGGACAACCACAAATATTTAATAAATAATTAAATTATTCAAATTACCTACAATTTAATTTCTCTCTACAATAGCATTTACGCACTTAATACAACCATAATTTAACAAACAAAGCCATCAATTCACAACTGCTTAGTGATAATTCAGTACATTTGTTGAAAAATTGTACACGCATGCCTCTAGGCCCCTAGGGACCTTGTTACTTGTGTAACGCTATCGGAACTGTCACCGATCGCAGGGTTAATGTGTTACACCGTGGGCTCGAGTTCGTTGACTTCGTATTAATTACGATTGCGCTGTTCAACTAGGCTAGATAGCTTAAAATGGTTAGATGTACGAACAATATCACTATAGTTGTACCTGGAAGCCAGCAACTAACCTATCAACTAGTGGCTAGAATCATTTGGTCCAAGACCAATTAAGCATATTTCAACAGAGGTACTTCCGAAAAAAATGAAACCGTGAATACGTTGTTAGACATCCTGAATCATTAATATGCATTAGATATGCTCACAATTCCCTGTTCAATTATGGTTCAAACTACCTTCTACTTACATAAATCATCCTCTAATCAACGAGCAGTCGTTGATTCTCCATCATTAATTTCCTCTTTTCAAGCTGAAACACCATTCTGGCTCTGTTCGTCTGATTTCTTTTCAACAGAATATCTTGTTAACAAGAAATATCCTGTTACACATATTTCTCTCATATTTTTTATATCCCTTCGAACCATCTAACTCTTCCAGCAAACAACACCATGGTTACCATACCTAAGTTAGTTTACATATGCTTAAAATATACAAATTTAATATATGAGATGTGTGTTCAGGAAAAAAAGCATATCCCTAGGTAGATCCTTTTATGTGTTCACCTGTTCTACCATACAGAAGGTCGTCTCAAATTGAAGCAGTACTCCTTGAAAAGCACATAATGATTCCACCCAACTCCAATAAAGGTGGAGAATTCTGCTGCTCTTGCTGCTGCTGCGTCCGATTCCTTATTATCCTTTTTTCGGTTTCCTCTCAAAAAACATCATGTGTAAGGGGAGATGTGGTGTGCGTCTCAATTTAAATATGGAATCATGCGAATAGAATTTCCATTCTTTTCAATTTGATTTTTTTTTTTTTCCTGCTCTGGCTTTTCTTTTCTGAATGGTTTATATGCAGGCATTCGATTGCCTTAAGATCAACTTAATGGGGGAGTGGTGGAAATTCAAGGTAGGGAATCCGTGTGTATGGATGAAGGTTATGTGGGCTTTGTTTGGGACTGAATGATGGGTATAGCAACGAGTCTTTTATAAATGGAATAAATCATCAATAGGAACTGTGAAAAAAAAAATGCAGAAATCAAATTGTTGTTATCCTTTTCGATGCTAAGCCGCTTAGTATAGTCAAAGTAGGCACTTTTATTTGTTAGGTATAACTTTGCTATATTTTGCATGTTTCACTTATGTTGGGTGTGATCTGAGCTTGGGCATGAAAAGAAAGTAAAATCGACGAGATGGTTGGCACAATGAATAACAAAAGAAGAATGTTTTTGTGGGAAGAGAATAAGGTTTCCCTCTTTAAAAAGACACAGGTTAGATAGGTAAATTTGATGAATGGGAAGCTCTAAGAAAAGAAAACATAACGTCTTTTCAATAAACAGGAAGGGGATATTTTGACTATTTTGACACTTAGGGCCCAGCGAACATGGTAACCAGAAATACGGTAACATGGAGACTAATGAAGTAAAAACAGCAGACTTACAAAATGTTATTCCTTACTTTTGTGGTAACCGCGTATACGAGTAATTCGTAACACGATATAAGTATCACAGACCATGACTGGAAGGAGCTTAGTTTCCTTATCAACCAAGGTTTTCGAATGAACCTTGCTCTTATTGTTTCAAATAAGATTGAAAGCTTAAATTTTTTCTTTTCCGTTCTTCACCTTGTCTGATGAAGATCTTGCCAGTTTCTTTTGCCTAGAGCCTAGTTTATTTAAGATATTTTTCTGTAGAAATCTAAGGGGTTTTCCTGCAGGTGGTTGATTCCCAAAAACATGTATATTATATTGTGATGCTTGTGAGTAATGGATACTAAATATAAATAAGGCAATACCACTATAAGCCACCGACATATGCATGGCTACGGTGACTTCGAGGACTATAATCAAATGTTAACAGATTTCATTAGCAATCGCGTTGGCGACAAATATTTGCCATGAGATTAGTTAGACCTGATAAAGTGACTAATAGTTTTCAGTGACAAATTAGTTTTCAGGAAGAACTTCAGAACTATGGTAACATGACCAATGTAGGAAGCATTGCAGACCCTGTGCGCGAGTCTTGCCGAGACAGAGCATATAATAGAGCGTACCTGTGTAGGTTTCCCGCTTTCGCAGGAATAAAACTGCGCATTTTGAGCCCCGATGTCATGAAAATTGGTTCAACCTTATTTATTTCCTGATAAGAAGTTGCCTTTTATTTTTTGAAACGTAAGAAAATTTGGATCACATTTCACTACACTACAATTAGTTTAAATATGTTATGTTTTCAATGGATGTATATAAAAATTTAAGAATTTTGGTATAGCTCAAGAGAAGTCCTTATGTTAACGACTACCAGTTCATGCGGTTTGGTGTAGTTAAGTCTTCGTTTTACTCCAGTTTGAATAATGAGCCTAGGTGGCTCGTCGTTAGTGTGCTCCGTCAGTCTCTTCTCATGAGCCACAGCATTCATTGCGATTATGCTTGAAATGGTCTGATTTCAAGTTATTTAATTTTATTCGGCATTTTTCGGTCCAGTTGATTATTAAATCGATTGGTTTCTGTTAGTTAGTGTAGATACTTCTTCGTTTTTTCCAACTGCAAGGATCGCTGTATCGTCAGCAAACGCTGATAGGGTGCAAGAAGATGGAAGTGGTAAATCACTTGTAAAGAGGACATATGTGCGAGGGATGATTCGATTTATCGTGGGTCCGAATGCGTTGCTGTTAAAACAGAAAAAAGTGCTAAAAAGAACTGTGAACCAAGAGGTATATTAAAACCACCGAACAATTCAACGTTATAATAAGTAGTGTAATTTAATCTTATAAACCCATCTTTTTATATACAATAAATGATAGTACGTAAAGTTGAATAATTTGGCATTTGCCATTTGCGTAGACTTCTCGAGGGCTTTCTTGTCATCAGAGCGTGTCCGACAGGTAACATCTGTTAAGACATCGTTTATGTAAGAAAGGACCCATAATACTTTCTTGTGGAACACCTGCTTTGATATCTTTTAATTGTGTAGGCATCTTCTTGTTTTATACGAAAGTAACGATACGAGATGTATGATTCTAGTATCTCAGACCGAAATAAATGGACAAGCTTGTTGGTTAAGGCACAGGTTGTGTTTGATTTATAATAGAAAATATGCGCTCTTATTGAATCACCCTTTATAATACCAGCAGCAAGCTCTCGGGCCATGTTGCAACCTTTTTCTTTTTTTGTACCGGTTGTTACCTCGATGTACAACTGGCAATCTGGAGGGTCAGTTCCATTTTGATGCTCCATGTACCTATAGTCCACGTCGGAGATATTTACCCATTAGATCTCCCTCAGAAGGCTTTGACCCAGTTTTGAAAATTCCTTATACATATATTGCATACCTGAGTATATAGTACCAAATAATCCTTTGGTTATTTGGTTATTTTATCAGATATCCATGCCTCTGGGTCATTACGGAGACACAGCCATAAGATTAAGAAAAGCCTCGTAATAAATCACAATAAATCCAAGAAAAAATAAATAAATAAGTAGTGCCTCACACCTTCGTCTTTCCACCTATCCAGCCCATTTCAGTTGTTTAAAAATAAAGCATTATAGCGAGATCAAAAAATAAAACATCTTAAGATCCGCCTTTGACCTAATAAATGAAATCAACCCCCACTTGACCAGCAATAATGAAGTAACCTCAGGTAATAAGAGGCGATGCCCAACATCCCCCTAGGAACGAGCCTCTTTCCCGGAATAAGTAACAAATTTGATTGATATTGCTTCGGACCCAAATAAATTCGGTTGAAGATTAATCTGATATTATCACCGCCCTAGAGTACAATTTACAACCACCACTACCCCCCTGGTAGCTTGCTATGTAAAACACTTATAATGAGATCACAAAACAAAAGGTTAACTTGCCCATAAATATCATCGCACCTTTTTGCTTCCGCATTCGCCCTCTTCTCCTGCTACGTCGTCGTTCACTTTAGAGTTTTATTAACACTCCATTAAATGGGTCGGTCAGGGCGGGCCGAAGTGGTACTATCATTCACAGAATATATATGGCGCTTGTAGCATGTCGAAGTTAATACTCGTAAATCACCGGAACCACTTGACCCTTGTTAAATGGCTTTCGAAAGGCTTAATTTTATTGGCAGATTATGGCCAAACCGTTCCGTCTTCCCGTTTTTCACTGCCTGATATGGGTTTGCTATCAAAATAATTTGCTTTTCTTTTTGAGAAGAAGGTACTTCCTTACTTT
Source organism: Brachypalpus laphriformis (assembly GCA_945910035.1). Lineage (NCBI taxonomy): Eukaryota > Metazoa > Arthropoda > Insecta > Diptera > Syrphidae > Brachypalpus > Brachypalpus laphriformis. The sequence goes on along the minus strand of OX246753.1, from coordinate 19,164,530 downwards.
CTCCCTAAAAATTGCATACAAATTGGAAAGGATAATGGCATTTCGAAAGTAAGACAGTTTTGAATTCGAATTTTGTGGTAATTGCAATGCCATTCATCAAGGCAATCTAGTCATTTTTTTTGTCTCTTTCATAACAACTCAGTTAGTCAGATGCTTGGTTTGTCATTTCCCTGCGCTAATGCGCTTGTAAAACTCATCATGACTGACAACCTGGCAGTGTGGAGGGAAACTAATTTTTCACAATCCGGAAGTATTTGAGTGAAGAAAAGAGAATCGAAAAAGAAAAGAATTTCGAAGATCATTATTGGAGCGGAGAAAGATAAAAACTGCAACACAAGAGCGGTCGAGACGGGTGTACCACCAGAAAATCATTCCGAAGGAAAATAATCACTTCGCTAAGAAACACTTTAATCCCAAGATCATCAATCACTTAAGTGCTTCGGAGTTTTATATGGTCTCCTGTCTAACAAGGAAATGGGCGGGTGGTTATGTATAGCAATAAGGTGGGTTAAATGCATCACGTTCAAGGATTCTTATGAATCCTTCCGACACCGATTTGGGTGGGTGGGTGTTGTGTTTGCCTTTTTTCTGTGCTATTGTAGAGATTTTTTTTTTATAGCCTCTCAACTAATCATACACACACAAGCATACATAGATTCACATAGTAAAACTGGACTCGGAACGGAACTATTCTTTGCAGAGTTTCTTTTCATATCCTTCGCCTCGTATGTCATTTAAGTTTTTCCGCAAAGCAAAAATGAGATGATGATATGTGGCTTAGATATACCAATGTGTATGTGAAATTGTAGTGTATTCATGTCATAGTCTTTGAGAAACATTTCCCATTCACTGACGGCAGTGATGTCCCGGATGATAGAGGGGTCCTTGGTGATGGTGATGACAGTGCTCGCTGGCTGGTGATGAAGCAAAAGTGTTGAAACTTGCGTTCGGATTTATTTGCAGTCAGAGCACAGGATGGCTTCAATGGAAGAGGGATGTGTTGTATTCCGACACGATACTGTTGGGATAGTTTCTTCTATCAGGTTGACATTTTCATAGAGACAGATGAAATGGTGATGGTGATGATAATATGTGTGCATGTATGAGGGAATAAATGAAGAGGCGAGTAAAGTGAATGAAAATGTGTGAAAAAAGGACCCGAAATTAAGTGACTGGACGTGAAGTTGGAAAAGAAGTCTCGTATGATTGAAGCACTGAATGGGTGTGATCAAGAGGGTGTCTAAGATGGGGAAATGTTGGCTTTTATGGAAAGTAAATTAAGTTTGTGAGGCGCTTAGTCACTGTGAATGAGGGCTTGTAACTATCAGCTAACTTATGGTGGATTACTTGTCGCTTATCAAGTTCTTTGGACTCAACGATTTAAGGAAATATTGTTGTAAGTCCACTTCGAGTCATATCAGGCAGAGGGTTGCTCCTACTTCGGTTGAACTGCAATTTCGAGGACTCTCGAGAGAATTTAGCCATACGAAGCAGTAGGGGGGAATACAAAAGCTTAGTGCTGGACATTGACAAAGAATCAGCTTCGTGGTTCTCCTCCTCTTCCACGAAAAATTGTTTTTTTTTTGTATTTGCAGACAGATTAACCTTGTTAAGATGGTATCTCATGGAACAAAAGCCTACGAAGAAACCTACCAGATTCATTACGCACTTTTTCCTTGGCTTCATTAATCTTGTTTCAGTTAACCAGAACTGAAATAACAGCCCAGCCGACGCCACAATGGGCCCAAAAGTGTGGCACAAAGCAGGAGTCCATTGTCGATCTGACTATGTCCATTGTCGATCTGACAAGATATTCATTTTACTGCTCTTAGGGTCGGTTTCAAGGGCATTTTTGTCTTGCAAAATCAATGGCATGGATTTCATCGTGAGAAGTTAGGTTAAAAAAGTTATAAAAACCGTAATTTCTGGAGAGCCTTCATAAAAAGCACAGAAACCTAATCCATTCAATTTAATTTATTGTTAATAGAAACTAGATTCTCAAAACCATCGAAAAACTTTCTGCCTAGGTAATTCTTTTAGTTTTGAGTGACTTCCAGATACTCACATTGCATATGGACTATATCAACTTAAAATTGTAAGTTATTACCTCGTACATTATTATTATTATTATTATTATTATTATTTAAAAAAAAACAAATATTTGGCGCAACAGCTCTTTAAAGTGCCAGGGCCTAGCTTCTCGCAACCACTCATGTTGTGTGCGTTATATTTTTCACACGAATGGAAGGGACTTACGGTTTGATGCCGACTCCGAACGGCAATTTGAGAAGCTTTTGCGTGACAACAATACTCTCAGATGTTTGTCAGACGCTCGCGAGAGGTGGGCCCGTGAAAAAACTTTTTGGTGTTTTCTGGGATTCGAACTTGGAACCTCATGCGTAGTGATCCGACACACTAACCACTTACGCCACGGCGCACCACATTATTATTATTTGTATAGGGTTATTTTGCACTGCGACATAATGGTCTATTGTGCCCCTGCTATTACCTTGGACAGGTTTGTTCCCTCGTTAGAGTCCCCTTTGCAATGCAGTTCCTTCGGAATTGTGTTTGAAGGTCATTATGCTCTTACTTTACCTCGGCGAGAAGAGCTAGAGCTCCTTCTCCAGACCAGTTTCTTTTAATAATCTGAGAATGAGAAGTGGGTCCATGGTTGGCATATCCTCTTCTGACACTTAGTATTTGCCCAAGTATTTCAATCTTTTGTGGGTCAGTGCCCCACAAGACTCCAGAAGTGTTCCGGAGTCTCCCATGACTCGTTGTAGAATCTGCGAAGGCCTTCGTTTGTTATACCTAGTTTCCGTAGATGCTCCCTGAGTTTGCAGTGCCCCGTTAACCTTGGCCCAAACACGCCCGCCCCTGTGCCCTCTACAGTTCTCGAACCGTCTGTATACCACTTTATCGTGTGGTTGCCCAGTCCGTATATCGTGGATTCGTTGCTCCACTCTTTCTTGTTACTTAACTTTGTACTAAAATTTTTTCCAAAGTTAAATTTCCTGATACTGTCGTCCTGGGGACGGCCAGAAGGGGAAGTTTTATGTGAATTGCAACGTACTCTCTCAAACCAACACATTTTTCCCTTCCAATACCTTCTTTTGCCATCCTTAGGATCGTCCGCTGTGCATTTTGCTTCACTACAAGATGGAGCGGTGTTAGCTCCAGGAGTACTTCCATGGCAGAATAGCTGTATTAGCTTGCATATTTTTGTAATTATTACCGATCTTAGGGGTAGACTTTATCCATAGCCATTGGCGAAAAATAGTCAGCTCTGCATCGACCTTCATTTTGAATACGTCAGAGGCTTATCGATTTGTTCAATGGTTTCTGGCGGGAATTCTAGAATTGAATCTCCTACCTAGCACTTTTTTTTCGAGTTTAGACACGCCTGATGTTATGCGTTTACCTACCCCGGTTAATACCGTTGGTTAGGCTCGGATGGAGCACAGTCCACGTTCTGTGCTCTTCGATGATATTGCGATCTAGTCACCTGGACTAATTAGCAATTTTTTTCTGATCTCTATGGTCGTTGTTTTCGATTCGAGAGTTCCGCCCATTGGCGTCTCTCGACAGATAATAGTGTCTTCTTATGTATATGTATAAGTAATTGCATAGAAGATAAGTGGGATTTAATCCACTCAAAACGTTGGGGGATAGATTCACACCGAGCGCACCGACGCTCGTTGTTGTCATTCCATTACACTCGTATATACATATTTTCGAATGCTAGATAGATATCCAGATACACACTATACCTACTATATATATATATAATTTCTACATGTGTGTTCTGATACACCTAGGTCAATTCAAATGGCTTTGTCTTATTTAGCCTTCGCACTATGTTTGCGTTGTCTAAGACTTGTACTACCTAGCACTGATGCTGAAGGCATCTCTCTTATCCTCTGTTACCTCAATTCATACATGTTTGAAAGATGGACCAGAACAGTGACTGAATAAGAGTTCCGCACGATAGTAGGCGATGACCAAGTAAAGATGATACGGAAGGATAAAATTCAACAATTTGACAATCGCTGCTGGAGTTCTGGGGGACCTACTTGCTACGATGTTCCCATACATACACACATATATAATGTTTATTGGGCCCACTACTTTCATCCAGATTTCTCAATAGCTTTCATTTGAATGAGGGTTATTATGGGAAAGAAGTTGGCTTAGGTTGACTTGTAGGTTTCGTGATGTAATGTGTTCTATTATTCAGTCTTAGCCGTTTTAAGTACCAACCATATGCTTTAAATTTAGTTAGAATAAAATTAATTGATGAAGTTACGAACCACCTAGGATAACTCAACTTAAACTCTACCCGAATACTACATTTTAAAACTGGACGTAAAAGTCACAGCAAAGTTTCCCCAACTAATAACATATTATCTCATTTTCAGACTACCTCACACAAAATATCTCTCTTTCCTACCTCTTCTATTCATAACCAATATATGATACTTCGTACAATTTTTTTTTTGTACAATTGCATTATAGAAGTTGAAATCTTTTGACTCGAATTTTGACCTATTCTGGATAGTTCTTGCTCATCCCCGTCCCTGCAGCTGTTATATAATTCGTTTGAAAAGATCAATAATTCTTTCATATGGAGCCACAATTCACATTGTCCCTTAAAGACATCGACATAACAGTGAATATCTTCCAAGGCTATATACGTATATATGTATGTGTTCTCGAAGACTTAATACGTCGTGCTATTCTCCCACCTGTGTTTGACTTTGCCATTGCATCCAGATTTAACCTTACAAGGACCGAGGTGTTTACAAGGAGTCTTAGTCATAACAGAAACATGACGTTTCGGCGCAATATTTGGTGACTAATTAAAATTACACTTTCCCGGAATATCTCTATTGACTACACTCACCAGAGATGTATGTACACATGTTTAAATGCTCCGCCGTGTGCATAAGAGACGGGCGACCTTTATCGAGAGATATAGAAAACAAATGAACTTCCTCCCTGCCAAGCTGAACTGGGAGCTGGAGCCGGATATAAAATTGAAATTTGGATCGTCGTGGATGGAACCCGAATGGAACTGCAGGTTTCAAAAACACAACTTAACAGTGTGAGATGATTTCGTACATTCGACCTTAAAAGAGTTCCGCAAGGTGCCGGCACTTTATGGCCGTACACCGTCCTTCACCGGAGAGTTGTTAGGTTATTACTATTTATTCATAGCAGCCCTTAACGAATTCAATAGTATCTTATCTTCTTTCGCTCTCTGTTTTCTTCCTGTCTAAGTTCAGTGGAAATAATTCAGTGAAATTTCTAAATTTCGATTCGAATGCTTCAAAATATACAATCCCAAAATATACGAGCGGCTCTTTGATAACTCTTCTGGTGATGCCTTTACCTTAGATGAAATCAAATGGATGAAGTCAACATTGTTCATACCTCTAATTCAAAAACTAACAATAAATCGAAAAAGAAAATACTTAAGCTAAGACCAACTTGCAGGACATGGCAATTGTCTTGCTAGTTCCGATTTTTAGGAGCTGCTTAAATTTAAATCTTATTCCTCAAACAATGAAGACTGTTTTTTTTTTATCCCGAAGATAGGCCGGCGAAGACATGAATCCGCTAAAGAACTTAGGCCTATTGGCTTGTCCTCATTCGTTCTGAAAACTCTAGGACGTGTCCTTGACTTTCACAACCGCCGTAACCTGAAAAGTTCTTCACTGTCGAAATACCAGTACGCGTATCTCAATGGACCGTCCACAGAAACGGCTATTCATGAAGTCGTGCGCACAGTAAAAAAGACTCCTCACTACAAAGATTACACTCTTGCTGGCCCCTTTAACAACATCTTTACTGATTTTATTCAGGAATTCCTCACCGAGATAGGTGTAGAGGGTTTCCTTAGTCAATAAATAGTATCAATACTAAGTACTCGAATTATTCAGACAACACAAGGCAGCAGTAGTACAACTAAAATGGTAAAAAGAGGAATCCCACAAGGTTGTGTTATCTCCCCCCTACTTTGGTTAATAGTGATCAACAAAATCTTGGTTCAATTCGATAGGGAAGGTTTTAAGGTGGTTGTGCTCGCGGATGATGTGTCTTCTTCTTCACGGCAAGTCAAATCATAGAGAGGGCTCTAGATAAGGTACACTTATAGGCTATGAGCTGTGGCCTCGGAGTAAATCCAGAAAAAAACCGAAGTTATGCTGTTTACCACTAAAACAAATGTACTGGAATTCACCACCCCCAGAGGACCAGACGGCTAAGCTTGGTATCCCCCACAATACTTTATGTAGAAGCTGCATTAATGAAAAAGAATATATATGCCATATAAGATAGCTGACAAGAGGATTAAAGTACCAATCCTCTATCTGAACTCCACGGGCTAGGTTTAAGCTCATCGTTCTTTCACAACCAACAACACTCTCAGACAAACTGGGAAGCATCTTTAGCGCTAATGGGGTTCTTCTGAACCGCCACTTTACCTACTTAAGCTTAGACCAATTACCCAGATCGTAACTATCATTTCATAATGGGAATTCTTCCTAATTGTTTTCCACGGATTTATCAACTTACCCTCTTTCCCCTTTAGAACATTGCAAGCCGCCAATAGCATTTAACCATTGCTCCTCTTCCTGTTCCTCACAATTTCTAACAACACTCCCTCCATCATAAATTGCCTGATCTTCATTTACTCTCACGTTCTTAGCCCTACCTTCTCCCCACTTCCACATCCAATCCTAACATCTCCAACTCACCCACGTAAGTGGAATCTTAATTCCACTAAATCCGTTGATGGTGATGATGTTATCTGCTACAGTGAACTTGATTTTCGTTCTCATATGTAAAACATTATAAGCAGAGCCAACGCTGAGTCGGTTTTGTCGGTGGTCTAAGGAATTCTCGAACCCACGTGATATTAAATTTATCTGCATTGTTTTTGTTAGGCCCATCCTTGAGTATATAAGCTAAGTCTGGTCACCATATTAAAAAAACATATGTCCTACGAATTGAAGCTGTCCAGTGGTTAGTGTGTCGGACCACTGTACGTGAGGTTCAATGCTCGAATCACAAAAAACGTAAATAAGCTTTTTACAGTCCCACCTCTCGCGAACGTTTGACAAACATCCGATATAAGCTTCTCAAAAAATAATAAATAAAAATAATAAAAATTGCCCTTCGGATACGGCACAAAAACTGTAAGTCCTTTCCATTTGTGCGAAAAATATAACGCACACAACTCGAGTGGTTGCCAGAAGCTAGGCCTGAACCCTTCATTGCCTGTTGCACCAAATATGTATGTATGTATACGTAGGTAGTGCATGTTCATCTACTTTATCTTACATGGTTTTCCTTTGCTTGACATGTGGAACCTTGCGTGTATCGGTTGAGGCAGATCAACTTACAGTCTCTAATAAAAGGTCGTGAAGTTTCTGATGTTCTGTTTGCTCAAAGCTGGGAACATTGATACAGATCCATGTGGTATAATCCGACCAATGTACAATGTACAACTTTCAATTCGAAGTTCAAGATACTATCGGTCATTCTTTAGAGTGAGTATAATAGAAAGCCACACATGCCTCTTTGATGCGGAGATTTACTTTACTTGCTAGCTAGGATTGGAATCAAACATTTTGCTTAGACAATAAATGAAAAGCATGGACCAACATTTAAATTAGAATGTCCATTCCGACCAAATGCCATCACATATCAATGAACCACCCGAAGAAATCTAATCACAACCCGCTCATGCAATTACTTATGCACTTTCTAATGAATATTCACGATCCTTTCCTGTCTATTGAGCTGAAATTGATAGCCTCCAATCCATTGTCCAAAGCCCCCTACCCTCGGCATCCTCTATCGAAATATTTCTCAATCATCTCTCGAGCTAAAAATAATATGACGAATCGATTTCGAAATCAAAACAAAAGCGTATCAGAGTATTTTCTATTCATCCTGGCAAAATACGTTTGTCCTTTTTTTGTGCTGCCTGCCCATCCCCACATTGTGTATACGTGTTGTTGTGTCGTTTTTTTTTTTTCACTAAATGACAACATCACCCGAATGATGCTTGACTAAGTGAAATACGAGTAGAGGGAATACAAAGGAAGCGAGAAACAAAGGGACAAACTCCTCTCTACCCATCTGGCGGGGGAGTCCTGTGTGAAACATTGAAACAGCATCCATCACTGCTATAATGGCACATGCATTCACATTCATTGATTATTCATTCATACCCAGATAGCAACGGAAACATCGACATCAATGACAACAGCAGCAACTGTTGGAGTGGGAGCATCAGCATTAGCAAGGAGGATATGGTGGAAGGATACAAACATGAATGACAACCTGGATGGATGATAACAAGACATTTTCTGTTGTTTGTTGTTATTATTGGCATGTTTTTCGAAAATACCAACTACTCCCACAGCTTCGCCGCCTACCATTCAGGGGTGACAGGACTAAGAGCAGAATAATAATTGGATTTCCTTTCAATTGTTCATGTGGAACTACAAAAGAATATGTAGTTTTAATAACTGTAAATGAACACTACTTGGTGAGCTTTTTTTTCCACCCTCCGTCATATGTTTTAAAAACGTGGTTGGAGACAACTACGAGTTTGAAGGCTGGAATGTGAAAAGGATTAAAACTTTTCCAAGTTCATTTTCATCGAGACTTGGTTTGTTTTCTCAAATATTTTCAGCCTTTCAGTTGAATAAAAGTCGAACATCGGCAAATAAGCGCAAGTCCACCTTTTAATTCACCTAAAGCAGCGTGTCATGCTGATGGGGTGGTTTATCCTTGAAATGGAAATGGAAACTTTTTTATATTTTTAAGGAAAACTAAAACCGTAAATGTTTCCTTTTGTTGGATATTTTTCTGAAGGAATTTCTTTTTATTTCTTTTCTTTGTGTGCGGGGATTAAATAGGAAAAAGAAAATAGTTCGGTATGCGTGAGCGGTAAGGATAAGACCAGCGATGCGGAATATAGTACTAAGGCAGGAGGATGAATGAATTTTAAGAAATGCATTTAAAAAGTTTGTCTTGTAAAAGAAAGGAAATATTGTAGATGGATGGGAAAAGGAAAGGAACAGCAAGTATTATACACACGTAGATATTAGTAGCTTGATTACTTTTGTCTTATTAAAATTTTATACTGTAAAGATAAAAAGTCCTAAGTAGACTTTGAACTAATAAGCTCTACCACTTCTTCTTCTTCTTCAGCGAGGTTATGATCTGAGAACAAGCGTTTCTACTAATTCGCCTATGGGGTTCGCCTGTTTGGCCTAAGAAAATATCGACAGGCTTCCCGATTTTGGGTCACTTCATTACTGAGACAAATCAAATGCTGCTGTCGTTGCATTTGTGTGATCCAGACGTTTAAAGACCTGCCCATCCTTCGCGATGTCTTTGGAACATTCATTGATATTGCTTTAAATAAAAAAGGTTCAAATGATCTCTTCTTTAAACGTGGCTATACCAGCTGAGCCGGTCGCGGTCTATTTTTCGTGAGATAGTTTCCTTGACGTGAAGGCTTCCACGCATTTTTTAACTTCTTATTCGATAAAGCTTTATAACTCCTGCTGTCATGCGAAGCATCTTCATCTCAGTTGCCGTTAATTTACACTCATACTTTTTGTACATCGTGAACCGTATGTGAGCGCTGGATGCACAACTGCGGTGTAGAGTCTTCCTTTCAACTTAAGCGGCATTTTTCTGCTACAGAAGATAGCGGAATTTTCTCGCCACTTCATCCACAATACGCTTCGCGATGATTGATGTCGTCATCACAAGTTGCTTTGCAATTGATCATAGATCCCAGATATTTGAACTTTTCGCACTTGGGAAACACTGTGTCATTCAAATAAATGTCTGGAATAGGTCTGAATGGATCAGAGAACGGGCAGGATAAGTACTCTGTCTTACGTCCACCCACACATCAAGTGCTCGTTGCAGGGATGTAGGATCCTTATCTATCCATTATCTATCCACTTATATTGGCTCCATCGTCAGCAAAGAATAACTGATATACCTTCAAGCAGATAATCAAGGACTGTAATAAAGAGCAAAGGACTTAAGACGCTTCCCTAGTGCACTCCGACTTTGATTGGGAACTCTTCGGTGACTCTTGTACATATCCATGATCATCTGTACATAGGTTTCGGGAACCACTCGATGTCTTACCTCTACCCGTATCGATTACATAGTTATTTATCGGTCGGCTGGTTAATCATTATCCCTTCTTACTGTATCCGTTTGGAGGTGATGTTAAACCTCCTCCCCCTGGATGAGTACATTCGAAGTACAGCTGCCAAAAGCGCGGTTCATGGTTCTATACTACAAAGATACAGAACAGCTCTCGATAGAACGATGACTATGTCATACCCTACACAGACTTCAATAAGATTTATTCCACGTTTATTCCCGAAAGACAAGAGTTTGACTCCAACACATTAACCAATGAACAGGCCATTCAGCTCCATACAGACGGGTCTGAAATATATACAGGAACTGGTTCTGAAGTCTTCTTTGAATCACTTAATATCAACAATTCATACAAGTTCCCAGACGACTGCAGTATCTTCCAAGCCGAAGTCTTTGCTATTAAAAGTGCAGCACAGACCGTTCACAGAAATAAAGTTAATCCTTCCAAGATTACCATCTTCGTAAATAGTCCAGGGGCAATCAAGGCACTAGACAGCGTGGAAGTTAGATCAAAAGCAGTTTCCAGATGTCGAAATTCACTAAACAATATATACAACACCCATGAGGTAACTCTCTGCTGGGTTCCCGGACATAGTAATATAGAAGGAAATGAGATAGCAGATGAACTAGACAGAAGGGGATCACAATTGGAGATAGAATATATTCAGACATCAGTAAAAGTTCCTATTGCTGTACTAAAAAGAAAAATCGACCTCAAAACAAGAGAACTGATTAACTCCGCATGGTTTACCAGAGGCGACTGTATAATATCTCGCAGTTTATGGCCCATACTGAATGAAGGAAAAACCAAAAGCCTGCTGGCAATGAATAAAAAAGAAGTCCGTATCTTGATAGATGCACTTACAGGACACTGCGCGATAGGGGAAATGGCCATACGACTAGGCATCAACTCACCCGACCACTGCAGGAGCTGTCAAGAAGCGGAAGAGATAGAAATTATCAAACACTTGCTGTGTGACTGACCAAATCTACAAAACCACCGCCTCTACCACTTGGGCAACAGGTTCTTTGAAGATCTAAGTGATCTTGGGCAAGCTCCACTAAAGAACATGATACGATTTATAAAGAGGTCAGGGTTGTTCGTCAATGGACCGGCCGATAGATAGAGACAAAGAAATACTCATTCTACAGGTTCCAAAACGTAAAGGAACATTTGGCCCCCGTGAGAAGCACCTAGGTGCACTTCCCTCTAATCTAACCTAACCTAACCTACTGTATCCGTTGGACATTATAGTTATTGTTAAAATTGTATTTAGAGATTTCAATTTCAATAGAGATTATATGGGAAGAATACTTGTAAGGACTATCAGGCAAATATGATTCAATACTATTATCATTATCATCATCATCATCATCATCATCATCATCATCATCATCATCATCATCATCATCATCATCATCATCATCATCATCATCATCATCATCATCATCATCATCATCATCATCATCATCATCATCATCATCATCATCATCATCATCATCATCATCATCATCATCATCATCATCATCATCATCATCATCATCATCATCATCATCATCATCATCATCATCATCATCATCATCATCATCATCATCATCATCATCATCATCATCATCATCATCATCATCATCATCATCATAAGAAATGACACTTTGTGCGGTCTTCTGTGTAACAGATCGACCAAGATCTATCAAACTTTGTTCAGCCTAACCGATTCTAAGAGATTACTCATTCCACTGCTCTTTCCATCGCTCGTGAATAAGACCCCGAGATACTTAGATAAAGTCTCATTAGTAAGAGACTGCACCCATTGGATGTTTTGGAGATGATCATCACTTCTAATTTGCTCATGTTTATCTTCATTTCAACATCATTACGAAAGGCTACAAACCTTTCGAGGACGTGCTAAAGTTCACCAAGATGACCAAATTATCTACAAAGAGAAAATGACTAATCTTAAAGACACCCAATGTGAAACATTCTCTGCCCCGACAGCCTTGTAACAGTCAGTCCCTATACATAAGTAATACAAAAGGAAAACACTTCGCGGTGTCTAATGGCCGTAGTGAAAGTTATTGATTTAATGCCGTTTAGCCGAGCACAGCTTCTTAAAGATGGATGGCGTTTAACATAGAAACATCGATCATATGGTATAGTGCAACAGAACACTCCAGAGATTATTCCAGGCTTTCTCGAATACTATTCTGAGAGTGAAAGGGCAAAATTCGGTTTACTCATCCCCCAATCTAGACTCAACCATAGCTCTGGAATGCGTTTCTAGCAAAGGCTTTTCAGGGAGACCTATAACATGTATACATATATACCTCTGCAATTAGCGTTCCCTCTCTTCTCCTCTTTTTAATAATAAAGAGTCGATGACTACTTAAATGACACGCGGGGGCCATGCTAATTCTTCTTTGGTTTAAGCCTTGTGCATTTCCGGCCAAACTACATCCACACCATCAAATGTGCCCTTATGATAAGATATTGACACCTGTGTTTTAAACAGATAGCTGACTTAACATGAGATAGGTCAAGGGCTACCAGACCAAGAACATTCCTTTGGCCAAGAATATTGATGCTGTACACGAGAATATGGAAGATTATCCAGAAACATCAGCGAGCCGACACGGGCAACGCATTTGGGCACTTCCAGGTGGTCTCTTCAGCGCAGTTTGGGGAAAGACTTTCCATACACATAAATCAGGAGATGCATCAGCTGTTCGCCACACTTTTCGACGATGCTGCTTGTAACGCGGACCATATTACGTGACTTTTTGATATTCTAATTCAATAAATTGGGGCCCTGCATGAACAGTGGACATCACAATAGACTTTTTTATTTTTTTCTTGTTTGCTGGGATAGGAAACGCTCGACTGGAGCACTCAGATGCAACTGGTCCATTGTACGATCAGAGAGTAAACCCTGATTTACCCATTTTATTGGAATTTCCTTGTCTTTCTTAGAAAGCGAAAAGCAAGCACTTCCGTGATGAGGAGCTTACAGTACCAGCACTCACCATATCAGCACCGAGGATTTGCCACCTGATACGAGAAAAGGCCGGACACTCGCAGAGATAGTGTTCCGCGGTGTCGCCGCTCTCTCCACAAGCGTCGCAGATTGTAGTGTCACTCAAGCCCAGCACGTTAAGGTGCTTGCCAAAAGCAAAATGGCATGTCAAAACGCCAATAAGTTGTCTACAGTCTTTTTTGCTGAGAGACAGCAAGAATGCCGCTGATTTCTTGCAGTCGTCCGGGAGCATAGGTTTAGTCAGCATAGATCCTGGAGAGTCATGCCGCGCACAATTGTGTTCGTGGAAGACCCAGTCGTCAATGGAAACCCTAACCGAGGATGCAGGGAGACCCAATGCGGGTTTGAGACCTGAGAAAGGCTCCTCTGAGCCTTGCCTAGCAATCTCATCGGAGATTTCTTTCCCCAAGATCCCTGTGTGACCTGGGACTCAAATAAGAGACAGAGAATTCAGCCTTGCGACCGAGTCCAAAGAATGTAATATCTTTGTCGACAAAAGCAACGTAGATCAGGTGCTTCAAAAATTCGGATTTTTCGTCAAACTGTGTGGGTTGTTTGGGATATAGAAATATAATTGGACATACTAGCTGCATTTCACCTCATATAGTCCATAGAATCTATAGTAGGAAGTCATTCCAGCCAGACGGTGAGAGCAAACAACAACACTCAATTCCTGCAAGAATCTTGCTTGCTTGCTTAAGGGGATCGCGACTCTTGAAGAGTCTCTGCCTGAGACACGGCTGTCTTCCAACCTCTGCGGTCTCGGGCACGCTGCTTCCAGTTGTGAAGACCAAGTTTTCTGGCATCAGCCACAGCTAGGTCTTTATACTGAATGTTCGGTCTTTTTCGCCGTCTCGAACCTGGGGGTTGAGATTCAAAAGTTCTCTTGGTTGGACCATTGTTGTCCTTTCGCTCGATGGGGCCGAGCCAATGTAGCCGACGTGTCTTGGCTTTTTGGACTACATCCACATCATGGTACAAATCATAGAGTTCGTAGTTGTATCTTCTCCTTCCTTCTCCCTCCTCGCATATGGGACCTTATATACGACGAAGTATTTTTCGCTCAAAGGGATATTTGCTGTGCTTTCTTACTTATCGTCCAGCACTCGGCACCAAAAAGCAAGACTGGGAAGGCGAGCATTCTATACAGCATTAATTTAGTTCGTCGAGTTAGGAGTTTTGAACCCAGTTGTTTTGCCAAACCGAAGAAGCAGCGGTTTGCTAAGATTATTCTTCGTCGGATCCCCATGAAGGTGTCAATTGTTGGATTTATCTTTGCTACCTCGAAGGTGTAGTGATCAACAGTGACGTTCTGTCTAAGGTTTTGATCAGATGATTTTTTGTTTGTTGACAACATGTACCTAGTCTTGTCCTCATTTATTTTAAGATCTACTCGTTGCGCCTGCTCTTCAATTGCTGTAAATGCCTCTACAACGGCTTGGCGGGATCTTCCGATGATGTCAATATCGCCCAAGTATCCCAGCAGTTGGATGGATTTGTGAAAGATAGTGCTTTTCATGTTTATACCTGCCCTACGCACTACGAGTATCTGTTCCAGCACAATATTAAAGAAGTCACATGGCAGCGCATCTCCTTGCCAGAACTCGATGCATGTTTGGAGGAGTTCAGAAGACCGGTTGCAGAGAGCATCGCGTGTTTTTCAGCGTTGCGCGACACATCTGGATAAATTTTGATGGTATCCCGAATTGGCCCATTGCTTGGTAGAGTGCAAGACGATGAATGCTGTCATAACCGGCTTTAAAGTCGATGAAAAGGTGGTGAGTTTCGGCTTGATATTCGTTGGTCTTTTCCACGATTTGCTTTAGTGTGAAATTGTGGTCTATTGCCGATCTGCCGGGCCGGAAGCCACACTGGTACATGCCAATGAGTGTGTTGCAGAAAGGTTTTGGTCGTTCAGACAATACGTTGGATAGGATCTTACATGCGACATTTAGCAGGGATATGCCTCGATAGTTCTTACAAGACATAGGATCGAATTTTTTTAAGATGGGGCATATAGAGCTGATACTCTATCTAAATTATTAGTGATGTGCGAGAGTGAATAGACGTGTTTTTACCTCGTCTGGCAAACATTCAATCTTTTATAAAGTACCATCCATCCTAAAAAAAAAACGAATTCGAACCCCTTTCGCAGTACATCCGTTTAAAGTTCAATATAAACAGCAACGACCCAAAATTCAAACAGTCAGTAGATTTGAAATTGTTTAATTTTTATTTTGGTCCCATTTCTTTAAATTGTGCGCGGCGGTTACAGAGTTATTCTCTCTCACAATGTCAGCGGGTTTGCGATCAAAAGCCTCTCATTATTCAGCAAGCAACCAATATATTTCTCCTTCCATCAAAAGAGATACCCAACCTCTCACCGTGGGAATCCTAGAGCAGCGGTTAATTAAACTTAGCGACAACATCTTTGCTCGGATTACAGGAGAAATAAGTAAAATGCGCGCAGACTTCTTGCAACAAATTGAACGTCTGGAGTCGTCCTGGAATGACCATATTCAGAAGACTGACAAAACAATCAACGACTTGCATACACGCATTGAGTTACTCGAATCGCACTCTGCTGAAAATCAACAACTTAAACAAGAGGTCACCAATCTTCATAGCAGATTTGACACACTCGAGAGAAGAGAACTCGCAGCTGATGCCGTATTGTTTGGTGTACCCCAGTTGCCGGAAGAGAACCTGGACTTGCTGTTTACCCGACTATGCAATTCCGTTTCTAGTGAGGTACCAGCTCTGAAAAGCATATTCAGAATACGCCAACGTCAGCAAAATAATATCCGTCATGCACCAATCATACTTAAATTCAGCTCTCCCCAAGAGAGGAATACGCTGTTACGATCGATTTCCATCTACCGCAAAAATAATAATAAGCAGCTGTGTCTTCGTGATGTTGGTTTGAACTCCGAAAACAAAATATATGTGAACGAGAGCTTAACGGCCCAAAATCGCTCTCTTCTCCAACGAGCCTCCCGCATGAAAGGTCGACATCAGCTGTTCTCAGTTTATACCCAACATGGATCTGTATTTATGAAGAATATTGCAACAGGGAAAAGTTTCGTCATCAATAACATCGAGAACTTGAATGCCTATGCCAAGAGATGTCAACAGATAACACCTGTACTCGAACACGACGTTGTAAGAAGCGAAGTTCACATTTAGCTACAATTTCACTTATTTACTTTTATGCTCATGTGTACTTTTTGAATTTTTAGTTTTTCCTATCTTTTATTATTATTATTTTTTATTTTTTTTTTTGTTTTTTTTTGTTTTTGCATTCTTTACAAATTGTCCCTCATTTCCATCCATCAATAAATGAGTTTTAATTTAGAATTAAATAATAGAGAATCGGTCGGCGGTGGTATGAACAACAATTTGCATGCTATGATTAGAGTGCTTTGCTCGCAACGCAATGGATTGAAGATTTGTCATATAAATGCACATAAAGTCAAAGGTGGACATTGTTTGTGTTTCAGAGACGTGGTTTAACCCTGAGCTTAGCGACAAATTTTTTGGCGTCAATGGTTACAATATATTTCGTTCCGATAGAAATGGGCGAATTGGTGCGGGTGTAGCTGTTTATGTGAGAGAGGGCATTAGATGTGATCTTATTTTCAAATCTAACCCTGACTGTTCTATGCAATACCTTTTGGTGAAGATTACGTGTGATCCATCACAACTTCTACTTTGTTTGGCCTACAGGCCTAATAAACATATAGATATTACACCACTGATTAATAGTTTAGAGCAATACTCATGCACTACTCCACAACTTATACTTTGCGGTGACCTAAATTGCAACCTTTTGGCTCTATGAGATCTCTTAATTTATTTCCCATTAACACTGTGGCACCAACACACTTTACTGGTACGTCCAGCACTCTACTGGATGTCTTCTTTGTAAATGACTTAAATAAAGCGCTACTTTATAGTCAACCTGGTTTCTCTAAACATGACTTAATATTTCTAACCTACGATTTCGAATGCCACGTGAATGCAAAATCTATTCAATACAGGGATTTTAAATCTATTGACCAAAATAGCTTACTAAACGATATCCACAGCATTGACTGGGCAAGGATCTATGCAATGACCTCAGTTAACGACCAGTTAGCATTTATAAATAGCAATATTTCATCTTTGTTTTATACCCATGTCCCATTACGTAATAAGACCGTTGCTTACGGACCTCCCTCCTGGATGAATCGAGATATTATAGAGTTGATAAAAAAGAGAAATATTGCGTATTCTCGATGGAAGCGATGTAGAATTCATGAGTTTCGCATAATTTACTCCACTCTTCGAAATCTAATCGTGCACAAAATAAGGTTAGCTAAAAAAAGTTACTACACAACCAATCTTAATCCAGCAAATTCCGGTAGGAGCTTATGGAAAAATCTGAGTAATCTAGGAATCGGTAGACAAAAGCCTAAGGTCCCTGATAATCTCGATTGCAATACTCTAAATGCCTACTTCTTAACACAAGAAAGTAGATGTGGAATCTCTGTTGAAGAATCATATCCTGACCAGGCTGAGGAAGCTGATAACTCGTTTAGTCTCGCAAGACTAAGTGATGAAGATGTTGTTGATGCCTTACTGTCTATTAAATCTAATGCCATTGGTTTGGATAGTTTAGATCCTAGGTTCATTAAATTGCTGCTGCCGTTTATATTGCCATACCTTTCACATTTATACAACTCCATCATAACAACTTCTGAGGTTCCAACGGATTGGAAAAAAGCCAAAATTGTTCCAATCCCAAAGAAAGGAAATGGCAATTCAGCAGACTATAGGCCAATCGCAATTTTACCATTCCTCTCAAAGGTATTCGAGAAAGCGGTGTTAAAGCAGATTCAAAAGTTTTTAGATATTAATAAGCTTCTTAACGGTGCTCAGTCAGGCTTTAGATCAAACCGAAGTTGCAAGACGGTGCTCTTATATATTGTTGATGAATTACGAAAAGCCATAGATAGGAAAGAGGTCAGCTTTCTCACTCTTCTCGATTTTTCGAAGGCATTCGACACAGTTGATCACTCGATATTATGCTCCAAGCTAATGAACAATTTTCGTTTTTCGTCAACTACATCCAAACTATTCCAGTCGTATCTAACTGGAAGACATCAATGTGTTGTTATCGGAGAAAAGACTTCTAGCCTACTTCCTGTTTGCTGTGGAGTACCACAGGGCTCAATTTTGGGTCCTATTTTCTTCGTCCTCTATATTAATGATCTCCCACAGACTGTAAGGTATTCATCTATCAAAATGTTTGCCGATGATGTACAAATATTAATAAGTAGGCCCCTTTCAGAACTCTCTCAAGCCATCACAGCTATGAACGATGATCTGCTACAAATACAACTCTGGGCAGAGCAAAATAAACTAAGTCTAAATCCGGCGAAATGTAAAACATTGTCAATTTACAGAACGAAATTAGATACGACTCAGCTCCCTGATATCATATTAGGAGATACCATCATAAATTATGTCCAAAAAGCAAGGAATCTGGGCCTTGTTTTTAACGAAACAACAAGCAAAGTTTACGCTGCTATTTGCCTTCTAAGGGCCACGAAAAACTTTCTTTCCATAGAAACTAAAACCTTACTCGCAAAAACCCTACTCTTACCTATTTTACTGTATGGTTGCGAAGTATATTGTAACACTGATTCCAATACCAAAAGAAAACTAAATGTCATATTCAACAATATAGCTCGATACATATATAACCTTGGACGTTACGACCACGTATCGGAACACTCAGTTAAAATCTTTGGCTGTTCTTTTGAAAAATATTTACAATTTAAAGCATTATGCCTTATTCATCAGGTCATGCGAACGGGTCAGCCAGACTATCTTTATAGTAAATTGGAGTTTCCTATTTCACAAAGATCATATGCATTAATTCAACCAAGATACTCTTGCTTGACATCAGAACGCACTTTTTTTGTTTATACCACCCGTCAATGGAATTCTCTGCCAATTGAAATAAAAAGAATTGAAAACTGCACATCCTTCAGAACTTCCCTCCTCAGACACCTCTCTTTAATTTAATTGCCCCTTAAACATTCGCATAATATTAAAGTATATGTAGCTAACTAATTTTAAATTACATATGTATGTTACATTTTAAACTCTTGCTATAAACATCACATTTTATGTATAAATTTAAATTTTGATTTCTTAAGCCTTGCACTACTAGTATAAGATATCAATCTTTTGTGTAAGTTATATTATTATGAAATAAACTAAACTAAACTAAACTAAACTACTCCAGTCGTCGGGCATGCTTTCCTCTATCCATACTTGGCTGATGACTTGGTGCATACACCATACTAAGATATCGCCGCCGTATTTAAGAAGTTTAGCTGCGAGGCCATCAGAGCCAGCGGCTTTGTTGGTTTTTAGTTTTCTTATGGCTGCGCTAACTTTTTGAATACTGGGTGGCGGTTCGTTATAGACTGAAAGCGGGTTCTTGCCCTACCATTCCCTTAGTTTGCTGCCTGTTAAGCAAATGCTGGAAGTGTTGCTTAAACATATCAACAACTTCCTGCGTTTTGCTGACTAGGTTGCCTTCGCTGTTACGAAGAACCTGTCTTGGTTTGAAGTCAGTCAGCGGAAATTAAGATCGTCAAACCATTTGGTCGTCAAACCAAACAAGCGCCGAGCAACTTGTACCGTATAGCTCGTCTAAAGGTGACAACATTTAACACTGCTCACATTATTTTTGCCAAGTTTCATTGTACGTGCATATCTATATATATTTCCTTAACCCATTTTAAACACATTTCTGTAGAAAACCTCCTTTAAATCAAATATCCTGTACTTGCGGTCAACAAAAAAAAAAAACTGTTGGACACGATTCAAAAGAAGGTGGTCCCCAACATCACCTACAAACCCGCTGTGTTATGTAGGACGTACAAGACTTCGACTAAATGCCAAGAGTCATGTCGTGTTGCACTATCTGGTGTGAAACGATAGATATCTGTTTTTCCTAAACATCGTCGCTATTTCTTTTCATTTCTGCTACACATTCACAACAGTCCTTTGCAAAAAAAAGGAGGCTGCCGGAACCATTGGTGAAACGGAAAACTGTCCATAAATTTCCCGCCCAGCATCGTAAGCAGAACCAACACTCTTGCTGTCCAATTTCGTATCCTTTTAAGTCCCCTCTTATCGCCTTGGTCGCCTTTTTAGTTGAATTTGTCGTACCATGTTCGATTCCTGAAATGAAAACAGGATATGAATCATTTCATTAGGAATACGCCCACACGTGGACTAATTCTTGTCTCAACGTTCTTTGTTTTTTTTTCGCCTAGACTTTCTATTCCTTTTCTATACAGCTCCCTCTCCCGCTACGCGAATGTCCTGAAAAATTAGAAAAATATTTTTTCTTCACTTCGGTGTTCAGTTTTTTTTGTCCCCCTATTCATTCTAGTCTATGTACCTACCTTCGCTTGTTCTGGGACCTTACCCAGTTGGAATTCCCTGCCTGAAGGAAGTCATATCCTATGGAAACATACTCGTATTTTTCGAAATAAGGCAAACAAAAAAACTAACCTCTTGCTCCAATGGTGGTGGTATGATTTTTTCCTCGTGCAGAGTACACATGGGAATGGATTAATCCTGATCCCGTGAGAGTATGGAAAATGGTTTGTTCCGTAACGAGAAACCATTAATTGGAAAAAGTGTCTGGTAGTGGTGTTCGGTTTTTACGTTTGTGTGGGGGCTAACCACCTGACTTTGTCTGACTAATGGGAGACATTTTCGTGAGATGAGAAGCTAATTTGCAAAATTGTCCCTTAGTTGCACTTTGACATTTTTTTGCGTTCTTCGCTTTGGCAATGTTTGTGGTAGTCTCTTAGGGGAAGACAATAAATTTAGAATGTGGCTAGAAGGTTTAGGTTTGAAAAGTGAAAAGTGACGCAATATTTGACAGTGACAAGTATTCGTTGAGGGAATTTCGGATGTATTTACTTAAAATACGTGACGAATTAAGAATGTGTAAATAACTTCATGTGTTCTGGAGTGAGAGTAAGAAAACTCCAACTAAAGGAAGCATATAGGGGGAAATTTAAGGATTTCATTTAATTGTAAAGATTTTGGAAATAAAAAGGAGGTCAGGAGGAGTTGATGATCGAATTCTAGAGTTGAGTTTAGAATCGATGCAAGTGGATTTAAAACTATGTAAAGAATGTGGTGGTGTTTTTACGAAGGCCGACGATTCGCTCGTCGGGTCCGAGATTGGCCCAAAGAAAACACCCTGTACTTTGGGAAAGAGGTTCTTTATTAGCAGGTTAGGTGTAACCTATATTCGCCTAGTGTCGTAATATGACGACGCAAACGGATTGTGTCTCAAGTTCCCGTAAACTTTAACTGTTCATGCCGTGGTTTGCTCCGAGCATCTTGTTAGTGCAAGGAAATACTACTTTAACTGAAAATGTACAGTAAGCCCACAAAGTTGACACTAGCTGCACATACAGTCTGGTTGAAAAGTGGTAATATGTGAAAAATGGCTAACATAATGGCTTCATCAAGAAAAAGAGAAATAAATACAACAATTAACATTTAATGCATTTGAGAGTTTATATATTTTGAATAACCAGAAGTAGTATAATAGGTGTGCATATATAAAAGTGTAGGAGTCTACTTTTGGAGATTGATATTTGCATATATATTTCACTGTCTTCATATGACGACACTAGGAGAATATGTGTACATTTGCTATTTTTCATTTCTTTCAAAAATTTACCTTTAGCTGAGATATTAGAGATAATAGATTAAACTGATGATACAATTCAGGATGTTTTCATTGAGCTGTCCCCAGTCAACGATCTGACAGATGAAGATTCGGGTAAAGGGGACGATATCCTGAATGTAGACCCTCTCTCTCGGAATCAACTGTAGGTATTAGCAAGTCTCCCAAAAAGTTTTTCCACGAGCCCACCTCTCGCGATCGTCTGACAAACATCCGAGAGTATTGTTGTCACGAAAAAGCTTCTCAAATCGCCGTTCGGATTCGGCATTAAACTGTAGGACTCTTCCATTCGTGTGAAAATATAACGCACACAACATGAGTGGTTGCGAGAAGCTAGGACCTGGCACTTAAAGAGCTGTTGCGCCAAATATTTTATTTATTTTTATTAGCAAGTGTGAAGGTGGAGTGAACAGAAATTTTATCCAATTTTTATAAAAAGATAACTAATCGGAAATAACCAAGCAAAGTACAAGTACAGTGACACTACCATATTTTTGATCCGATGTGGTAGAAGGATAATTCTGTTGTCCCAGTTACCTCCATGTCTGTCGCAGCTGATCCACAAAACACTGTAAGAAGATACATAAAGAGCGAACAAAAAAATGTTTCTGTTGATATCCCTTATGCCATTCGAAATTATAACCAGAACATCGTAGGTACCGACCGCATGGACCAGAACATCGCATATCTATCCGCGGAAAAAAGTGCTAGTGGGCATTATTCAGATGGATGTTGGATGCCTCTGTCCAAAACTACTGGTTGTTGGCGCGGGCTCATTCAAATGCAACTAAGATGACCCAACAAAACAAAGCGTTCGTCGTGATTTGGCCATGTCCTATTTACTGCAGTCAAAACATCACCCTAAAGGACACAAAAGCCTTACACATTTTGCCGGGGGTTAAGTAAGTCGTTTCAACCAAATCGGGCACTTTGTGATGAAAACGATTTACAGCAAACAGAGGCGATGTGCAGGAAATTCCTGCAAATCAACTGTAAGGACAGAATGTTGCAAGTGTAATGCGGGACTATGCATCACTTGTCTTCAACCTTATCATACTGTATAAATTTTATTTGTTCTTGTTTTAAAAGCTGTGAAATATGTTAGGCTATTTTATTTGGTTATAAAAGCTTCTTTCTTTACAAATACAAATGATTTTTTAAAATGCCGTTTATTATTTGTACTCATATTCTCCTGGTGTTGTCATATGACGACAACCCCTAATATCGTATTCATCTATCTTATAATAAATGTTGACTAAATTTTATACGTGTTGGTCCATTTAGAGACATCGTGGTGAATTGCATTACTTTTGGATAAGTATTTCGTTAGTCCGGAGAATATGGGTTAAAAATAATTTGACTTAACAATCCAAGATGCTTGTGGTCAATAGCTCTTATATTGTACTTAACAATTAAAACTGGTAGCTTCAGACAACCTTAATGTTTCGAGGCTCCCAGTTCTGATTCGGGAGCTATCGATGCAGAGCACAGTCTGGTGTCATGGTCTCGCGTAAACACTGGGGCCGGTGATCGGCCCGGGGACTCAGGCCGTACTACAGTGGGTCGGCCGTCGGATTCAAGCCATACTATGGTAGGCCGGCCTAGCAGAAGGCAAATAAACACAAGCTATTCTATGGTGGGTCGACTTGGGGAAGTGTTCCCGCAGAAGGCGGCTCCGGAGCGGCAGATCCGGTTGGTATCAAAAAAGACCTTTTGTTAAGAAAAACGGACGAGGGACGGACTGCTCTGGTAGTGCTGACATAATCCGCATGTTTATGTGTTTAGATATGGTGCCATATGTCGTGTAATTAAATTTACGCTTTTCCCTTTCCCTTAAGGATATTTCAGCATCATCTCAGCCTTTCCCAAGAATACACATTTCTTTTACTCAGAACTGATATTTTTTTCACAATAATTTTTTAGTTAGTCGGTTATTTAATCGTCTGTCATCGTATCCAAACAGTGCTCTCATTATATGGTATATGTATGTATTTATGTAATGGAACTTATTCTGCAGCAAAGGATAGTTTTGCAGTCTGCACTACTCCTAGATGATTGAAACTAGATACAACACGTACTATTTCTCCATTAAAAGTCCTGTGTTCTCGATTAGATAACCGCCCACCATTTCTAAATACCGTAACTTGTGATTTGGATAAATTTACTTCCAAGCTTCACATCTTGCAGTATTTGTCTAGGAGCACTATCATTTGTTGCAATACTTTGGGATCAGCCTCCAAAATTATCATATCATCTGCAAATAACAACAGGGTTATGATTCCATTCTTGATATTTAGCCCTTTTCATAAGACCACATGAAGATCGTGTTTATATACATATATCGCAAAATGGTACGGTGATAATAAACACCGTTGTGTTACTCCAAAGCGAATCTTAAAGTATTCAGGCATATCTTCACCCGCCCATACTACTATTTGAGTGTTGGAGCATATGCGTTCTATGAGGTTGATCAATTTTGATGACACTCTTATTGTATGCAGCTTGTAGATAAAGGCTTTTCGACAAATGTTGCCTTAAATCGACGGAGAAAGCATATTGTGGTGGTACTTCCTATAGTATAAGCGGAGGAGTATGGTATTTAAGCGTACCACGCTATATTGAAAGGCGATTAGTCGCCGCAACTTTGAGACCTAAATTGAAACAAGGCAATACTGCTGATTTGAATTCCAAGATAGATCTAATTTTATTCTTAACATTTCATACCTTAAATACTATCAACATAACTGTTATACTTATCTTCTATCTTACATCTACTTACACTAGCGATTATGGATACCTTATTCTAGATTCTTATTGGCTGTACACTATTCGATAGGATCTTATTTCTATTGAGTGACGTTCAGAGCAATTGAGTGCATGACACACCAAGAATGTGTGACACATAGAAGAATGAACTCGATTGCACTTCACATGCTTCGTCACTTTGTTATTTTTTATGTTTTGTGCAGTGGCGTCAGTCAGTGGGTACAAAAAAAAGAAACAAATATTTGGCGCAACAGGCCTAGCTTCTCGCAACCACTCATGTTGTGTGTGTTATATTTTTCACATGAATGGAAGGGACCTACAGTTTAATGCCGAATCCGAACGGCGATTTGAGAAGCTTTTTCGTGACAACAATACTCTCGGATGTTTGTCAGACGCTCGCGAGAGGTGGGACCGTGAAAAAACTTTTTGGTATTTTCTGGGATTCGAACTTGGAACCTCATGCGTAGTGATCCGACACACTAACCACTTACGCCACGGCGCCCCAGTCAGTGGGTACACTACAATATATTTCTCCCTTGAAATTTCGTCAACACATTACTTAGTCTTCCGTTAAGGATTCCCATTAAGATCTTTGCAATGCAATTCCCAAAAGATATGCATCTGTTTTTTGCAGGTTGATTCAGTCCAGGAAAATAATTGACTTATGGAGAGTTTCCCCTATTGTGCCCTCAGTTATCATTCTGCTATAGACAGACCCAGCTGCTCTGGGTATTCGTTTGTCACATTTTCATATGAAAAACTCATAAGTAATTCTGACTTCATCTGGTGCGTCGTTCAATCTTATATTTTTTAATATCTACATATACACGCTACTTCTTCTATCGATACTTCATTGTCCAACTGTTGGTCTTCTATTAAATGGGGAGTGAATTTAAATTGATTATTCAATCGAACTCGATTTTAAAGCGAGCTAAAAGATGTTTTAAATTCAAGAGCGGAGACCTCGAATCTCCTCCATCATTCTTTGCTTTTTCTTACCATTTCTAGTTTGAAGTCTAATTGGTTGAGGTACAGTATTTTATTTCTTCTGCAAACTGCTCTGCATTTGTGTATGTAATTCAAATAGTATTCTTACGGCATTTGAATTCCAGTTTTTCAAAATGTGTTAAGCCATTTGAAACCGTTTTTTCTAGCGGTCTCACACTTGTATCATGCCACTTATATTTTGACATAATATATGTAGGTTTGGTATTGGAGCGATATATTGAAATTGTGTTTTTTCTGTCGAACCATGTTAGGTTAGGTTAGGTAATGTAGAAGTGGCTGCTAACAAAAACACACTTAGACCAGAGAAAGGCCTATTGTGATACCATAAGGATCATTTAATCCCTACCTTCTCGTTAGAACCATTTTTAACTTCTGATGAAGCGTAAGAGGCTTCTAATATCTATGTTTATCAGATAGCCTAAATCGTTGCTTCTACTGGAGAGCTGGGTATGTACAACGGTGATGAATTGTTTCTTCCTCTTCTTCGTCCATACATTTTCTGCACAAATTGCATTCGAAAACATGCCAAGCCATGTTGCATGTTTGCTTATTAGACAGTGTTCATTGACGACATTCAAATTTTTAGAAGTGTTTTGATCCAGCTTGGGCCAAAGCCGTTTTGTCGCAAGACATGTAGTTCTACTTGTCCACCTTAAATTTGTACGTTTGATAGCATCCGGCTTAAATTCGAGTTTACAAGTAGCGATCGGTGTACCTAGAGAATCCTTATATGGAAGGATGGGTATAGTTGTTCCTATTCTAGTGAGATCATCAGCCTTACAATTCCTCAGAATATCCCTATCTCCTGGCACCGAAAATAGATGAATATTGAACTGCTCCACCATCTCTGTGACAGACTATCGGCAAGCCAGAGCTACTTAAGTATGAATTTATAAAAATCTATTCCAAGTATTTGATTGCCGTTTGGCTATCTCCGAGGATGCGGATACCACTTTTTTTCTTTAGCCAAGACCAGACTTCGCAATTATTTCCGCCTGGAACATGCTACAATTATTTGGAAGATGGAAAGAGAGCTTTATTTAGCTGCCAGGGAAAATACTTCGACATACCCCGTCCTTGGTTTTTCAGCCTAATAGAGCTGAATAGATTCCTCTCCTTCTGGGAATACTTCTTCCTCCCAGAATGACCTGGAAAGAATGGTGACATGGAAGTTTTTATCAAAGTTAACTCGGGAAATGATGTAGTTCGTATTTTCTGGAGAGATTTTGAATTTACTCAGAATGGAGTCGTGGCGAAATTTTTTTCTTGGCCAATGAGATGGTGCTTCAAGGCGAACGGCTGTCCTAGCTGCCATTTGCCTGCTAAAGATGTCGGGGGGTAACAGATGAAACAAAATATTGAGTGCTGCAGAGGGCGTTGAACACAGTGCTCCACTTATGCACAAACAACAGTTTTTATCAAAGTTAACTCGGGAAATGATGTAGTGCGTATTTTCTGGAGAGATTTTTAATTTACTCAGAATGGAGTCGTGGCCAAATTTTTTTCTTGGCCACTGTGATGGTGCTTTAAGGCGAACGGTTGTACTAGCTGCCATTTGCCTGTTAAAGATGTCGGGGGTAACAGATGAAACAAAATGTTCAGTGCTGCAGAGGGAGTTGAACATAGTGCTCCACTTATGCACAATCAACCTTATCGTTGGAATTTATTTAGATTATCGCGGCTTATGGCTTTTTCTAAGGCCGTCCACCAGACAATCACCACATACATGAGTATCGGTCTAATTTTGGAAGGAAAAAGTGCTACTATAGCTTTTTTGAGTCTTTTTTGTATGTCTCCAGCTTAATTTACTATTTAAAAGAAGATTCAAATATTTTGCTTTGCCAGAGAAAGTTAAACTTATACCATAAAGAGAAGGAGGGTCGACGAACGGAATTTTAAATTTCTTGGAGAAGAGCACCAGTTCACTTTTGTGGAGCCTTCATCCAAACCACACTGAACCACCTATCTGGTTAATTTACTTAAAACGTCGTTTTGTAGAGGTTCTTTTAGGTGATTGAAGGGCTTATCCAAGACTGTTATAGCAACATCATCTGCATAAGCGATCACTGTGCATCCCTCGCCTTCCAGGATTATCAATAGTTCATTGACCACCAAATTCCAAAAGAGAGGGGATAGAACACCATCTTGCAGAGTACCTCTACTAACAGATCTCTTACTAGCTTAGAGAGTAAATTGTCTTTATTCAAACTTACGTCAGGAGGGAAAAATCGTTAGAAATCATAATATTATCGGTAAGTGATCCGACCAAACTGCTTTACTTTTAAAAAATTTCTTCACATATGACAACATTTCGTTGTTAAAAAAACGCTTCTGGCGTTTTGCCAAACCATTCCAGAGTTTGAGTGGATCCACGTACAAAATGAGTAATCTTGCCAACGCTACATGTGAAAACTGTTTTCGTCCTCCATATTATCTACTTTAATTGGTTTTAATCCCACGGAAATGTTTCTCTCAAAATAGTCAATCTGGATTCATTTAAACTCCAATGCCATTCACTTTCGATTACAAATGTGCAATTCCATTTAAACCTGTCTCCTAGAGATTAATGGACCTAATGTGACTTTTGTTACCAAGTTTTGCATTTTTGAACATGCTACAGAGCTCCCCTTCATTTTTAAACAACAATATTCCTTTCAATTCCCTGCCAAGCACTTTATCGCCCTACGGGGTCTGCCTATTGGATCCACCATTCGAATTGATTAAAACTCTTTTTCGGCAGTTCGTGCCCCGCCGAAAAAACCTATCAAAGCAAACAATAAAATCAAAACAGATTCTGATCCAATTGACTCTGCCAACCGGCCAGGCCTCTGTGTCACCTCCGATTGTAATTCAATTTTTGAACCACCAGAGGAAAATTGGACTTAGACAGCACAGTGAGAGCCTGAAAAAGTGCATATGCTTTTGTTCATGTGCACTATAGCTGATTGCTACGCGAGTCCACTTTTATTTTTTTAAAAATACACACACAATCAAAAGGAAAAAGGAAAACCTAACTGAGATGGAAATTTCCATTCGATTCTCTGTCACTAAAATTAAAGTGCATTTATTCAGTCGGCTTATAGTAGGGCAAAACTGTACAGGGAAAAAAAAATCTAAAGCAGGATTCACTTTTGATTAGCACGGAGGATGCTGATTGCGTTTTTTAATTACCTTAAAAGTTGTGCGGTACCCCCTTGCCGGCAGATATTAATTAAAAAAAATAAAAGTACTCGCGGATGTGAGAGGCTGGCTCGCATTGGTAAGAGATGCTAAGGCCATTGATTTATAAACCTACTTAACCAGAATTGCTCATTAAATTGATTGCTATTAGTGTTGAAAGCGCGGCGTGCCATATCAAAAGTGAAGCATTACCAACCACTACACTTGGCTCTATCGATATTTAATCAGAAAGTTTTGTAAAATCACTCTGGCTGTGTTATGAGCAAAGCATGCGGATTGAAATTATTATTTGATGGATCCTCACTAGCCGACTAATTAGGCTAAAGTAAAGCAAAGGGTTGTGTGTTTCACCCAAAAAATACTCGCATATCTATAGGTAATTGCGGTGCCGAACAGAGATATGAGAGAGCTGGATGGAAGTTTGGATATGATAGCGATGATCGATTTCAATTATCCTTGAGTACACATAATTGTTGGTTGGAGATTGAAGAGCATTACTACATTTTACTTTTCGTATACGTGTTTAAATGCGGTACTCTTCCGACCGTTTTTATCTATTCATGGAGGTTTAGTGGTAAGCTCTGAATTTCACAAACACATGCAGCAGGCACTCAGGAGTTAAGAGGTAAACGGATGGGTAATCCAGAGACACACAAACTAGAAACCAGCCAAGATCTGAAGCTAAAAGCAAAAATGCAAAGATAGCTGGAAGACATATAAACGGTCGACGGCATAGTGCAGCGTGTTGATCAAAAATAGTTATAAGCAGACTTTGATGTAAAAAGAAAATATGCATCACTTACTGCAAATACATGGCTTAGAGTAAATTTTCTCACAGGCCTTCTTCTTGTTTTTAGTATATATTTCTATGAATGGAAGCATTCCGGATATTTGTCAAAAATTCGTAAGAGTTGGGAACTGTATTGGTATTTTCTGGAATTCGATTCCTTAATCTCCTTCTCAGTAATCTAATTCAGGAATTATTTAACTACTGCATATGCATGTCCAATCCACTGCCACTTTCTCCTTCGTATAGTAATTGTTATAGGTTCTTGGCCGGTTCTGGTATAAAGTTGTTCGTTGGACATGCGGATCGGCCAAAAAATCCTCAAGTTGATCCTCAACCATTTGTTTACGAAGACTTGCAGTTTGCGTGTGTTCTCGACTTCCTGTCCGGCAAACTTGAGCGCGGGCATTAGAAGTGCTCATGGTTTTTTTTGGCTGTGCTTATTTTTAGCCCCACTTAGTTTACCTCAGCTTCTAGATTTTGGGCCAACAAATGAAGATCAATTATCCGATGTGAAAGTAGACAAAATCGTCAGCGTAATCTAGCGGTTTAAGGTAAGATCTCATAGTCCAGCGAATTCCATAGCTGCCTTCCGTTAATGCTGATAACCACCAAGAACAATAATGGCGACAGTATGCACTCTTGACGTACTCCACTCTGGATTTAAAATCCTCCAACACCGTACCATTGTGTACGATGTGACACTTATCGTCCTCGTATGTAGCCTTGACAATAGCCTCTCCTGCTCAATGGCAACCAGAAAGCATTTCAATTCAAGCTGTCGAAAGCCTTCTCGAATACGATAAACAGCAAATATAGTGGAGACCTGTATTCAACGCATTGTTCGCTTATGATCCGCAAGGTGTTTATGTGCTCGATGCAGGAAGATCCAGCGCGAGAGCCTGCCTGTTCGACGTCGAGAGTTGAATCTAAATGCTATTTGATTCGTTCCAGAATTATTCTAGATGTTATTTTGGCTACGGTTGGAGGAACGCAAATAGCTCTCCAGTTTCCGCATTCCATCAAGTTTCCTTTTTTCGGAAGCTTAATGAGCATCCCCCTTTTCCATTCCGATGGGAATTGTTTATTATCCCAAGTTATACGTATTAAAGGGTGCAGCAAATCTGCCGATGTATTTGGCGTTGTTTGAAATAATTCGGCAGGGATGCTATCAATATCCACAGCCCTGTTCTTCTTGAGGGACTAATTGTTGTTATTATTTCGATTTTATTGGGAGGTACGGGAATTTGTTGCTTCGAGCTGCTCGTTCGAATTCGAGATCGTACCGCCATCGTCTAAGTAGTTTAGCACTGTAGCAAAATGTTTTCCCCATCTAGTGAGCTGGACCTCATCCAAGATCAGAACGTTACCGTCTAGGCTCTTCACTGGGTGTTGTCTGGAGTTCCGACCACCAGTGAGCTCCATAGTGATGCTATGAACAGTCCTACATTTTGCACCCGCCAGCTGCTTCTTCAGCCCTTGAAGCCAGTAAGTTAATATGCTGACATTTGTCACGTCTGACACTAAGCTACACTTCTTTCTTCTTTGCACGGAATTGGGTTTCTAGCTCAGCTCTACTGCTGAGGCTGCTGCAATCCGAGGCTTGATTGCTGTACGCACATCGATCCGTCTCCAGGTGTCTGCAGATAGCCATGTGCGATGGTATTTCTACGTTTTACCGCCATAAGTGCGTCCCCCAGCCGCAAAAGCATTTTTGACATCATTCCAGTGGTCATCCATGCTCTCTTGCATTGTGCTGCTGATTTGAATCTGGCGTTATATGGGCCTTCCTGGAGGGAGTCCAGGAGGGTCTTAACGTTGTAGAATCCAATCGTTGTCCATGTTCGATAGCCGAAGGTCGTCATCAAATTCGTCAAAAATGATGTCCATATCCGAGGCGTTAGTTTCCGTTTCGGTGAATAACTTTTTTACGGTTGCGGTTCGCTGGGGCACAAACCAACTGACACTTATCCTCTTTTGTGGCGCAGGAGGCTCGCCATTCGTCCTCTTTCGTTCGCAATTTCCAAAGAAATTCCCAGATGACAGCACAAGGAGGTGGAGGTGGAAGTAGGACTTACTAACAGAGCTGCAACTTGTTCGGCTGCAATGGCTCTTTCTCGTTATTTAGCATTTATCGGGAGATGCTGCTCCTGCGAGGTATTTGTTAGTCATTTACCATGTAGTCGCTATAGTTAAATTTCTCCAGCAGATATGCCGCCGTTTTTTGCTAAGTTACCTTTAAGGCGAAACCAATGAGTCGCTATTTATTTAATCATAGCCAATTAAGTAGAAAGTTACTTGCCGGATGAGTCTTAGCCAGTAAACCCTAAATTGAATCTTTTACCACAAATCAACAACTCAACCTTCTGTCTGCAGTGGGAATTTATGTACATAACTAGCATCATCTTTTCAAACCTCAACCTTGTTTACTCCGAATAATGAAATAACAATAAATGTATGCAACATCTTCTACTTCACAGGTTCAGTGAGCTAAGTATCCAACCCGTAGCGTGTTGCTGATAAATCCTAAGCAATTTATCGCCACATTTCGCTCAGCAAATGAAGTGAAAAAACTGATGATAAAACACAATATTATTCATTAGTCGCATATACCTATGTACTTACATTTGATATAGGTTCAGTAAACATGTCCATCACGTTTTGCCCACCGATTTATGTTGATTTGCAGATAATATTTGCCTAGCAGGGCATGAAATTCACAAAAACACGACCTAGAGGCACAGGTATCCCTGTACATATACACTTGTTTAGTCGACAGCAGAACTATAACCCGCCCAACCTAGAATCGCATATATTTGCCTGTTTGCATTCACCGATTGCAAATTCATGAAAGAAATTCTCGCTGCAAATTTTGTTTGCCCTGAGATAATTGGCTACACACACGCGCCCCCTGCAAAAATCACGTAAAGGTCTCTGTAATACTAGCAGGGAGGCTGGTGGTAAATCTCTATGCAATAACCCCCCTCAAGCTACACACGCATATATTGACTCAGTGTAATTAAGCCAATCAACAACAGTCTGAGTGTGTTTACATTTAGGCTCACTCTTTGTTTCAGCCCCCGTCTCCTTGGCAAAGTACTTCCTATCTACCACCCCCTAGCGCACACAACTCTTATCTTGTAATCAATGAAGTTTAGTGAACAAGTGCCTCCATCCACTTTGAGAACACAAGCAAGTAGCAGAGATTCTTAGAATTACCCCCCATCACCCATCCCCGATACAGTTCTAAGTCACTAATTGAGAACAAGCAAGCTAATGATAAGGTATTAGTAATTCCAGTAGACTGGCAACAATACCGTATTATTTTAAGTTCTCATGTGCATATAATTAAGCCAAGGATACCAGGTTCTGCCTGGTTTATGTTTATTTTTATCATGCCTGTGCCCCGGCCTGTCGGCAATCTCTGTTTCCCCGGCATCTTAATTCACTTTCGAGTATGAGGTTGAATAAGTGGGATAGTTTCTCTCTCTCTCTCTCTGGCTCTTTCTCTCGAGGATATTAGTTTTGAAGGGTTGTAATGGTGGTGTACTACATTCGCACGTCGGCATCGTCCTTTTTATCATCTTCTCACATTACTCGGGATTAGAGTTAATTGAAAATTATCATTAAATAGTTTTTATCTAAGGTTTTTTGTGTGGTGCAGGTGCAAATTAATGGGGCGGAATAAATGTCCTGGAATCTGATTATAGAGGCTCGATTAAAGTTCGTGGGGTGGCTAAGTAATTTTATCTTATGACAGAATTTGCATTATCATTTACACCCACTTAGGTAATGAAAAAGGGATTTTGAGGTAGGCAGGGCTTATCGGGAAAATATGATGAGAGTTGTGTGTATCCTATGTTGGGTTGGTTTTAGAAACAAGTCCTCTGTGTGGGAGTTATGCTGATTATATTATTGTTTGGGTTTGATGAGAGGGTACTCCTTTTTTTCTAAATTCAATGTAATCTTGATATGCTGAGTATGTTTGTTAGTGATGTCAATTAGCATTTGTCCAGGAGATAACAGACAGAAAAGTTTTTCTAATTAGATACAAAAAGCTGCTATATTTTTTTTACATCAAATGGTCACGTAGTAATTTTTTAGGCTTAATACATCAGAATATTTTTTCCACAAAATTGTTATTACTATTTTAAAAAAAAATTATACTCACTTTAAGGTTTGTATGTATAAAGCACCGATGTAAAAATCCATAAAGTACTCGTCGCACGCTGTAAAGACAAGATAAATAAAATTTTAAGCACAATAGATATAAGTATGTATTTATATTTATGTATATGAATAAATTTGTAAGACCTTAGGAATTAAGGAAACAACCTTTCAAGAAAAAGGGAAAGTTACCTTTTCCCTGTATACAAAGGGAAGGGTGATACACGAAACTGTGATAACTACCGTTCGACCAAGCTGATGTCACACACCATGAAGATCATTGAGCGGGTATTAGGTGGCCGACTGCGAAAAATAATACGGCTATCTGATGATCAGTGCGGGTTTGTCTCGGGTACATCAACCACAGATGCAATCCAAAGTATAAGGATCATAATGGAAAAACATCGTGATTCCTTAAGGGATTTGCATATTGTATTGGTTGACTTTGAAAAGGCATTCGACAGACAACCACGAGATCTGATATGGGTGGCGCTAGACATCGAGGGGTTCCAGAAACCTATGTACAGATGATCATGGACATGTACGAAGGAGCAAAGACAAGAGTAAGATGCCGCGCTGGAGTAACCGAAGAGTTCCCAATCAAAGTCGGGGTACACCAGGGAAGCGTTTTAAATCCTTTGCTCTTTATTACAGTCCTTGATTATCTGCTTGAAGGTAAAGTGATGGACCCCAAGGTACATCAGTTATTCTTTGCTGACGATGGAGCCATCATAAGTGACGATCCTAGATCCCTGCAACGAGCACTTGATGTGTGAGTGGTCGTTTTGGAGGGAAATAGGTATCGCATTAGTTCAAAAAAGACAGAGTATTTGTGCTGCCGCTATCTTCTGTGACAGAAAAATGTCCCCTAAGTTGAAAGGAAGGCTCTACACCGCAGTTGTACGTCCAGCGCTCACATACGGTTCACAATGTTGGACGATGTACAAAAAGTATGAGAGTAAATTAACGGCAGCTGAGATGAAGATGCTTCGCATGACAGCAGGAGTAACAAAACTTGATCGAATAAGATATTCGAAGATCCGTGGAAGCTTTCACGTCGAGGAAACCATCGTACAAAAAGTAGAGCGCGACCGGCTCAGTTGGTATTGCCACGTTCAAAGAAGAGATCATTTGAACCCTGTTAAAAAGGCAATATCAATGCACGTTCCAAAGACATCGCGATGTAGGAAAGGCAGGCCTATAAACGCCTGGATCAGACAAATGCGACGACATCGGCATTTCATTGGCCTCAGTAACCGAGTGATCCAAAATCGGCAGGCCTGCCGATATTTTCTGAGGTCAAATAGGTGAACCCCAAAGGCGGATTAGTAGAAATGCGGTGAAGTGGAAGGGTTGTGATCCCTTGTTTTCGGATCATAGCCTCGCTAATAAAAAGGAAGAAGAAGAACCTTTCAAGAAAAATGACTCAAAATAAAAGGATTTACTATAAGAAAATTGAAACTATGGATATACACGTAGCACGTACGTCTTATCCTCACATATGGATCAAGAGTATGGTAGCAGATTTTAAGAAAACAGTATAGCATAACCAAACTTAAAAAGGTACTAAGTGCAGCATGTACCACAGGTACTATATGGTCAACTGCGTAAGATGCTCTAACGGTCTTCCTGCATCTTTAACTCCTAGACCTTATAGCGCGATCAAACTCAGAGAGTCTGGGTGCTGGACTGCGAAGCACTACGGTCATAATAATATTCTGTACTCTCTATTGAACTCATATGGATTCCAACAGATTACATTATCCCTAAATTAATTTAACAATCTACAAAAATGGTTTAAAGATGGACTGCGGGGTCAGTGCAGGTGTGTTTTCTGAATCCTTCTCAAAATCATATAGAATTCCGGACACTGGCAGTATTTTCCAGGTGGAATTACTAGCTATTCGTGAAGCATGCCACCAGATCAAACTATACGCAAATATAACGTCAAGGCAAAAGATCGCCATATTCATTGATAACCAAGCTGCTATCGAAGTAATTGCCTCGGTTTTTATATCCTCCAAGCTAGTACAAGAACGCCGAAATGAGCTAGCCTCGCTAGACGGTCAACATAAGATTACCCTGCAAGCAACGTTTATGGAAACGAACAGGCTGACGAACTGGCCAGGCAAGGATCAGCTTTCAACTGTTCAAGAGCAGAATTAGTTCACATTCCGCTGACAGTCAAAGCAAAAATCTCCCCAATCTTTCTTATTAAAGCCAACGGCAGATGGATTAGTCTGACAACTTTTGTTATATCTAAAAAGATGTTACCAAACTACAACAAGGCAAAGTAAGCCAGCGTAACAGCGGTCACCACGAGATACACTGGCCGATAGGAGACCATGACGCCGTAGTAGGTATTCCACATAATACACAAGGCAGTAGTTGCAATGCCACAATCGAAAAACAGATTCTTACCCACTATATACGCGCCTGCCCAGCACTAACTATGGCCAGACAGCGAACTTTAGGCAAACCCTTTTCCAACTCACTTGTGGAGGTCTCAGGAAAAAATATTAAAAAATTATTAAGTTTCTTAAATTCCACAGGTTAGATTCAGTGACTTCTCACTAACATACCTCAACAGCCAGGCTACTTAAATTGTGGTACAAAAACGGCACCTAGCGCTAATTAGGTTTCTTTTCTTTTCAAAAGAAGTGCCGGTTCTTTCTACCTACCTACCTAGCATATGAGTCTATTATTTATTGATTTAGTTTCTTAATACCTTACTCATTGTTAACTGTTACGTTATGTCCTGTGAGGTATAAATTCAGATTTAAAACTTCTCCTCTCAATTTAAATATAGTATTTATTTTATCTACTGAGTTCGAGTCTAGGAAGCACGTTTCTTCACGCAAATGATGATTTAATTTACTATAATAAAGTCTGTGCAGGGATGACAGAGCTTCGGACTCATATCTGTTTCTTCAGAAGGGCATAGAGTTGATTCCTCATTGAAAGGTGATGCATATCAGCAGTTATGTTTAGACTTAAGCCAAAGTTGAAACCAAGATTCTGTCATTCGTGAACGCATGTACCACTTGTAGTTATCAACTATTTGAGGACAATTTTTGGCAGTCTTCGACCATCCATTGACATAATTCTGACTATATAATCGAAGTGGAGTTTTAGAGTTTCTAAAAACATGGGAGATGTTCCCGTCTTAAGAAGCAACATATAATTTGGCGTAGAACTCGGTAGTCCAAATATCCGCTTAAGGGAATAGCAAAGTGGGCGCCGTGGCGTAAGTAGTTAGTGTGTCGGATCACTACGCATGAGGTTTCAAGTTCAAATCCCAGAAAATACTAAAAAGTTTTTTCACGGTCCCACCTCTCGCGAGCGTCTGACAAACATCCGAGAGTATTGTTGTCACGAAAAAGCTTCTCAAATCGCCGTTCGGATTCGGCATTAAACTGTAGGTCCCTTCCATTCGTGTGAAAAATATAACGCACACAACATGAGTGGTTGCGAGAAGCTAGGCCCTGGCACTTTAAAGAGCTGTTGCGCCAAATATTTGTATTTGTTTGGTGTGAGATATAAAATTGATTCTAGCTTTATTTTGAAGCTACATTCATGCCATTATGTGTGGAATAGCTCATCGTTTAAATGGCCGCCTCGGCTTCGCTGGCAGTGCCTCCAACGGTCGGTCCAATACGTACGGCGTTATTCTGGTAATAGCGTCTCGAATGTTGGCCTCAAGCTCGTCCAAAGTGGTTGGCTTCTTAGCGTAGACTAAGGACTTTACATAGCCTCAGAGCAAAAAATTGAGTGGTGTCAAGTCGCATAATCGCGGCGACCAATTGATGAACGCTCGCCGTGAGATGACCCAGTCGCCAAATTTCTCCTTCACAACTTTGAGCGTTTCGTCCTTTGTATGGCATGGAGCGCCGTCTTGTTGGAACCACAACTCGGATATATCGACGTTCTCGAGCTCGGGCCACAGAAAGTCGGTTAACATCGCTCTATGCCTGTGACCATTGACGGTAATGATGTCTCTTTCCTCATTTCGAAAGAAATAAGGTCCGATGATTCCGCCATGCCATAAACCACACCAAACAGTCAATCTTTGTGGATGCATTGATGCTTAGTCGAATACTTTGGATTGTGTTCGCTCCAATAACGGCGAAAAAAAGAAGGATTACCGTCATTGCCGTTGTCCAGCACGTTGTTCCAATGTCACTACAAATCATATGAGTTTGTTATCCTAATTAAGTTTTGGAGACTGAAGTTTCTCTTCTGTTCAATGCCGCAGGCAGAGTGTACGTCGTTTAGTCACCTTTAGTCATATTTAGTCTTCGCTGTGCTCTATCATACCTATAATATGATATTAGCGCAATATTTTTAACTTAGCCTTCACCGTCCAAATTGCAGATTTTTAGTATCTGATAAGTTCGCCTACTGTAGGGCCTCACTTCACGAGTACCGATGTATTATACTTATGGTAATACAGTTTCGTTCCAACGTCGTTTCGGTTGATAGAGCTGCACGCATTCAATTTGATTTCGTACAGTTTTGGGTCCTCCTTTGTTTTCAGCTTTAGATCGCATTTTCCTGTACTCGAATCTTCACGGGAAATTGCAGGACTTAGGTCCCTTCTTTTAGCATTATCTTCATCTTCAAGTTTTCCTCTTGATTACAATTTTATGGTGTTCAGAGTTCTTCTAAGTCTCGTTCTTCCATCGTGTTCTGTTTCTTGGGATTTATAGGTATATCAATTTCCTCCATATCTTTTCTTCAATCGTCTTCCGCCTCATTTTTCTAGAGCAACACGCTCGTCTTGCAGCTTGTGTTAGCAGATTCCATTATATAGCATATTCAGCTGTCACCCTTTCGGGGACTATAAATAATTCATTACCACTTCTGCTTCTATACAATCGGATCTACAACCTTTCCTGGCCAATTTTATTAAATGGTTGGATTTGAGATAGGGTTTGGTTAAAATACTCCCAGTAGTCGAGTTCTATAAGATAGTTTGTGAAACCTTGTTGGATTCCACCGCTTTAAAGTACTGCGAAACACGTTACTGATAACCACCAGCGATAGCAATAGAGAGAGCAGATAGCCTTGTCCGGCACCGCTTTGAATCAAAATTATTCTGAACACCTAGTCTTATACAGCACACGACATTTTACGCCTTCATAACTTGCTTCGAAAGCCCTTTATAAATCAATTAAAAGCACGTGCTGTAAGAACATATATTTCGACGATCCGTAAGGTGTGTATATTGTAAACACAGGATGAACCGGATCGAAGCAAGCTTGGTCATGATCAAGGGTACTTTCGGGATGTACTTTAATACTTTCGAGAGTAATTTTGGCCATCCTCTTCTGCCTGTATCGGCGAGGTTATGAGAGACTTATTTTCAGCTTAGAGGGCATTTTTCGGTCACAGAAGATAGCCAAGCTTCCCCCCACTTCACAACACCCTACGCTTACGTGATGATTGATGCTGCCATTGTGCAGTAGAAAAATATAATTTAAATATCAAATTTCTGTAAATAAACTGCGCGGTGGCTCACCAAATGTAAATTATAATACGAACTTATCTCGATGCTGCCATTACAGGTTGCTTCGCTATTGATCACAGATCCCAGAGTTGTTGCGCCAAATATTTGTATTTTTTGTATTTGGAAGAGCAAAGAAATTACTCTACTACATCGAAGGAATGGTAACACCATACTTGAGCACCATATAAAAGAATTGATGCTGCTGTTGCCGGAAATTATTTTTGCCTAGAACTGTGTGCCAGATGTTTATTCATAAAGTAGCGCTTCCTGACTGAGGAAATAGCACGCTTGGCTTCGGATGCTTTCATTTTAAGGTGTTTGCTCATATTTAAGTTAGCGGAAATCTGAACTCCGAAATATTTATACACTCGCACATTTTTGATAACTTCACCATGATATGTCCACTTTTCGTATCTGGAGTGTCTTCCCCCTCCGTCTCTAAAAATCATTATTTTTGACTTATTTGTGTCGATAGATAAGTTCCAATAGTTAGTTAGGGATGTCCTTTAGGAGGACTCCAAAAAAAGACCGAGAACGCCAACCTTGAGGTTGGCCCAACCGTTCGACTTACAAGAAAACACGTAACTCGATTCAAATTAGCTCTACTTTATTGATCTCGCCTGTACGACGTTTGGCTTAAGACTAACTTAAACATTTCATTCCTAACTTAATCTATCCGCAGCGCGTGCAAGGGTAATTGCCGGGTCAGCACTCACTCGAAGCATCGCCGTCGAGATTGGAGACGATCATGTTTCAGCATGCTCATCCAGAAACACCGGCGCGTGTAATGCATTTCCTCTGCTGGCTTGGAAATGCACCGTGTTGGCCTTGGAGGCGATCATGTTTCTGCATCTGGAATACCGGCGCGTGTAATGCTGACTGGGAAATGCGCGGTATTAACTCAGTTCCAATAATCACCGAGTCTATTTACCGTAAGCTGCATACCATTTACTGGATCCGCAAGCAAAATAATATCATCTGCATACATCAATGCAGGCAAATTTGTTTGACAGAACTCAATTCCACTTCCTACATCATCTGATATGTCATTTATAAATAATAGAAACAGTAATATACTTAAAATGCAGCCCTGCTCCACGCCCATTGAAGTTGCGAATTCATCGGATATCGATTCTCCGTCTCATGCGTATGCCAGGTTGTTCTCGTACATCGCACTAAAGGTGTTAACTTTGTTTGAAATTCCAATTCCATCCAGCTTATAAAACAGCGCCATGCGTGCGACAGAGTTGAATGCCACGAGAAAGTCGACAAAAATTGCATACAATTTTTGTGCTTCTTCTTATTCTTCTTTCAGTGATATTAACTAGAGTAAATATTTGATCAGCAGTGGCGGATCAGTAGAAATGCGATGAAGTGGGAGGGTTATTATCCCTTATTTTCAGATCATAACCTCGCTGATAAAAGGAAGAAAAAGATTTGATCAGCATTGGAGTATACTTTTCTGAATCTCGCTTAAAACTCAGATAAAATTTCTTTGTTTTTGACCCACCGTGACAGCCTATTGAAAATCAAAGCAGCAAAGAGTTTTGCTGAGGTATTTAGGAAGGATATTCCTGTATAGTTTGATAGGTCATTGTAATCCCCTTTCTTGCGAAGTGGGCATACTATGACCTTTTTGAAGCTCGTCGTAACACAAGCGTTGTCAAAGATTTTGTTGAACTCCATTGTCATCGCAGATACGAACTCTACAGTGCAGTTTTTGTAAAATTCAAATGGGATGCGGTCATCTCCGGGAGCTTTGTCCATTTTCAAACTGGCAATAACTTCCTGAACTTCCTGCACAGAAAACGGTGCATCCAAAAGCTTGTCCGTGTACAACGGGGCGGCGTATTGGAATAAGGGTGAGCGAAGCGCAATATTGAGGAGATTGTTGAAGTGGTCGTTAGGGTTTGGTGTGGTGGCGATTGTGCTTGTTTGTCCGTTTATGTACGTTACAGCTCTCCAAAAGTTCGCAGATGATCTTGAGTTGCTTGCCATAGAAATACTTTCTAACTCATACTTCATCCTTTTTACGTAGCAGAGGCGTTTGAAATCACTGTTTGATTCGCGATAAAGAGATTGAAATGTGGTGGTATTATGTCATAAATAGCCTTAAGAATGCGAATGATCTTTCTCTGGCACTATGACACTTCTTCTTGTAGACAATTTGTAAGCTTCTTGGCTTTCAAGATGGAAGAGCCTCTTTTATTACATTTGTAAGCACCTTCATACAAATTGGGGCGTTAGATGTATATAACCTAACTAGACTGGCATTTATATTTTTTTGGAAGGTGACACGCATTTTTTCGTCCCAGACTAGTTATGCCAGTAAACTTAATTGCTTGATTCTGCTTCCATTCAATGACTATAACCGGAAAGGCGATACTTAGCGTATATGCTGAAATAGTTATCTGTGTACTCTGTAATGGGGAGCACTTCGAAATTTCAATAAGCAAGGACTACACCTCACATAATTTCGCATCCAGATGACGGTGTTGATTGTTCCTTCGATAAGCTCTTCCCTCTTTCGTCATTCAAATTAATGTAGCATACACCAAATAAAGCTCCTAATGTGAATGAGCCTTAACACAGATGTGGATCCAAATATACGTATACACCTCAAGGGCGTGAAATGCAGTATAGCCGATACTAGACATCGATAAAGAAATTGTCGGTTGTAAGGAGAAACTCATAAAAAAAAATGTACCCATAGACTAGGTGGAGTTAAGTCCATGTGTTTGGAGCATTCTGTTGCAGCAGCGTGCTTTAGTTGATTGGATAAGTGCTGGTCGGCAAGGAAGTTCTCACCATTTTTATGAAAACCCGTGAGCTGGGCTTACCATTTCTAGCTAAGACTTCGAACAAACACTCAACCACCGCTGGATTAAATCTATTTTCAGACTCAAGGCGTATCATGCCAAGCGCATGATACAAGATACGTAAACAATAACATTCCATTGCTATAACGATTGTAGATTTGCTGAAGCAAAAGCAGTAGCAGGATACCACATGAAGCCTATAGGAGAGCAGTCATGCTCGTAAATGGTAGAGGTGCGTCCAGAGTAGTTGCAGAAATAAAGTCAATAACATAAAGCAAAATCCTTTTCTTGATGGTAAGCCCAAAGAATTTTATATCTCAAACATCATTACGTTCCTCAAGTCTCAACTCTCTAAAGCCTTTACAAAAACCTTTATTGCTTTCTTAGTCGTTATTGCATGGAAATTTTTTCCAACTGTTCCTTCATCTGATGCATTTGCTCTTAGATCCTGTAAAGTTTTTCCAATTTATTTACAGACGTAATTTGTCTCAAGGCTTCCTATTTGTTTTTTACCACATACACTCACAACGTTAAAATAACTACAAATATCAACCACCTTACTGACACCTAAAGTCGCCTCCCGCATCTTACTATCGTCAGTTAGGTATCTTCCACTTCCAGTAAACAAACTTTGAAGTATCTGAGCAATTTCGCGAGTAGATTTTCCTTTTTTTCACTCAATCGCAATTCCAATTCCGATTGCAAATACCTTCATACACAAACCAATACCATGCACTTTTTGATTGTTGATAAGCGGATGGATAAATCGAAAAAAAGAAAAACGAAATAGGACGAGCACGTCGTGTCAGTTATTCTATCTGTCAGTCAGTCAGTTTGCTCATTGATTCAATATATTTCCTTCTCGGTTAACAAACATCACATTACATAGAGGACGAGGCAAAAGGATACCCTCTAAACCGTTCAAACCCACTGACAGAGTAGAGTACTATTTCTTGGCATTCATTCCTCTTTGAGATGCACACGAGAATGTTTGCATACCAAACACGTTTGGATTCTGGTTGTGCTGTAAGGTTCCTCAATTGCTCTAAGGTTCCTTCATGATTCGTATCTCCACTCACTGGAACGGCACGTAGACGTTTAACGATATATTTTTCTTTTTCTCGATTTTCAGAAGGAGTGTGAGTTTGCACAAGGTTGCAAAATGGATTGAAATCAATAGAATCAATGCACAATCCGGACTAAATAAAATATTAAATTGCATGGATTGAAGAAAGAGTATACTGGTTGAGAACTCTCTTTATCTGGTTGCACATGGACAAGGAAAGGGATCTTGAAACTTCTTCCGTGCCTTCGGGTTGAGTGCATTTCTTCTAAACATCCTTGCTAAGCCCGGTTCTATCAAAATATCCCCAAGAATATTCAATGAGCAATGGGTAGGTTCTTTGCACTAAGTTTAGACTTAGAAGTGACATCGGATAACAAAGAAAGGAAATCATTTGCATTCGAATTTGGTTGAATAAATTTTCCAAAATACAAAAGCTAGATGCTGTGCTGAAATACCAGATCCAAACAGTATTCTGAGAGCAAAAGTTCTTGCATGGTGGTTATGACAAAAATTAGAAGCCCCAGGATACCGGCACCGAAATGTCCTAATTTAATGCGAAAAATTATTTCACCTGT
Organism: Brachypalpus laphriformis; assembly: GCA_945910035.1. Lineage (NCBI taxonomy): Eukaryota > Metazoa > Arthropoda > Insecta > Diptera > Syrphidae > Brachypalpus > Brachypalpus laphriformis. Next base: position 19,120,633 of record OX246753.1, on the reverse strand, counting down.
GTTTTGTCCTTAACTAGAAAGTACACCGATCAAGGAGCCTACAGGGAATACTATAATATCGGCTACCAATGTTGAACTCCGCGATATTTGTAGCAGATTCGGAGAAAAGAAATCGCCGGGCGCCTATATGTACCAGTGGCAATTAAAACAAGGCCTGAGCTGTTTGTCGACATAAAAATATAGGTGAGTCTTAAGAGAAGGAGCTATACCGTCAGTATATGGTTAACTATGCATGTTCTGTACAGTGGGCAAAGTGCTGAAAAGCATCACTTCAAAAAAACTGGAGGCAGACATTAATAAAGAAGAAGTTCTAGTAGAGCACAAGTACGGCTTTCATTAAGCACATTCAACATACTACATATTTAGATGGCGGCATATACGGTTCGAAACGAGATAGAAGGGAAAAAAATGGAAATAAGTAAAGAAACTATTAAAATATAATAATAATAAATGGTTTTATTTATTTTTTCAAAAAAAGTTTACAAAGCATTACAACTATGACATATTGCCGTCTGTTGGAGAGAGAGAGGCTATTTCTGTAATAAGAATTTATGAGTTATACTCATCTAGTGGGCGCCGTGGCGCAAGTGGTTAGTGTGTCGGATCACTACGCATGAGGTTCCAAGTTCGAATCTCAGAAAACACCAAAAAGTTTTTTCACGGTCCCACCTCTCGCGAGCGTCTGACAAACATCCGAGAGTATTGTTGTCACGAAAAAGCTTCTCAAATCGCCGTTCGGAGTCGGCATTAAAACTGTAGGTCCCTTCCATTCGTGTGAAAAATATAACGCACACAACATGAGTGGTTGCGAGAAGCTAGGCCCTGGCACTTTAAAGAGCTGTTGCGCCAAATATTTATTTATTTATTTACTCATCTATCAAAGTTTTGCGGTACCAAAATGCTTCTGCAATGAATTTATGCAGTGTTACCCATTTGCTTTCAGCTTGTCCGTTGAGTAAAGTTATTATTTCATCTTCCTCCAACAGTGATTTTCCTAAAAATCGATGACGAGTGCGTTTTAAAATTCGGCATTTTCCTATTAAATGTACTATATTTTCTTCCTCATACATATTACATAGAGTGTAGATTCTTCGTTCACCTATCCCTAACCGGTCCTATTAATCCAGCACGTACTTTTAAAATCCATGCAATTAAACTTTTGCTGCTTGCATCATCGAAATAGGAGTAGCCTGCGGAGTAATTAAATTTTTCGTAGATTCCGTACGAGCTTAATAGTGCATCTTACAAATTTGGTTGAATTTGGGCTTTTCTTAGATTCTCGAGTGTTTTTTCTATCTTTCTTTTCCATATATCCTGATGTAAAGGCAGCTCTTTCCATCGAATGTTCGCATTGTCTCCCATTCTCCGTACACCATACCTCGTACCAAAAAATCTTCTTCTCCATAACTTGCTTCGATAGTATGTGCCGCAAACGATTAACCCCATATTTGAACAAAGTTTTTGTGGACATACTCCATATGTAACTTTAAAGTATAAAAAGATGCATGTCCGGCACACCAGTTTCTAGGCAGGCCAAAAACTCGTTTTATAAAATATCTTTGGATTTTATTTACCCGATCAAAGATCAGAAAACCCCAGACCTGAGCTGCATAGGAGTAAATTGCTTTGGTAACTACATTAAACATTTTATATTTTGTAGAGATCTTTACTTCATTTTTCTCCATAAACACTTTCCAGGTACTATTTAAGCTACGAAAGCAAGGTGAAAAGTTCTCGACCTGACAATGAAAGACTGCGATTTTCAGTTAAAAAATGATTTTATTTTTCTACATAATCTCCCTTGATGTCAACAGACTTAGTCCATCGTTTCTCCAACATCAGTATTCCTTCTCGGAAGTGAGAGTCTGGAAGGCTGTGAAAATATTCATCTACGGCGCTCTCAACTTCTGCATTGGATGCGAAGCGCTTCCCAGAAACAAATTTCTTCAAGTTTGGGAACAGATGGAAGTCTGAAGGTGCCAAATCAGGTGAATAGGGGGGATGGCCGAGCAAATCGTACCCCAAATCCCGCAGTTTTCCCATCGCCAACGCACACTTGTGTACAGGTGCATTGTCCTGGCGAAAGATGATATTTTTCTTCTTCAAGCCAGGCATCGTCTCGCGAATTTTGGCATCCAACTGGTTAAGAAGGTTGGAGTAATATTCGCCTGTAATTGTTCTGCCTTTCTCAAGGTAATCAATTAACAGGATCCCTTTCGCATCCCAAAACACACTGGCCATGACCTTTCCGGCAGATGTTATCGACTTCCGCTTTCTTTGGCGCTGAACCACCGGCTTCCACCCACTGTTTCGACTGCTGTTTCGTTTCTGCCGTGTAGTGGTGGACCCATATCTCATCCATGATGACAAATCGCCGCACAAAATCTGTCGGATCCCTATTGAACCGTTCTAAAGATTGCCGCGAAAATCGTTTGCGCATTTGCTTTTGATCGCCATTCAGCAAATGCGGCAACCATCCTGCGCAGAGCTTTCGCATCCCTAAGTTTTTGTGCAAGATGTTTCGCACCCTCTCTTCCGATATACACACAGCCTCAGCTATCTCACTCACCTTCACTCGCCTATCGTCCAACACGATAAAAGGCACTTTTCGATGGTTTCGGGTGTGGTTGCGGTTTTTGGCCGTCCTTCACGTGGGTCATCTTCGAGGGACGTGCGACCACGTTTAAATTCAGCTGCCCACTTTTTAACGGTTGACATGGAAGGAGCAGAGCCCTTGTAAACTTTTGTTAACTTTGGATGAATTTCATTAGGGGTTAACCCATCCAAAATGAAGAATTTTATGACCGCAGGATATTCAAGCTTATCCATTTTAACGAAAAACACGCAAGACGTCTATTGCAAAAATTCGTGTAAGCAAACTACTTGAGAGAACAAGTTGAAACTTGTCATACGAACTAATGAGAAGTGCACCCAGGTAGGAAATATAAATTTTTACGGATTGGAACGCTATCTCTGCGTCAGGCCGAGAACTTTTCACCTTGCCCTCGTACATTTGGCTTTTACTTCTCTTTCTTTAAGTTGATCCACTAGAGAGAGTCTTGGCGCCATAATTACGCCTAAGTATTAAACTTATATTTGCTAACTTCTTCTATTTCCACGTCATTAAAAAAACACTTTTCATCTTTAGCAATTCTGCCACCTTTACTAAAAATCATAATTTTTGATTTAACAAGATTTATAGTGAAATTCCTTATTTTGCAGTAGTTTTCAAGCCTTTGTATCATTTCTTTTAACACTCTTGGATCTTCAGCCAATATTATGATGTCATGTGCATACATGAGAACTCGAACAAGTACACTATCCAGCAACAAACCGCCTCCCAAAGCATCATGTAAGTCATTAAGTAACAGCGCAAACAGCAGCTGGCTTAGTAAACAGCCCTGCTTTACACCCATAAAAGTGGAGAAATATTCTGATAAATGCTCTCCATTCTAAACGGCTGCAGTTGTTTTTGCGTGCAAGCTTTTTTAGAGTGTTGGGGATACGTGAGAACAACGAGGAAAAACGATTTGACAAATAAAACCGCCAACCCAACTCTTTATTTCATACTTTTCCTTATTATGCTTAACAATTTCTTATAATTATTCTTATTCTATTGACCCACTTACTCATATTACGCATATTATTTGCAACAAGCAGAACTGCTGCGCCAGCGTATTGCACAACCTGAACCCAAATAAAGTCCAAGCAATTAAGCAAAACGCTTACTTTGCAATTTAAACTCCAATTTGGGTTCAGCGCGAGCAATCACCTGCAGTGCAATACACTTACAATGCTAATTCCGCTTTTCGCAAATACCGCGCAATACAAGAGTGGATGAACGGGAGGCACAACAAGAGTGTGAGATATTTAGTAGAAACTCCTATATTACTTAGTTTAAAGAATAGTGCTATTCGGTTCCATCGAAGGCGACTTTAAAATCAACAAAGAAGCCATACACCTTATTTTTCTCGCTATTTTCGATGTTGATTATGCACATTAAGTTGTAGACATTGTCTACAGTGGAGTACTGCTCTCTAAACCCTGCTTGATATTCATTTAATATTTTGTGTTTCTTTTGCGATTTAGATAGTCTGTTTTGCAAAAATTCCCATTAATATTTTGGTCACACAGTCCATAAATGAAATTCCTCTATAATTCCCTACTTTGCTTGCGTTTCCTTTTTTAAAGATAGGGAAGATAATTGTTTTACGGAAGCTATCCTCGACAATTCCTGTTTCCATCATATTGGTTAATGCTCTGGCTAGCAGTTTTATATAATTATCGGGTGCGTTTATAAAAACCTCATACGGCAAACTATCCACACCTGGTGCTTTCTTTGACATTCTGCATGAAGTGGAGGAATAAATAAATTTTAGGAATGCTGTTTGTACTTCTCTGTATCTAGTTTTGATCATACTTTCAACCTCACTTGCCTCAGTTCTCGTGCGAACTTCCACCAGCTTCTTGAATCTTTAACAGTGTTCAGTTTTATTTCTAGGGCTTCAAAATATTCTTTCCGTTTAGTTCTGCATTTAAGTTTGTATCTTCGAATCATGTTATTATATTCAAGCTTTATATAATTATCATCATTTGTTCTTCTCCATAACTTTAGTAATTTAAATGACTTTGCTCTATCATTGTAACACGAATAATCATACTATTTCTTGCGGAGATTAATGTTTGTTCTACTGTCCTGATTGCTGTTAATAACTTCTTTTATCAAGTTAGTGAAGTCTTGCACCTTAATTGTTTCATTATTTTCTTCACACCATCTTGCTTTGTCTTGCAGCTTTCTCTTATAGTTTGCAATATCATTTTTATTCCACATACAGGGTGGACTAACTACAAGTTTCTTTTTAAAAATGCAATAAAATGAACAAAATTAATTTTTTTTATGTATTATGGCTTTAGTAGTAAGAGCAAACATTCCCATTAACTATGGAATACAACGTCGTTCAAGTGGCTGCCTCGGCTGGCCTCGAAGTAGCGCATTCTATCACTCCAATTTTCCAAGACTTTGTTGATGGTTTCGGGCTGTAGCTCACGGATTGCTTGGATGATATTGGCCTTAAGTGCTTGAATCGTTTCCGGATTGTTGGCATAACATCGGTTCTTCACGGTTCCCCACAAAAAAAAGTCCAAAGGGGTCAAATCGCAGCTCCGAGGCGGCCAATTGACATCGCCAAGACGGCTGATAACACGATTTGGGAATTTGGTGCGCAAAAGACCGATTGTGGCATGGGCTGTGTGGCATGGCGCGCCATCCTGCATGAACCAGAGGTCGTCCAAATCCATGTCTTCAATTTCAGTAAAAAAAAAGAATCGTTAACATGGCTCTGTAATGCCCACCGTTGACCGAAACATTGTTCCCAGCCTCATTTTCGAAGAAAAATGGTCCAATGATGCCACCACTCCACAATCCACACCAAACTGTCACTCTCTGTGGATGCATTGGCTTTTCGACAATAACGTGCGGGTTTTCCGCGCCCCAGATGCGGCAATTTTGTTTGTTAACGTAGCCGCCGAAATGAAAATGTGCCTCGTCAGAAAAGATGATTTTTCGCCCAAAATCGTTGTCCAATTCAAGAAGCTCTAAGGCCCAAACTGCGAAGCAATAACGGAGCGGATGGTCGTGCGCTTTCAATTGCTGAATCAATTGGACCTTATAAGCGAATAATCCCAGATCTTTGTGCAGAATTCTCCTCAGGCTAGTGCGTGAAATGTTGAGCTGTTGAGATCGATGACGAGTTGACGTTCGTGAATTGAGTCTCACACTCTCGGCTACAGCAGCCACATTCTCGTCTGTGCGTACCGTACGACGACGGGGACCATGAGTGTCCTCCACTAGCATGCCAGTCTCACGAAATTTTTGCACAAACTTGCGTACATCAGGCGCGGTGGGTGCTTCATTTCGGCCAAAACTTCTTTTCAAAAAACGCACTGTTTGGGCTACACAGCACTCACTTTGGAAATAAGTTTTCAATATTTCCCAATGTTGTTCAAGCGTAAAGTGACTCATTTCGTTCCGCGGAGGTATGCTACTGACTTTCTGTCAACATTTCGAGCGGGAAGCAGCTGTCGGTGTCAAAATAACGTATGATTTAAAAATAAATCGCAAAATGGCCCACCCGTTACATTTGGGCAGTATTTTCAATTTTTTTATTTCCGTTATCGATGGATATACCTGGAGTTCAAGTACAATAGGCATATGATCCGAATAAACATGTGCATCCACCCTAAAACTCATGACTTGTTTAGTTATTTCTCCAGACACTGCGCAGATATCATACACAGATTCTCCCACTGTAGAAACAAAAGTCATCTCGCCATCTTCATCCCCGTCAGTTCTTCCATTCAGGATTATAAACCCATAATCGTTGCAAAACTCAATGAACTTTTTTCCCAATCGATTTGTAACTTTATCTTTCGAAGATCTTTGAGGTAATCACCCCTATCGTGGAATCCGTCGGAATTGAGTTTCACTTCACCTATTCGGTTCCCTTTCACTTTCTGCTGCTATCGTGGAATCAGCCGAGAACGTCTCCTTATCGACAGGCATTGGGAAAAGGTAGTTTCACTGTCAAACAGCTGTCTTTTATTTGCCAATAAAAATTTGTGTAGCTACATTCGTTTCGTAAAAGGAAAATACCTTTAAAAAGTGATTAAAATAAAAATAAAGCACACAAATGGACAGGATAGATCTGTTTTTGGAAGCAGAAGAGGAAGACGATGAGCGGTCTTCCCAGAGAAGCATACGACAGAGGTTAAGTGCAACAGTGGATGATTTCATGAAACTTCCAGATGAAATGTGTGTTTCTAGAAACAATATTTTTTTTTATTTATTTATGATTTTAATAAAGTTCAATATTGCATAGGTTTATCAAAAATGTTCGTCTTAATAAAGCAGTTTTAGTTTTGTTTCCTGTAATTTATATGTAAACAAAAATTGTTTGTTTTTTTAATTTCACTTACATTTTTGCAAACAAAGAAGACGACGTGCAGCAGCCAAGGCAGAAATCCGCAATGATTTTGATGCGGATGAAAAATGTGGGAAAAATCTGATTCGAACGTTTTGCACGATACAGTGGAACTGATTCACATTACCCACACGGGGAACTGTTCACTTTGCGGATTTGACGCTGCCGAAATATTTTTTTTCGGTGAATAATTCCCCCCGGCGGATTCCACAATAGGGGTGAATATTTTGTGGTTATTCAGCAAATAATTTTTAACAGCTTGTGCTTCCTCTCCAATGCGTATATTCATATCACCCATTAGTGTTACACTTTTAAGATTGTGTTGAGTAAAAATATATTTTAACTCATTAAACTGTTCGCTCCATGTCTCCTGCCTTAGATACATTGGAATAATGTTGAATTTAGCATTTCCAGTAGCCACTTCGATTATGTATCCTTGGTTACTAGTGTTCACTTCTTCCTTTATATTGAGTTCCTTTAAGCAGTTCTTAAAACCGTAAAGTCCATCTCCGATAGCTCGTCCGCGCGAGCTATTACGACAAGTTGATTTCCAGTGTAGAGTAAATCCGCCGAAAAACTTCTCATACCTCCCAAAGTCTTTCTCCTCTACGTGAGTTTCATGCAGTAAAAATATGTCTTGCTCCTTTATGTATTTGAAAAATTCCGAATGTAATTGTTTACCTGCCAGCCCATGCACATTATAGGACATTATAGTAATTCTTTTATCATTTATAGCAGTCGGCTTATTTCCATTTATTTTTGATTTTTTAATAAAACTATAATCTAAATTTTCATCTTTAGTATTGACTTCATATTCATTAATCTTAAAACTAACTAATCTCTTCCCCCCACAGACGATTAATTCCTATTTGTTGCTATAAAATTAATTACGATTTGCAATAAGTTGATTATAATCAAAATTGATATTTACGAAGGAATTGTTATAAATTTTACGTAGTTCGGCTTTTCCATCTAAGTTATTGTATCTAATATGCTCGGACTTCCAATAAAAACAATGTTTTTCTATTATTAGCTGATATCCACGCAGCACTATTAGTTTGGATTTATTCACTTTCAAAATTTCTGCCCTCAGTTGCGCTGACGCTCTTCTACGGTTTTTTCCTTCATTTGTGAGATCTCTTTCGACCCAAACTCTTTGTTTCTAAGATTTTTAGCAGCATCCAGCACATTATTCACCGAGGAAGAGTCCCCTAATTGTAGAACCATTGCCATTGCTTCATATGTTTCACCTAATTTTCTCACACTTTTAATATCTACGTTGGTCTTTAGTAGCAGAATGTTATTACACAGATCTTCCACTGCGACTCTCAGATCATCATTTTTGGGCATACCTGCGTTTTTTCTCTGCCATTTGTTGACTTCTCAGCTCCGCAATTTCAGCTTTCAAAACAGAGTTCTCCTTTCGTAATGCAACAACTTCGGCACTTATTGAAGTTATTTAAAATTTCACGTCAGTTAAAAAATCTTCCGACAAAACAGGACTTAGAACTGTTTTGTCAGAAGATTTTTTAACTCATTCTCTAGAAGGGCTCCCATTGTTAAAGAAACTATTGTAAGAGCAGGGCCTTATAATAGACCTTACTTAGACACGGTCGACGGTGTGCAAAAAGTGTTGTCATTGGATGTGACCCACAAGAGATTGCGCTAGGACCGCTACTCATTTTCATTCATTTTCATTCATTTTCATTCATTTTCATTCATTTTCATTCATTTTCAATGGCCCGCTAATCCTTCATGAGGGTCGCGGGTGTAGGATGCTCAGGTGGACTCTCCATCCTTCTCGATCCTCCGCCATTGACTCCAATTCATCAGGAGGAATCCCTAAGCGGCTCCAGGAAAGATGTCGGACTTGATCCAACCATCTATTTCTAGGCCTTCCACGAAGTCGCCTACCTGATGGCACGGCAACCATGGCACGTCTTGGAAGCCGGTCTGCTCAACGTTGAGCGCCTCGCGTACTCTGGTGTTACGCACTCGATCCCTACGAGTTATTCCAACAACACCGCGAAGGAACCTCATTTCGGCAGCTTGTATCCGCGATCTTATTCTTTCGGTCACTACCCAAATTTCATGACCATAGGTGAGAGTTGGAACATATACCGAGTTAAAAACCGATAGCTTAGCTTGAACACTTAGTTCGGCCTTCCTTATAACAGATTAGCCAAGCTCTCTCAAAATTGATCCAGCCTGACCAATTCTACAGGATAACTCGGCATTGCTCCTCCCATCACTCGTGAATAAAACCCCGAGGTACTTAAACTTCTCCACCTGCTTCAGTGGGACTCCACTAACATGCAGAGTGCACTGAATGGGTTTTTTGAAAACGACGACGATCTTCATTCCAGCATCATCACAAACGGCTACAAACCTTTCAAGTGGGCGCTGAAGTTCGGTTTGAGAGGAGCCAAGGATGACCAAATCATCCGCAAAGAGCAGATGACTAATCCTTAGGTCTCCCACTTCGAAACATTCCCCGCCACGGCTGCGCTGTAACATCCAATCCATATATACAATGAAGAGGAGAGGTGACAAAACGCACCCCTAGCGGAGTCCAACGCCCACAGTGAAGGGTATTGATTTAACACCGTTTATCCGAACACAGCTTCTACAGTTTGTATATAAAGACTGAATCGCCCTTAACAGGGAACCAGCAATCCCATACTCCTGCAGAACACTCCAGAGTTTGCCTCGAAGAACCCTATCATATGCTTTTTCCAAATCCACAAAGCAAGTGTAGACAGGTTTGGCATATTCCCAGGCCTTCTCAAGAACCATTCTGAGAGTGAACAACTGGTCGGTTGTGCTTCTACCGGGACGAAAACCGCACTGCTCATCCCCCAAACTGTCCTCAACCACAGCTCTGGAAGGCTTTTCTAGCACCTTAGCGAAGACTTTTCCTGGGAGACTTAAAATAGATATACCCGTATAGTTGGCGCAATCTCTTTTGTCCCCTTTTTTAGAAAGAGGAACTATTACCCCCATTTGCCAATCACCAGGTGTTTCACCGCATTCCCAGATCACTTTAATGACACGCGAGAGCCATTGAACTCCCTCTTTACCTTAAGCCTTGAGCATTTCTGGACGAATTTCATCCACACCAGCAGATTTGCCAACTTTTAGCGCTTTGATCGCCAAAGTTACTTCCTCTACCGTAGGACTACTTTCCGCCCCACTCTCGACCATAGGTCTGTCATCTTCGGTGCGCTGTTCGGGATTGAGCAATTCTGAAAAGTGCTCGCTCCATCTGCGTAAGAAGTCCTCCTCATTGGAAAGAAGTCTACCGTATTTGGATTTGACTCCTTCAACGATATTCAACTTTTTTCCTCTGAGTCGGCGGACATCTTATTTGCAGATCTGTGGTCACGTTCCAATTTCCGCTACTATGCAAAATTATTTATAATGATGTTGTAAGGCTCCAACCACCCAGAGAAGCCACAATCGTTGAATACGCTGGCGGTATAGTAGTTGTAGTGGTGGCGACACTTTTAAATGAATTATGGTAAATATGCAACGAAAATATATGCATTTTTAAAACTTAGTTAAAATCCTTCAGTCTGGATATGGCTTAATATAAAACGGAAGCAGCCACAAGACCAGCTAATCGTTAATCATTTCACTTTTGAAACGAAATCAGATACCATATACTTCGGAAGAGAAGGCCGATGTCGGGATTAACTATCAAGTCCTTAAATTCATCTACAAGGCGCTTGATCAAAGCATTCCCTGTTAAAACGCCACTTTAATTGTTGGCACTTAATGCTTGCTCTCAAAAATGAAGCTAAGTAACAACCAATGCAAATAGTTTGGGAATCTTTACATATGCGATGGCTGCAGTAAGTGGCGAATGAAGTACAATTTTAATTCCAATATCTATCAGAGTATACTCTTGGTTGCCGATTAAGATAATTATGTGATCCCGGGGATGGAACAACTTCTCGTGTTATTAAGCGACCGTTAAATGATGATATACATCTACAGCTCTCGAAAGCCTGCTGAAAAAATTAAAAGACACTGGTACTAAGGGGTAATCACCCGGCCTCAAAGACGGTTCCATGGGAAGCGTCATGTGAAGTGGTCGCTCTTCTACATTCTTTAAAACGTTTCCAGGGTTAAATAATTTAGTCTAAGTAAGCAGTCACTCTTTTCGTCATAAGGCACCCATCTACCTAACCTAACCTTCTACATTCTTTGCGAACAAAGTGTCAAAAGAAGTGAGTCTAACTACGTACAATACCGACTACTCTCACTAGCTAAACAGAGAGAAGCTGAAGTGAAAACCAGAACCCTAATATTCCAGGAAACACCTGCGATTTAGTTTAGGAACAACAAGCGCAAATGGAGAAAGATGGCAATCTATTACGGTCTTACTCAGCACTGGGTTCTTTTCTTTTCTAAAACAGGAAAGAGAGAAAGAGATATCAATTTGTTTCACCAAATTGTATTCCAAAAGTGGGAGTCGTGCCTATAAGCCAGTAACTATTATATAAACCCGTTTTATTGGAGAGACAAATTATGGTAACCGGGTGCACTTGAGCCCATAGCTTTGCACTCAAGCAGCTAACGTACTATCACTACACTGTTACTATCCTAATAAGGTCGCGACGAATGTCTTTAGAAAATATGGAAACGTCTGTACATCTAGGAATGAATAATATTAGAATGCAAGGCAGTGCCTATCACTAGACATTCGGTAATATATTGATCCATCTCTCGGAGCATAATTAAATCTTTTAGATTTTAAAAGTTTGATTAGACCTTTTCAATTTCTAGTAAGGTTACGTAAGCTCTAGAGTATCTTCTTCATGATAACGAAAAAATGTTAGTGCTGCTGCTTGGATTCCAAGACAGAAACTCTATGCCCAGCATCGTGATGATAATTATCCTTTTCACTCGGGCCACATTCTGGCCTATTTTGTGAATAAGGTACTATGTTCTGATGTACCTGGCCAGCATCGTTGTTTTCATAGAAAATATTCAATTCATCCACTTGCCTCAGTGCAGTAATTTAAAGCGTAAAGGGAGCTTGCCGGAGGAGTGTATCAGCCCTTAATCTAAAGTCCATTTAAATCTTGGTCCTCTCCATCCTTCCGGTTGTCACTCGTCCAACATTTTCGGCCCTCCAATCTCATTTTTATTCAGTTGTCTTCATGGAGCAGTGGTTTCGTTAAGCGTTCCTGGATGGTTCCGCCATTCAGTGCTTATACCTTTCCACACGCTTCAAGGGGTCAACAAAAGCAGGTACTCTGGGAAATAGAGTCCAACGGTCGGCTGGCAACTCTCTGATGCAGATGGACCGTCCGGCAGCGATGTAAATCAGTGACGAGTGAGAAGAGCAACGACGGAGAAGATAGGGTGGACTGCCCTAGTAGGATGCCCACATCATCACGGGCACATCCATATAACATAGACGACGTATACCCTAAGAGATACAACACAAATCGTTCAAAGAAATGGTTGCATGTTTCAGCAAATGAGCACAGTACAGTACATAAAGCCGTGGTTGTACCTTTATGGCTGAATTAGCTGTAGCCAATTTTGAGACAGAGGCTCCTGGTCGGTTGGGCAAATTACTGCGGTGAGTTCAGCACTTCTTGGTTGGCCACGAGCGAGTGCAGAAGAGCGCTATAGTGATTGAGGAGTTTTTTTTTTTTGAGTGTGAGCTAGTAAGCAAGGCGGTTTGCCTACTTTTTTTTTTATTTCGGGGGAAGGGACACAAATAAAATATAGAAGGGAAGATTCGAGGAGGGTAAAAGGAAGGAGCGTTAGAAGCCTGGAGGAGAAATATTCTGGAGGCGAGGAGTAGGCTTAAGCTTCCGACACGTAAGCGAGCGTATTATGGATATCCGGATCAAGGCACCAAAGAGTGTTTCTACGAGTTCCTCGACAAGACATACGAGCAATGTCCTAAATACGACGTTAAAATCCAACATAGACTCGGATCATTACCTTGTTGTAGCCAAGGTACGAATGCGGATATCCCAATGTGAGCAACAAAGAAGAATCACTATGAGAAAATTTAACGTCGAAAAACTACAATCGCAAGAGACCGCCAGACTCTTCGCTGAACGCGTATCCCGAAATCTCTAAATCACCCCTTTGCCGCCAGCATCAAGTGCCGAAGACCAGTGGCAACGCTGCCAACATGCCATCAGAAACGCCGCGACCGATGTGCTGGGTCTCGCTCGCCCACCACCGCGAAACCCCTGGTTTGACGAAGAACGCCGGCGAGTGCATGCAGCAAAACAAGAGGCATACAAAGCGGCACTGCAAAGGAAGACGAGAGCTGCTCGAGAGCTCTACGAGCAAAAGAGACGGGAAGAATATCGGCTTCTCCAAAAGAAGAAGAAAGAGCATGAGAAGCGCGCTTTTGAGAATATCGAGAGTTTATACTCCAGGAACAATGTACGGAAGTTTTACCAAAAGGTAAAAAGAACGTGTCAGAGAAGTAATACCCGTACAGAAACCTGTAGAGATGAAAATGGAAACCTCGTAGTAGAATCACAGTCGGTGCTGAGAATATGGAAAAACTACTTCTGCAGACTGTATAACGGCAACGAAGACCAACATCCCGCTGTCAGGCAGAATGAACCATTCAACATAGATGATGATAGACAAAATTTCCATCCACCTAACCAAAATGAAGTGAGGATAGCAATATCCAAGCTGAAATCCAACAAGGCTGCTGGACCTGACGGCTTACCGGCCGAACTTTTCAAGGCAGCAGGGGATGAATTGGAAGAGTGCATACACCAACTCATCTCTAAGATTCGGTCAGACGAGTGTATGCCTGATGAATGGAACCTCAGCATCGTTTGCCCGATCCACAAGAAAGGAGACCTCCTCAACTGCGCCAATTATAGAGGCATCAGTCTCCTCAACATCGCATACAAGATCCTTTCTGCGATAATATGTGAACGCCTGAAACCTTTTATGAACGCCTGATTGGATCCTATCAGTGCGGTTTCAGGCAAGGAAAGTCCATCATCGATCAAATCTTCACACTTCGGCAGATCCCGGGAAAACCCAAGAATTTCAAATCGATACTCACCACCTCTTTATCGATTTCAAGGCCGCCTATGACAGCATCTATAGAGAAGAGCTTTATAGAGCCATGTCTAGTTTTGACATCCCTGCCAAACTTGTCCGTCTGTGCAGGCTGACGATGGAGAACGCTCGCTGCTCCATCAAGGTCGGTAATGACCTCAACAAAACCTTTGATGTCAAAAAAGGATTTAGACAAGGTGACGCTGTGTCATGTGACTTCTTTAATATTGAACTTGAACGGATTGTGCGGAACTCACAAGCCAACACCGGAGGCACAATCTATTACAAGTCTGTACAACTGCTTGCATACGCCGACGATAAAGACATTATCGGAAGAACTCAGCGGGCTGTCACCGGTACGTTTGCAAGCATTGAGGCGGAAGCGGCCAAAATGGGTTTAGCGATAAACGAGGGCAAAACCAAGTATATGCTGCCAACAAGAAAGGAAAGCCAATACCGGCGAATTGGACAAAACGTCACCGTGGGCAGCTATAACTTTGTGGTAGTAAGGGACTTTGTCTACCTTGGCTTTGCTATAAATTCTACAAACAAGATCAGCGCAGAAATCAATCGAAGAATAACTCTCGCCAATCGCTGTTTTTTTGGGCTTATAAGGCAATTCAACAGTAAAGCCCTATCTCGAATAACTTAGGAGACTCTGTATAAGATCCTGATCATCCCAGTCAGAAACATGGACTTTATTAAAAGAGGATGAAAATATCCTTGGTCGCTTCGAGAGAAAAATTCTTCGTATGATTTTCGGTCCCGTGCTTTGACGGGTTTTGGAGGAGAAGATTCAATCACGAACTATACGAGCTGTACAGCGACATCGACCTAGTTAAAAAAAAAACTGCGTATTGGACTTCTGAGATGGCTAGGACATCTAGAGCGAATGGACACCAACGCTCCGGCCCGCAGAGTCTTCGAATCTAACCCCGAGGGACGACGCAGTAAAGGGAATCATCGCCATAGGTGGCACGCACAAGTTCAAGGAGACCTCGAGCAACTTGGAGTGCGCAACTGAAGGCAATTAGCTAAAGACCGAGCTAAATGGAGAGGCTTGTTGGTTGAGGCTCAGGTTCACCCCAAACTGTAGCGCCACCTAAGTAAGTAAGAGGAGAAGGGAACGGATTACTCATTCAGACAATAAGCCAGATAAGTTGTTTTATAAATCTTAATTCTTTTATTTTGCGGTTAATGTAGGATTCTTTTGTGTTGTGTTCAATCCCGGTAGGAGTCCATTCCGTTTAATTCCTGGTGAAAGCAGGACACGCGACCCATTAGCTATTAACATTTAATTTGTTTGGGTCCGGTGATAGCGGGCCACCCCAACGGCTTACTTATTTACCCTTCGGTATTTTCGATATATTCTTTTAGTCAACGGTTTTCATTTTCGTGCTTCGAATTTCTAAATAAATTGGCCGTGCTCTTAAAGACCTTTTATAACGCAAATTCGTGTTTTCTTTTCTTTCTTTGGACTTTGAATTTCAGAATTCACCTCATTCTCTTACACGACAAGGTTCCTAGATCCCTGTAAAAGATCTGGTGGTGCCCATTTACACAACAAAAACATCGTGTGTAAACAAACACAATTCCCGATTCACTATTCCAGTGAACCTACCCCAGATGAGTAACCGGGAGAGCAGCATTCAACAGGCTGCCGTTGCACTATCCCAATTTTCCTGCTGTTTATTTTCTGTGGCTTAGCCAATTTGACACTTCCACTCCATCCTTTTGCGTCCGCGAACGATTCTTTTGGTTTTATAGTTGTTTTCATTAAATTCGCGCGGAATATATGATAATTGCCACCCGGAATTGTGCAACAAATTGGATTTGACCGTAAGACTGGTGCATTCCTCATATAAGTGCCAAAGAAAACCATTAGATTAAATTTATCTCCAAGCTTACTTACGTTAAAACATGTTATTACACTTCAGCCAGTACTTTTTGAATAGGCTAGACACCCCGTGCAGTAACTTCTGAAGGACGTGCAATTTTTATAAGTCGTCAATCAACAGATAAAATTAACTTTCTATAGTATGGACTACAATGTCCTTGATGTTTCCATAGCAAAGGCGGTGAACGCCCCGTTTGGGGGTCCTTAAGGGAGGCGTCTTCGCGCATTATCTGCTAAAGGCTGATATTAGATGGCAGGGGGTGCAGAACTGTGTCATCTCCAGGCAGATATGGCCCAAATACTTCCAGAAAAGAACCCAAGATCTACTAAGCAGAAGCCGTGCGGATATCCCAAGAGTTCTGGCAGTTAGTACTGGCCATTGACCCATCGGTGTTCATGCGGCCAGAATAGGCATTTCCTTTAATGTTCACTGCCGCAGCAATAGCAATACTGCTAATGAGAAAGAAACTAGTTTACACTTCCTTTGTAAGTGTCCGGCTCTAAGCAAGGCCAGACAGCTCATATTGGGTAAACCCTTTTTTGACAACCTTGCAGGATTAGCGGAGATAAGCGTTGAGGACATTATCAGTTTCCTTAATGCAACTGGGTGGATTTGAATAATCTTTACTCCTTCTCCCTGTCCCTAAAAGCCACACCCATTTCACATCCGTTTAGGTCACTTGAGTTGTGGTATTAAAATGACACTTTTTATGCTAATTATGTATCAGCATGGTTTGGTGTTACAATCGCTTCTACCTACCTACCTATGGCCTACAAGGCATCCAATGGTCTCAGACTTATAAAAAAAACAATCAATTCGCCCTCGATTTACCCGCACCTAAGGCCAGCCAAAAAGTATCTCTCTCATTGTAATCGAAAATCTCTGCAATGAAAATCACGTTACTGTCAATTACCAACAGATCATAAACCAAACAAACATATAGCCTCTAAGATTCAATGCTCAACTAGTTCCTCGAAAAATAGCAAACTTAAGTCGAAACTGCCCCAGTTATAGCCGAAACGTTTTATGAAAATTGCTACTCACATCCCCACTAGAGCCGCGGCGAAGCCAAGAAGATCTGTTGCTGTTGCTCCAGTCTCCTTTCGAAAGCGCTCCTCATATCGTTTCGCTGGCTGCCTTTCCCATCGGTGTTACCGTTAACACAAACACACGATTAATTCTCCTTGTGATCCCCATGATTGCTTTTTCCATTTGCCCGAAGAGTGCCCCCCAAACCGCTATCTCTTTTTTCATCTCTCACCGGAGATTCCTACGAATTTGTACAGTATAAATATTTGATGGCATAAATAATTCATAACCCGACCATAACAGCGCAAGGACGACGATGACGACAACGACGACGAAAGAGCCACCATTTACACGAGGCTTATAATGCCGCCACACCGCCATCATCATCAACTACTGAATACCGAATAAGTTGAGAAGACACCACATACCGGTGAAAATGGCAAAGGTGTAAGCCAACGAAGTAAGGACACCAACGTGCCGTCGAACTGCCCATAAAAAGGACATTCACAATTTTATTAAATCACGGCCAGGTGACGGTTTGGGAAACATTAACTTCAAGCGCGCACCATAGTCTGACAAAAATTCTCAGGCATTATTGACACGAAACAAGGATATTCAGTCAGATGCAGGGAGTGTGTATATGGTGATATTCCTTTTCAGTTCAGGTTGGTCTTAAATCTCATTTAATGAGAACAGAAAGGAGTTTCAGCCTTGAAATGAAGCGAGACGGCTACAGTGAGACACTTAACTTAATTAGAAAATTAATTAAATTTATTTGTGTTGCCGCTGAGTCTTGTTGAGTCCTTGGATAACTCTAGCGAGCTCTTTCTCTCTCACACAAATAGTACTTTCTGGCTTGAGTGACGGTCACGGTGGGTGGATGTCCAGTTAAGACGATTTATTTATTCCGACTACGTGATGATGATGATGATGGCGGTAGCAGCAGCCAGCAGTAGCAAAGGAATACAGATCCTTTCAAGACGGAAATGAAACCCCATCTGACTGAGCTAATGAGGATGAAAAATGGACGTGATTTTCAGTCAGGCAGTAGAACGAAGCAAAGTATAGTCAACGAGCAGGAAGCCAATGAGTTCAAGACGGTACAGTGTGGTATGAAAGAAACTTCTAAAATCAGAAAGTAGCAAAGAAAGAAAAATACCCAGATTTTTAAAGTAGTTTTATACGAGTACTTAAGATTGCACTTTGTCCTCATTAAAATTCCTCACTATGGAACTACTACAACCTCCTTGATATATATTTTTTTTTTTTTGAAGTTATAACCTCTTTATATATAGTTCCCATACAAATCATGTGGACGAACCTTCAGCAGTCAAAAGTCGGTGAAACATCACTAAGCAGCAATCGTTTGAAACTGTCAGGACCTAATGTGATCTCGCTTCGCTCAAACTAGCGAATATTGGAATTGAAAGAAAATATGTACATATACGAAATACTTCACGAAAGTCCTCACTAAATCGAAGCCAATCTGACGCAGGTGATAAAAACGAAGACCGACTGATTTCAGAAAGTCAGAATCGCTGGCGATCATAGCGACCGACCCCCCATTAGAAGGCATTGCAATGCTCATCTTGGGGCGCGATTCAGCATACACCTAATATTGAAAGAAAGCTATCTGATTCGAAAATATGTGCTCTCCAGATTTTTGACCACCTTACGAGTAAGTTCCTGTGTGCACTATCGAGTTGAAAGCCTGCTCAAAGGTTTGTGGGGACCCATGCTTGAAACCTTTTTCAAGGATGATACGTAAGGTGTGAGTCTAGATGGCTGATGATGATGACACCAAAGTTCGCCAGAGCTTGCAAAAATATTAAAAACTAGAGGGTACCCAGCGTGCGTTGCTGTGCCTAACAAAAAAAAAATGCAGTTGTGGGCAAACTGCTAAATCGATTTTGACCAAGCTTCACAGAAACACACTCGGGCCAATACCGAAGATTGCCTGATTTGAGCTCAATCGCTTCGGTGGTTTCGGAGTCCATAGTATACATACAAACATAGGTACATTGAGATTTATACACATAGATGCAGTCTTTAAATTGTTTTAGCTCTACGAATTGCACGCAAGTGCCTGTGAAAAACGTGATTTGGTTATAACGCGGTATGCACAATAGCCTCAATCGGATATCTTATATAGTGAGAAAAGAAGAGTTAAAAGAAGAGAGTACGGGTTATTACTGTTCGCTTCCCCAAATCACCTCGAATTCAGAATGGTCTTAGCTCGGCAAGGCGCACGGATCGTTAAAGAAGTATTCCTCTAGACCTAATTTTCTAGTTTTGCTGGGATTCAGCGCAACATTTGAAGGCAATATGCCAGTAAGTGCAGGCAGAGATAAGGTATATGACATAGTCAATCTATAACTCCCTGCCTGTTGGAGCCCGGAAATGAGCGGGCCCGATTTCTCTGTGGTCCAGACATTTTTGCGTTTTTGAATATGTTTAAGATATTTTTTTGTTCTCTTTCGATTAGTATTGAAAACTTAAAACTAGCGCAACTGCTTCCGAGAGTAATTAACTGCGCCGTAGTCAATGAGACATTGAACTGCTTATTTTGATTTAATTATGGAAACCTTAAATCACATTTTCTCGAAACTGCAATTTTTGATTTAAGGCCATTTTGCCTAACGTCGAAGAATTATCTCTCAATTTTTCATATCAGTGAATACGTGTGAGAATTGTTTAGCAATGGCCATCAACAGTGTGAAATTGTGTGTTGCGAATTTGTAAGCTTAGGTCTTCGATGTATCAGAGTAAAGTTATCCGCCATGAACATCATATCAGTGTGAGAGTACTATGGTGATGCTAAAGTCCGGGATGGACCTGGTCCTCAACCAACAAACCTCTTCAGCCAGCCCGGTTACGAGCAAGCTGCCTTCAGTTAGGACGCCAAGTTGGCTGAGGTCCCCCCCCCCCCACTTGTTTGCGCCACCTACCTTGATGCCGTCCTATACTGCGCCGTCCATTCGGGGTGGGTTCGAAGACTTTCTTGACTGGCACGTTGGGCTCCATCTGCTCTACATGACCCAGCCATCTTACGAGTAGCTACTGTATGTGAACTCTTCTAGCTAAGTTGATGTCCCTGTATAGGCTGTAGAGTTCGACATTGTACCTTCTCGTCCACTTGCCGTCTATGCAGATGGGACCAAAGATCGCTCGGAGATTTTTTCTCTCAAAATAACCAAGGGCATCCTCATCCGATTTTGACAAAGCCCATGCCTTACAGCAAGACTAGGATTATTAGTGTCTTATGAAGAGTTACCTGAATAGTTTGAGATAAGGCTTTGTTACTCAATTGCCTTCTTAACTCATAGAAACAGCGATTGGTAAGAGTAATTCTTCGTTTAATCTCCCTACTAAGGTCATTCGCGAAGCTCACCATGGAGCCTAGGTAGAGTCCTTTACTAACGCAAAATTTTATCTGTCTATTGTGGCGTTCTGTCCAAGACGCCAATGTTGGACAAATATCCCACTGACGACGGCCCACTGAGTTCTTCCGATTATGTCAATGTCATCGGTGTAAACAAGCAGTTGTACAGACTTGTAAAAGATTGTACCTTCGGTGTTGGCTTGTGAGTTTCATACAGTTCCCTCAAGTACTATGTTAAAGAGATTGCATGATAGCGCGTCGCCTTGTCTAAAACCTTTCCTGACATCGAACGGTTCGGTGATGTTCTTACCGACTTTGATGGAGTAGCGAGAGTTCTCCATCGTCATTCTGCACAAAGGGACGAGCTTGGCAGGAATGCCAAGACTAGACATGGCTCTGTGTTACTCTTCTCACTACACGCTATCATACGTAACTTTGAAATCGATGAAGAGGTGGTCCGTATCGATTTTACATTCATGTGTTTTTTCCAGGATCTACCATTTTAGTTTTAGGCGTTTACATAATACGGCAGACACGATCTTATATGGGATGTTGAAGAGACTTATACCTCTGTAGTTGGCACAGTTCAGAGGGTCTCTATTCTTAAGGATTGGGCAAATTTTCGTCCTACCAGATTTTGCAGATGAGCTGGTGCATGCTCCTTACCAACTCATCTCCTCCTGCCTTGAAAATCTCGGCGACAAGACCGTGTCGACTTCAGCAGCTTTGTTGGATTTAAGTTTAGATATCGCTATCCTCACTTCATTCTGATCGGGTTGACGGGAGTCTTGGCTATCATCGTCACTTTTGACAGCGGAATATTGGTCATCATCGCCGTTTAGCAGTCTGAAGAAGTATTCCTTCCATACCTTCAGCATCGACTGCGATTCTACTACTATACTACCATTTTCATCCCTGCAGGCATCTGGCTTCGAAACCCTGGCATGTTCTTTTCACCTTTTGGTAACATTTTCGAACATCATTCCTGCAAAAAAGTCTCTCAATCTCATTGATCGAGCGCTTCAAATGCTCCTTTTTCTTCTTTCTGAGAAGTCGATGTTCCTCTTTTCTCCTTCGCTCGTAGAGCTTGTGAACAGCTCTAGTACTTCTGTGCAGCGCCGCTTTGAACGTCTCTTGTTTTGCTGCATGTGCTTGCTGGCATTCCTCATCAAACCAGGAGTTTCATTGTGGTGGCGAAGAAAAACACAGTACATCAGAGGCGGCATCTCTGACGGCTTGTTGGCAGCACTGCCACTTGTCTTACGCATTTGCTGCTGGCGGTATATGGCTTAGATTAAGATTAAAAGAAACTCGATCGGCAAAGGCCCTGTCAGTTTCTTGCGATTGTAGCCGCCCGGCGTAAAATTTCTTCACAGTATTTCGTTGATTTTGCTCTATTCTGGATATCCGCATCCGTGCCTTGGCTACAACTAGGTAGTGATCCGTCGATTGCAAATTGATCGATTTGGTTGACAGTTTTTCGATCAAAGGAGAGCAATGTTCCCCTGTGAATATCGAGACGTGGGACCCGCGTACTAGCTACGACAAAAGTTTCGTCCCGCCGCAAAGTCGACTAGCCTGGATCCGTTATCCGGTGTGGTGTCATGCAGCTTGTGCTTTCCGCCCATGCTACTAAAGACGTCCTCCTTTCCTAGCTTTGCGTTAAAATCACCTAGTACAATTCTAACGTCGTGGCCAGGGCATTGCTCATATGTTGAAGAGTAGAAGAGCTGGTAGAAGTCATACTTCGTCGTGTCGGCCATCTTCTCGTGAGGGGCGTGAGCGCATATTAAGCAAATGTTGGCGAATTTAGCCTTGATACGGATAGTCGTGGACGCTAGTTCACATGCCGGAAACTCCAGACTTCTTGCCTAAGTCTGCTTCCAATGACAATTCCGCAACCGAATAGACGCTGTCCTTGTTGTCTGTGGCAATCGCAGTTTTTCATTTTCCTTTTGCCCGGCCGATCTCATCGCACTTTTTGGATGGCGGCAGTGTCTGTTTTTTATCTGTCTACGGCCTCCGCAAGTCTTTCGACTGCACCCGGTTTATAGAGGGACCTAACATCACACGTGCAGACACGAAGATCGTTGTCCTTTTTTCGTTTGCTTGGGCCGACAAAAGTAGAATCATCATCGGGGTGAAGTAAGGTACTGTCTATTTTGTATGGGTATCTTTATTTTTACAGTGAATCGCCCGCAAATGTATATGAAGTCGAAGATTGCGCTGGAAGTAATAGAGCAATCATAACTATGTCCAGCGATTCGGTAGGTATTCGTATATAGCACCGAGGAATTATAACGTTTACCTATTGAATGCGATAAATAGAGTATGCGATACACA
This sequence comes from Brachypalpus laphriformis, assembly GCA_945910035.1. Taxonomy (NCBI): domain Eukaryota; kingdom Metazoa; phylum Arthropoda; class Insecta; order Diptera; family Syrphidae; genus Brachypalpus; species Brachypalpus laphriformis. The sequence goes on along the minus strand of OX246753.1, from coordinate 19,097,936 downwards.
AGTTCGAGCACGTTGGGAGTACAAATATATAGGTGATTCGGACAAGAGCGCAATATACGGATATATGGTACTATGGTTTGGTATGCATTATACATACGTACATGCATATACACCAGGTCAGTTTTACTGAAATAATAATAAAATAATGAGCAAACAGTGTATGTGTTATGTAACATAGTAAGCAGCCTGTTCCCTACTCAGTGAGAAGAATATATCTGGCAGTGGTGGCTAGCAGTGATCTATCCATCTATTCTAACAAAAATTATTTCATTTAATTAGAACCAGGAAAAATAGTAGTTTAACCCACTTATAACTAGCCTAAGAATATTTTGTTTGAAGTTCTGTTGTCTTGCATTGTGCTATAACAAATTCCGAAGCATAATATAGTACATAGCATAGCCGAAACTACTTCTGGTCAGAATAGTTACATCTGTCGTTACATCTATAGTCCTACACCTATCTGGGCCAGAGTAAATAGATTGGCATCAATGAACCATTTGCAAAATATGATTTCAAGAATACGCAACCGAACCCCCATCTTCTTATTGACATTTTCTCAGATACTTACACACTGCATTTCGACTTGCATAAGAAGGATATTTTGCGTCCACTTAGGAGATACTTTATGTGGGTTTGCATCTTAACTAAAACCAAGCTCCAAAAGGAAGCCTAACATTTTTTGCGCTGGGGAAGAGATAGCATTGTGGTCGTCGAACTGCAATGAATTTTTCAGGCTTAGAAGCTTTTACAGCTGCTGATGTATCTGACAAAATGGTCCTTCCCCTTCAGAGGTTTCTTCTTACGCATTCTCTGACACAGATCTCAACAGCATACACCTCGACTTGGAAGGTGGCAGTACGATAGGCCTGTTTAGCCTTCTGAGGTGAGGTAAACCCTGTGAATAACTTTTTTTGCTTTAATTCGCATTTCATTTCAAAAAGTCTAGAACAGGCTTTAGTTTCTATTTCTGTAGTCCTGTCAAGAGGTAAGTTTTTGATACAGTTGATAAGTTGCACACGAGTTTATTTAAAAAATAAATAAATAAATATTTGGCGCAACAGCTCTTCAAGTGACTGGGCCTAGATTCTCGCAACCACTCGTGTTGTGTGCGTTATATTTTGTCATACGAAAGAAAGGAACGAGTACATTTGCACATTATTATATCGCATTTGAAAAAGCAAAGCAGGCGCCTCACAGAAAACACAACTATTTCCCTGTTCCTTCATTTGCTTCCCACACTGTTCGAAGGTTAAATTTTTCTCATTTTCCAATTTCTCCTCCGGTGTATATAAATAAATTTTCCACATCGCAATTACACAGGGCACCTCTCCGAGCGCTGCCGTTTCCAACTGAAATTATGTTTTCTTTTTATTAATTAGTTTGAAAGTGATAAAAGCACCAAAAGATGCTACTCTTCGCCTTGATTCCGTGGCGTGTGGTGGCCCGGAGTCCTGCCCTTTTAAAATATCCCGGCTCTGCGAAAAATGTATCATATAACTCTTGTACCCTTCTCAAGATGAGAACGAAACAGAGAAACTCTATACACAACGTACACCGAGTATTTGAAAATTATCCAAGAAAAATCTGTTGAAAAGGGTTCCACTTTGGTCTCGCTCCCTCTAAACGATGATGACATCCTCCTGTCCAAATGTTGGTCTTCTCCCCCGTATCTGTCCACCAGAACTGAACCTGTATAGCTGATTCTCTATTTCATTGAGCAATTTAACTTTTCTCCAAGTGAAAAGGAGTGTTGCTACAAATTAAAGCAAAGTACTTTATTTTCCAGGAGACCCTTCTTCCAGGACAACCGACAACGACGAAGCTACGTAAATCCTTTCACAATAGCAATTGTTGTAAGAAGTGTACCTATAGTTGTTTTGGATTTAACAAGACGACCAAGAAGAGCAAAATGGAAGAAGATTCTCTTCCCTTAATGGGTTAAGGTTACTCCTGTGCAAAATTAATTAGGCATGCAAATGAAATTACGGTGAAGAAGGTTTGCCCAATCGATTAAGTTTTCGTGGGCGTGGGCGTGGACGGAGAATCGACCATTGCACTATGTACTTGTATATTTTGGGGTATTAGAGCTGGGTTTCAATTTTGAAATTTTTGCTAAAAGCTGAGGAGAAATGTTAGTGAGAGGACGGGGTTGGCATTTCTTTACTGTCGTCATAGTGTTGTCGTCAGTGTGACGTTGAATCAGATGAAATCGCTTAAGTTATCTGATTCATTTGGCATGACATTGAGGAATGTTAATTGCTGGCCATTTGCACAGAAAGGGTATTTTCCGGTGTGAATTTCAAGTCATTTGAGTCTTAAAGAGCCAGCAGAGCGAAACGAGAATTTCAGGAAAAATCATTGGGGAGAAGTGAAATAAATTGGGAAGACGCCCTTGTTAGAAGGAATTTATTTGACAAGAATTTGCAGCATTTCTTCTGTGTTCTTTAATAGGAATGTCACCGACTTTGAAAACAATGCTTAATGTGGGAGCTAGCGACTTGAAGTTCCAATAAAAGGCATTCTGAAAAATTGCTTCCAATTGAAAAGAAAATATTTCAGGGAGAAGTTAAGATCACAGAAGAAGGTGGGTGTGATGAATACAATTATTTCTTCCTAGCTAATGTTTCAGAGTTTACCTGATGACTAAAGTTGTGCGGTGCTTGGTGACTAAGCCTATGCCGACCTATCTAACCTCTCTATACCAACACGAAAAATTGTTTAGAAAATTCAGAAAGACTTCATCAGACTAAGTCCTAGTTGAGAATTTCCTTTAAGTCACAGAATAGTTCAAATCAAGACAAGATTGACTGGAAATGATTAAATGAAGAATGGCTGCATTTTATTCATTTTTGTTGATCCGTTTGGATTGTTATTTATTTGGGCTACATACAAATTCAACTAGATATAGTTGGCGTCTCTTCAACAAAGCAGAGAGGTTTTAAAACTGTGGACCTTTCGGGTGGGTGGAAGCTCTTCCTGTCAGGAGTCGCACCCTCAATGTCTGCTCGGGCGGGAGTGGGGATACTCACAAGCCCCAGGTTGACAGACAGAGTATTGGAGTGGATACCATTAGGAGGGAGAGTTGCGATCTTAAAGCTTAAGCTTGAAAGATCAACTCTGGCATTGGTGCAGGTGTATGCACCGTACCTTCAGTCAGAGTACGCATCTTTCTTAGATGAAGTTGATGTTGCCCTTGAAAAGGTTGCAGATATGGATTCTTTTGTTCTGATGGGTGACTTTAATGCTCATGTGGGTGTAGATGTTATGACATGGGGGAGTGTGATTGGGAGGAACGGTGATCCTGATCAAAATGCGAACGGAGAGAGGTTGTTGGATTTTTGTTGTGAAAATGGCTTATCCATCATGAACACTATCTTTCCGCACAAAGACATTCACAAATACACGTGGTACCGTCAGAGTCTTCAGCGGAAGTCGCTGATCGATTTCTTTGTGGTACCATCGTGTCTGAAGAGAATGGTTTGTGATGTTCGCGTATTGAGAGGGGCCGAACTGTCAACTGATCATCACTTAGTGCTGTGCAAATTGTATCTTAGCGAGAGAGAGCCTCCCCTACCAAAGCGTAAACCAAGGACGGTTACACGCATACGATGGGAGAGGTTACAGGACTATGAGATACGGGAGACATTTTCGCGGCAAATATTTGAGAGGTTTGAACGAATTCCAACTGTTCCATCAAATGTAGAGGAAGAATGGCAACTATTTTCAACAGCAGTTATTGCCTCTGCGGGAGATGTTTGTGGAGTGAAGCGGCTTGGTGTGGCGGCTAGTGGTGAGAAAAGAACTGCTTGGTTTAAAACGCCCGGAGTTCAAGAAGCCATCAGAGAGAAGAAGAGAGCCTTTAAGGTGTGGATTCACTTGGGGAACTCCGATTCTCGAAATCGGTACACTGAGGCCCGAAGAACTTGCAAATTAGCTGTGAAAACAGCGAAAGAACAGTCTTGGAAGGTGTTTGGCAAAAAATTGGAACGTGACCACAGATCTGTAAATAAGATGTTCTGGCAGACCGTCCGCCGACTCAGAAGAAAAAAGTTGAATATCGTTGAAGGAGTCAAATCCAAAGACGGTAGACTTCTATCCAATGAGGAGGACATCGTACGCAGATGGAGCGACCACTTTTCAGAATTGCTCAATCCCGAACAGGCCACCGAAGATGACAGACCTACGGTCGAGAGTAGGGCGGAAAGTATTCCTACGGTAGAGGAAGTAACTTTGGCGATCAAAGCCCTAAAAGTTGGCAAATCTGCTGGTGTGGATGAAATTCGGCCAGAAATGCTCAAGGCTTTAGGTAAAGAGGGAGTTCAATGGCTCTCGCGTGTCATTAAAGTGGCCTGGGAATGCGGTGAAACACCTGGTGATTGGCAAATGGGGGTGATAGTTCCTCTTTTTAAAAAAGGGGACAAAAGAGATTGCGCCAACTATACGGGTATATCTCTTTTAAGTCTCCCAGGAAAAGTTTTCGTTAAGGTGCTAGAAAAGCGTTCCAGAGCTGTGGTTGAGGACAGTTTGGGGGATGAGCAGTGCGGTTTTCGTCCTGGTAGAAGCACAACCGACCAGTTGTTCACTCTCAGAATGGTTCTTGAGAAGGCCTGGGAATATGCCAAACCTGTCTACACTTGTTTTGTGGATTTGGAAAAAGCATATGATAGGGTTCCTCGGGGCAAACTCTGGAGTGTTCTGCAGGAGTATAGGATTGATGGTTCCCTATTAAGGGCGATTCAGTCGTTATATACAAACTGTAGAAGCTGTGTTTGGATAAACGGTGTTAAATCAATACCTTTCACTGTGGGCGTTGGACTCCGCCAGGGGTGCGTTTTGTCACCTCTCCTCTTCATTATATATATGGCGGGGAATGTTGCAGCGCAGCCGTGGCGGGGAATGTTTCAAAGTGGGAGACCTAAGGATTAGTCATCTGCTCTTTGCGGATAATTTGGTCATCCTTGGCTCCTCTCAAACCGAACTTCAGCGCGCAGTCGAAAGGTTTGTAGCCGTTTGTGATGATGCTGGAATGAAGATTAACGTGAACAAATCGGAAGTAATGGTCATATCCAAAAAACCCATTCAGTGCACTCTGCATGTTAATGAAGTCCCACTGAAGCAGGTGGATAAGTTTAAGTACCTCGGGGTCTTATTCACGAGTGATGGGAGGAGCAATGCCGATTTATCCTGTAGAATTGGTCAAGCTGGATCCATTTTGAGAGAGCTTGGCCAATCTGTTATAAGGAAGGCCGAACTTAGTGTTCAAGCTAAGCTATCTGTTTTTAACTCGGTGTATGTTCCAACTCTCACCTATGGTCATGAAATTTGGGTAGTGACCGAAAGAATAAGATCGCGGATGCAAGCTGCCGAAATGAGGTTCCTTCGCAGTGTTGTTGGAATAACTCGTAGGGATCGAGTGCGCAACACCAGAGTACTCGAGGCGCTCAATGTTGAGCAGCTACTTCTCCGAACGGAACGATCTATGCTTCAATGGTTTGGTTACGTAGTGCGTATGCCCCCAGACCGGCTTCCAAGACGCGCCATGGTTGCTGTGCCAACAGGTAAGCGACTTCGCGGAAGGCCTAGAAATAGATGGTTGGACCAAGTCCGACATCTCTCGTGGAGCCGCTTAGGGATTCCTCCTGATGAAATGGAGTCAATGGCTCCTCCGGCAGAAGGATGGAGAGTCCACCTGAGCATCCTACCCTCGCGAAAATGAATGAATGAATGAACAAATTCAACTACGCCTAATTAAATAAGACAAAAAAAAAATCAGTTATCCTAAGATTAGAATATAGAATTATGAAAAACGTTCCAACTCTCATTAATGGTTATGAAATCTGGGTAGTGACCGAAAGAGTAAAACAGGGAAACAAGCTGCCAAAATGGATTCCTTCGTGGTTCTTTTTGTTTTCTTTTAGAATTTTCACGTGCACAAGGGGTTATGGCTATCCATAAGGAGCAGATAAGAGGAGAAACCGGTGCCTATTAGTTTTAATTCCTCTGGGTTATAATGCGAGGGAAAAATAAGACTTTCCAAAGCAGTCCACGTCCGTGTTGTACGGCTCAGGAAAGGGTCTCTGTATTTCGCAGTATGTCAGAAAATAGGCTTGAAGGTGAACTGATGAGAATTCAGAGCGTGACGAGTATTGGGAGAGAACTGTTGAAGGGACGGAATGCAACTGGCTATTTCGCACCGTTTGTAAAAAAAAAAAAAAACGACAAAATGAAGATAGGCAACATTTCTTCGGTGTTCAAGCGAGTCTATTGACTTCGTAATGCTTCTGTTCCTTATTAGTCTTAGCGCACGGTTTTGAATCCAACGCAGCAGGTGCAATGTGGTTTTAGGTGTACCGGAGCAGACATGGGCGTTACATTTGAGCTTGGGGCAGATAAATGACTTATACCTCGCTGCCAGACCAGACGGGGTAAAGTATTTTTTGCACCCTTTAAGGAATCGTTAACATTTCGCAGCGTTCTTGGTGAAATCAAATATGTGATCATTTCAACAAATGTTGTAGTTGACACAAGTAGGAAGAATGGAAAGTATTTCCGGAAACGCAAGAGCCATTCATTGATAATGGCTGAATTAGGTTTCCCTTGAGCAACAGAAGACAGCATTGCTTTTTCGAAGGATAAAATTCCACTCTTTTCTTTGTACCCCATTTAATTATGCTATCGAGATCGAAACTGAACGAACTTAACATACACTGCCGCTCTAGTTCCGCAGCCGAAGAACAGGGGCGTGTACCTGGGAACGAATATGAGAAGCTGAGAGAACTGTCATCAGCAAGGGAGTGTATTTGATTAAAAAAAAAAGAGCCTAAGGGAACATCAGCATTTATATGGGGGATTGCCGACTTGAAACCATTCAAAAGAAATAAGTTGAACGTCCCTAAAGTTAATTTCTAATCCATTGAAGAAGAAACTCATCAAAACCATAGCGCATATTTTCGTCAAAAGAACTGAATGCAAAAATCTGTCAAATGTCTTAGAAACATCAAGCGAGGGTGATGGAGTGTTTTGTTTCTCTTGTCGGTGATAGATATGCCAAAAAAAACTAGTGGACCTTTTGCTACGAAAGGCATACTGTTGGTCATTAAAGAGCTTTCGGAATTAAAGATATTTCATAAGCGATTTAGCAGCGTTTTCATGACATTGGAAAGAAGGGACGACATAAGTACAATTATTTAGGGACGGACTGCCCAAATGCTGTTTTCCATCTACTCGGAAAGAGTCCGGAGGAGTAGGATAGATGATAAAGCTAACACAGTGTTTTTTCCAGCGTGAAAGAACACATCTTTAGAATTATGGCTGAGATACCATCTGGACCAGCGGATTTGTGAATGTAGAGATTTTTAAGCACTCTTGCTTGGAAAAATTAAAAATGAAGCACTCTTGCTACTGTACGAGTGCAAAACTGGATTTGTCTCATAGAATATTCGACGCGCTCAAATACAGGAGAACGCTGGACACAATCCGGGATTTTAGAGCTTGCAACGAGCTGCGAGCGGATTGGCCTTGTCTAAAGAGCTGACAGTTGGAATGACATTTTAAAAGAGCGTTGGGACGGAAAATGAGGCACAATTTTTAACATTTTTTTACGAATGACCAGAAAGCTCTGCATTTTTTGGGACAATGTAGAATTTGTTGCCTGAACTTCTGGTCATACTTAAATTTCACATGACGGATGTTGGCATTGCAATCATTTCTGGCACGTTTGAATTTGTTCAAGTTTTCTTCAGTAGGGTTGGCCTTGTAAGACCAAAAACTTAACTCCCTAAACTTGAAAGCCTCCTCACAGCTCAAGTCATCTTAGCATTTTACATTGGCTTCATAATCTTTACTCTGCTAGGAATGAAAGTTTTCATGCCAAGGTTGATGGTATTTGTAATCATATCGGGCGGCGGCATCCGTGTCGTTATCAAGGAAGCATAAGTTAAACTTCCTAAACAAGCTGTTCAAGCTGCCCCAATTAGTTTTCTCGTACTGCCAATCTAATCTGTCTGGAGTCTTTTCTTTAATTGAGTGGTTGGGGTAATTAGTCTATTAGTGGTCTATTAGTAGTCTGACGAACTTAGAATCGACAATATATTTATAGAACTAGGATGGGATGTAAGAAACAAGTCGAGGGTGTTGGCGGTGTGACTGTGAATGTCGGGAATTTGTGTGGGCACATTTACCAGCTGGGTCAAATTATTTACCGCGGCGAAGATCTCAACATACATTCCTTGCACTGTTGTCTGTCCAGTATGTTGAAGCCAACTAGAATTGTGTATATTGAAATCGGCCGCAATAACGATAGTACTACGAGGAAAATAGGAAACAATTCTTGAGATGTAGTTAGATAGTGCTTCAAACTTATTACAAGTAGAATTGCTGTTTAAATTTTTTTTTTTTTTTTTATAATTTGCGCGCACTCAATGGGTTATGAATGTTCTTAACATGTTTACACACAGTGAGGGCGTTGGAAAGGATAGACAGAGAGAGAGAGAAAAGTTTTTTTTTGTGTAGCGGCTTAAAGTTCAATTGTTTATGCTTCAGAGAAACTCCGGAGGCGGCGTCCAGATAACTGGAGAGATTTTTGTTATTTTTTGTCTTTGCTTCTGATTCACACAATTTTTTTCAAGATAACCGATGTCCTAGGCAAATCATTATCAACAGCGCGAACGATTTTCCGAGCCATAGGACCAAGCTACTGCCAGTGTTATGCCTTCGCGTATTGTTCACACACGCTTTTACAATTGATCGGACTGACTTTATATATTTCATGAGAAATAAATACAATAAATGCTTGCTGACATCAGGATTTGAACCATGAACCATTTGCGTGACAATTGACGACGCTACCACTACACCATTGCCACCAATGGGGCTTCTGTTAATAAGGCAGTATTATCATGATATAGATTTGCCGTGGAAAGGCATAATTACCAAGAGAAATCAGCGTCCCCTAGTTTTAGTATCCGGGTAAAACTAAATTAGCAAGTTCTTAAAGAGGAATACATCAAGCTTAATGAATATACTTTTGTACCATTCTAGGAGAGATAAAGATCTGCACGACATCAAATATGAGAAGAGGAGGTAGATTACTTCCTCTCTCAGTGCTTACATCAAGAACTTGTTTTAAAAAAATGTGGAATCATTGATACCCTGGAGGTCGCTTGGAGAGAAAATTGTCTTTCCGATTACATTGCCCTACAATTGTCTTATAGATGCAAATCTTCACTACCAGTATAAGATCCAAGATGAACTAATCGTAAGTGTACCCCAACGAACACAAAAGGCCGAATGGAGGCATACGAGATAAATAACAAGCTTACCCTTTAACAAACAATAATGTCAACGTTATGAGAATATCCTAGAATTTCAATGATTTCCTTTCCAAGCCGAAACAGACATGCATTGGCAAAGGATCAGGGGTAGTGCAAGTCAAAATTGCGGAGAGGCCCCAGAAGACGCTCAGCACGTATTTTTTCAATGCCCACGTTTTCATATAGAGCGCAGAGAACTGGAGGAAAAAATTGGAGAAATACCAACCCCCGAAAACATTGTGCACCATATGATAGCATCGAATGCACTATGGGACGCAGTGAAACAAGTTGCAGCGATAATCGTGCAGGAACTTAGGCGGCTGAAAAGAGTCCGAGAGAGCAACCAAGTCCAACCGGCAACACTTTTGGAACAAAGAGCGGAAGAGAGCAAAAGAAGAGCATAAATAGCTAACCAGCGAAGTAATATCTAATTGTAGTCCCGCGGGGAGAGTGGCTGAAGTGTGCAGGGTGTGATTTAGACGTAGGCGTATTCCTGGCATCGAGTATTCAGGTTTGCGAATCGTGCATGCTAGTAGCTCGGGCTACTGGGATCTTTAGAAGATTACACACCCTTTGGTGCAACCATAAAAAAAAAAAAAAAGGGGGGTAGTGCAAGAAGATACTCGCTTTAGAACACCGAGATATCCACTCCTTCAATCCAGATCTGGAAATGATATTGTAGATAGATGGTAGGTAGATTTTCAAAACATTTAGAACTAAAAGAAATAGTGGAGAAAAACAGTCTTACCCTCTTCATGGTAATCGTATTCAATGTAAAACGTTCTGCGTACAACAATTTCATCCGCAAACAAACACGAGATTATATTTTGTTCCGGAAATATCTGAAAGCTTATTACATACTTCTTTCTTAGATACGTGCCAGTCATTATTACAGCATTAAATATTCCCCCACGCAGCTAATCCTCAATTAGGACATTAATCCTTAATCACCCGCAAGTACGTTGACCTTCTACTTATTACATTTTCAGATACTTCTCCACAACACCCACGCATCAATCCATTTCATTACAGAATGGAGAAATGTTTCCTTTGCTGTTTAAAAGACTTCCACTCTCGGTAAAATGCTCATAAACTTCAGGATTTATGAGAAATCTTAAATCCTTAAATCCAACCTGAATGTTTCCATCTTTTCTTCCCTAAATAAATGTAGCACAACGCATACGCATACAACGAGTAGTACACAAAAAAAAAAGGACGACTTCTCCGTTTCCCATCCCTTTGCATACAAATTTTCACATTTACCTTTCACACCTAACTTCTCGCCTCCTCATACAATATCCAAATGCAAACAAAATCCCGGAAAAATACCCAACTGAAAAAAAACTCAAAAAAGATACAAAACCCGTAGAATAGGAAAAAAAAAAAAAAAATCATCAAATGAAAGATTTCGCATTCTCTTTGAGTTCTAATTCAGCATCCAACTGCGCGTAATAGCATCAAGCCCCTGCTCTTCCTGTCGACAAAAAAAAGCAAACATTTGAGGCGAGAAATACGCCACTCGTTGGTGCCTTGCTGTTGAGATACATCCCCAAACACACAGCTGGGTCTACAAAAAATCATCTGGATGCAAATCCACCTGAGACTAGAAAACATCAGTAGCCGTAGATATATTTTTTTTCTCCTTCGGACCGTAATTAACCGACCTACCGTTGATAGATATAAGGCTTGATGTATACCCGCTGCATAGATGCTCGTACATCGATCGAACAGAACTGTGGAAGGAAATGGACGAAAATCTTTGGGGACAGAGCAGCTGGACCGCTACAACAAACAGTTGGCGGGTCTTCTCTAATTGCCTGACTTTTCGTCACTTTAATGGCCAGAATAACGGGCGCAAAAAGAACACAGGACCTCTGCGGAATAATGGAAGCCAATGCGAGTAGTCCTCTTAGTCCGTTGCAGATGCTGTACGGTTCTGTAAAAAATATTCAACGAGAAAAATGGTCTGAAAATGGATCACTAATATATTCGCTCATGTCAGCGTTAGAAACGGAAGTTGTACCTCCGCATAGCTTACCCCCCGCCTTCCAAGAGGAAATAAAACCAAACGACTGCATCCTTACAGGTGCACATACAGATACAGGCTTTGATGTACGTATGCACATTTAACCGGCTTCCTGTAGAAGAACCTTTGCCAGTTTGTGCTGACATCTTTCGATACATGCGCCTCTCTACTTGTGCTGGGTTGCTACAGAATCTATTTTGGGAACGGAAGAAGACTGCAACTGGCCCCCCAACTAAATATCCGACATCTGGACGTGTATACAAGTTGTGTTTGTATAGCAGAGCGCTTGAATATTTATCCAGTTTGCCTGTCCAGTCGACACCGACAATGACGACGACGACGGTGCTGCTCGTACATTGAGTGGTGTTGGCTTCAGATGGAACGATAGATGATGATGATGATGATGATATTCTGCTGCAGAAAAGTCCTTAAATCTCTACACACATACACAAGTATATGGCTAGAGAATAAACAGTGAGGCCAACAGATGAAAGGTCCTTTCGAGAGCAACGGAGATTTGTTTTGATGTTGACCGAAGGCGATGATGGTTTGGGGAGTAGTAGTCGAGGGTTGAAGATAATAATGAAATCGGCTTGATACGAATATCCTCTCACAGATGCCAATTTCAAAATTAAATTTGAACGAATCAAAAATCGAAGTGAAACTGGGGCAAGTATTGATATTGAAATGAGACGTGACCGGATATTGGAAAGTATTCGCATCAGTTTGTAGATAAGTACGTATAAGAGCTTGCTTGCCATTGAAAGGGTATATTTTTACATAACTTCAGCACGAGGCGGATAGAATATATTTTTGATAAGTTTAAGGTCATGAATGGGTTTTTGCGAATGCATAACAGGAAAACGTGCTGAATTTTTAAGTGATACTCTTTCCATATCTGAATGTAGAATAAGACTAGTTAAATGAAATAACTACATGATCCCTGTAAAGTATCGCATTGTAGTTCCGGCTTGGGGAGTTTTTTTTTTTTTTTTTGAAATATGAAGCAAAATCTTGCAGCGAGCAGGGATTCCAAGAGAATCATTCTACGGATTTGCACATTAATATGTGCATTAAGGAGCTACAGACGACGTTCTTGTTATGGTATTTCAGTTAGGTCAGGTTCAATGTTCGAGTCCCAGAAAACAACAGTTTTTCCACGACCCCACCTCTCGCGAACGTTTGACAAAGTTCCGAAAGTACGAGTATTGTTGTCATGATAAAGCTTCTCAAAAACAAAAAAAAAAAAAAGGGTCTTTCCTATACGGTACAAATTTGTAGGTCCCTACCATTCATGAGAAAAATATAACACACACAACACGACTGGTTGCGAGAGCTGGGCCTAGGCCCTTGATGGGCAGTTGTGCCAAATATGTACGAGTATGTATGTGGATATAATCTGTATTAGTAATCAGTCTTCCACAAGTACCCGCCAAGTCATTTTATATATAAGCTAGGGGGATTTATATATATACAATTAGAGAAATTGTATTTGCGTTTTCTTAAAGCCATGAAAGTTTTAATGTGCACTTCAACTTAGGTTGTGATGAATATAATTTTAGATAGAAAACAAGACGAAACGAAGCCCTTCTTGCCGCCAACTATGCTGCACGCGTTATAATTTTTTCCACGAATGGAAAGTACTTATTAAGCCAATAGGACAGGGCTATGAAGGCTAGCTCCTCCTCTGCTGAAATCATTGGAAAAATTGCCTAGCCTTTGGCGTGTACACCTATCGGGCAGCGTCCTGTAAGGACACCGATCCAGGCTAGGCCAGGCGCCTGAATATTTAACACGTGATTGATTGCCTGATTTATATTTTACTATTGCTATACTATTGCTCGTTTTAGAATAGTGCCATGTTTGGCAAGCTCCTTAGCCTTCCGATTTCCATAAATGTTTTTGCGCTGACACCCCTGCAGGTGAACGCTATCTCAACGAAAAGCAATAGATGCATACAGACCGACCTTCGAAGTAATTGCCACGCTTTCAGGGACATAGTTGCTGGCAGATATTACATTGCATTTTAGCCAGGACATGTCTTTCTTAGCTTTCTCCTGAAATTTTTCAAAAAAATCAAAAATTATCGCTTTCTAAGAAGGTGAGACAAACTCCGCAGACTGCATTCAAACACGTTAAACTGATGCTTTGCTGCATTAGACAGTACACAAGGAAGGCATTAACATGGAAATGGAATACGGATGTTGCAAGAAAAAAAGCGAAGAAGAAGTGCGCCCAGCTTCAAGCAGAGAGTACGGAGGGCCTGTATCGGGGTCTGGAGAAAATATTTTTCCCGGTTGCTGATGCAAACCAGGCTATCAAGGAGCTGCGAAGACACAATGTGAACGAAATCGCAACCATCTTCAAAATAGCCGCCCAAAGAAGGAGGAATGGTCAGGAGATTCGTTCGCCAAAGTTCATTAACAATGCTCATGGCCAGCTTCTTGTGGATGACGACAAAATTCTGCAGAGGTTGCGGCAGGATTGTAAATAACTTTTGAATGAACAGTTTCCCCGGCTATACTTTCCAAGAGCCACCCCCAACTGTGAAGAAATACAGGACATTACAGTCGAAGAAGTAAGTGAGGCGGTCAAATACACCAAAAAACGAAAAGCGATTGGGCCTGACGAGATGTCCTCTGAGTTCTGGAAAAAGATGTGAGACGTCGGGTTCAGATGGCTTAGAATTCTCATCTCCAAATTTGCGAGAGGTGATTCAATACCGAATCAATGGAGGGAAAGTTACCTTCTCCCTGTAAACAAAGGGAAGGGTGATACGCGAAACTGTGATAACTACCGTTCGATTAAGCTGATGTCACACACCATGGAAATCGTCGAGCTTCCATTCGTGTAAGAAATATAACGCACACAACATGAGTGGTTGCGAGAAGCTAGGCCCTGGCACTTTTAAGAGCTGTTGCGCCAAATATTTGTATTTTTTTGGGTATTAGGTGGCCGACCGCGAAAAATAATACGGTTATCTGATGATCAGTGCGGGTTTGTCGTGGGTAAATCAACCACAGATGCAATCCAAAGTACAAGGATCATAATGGAAAAACATCGTGATTCCTTAAAGGATCTGCATATTGTATTGGTTGACTTTGAAAAGGCATTCGACAGACAACCACGAGATCTGATATGGGTGGCGCTAAGACATTGAGAGGTTCCAGAAACATATGTTCAGATGATCATGGACATGTACGAAGGAGCAAAGACAGGAGTAAGATGCCCCGCTGGAGTAACCGAAGAGTTCCCAATCAAAGTCAGGGTGCACCAGGGAAGCGTTTTAAGTCCTTTGCTCTTTATTACAGTCCTTGACTATCTGCTTGAAGGTAAAGTGATGGACCCCAAGGTACATCAGTTATTCTTTGCTGATGATGGAGCCATCATAAGTGAGAATCCTACGTCTCTCCAAGGAGCACTTGGTGTGTGGTTGGACGTTTTAAAGGGAAATGGGTATCACATTAGTTCAAAAAAGACAGAGTACTTGCAAAGCAAGAAGGTGAACGTCCCGTTTTGGGTCCTTAAGGGAGGCATCTTCGCGCACTATCTGCTAAAGGCGGATAGTAGATGGCAGGGGGTGCGGAACTGTGTCATCCCTGAAAAGAACTACTAAACAGAAACCGTACAGATATCGCAAGAACTCTGGCAGTTAGTACTGGCCACTGGCCCATCGGGCTTCATGCGGCCAGAATAGGCATTGCATTTAATGCACACTGTAGTAGTTGCAATACTGCTGACGAGATAGAAACAATCTTACACTTCCTCTGCAAGTGTCCAGCTTTGGGCAAGGCCAGAAAGCTCACATTGGGTAAACACTTTTTGACAACCTGATAGAATTAGCGGAGAAACGTATTGAAGACATTATCAGCTTCCTCAATGCAACGGAGTGGATTTGATCCTTAATCCTTAACCCATTTTTCTTCTTATTTTCCCTAGTAGTTGTGTCGGCATGGTTTGCTGACACAACCACTCCTACCTACCTACCGACTTGCAAAGCAACTTGTGATGACGACTTCAATCATCGCGTAAGCGTAGGGTGGATGAAGTGGCGAGAAAATTCCGCTATCTTCTGTGACAGAAAAATGTCCCCTAAGTTGAAAGGAAGGCTCTACACCGCAGTTGTACGTCCAGCGCTCACATACGGTTCACAATGTTGGACGATGTACAGAAAGCATGAGAGTAAATTAACGGCAGCTGAGATGAAGATGCTTCGCATGACAGCAGGAGTGACAAAGCTGGGTCGAATAAAAGTTCGAAGATCCGTGGAAGCTTTCACTTCAAGGAAACCATCGTACAAAAAATAGAGCGCAGCCGGCTCAGCTGGTATTGCCACGTTCAAAGAAGAGATCATTTGAACCCTGTTAAAAAGGCAATATCAATGCACGTTCCAAAGGCATCGCGATGTAGGAAAGGCAGGTCTATAAACGCCTGGATCACACAAATGCGACAATGTCGTCATTTCATTGGCCTCAGTAACCGAGTGATCCAAAATCGGCGGGCCTGTCGATATTTTCTGAGGTCAAATAGGTGAACCCCAAAGGCGGATTAGTAGAAAATCGGTGAAGTGGGAGGGTTGTGATCCCCTATTTTCGGATCATAACCTCGCTGATAAAAGGAAGAAGAAGAAGATATACTGTGTGTAGTGTAGCACTATTATTTATTTATTTATTTAAAACTTTTTCCTTGCTTTAACACCACATATATTGCCAGCGGTTCTTTGCGGAGTCCGCTATATGCGCATTTGTTTTTGTGCGGTATTGAGTGTCTATAACCCAAGTTTAAATCCAGTTCGATGTGTAGGTGGTCGGTGATGCTGGAAAAGTTACGATACACCGATATGATTCTGGCGCACCCAGTACGTTCTGAAATGGTTGCCACTTGTTTAAAGACGATGTCGTTAAGGAGAAGGTATAGCATGGTTTGAAAAGCTATAAGTAACACCGTACGTAACAATGGAAATCATCTCAGAATATACAATAGATTCTATTTCAGATGTTCGAGATCGAATTGCAAGGTTTTTTCCTTAGAGATTGACATTCCTATTCTCTTCTATTCAATGTACCCCATACCGATGCCTTTAAAATAAACAAAAAAAAAAGGAGATTACCCAAATGGATTGAAGCGTTTAACTCCAGATAATTTTCACGTCGACAACGAAAACTTAAGCCTTTCCCAGATTTTCCATTAACTGATTTTTCCACTTCGTTTTCCTATTCAGTTTCCTAAAGCAAGAAGGACTGTGTACTTTCACAGTCAAAAAGGAGAACAAAACTTAACTCCTTATCGATCCTATCCGATTTAAATTAAATACGGTTGCGACTCGAAGAAGTAAACAAAACCAAAAATAAAAAATAAAAAATGTCAGTACCAAAACAGGGTTATCTGTTCCAGCAGTCTCATTGTCAGTCTTGCCGGCCAGAGGCAGTAAGTGCAGTACCTTCCCTTATTTTTTTTCCTTTTCGTCTCCCCTTTCATATACTAGTACGTACATTTCTACATTTTCATATTCTATCCCTAAAGCAATGTTTGCTTTGGTCTTGCGCTAGAAGCATAAAATGGATGAAGAGTAAAATCGTGCCCACAAAGCTTCTACACCAAAAACGGAGGCAAAATGCAAAATGCAAAATTTTGAAAAAAGAAAACAAAGCGTAAAACAAAAACCGCTAGAAGCTTCTTTCGTTAGTTTCGCCGAGGGGGGTATGAGCGCGGGTAACTAAGTAAGTAAGTACCTACCAAACCTACCAGCCAACCGACATGGTTATATTTACAACGCCCTTCGACTTAAAGCGAATTTGCGAAAATGAATTTGCAGTGTCTTTTATTTCCCTGTGCCGTACTTAGGAAGGGGGCCCATTTCGCACTAAAACCCCCCTTAAGCCATCCACCCATGCCGTGCACATTATTTTCAGCGTGGTTTGTGGCTTTGGCTTAAGCACCTAACACAGCGCCACAGTCGCCCGGTCGACAACGTCGGTGGCGGTCCTCGCTTTTATGCTCCATAGAATGGTTAGAGGGATGTTTTTGTAGTTTAGTGAGTAATATGCTCTGTGGTTCAGACGTGAGATCGTGGAATGACAATGCTTTGCGTGCTACGACTCAAAGGATAGACAGGGAGACTGAGTTCGGGTGACAACGAGAAAAAAAAAGATACGAAAGCATCTCCATGCCAATGTCGTTTCGTATTTCAGTGGTATAGTGACGGTAAGTCCTGTTTTTGGCGAGATATAGTACACAGCAAGGAGATTATATTTCGAGAATTGAAATATTTGCATCTCCTGTGATAAAATGGGTGCGCCATTGACGGAGAAAGATGGACTGCTTAGGAGAGAGGTGATGGAAGTAGTGGTAGTCTTGGAGATTCTATTAAAGGATTCCATTTGGAAATATTTTATAAGATACACGTTCTTAGAGATAATCTTAAGTGGGTTTCAGAGTTAATTTTAAAGAATATCAGGATCAGAGAAATGGGTTAATTTCATTAAAAATCATTCAGCATCTAGATTGTGGAGCAAAAAAGAGTTCATGTAGTTCGAACAAAGAATGTCACGCATACTACCTTTCGTTAATAGTGTACATTCATTAAATGCATATGAAAAACTTTAAAGTACAGTGAACAGTGTGGACCTAAATGAAATGGCTAATAACGATAATCAAATGCGGACTAGAATAATTGAAAAATAATTATGGAGCGATCCGTACCTCAAGAAATAGATTTTTCGCGAATGTATTTCTGAAGCACCACTAATTCCGTAGAAAATAATGTCATATAACTCTAGGTGCACCTAGCTGCTTATTAAGATGCTGACATATATGAGGGCTCATGGCAGACCACAAACAAACCTTTCTGTGGAGAATGTGAACTCTGAGAGCGAAAGGAACAACCGGGAAGACTATCCAAACTATCCACCACACACATGAACATATCTCAGCGGTCTCTCCGGCAAATGTTGGTCACTTCAAACAGCAGTAATAATAGGTCCAAGCTATTTTAAGCGTCAACCTTCAACTTGAGTTATCATAAACGATAGGGAAGTATGCATGAGGCTTGTATATGCTGTTTGAAGGAGAGCCACTTACAGATTATTATTGCCAAATGCCGAAAAGTTATTTTGTTTCCTGTTCAGCAGGATCTAGTTAGATACAGTTTAGCCCAGTTTTGACAGTTGGTATCATCAGTTTTTTTTTTTATACGTATAATTTCGTTGGAGATCAGCAGTAGTTCATTCAATAATTTCGCGACTTCTTCAACTGGTTTATCGTCGGTGTATATAATAATTGCTGATTCACTGAAAATTCGTAGTTCTAGAATGTTATTTTACATAATATTCGAAAGAATTTTTTGTTTTTTAGGCGAAACCCACAGGCGGATCAGTAGAAATGCGGTGAAGTGGGAGGGTTGTGATCCCTTGTTTTCGGATCATAGCCTTGCTGACAAAAGGAAGAAAAGATTCTAGTTTACATCCCTGCGGGACTCATCCGCAGCCAACCATTTCTGTAATCCAACAGTCGTTCCCATACAATAGCATTTTTTTTTTTTTTATAGTTTTTAACCGTATAAACCAAGTGTTATATATTGTAACACTCGGAGATATTCCAATGAGAATTTTAGAATGTGCCAGGTGCCAGCGGAGGTTTCTGACACTGACAGTCAGTCTCCACTCTGCTAGTCTCTGCACGGAGCTACGTATGAATGAAACATTCATCACTCTACTAATATGATGGATTCCGAAAGATTCATAGAAGTTGAAAGGAGTTGCCAATAGGCATTGTTGAGCCATGAATAGCACGGCACATTTGCCTACTTCTACTTAGTGGGCGCCGTGGCGCAAGTAGTAAGTGTGTCGAACCACTGCGCGTTAGGTTCCATGGTCGAATCCCAGAAAACATCTAAAAGTTATTTCACGGTCCCACCTCTCGAACACGCCTCACAAACATCCGAGAGTATTGTTGGCACGAGAAAGCTTCTCAAAACAAATTGCCTTTCGGATACGGCACTAGACTGTAAGTCCCTTCCATTCGGGCCCTGGCACTTAAACAGTTGTTGCGCCAAATATTTTTTTTTTGCCAGCTTTGTTGAGGAAGTGTGTGTGAGAATTGTGCTATATCATATCATATTTATTTATTTTTACTTTGATTATAGGTATAATTTGGTTTGAGGTAATTTTGTCTATTTGAGGAAGGAATTGCTGTTTTCTACGCCGAGTAAACCAAATAACTTGGTATTTATCTGCGTTTACTCTAATTTTTCATTTTGGAAAACAAATTTCAAGGAAATTCAATGAATTTTATAGAGAAGTTAATGTATTCTGTGCCAAAAGATCGATAAAAATAGGGCTGAGTTTTCAACATACATGTGCCACGACCAAACACACTATATTATGTGCTCACCGACATGGACGAAGAAACGATAAACTGCTTACACACTTTTGTGTATGACAGTAACCATTGCGGACTCAGTGCCGAAATAACTATTCTCAACGAATTGGAGGAGTTTGTCCAATTGCACGCCTACAATTACAGAAGAACCTGTTGGACTCGCTTCTCCAGACAGTTGACGAGAGCTCCTTGAACTTGCTCGACCTACTATCCAATATAATTCTGTCAAACTAGGATATTGATAGATATCTAAAGCAAATGGACGAGATAATAAAACGAACGATGTACAGTACGATACCTCGGTATCAACACACTGACAACGTCGACATATACCGCAATGCAACGATTGACGCACTGCACACACATTAAAGTAGACTACTGTCGAGATTAAAAACCTTGTACAGACAGTTTACTGACAGACAGAACTCGGAGGAGGTTAGGACGCTGAAGTCGTTGATTAGAAACCTCTCGAAATTAATTAAAGAAAATAACAGACTTCCTGTAAATTTGCACTGTGACAGGAAAATTCGGGATATAATATCCAACAACCCATGCATGTTCCCGCAAATAAACAAGATATTTCGGAGGAATAATCAGAACGACCTTCTGCGTCTTAAAATCCCCCGAACTACGAAGAATGTACAAATACTTATAACAGCAGGTATAGATCCGGATAACGCAGCTGAGGATGAAATTTCTTTGTGATCGAAGATTCGCAGGAGAAGGTAGAAGCTATAGGAATAACATCCAGGACGTGTATAAGGTGAATGATAGCGTTTGCCCAAGCCACAACCTGGAAAATACAGTCCTGGCAGCCCATTCAAAAGAAAAATAAAGATAGCTCCAATCCGGGTAATCTTCGGCCGATAAGTCTCCTTCCGAACATCAGCAAGGTATTCTAAAAAGTTATCCATAGAGCCCTGGCTAAGTGGTTTGAGGACATGCACATAATTCCGGATAACCAATTGGGTTTCAAGGCAGGGCATGATACCGTACATGCCGCGTCTAAACTGGTATCGAATATCCAATGAAACAAAAGCAAGAAGCCATGCACGGGTGCATGTCTAGTTGACTTGGAGAAGGCCTTCGATACCGCATGGTTAGAGGGACTCTCTATAAGTTGAGCAGGCTGGGCATAAGTAAACCACTGCTGTACATACTCTATGATATGCCCAACAGTAAGAAGTTCATTGTGAAGAATGGCAATGTGACGCCTGCTGGAACTTTGAAGTAAAAAATGGTCTGCAACAGAGCGCAGTTAATTCGCCGATCCTATTCAATATTTACACAAGCGATCTCATAGGTTCACTTCACCATGCCATAGCATACGCAGGCGACTTGGTCGCGTACAGGTCTGGGCCTAAGATCGAGGTCATTGCATTACTTTTGCAGCAAGACTTCAATAAGATTAAGAGATACTGCGACGACTGGAAGCTGAAAATCAACTTTCAAAAGTCGGAGACCATCCTGTTCAAAACGCCGCGGCGTTGTCTGGGGCCTCTTGGGACACCAGAAATAATTAGCGGCATTTATTTATTTAGTGTAGTCAGGTACCTTTGGGGTCTGGCTAGATCAATATCTATATTTTAACAAACATATAGATGCTACTCTGGCCAGAGCCAAATTTGTTTTCGCCCTTACAAAGAGACTGCTGTATAGCAGCCAACTCGATGCGAGGGTGAAAGTAATCTGCTACATGGCCCTCATTCGGCCTATGCAACGTGGGGCCAAGCTTGCTGGAAAAAATGCGGGTGTTTGCGGGGGCTTGCCTTTGTTTGTACAGAACACCAGAGTATTCGTACATAAAATTTTATCTTAATGAGGTCCTGTACAACAGGGCGAATCTGATCAGAGTGGATAATTTCCTGATCAGGATGATTCGAAGGAACATTGCAAGAGCAATGACGTCGATGAATAACCTGATCTCTGGGGCTTGTTACCCGAACAATCTCTATCATGAGAGTGTGTGCCTTAACGGCTTCATCCCTCCAGAAGCGTTCCTATATCTTGATCAAAAAGGTCTGATCCAGGATGAGTTAGTGGTGCCGCTATTCTTCCACGTTGCCAGAAGAGCTGTGGACAGGCGACTCAACTACGACCCAGAAATAGCACAGAGTAGTGTAGACGGTCTCAGGTATAGTAGGGCGGTTTCCGACCGAGACAATAAAGACATTAGTAAGCAGCGCCACCAATTTTTGGTGGCTTTTTCAAGAAGAGGGAACACCGTCGTCGTTTCCCCAAATCCGGGTAGCCTCTAATGGGGCAAAGCAGATTGTGTATTATTATTTCTATATAATAGCCATGGCCGGATTACATAGTTTCTTATGTAGTCTTAAAATAGCACAGCACTTGGCTATACAAAAAAAAAAAAAAAGATAAAATGAAAAAAAAAAAAAAAATGCCACAGCACTTTGCAAAAACAAAAAGTGTGTATTTAATTACACAGTAGTGCAAGTTAGCTTAAGATTTTTTTTTTAAGGTAGTTATAAGTTTTATTTATATTTAACACCAAAAGTTAGTTTTATTTATATTTAACACCAAAAAAAGTTTTTTTTTTTTTTAAATAAAAAGATTTTTCTTAGTTTTTTTTTTCAATTACATGGTTAAGTTATAATAAATAAATTTTGTTAGATTAGGTCTAAAGACATAGTTTAAGTGCTAGGATTAGCTTAGAGCGCCCGCATGGGGCCAGTAAGTTAGATTGAATTAGTTAAGTTAATTAAACTAATTTTAAGCGTTTTTGCTAGCATGTAAGAACCAATGAATTATAGAATAAAAAATGTGTTAAACTTTATTATATAATGTTGAATTTGTCTATATTTTAACAGAAAACCAACCTTTCCTTGGTAGAGGTACTTGGCGTAGTGTCATTCTGCCCCTAGAAATGTATAGCAGATTGAATCTTATTGTTACAATTGCTGACTAGTTAGATGTCATCCGCTCTCAAAGATTTTAATGACTGAAAATTGTTTAGTTCCCACTTCAGGTTTTTCTCGCTAATTAAGTCAGGGATATGCGCATAGCCGTTGAATTACCAGTCCATTAGGAAACTCATTTAGCATCCGTTAGGGTTCATTAAAATATTTGTATTTTTTTATGCACTGGATAGGACGTTCTGCAGCCTGGAGGCAATGATAGAAAACTATCCACAATCGCTGGTAGACACGGGTTGGTCAGTGTCTTTTTGAGTTTCTATCGTTTAAGGCTACCTATATCGAAATTAATACCATATTAATTCACGGAACCACAGCTACTTAGTTTATTTAATTGCTTAGCTCACTTTCCAATTGTCTGTATAGATTTTAGGAACATTAACCTCACCTTCAGCACATTGCCAACTGTAATCGATTTCCTAGTAATTAGCAGATATCCTTCGTCTGACAACGAACTTTTTCAATAATTCCCTAATTGTTGGCCAAATGGAAATTGCTCTTAAAAGCCATTATCCGGTTTAAAATATCATTTTTTCCTAGTCCAAGCTCTGTGTAACGATAAATACGAACCGAATTAATTTTCTGCAGTAAATAATTGCGCCGATATGTTTGCCATTGTGTTTTTTTTTTTTTTTTTTGGGGGGAAGGCCATTAAAACTCATTGGATAGCAATTTACTCATCGACCATCGACTAGCTTATCGGGAATTTGTTCACCACCGTAAGCCCTCCCGCCGGCGAGTGTAATGTTCTCCACAAAAAAGTAATTAACAAGCATTTTTGGCATATTCGCTCGTGGGTGTGCTCGTATCGTTCACACACGCCGTATATTGGGCCAAATAAATATTTCTGCTAGGAAAAGTTGTCTACCCCCAGAGGGAGCAAACCCTTTAACATATACACATACTCCCTCACACACACATACTTTCCGATTTCGTGACTAATGATTTTCTTCATAAAATTAATGAGAGATCATAACGTTATTTATTACCGGGGAGTCTTTCGCAGCTTAACTTTAATCATCATCACCATGGGCAACACACCCGCCCACAATTTAGAGAGAACGTCTCTAACAGTATCATTATTATCATTATCGAGCGACGACAATTGATGGTGTCTTATCAGTTCACGGCCCATTTGGCGTCATTGAAAATTCTTAATTGTTGACGATTTATTATCATCGCGATGGTAGGAGAAGATGGTTGGTGGGTGGTAACCAGCTGCTACAAGGGAATAACTCGAAGGATACAATTTTATGCTGCCTGCTGCCGCCACAGATGTTAAGGCAGGGAAAAGAAAACAATGGGTGGGGGCAAAATTGGATTTTAATAGTTATGAGTAGCGCCGGTACTGTTTTTTTGCCACCGGAATCGGTAATAAAGACGTAAATTTGCACAAAGCAAGAGTAAAAATATTCGGCGACAATAAAATCCGTGCTGTACAGTGGGGGTCGTTCATGTCAATCAATGAAAAGTAAGGTAGTAACGACTGCAACTCATGGGTGGCTATTGAATTATATAGACATTGTTTCATTAGATAAAAGTGCGTACAGACAATGCCATTCGATATGTACAATATTCACGCTGAAATAATAATAAAAAAAATCTGGGATTAAAAGTGCTATTATAAAATATGGTAGAGGAATTCTCAGAAGCAACGACTTCTGAAAAAACTTCAAAGAAAAAAAGAGGTGGAGGAGAAGATTCAATGATAAACTATAAGAGCTGTACGACATCGAGTTAGTCAAATAACTGGGTATTGGACGCTTAAGATGGCTAAGACATCTAGGGCCAATGACACCAACACTCCGGCCCGCAGAGTCTTCGAATCTAGCCTGGGGGTACGACGCAGTAGAGGACCTCCTCGCCGTATGTGGTGCACACAAATTCAAGTGGACGTCAACCAACTTAGAATGCACAACTGGAGTCAATTTGCCAGACCGAGCTAAATGGAGAGGCTTGTTGGTTGAGGCCAAGGTTCACCCCGAAGTGCAACGCAACCTAAGTATGTAAGTAAGATTATTGGTTACATACTGTACACATATCCTTCCATTTCGCATATCAGAATAGAATTAAGATCCACTTCTCTAGCGTTTTAAGCAATCGGTACGATAGGGATTGAAATCCCGTTCCACAGTGGTTCTATATTTGTCTAATTGCATCCTATCCAAGGCAATTATTCCATCATAATATATCATCATCATATTGATATCATCTGAATCTGATTTAGAAAATTCGTTTCGAAATGTAGTTAGTAAATTTCAATCTCTGTTTTAATAGCACGACGTGGTGAAACTTCTACAATACTAAACAAAGTCTTAAAGTCATTGTCAATCGCTTTCACCACATTGCGTTATTTGCCTCCTACCAGGCAGCATTATGGACTTGATGCAGACATTTAGAATCTAGTGGGATTCAAGGTAAACTTTGAAAACCCAGAATATTCAGCCGTATTGACTTTAAAAAAAAGTATTAAATAGCATCATTTCGAAAGAGTTCAGAAAATCTCATATATTGATAGCACTGCCACGGTTAACGAAGATACTGCATTGGACAAGAAAAGTTGTGAAAGGAATGTTTTTTTTTGGTAAACTCGTTCTGAAGTAGTAATGTATTCCCAAGTTACAGCTTTTCTACTGAGCCAGCAACTACAATAGATAGAGAATAATGTGAAACATTTTTTTCAAACTTTTATGAATTTTTATTTCAGACGTTAGAACTGGTCACACCGTATCCAACAACACAACCATGTGGGAAAATTGATCACATCTTACAGAAGGAGGATAAATGTCCTGTTAGACTTTACAATAAAGCTTCTAAGCCAGCGCGGACAAAGAGTTGGCCATTGAAAAATCGAGGCAGACAGATCAAAATCTGAACAATCTGGAAAGAGCTAAATCCGGCTGAGGCACGTTGTAAATACTTGCTCGGAATTCACAATAATATGTAGGTTAGGTAGCATCATCTCAACACAACCTTCGGTTCCCATTAAATTTAAGACAACTGTTCTAAGAAATAAATGATGGTTTGTAAAATTTTATACTGCATTGAAACTATTGGTATCGATACAATAGATCTTTCAGGTCGCAGTGTCGTTGCCACGCGGGCATGGGTGGTACAAGAGGAAAAAAAAAAAAAAAAAACTATTGGTACAGTGGTAGAAATTAATTCTTGAGATGCTGATTGTAGATGCCCTTTATATGCTGAAGCCTAGTAATACATGAGATATATTAAGATATGGATTGTCCCAAGTGATGCAACAAATGAATGCACTATGTTGACACAATTCTTATTCTAATACAAAATATGGTATTATGCTCAATCTAGCTGACTTTAAATAAGAGTCTGTATTAAGTCGGTGAACTTAAGATCATTCCGATTTCACTGCAGAACTCCAGAACTGAAGTTTCTTCTTTTAATTTCATTGCTACGTGATAGCCTTGTGCTACCAAAGTCGAAAGGTTAGATTCTCCCACTTGTCACGGATGTGAAATAGTTTTAGCTTTAGTTTTGTTGACTTAAGATGAGGAATACTCCGGAGTGATCTTAAAGAGTAAGCTGAACTCGATTCGAGCTCGCAGAGTTTCCTGAAGAGATTTCTTTGCGACATGGGATTTTCTTACACATCAGGGGCCTGTTGTGGTACACTGATTGAATTTAGTTTTTCATATGTTCTAAGGAACTAAATAAATCTGCCTGTTCTCTACTAACGAGACTGAAGAGAAGTCTGCCTTGGAGATACTGGCGTTATGTGTACTAATTTTGGTAACGCTATTAACGCTCTGCTAAACTTGCTACTGCAGATCTTAGCCATTCAAAAGAAGGTAATGAAAACCGTGTGTTGACTCATGAAAAACAAGGCCTGGCGCGAAGGACATGACATTCGACATGGAGGCAAATTTCGTAAGTATCGGAGCAATGTGCTTTGTATATGATGTCCGTCGATAGTCAGAGCCTTGTCGTCATGTTCAATAGAACATATGAAGTGTATTTGCCCGAAAGGATAATATGTGCAAAAGCTACTCCAGGATTTCACTAAGTTCTTCTACACTGACGGCTCTACCACCATATATGGAACTGTAGCTGACTGGTTTTCTCCTATTCTCTGGCAAAATGGTGACTGTCTTTCATACAGAAGTGTAGGTCATACTCGAAGTGGTAAACTGGATAATTGATGAGATGAGGTGTGGTGTATAGAAGTATTAGCATAGTCACGCTGCACTCAAAGTCATCGGGACTCTTGAGATAAACTAAATAACTCAAAGATTCTTATAAAATGTTAGAACAGACAAGCTTTTCAAAAAGAATAGGATTTCTTTAGATACCGGGTCATAGCGGAATAGTAGCAATGGAATCTCGCCTACGAAATGAATTCAGAAATTACTCGCCTAATTTTTGACGTGAAAACGTCTGTAAATTCGGTTTGGTAGCCAGGCCAAAATTGACGATGCAACGAAATTACGCCAGATTTTATGCCGTATAACTCTGTGAATAATGAACCGATAGCAAGTAACCGTTTAAATACATACAGCTTATAAGATGTAAAATTCAACCTAGCCAGGCCAATGTAGCAACTAACAGAGTCCGCGGGCGTGGCGGGCGGGTATGCTAGGGCCGGAAATATAGGAGTACGCATACTTTGCAGGCAGTATATGTATAGAGCTAGGATGTCGATCGAGGTGTCTTTAGAAAGCACTCTAGAGACTCTACTTGGACCCCAAGCGATAATTGCTAACATTTTATAAATGTGTAAAGCTGAAAAATCAAATTTTAAGATTCAAATATGATCAAAATCGAAAGGAGTGACAAACAAAAGAAGACCAGATCAAGGAGAATTCAAAAAGACTCCAGACAAGCTCCAGCACCGTGTGATCAAGAGAGCTATGGGAGCGCCGAAGAAGATTAACGGCGGAGGCAAATTCAACTGCCAGCGGACACATCAAGCCCGTACCTTCTACTAACGGGCAACAACTTGTTTGTGCGAGTGTGAAAGTGATCAACAAAGACGATGGAGTGCTTCCAGAAAAGTAGCTGAGCACCGTGGAGGAGCCAGAGCTCACCAGAGACCGTCAGACGCAGCAACGATAGGACGAGGCGTCTTCGCCGTGCCATTCGAGGCGAACTATTATAGTTTGGCCACGTGTATTTCTTTGACTAAAACCCCACCTAGAAGCAAAGAAATCGGAGATCGTTACGTTTTCAGGTTTTCAGGTTTTTTTTTTTTTTTATTCTAACTAAAACTGGAAGCCCCTACATTTGCATACAGTGGTTAGACCATGGAATGTGCTTCTTTTAACTTCGTTCCAGTAACATCGGCATCGACAGTGAAGCCTAAATATTCAATTGGGTCAAGAGTCAAGCGTACCTTTAGTCTAAGAGACTTACCACTTCCCTTATGAATTTCAATATTCATAAATGTGAGCACAAATATTTGCTTGATTAATGTTTTGATTGCCTTCGTTTCGGACTTATTTTTTAATGAAGTTGATGTTCACAGTTTTTTTTTTTTTTTTTTAATAATTTGCGCGTGCCAAAGAGATTATTAATACCCTTATACTGGTTCTCAGGGCAAGGGCGGACGGGCGGACGTTAGGCTTTAAGGACGAAAGTCCTTAAGTCTGTCTGAAAATCAATCTGGCTTCAGAGTAAATCATAGTTATTTCACTGCGATGGTAAAGGTATTCGACGATATACGTATAAGATCTCAACTTGATAAAGACAGATTAACGATTCTATACCGATTCTATTCTAACCTTGATTTCTCCAAGGCAGGGCAAATCATGATAATTTCTGTCAAAAACAGGTCTTAAAAAAAAATTATTTATCAAACAGAAGTTAGAGAGTATTGATTGGCGAAACAATTTCGGAACCCAGAAACCTTCTCTCAGGAGTTCCCCAGGGTTCGATATTGGACCCAATTCTCTTCTGCATGTTTATAAACGACTAACCCAGGGTTTGTAAAAATTTTTCTTTTCATCTTCATGCCTACCACATACGGATATATTTATCGAGGCCTGTGGACCTCATTGAAGACCTTGCTGCTAGGATTAATGAGGATCTCACAGAAATCCATGACTGGTCAGAGACGAATTCCCTTTCTTTCAATCCAGGTAAAACGCAAGCAATACTCCTATCGAATAGTGAGTACAATACAAACAACTATCCCTCAATTTGTATTAATGGCCTTCAACGTACCATCCATGAAGTCCGTGTCCAGCTTAGATTTTAAGGTGAACACAAATTTGTCCGGTAATGAACACGTTGGTTTGCTTGTTGCATTTATAAAGCACTGAGCAAACTATGTATGTCCAGAAGCTTTACTTCATCTGAAACTAGGCTTTGCTTAGCCAAAATGTTGCTTTTGCCCATAATATCTTACTCGGAGGTTATGTATCCAAGATTTGACTCTGCCTCTGAACGCAAACTACGTGTGGCTTTCAACGATGTGACTCGATATGTGTATGGCTTACGGAGATATGACCGCATATCAGCTTTGCAAACCAATATCTTAGGTTGCACTCGCTCGCAGTATATTTGCGCAAAAAATTTTATTTTTCTTCATTCATACAAAGTCACCATATTATCTGCATATTGAATTAAATTTTTATCAGTCTACGAGAAGGCTGCATATCGTAGCTCCTTTGTTTAGATATAAAAACTCATCGCGCCTTTTTAATGTTAACACGTTGAGTGCCACCATACAATCCGAAAAAAAGTTCCCACAGGCCACCTCATTTTTTTTTGTATTAACATTTAGACTTTAGATATTATAATCGGAAATTGATTTTAGAAATTTTTATTTGCTCTTTTATACCTGAATTTTACCGTTATTATTTTGCGGTGACACATTGATCTCGCGCGGCCCCCAGGTTTGAAGTAAACGGTCCCACAGCCTCAAACCAAGGCAACTTAAACCTGCTGGGTGTATAGCTACGATGGTATGAGATTCAATACATGTTGTGAGTCCAATACAATGCTGCGTAGACAAATGCGTATGAACCAACTGTGAGACCACTGTGGTTTCACGCGGCACAGGTGTCCGAAATTCGTGTGAAGCCACGTTGGTCTCACGTGGCACTCAACGTGTTAATGACATTCGTCTTTGGAATTCTTTGCCAACAAACATAAAAAAAATCAGAAGTTTTACAAGATTTACAAATGATACAGTGCACTCTCGATTGTTGCAACCTCGATCTTCGCAAACGTCGGTATTTGCAACCCACGTAATGGATTCGCTTTTTTTCGATTTGTGCAACAAATTCAAAAAAAGTTTTCGATTTTCGCAACTTTGAAATTGTTTAACACAAAACACATACATAAGTACATACAGTGCGCGAATAAAATATAGCACAAGCTATAATCGCGCAATTAATTTTAATTTAGAACTGGTTAAAGACTTTAACCTTTTTTTTGGTTTCAATAATGCCACAACAGCTTTAAACTGGTCACCTGCAATAGTACTAGCAAGTCCCCGAAAATGAGGGAAAACCATAAATAGCAGCGCAAAAATTAGCAGAACTACGATCAGCAGAATTAAACAAAAAGAGGAAGTTTTATAAAAATTTGTTGGACAATCAGTTTGTGGACATAGCAATCGAAAAAACATAAAAGCTCCTAAATTTCCGGGTATATTTTGTGTATCTTCAAAGGCGAGCAAATTACATAATAGCATATAAAAAAGCAGCGATTGGCTTTCGAAATTCAAAAAGCATCATGGGATACAATTTAATGGAGATTGAGAAAAAAGTTGCTGAAATAGATGTATGTCCGGAGCAAATTTATAATGCGGACGAATCTGAATTGTTCTGGGAACTCATTTCAGACAAAATATAAGTCCATTTTAAGGAAACGTCTACACCTGAAAGGAAGACATCTAAGCAAAGAATAACATTCATGGCATGTACAAACGCAACCGGTGAACATAAACTAAAACCACTTCTGACCGGAAAAGCAAAAAATTCAAAAGCTTTACAGAATTTTACCAACATACCAGTAATCTAGAAGGCCGATAAAAATTCTTGGATGATTTCAGTACTCTTTGACGAATGGTTAAGAACCAATTTCGTCCCAGAAGTAAGTAATGGCAAACTTTATACAAAAGATAAAAAATCAGTAGACAAATTTGTTGCGGCTTTCGGGTATTGAAATTGAAGGTCTCAGTATTACGACAATGTGTTTTCTTCCTAATTGCACAGCCATACTTCAACCTATGGATCAAAATGTAATTAGATTGACTAAAGTCTATTACAAAAAAACTTATTAGAACTCCTGATCATTGGGAGGAAGAAGACTTCATTCTTTTGCTTCTAATTCGACATCAAATTTTGTCAGAAAGATATATCATCACAACAATGCTGAACCAGATGTTTCCAGACGAGAACTTTGGCAGCGATGACATCTCTGAATGGATCTCCGAGAATTTGCAAAATGCGGCCCGAAAGAGAAGAAGAGGTTTCTGTTGAGAGTGCAGAAATGGCTATATTGGTATACAGCCCAAGGTAAAATAAGAAGACGCAATAAAATGCTTCACCACATGCTTGCAGTGGGCAGAATAAAATTAGCTCACAATTGAAGAAATGATGCAACTGCCAAAAATGCGCGATAAGACGGTTGCCAAGCGATCTTCTGCAAAACAACTGCGAACGAAAATTAAATTTTTTTTTTAAACTAAATCTTTACATAAATATGTATTTATTTACCTGCATCTGAGTTTTGGATAAATGATTTTTTTTTATAAAAATAAAATTCTTAAATGTAATGTACATATGTAATTTTATTTATACATCACAGAGCACATTGCGTAAGCCTTTTTAAAGTGTTTTAATTTTCTGTTCGATTAATGAAACTTTTCGAATCTTGCAACAGGGCGTGTTTTAATAAGTTGCAAAAATCGAGAGTGCACTGTATATTTAATATTTCATTAGTCAGCGCTAGTTCTCATCTCTTTTTCTCTCCCTCTTTGTTTCATCTTGTTCCTTACCATGTATCATGTCCTCCTATAATTTTATTATTTTATTAACAATATTTCTAAATAACATTTTCATTGTACTATAAAAGACGAATGTCTTACTTGTATAAACCAATAGAATTAAATTGAAATTTAATTGAAATTGAAATAGTATTTATCTAACGACATTGATGGAATCAAAATGGACTTAGGGTTTTATGTAATCAGCGATCTCCAGAGGTTTCGGGAAAAATGAGCAAAATCAATCATTCCCTAACAGTTTACGCTCTGTGAATTTAAATATAAGTAGGTGCTCATATGTAATGTCGATAGATGTCATAAAACGGAGCTCTCGACCTGAAGCATGGTGAATATGCTATTGTGTCGGTGGTGGTTGCACTTTCTTCTCTGCATACAATTACCGAACATACGACTACAAACATTTCAAACAGAGATTAAGTATCTCTGAGTGACAGCAGCAAGTAACTCATTGTGTATTGGAGTACACAAATTGAAAGGAGCAAATTTTCTTCATAAAAAGTGTTACCTGTTCACATAACGTAAGAGGCAGATTTTCAGTTAACTAGCATGCCTAAGGCTAATTGATTTCGCTGTGGAGCGAAATGTCACCATAGCAAGCACATGGTTTCCTCATCTCGATATTCATAAGCAGACATGGCGGTCTAATGATCATGTAACGATCAACCAAATTGATCATATTGCGATCGACGCAAGGCATGCCTCCAGTATTCTGGATGTCCGGACCTTCCGAGCGGCCAACATAGACTCGGATCATTACCTTGTTGTAGCCAAGGTACGAATGCGGATATCCCAATCTGAGCAACAAAGAAGAATTACTGTGAGAAAATTTAACGTCGAAAAGCTACAATCGCAAGAGACCGCCAGACTCTTCGCTGAACGCGTATCAGGAAATCTCTCAATCACCCCTTTGCCGCCAGCATCAAGTACCGAAGACCAGTGGCAACGCTGCCAACATGCCATCAGAAACGCCGCGACTGATGTGTTGGGTCTCGCTCGACCACCACCGCGAAACCCCTGGTTTGACGAAGAATGCCGGCGAGTGCATGCAGCAAAACAAGAGGCATACAAAGCGGCGCTGCAAAGGAAGACGAGAGCTGCTCGTGAGCTCTACGAGCAAAAGAGACGGGAAGAACATCGGCTTCTCCAAAAGAAGAAGAAAGAGCATGAGAAGCGCGCGTTTGAGAATATCGAGAGTCTATACTCCAGGAATAATGTACGGAAGTTTTACCAAAAGGTAAAAAGAACATGTCAGAGAAGTAATACCCGTACAGAAACCTGTAGAGATGAAAATGGAAACCTCGTAGTAGAATTACAGTCGGTGCTGAGAATATGGAAAAACTACTTCTGCAGACTGTATAACGGCGACGAAGACCAACATCCCGCTGTCAGGCAGAATGAACCATTCAACATAGACGATGATAGTCAAAATTTCCGTCCACCTGACCAAAACGAAGTGAGGATAGGTATATCCAAGCTAAAATCGAACAAGGCTGCTGGACCTGACGGCTTACCGGCCGAACTCTTCAAGGCAGCAGGCGATGAATTGGTAGAGTGCATACACCAACTCATCTCTAAGATTTGGTCAGACGAGTGTATGCCTGATGAATGGAATCTCAGCATCGTTTGCCCGATCCACAAGAAAGGAGACCCCCTCAATTGCGCCAACTATAGCGGCATCAGTCTCCTCAACATCGCACACAAGATCTTTTCTGCGATATGGTGTGAACGCCTGAAACCCTTTATCAACAGCCTGATTGGACCCTATCAGTGCGGTTTCAGGCCAGGAAAGTCCACCATCGATCAAATCTTCACACTTCGGCAGATCCTGGAGAAAACCCAAGAATTCCAAATCGATACTCACCACCTCTTTATCGATTTCAAGGCCGCCTATGACACCATCTATAGAGAAGAGCTTTATAGAGCCATGTGTAGTTTTGACATCCCTGCCAAACTTGTCCGTCTATGCAGGCTGACGATGGAGAACGCTCGCTGCTCCATCAAGGTCGGTAACGACCTCACCGAGACCTTTGATGTCAAAAAAGGCTTTAGACAAGGTGACGCGCTGTCATGTGACTTCTTCAATATTGTACTTGAACGGATTGTACGGAACTCACAAGCCAACACTGGAGGCACAATCTATTACAAGTCTGTACAACTGCTTGCATACGCCGACGATATAGATATTATCGGAAGATCTCAGTGGGCTGTCACCGGTGCGTTTGCAAGCATTGAGGCGGAAGCGGCCAAAATGGGTTTAGCGATAAACGAGGGCAAAACCAAATATATGCTGTCAACAAGAAGGGAAAACCAACACCGACGAATTGGACAAAACGTCACAGTGGGCAGCTATAACTTCGAGGTAGTTAGGGACTTTGTCTACATTGGCTCTGCTATAAATTCAACAAACAAAAACAGTGCCGAAATCAATCGAAGAATAACTCTTGCCAATCGCTGTTTTTTTTGGGCTTATAAGGCAATTCAACAGTATAGCCCTATCTCGAACAACTAAGGAGACTTTATATAAGACCTTGATCATCCCAGTCCTGCTTTACGGCGCTGAAACATGGACTTTATTAAAAGAGGATGAAGATATCCTTGGTCGCTTCGAGAGAAAAATTCTTCGTAAGATTTTCGGTCCCGTTTGCGTTGATGGGTTTTGGAGGAGAAAATTCAATCACGAACTATACGAGCTAGTCAAAAAACTGCGTATTGGACGTCTGAGATGGCTAGGACATGTAGAGCGAATGGACACCAACGCTCCGGCCCGCAGAGTCTTCGAATCTAATCCCGAGGGACGACGCAGTAGAGGGAATCATCGCCGTAGGTGGCGCACACAGGTTCAAGGGGACCTCGACCAACTTGGAGTGCGCAACTGGAGGCAATTAGCTAAAGACCGAGCTAAATGGAGAGGCTTGTTGGTTGAGGCCCAGGTTCACCCCGAACTGTAGCGCCACCTAAGTAACTAAGTAAGCATGCCTATGGGGTGATATGCTGTCATGTGGTTCCGAAGAAATCTTCCTCATCATACTTTTATCTCTGTTTGTGGTCCTGCTGTGTGGTTGACAATCTTTGTTGTCATTCCAACGTAGGCAATCAGTACATAACGATTTTTAAAGACTTCAGGGAAAGACTTCTTGCGTTGCTGCCTACTTTTTTCCGTAGAGAATTCTGACGTTGTGTAAGTTCTTTCTATTCAATATTTGCAGATACTCAACATTTAGCACTTAATTCATACCGAACCATTCAATATTAAGCCTCAGGGGGCTTCTCATCGCTAAATTCCTATTGAAAGAACCCCGATATGCGCTATTTATAGAATGAAATTACTTCGATTCGAATTCCTATAAGTTCATTGAAACTGCTCCCGTTGACTTCGTTACTTTAACTTGTTATTAAATCCGCTCAAAGAAACTCACATTAAAAATACATCTAAGGATACAAATCCCCGACCACCCATTGTGACCCCACTGTGATATTTTCAAGTGAAAAAAAGAGGAAAAAAAAAAAAAAACAAAACCCTAATGTCCCTTTTACAAATTAATTTTGTGTTCATTTTCATTTGTCGCGGAGGCTGCCTCCACAGAGCACAGCAGTTAAATGACAAAGTGAGAGAACAATGAGCTGAATGTTGTTGGCAATATGCCCGCCGGGTGGGTACAAAGGGACCTTGCGACAGAGACTGGGGTGGATACCCGTGCTTCCCCAACAGAAGCAGCGATCCTTATTGACTTTTCTAATTATATGCTTAGGGGGTGGAAGCTGCGTAGTGGGTGATTCACCCCATCCAGAGAACATTTTAAAAATTTCACATAAAACTTGTGATGGCATCCTACCTTCAAGGTATCAGATCCGTTTCCTTACTCAACTGCATGTAGATGATGTTCCTTTCTTAGTCTTCATCGCTTTTACGCTTATATGTAGGAGAAGTTATATTTTGTTTTGTGGTACTTTTTTTTTCTAGGGGTAAATTGCTTTTGACATAACGTCATTGAAAGTAAAAACATTATGGGAGCAGTTCTCTGCTTTACCTACACACCGAGCCAACCCGCGCCAAAAGCCGAGCAAAGTTTCAGGGTAGAAGTTTCCATTTCTGGTGTTCTAGTCGTCGTCGTCAGCGTCGTTATTGTAACTAACTCGTGTTATGCTCTGAGGAAGATAAATTATAATTTCTGCACATAACAGCGCACAGATGGAGTTAAGGCCTATTGGCGTGGTTTGAGCATAAACGGGTGGTCGGTGGAGGTAAAAATTCACGAAGTCAATCATCGGAGCAAATAGTTTTGAAAGCATATTTTCGGAAAGTTGAGCGCAATTCTTGTGTAAGATTTCCTCTTAAACTTTGTTGAAAGTTTCACTCCGACCTATCTACCTATTCTGTGTGTAAAGCGGTCTCGATGGGGTACTTTGAGAGAAAATGAGAAATTTAACGGAGTTCTTCTGCCTTAAGTTTTGATATGTTACCTTGTAGGCATCCAAGCAGAAACAGAAGAAGATTATTTAAATTTATATGAAATTTACATGTCTACAGGTTGGGTTACACGCAACTCACAACTAGGCATCTTGTAAGGACATGAGTGTCAAATTATTACAAGGCGCAGAGAAATTTGCATTTTAATTGTTTTGTTGACTGAAGATTTTTATTTTTATTTTAATAAGCAAGAGTGGAGGAAGCATTATGCTGGCATATAGATGTAAAACATTGGCAAAATACGAAGTCGTGGTATACTAAAGAATACTAAAGTCAGCAGCCCACTTCTTCATGAATCCGTGCGCTGCCGTTGGCCCATTATGCGTTAGGTTATGTGAGGTTGAAGTGGCTGTCAGCTAACGCCAACACACATAGACCAAGGAAGGTCCGTTGTGATATCACAAAGGATCATGTAATACCAGCCTACTCGTTAGAACCAATTATAGATTCTAATGAAGCGAAGGAGGCTCCTGATGTCTAAAGCTAGAAGATTGTCCAATTCGTTAAAATAGAAAGCTCCTAGATGAAGCTGTCTTCTATGGGAGAGAGCTGGGCACACAGAAAGAAGGTGAGGAATGGTTTCTTCCTCTTCTTCTTCCATACAGATTCTACAAAAATCATTTAAATATACGCCAAGTCTTGTTGGATGCTTACCTATTAGACAGTGTCCTGTAATTACACCTATAATGGATCCAGTATGCAATCGGTTATAGGTGATCAATTTCTTAGAGCGCTTCAGATCCAACTTGGGCTAAATCTGCTTAGTCGCTAGGCTATTGTACCACTTGTCCGCCTAAGATTAGTTTTTTTTTTTCTTTTTTTTCGATGGCATCCAGCTTGAATTTAAATTTGCAAGCAGCGTTTGTTATACCTCGATTAACCTTGTCCGGAAGGAGGGGTACAGTTGTTCCTACTCTGGCGAGGTCATCAGCCTTACAATTTCCCGGAATATCCCTATGCCCCAGCACCCAATAGAAGTGAATATTGAACTTCTCCACCATATCATTAAGAGACGATCGGCAGTCCAGGGCTACTACTGAATTTATAGAGATCGATTCCAAGGATTTGATTGCAGCTTAGCTATCTGAAAAGATACGGATAACCTTGGCGGATATCACGTTTTTCTTCAGCCAAGATAAGACCTCCTTAATCGCCATTATTTGCGGCTCGAACACGCTGCAATGATTTGGTAGACGGAAGAGAGCTTAAGATTAAGCCTATACGAGAAAACACTTCCACAGCTTCTCGTTAGGCGTTAATCCAACGTAATATCTTTCTCAACACCCAGACGCAACATTGAAAATCTATATGAACCTTAGAATCTTATATGTAAGGAAAATAATCCCCACCGACAGAATGTCACGATTGGCAGCTACAACTTCGCAGTAGTTAAAGACTTTGGGTATCTAAGCTTCGCTATAGACTGATATCAGCGTGGAAATTGTAAAAAACTGTAAGATTATAGTAATACTTGTTAAAAGGAAAGGTACTACCACTGCTGCGTATGGTACTAGGAGAAATGTTTCGCTCAAAGCTATACGGATTCCGAGGGCCAGCAAAGTAATGAAACAGTTAAGACGAACAATAAGGGTCGCGAGTTAGAACGTTGGAAGTATGACCGACATCTTGTATGTCTAAGAAACGAAATGGCAAAACATCGGAAATCGAGTGCGTTTCTTGGATGTTAGGACAAAAGCTTACAGGATGTTCTATTACAGAACGGAATCGGTATCATCCTGCCGCAGAGCTACTTGGTAACACCTTGAATATTTCGAAGTCCAGCGATCGTTTGATATCTCTCAAACTAGTTATGCAAGGAGAGGTGTAGAATATTGCCAGTGCATATGCTCCACATAGTGGGTGCGATCAGAAATAAAAAAGTTGCATTTTGGCTAGATTTTCACAATCTCCTAAAGAACATCCCAATGCGCATGTCGGGAAGTCAAACGAAGACTATGAAGACCGTGGAGGACTGGGATGGGCACCAGAAACCATCCTGGTGAAGACATCCTAAGCACGTGCGGGTCACACAGTCTTATCGTGTTCAATACCATATACATCAAACAAAGCCGCCCCCTAATCACTTACAACAGCGGGGGTGAAACTCAGATTAACTACCATCTGGTAGACAGTTCAATGAAGCTTGGATACGAGACTGCAAAGTGCTTTTGGGAGAGGCTATAGCTCAGCAACACCGTCTCCTGCTAACCGATATTTTTTATGAAGACACCGAAGAAAAGCAAACAAACAAGGGTCTCTGGGAAAATCAAGTGTACCGTTTGGACAAAGAGAAAGACGAGGCTTTTGTTTTCGTGATAAAAAATTATATCTTTCACACCATCAACGGAGCTGAGGATAAAGAGTGCAGAGCAAAAAATATGTGGGATACTCTGCACCGAACTTGCTTAAAGAAGACCAAATCACTGCTAGGAGCTTCAAAAGGGCATCACCAACGCGCCAAAAAAACGTGGTGGTGGAGTGATGAAGCTAAAGTAGTGATAAATGAGAAGAATTTGGCTTGGTCAAAGTACTCCTCTAAAAATAGGGACGAAAAAGCTAATATAAGGTGGCCGACTGCGAAAAATAATATGGCTATCAGATTATCAGTGGAAGTTTATCGTAAGAAAATCAACCACAGATGCAATCCAAAGTTTAAGGATCATAATGGAAAAACATCGTGATTCATTAAAGGATTTGCATATTGTATTGGTTGACTTTGAAAAAACATTCGACACCCAACCAAAAGATCTGATATGGGTGGCGCTAAGACATCGAGGGGTTCCAGAAACCTATGTACAGATGATCATGGACATGTACGAAGGAGCAAAGATAAGAGTAAGATACCCCGGACATAGCGGAGTAAAAGTTGTTGCTTATGCAGACTTCGTCCTACTTATGTCCGGCAAATTTTTAGACTCAATCACCGAACTTCTGCAATAGGCCCTGAATACCCTCCATAACTGAGCGAAAAGTTGTGGACAGCAAAAACAGAAATTGTCCTCTTCACCAACTAAAAAACAATCCCAGCTTCCGGAACTCTACAACTCGCACGGTATCTGGGGTGCATACTTGACTGCAAACTGAGCTCGAGAGATAACACAAATAAAAGAATAAAGAAAGCGCACATTGCGTTCTATGCTTGCAGAATTGCAAAATTGTTGGTATAAAATGGGGACCCCAACCTGCCAGCATTCACTGGATGTACACAGCCATAATCAGACCCATTCTTACATATAGGTGAATTGTCAGGTGGGCAATAGCAGAGAAAAACACATATCTCAAGGAGTTGTCGAAATCCAGAGACTTGCCTGCATAGCAACCACTGGCGCCATTAGAACCACCGCGATCGCAGCACTTAAAACCATTCTCGCACTGATTGCACTAGACTTATTTGTTAAGAAATCAGATGCGATGAGTGCCCTGCGCCTAAAAGAACCCAACCTATGGAGAAGGGCCCACGTGAGCCACCGTAGCATCTCAAGATGGGCTCACATAGAGGCCACCACAGATTATTTTCCGCCATCCCCCTTCTTCAGCCTAAAGGTCAAAACAGTTATCCCATTAACCCGCATATTATTTCAGTCTTCACTGACGGGTCGAAAACAAACGAAGGAGTGGGTTCGGGCATATACTCAGCGGAACCTCATATTGCAATATCACTAAGGCTTCCGATCCACGGCAGTGTGTTTCAGGCAGAAGTCTAAGCGTTAGCAGAGACGGCACGAGAACTATCCACGAAACTTGTTACTAGGAAATAGATTGATATTTACTTAGATAGCCAAGATGCTATAAAGGCCATCTTATTCGCGGTTATAAAATCAAAGCTAATAAAACGCTGCCGCGAGGAGATTAAATTACTCGACCATTGCCACCATGTAACACTCTGGGGGATCCCAGGCCACAAAGGCATTCCAGGGAACGAGATGGCGGATGAACTTGCAAGAAAGGGATCAGAACAAGACCTGTCAATGGTCCAAAGCTCAGTCTTTCCTCCTCTAAGACTTGTTAAATCAAACATAGCACTTGACTTCAAACGTTCCCATCATACCGTATCTCCAGAAGCATCTGGACAAAACATGACAAGATGAAAACCAAGCTCATCCTTACTCAAAACAGACAAAACTTGGAACTCCTCATAGGAACCATTGCCGGCCACAACCTATTGGCGGCCTATCGGAAGAGAACGCGGCTAAGTAGAGATGAACTCTGCAGAGGATGCGGCAATACAGACGCAGAGGAGGACACGGAACATTCCTTTGCAACCGACCTGTTCAACGCCACCAACCATAATCATGAAATTCATAACTTCTTCAGAGAGGAGGCCGCACCATTAACACAGAACTCTAGCCATTTTGTTTTTCCTCTCTTTTCAGTTCTTTAGCCAGGAAACTCCTGAGGTTCCCAGTTCCAATCCCAGAAAATACCAAAAAGTCTTTTCACGGTCCCACCTCTCGCGATCGTCTGACAAACATCCGAGAGTATTGTTGTCACGAAAAAGCTTCTCAAATCGCCGTTCGGATACTTCACTAAACTGTAGGTCCCTTCCATTCGTGTGAAAAGTATAACGCACACAAGATGAGTGGTTGCGAAAAGCTAGGCCCTGGCACTTTCAAGAGCTGTTTGTTTTTTGTTTTAGCCAGGAAACTCCAAGGCAAGATGGATCCGTGCAGGTTGCACTCATTCTTTGCAGTTAACCCCTTTAACCTAACCTAAGATGCCCCGCTGAAGTAGCCGAAGAGTTCCCAATCAATGTCGGTGTGCACCAGGGAAACGTCTTAAGTCCTTTGCTCTTTATTGCAGTCCTTGACTCTCTGCTTGAAAGTAAAGTGATGAACCTCAAGGTACATCAATTATTTTTTGCTGACAATTGAGCCATTAAACGTAAAGATCCTACATCCCTTGATCTATAGGTGGACATTATGGACGGAAATAGGTATCGCATTAGTTCAAAAAAGACGGAGTACTTGTGCTACCCGTTCTTTGATCCGATCAAGCCTATTTCAGGCATTTATTTGAATGGAACAGTGCTTCCCAAATGCGAAAAGTTCAAATATCTGGGATCTATGATCAATAGCGAAGCAACCTGTGATGACGACATCAATCATCGCGTAAGCGTAGAGTGGATGAAGTGGCGAGAAATATCCCCATCACGAAAAAGTAAGGTAACTCTGTGCAAGGCTCTTATAATCCCAGTCTTGCAGTACAGCGCCAACAGATGATCCTTATTAAAAGCGGAAGATGATGCCCTTTAGCGACTGGGTTAACTTGGGTACGTAGAGCGGATGGGTATCAACGTTCCAGCCCAAAAAGTCCTTGAAATCACGCCGGAAAGACGACGCGACGTAGTAGAGAAAGATCAAAATTTATATGAATGTAACTTTGTGGTAAAAAAAAACAGATATATTTTGAACAAATTGGAAAATAACTAATCCAAATCGTTTGGGTCTTGATATAGTGGTTGGGATCGTCAGTAGGCGACCGCCACATTTTGTCTAGATGGACTGTTCTGTGTTTATAATATAAAGGAAATCGATTTTAGCTAATCACATCAAATCGGTAGTTTTTTACTCAAACCTGGTTTGCAGCTCGAAATTTGCTTATTAACGAATACGTGTAGATTCAGTCTTCAGCAGGAAGATGAATCACATCGAAGTTTTACAAAAACGGACTCTACCTGCTAGTACATGTACAATGGACCGAGAAGAGCCTGAGCGGATTGCTATGTTGATTTCATGTTTTAACAGCAAAAGATGCATCTAACCAAGGTGAAAGTGCATTGTAGATGTAAGACAATGTGTTTACAAACGTTTCGTAAGCTCCTAAAAGCTTTCCATAACTAATTACCGGCACAAAGCGTTTCCAATTAAATGCCCAACCCATCATCGTTCCACAAAGCCACTTGGGTCTTCCGCTAATGAACATTATCTCCGCCACTTGGCCAATAATTAATTGTTCTTCTATTATTAAGCTGTGACACCGTATTCCCTTCGATTAACGTCATAATTAGATTGTGGTCACTTAACTGATTGAGTGGAACCCCACGCTTATCACCGGCAAGTGGAACCTGCAATTTGTTATCCTCGAACCCTGTTCATTTGTTAAGGCGCACTTGTGACATCCGCCTAATCTATTCCAATTAACAATCCATAATCCATGAGATAAATCAAAAATATCGCTGATGCGGATCAAATTGGGTAAATAATAATGATATCCTTCTTAATTAGTCGTTATCTCTCGATTAATTGTGATGCTTGGAGTATCCTTGCCGCCGTCAACTAAGCATGTACAGACAAGACAACTGTGAGTTCAAAAGTAAACAACGACAACAAATTCACGACGAAGAAGACCAGGGAAGAAAAAAAAGACAAAGTTTCATTTTTCGTCATCATGTACCGGATGACCAGAGGGCATCTTAAGTAGATCTTCCTTCCATACACTGCGGTGTATTAGATTCCACTAAGGGAAGTTCATGAAACATTCATTAAGGACATTCGTGTTCATTTCCTTTTATCGCTTCAAGGAATAACAAAAAAAAAAAGTACCTACTCTGTGTGTAGTTTTCTTTTGCTTTTGCTCACTCCGAGGTAGAAATCGTGTGGGAACTTTGCCAGGCGTGCTAAGTAGGTAGTAGGTTTGGTTGTGACAAGTCGGGTGTAATGTCAAGTATCCTAGGTGAGTAGGTTCATTCCTGTAACGCTGCTGCATTCGTTCTCTCTTCCTGCAGTTTCTTAGGAACCCGGCGTAGAAAGTT
This sequence comes from Brachypalpus laphriformis, assembly GCA_945910035.1. Taxonomy (NCBI): domain Eukaryota; kingdom Metazoa; phylum Arthropoda; class Insecta; order Diptera; family Syrphidae; genus Brachypalpus; species Brachypalpus laphriformis. Next base: position 19,055,082 of record OX246753.1, on the reverse strand, counting down.
TTTTTCCCAATACTAAGGAGTTTCGACCCAACCCAAAAAAGTACGACAAAGAAGGATAAAACGGATACATGATGTTGTAAAGTTAAACCCGAAAAAGTTGTTAGGATATTTTCTTGTAGCTTACGCCAAGGTTATTTGCTTTTAGCTTGAGCTTATGTTGTCGCCTCGTTTCAAGACTTTGCCACGAGTTTCATTCTAGAACTTTATCCTTGTTTTGTCGGTGGCGGCGACGACGTCTCACAGGGTTTGGGTCAGTGGTGGTTGATTTACTCTATGCAAGGATGTTATTTTTATTAGATAGTCTGATGTATTTGTAAAGTTTATTTATTTATTTATTTTCTTTTCTTTTTTTTTTGTGTGCACGACTACTTGGTCTTGATTAACTTCTTAGTTTTAATTTGGTTTAAAGTTGGTCCTCTTTTTGAGCGAGTGATAGAGATGAACCTTCTCTTGGAAATGGAAGGAGATGCTCCTTGCCTTGTTTTTTGTCGACAAGAAGAAGAGGTGGCAGAAGTAAGTTGTTAAGTTGTTTTTGTTCCTTAAACAGATAGGATGACTTTTGTCTCCTTTTTTCTGGCTAATTGTCGTTTCTTTATCTGTTTTCCTTTCGAATTTTTTGTTTTTTGTTAGTCCTTCAAAACGATACAGCGGTGTCCTTGTTTGGGTAATTAAATTGAATTTGGTAAACGAAAACAAGAGAAAAAAAAAGTTTAAACAGAAAAGTTTTGTATGTGGATAGGAGAAAAGTTTTAAATTGGGAAAACTTTCAATAGGATACACTCCTTAAGGGGACACTTTACGGAGAGAAAGAGAGGCGAGGGCTTCAATAGTTTGTTGCGGGTTGCGCATTTGTGGGTTTTGATGGAAGAATTTTGTAATTTTTGTGTAACTACGTGTTGTTTGTGAGGTTTTAATTGGTAGATGGGGACAACTTGTTGTTGAAGTAGTTATGTTGTTTCGTTATGGAGGAAATAAGCTCTCCAGTTTCTCATTATTGCACCGATGAACGGAATGACAGAAAACTGTGCAGCAGTCTGACAGTACTTTCGCGATTATTTCTGTTATCCCTTAAACAATATGATCTAGCAATTAATGTTAACACCTCTACAGGTATTAATGCTTTTTGATTTGACACGCCCATGAGTTTCTACTTCGCATTAGATGGCATCTCTTCCTTAAGGGAGCTTAATCCAAGATGGGGAGCGGGCTTTTTTTGGTGTATATTTATTTTGTATTTGCATAAAAAATTACGAAGTCGGTAATATCGCGAAATTTAATCGGAAGAGACTACCAGGAATTTTGCAGATTGTGTGCCTCCCAACCTATCGAAAATCATTTCGGTGCCAGCATCAAGCCCTGAAAACCAATTCAATCATTGCCGGGCAACCACCAGAACTGTCATCTCTGAAATGCTAGGTTTCACTAGGCAGCGATAAATAAATCCATGGTTCTACGAAGAGTGCTGACAAGTACATGCAGCAAAGCAAAAGTTTGCATCTCTGAAACCGTTCGTTTGTAACCTGTTTGGTCCTCATCAATATCGTTTTAGGCCAGGACAGATGACCATTAATCGAATTTTCACACTGCTGCAGCTTTTGGAAGAAACCTGCGAATTTAAAACCGAAAGCATCCATATTCTTGTGAATTGCACAGCCGCTTTTGAAAGTCAAGTAGAGCTAGGGCTTGTTTTGGCATCCCTACCAAGCTCGTCTATTTATGCACGATGATGTTTAAAAGTATTTGCTGCGACATCAAAGTCGGAGAAGACAGCACCGATCTCTTTGGCGACGGGATAGCATATGACTTCTTCAATTTTAGACGCGAAAGAATTGTACAACATCCTCAGACAAACATCTGAGCTCTGAATTTTAGTTTTGCTCCTTGGCCTATAACTCGGTAAAGGTAACAAATAATAAAGTAAAAATTTGGAAGCATAAACTTCGAATAGTAGAGCATCTTCTGGCATCCTTAACTCAATTTCGTCCTAACTCGACTTAGGCGGTCTAACCTCGTGGCATATAGTGTCAGAGATGATTACGAAACATTGAGTGTATGGACAGCAGCCTTTGAAGAGTCTTTGAATATATCTGGGAGGTCTGTTGGTTGAGATCCATGTCCATCCAAGACTGTAGTTTCATCTGTTGTAAGAAATTTCAATTAAAACGTTGAATGTCAGAGCTCAGTGACAGCGTCTACTCTGAATACTCAGTTTTAGCTTGAGTCTCTTGGAAGATGGATCTTTTCCGTAACTAGTTGAACAAAACCAAATCAACCACAGTTTGAAATGCTTAATTCCACAAAAGCAAGTATTGCAAAATAAGACCGAACTCAAAAAGAGGGTTTGTATAAAGTAGTTAGTTAGGACGAAGAGTGGTCGCAATCAACACAAAGCTCAGTTCTGTTGTGGTAAGAAGGCAAGGTTCAACTTGTAAGCGTCTGAAATAGTTGACCAGTTATTGCTACTCATGGACGGAGATATGAACTCCAGGTAGCCGCGTGCAGCCAAATATTAAAAAATAAAAAAACTTACTTAAGAGTAATATGACAATCGAATTCCAAGGTTCGCGGAAGCTCCGATACAGAATGTGTGAACAGGAGTTTGCTCCCATTCATCCTACATAACAAGGCAAGAAGAGTGAGTCTTTAGTAAGCACTACAGTCAGAAAGCATAACTTACAAAGCGCAATATCCACGAGCAGATTTTGGCTAACTGAAATTGCGACTGAGCATAAATCATCCCTCCGGGTCTTCAATGCTGAGAAGAACATACTCAGGGTAACGCAAGCGGGATTACTCATCCATACTGTCATAGTGTGGTTTTAGAAATTTTGCCAGCAACTGACTAGCTGTCTCTAACAATAAGAGCTTTATTACTTCTGATACAAATGATTCAAAAAATCATATAACCGATTATAATGAGAAGCTAGCCTTTTATACTGTTGGATTGAAGATAGAGGTCTTGCAAGAGGGGGTACAGTCACCATTTAGGCGGTTAAACTAGCCACGGATCGCCATAAAATAAGTAAATTTATCGCTCAGCATTCAACGAGTAGGGCGATACTTATAAGGAACGAACTAGTGCTGATAATAACCGTCACCGATCACACTGGCCACATCAGAGTTAAGGCACCTCGGCATTATATATTATAGAAGCGAAACTGTCTTCTATAGAGCACATGCAGTATACAGCTGACATCTTAGTATTAATACGTGAACACGAGATTTATCGTACGTTTTTTTAATATTTATTATAAAAGGAGAGGGATGAAACTTATATCATTTTAAAGGTACTGTGCCATAGATGTGCAAAAAGAGGAAATCATGTGCATGTGGTCCCGTAAGTCAGGTAAAATAAGGTGAATATTCACACATGATTTCCCCATACAAAACGCTTTAACCACTTTGATCACGTTCATGGGTGTATGAGCTTAGATCTTTTTGCCTTCCCTACACGGGAGAATATTACAAAAAAAAAATTAAACAATACATAGCAATGCTATCTATCTGACTGCACACCTCGCCGTGCTGTAGGGGCCTAGTAAAGGTCAAGGATTCTCGGGTACCTATCCCCAGATGAGACATGAAGCCAAGTTGCAGTCGTCCTAAACGCTACGAATATGTGTGTAGTAAAGTAAGTCTATAAGAAAACAAGATGCACAGGGTGATCCACAATATTGGCATTTGACTTACATAAATGCTCACAGGCCACGGATGCTTAAGAGCCGATCCCCGCAGGTTTAAGGGATGACCAGGGCACAGTAAGCAATATTTTGACAAATATCACAAGAACCAGTGCCGACAATAGTGTCAACGAAGTGTAGTGTAAAAGGCTGCAAACACGACTGAATAGAAGACCTAAGGCTAGAACCTGCCTTAAGATGAAATTATTTACGGCAGTTCCGCAAGAACGAGTTTCGGAAAGTGAGAGACAGTATTTAGTTGGTTGTAATCCTATACACATATCCTACATACTCGTACTAAATCCATATTCCCAGAAATAATAATTGAAAATCAAACGCACTGCTCAATGAACAAGACACCAGTAGCGTAGAGATCAAACATTGCAACTCCTACACATCACTGCGTCCTTGGTATAAGAATTCAATTGAGTAGTACAGTCCTTTCCAGAAGCAACAAAGACGTCAGACGCGCTATGTAGCGCAGAACCACGAACCTTAATCCTAGCTGGAAGATTTTCGACGCCATACAGGAGTGACGACGCGGTAGTGGATAACAATGGTAAAGTGGTGAAGTCCTTGCAACCCGTTGTGTGCAGATTTAAGGAATAACCCCTTTCTCTTTAACGTAGTGGAGGAAAAGCACCTTAAAAATCAGTGAGAAAATGTAGGCAGCTGGGTAGAGATCAATCTAACTGGAGAGGATTTATGATTAAAGCACTCACGATGACAAACGAAGTTCCGTTCTAGGTTCTACTACACGCTAACGCATGCCAACATATGGTCATAAGTGAATGATGAATCCATAGCAGGTTGTTTGCTGTTCTTTACTTTTATTCTTCCGGTTCTTGATCCCTAGAGTTATCTGAACTTTCCTGTAGTCAGAAAGTCTTATAATTCTATTTGCAGACAAACGACTTTTTGCACGATTGCCTTCTTTTTGCCCAATTAGTCCCTACGCCTCAATCATCATCTCTAGCTAGACCATAAAATGTTCGCAAGCATTTAAATCCGAGTCGACTTCTTCTTCGGAGAGCAAAGAAATATCTTCAAACGCGACAATTTCCAAAAATAGACACCCACTACGATGTTGTCACTGGGACGGGTTGCAATGGCCATCCACCACCAGCTCTCTCCGATTGACTGGCTGGAGGCAAGGGTGAAGCATCATTCAGTGGCATCGCATGTGAGCAAGCAATTTCCTGTTTCATTCATCCGCTCCACTCGACTCTATGCTTTCTTTTGCATCTAATATTAGTGAAATGGAAAACGTCCACACGACGATGAGGACGACTATGTTTGGGATCGATGCCAAATCGTTTTATTTGTCTACCAATTGGATGTGGGAGACCGACCGTTGACAGAAATTCCATTGCCGGAGTTGGCCCGAACTTCAGATTCCTTTGCCTTTAGTTCCATTCAACTGAACTCTCGCAGTCATATCTTGATAATGCCGGACTTGGGGTCTATCAGAAAACATATAACAATATCCTTTCTGATTCTGATGTACTCTAGTTGGAAGAGCCGGGGGGATTCATCCTTTCTTGGTTGGCCTCCATCGTCGTTGTTGTCGTCTTCATGCTGATTTTGATCGCACGTGTTTGGCAGGGAATTGAGTTTTTGAATTGCCAGAGATTTCTGTAAACGATAGGCTTGTCGTTGGGATGTGACTAGGAGGGGAGGAGAACCTTTTGGAGAAACTGCAACCTCAGATAAGGATAATGATATGACATGTGCGGTGTTTCAGTTGTTTTGCTAGTTGTTTTCCCAGGCAAATGCTGCAGTGTCCTTGTAGTGACGACATCATTGAAGTTTGTTTTGTGTCGGAATTTTAATTGTCTCGTCGACATTGAAGGGTATTGTGGGGGAACTGTGCCAATGTGAATTGTTTTATGCTGCTGTTAAACAGATAGCCCATTGACATAGAATAAGTTGAACGATAACCATTTTGTGGTCTGAAGATTTCCCCGCATTGAGGCAATTAGAAATAGTTTTACTTTGTGTCAGCAGATAGGGGGTGACATTTTAAATGGGATTTCTTGTTTTCCCGATTGGTCGACAATTAAATGACAGTGATTGTGGTCTAGATGTGGGATTTTGAACTTTCTTCGCTGACAAAATAGAGCAGTAAAGGTGCATTAATATGCTATTAACTGATGCTGCTAACGAATGCCCGCGATTAGCACTGAACCAACAGACCTTATCTAATGAGCTTAAGTCCGTTTGGGGTAGTTCTTCCACCACTATAGATATTTTTACTGGTAACAAGTTGTCACAAGTTTGGTTTGGAGGTCAATATACGTTATGTTCATAATGAATCTGTGAGAGACTATCTATATCAAAAATTCGCAAGAGACCCATATAGAGTGCAGAATTCTTACGCTACAGGCTGGCGGAAGCCAAAATTGAGGAACATAAATGTATACCGCCCGTTGTTTATTACGTAACGATATGGTACCAAGGTATATATAGGACAACGATTCGGCCTGCGAGTTATTCAAAATAGCAAGCTGAAATAAAGGCGAAATAGAATAGTGTCGTTATGTAGTTGAGAAAGTTGAGCTAGAATCCCAATGCCGCAAAAAGAAGAAGGGAGTTCAGCATAGTCTGAAACGTGACAAACGCAATGGCGTTAACGCTTTTGCAACACAGGCTGAGAAAGTAGCAAGTAGATGCGACAGGAGCGCCTCTCCTTCGATCATGAAGGAGCTAAAAGGTGAGCAGTTCAAACGGTTCGCTACTGGCTTCGGATGAGGATCAACAAATACGGTGGAGGGAGCATTTCGTCGCGTTTCAAAGCCATTTAGACGATGTTGTTGCCTCATATCCGAATGAGGTAGCCGTAGCTATAAGTACCAGAATTCGCATCGGTCCTCCCAGTAAGATAGAAATTATAGCCGCGATAAAGGCACTCAAGGAAAATAAAGCCGTGTGACTAGACGGCATCCGCGTAGAGGTCTTCCAAGTAGAGCCAAGTATATCGGCAACCATAATACTAAAACATGTTCGCAAGGGTTGGAAAAGAGGAAGCGCAAGTTGGAGAGGTATTTTTTTCCTTCCTGGGGTTTCCATTATAATAACAACAGTGATACAGGATAGAATCAAAGAACCGCTACATGAAATATGGCCCCAATAAAAAGTGACCCCAAAACGAAAATGGGGCCATTTTTAATTTTCTTTGGGATCATATTTCCAATTTGAAATTGGGGCCATTTTTCGTAATGAAAACACGCTCCAATTCTTGGGCCATTTTTCATTTGGGCCACATTTCATGTAGCCTCAAAGAACACCCTGACGCAACTACCGATGTCGAACAAACAGGTTTCCGCTCGGAATCCCCCTGCGTCGACCACATAAACACTTTACGGATCATCATAGAGCAATACGTCGAGCATATCCACTTCATCTGCTATTCACTGACCTCGAGAAAGCCTTCGACACTATAAATTTGCATTTCATCTGGTGTGCCTTGCGCAGAAGAGACATTCCCGAAAGCTCATAGCTATTATAAAGGCAACCTACGACGCGACGGTGTCAAATGTCATTTCTTGCACAAAGGTAAGATGTCTAGCGATTTTGAGATTCAAAGGGTAGGGCTGCATGGGAGTAATAGGGGGATTGATTGACTCAATCAATCTCTGTAACTCCTATGCAGTATTGTTATTTACAGGCGTTGGTCTAGAGATATGAGAGGGTTAACTATCGATCTTGGGAGGTGCCTGTTGCTGTACCTCTTGGGGATTGATAGTAACCAATAACGAGGAGATGGCGGTGGTGTGGGGGGGCATTTCAGCTAAACCAGTTGGATTTACCTATGTATCTATGTAAGTTTCTAAAGTCTATGTTAGACAGGTCACTTATGTCCTCAAAGAAGTATTCACCTAGTAGCTTCTTTCTTAGTGTGGCTAGCGCTGGGCATGTGCCGAGTAGGTGGAGACTATTCTCCTCCTCCTCTTCATGTCTGCAGCTTCTACAGAAATCGTTTACTGGGACACCCATTCTAGTGGCGTATCTACCTAACAAGCAGTGTCCTGTGATTATTCCTACTGTGAGGCTTATTTCCCTTCTATTTAATGAAAGGAGATTTTTGGTTTTCTTTGCGTCTCGTAAAGGCCAGATCTTCCTGGTCGATACTCACGTAGCTAGATTACTCCATCTATTGTTTGCAATAGCTTGCGCTTCGTTAAACATACGGAGTTTCATCAATTGTATTGGTGGTGCCGGTACCTCTCTATTGACATCTAGAGGGACATACATACGTAACTACGTTTATCGCTCTAGTATATTTGCTCAAAATGGTAAGTGAAAAACAAAACGAAAGTGTTAGATCGGTTGGTAATGTTCCCAAAAACAAGTATAACATGATTAAGGGAAATATATAGGAGAAAGCTTTGAGCAGTCTAATTATGTAAGCCTAACTGCCATGCAGTCAGCGCACCAAAGAAATTGGATTAAGAAATTTACTTTTTCTAGATTCGAAATGCCAACGTTTACCAGACATGATTTATAGTAATCCCAATCATTATATCATCCTACTGACAGTTTCAAGCCATAAAATTGTGCAAACAGTTTAAATAGCGAAATTTTACCATGCCATTAGTTTTAAGTTATTTACAAAGAAATAACTTTCTAAAGAGAATCATAAAGTTGCAATACAATAAAATAAAATATGTTTATCATTCAACCCTTTTAAAAAGTTCAAACATCTTGTTTCCATTTCTGTCCCATTCAATAGTTACACAAAGCTCAGAGTCATCCTAGCGATGAAATAAACTATATAACAAATTGCTATGCAAATCAACCCACGACTATCCCTGTTTCATGGCGACAATAAAACAGGATGCATGCCCCACTTGACGTAGAACCCAGAACTCAATTGAGAACTTTCTCCCAAGGAAGTTTGCATCATCCAGCAGAAGCAGAAGAGCCATATTTTGGGTTCGGGAGAAGGAAAATCCGGCGAAAAAAAAGCACAAAATGTCCCTTCATTTGCAGATTTCCTGTCAAACATAAAGTCACACAAATTTCATAGCAATATCCGATATTATCTTCATGGAAATAGTTTTCTCTTCAATTCATGCGGCCTTTTGGTCTCGTCTACACTACAAAGGCCAAGCATGCATATAGGACCAAACCAAGCAAAAAGGACGAGAAAAACTAAAAGGCAGGAACAAAAAAAAAAACTTGTTCATAAATTTATTTATCCCATTCCGCACCAGTGAGATTTTTATTCACAGCAATTTTTCCCCTGAAATAATTTGTTTTCCGTTATATTTTTTTGTTCCTTTCCTTTGTCCTTTGGTCCCAACTTCCGCTCTTTGCAAGAGACGATAAGGACTTGTCATAGCCAACGAGGACTAACTTAAATAAGCGCCAACCAAGCAGCAGACTGTCGTTCCTCATTTTTTTTCTTCCTTCTGTTTTAGTCTATTATAAACGATGGTGTTTGAAAGTGTGGGATGGGTGTCAGAAGTGGGGTGAATATATGCGACTACTGTTATCAATTTCCTGCAAATTTGTTCTACTCGTATGTGTGCTCCCTAGTTGTGTATGTCTGTAAGCATTAAATAAAAAGCGCAAAGTCATTCTTTAACTTAGAATAATTCTTTTTTTTCTCGTTATTGTTTCTGTTTGCAGTGGTTGTCTAGGAGCTTCGCAGTTCGTCCTTTTTGCAGTGGAAAATTTGCTTAAGTGTATTTGTACGGCGTGGCGCGACGACAACAGAAAAACTAGGTACGTGAAATAGAACTGAGCGACAACTTGTCTGCGTATAATATATACAGTCAGTGTCAGTGCGCCCATATATCCTTATTTCGTCCTGAGGCCACAGTGTCACGACATCAGGGAGCGAAAAAAAAATAGCAACAGAAGCATCCTGATTTATTAGATTCATAAAGCATCGCTAAATTGATTCAATTGTGCAGAAGAAACTCCTCCTCACATCCCTCCTTTTGAATATCCTTCCGGAGAGCGAGACAGGACTTTCGCTGTATGTTAAGGGACGTAAAATGAGTTGGTTCTTTTGTTTTAGTGACATCATTTTTGTGCTTTTGGCTTTCTTGGCTCTTGATGAGGAAACTCACCTATATACGAGTACATCCTCTCCAAACGCATTCGCAACATTATCCTTACGTACATACATACATAGTATGCAAATTGTTTGAGATTGAAATCGACACATAAAAAAGAAAATAAATATCTACAAGGAAGAAAAAAAACACCGTCAAGATTGCAGATGGAGGAATAATCCCAGGATAACATTTTTGCTTGCGAAAATAAATGATTTGAAGGATTTGCTCGTCTCACTTCGCATCCTGTGGAAGGAAAAAAAAAAAAAAAAAACCATACGCGCTAAATAACATTTTTACGTACAATCTCCAAAGACGGTTACATGATCAACATTTCATCTCATACCCTAGGTTGCGGTGTTTTTCTCATTCACGCGCTCGTATCAAGGATATACGAGTACGCGACAGGAGTAAGATAACGCGATTCGTTTGGATTTTATTTTGAGCGCTGTTTTCGCACTTTGAAGGAAACAAATTACTTTTGAAGTGTTGAGGGTTTCGGTTTTGCCTGGAGCTTAAACTAATCCCGTACCAGTGGCACAAGTTTTGCCTGCGCCGGGAGCTAGGGGGACTGAGGTAAATTACTTTTTAAGTCAGTATCTTCTCTACCGTTTAAGGCAGAGGAAAAGATTTCCTTATTCGAATTAAGCGCTCGTCTTCTTCATCTGAGTCATGGAATTGTTACAAATGATGATTAATGTTGTTGAGATTTTGCATGTTGGCTGACTAAGGAAAAAGATACAACTTTCAGATTTTCTTCTCTCAATTGTTTGTAGATCTGCTTCATTCACATCAAGTAATATGGTATACATTGGTATACACTAGTTCTTTCTTAATTATATTGTCGCATAGATCCCAAAATGCCGTAAAGTTGAAATCCACATTAAAGTCAGGTTTCCGAGTTGTAAAGAAAAAATATTTCACCTTAGACACATTACAGCGCATGGAGTTGCCAAAGCGTTCAGTCAGAGAGTGCTCGACTGAGAAACTCCCCACATTATGTCCACATGCTGGAAATGATGCAAGCAAGCAAGTGGATCCAATATAGTTCTCTTATCAATGATGATGAGTGCATTCAACGGAAGAAAAGTTAACCAAATATTTACCATTTACAAACGCTGGAGCATCCACTGAGTATGGGGTAGACAAAAACGCTTCATTGGGCTCATATGGCCCACTAGCTGTGACACCTAAATTCTCTTCTCATAACAGAGGGGACGATGCAAAGAAATGCACACAAGGAACTGGTTGGAGATCAATACATGTCACACCAGGATTCCACTTGCAATCTACGAAAGGGTAAAAGGGGGTGTTGAAACATCAGACAACACCGGATAAATGAACTCATTTCTTTCGCAAGGCAAAAAGCTGTACGTCTTCTTTATTGACTTTAAGGCAGCCTTCGACTCAGTGAGCTGCCCTTTTTTATAAGCTCTACTCCTTGGGAAAGTCGGTGAAATTTGGGAGGCTAATAAGAAATCTTTATGTTGATACTTAAGCGGAGCATCGTGGCGTTTTGGTATGGAGTTGTTCTATCGGCATGGTACCAAACGCACTCAGGAGAACGACAGGGATATGCAATGAGCCCAAATCTATTTGCTCTATTCATTGATGATCTGACTAACTGTTTGCCAGGAGGTATGGAATATGCGGATGTGCTCTCGTCAAAGCCATTTTGTTTGTGGACGATGTTATTCTGCTGGCATGCTCTCCGGATTCCTTACAACTCACGATCAATCGTTTGCATGAGTACATCAAATAATGGAAGCTAGTGGTCAGCCTTAACAAGTCCAAAATTATAATGTTCAAGGAAGGTAGAGGCCAAAATTGGCGCTTTATAGATGTATATAGATAAATGGTGCTTTGATGATACATAAATAAAAATATGAACATGGAACGGCATCTCAAGGAAAAACTCGCAAAATCTACATTTTACGTTAACGCAGCTTGGAAAGAAAGGAGACCCCCTCAACTGCGCCAATTATAGAGGCATCAGTCTCCTCACCATCGCATACAAGATCATTTCTGCGATATTATGTGAACCCCTAAAACCTTTTATCAACAGCCTGATTAGCCCGTATCAGTGCGGTTTCAGGCCAGAAAAGTGCACCATCGATCAAACCTTCACACTTAGGCAGATCCTGGAGAAAACCGAAGAAGTCCAAAATCGAAAGGGACAATCAACATCAACGAATTGGACAGAATGTCACAGTGTGCAGCTATAACTTCGAGGTAGTAAGGGACTTTGTCTACATTGGCTCTGCTATAAACTATAAAAGCAACATCAGCGCAGAAATCAAGCGAAGAATAACTCTTGCCAATCGCTGTTGTTTTGGGCTTATTTGGGCATTAGGAGACTCTGTATAAGACTCTGATCATCCCAGTCCTGCTTTATATCACTGAGACATGGACTTTATTAAAAGAGGATGAAGATATCCTTGGTCCCTTCGAGAGAAAAAATTCTTCGTAAGGTATTTGGTTCCGTTTGCGTTGACGGGTTTTGGAGAAGGAGATTCAATAACGGATTATACGAGCTGTACAGCGACATCGACATAGTCAAAAAACTACGTATTGGACATCTGAGATGGCTAGGGCATGTAAAGCAAATGAACACCAATGCTCCGACCCGCAGAGTCTTCGAATCTAATCCGGAGGGACGACATAGTAGAGGGAATCATCGTCGTAGGTGGCACGCACAAGTTCAAGGAGACCTCGACCAACTTGGAGTGCGCAACTGGAGGCAATTAGCTAAAGATCGAGCTGAATGGAGAGTCTTATTGATTGAGATTATTATTCACCCCGAACTGTAGCGCCACCTAAGTAAGAAAGTAAGCTTGGAAAAATTCTTTCAGTAGCAAATATGTATATTAATCTTTGAAGCAAATAGAGAGTTTTTGAAGCTGTGGCTGGGTCAATCCTATTAAATGTGGCACAAGTACAGGGTGGAAAGCAATAGGAAAGGTGGAGAGGCTACTAAGATTTGATGTGAAAACAATATTCCGTCGAATACGCCTAAAAACATGCTTATGTTCGAAACAGGCTCGTCGCTTTATTTATTAAGACATTTAAACTACAGGTACATGATGTACTAAAAGCTCTAAATATGGCAGCCCACCATCTGAACGCTGTGCAAACACGAACGGGTTAGAAAAGGCATGGCTGGATCTGGTTGATGGATGTGGGTTCGAACTAAGAAACGACAACATGAGAAACTGAACAACTCAAATGAACGAGCTCATTATGAAATTAAACGAGCAGGCTAGAACAAGATATACTGAAGAAGCAGCTAGATCATTACGTAAGACAATCTACAGTAAGCTCAACCACAACTTGCGGAATAACAATTATTTCCATGATAATTAAAAGATACAAAAATTGCGATGATACTGAGACGGTGTGGTGAACTCTTGAACCTGAACTACTCGTATGTATGTACCCCACAAGGAGGACTTACCTATTATATGCAACTTAGTGGAGAAAGAAGATGCATTTCTTTTTATGGGGAGATGTCCGATCCTGCGAGAAACAAGGAGGCATATATTTGGATATGACACCTTAACGGAGATGCAAGTAGTTTCCCTCCTTAATGAAGCTGATGTAAACACGGTATAAATCGGTAAGGAGTACATATTCTATATGACTATGGGAAAACGCATCGAGGACTAAGTCATCTTTCCAAACGGATTGGTAGACTTTGTAGACTTTGCTGAGGGGCGAAACATGTCAGTATGTAGTACATTGTTCCCTCACATCAACACCCATAAGGTGATTTGGCAATCAAATGTTTACAAGACTAAAAACTAAAATGATAGTTTTGCAATAGCCAATACGTAGTTAAAGTCAAGATCCAATTGTGAATATCCAAATACCAAGAGAAAGTTTAACGCTGAAAGACTTCAATTGTAAAGCACTTCAAGATAAATTACCGATTGCGTGTTCCAAGAAGTGTTAAGAAGTCCAATTGTAGGAGCAACAAGTGCGTTAGACCAATGGCAACAACGCCAAAAAGCCTCCAGGAACGCCGCAACTGGTATCACTTGCTCGAAACTACCGCCTTAATCCCGATCATGCATGGGGCGAAAAACACCTGCTCAAGACTAAGTACGTATTGCACCTGTATGGTATTTATTTGCGAATTAATTGGAAATTCAAGTAAAGGCGTTAAGAGCTCGTTTTGTTTTTGAAAATGCCTTGTCGGAAATAGCTCTAATATAAAATTTAAACAAAATCGTTAAAGCCATTTTCGAGAAATTAACGATTTTGTAAAGTCAATCTCAAATAAAATACAATTCGTTTTGGGGCTAGAATAAAACTTCTTATATCACTGCGGGGTGTAAGCCCATAGATTTCAGATACGATTGCTGAATTAACTCAATCTGGTCATTATAGCTGCAGGACGAGTTACACACGAATAGAATAGGAGACCAACTTTTCAAGTTATTAATTAGAACTTCCATGGTTTCTTTCGTTACCGTGATCTGCAAGCATGGCTACTAACCACTTTTCCTATAGTACCCTTGACATTCGTTAAGTTCCGGCACACATTCCAAAGGTAGCGATATGTTGATCATTGCCTGATGATATATTGCTATTAGGATACTTCTACAGCTCATCCTAACAATACAGGAACAAATTACAGCCTTAAAGCCTTTGAATGGCCTTTTTTATAATTAACCAGTTTACGAAATTCAACTAAAATACATAAGCTGTAATTAGTTTCAACCGATATTGTGCCCAAAGTAGATGTGTGAAGTTGTTAAGTTACTTTCGCTAGATATTTGCTTTGAGCCCAATCGTCATCTATCTACTAACATTAGGAACAGGAAAAGTTATTTGATTATAACTTTTTCACTGCAGAACTACAGATCCGATGGCAATGAAACATTTACTGCCATACTGGACAATACGTCCGGAAAAAAGTTGCCTTTACCAAAGTGAGTCTGGACAGTGGCGATGTAAGTAAAGTTAGATGGAGAAAAAAACTGCTCAGATGAATTTTAATTCCACTAGCTCAACCATTAAACATACTCGTATACCAAAAACATACAGAAAAGGTACAATCGGTCTAGAACGGATAGCATAACGCCCTGTCCCTTATTTTCTTACCCCACCTTAATCAAGATGACCCTGCAATTATGTAATTAGAACCTGCTCCTTGGACATATTTTCATTGATTTTCCTGAAATTATATGAATGTTTGTTTTTTGATGACCGCTACCGACTTTGATTGAACAGTGAGAGTTCTCCATCGTCATTCTGCATAGACGAACAGCTTGGAAGGGATGCCGAGACTAGACACGGCTCTACCATATACCACCTTGATCAAAAAGTTCCCGGAATAAAAAGCGTGTGGCGCTCCCATTGTTCCGATTTGAGTTCTGTTTTCTTTGTTAAGTTGGTACATCTGTTGTTGATATTCCCTCTAAATCTTAGCGTCATAGCTTGACATTTGCAAAAGTTACGTAGCCAAGAGTACATCTATCTCTGTGTGTGTTGGCGATTTTTTACAATTTTAGAAATGGATTTAAATTTGCAACAACGAACTTGTATTATATTTTGCGTAAAGAACGGATTTAATGGTGCGTGAACGTTGGAAATGTTGGAAAAGTGTTGAAAAGTGGTCGTGAGTCAATCGAAGATGATGAACGCAGTGGCAGACGTTTTCAGTCAAAAAAGAAGGCAATGCTCACGGTTTTCATGGATTACAACGGTGTAGTGCATCGTGAATTTTTGCCAGAAGGCCAGACAGTAAACAAAGAGTATTATTTGGGCGTTATGAGACGTTTGCGTGAAGCAATTCGCCGAAAGAGACCAGAATTGTGGGCAGAAAACTCGTGGATTTTGCACCATGATAACGCACCGTCGCACAGTGCCATCATTATTCGTAATTTTTTAACGAGAAATGCAACAAATACCATCCAACAGCCACCGAATTCACCTGATTTGGCTCCCTGTGACTTCTTTCTGTTCAATCGAATTAAAAAACCATTACGGGGAACGCGTTTCAGCAGCCGAGAGGAAGTAATGGAAAAATCGCAGGAAGCACTGATGGACATACCGAAAACCGAATATAAAAAATGTTTCGAAGATTGGATCAAGCGCTGGCATAAGTGTGTTGCAGTCGATGGGGATTACTTTGAAGGGGACAATATAGATTTAGATGAATAAACTCGTATTTTTAATTTTCTGAATAAATTCCGGGAACTTTTTGATCAAGGTTCTATAACTCATCTCTCTCTATACGCTATCTTAGGGTACTTTTAAATCGATGAACAGCTTGTTGGATATAAATTCGGATATCGATATCCTCACACCATTCTGGTCGGGTTGACGGGAATCTTGACTGCCATCGTCCCTGTTGAATGGCTCGTTTTGCCTGACAACGGAATATTGGCCATCGTCGCAGTTTAATAGTCTGCAGAAGTGTTCCTTCTATGCCCTCAGTACCAGCTACAATTCTACTACTACGGGTGCGCCATCTTTTAAGTCAGTATGTGAATATTGAACAATTTAAAAAAATAAAACCGATTTCCATATACGAGGTATTTTTATTTAATTTGGTCCATTACAATTTATTTGGACTAGTTTTTGAATACAACATCAACCAAGTGGCCACCTCTATTGACTAAAACAAAATGTGCCCTTGTTGGTGCGTTTTCCATCACTTTTCGAGCATCTCGGGCGGTATAGAGATGATTTTGGCACGAATGTTTGCCTTGAGCTCGTCAATGGTCTGAGGCTTGCTAGCGTAAACTTTGCTTTTCAAATAACTTCACAAAAAGAAGTCCGGAGGGGACAAATCTGGAGATCTGGGTGGGCAGTCAATGTCGCCATTTTTTGACAGCACACGTCCAGTGAATTTTCGTTGCAGAAACTGCATTGTTTGACTCTTATCATCATGCCATACTTTGCAGTATGGCATGGTGCACCGTCTTGTTGAAACTACTAACCGTCCAGATCTTTTTCACACATTTGTGGGCAGACGTAATGAGCCAACATCCACCGATATCGATTCCCATTGACTGTTTTGCCTTCTCTGAAGAAAAATTGCCCAATTATGGTCTTGGCACAAACCCTGGCCCAAACAGTCACTTTTTGGTCATGCAATGGTGTTTCATGGATCTCGTGTGGATTCTCCGTTCCCCAAATGCCGCAATTTTGCTTGTTAACGGGGCCAGAGTGTGTGAAATGGGCCTCGTCGGTCATCAAAATTTGCTTCCAAAAATCAGGTTTAGTGTCAACCATTCGAGCGACTGTTTGGCCATATTCCAAGCGACGTGGACGGTCTATCGGCAATATTCTTTGAGTCAATTGCACTTTATACGGAAGCAAATGCAAACCATCCTTCAAAATGCGCCTCAAGGTGGTTCCACTTTTGCCAAAATGCTGAGCGCTGTGACGATACGACACATGTGGATTCGCGGCAACGCTCTCTTTTACCGCTTACCGCTTATTTGGAACGTCTTGGGCGTTGATGAACGACATTTCGATGATCTCCCACTGTCCCGTGCTCAACAAAATTCGACACCAAACGACGAATAGTGTTGTCAGACGGTGCTTGTTGGCCCCGATATTTTCGACGATATGTATATTGAGTTAACACAACTGAACGACTATTTTCAATGTACAGCGTCACTATTTCGGCGCATTGTTTCGGTGTAAAGCGATTCATGGTTAAACTTGTACTAAATTGATGTTTCAAAAACATGTCCACACAAGTCAATCGGTTGATAAATGTCAAAGTTATTCAATGTTTACATACCGACATAAAAGATGGCGCACCTGTTATATTACCATTTCCGTCCTTGCGGGCTTCTGTTCTGGCTTTGAAGCCCTGAAATGTATGTGATGTGAAAAAAGGAATCCTCCTTTATTCACATTCACATTAAATATATACACTAATCGTTAATCATTCGCTGCATTGCACTTCAGGAGGTTAGCTGTGAATCATTTGTTGCAAATACAGAAATGTGATATGAGAAAAGAATTCTTTATTCACATTTTAACTATTCACACTTGGAATTCACACCTGAATAAGGTTACCGAGAAAGCGACAAGAGCAATGTTTATATGCCAGCGCCTACACGGTTAAATGTCGGGACTTAAGCCCAAGATAATATACTGGACGCATAGCGCCATTATCAAACCCATGGTCACATATGTATGCATCGTTGGCTTGGTGGCCAAAAGCCTTACAGGTCAAGACTCAGGAATAATTAAATAAAATCGATCGTCTAACCTGTATGAGTATCACAGTGCCAATAAAAACGCGTCCCACGGTAGCAATGGGAGCAATGCTTAGCCTCACACCGCTACAGCCCGCTGTACAAAAAAAAATGTATGCTGAGTGCTCTTAGGCAGCCCAAAATGTCGGACCTTAAAATCTGCCACTTTATGGCCACCTGAAGATTCTACAGTACATCCAAAATGATCTTATTCTCAAGATCCCAGATACCATGCTCAAGAAATACCGATTTTCCAGAAAATTACATGTTGTCATAGGTGAACGCCTCACATGGAGGAATCAAGGGCTTGTAGTCTTACCAAACTCTCAAACTTGGTACACAGATGATTCCAAATTGGAAAACGGTAGCACTGCCGCAGGGGTTTATGGACCCAGGTTCCAACATGCAGCAGCAGTTGGGAAATCAGCAACAGTATTTCTGGCGGAAGTCCATGCAATCGAACTCTGTGTACGAGAATGTCTGCAAAGAAGGGTCGAAGGCACCCATATTTACATCCACTCGGACAGCACTTATGGCACTAAAATCCTACACAGTAGAATCCAAACTTGTATGGGACTGTCTGAATCTACTCGAAGATATCGTAACGAAAAACACCGTCACTGTGGCCTGGATACCAAGACACGAAGGCTTTATGGGCAATGAACAGGCGAACTGCTTACCAAGAAACAAACCTCAAAATAAAACAATGGGAAGCTGAGCGTCATGCAGAGTACTGGGCCTAAGATAAGCAAAAAAGTTCATCAACCTCAACCGTCGCGTCGTAAGGGTAAGAAGCGACTTGACCTCATCAAAGCAGACTTAAGGACGATAACAAGTTACTTGACTGGTCATTGCCCCCACAAATATCATCTCCACAAAATAGGAGTAGCAGATACAGACGTATGTCGGCTATGTGGAGAGCAAAAAGACACGGCAGAACATATTCTTTGTGAATGCCACATGTCCGCAAGAAAAAGACTTCTCCACCTAGGGTGGGCTTTATTGAGCCCCTCAGACTTTTGGAATATTGAGCCTGGAGCTTTGTTGATGTTTATCAAGAGCCTTAAACTAGTTCTCGGCTAAACACCCGTCTGGCACAATATATCTTATAGGTCGCAGTGCGTACAAGACACTAGTATAGTATAGTATATCTATTCACAGTTTATTTTTAAGTCGTTGACAGACGGAGAATGTGAATTTTCATTCACGGTAAATAACTCACAGGTCGTTATTTTTTATCAATCTCTACCGCAAATAACCGAGTACATTGAACCTTTCTTAATCGAGCTACGTAAGAGCTAATCCATACAGGATAGCTGGTGTAGTTATAAAGTCTTAAATATGACTAAGAGTGTATGTGGGAAATTTATTTATTTTTTGCTCATGACCAACCAAGCCCACCCTGTTATCGAAAATCCTTATGCATCATTTTGTTTACTCACTCTCAAACACCAAGCAATGTCTACGTTGTACGCTCTAACATTTTCATTCCACTTCATGTTCATATAAGTGGAGTAGAAAGTTAAACTCTTGCCAAGGATGTTACATGCTATTTTTTACATGCGCTTATTACCACTTAAGATATTTTCATTTATTTTTTTCGCTCTACCCCAGCATTTATTTATAGGTCAACAATTTTTGTGTATAGTAATAAAAAAAAATCCCAGCAAAGGTCGCGTAGTTTAGTCGTCGCTTCCTCCTCATGTGAAGTTTATTTCTATCTTTTTAGTTTTATTTTTTTCCATTTACATACATGTGTACATATGTTGCATGTTGGTCCTTTTAACTTTCTGTACACAATTTTTTTCTCCTCAATTCATAAAAAAGTTTTATTTTTGCATTTTAGAGAGGAAAAGGTTAAAAATGAATGTGGGACCAAAAAAAAAAAACATTTCATAAAATTGCAAATGTAACTTGATTCAAAAAGAAAAGGATATGGCTTAAGTGTAACGATATATGAGGATTTGAATTTGAGTTTAACTAAAGGACTATGTGGGTGGAGCATCATCACTGATATTTTATTGTAATTTTTAATTACGGCGCTGGAGAAAGGAAGGATGAAAGCCAGGACGATTATAGATTCGCTGAATATGTTTCGTTTATCCAAAGACTGCAGTGCAATTTACATGAGGCTTGGCGGATTCTGGGTGTAGTTGTCAGTCTGAAAAGAAAACATAGCTACATATTGTGGGGGTTAGGTAAATACAGACATGACACGCTGAACATTGGCTCAGTGACTCTATATTGCACAACCATTAATTTTTCCGATGAGGGATCATGCGGATCTCATGGATCTATTTACCGACTTCCCCGAGCTAGATATGCTCAGCACGGTTTTCGACTTAACGCCTAAATCACTCTACTTTGGTAAATGGTTTAAGATTGTGATCCTATCATGGCTTAGGATCACAATCTTAAACCAGTTACTTCTTCTCGGAGCTGGAGAACTTGGGTAATGTTGAGCTGACGGACCTCCTGAGATTCATATCACTTTCTGGGTGGTTCTAACAGCGGATTTTCTTTACAGCGTTTCCAGGATTAAATGATTGGGCACAATGGATCCGTACTGTTGGTCTGAGTGAGCAGTAACACTTTATTTATTTATTTCGTATGGAAAAGTACAAGGAACACGGTATAACGAATAAGTTAACAAAGTAAAATAAATTATACAATTAAAAGTCTTGCAAGGGATATGGAAGTTACATTATAAAATTGCACTCTTTGTCACAAGGCACCCATCTACCTAACCTAACCTAGCCCATGTCTCGAAGCAAAATATATTTCGTGCGACAGCAACATCTGTTCTTCTTTATGGAGCTCAAGTGTGGTGTTATTGCTCTTTTGTATAAGTAGAGACATTTCATGGTATTTTTTCAATCGCATCTTTCGGTTACCAAGTAGTACACCCAATTACATGTTACACCTTGAGACAGGAGTGCCACCGATTCTCTTGGATACTTTGAAGCTACATTTAGATTACATCATGAAAATAATGGCAATGGAACAAACGAAGATACCTAAATTAGTACTTTCTCATATCATATTAACTAGAGAAAACCTCGTCCAGGAGTAAGAGCGCCTAGCGTTTGATTGCGGAAGGACTATGAGTATTGTACCCGATGAACAGCATACATCCTTAGAAAATAAAGTTCAACAACCTACTAGAGAGTACAGGTCGTATCATTAATGACAAGTACTTAAATGAAGCTCAGTCATTCAAGTACAGATTGTACTATATAAAACACAATCTTCATGAACGAACTTACTTCTTAAATTGTAATACAATGGAGATGTTTTTTGGTCCTATTCATTGAGTACGGGGAAGAAGGCTGGAATGTATTGTACAATTACACCGTGGACGCACTCCGCTACAGAAAACGCATCATAGAAAGAGATTTTTAAGTTATTAAGACTACCCTAGTATTGAATAAATAAATAGCAAGTAAAGATACAAGTATTGTTGTCAATCGGTAGACGGTATTAGGTAACACAAATAAGACTTAAGTGCAACTAAATTGTAATACATTTTTTATACCTAAATAAAAGTCATCTAAAACTAACTAACTAAATTATGGCTGAAATTGCAAGTGCGGGTTGTCTAGGGCCTTGATTCTAGACTATGTAACGTGGGCCAGTAAACAGAGTTTCCGAAAAATACAAGCTACAGTAACTGACAGTACACCTCGGATAAGGACTGATCATAATGTTGACGATTTGTGGCTATTTTACCGGACAAAGATAGAATTCTGGAATGTGTTCCTCGACTCGGGAAGCGAAGGACTTCATAATGCCAGATTCTTCCAACAGGGAAAAGAATTCATCCGGAAGTCCGGAAATTTGAAATCAGACCTAAGGACCTAATTTCGTAGCAGCCGTACGTTAATGGGACGGACGACCAGATTCTGGACTACGTAGAATACGATGTGTCACTATTATAAAGTGTTATGTCCCAACGGATTGCTCGTCTGAAGATGAAAAAGAGAGTTTCTACAATAAACTAAGCACACAACCCCAAATGGAGACATTGTCATAGTGATGGGGGATTTGAATGCCAAGGGAGGCAACAACAACGAAGGGCTCAAACATGTCAACGGAAAGCATGGACTAAGCAACCGCGTTAACAACGGCGAAATGTTTGTGGATTTCTGTAATACCAGGGTTTCTAACCTCCAATCAAATTGACCATTTGTCTATCAAACGCATTGAGAGTAGTCTCAATGAGCAGCGCCAACAACATTAGCTGAGTTACTGCTCCCGCTTATAGAGAAAGCTCGGAACGGACTCATCAGCTCATGAATGGATTGCTGGACAGAATAGAGGATTTCTAATATATTGTAAGTATTGTCCCGACCCATGGCGGAATCCAACAGAAGATAGCTAGCCGATTCTATAAAGTGTGCTGAAGCCGATAAAGCGATGATAATAATTGTGAGTGTGAAGATGCTATCTCGGTGGTGTCTTAGCAGAACGCTTTTCCTAGGTTGACCACAGAAGAGTGGTAAATACTTTTACGGGGCATGGTACGTTGAAATATCAACTGTTTGCCCCGACTGAAAATGGTATCAGCCAGCGATTAAGTCATCATAACTTTGGGCAGCTGTTATACGTATTTGATATTACCGAATCGATAAGAACTAAACTCGTGTTCCTTCGTCAGAAAAAAAAACAGGTCCATTTCCAAAGCTTATTAGTTATTGTTGTTTCCTACTGAGTTCGAAACCTGCACACATCGGTTAAATAACTAAAAACACACTGCCCACTGAAATGAATTACTTCTGATGGATTCCTGACTTAAAATTTTCTTGGAATCATAAAGCTGAAGAAAAAATGGAAGGTGGATTGAAAGCTTGTCATATTTGCTTTGACCTTGGTAGATTATATTTATTTCGATTCATGGAGTTGAGTAACATTAATGTGAACTATGAGGACTACTTAAAACAGAAATAAGATACTTATTAACTACCACCAAGGCTACTTAAAGTTAATAATAAATTATTTTTAAATGTATCTCGATTTTCATCAAAATCTAGCAAGTTACAGACAGTATTTGCTTCTCCTAGACATCTACTTATAGACTCATTTATAGCAAAACTTACCTTATGAAAAGGAACATGGAACAAAAAACGATTTCTAAGTGCTCTCGCAGGAGCATAAAACCCAATTAGGAACAAAAGATAGGGGCAATCAATATGATCATTAACTATGTCACGGATAAACAATCGAAAAGTACTTTCGTCTAGGGCAGAGTGGTTGAATTCCTAATAATTTACATCGAATATCATACGAAGGCATATCTATATACCAACGGAGCCTGCGAATGGCAACTCTGGTAAATCGTTTTGGAATCTTCTCTATTCTTAAGGCGAGAAGCTTGTAAAAGGATTCCAAACTATATTACAGTACTCTAAAAGAGACACTTTAGGGTATGTGGATCAGAACAGTTCTTTAAATTTCGTAAAATAAAACTGAGCATTAAGATACCTTTAACAACTAAAAAGTCCATGTGACTTAAAAAGTTCAGTTTTTTGTCAAAAATGACGCCAAGGTCTTTTTTAGAAGATATTATTGACAAGGACATATTACCAATCTTATATATACAACAAACAGTAGAGAGGTTGCGACAGTAGGTAAGGCTTTGGCATTTCGAGTCATTCAGATATAAAAAACTCTTATTACACACACCAAACTGCTAATCTCTGGAGATCTTCTTGCAGTACAACACAACCTTGTTCAGATTTAATTGGTCGAAATATTTTTAAATCGTCGGCATACATCAGACATTAAGAATTCAAAATAATATCAGAAATATCATTTGTAAGGAGGAGAAATAGCAAAGGGCCAAGATGACTACCCTGAGGAACTCCCAAAGTAACGAAAACTGGTGTCGAAAGTGTGTCGTTAATCCGAACGTACTGAGTACGTTCCCTTAAATAGGAATTGATCCACTTCACGTAGTTGGAGTGTATGCCCAATCTAAATAGTATTGACAATAGAATGTCATGATTTACTCTGTCGAATGCCTCCGAAAAATCTATGTATATGGCATCACATCGTAAACCATTATTGAGGCCATACAAAACAGAATTGCAAAAAATTGTCAAATTCGTGCTAGTAGATCTACCAGTAACAAAACCACGTTGACAAAGAGAAATAACTTTATTAGAAATAGGTGTGAGTTTATCATAAACAAATTTTACGAACATCTTTGGAATGGTACAAATTTCGCAGATCGGACGGCAGTTTGAAACCTCTTGCATTGGACCAGATTTATAGATAGGCAATATAAATGAACTTTTCCACGCAGTGACAAAGTTGCCTTTGCCAAGAGAATGGTTAAAAATCAAGTAAACAGTAGCACAAATTTTTAAAGTAATAGGAGGAATACCATCCAATACCAAAGAAGGAAGAATGCTCATGAGATTCGTTAGCCAAAGTTCATTAGCAATGCTCATGGCCAGCTTCTTGTGGATGACGACAAAATTCTGCAGAGGTGGCGGCAGTATTGTGAAGAGCTCTTAAATGAACAGTTTCCCCGGCTATACTTTCCAAGAGCCACCCCTAACTGTGAAGAAATACCCGACATTACAGTCGAAGAAGTTAGTGAGACGGTCAAATACTCCAAAAACCGAAAAGCGATTGGGCCCGACGAGATACCCTCTGAGTTATGAAAAAAGATGGGAGACATCGGGTTCAGATGGCTCAGAATTCTCATCTCCAAATTCGTGAGAGGTGATCCAATGCCGAATCAATGGAGGGAAAGTTACCTTCTCCCTGTATACAAAGGGAAGGGTGATACACGAAACTGTGATAGCTACCGTTCGATCAAGCTGATGTCACACACCATGAAAATCGTTGAGTGGGTATTAGGTGACCGACTGCGAAAAATAATACGGCTATCTGATGATCAGTGCGGGTTTGTCTCGGGTAAATCAACCACAGATGCAATCCAAAGTATAAGGATCATAATGGAAAAACATCGTGATTCCTTAAGGGATTTGCATATTGTATTGGTTGACTTTGAAAAGGCATTCGACAGACAACCACGAGATCTGATATGGGTGGCGCTAAGACATCGAGGGGTTCCAGAAACCTATGTACAGATGATCATGAACATGTACGAGGGAGCAAAGACAGGAGTAAGATGCGCCGCTGGAGTAACCGAAGAGTTCCCAATCAAAGTCGGGGTGCACCAGGGAAGCGTTTTAAGTCCTTTGCTCTTTATTACAGTCCTTGATTATCTGCTTGAAGGTAAAGTGATGGACCCCAAGGTAAATCAGTTATTCTTTGCTGACGATGGAGCCATCATAAGTGAGGATCCTACATCCCTGCAACGAGCACTTGATGTGTGGGTGGACGTTTTGAAGGGAAATGGGTATCACATTAGTTCAAAAAAGACAGAGTACTTGTGCTGCCCGTTCTCTGATCCACTGGCCTATTCCAGATATTTATTTGAATGGAACAGTGCTTCCCAAGTGCGAAAAGTTCAAATATCTGGGATCTATGATCAATAGCAAAGCAACTTGTGATGACGACATCAATCATCGTGTAAGCGTAGGGTGGATGAAGTGGCGAGAAAATTCCGCTATCTTCTGTGACAGAAAAATGTCCCCTAAGTTGAAAGGAAGGCTCTACACCGCAGTTGTACATCCAGCGCTCGCATACGGTTCACAATGTTTTACGATGTACAAAAAGTATGAGAGTAAATTAACGACAGCTGAGATGAAAATGCTTCGCATTACAGCTGGAGTGACAAAGCTTGATCGAATAAGAAGTTCGAAGATCCGTGGAAACTTTCACATCAAGGAAACCATCGTACAAAAAATGAAGCGCGACCGGCTCAGTTGGTATTGCCACGTTCAAAGAAGAGATCATTTGAACCCTGTTAAAAAGGCAATATCAATGCACGTTCCAAAGACATCGCGATGTAGGAGAGGCAGGCCTATAAACGCCTGGATCAGACAAATGCGACGACATCGGCATTTCATTGGCCTCAGTAACCGAGTGATCCAAAATCGGCGGGCCTGCCGATATTTTCTGCGGTCAAATAGGCGAACCCCACAGGCGGATCAGTAGAAATGCGGTGAAGTGGAAGGGTGATGATCTCTTGTTTTCGGATCATAGCCTCGCTGATAAAAGGAAGAAGGAGAAGAAGAAGAGGAATACCATCCACCCCTGGCCATTTATCCGTTTTCAAACTAGGCAGCGCTAATTTAACCTCGGGGATATTCATACTACTAATGTTGACGGAATTACTGACGAGTCACTGCCCGATGTAATAGTAGGTGTAGCGGAAACGTTATTCGTATTATACATATAAACGGACTGAAAATGTTTAGCAAACAAGTTGCAAATAGTTAAAATATCCAAAGAAGTTACGTCTTCATAATGCATACAATTACGAATGCCATTCGAATGCTTTTTATTATTGATAAAGGTCCACAAACATTTGCTTTTGGTTTTTAAATTAGATTCAATGGAAAAAATATATTGTTTGCAAAGAAATTTGTTCAAGACTTCAAATTGTTTCTGAAGAGTTCGATATTATAGCTTCGGATCATTATTCTCTTTTCGAAATAGCTTATAAATTTTGTTCTTCTGTTATTAAGATTGACAATTCTGTTATTAAACCAAACAGGTTTAGTGATATTAATTTTGTTTTGGTTTTGGGGGTAAACATATCAATTGCCACCTTTACAACCTGAGTAAACACGTTATGCATTTCAATTAAATTAACATTATTAAAGTTTAGACACCAATCAATGGAATTGAGATAATCAGTTATGCTGATAAAATTGGCTTTAGCAAAATTATATTGTAAATTTCGACTAAGAATAGGTGGTTTAAAATAGTCGTAAAATTCAAAATTTAAGCAGAAAGAAACATGAAAAATTTAATGGGGAAAAAGAGGAATCATGGAGTTGCTGATATTTACGCTAAATTCTGCATCAACAAAAACTATATCAAACACGTTATTAAATTAATATTTAAAATAACTTATTTGTCGAAGATCAAATTGGACGAAAGTATCAACAACTTCGCATTCATATTCAAAATGATGTCAACGAAGGCAAAACAAAATATATGCTGTCTACAAAAAAGGACACTCAACATAGGCGTCTTGGACAGAACGCCACAATAGAAACGCCACTCGTTGTTTCTATGGGCTAAAACGGCAATTGAGTAGCAAAGCCCTATCTCGAACTACTAAGGTAACCGTTTATAAGGCACTAATAACCCCAGTCCTGCTGTATGGCGCAGAGGCATGGGCTTTGACAAAACCGGATGAGGATCCCTTGGTTATTTCGAGAGAAAAGTTCTTCGAGCGATCTTTGGTCCCGTCTGCATGGACGGTGAGTGGAGGAGAAGGTTCAATTCCGAACTATACGGCCATCGACTTAGCCAGAAGAGTTCACATACAGCGACTAAGATGGCTGAGTCATGTAGAGCGGATGGAGCCCAACGTTCCCGCTAAGAAAGTCATCGAATCCACCCCGGATGGACGGCGCAGTAGAGGACGACCTCGCGGTAGGTGGCGAAAACAAGTAGAGGGGGACCTCAACCAACTTGACGTGCGCAACTGGATATAGCTGGCTCGTAACCGTGTTGGCTGGAGATGTTTGTTGGCTGAGGCCCAGGTCCACCCCGGACTGTAGCGCCATCTAAGTAATCTTAATTCATCAGCGTTATACATCCACTTTATATTTGGTAAATTATATATATATCCTAATTTGAAGGAGTCGAAAAACTTTTCAGATACTTCACTAAGAAAATATTTAGGCTACCGGAAAAGACTCCATATACAGGGTGAGCCAACTACAAGTTTCTTTTTAAAAATGCAATAAAATGAACAAAATGAAATTTTTCCATGTATTATGACTTTATTAGTAAGAGCAAACATTCCCATTAATTATGGAATACAACGTCGTTCAAGTGGCTGCTTCGGCTGGCTTCGCAGTAGCGCATTCTCTCACTCCAATTTTCCAAGACCTTGTTGATGGTTTCGGGCTGTAGCTCACGGATTGCTTGGATGATATTGGCCTTAAGTGCTTGAATCGTTTCCGGATTGTTGGCATAATATCGGTCCTCCACGGCTCCCCACAAAAAAAGTCCAAAGGGGTCAAATCGCAGCTCCGAGGCGGCCAATTGACATCGCCAAGACGACTGATAACACGATTTGGGAATTTGGTGCGCAAAGGACCGATTGTGGCATGGGCTGTGTGGCATGGCGCGCCATCCTACATAAACCACAGGTCGTCCAAATCCATGTCTTCAATTTCAGTATAAAAAAAAGTCGTTAACATGGCTCTGTAACGCCCACCGTTGACCGAAACGTTTTTCCCAGCCTCATTTTCGAAGAAAAATGGTCCAATGATGCCACCACTCCACAATCCGCACCAAACTGTCACTCTCTCTGGATGCATTGGCTTCCGTTTTCCGAGCCCCAGATGCGGCAATTTTGTTTGTTAACGTAGCCGCCGAGATGAAAATGTGCCTCGTCAGAAAAGATGATTTTTCGCCCAAAATCGTTGTCCAATTCAAGCTGCTCTAAGGCCCAAACTGCGAAGCGATAACGAAGCGAATGGTCGTGCGCTTTCAATTGCTGAATCA
The DNA here is from genome assembly GCA_945910035.1 of Brachypalpus laphriformis. Classification (NCBI taxonomy): domain Eukaryota; kingdom Metazoa; phylum Arthropoda; class Insecta; order Diptera; family Syrphidae; genus Brachypalpus; species Brachypalpus laphriformis. The sequence goes on along the minus strand of OX246753.1, from coordinate 19,026,504 downwards.
ATTGGACCTTGTAAGCGAATAATCCCAGATCTTTGTGCAGAATTCTTCTTAGGCTAGTGCGTGAAATGTTGAGCTGTTGAGATCGATGACGAGTTGATGTTCGTGAATTGAGTCTCACACTCTCGGCTACAGCAGCCACATTCTCGTCTGTGCCCACCGTACGACGACGGGAACCATGAGTGTTGTCCACTAACATACCAGTCTCACGAACTTTTTGCAAAAAACTTGCGTACAGCAGGCGCGGTGGGTGCTTCATTTCGGCCAAAACTTCTTTTCAAAAAACCCACTGTTTGGGCTATACAGCACTCACTTTGGAAACAAGTTTTCAATATTTTCCAATGTTATTCAAGCATAAAGCGACACATTTCATTCCGCGGAGGTATGATACTGACTTTCTGTCAAGATTTCGAGCGAGAAATAGGTGTCAGTGTCAAAATAACCTATGATTTTAAAAGAAATCACTAGATGGCCCACCCTTTATGTTACATCTGGAAACAGGTCTTCCACCACTGTACATGTTTACGCTGAAGATGCATTTAAATTATATCATGAAACTATTGGCACTCCCTAATCACCGTCTTTCTCACTTAGTAGCAACTCATCTTCTACAAAGTAAAACGCAGTTCTTCCGTGAATGGTCAAGTTTATGCGCGGAGCATAACGTCCAACTATTTAAAGAGGACCCGTCATCCTGGAAGACATCTCTACAGAAGATTTGGGAGAAGACACGGGAATCTAAGTTTGCTCTATTTAGAGATAGGGTGGAACGAAGTGAGACTAGGAGAACATATCGCATTCTACAGCACAATATAGAGAAAAAAAAAAACTATTTCACCGATAGCTTTAGCAACGAAACTATTTTTAAAATAAGGGGTGAACTCCTGCGTCTCAACTATGTCCCTCATCGAAGCGATCGCAATGTGGATGTTCTCACAAATGTTCTCACAGAGGATGAATTAACTGCAATACTGAACGGTCAAAATTGGTTTATATTGGTTAGTTACATTGAAATTGCATGGAAATACCGTACCCTCATCGTAAATGAATTTTTTTAAACCCATTGAACTACATTTGTAAAATTTTACTAAAGTATGCTCTTTGTTGATAATTTATTGAATTTCTATAATTGTAAAACACTTAATGTATGTACAATATATGTATAGTATACGTTCTCTTTTTCGGCTGACGGCTTAAGCCATTGCAAATAAAACTGTGAATTTGTCAAGACTAATATATTACTTACAATACTTTCGGTTCATAATTCTATTGCATCGCACGATGAATTAAAGACGCTGGAGGCTTAAAGAAGAATTGGGTGCCTAAAATCTAAAGAATATATCGCAGCGAAGACAATTACACAAGCGCATCTGTCTATTGTTGACTATAATCGGCTAACTAGTATACGGCGTATCTATGGCAGTTAGAGAGCTCTTGTTATTCCTTGTAATCTTGGTCGTATCATAGATACCATTTGTTTTATTGTATTTTTGTATCACGTTATCATAGAAGCAGATGCTTGCAACCATCCTTTATCAACATCTCTTCTACCATATTTAGAGATACAGAAGACAAAATGCTACTTAGTCGTTAAAGCAAGCTTCATTGGATTTGTTACTTCCATCTAGTGAATTTGGTCTTATTCAAAATAAAGCAGAAAAAAGATTTCGAATAAACCACCAACAATATCTTTTTTTGCAACTCAAAGAAAACTAAAGTTACGAAGTTCTGTAACACAGCATTAAGTAATGCCCTTCCCTTCAGTTCTCTACATCAAATGATACAGAGATGCAAATGAAATTACAATGTGCAATTTAAGCTTTTAACTCCCCTTAAACTTTTAGTATTTTCTTAATTCCTAGGCATGTCGACTAAGCCTGACAAGAAAACCTCTTGCCTAACTCCCGAGTAAGAAAAGATATATTTGCCCTCATTTACAAAGCCATAAACCAATCTGTCACAAGGTACAACCACCCTGCCTGCCCTGCCTGCCCTGTCCAATATTCTCGAGTGACTTTCGGCCGCCCTCAAACCCCTAATTGCCGTATGTCTGTTTACAATGTCCGATGTAAATATTGACGACCCCACTGTATGTTTTTCACCATCCAGTACCAACAAAATGTGTATAAAACTCGAAAACACATAATGCCCCACATCCTGACCATGCCACCAGCCCTAATGTGTGTACGTTCATGTTTATGTGAGCCTTCCATCACTAAATTGCCACCCGGGCAGAGCGTAAGACGAAGCCATCAGCACAGAGAATTCGCTGAGTTAACGTTTTCACCAAACATGCCATGGGATCCAGCAGCAGGGGTGGGCTGCTGGCATCCTTTTACTCTTATTCTCTTTCGGATTTGTCCTCCGTTTATCTGGTCGTTTGCGTTCGGTCAGCCCGGTCAGCTTTCGTCTGTTCACCCGCTCGTCACCCGTCGCACATATATGGCGAGTTGAATTGCTTCCGATTGGAGATTGTCTAACACACTAGCCGCCCTGGTCCTGACCACCCCTGGAAACGATGTAACAAATTCCCGGACCCATTCTGCTATCCGTCGAAATGGATGGGTCCTTTTTGTGCCAGCAGTGCTGTGTGTGAGGAGTATGTGCGTTTTATGTTGCGTTGTTGGTCTATTGAATGATTATCGTTATATTGAATATTTCGGCTGAAAAATATCCTGGCGTGTACATTAGCCTGTTGGCGTTAACGTTTCTCTTTTAGTGCGTGTGCCAGCGTCCTTCGTTGTCGTTTCTGAGTGATTGTTGCTGACTGGCTTCTGTGCTGCTGCTGCTGCCCAGTGAAGTGGAACTGTGTGTGTGGTGGGTCCAGAGAGCACGATATTTACTACATCGGTGAAGCTAATTAGGTTTTATTGTTATTAATTTTATAGGCCGCTTGGGGATAGTAATTCACTTTGACTGTGGGGTGTGTTGGTGGGTGGGTGGTGTTTAGTTTTCTGCAGGAGTTGCGATTTTTTCTTCCATTTTTCGTCGTAGTCGTCGTCGACTATTGATGGTGACAATTTGCCGGGAATGAGGTGTCTTTATGGGAACATAAGAGAAATATTCGATGTTTGATTGCTTATGGAGGTGTGAGAGAAGAAAAATAAGGATTTTGTTGAGTTTATTTGGCCCTTTGTGAGGTAAAGGGGGACTTGGTTTCGCTAAGAGATACCTTGGATATATATATATGTATGTGGCAATGTATAAAAAATTCAAAATTCTTGTTAGAAGAAAATGAGCCTCAATTCAATTTGGGGTATAAGAGCCCCAACCGTAACCTCGATTACCTTCGTTTTAGGACTCCTTCCCATTCCTGTGGATTAATGAAGAACTTGTCTAAGATAATGATATCAATCTTGCAGCATTTCTTGGACATCTTCAAATTACTTCACTTATAAATATGTAATGACTCTTTGTTTAGTTACAGCTAGCTGCTTAATGTGATGTCACTGCTTTTCAGTCTCAACTTGTTACATTCGTACCTCTACTTCTCTATTTTCCAAGTGCGTAATCAGTCTTTACTATTGGGCTGCCACCACCGCCAATTGAGACCGGCAATTTTATACCCTCTCGACCTATACTGGATGCATTGCTGGGTAATAATCCGTCATGTTTTAAAGGGAAGAACGCAGAAGAATGGAGAAGGGAAATCTGCTTGTTCAGAATAAAGACTAGGTTTAAAATGTAGTGCAGTAAGCTCGCAGATGCCTACTTATTCAGTTACTACCCTGCGTCGCGATTCTTCTCTATTTGGAGGAATAGAAGACCTACTTGTATGTCGACGAAGCTTTGCAGAAGTCAGAAGTCTTTGGGAATGCCATCAACCCCTGCCACCGTATTTATTTTCTTTTTCCCCACTGAGCTTGGGGCAGACGGCTAACGACAGTGGGAAAACGATGGGAAAATTATCCATCCTTCTTCTCGGCTCAATTTAGGTTAGAGGCTTGTAAAGAAACGTCCAGACTACTAGATATTGATGACAATTGTGTTCGAATGCTTTATACAAGGATCTGCATGAAATTAATAAAAATTTTCTAATCAATTGCGGAAGCTCACATGTCAACTTTATTGCGAAGGAATAACACTGGCAGTAAGGTAGCCATAGAGTTGAAGATATTAATCTGATAGAAAAAATGCTGTGAATCATAAAACAACTACAAAAAAGACCAAATAATTCCCCCTTAGTTATCTCAACGCCACCGCCGGAGTTTTTACTTTACCACTGAAGATATGGAAGGTATATGGAAGGTGAGGCAGAACAGTGACGATGACAGTCAAAATTCTCGCCAACCAGATCAGAATGAATTGAGGACAGCGATATCTAAACTGTAACGAAATGACATAAGCCACAGAAGCGATCATCCACACTCTACGCACACCTCACTAACCACCTAATGCGGAGGCCGCCATAGGTAGCGAAACAGTGAATATTCTCCGAATCTTCTGTCAAACAAGAAAAGGCGAATAGTGCAATAGGAGCAAATGCAAATACAAAGGTCGCATTGGCTTAAAATTCACATTCTCGTCTTGCAGGATTTTTCCATAAAGGAGTGTGGATGAGAGTCAGTCGGGAGAGTCTGCTCAAGCGTGGTGGTACCAATCCAGTGTACTCTTGACAGCCTCTCGGAATTGGTCTTACGACTTTCCACCAATTTTCTGCCTTCACCTCGGTGATTGGGCAATAATCCACGGGTCTGCTACTAGCGATAGCCGGCCCGTCCGATAGGTTTCTCCCCTTCTGAGAGAAACAAACTGAGTAAACTACAGCGGATTTGCCGCCCTTTGTCGAGCTACAGCACACCTGCCCTAAGTGCGGACGGCTACATTCCAAGCCTGCCCTAAGTGCGGACTGGATCCTTCCCAAGCCTGCCCTAAGTGCGGACTAGGTCACAGCACGCCTGCCCTAAGTGCGGACGGCTACATTCAAAGCCTGCCCTAAGTGCGGACTGGATCCTTCCCAAGCCTGCCCTAAGTGCGGACTGGGTCACAGCACGCCTGCCCTAAGTGCGGACGGCTACATTCCAAGCCTGCCCTAAGTACGGACTGGATCCTTCCCAAGCCTGCCCTAAGTGCGGACTGGGTCACAGCACGCCTGCCCTAAGTGTGGACGGCTACGTTCCAAGCCTGCCCTAAGTGCGGACTGGATCCTTTCCAAGCCTGCCCTAAGTGCGGACTGGGTCACAGCACGCCTGCCCTAAGTGCGGACGGCTACATTCCAAGCCTGCCTTAGTGCGGACTGGATCCTTCCCAAGCCTGCCCTAAGTGCGGACTGGGTCACAGCACGCCTGCCCTAAGTGCGGACGGCTACATTCCAAGCCTGCCGTAAGTGCGGACTGGATCCTTCCCAAGCCTGCCCTAAGTGCGGACTGGGTCACAGCACGCCTGCCCTAAGTGCGGACGGCTACATTCCAAGCCTGTCCTAAGTGCGGACTGGATCCTTCCTAAGCCTGCCCTAAGTGCGGACTGGGTCACAGCACGCCTGCCCTAAGTGCGGACGGCTACATTCCAAGCCTGCCCTAAGTGCGGACTGGATCCTTCCTAAGCCTGCCCTAAGTGCGGACTGGGTCATCGCAAGCCTGCCCTAAGTGCGGACTGCGCCCTTCGAAGCCTGCCCGAAGTGCAGACTGAAACTCCTGCCCGTCGACGTACCGAACCGAGCCAGACAACAGGACGCGTAACCCCGGCCCGTACCAGAACCAGCTGCAGGACGACCAACATTAGCGTTAAGTTATACATATATTGTTAGGTATAAACATTGTTAGCTAAGAAACCATTTGCATTGTTAACGAAACAATATTGTATCGAACCATTCCATTTATCAATAAAAGTAAATCTTTCCCAAAGTCTAGGGTGTTCCTTTGGGTTAACCCTGGGGCCTTTGAAGAAAGATACCCTCACAAAACTTAAATTAAACAAAGCTGCTATAGCCGACATCCTTGCCGCCAAACTTTTCAAGGCAAGAGAAGATGAGTTGGTAAGGAACATGCACCAGCTTATCTATAAAATGTGGTCGGACGAAAGTATGCCCGATGAATGGAACCTCAGCATCGTTTACCCGATCCTAAAAAAAGGAAACCATTTGAACTGCGCCAATTACAGAGATATAAGTCTTCTCAAAATCGCATATAAAAGCCTGTCTGCCGTTTTATGTAAAAGCCTAAAACCGATCGTCAACAACCTGATAGGTCTTTGTCAGTGCGGTTTTAGTCCGGGAAAGTCCACAATTGGCCAAATATTCATACTATGGTGGATCTTGGAAAAAAGCCGTGAATATAAAATCGATAAGCACCACCTCTATTTCAATTTCAAAGTTACCTGTGATTGCGTGTAGAGAGGTGAGTTATATAGAGCCATGTGTTGTCTCGGCATCCTTGTCAAGATCGTCCGTATGTGCAGGATGACGATGGAAAACTTTCGCTTCTCCATCAAAGTGGGAAAGAACACCACCGTTCGATGTCAGGAGAGGTCTTAGACAAGGTGACGCGTTATCATGCCATCTTTTCAACATAACACTTGAAATAATTGTGCGAAACTCACAAGCCAGCACCGGAAGTACAATCTTTTATAAGTCTGTACATCTACTCGATTACGCCGATGACATTGACATAGTCGGAAGAACTCAACTCAGTGGGGCGTTTGCGAGCATTGAGACGGAAGTAGCAAAGTTGAGTTTAGTGGTCAATAAAAGCAAAATAAAATATTATACAGAGTGGGGCAGAAAGAACTCCCCGATTTAAAGAGAACGTAGATAATGTTAGGGTGGGGATAGCAAAGCGCGGGAGGTAGCGATAAACAGCGGCAATCGTGCGGTTTTCAGTTGTCATAATGATTTTGACGGGAGTACACCGTGCGTTTGTTTGTCGAAGAATTCATTAAAAATGGCGGGTCGTCGACTGCAGCGTGCTTTTCGCATACACTTCGCACTCGGTCGACGTGATTACGTTCCTGACAAAAAAACAATACGCCTTTGGGTGTCAAACTTTAAAGAAACAGGCTCTGCACTCAAAAAGAAGTTTCCTGGATGACCTCGTACTTCAACAGGAGCGGAAAATGTGGCCGCTGTCAGGGCTTCGATTCAGAAACATCCACGGCGTTCTGCATGCAAATACACGGCAGCATTGAGCTTATCGAATCGAAGTGTTCGCAGAATTCTTCACCGTAAGCTGAAAATGCATCCCTACAAAATTATGGTTGCACAAGAACTGAGTGAACGAGATTGGGAAACTCGCGTATCGAGACCTCCTTTTGAACATTCCCCGCACAGATGTCTTAATGTATACCGACGAAGCTCATTTCCATCTTTCAAGCACAGTCAATAAGCAAGATTTCCGGTATTGGTCCCAAAATAATCTTCACCAACAACCACTTCATAGTCCGAAGGTTATAGTTTGGTGAGCTATTTTGATGTTGGTGTATGGGGTCCATACTTTTTTAAAGAGAACGGTGTTACCGTCACTGTAAATTCCGATCGATATTGTGCAATGCTGGAGAATTTCTTTCGGCCTAAATTGCGTGATCTATTCGATCAACATGGACAAGAACATTTTCGGTTCCTACAAGATGATGCAACAGCTCACACATTCCGCCAGTCACTAGCGATTCTAAGAGAAATGTTTTCTGCGCGTATTATCTCATTACGTGGTGAAATAGGGTGGCCACCGCGTTCGCCTGATTTGATGCCTTGCGATTTCTTTCTCTACGGATATCTTAAAGCCCAGGTATACAAAAATCGTCCGCAAAGTTTGCCTCTAAAGAATGCAATAACACAAGAAGTCGCTAACATTTCGCCTGAAATGACTCGCCGCGTAATGGAAAGCTTCCGAGAGAGGAATACTCCGTGTATCGATAATGGAGGCTGCCACTTGAGTGACGAAATTTTTAAAACTTAATCTAAAAACTGCATTATGTGCATTATTTAGAAACAAAGTTATCTCTTTGATATCTTGTTTGTTTTTTGTTATATTAGCAACCTAAATGGGGGAGTTCTCTCTGCCCCACCCTGTATATGATGTCTACTAAAAAGGATTCCCAACATCGGCGTCTTGGACAGAAAGCCACAATAGACAGATATACCATATGCACTTCGAGTGATCTTTGGTCCCATTTACATCGACTGGAAGGGGAGGAGAAGATAAAATGCCGAACTATACGGCCTATACGTGGGCATCGACTTAGCCAATAGAGTTCACATACAGCGACTAAGATGGCTCAGTTGGCAGATGGCACCACACGTTCCAGCCAAGAAAGTCTTCGAATCCACTCCAGATGACGACCTCGCCGCAGGTGACGCAAATAAATGGAGGGGACCTCAACCAACTTGGCGTGCGCAACTTGAGACAGTAGGCACGTAACCGAGCTGGTTGGAGAGGTTTGTTTGTTTGAGGCCCAGGTTCACCGCGGACTATGGCGCCATCTAAGTAAGTATAACTCTAGTGGTTGAACTTAACGAAGCAATAGAAGTATTCTACAATCTTTCCAAGGGAATATGCTAAAAGTTATAGTGAATGTCCCATGGTATATTAGAAACAAAGACATCTATAAGAGCCTTAGGAAGAAGACGAAATACAATAAGAATTTATTGCCATTGAAAATGAAACGTAAAGAACTCGAAATCAAATATAGAGAAATGTACTGGTTACTCGGAAAACATTCCCAGCTCAGTACTGAGAACAAACTGCTTTTATACAAGCAAGTGCTAAAGCAGGTGTGGACCTGCGGTATACAACTTTGGGGTTATACCAAGAAAACAAATGCAAATATTTTACAAGCTTTTCAAAATAATGTGCTAAGAGAGATTGTCCAAGCACCGTGGTATATAGTATATAGAAACGACGATATCCACAGGGATCTCGGAATTCCGACAATCGAAGCTGAAACTAGAAGCTTCGCGAGAAAGCATAGAAGCAGACTAATCGGACATGTCAACAATACAGTCCTACAAATTTTGGATGAGAGCAATTTATTGCGCCGACTGCAAAGGACGAAACCTTTCGGCTTGGCGAGATAATGATTAACCGCGTCTAGATTGCGGAATATGCAGGATCCTTCAGTGGAAAGTAACCTGCCAAACGTTTTTATTCTGTGATAGAAAAATTGCTTGATAAGTTTATACTTAGTTGCGATATCTAACAAATTTATGTCGAAGGGTGGTGTTTTTTTAGTCAGTAAGAATCTGACACTACTATGAGCACGCGCTTACTATTCTCATAGTGGAAAATTTTTCACCTACCCTCGGAAAAAAAAGAAAGAAAGAAGGAAACGAGACTTTAAGGAGTATAAAATGGCGGTAAAAGCAGATTCCTTTGCTGGAAACCTACCTGCTCAACGTGAATATTTTTTGGAATTTTAACTGCTTGATAAAGTAACCTAGTTTTAGTCAGAAGGGAAGTTTTTAGTGAGTAGGAATCGTCTATAGCACTATGAAGATTTTTTACCTACCCACGTAAAAAAAAAAATGCCACTGCACGCCATTTTCTCACAGCATCGTCCTTTTTATGGTTACATCAGGAAAATATAACTAATGATATATAGACATTTTGAAGTGAAAATGACACGCATCCGTTGATTTTATTGTGTATTTCACTTTGTTTTGTACTCGTATCAGTTTCCACATAGATAACTTAGGTACTTGGAATGTCATACCATTAGTTCTATGTATATAGCCGAAATGTTACAGACATATTCTCAAAATGTAGCTTGTTGTGCTATCTCCTTTTCACACTAGATTAGGTTTTGAATTTCGTAATTTGTTTATTTTTCAGGATGCTGAATGCATGGCAAAAAAGAAACATGCCTTTAGGGGCCTACATTTGTAGTGTAATTAGCAACTACATGCATACCATGTATGATTTGTAATTCGTTACCCAGAAAAGGATACAAATGCCTTACAACCTACGCTTTCAATTTCAGTGCAGCCAAGGGAAATTGAAAGCAGTTCAAGAAAGTCTCTTTTTGGCATCTGTTCGTTTTCCAATTGTAGTCAGAGGCACAATTTCTCGAAAGTTTATTGTGCTCGCTGTAACAGTTTCTAATAGGTGCCGAAATAAATGCGTATGTTGGCAAAGAGAATTCCAAACGAATGTTGAAATGATTTACTCTAATGTTTTTAAAATATATGTACATATCCCATCCAAACACTCACATTGCTCATACCAATGTTAAAAACCCTCCATCCAACATGAAAGGATATGAAACTGTAAAAATCCCTTTCACCGACACGAGAACATGACCCGAAACTTTGCCAAAAACACAAAGAACTCTCATCCACTCCGCGTGAGTGGTACTAATCCACATGAACCATAAATCTGGAATAAAAAATGGCCAGAGAAACACACTGAAAATCTCTTGACCTAAAAATAGCGTGTGCTTCCATGTTAGGAAAACATACAGATCCCGCTCGGAAAAATTACTGCAACTGTCAGTTTGTCTGTTTTTTGTTTGCTCTTTCAAAACCGAAACACTCCCCTGAAGTCATACCACCCAAACCTCTAGATTACATCTGACGTCATTCAAAGTCTACCGAACGCCAACGGTAGCGAACGGCTTTACACTTTGAAATGGAATGTGTAATGAAATCCTTCAAATCATTTCCTACACTTCCTGCTGTAAATTTTCTTCTTGTACATGAAATCTACTTAACATTTACCCGTTTCCCTGGAGGCCTCACCTTTCATTAACCCTATATCCTTCCGGATGATCATACTACCGAAAATTGGTATCGCAATTGTTCGCACACAATAAATTCACCGAAATAAAAAAAAAAGAATAAAGCCATTCTCAGCCAACTACGTACGAGTTTTGTGAGTCCCCAAATGGGGCATCACCTATCCCCAAGGATACGACCCGTAACAGATTTTTATATCCAGTTCGCCTCCTTCTACATTTCAAGAAAAATAAGCGCAAAGGATTGGATACATTTTTTTTTTTTTTTTTGTGTGCCTTCGCCTTATGTGTGTACTTTCCATTTCATTCGTTTGCCTTGCACACTGCCTATTTGCGCTCCGGTTCACTTCAGCTTCAATTTCAGAGAGGCCTCCATACACCCCTGCGCGCTACTTACCCGGTTACATTTATCCTCTTAAAGTGTTTTTAATCCTCCTGGGATGGAATCCTTTAGCCCTGTGCAAGTGAATTAAATCCAAGTCAACTCTGTATACGTAGGCGGAGGATAACAACGATGAGGACGACTTCCCACTACTATACGCTACTACAATCGCTTTTGTTTCGTTTGTTTGTTTGCATCCTTTTTACAATGCCATTAGAGCTGAGTTGAGAGAAAGAAAACGAGTTCACACACAAACCCACATATATGCGGGTAATTTCGGTTACGACTTGGTAACTGTGTTATTACCCTTAAATGTCCTTGCCACAGAAAAACTGAAAACTTGCCGCTCGGGGGTAGAACTGTGTGAAAAATAAACAAGCGCCATACAAAACAGAGGATCCTAATTTGGAAGAAGAAATACTGAAAGAGTATTCACCAGAGAGCGCTTCGAGCGAACATAAAAATTGTGGAGCACACTAGACACATGAGAACAGAACATAGAGACAAACAAAACGGAAGGAGCAACTCTCAAAGAGTTCGAAGAAATACAAAACGAATGAAACACTTTCTTGCGCTCAAAGGAAGGGTGGCTAAAAATGGGTACGAGCAACAGGGCAATACTGTGCGACATTTGAAATCATCAGGAGTTGCTTAAGAAGCAGAACCTAATTCGAGATCCTATTTGCATGCTCCGTAAAACTGTTAACTCGTATTTCTCAAAATCTTTTTCATTTGGATAAAATTTAAAGACGTTGAAGCATTCTACGTTGTGTTGGATATGTTTGGGAAACCTGATTGTGTTCCAGCAATGCAAACCTTTCTTTAAGGCAGCAAAGATTTTTAGAACTCTTTTGAAGTACATATGTATGTGTTTGTATGAATAGCGAGCCACCTGCGCCACAGAACAGGATAAGTGTCGGTTGGTATGTGGCCCAGCGAACCGCAACCGTAAAAAAACTAATTGCTCCGAAACGGACTACAACGCCTCGGATGTGGACGAATACTTTGTTGACAACCTTTAGCTATCGACCCACCTCAACTCTCTCCCGGAAATGCCCCAAAATGCCAGATTCTTCCAATTAGAGCGTGAGTTCACGTGATATAATATAGACATCTTGGGACTGAGTAAGGTAAGATGGTACGATCCAGGGGAATACCACTCAACACTGTCATGCTCTACTCCGGTAGACCAGCTGGGGTGCTCTGGAGTCGGACTGATGCTAACTCCAGCAGCACGAAGTAGACTCATATCCTGGAAGCCTCACAGTGACCAGATATTGACGGCTAGATTCCAGAGTAGAGTAAGAAAAATTACTATCATACAGCGTTATTCTTCTATCGATGACGCAACTGAGGATGATAAAGACAATTTGTATAGCCAGTCAGGCGCCTAATTGGGACATCGCAATAGTGATGGAGGGTCTCAATGCTAAGTTCGAAAGCGACAGCACTATGCTTAAACACGTGATGAGAATTCACGGCATTGGAGATTGTAATGATAACGGTGAACGGTTTGTGGACTTCTGCAGTACCAACCGCCCAGTCATTGGAGGTACGCTGTTTAAGCAAAACACCTGCCACAAGATCAGTTGGGTCTCAACTGATAGACAACGAACATCCAACCAGATTGAGCATATTGCGATCAGCCGCCGCTTCAGAAATTGTCTTCTAGACGTCCGAAGCAGACGTGGAGTGGCCATCGGACAAGAACGCGATCACTATTTTTTGTTAGCTTTTATACGGCTTCGTACTGCATCCGTCAACAGCAATTGCTCAAAATTGCTCAACATTACCAGGTTCAATACTGACAGCCTTGTGCGCAAGTGTGCCAACAATTCAGGGACCATCTTGCCTTAGAAGCAGAAACAATCAGCAGCACATTACAGCAAAGCGTGGAATGCTGTGAAAAATATTTTTGCAACTGGGGCATGCACCTACGTCAGTAAAAAGCAGAATATCCACCGCACATGGCTATCGGCAGATACCTGGAGATGTATCAATGAGCGTAAAGCAATCAAGGCTCGAATTGCAGCGGCCTCAGCAGTAGAGAGTACCGAGCTAGAGGCCCAATATCGCCTGAAAAAGAAGGAAGTGCAGCGTAGTGTAAGACGGGACAAACGTCAGTACATTGACTCACTTGTCTTAAGGGCTGAAGAAACAGCAAACAGGTGCGACAGTATGACTGTTTATAACATCATCAAGGACCTCATTGGCGGTCGTAATTCCAAACAACATCCAGTGAAGAGTTTAGATGGTAACCTTCTGAAAACATTTCGCAACAGTCTTTAACCACTTAGACAATGGTGTTAACCCAAATGAGTCTTCCGAAGCAACAAATTCCCAAATTCGCACCGGACCTACCAGTAAAACCGAAATAACAGCAGCCATCAAGTCCCTCAAAAAAACAAAGTGGTGGGTATTGATGGCATCCCTGCCGAACTACTCCAAGGGGTGCCAAACACATCGGCTGAACTGCTACATCCGCTCATACGGAGAGCGTGGAAAAATGAACAATTGCCCAGGAGTGGAAAGGTGGGATGATCATGAAGTTTTCGAAAAGGGCAATCTGATGGAGTATGGAAACTGGAGAGGTATATGCGTCCTCCCGGCCGTAGCCAATATAATAGCTAGAATCATATTAGAACGCATTAAGGAACAGTTAGATTCAACTCTCGACGTCGAACAGGCAGAGGTGAATAAAGTGGGACTTAAGATAAACACAGTCAATACGAAAGCCCTGAGCACTTCTATTACCCGCGCTCAACTCAACATTGCAGGACAGATAGTCGAGAAAGTAGTAGACAAATCTTCACTTGGGAAGTCTGGTCTCGGCTAACCGTAGTGGCACCGAACTGGATGTGTGCAGCAGAATCCAGAAGGCAAAAGTTGCGTTCGGAATGCTATCGAAAGTCTGGAGAAGCAATTTTCTCAGCTTAAGATTCAATCTGCGACTGTTCCGTTGTAACGTTGAATCAGTACAACTGTATGGGTGCAGTACTTGGAAGGTGGATACCACTATCACACGAGTAACATACAAGTGCAACGCCACAACCCCCGGTCAGTCCCCTCAAACCTCCAAGAATGGGGTCACCAACAGCAAGCACCATTTCCCTAACATCAGCAGAAGACAGCAAAACCAATATAGCTGCTTCAACAATAATGGCGCATAAAAGAGAAGAATCGATTAATGCCAAGCGACCAGTATTTCGATAATAGCCATTGTTGACTGCAGCGACGCTAAGGACGGCGGGTCAACATAGCTTAACTTAGTAATTGTTAGAATTATAAGCGAAATCAATAAAAGGTCCCGTTGACCAATAAGAGAAAATAGAAGTTGTTTTTTTATCTCATGGTACAACGTGAAACGTAACTCACGCGAACCTTCGTAAATAAATGTTATCTTTTTTTCTAAATCATCTTGGGAATTTTGTTTGGCCCAATCGTATCTCCAACGAACAATTTTATCTGAGAACAGGCCAAGAAACTATAGACACTACTGTGCGACGAAGATGGTCTTATGGATGTACACTGCCGTGGTGCGTCCCATTCTTTCCTATGGATCGCTAGTCTGGTGGCCTGCGCTAAGGAAAGCTTATAACATCAAACTTATCAACAGGGTACAAATAACTATGGCTATAGGCGCAACGGTTGTCATGAAGACATGTCCAACCGATGCCTTGAACGTTATTCTGCACCTTTTACCACTCGATCTTCACATTATGAAGCTATTATCATGTAGTGCAGTCAGGCTAAGGGAAACGGAATGCTGGTGCACCAATCCGTATGGTCACAGCAGTATCCTGAATTTGCTACCGCAGGATCTGGTAGCTAATCTGACCGACTATATAACTCCCACAGTGAACTTTAGAAATGACGCCACGGTCAGACGGAAACTGGCGTACTGATAAATGAGTTCGAATCAACAATTTTCACCGACGCGGCGGTTTAAAAATGGACTGCGGGGTAGGGGCGGGGATATTCTCTGATGCCCTCAATATTTCCAGGTCGTACCGGCTTCCTGATTCGTGCAGTGTCTTCCAGGCGGAAGTTTTTGCTGTACGTGAGGCATGCCGCATACTTAAGCAAACCTCTACACCCCTAAGTGCGGAACTGTATCATCTCCAGGCAGACGTGGCCCAAATACTGCCGGAAAGGAACGCAAGATCTACTAAACAGAAACCGTACAGATATCGCAAGAATTCTGGCAGTTAGTACTGGCCACTGGCCAATCGGGGTTCATGCGGCCAGAATAGGCATTGTATTTAATGCACACTGTTGCAGTTGCAATACTGCTGATGAGATAGAAACAATCTTACACTTCCTCTGCAAGTGTCCGGCTTTAGGCAAGGCCAGACAGCGGACCTTTGGTAAACTCTTCTTCGACAACCTTATAGAGCTAGCGGAGATCAGCATTGGGGATATTATCAGCTCCCTTAATGTAACGGAATGGATTTGAATAATACTTACCCCTTTTTTTTTTCTTTTTTTCCCTAGTAGTTAACGTCCTTGTTACATCCGTTAGGTCACTTGAGTTGTGGTAATAAAACGGCGCTTCTGCGCTAATTAAGTGTCGGCATGGTTTGCTGACACAACCACTCCTACCTACATACCTACTGTGCGAAGAAGACAGTGGCAGTGAATCGGACACACCCTACGGCGCGAAGACAACTCCATTGCGAAATACGCCATACAGTGGAATCCGCTTACCTATGCAGGCAGAACAGCAGAACGTCCTAGGCAAACGTGGCGGCGGACAGTCGAGGAGGAATCAAGTGCCTTGAGAATGAGTGGGGAGGGCAGCTATAACGCGTTGCAGAACTCCGAATAAGATGGCGCGCTGGCGTTGTTGACGCCCTGTGGCCCTTGAGGGGTTAAGGATTTAAGTAAGTAAGTAGTGTATATGTGTAAATCCGTATTAAAGACGTACGTAATGCGTCGAGGCGTAAGTGGTTAGTGTGTCGGATTACTACGCATGAGGTTCCAAGTTCGAATCCCAGAAAAAACACCAAAAAGTTTTTTCACGGTCCCACCTCTCGCGAGCGTCTGACAAACATCCGAGAGTATTGTTGTAATGAAAAAAGCTTCTCAAATCGCCGTTCGGAGTCGGCATTAAACTGTAGGTCCCTTCCATTCGTGTGAAAAATACAACGCACACAACATGAGTGGTTGCGAGAACCTAGGCCCTGGCACTTTCAAGAGCTGTTGCGCCAAATATTTGTTTTTTTTGTTTGTAATGCGTCGTGAGGAATGGCTGCAATCGCAAACTTATACGACTTAAGCTCATCAGCAATATATGATTGGATGAAAGCATATATGTATACGTATATGTAGTATTATCCCAAATATCATGTTGACGTCTAGGCGCATCATTGATAAATCGCTGCGCATCAAAGAATATGTTATGGGTGTTTTCCTTTACATCGAGGTATCCTTTAAAAATGTCCAATCGATTTTGATGATTAATATTTCGCTGAGGGTACTAGTTAATTAATTGTCCTTTAAAAGTATTACAAAAAAAAGAAAAAATTGGTCTGAGCTTCTCGGCTAGAAGACTTTATATTGTCGTACGCCTCAAGGTATTGTTCTGCCGTTTCTTCTTAGGAATGTGGAAATCAATGAGTTACTAGTTGAACTGAAGAGGATAGAATGCAATGCAGTGATTGGCTTAGGTAAACATTTAGACACTCTTACAGAATAACTTCAATAAATATAAAGCTCGTTCTATAGACCCTCATTTACCCCACGTGTCCGTTATCAGACCAATACTACTCTGTGGCGTATTCATTGGAAAACCGCAAATAGATGGTCGGTAATGCAACCATTCATCCAGAGCCTTCTTGCAGTGCTCCAGCTGCCAGATTGATCCATTCTACCCCAGAGAAACTACATTTTGATTTTGAGAACACTGACTAGACTCCATTTAAACCGAGATTTGATTTCAAGCTCTAAGCAACTATTTCTAATCATAATGAGTTGGAGAATGCTGTAACCTTTGATAAAGGCTAGATTCACTGTCATAGAAGGGCGGCAGGTGTATAAACATAGCCTCCTTAAACCTATTGAATTGAGCGACGAAAATGCTGACCTGAGATATTGCGTTAATATTCCTGAAAGTGTTGATGCTTACATTGGCAGTTTATGGCCAACGTTTAGATTCAGTTTAAGTGAGTGATATCACTATTACTAGACTAGAAATCAAATATGTGTTCAGATCAAATCATAAGTAAGGTAATGTTAAGCTAGGTTACGATATTTTAACTTTTTCTCTCAGGTTTAATAACTTCCGTGTCACTGATTGGGAAAGCGTTGTCAGGATAGAAAGGAGTTCAATTGACTTTTATACAGAGGGATACAAAACCGAAAGTGAGGTTGGTGGTGCTGTCTTCTTCAAAATGCTTAACCTGAGTATCTCCTTTCGCCTTTCAGATCACTGCAGCATTTTTCAGCTAAAAATTATTGCGATTAAGGAAGCCTGTCCTGGCTGAAATGTAATGTAATATCTGTTAGGGATATTAGCATTTGCATGGACATCAAGCGGCCATTAAGTCCCTGGAGTATTTCTCTTTTACTTCCAAGGTCGTTCTAGACTGCCGCTCGTCTTTAACAAAGATGACAGAGCAGTTCAACATTAACCTATGCGGGGGGTACCAGGCCACAGATATATTCCAGGTAAGTGCAACTCTGATGAGCTTGCCAGACTTGGCACTACCCTTAATATGCTCCTGAATAGACAGGTTGTTACGCGCAAACTTTTACTTAAGCTGGACGCTATCAGCTAGACAAGCCGTAGATGGGAGGATGGCACGACGTGCTAAATATCGAGACAGATCAGAGCTAGGCTGGATCGTAAACGTTCTAATGCTTTGATCTTGCTAAAGCAAGATATCAACTCCATTATAAGTGTCCTCACAGGACACTGTTCAATAGGCTTACAAGCGAAAGATTTGAGTCTCTTGTCAAATGATTTATGTAGGAGCTGCAGCGATGAAGAGGAGGAAGAAACCATCCTCTATTTCTCCTGTATCTATCCAGCGCTTTCCAAAGCGCTTTCTTTCCCTCTTCCGATCTCTTAGCATCAACTTTATTTTTCTAACATTTATTATACAGAACTTTACTCTCATTAATATAATAAATCTAATCAAGTAGAAGGCCTCCTCCTTGAGCGAGTTTGAACCATCCTTCTTCAAAATCCGTTTGTTTAAAAAAATTGGTTTCAAAAAAATTTTCTTTTTAAAAATCCCCACCGAGAAAATCCCTTTAAGCGTTTTATAAGCAGAAGTTTGTACTAGAAAAAGAGAAACAAAATATATTACATATTTCCAAGTGTAGAACTTGCACCAGCATTATTTCTAGTTCATACAAATTGCATCAGATTTCATAAGGATCAGCGATGGAGTCACTCAGTCAGTCAGTCACCCTCCATTCTTCTGTCAAAACTTTAGTCTTACTGCAAGATTGTATAATTTATTTCTTTGCTCGTTTCCTTCATTGTACTGTAACTTATTCAATTTGACAGATAGAACGGTAACATTTCATCCAAAATTGAATAGCAGCATTTGAACAACACAACAACTTTCCTATTATAGCACCCTCCCTGTGTGGAACCGAACAATTTTCTACCCCTATGAATGTATCCACTACCATGCTTGAAATTGCCAGTTTTTAACTCCAAAACTTCTGTTAAAATTCCCCATTCCATATTGCTTCACATAACATTGATGCTAATAAGTGAATTCCAATGCACTGCTTTGTTGTCAAAAACATATTTTGATCAACATACAATTGGGGTATCATCCTTTTCCCATACTTCCTTGACCCACATATTTTTAATCAGTCCACCCAAAATGTAGTACATCTCATTCAACTTTATATCAATTTCAATTCCAAACAGAATAATTCAATACAGTACAAGTAAAGGGATACACCATACAAAGGATATACTGAGGCGATCTGGCTCATACGCCCTCCGGATGATAGGTAGTTCCATCTCGTAGACACATTACCCTGCTCATTCAGATGTCTACTAAGTTATTTAAGGACTTTTACTCGTCCCCAGATGAAATAACCACCCATCCGTCCGCCCATTATACTTTGAAGGCAGAACACAAAATCGAGGTCAAACATTATTCAGAGATGCGTGTGTCTGATATCCTTACAAACATCACAAAACTAAAGAACAACCTAGACTTGTATACCTATACTTATATCCCTTTTCATTTATTTATATCGATTTCACAATGGGACTCAACTCAAATGAACCGAAAAAGAAATCTTTTGTTGAAAAAAATTATCGTAATCCCTGTTACGGATCGATTCACAAATGGATATGAAAGTTTAGAGCGTTTCATATTTCCCCTCTCTGTAGTTGTAAACTTGATGTCCTTTTTTTTCCTTTTTGTTGTGTACAAAAAAAAAAAAAAATGAAAGAAGAAATACTTTTTAAAGGGCATGTGGTAGATATGCTAATCAATATAAAGTAATGACAGGGGTAAGTAGGACTGTTGAACTGGTAGGATTTCAGTTTAAAGTTTTGAATAGGGGCAAGGACCTTTTAATGATTGGAAAGTGACTGGATATGCATAATAAATGAATATTTGTTTTTTATGGAAAATGTCAACTCGTTGAAGAAATTTGAAATAACAGAAAAGCTTAATAAGTCTTCAGGTCTTACGCATTGAACGAATCTGATGTTCGGAAAAGTCCATTAGAAAACAACTCTCCAATCGGCTTATGTCCTGTACATTCTTAATATCCGACATTTCATGAAATTTCTTAGTATTCACCAACGGCAGCTACTTACCAAATGCCAGCAAAGACAACTTGCCCCTTTGAGGCATAATCCCATTCTTAGAATTTATAACCAGCAATCGTTTTGCTGGAAATTACCTCCATTCGTCAAAAAAAAAAATTATTCCTCCACTTCAAGTCGACCAACAATTTTACGATTCCAATTGAACCCGCATTCCGTTTTCTTTTACCAAAACGCAAATGAGTTCCATAAACCCGTGCACAATTTAAATTCTATTACATTGTTCGCGATACCATTCCCCAATCTCAATCTCAACAAGCCGTCGTCCGCTTCCCCCCCCCCTCGAAACTATAAAAGATTTTATTCTCCGCTAAATTGTGGCATTTACATTCAAAAATGTGTTACTCATCAAATCCAGGAACAGTCCCCGGTGCTCCACTCCACTCCATCAGATTCAGTCATAAAAATCAAGTTTAAAATTCATTTGCAGAGTCCTTGTTCCTTCTAGCAAATCTACTGACTTACATCGTCTCATTACAACGCTCGGCAGTAAAAACGTGTACATAATTCAATTTTAATAGGTAAATTACACTGTTGTCAGAATCGGCAAGGACTAGCAGCAAGCGGATGCGAAACATTGTAAATGTATCCCCATCAATCCACGCAGACAAAATTTCATCCATTTCCGAGTACACAGCCACTTAAGAAGAATCCTTGTTAAGCAGGCCCCCATCTCCTACTTTAGTTACATTCTCCACGTGCACTAATCACTCAGCCCAACAACCAGGTTCCTCTCTCATTCCATTCCGCGTTTCGTCCTTTGAGCCGGAGCAAAAGCAGCAAATTTGACGTAAAAGAAATTCGAATAAAATTCCACTTCCTTTGGTAAAAATACATGTTTTTTGAATGAAAGTCGCAAACGTAAACTTACTCCTTGTAAAATGGTATCCTTCAGACTGGTTTCGCTATTTCTCTTCACTGCTTCTCATCCCTGTAACTCTACTCGATAATAAACGTGAAGGGATTTTCTTCCCATTTTTTCTTTGTCTCGTACTTTTTGTTCTCACATTGCAAATGAAATGAGAGAGATCCTTCTTCGTCCTTCTTTTATTGAGAAATAAAAACAATTGCAATTCAACAACTTGAATGCGCGACATCTGCGTTCGGTTGTTTGTTTGTTGTTTTCATTTTCTCGAAAAAGTTATCCAACGGGTGGCGACGCGTATCTACAGGACGAAGGAAATTGCCAAATGAATGAATTGAATGGATTGATGATGGCGAAGGACATGAAATCCGAGATTCGTGTCGTTTTGAGTATCTCCTTAGACTGTTTTCGGGGCGGAATGGTGTGTATTTGTTCTTTAAAAATTTCGAATTCTGTCACACTAAAGGAGTGGGTGAAAGAACGGAGAAACAAGCGACTTAAGGCGAAATGTCCTTTTTCTGATTTTCTGCTGCTGCTGCTGTTGTTGCTACTTGCTATCCTTGTTTTGGCATTTCGGAGGATCATAAAATATTTATTGAGTGTTTATTGAATTGTTTTGTTGCTATTCACTGTGGGACGAGAGATGAGCTGGGGTGTGGTGTTTTGTGACAGTAAAATTTTTCCGAGTATTGGTGAGAAAAGTTATTCCCGTTCAAAGCAATTAAATGCCAATTAAGCGGAAAATTATTATACCCCGAAATGAAGAATGGTGGGAAAATTATTATTGTGCGGATATTTGATTTTGAAACATTAATAATTGTTCGGGTGAAATGGTGAGAGATGGATGGAAGTTAGGTGCCAATTCGAGGGAAAGCTATTCAGTGGAGCTGTGAAAATGTTGACATATTTTTATGAATGGGATGTTGCTTTGGGTCAGTCATTTTATAATTAGGTTTCGGAGAAAGGAACTTGAGTACAATATTTACGCTACATTGACAGGTTTTCCTTAATGTCCTTCAATGACGTCAGGTAAACCGTAGGAAAGAGTAAAATAGGATGCAAACCCTAATGCAGACCTTGGCCGCGAAACCTTTTCTTCAATTTTTTTTTGGAAATATCGTTTTCTCCTTGTAGTTCTAAATGTAAATACAAATGCAACTAGAAGGTATCGTAGAAAAACTTCACAGAACGTGAGAAAAAGCCAAAGTATTGGGATGAATAAAAGGTCCTGCTAGCAAACCAGATTATATCGACAGTGATGCAGTTGTTAGTATGTCTGACCACTACACGAGAAGTTCAATCTTCGCATCGTAGAGAACACAAAAAAGTTTTGTTTTCACGGTTCCACCACTCCCGAACCTCTGACGAACATAGGAGAGTGTTGTTGTCATGGAAATCGTATTAAAAAGAAAATTGCAATACAAATACGGCATCAAAATGTAGTTCCCTTCCATGCATGCGAAAAATACAGCGCGCACAAGATGAACAGTTGCGCTAAGCACCGTTTATACGAGTACTATGTCACGGGTGATCCAATACGAGGAACTTTTTTTAATATGGATTCTCGGGCATAGCACGCGTGACGAATGTCATGTCCCAATCAATCCCTTAACTTCGGTCAAATTTTAGATTATTAGACATTCATTCACCAACTAGAGTCTGTTCTGTATTGAATATTGCTGCTGTAGCTGATAGTGTGCATGAAAACCGCGACCAGTCGATTCGTCGCCGTTCTCAAGCTTTGGGTCTCTCCATATGGCACATTGTGGCGTATTTTGAAAAGAGATCTTGGTGTAAAGGCATACAAAATCTAGCCCGTTCAACATTTGAATCCGCCTGACCTTCGTTTGTGTTGCGAATTTGGTAATTGGGCCTTGGAACAGCTCCAAAATGGCCATTTTTATTATCAAAAAATGTTGTCTCTTATAAATTTAGAAATCACTCCTTGTCCTTCTGAGAAGCCCGCTTCATTTCTCCTCAACGACAACAAATGCAAAAGTAGAAGAAGAGAAAATTACCTTCATTTGTGTCGTGAATTTGGTAATTGGGCCTTGGAACAGCTCCAAAATGGCCATTTTTTTTTATCAAAAAATGTTGTCCCTTATAAATATAGAAATCACTTCTTGTCCTTCTGAGAAGCCCGCTTCATTTCTCCTCAACCACAACAGATGCAAAAGTAGAAGAAGAGAAAATGCAAGTTGTTGCTATTACAACTGAAATTAAACAAGGAAACCCATGCAGTATTCTTGCTATCTATTGCCCGCCTAAACATAAACTAACAAAGCAGGAATATCTTAGCCTATTTAAAACGCTTGATAAACGGTTCATCATAGGTGGCGATTTTAATGCAAAAAATGTTTATTGGGGGTCAAGGCTTACAACAACGAAGGGGAAAGAGCTGTTGCAAGCTAGACAATAATTTAAATGCTAATTCCAGTCTAGCAACAAGCCTACTTACTGGGCAACGGATCCACATAAAATACCAGACATTTTTGATTTTTTCGTCACCAAAGGATTATCGAACAACTACATTGAAGTTGCTAACGAAAATGAGCTAAGCTCGGATCATAGTCCTATTGTAATGACTCTTAGCGCAACAGTCATAAACATTATCGCCACACCAAGACTTACCAATAGAGGGACAAATTGGCACTTTTTCAGATACCTTCTCGAAGGAAAAGTAGATTTGCGCAAACCCCTCAAAAATGGGACAAAAATTGAAGAGGAACTTGACCAATTTATAGTGAACATATAAACAGCCGCGTGAGAAAGCACCCCTGTCAACAAAGAAAAAATCAACAAAGCTAGCACTTACCCAGAAGAAGTAAAAAATATATTGAATGCTAAGCGCAAAGCACGAAAAAAATGGCAACAGCATAGGTCTCCTGAAAATAAAAGAATCCTCAACAAACTCTGCAATGAACTGAAGTTAAAAATAAGACAAACGAAAAATGAATCCTTTTCCAGGTAAATGAAAAACCTATCCCCTACTAAAAACTCTGACTACTCACTATGGAAAGCAGTAAAAAAACTTATATCACCCAAAGTACAAATTCCACCGACAAGGAAAGATGACAACACCTGGGCAAAAAGCGCGATAGAAAAGCTAACATTTTTGCTTTGCACTTAGAGAACACATTTAAGCCGCTGCCTGCGCAAGTAACAGAAGAAAACAGGGCGCTTGTAATAAGAAGAGACAAAAAGACTACAAATAACGTCTTCCTTATCGAAATAAAAGAAGCTATAAAGGTTATTAACCCCAAAAAGAGCACAGGCTACGACCTGATCACAGAACAAATAATTAAGGAACTACTTGAAAAAGGACTAAGAAAGTTACGAGCTACCAATGCATCCAGAAAAATGCACTGTTTGGTGCGTTCTATGGGCAGGCGGTATCATCGAACTGTATTTCTTTAAAAATGCGCAAATTATAAAAAAAAAAAAATACTTTAGAACAATGAACCGTGAATTTTTGTTGTCAAAAGTTCAAGGCATTGGTGTAGGTGACTTGTGGTTTTAACAGAATGGTGCAACGTGCCACACAGCGGGCGAAACCATCCGCTTATTGAGAGACAATTTTCACGAAATCATCATCATATGATCTGACTCTGCTAGATTACTTTTTTGGGGGTGTGTGAAGTCACTTGTTTACGTTGACTAACCATAATCAATTGACGCCTTGGAAGCGAACATAACACGCGTTATTAATGGAATGCCGGGCGATATGCTCGAGAGGGCGCTCGAAAATTGGACCCGCAAAATGGACCATCTGAGGGCTAGTTGCGGACAACATTTACATGAAATTATTTTCAAATATTAATTGTCATAAACCAAACTAACAACTCTAATACAGTTTTTGATTATTTAATTGATTTTTATGCATTTTATTTAAAAAAAAAACTTCAGGAAGCTCTTATTGGATCACCTTTATGTAAGTGCCAACTGAATACAATACTGAAAATGTGTAAACTCAATTATAACTTCCCCAGTGTGAATCCTGACTAGAGTACACGCAAGTAGGCATACAATACACAAACGCAACCCTTCAAGCAGGTATAACAGTAAAGGATATCGAAGAATAAGAAAACATGAAGAGCAGCATCCCCCTTCCATCAGTCAGGCGGTTCTGTTCTTAAATATTGCGAAGAGACAGGTGAAAAAAGTATAAAGAATAAAAGAATAAAAATGATTGCCTTCACTGAGTGCAGATCTACTACTCGGGCCTTGTACGTACTGCGACCTATGAGATCTATTGTACCAGACCGGTGTTTAACCGAGAGCTAGGTGCAGTGTTCCAAATGTCTGCAGAGTCAAAATGCATGCAAAATGGTGACTCTGGACTAGGGCCTTTTGGAGGCGAGCCGCAGCAGTGAAGCTTTCAATAAGTTCTCAGTAACCCCTCCAAGATTCGCGTTTAGATTTCCTGGGTTTTTTGTTATATGTTGTCAAAATTACTTTGTAAAGCCACCATTCACCATTGTTTTTAGCTCTATTGAATAACTTTCTATTTTCACGCCAAAGCGTTTCAAGACATTTATTCCACCATGGGGCATCACGGCTGGTTTCTTCTTTGTTTCGGCACAGCTGCCTTTGTAAGCGACGGAAATAGTTTTTCGGAGGTGTTCTGCCTCGAATTCCAATTCTGGAATATACTTCGGTCACTGTCACTGTTGGCTGGCTATGAGCAGCGGTGTCGGATCGGAGGGAAGTCACTTTGAATAGAACACGTTTGTCCGAATGCTGCTTATAGTGCGCAAAGCGCTAAGTTGCATAAAAACGGTGGAAAAAGCAAAATGCCAAATGTGAAAGCGGTGCAAGGTATAAAATGCAAAATACTAAATCGAAAGCTGGCTCTGTTCGCCTTGAAATCGAAGCTTGTGCGTCAGTTACATTTAAAATTGAAATTAACGCTTTTGTATAGTATAACTTCATGACAGTCGCACTGTTGTGCAAAAGCATCGACGATTACTACAAGTGCCACAAATCCAATGCCGGACCACTATATGCGAAGCACTTCTGGTTGGTGAAACACACGGAGGTATTCAACGACCGCGATGAAGAAGAGATTACTGAGGCCGAGGAACAAACGCAGAGAAAGAAAATTGGAAAATTCACGTGAAACCTTAAATTAAGCAATGAGGTCAGAAGGGACAAGTTTGCTCACATGGTAGAAAAAGACCCTATACATCAACGTCTCCGGTGCTGGTAATGACAGGCCTTTTGTTTGTTTATTAAAAATGCATACATGCTTGTGAACATATGCATAATTTGTTTCGTTTTCATATTTTATATTTGCGCAACAGGCCTGCAGACCGAAACTTTTTATGATCTTCTTCCTGCCCTTTGATTCAACCCAGAGGCAAGAAGAAGCCGTATTGGTGGTTTGCAGATTAAGACCCTTTAAGAAATAATTGTAGAAAACTTTTCAATAATGCCAAAAGTACAAGAGACGCGGTAGATTGGAACTTGTACGAGGCATCCCTAAACATATACAAAAAAGAATTAAGAAAAGTCAAACGCAATTCTTGGAGACTCTTCTGTGGTAAAATAGAAGAAGCCTCTGAGGCATCGATGCTAAGAAAAATTCTCTTTTCAAATCCAATAACACCCAGTTACCTTAAGAAAACTGATGGGCCTTGGACCACTTCCAGAAAAAATGTTGCTAAGTTTACTGCTTGACACTCATTACATGGGAAAGTTGTTCCCAAGTTGTTAGCAACGTGGTTTTCAGCAGACCATCTTTACAAATAACCAACTCCTCAAAACTGATTATACAAAGCAAACTCCATTGGGCACTACATAGCTTCAAACCATATAAATCTACGAGACCAAACTGCATAATACCTGCCGAGTTGCAGAAGTTATCGGACATAATCTCGTCGGTGCTAGAGACAATTTTAAAAAGTTGTCCAGACCTGGTGTACCATATATCCCAACGATATGGAGAGAAGTTAAAGTTGTGTTCATACCCAAAGCATTATTCATCATCAGCATCATCATCATTCCTCTTAAAAATTAGTTCGAGATATCCATTTACGCAACAACATTGATAAGAAACTACTGTCGGCGACCCAAGATGCATATTGCAAAGGTAAATCAGTGGAGACGGCATTACACTCACTGGTGCGTAATATTGAATATTCCCTGCTTCATAAGGAGTATACAATCGTTGCTTTTCTGAATATAGATGGCGTTTTTAACAACGTCAATGCATCAGCGATAGCAGATCCACTATTAGACCTGAAGCTCGACAGCTCACTTTGCGAATTTCTTGATCTACTGCTTAATGGCCAGATAATCAATCTTAAGCTAGGTGGGACGTCTACTAGAAGGTCTCTCAGTAAAGGCATTCCGCAAAGAAATGTTCTATGCCCCCTTTCTGGAATTTGGTGATCAATGAACTAGTGATAATCATGGAAGGCGAGGGAGGTACGGGGATCACTAATGAAGATGGTGTCGCTTTGGCTGTTTCGAAAAAGCGCTTAAATACTCTAAAAGAATTTCCACAAAACGCTTTAAACAAGCTCACTAGATGGGTGGTTCGGTGTGGTTTGAGTGTAAACCCCCACAGGACTGAACTAGTACTCTTCTTAAGAAAATATAAAATTCCGTTAGTCAATGGTATCAGCTTAACTTTCTCTGACACAGCAAAATATTTGGGTCTTATCCTGGATTAAGCTGGAAACCTAAGATTCAAGAAAGAGTAAAGGAAGCTACCGTAGCACTTTTCTCTTGCAAAGAAGCAATTGTAAATAAATTGGTTTACAACCTCGAATCACTCACTGACTCTACATCTCGGTCATTAGACCGATAGCTACATGCGTGGTGATTGGCTGGTGGACAGCCTTAGAAAAAGTTGTAAATTGCGATTATCTAAGTAAGGTCCAGCGTACAGCTTGTCTGTGCATAAGCGGAGCGGTACGTTCAACCCCCTCTGCGGCACTGGACATTATGTTTCATCTGATATCCCGTTGGCCTTGAAGCAATTTGGCCACGCTTCCATTCAGAATAAATTCAAAATCTCTTCCGAAAACACGGACTACACCATCTTCTTCTTCGTTTTTATCAGCGAGGTTATGATCCGAAAACAAGGGATCACAACCCTTCCACTTCACCGCATTTCTACTGATCCGCCTGTGGGGTTCGCCTTCCTTTCCTTCCTTTCGCTACGGACTACAACATGCTACGCCTAAATTTTGACAAGAACTTTCTCGTCACCATCTCTTCCAGATCACTCTTTAGGACGATCCATTTTTAGAAGATGAGTCAATTTACTTCTACACTGACGGGTCAAAAGCCAAAGAGTTGGTGCATGTATTTTCTCTGACAGGCTTAATCTTAAGCTTTCTTTCCGTCTACCAAATCATTGTAGCGTGTTCCAGGCGGAAATAATGGCAATTAAAAAAGTCTTACCTTGGCTTAAGCTAAACGCGATATCTGCTATACATATCCGCATGTTTTCAGACAGCCAAGCAGCAATCAAATATCTGTAATCGGCCTCTATAAATGCTTAAGTAGCTCTAGACTGCCGATCGTCTCTTGTGGTGAGGGCTGAGCAGTTCAATATTTACCTGTGTTGGGTGCCGGGGCACAAGGACATTTCAGGGAATTGTAAGAACAATGACAGAGAGAGAGAGAGATTAAAGAGTGAAGTTGAGTTTTGCGTTGCTCCCAAAATTGTTTTCAAATTTGCTGTGAAAACTAAATAAAAAAATTAATGAAACTATAACTACATATTTTGGAAGTGATAATAACTATTAGTGCATTGAAATAACTTGACTATTTGAGTTTTTGTTTCTATAAAATTACAATATGAGTGCAGACTGCGGAGACTGCACTCGACCGGTAAAGACTACGGATATGGTTAGATGCAGTGGTGATTGCGGTAAACTTTTTCATATGAAGTGCTTGAAGTTATCCAATTTTGATGTTGATGTGATCAACAAAAACCCAAACATCATATATATGTGTAACAAGTGCTTAAATGAAATGAAATTATTTAGTGATAAAATAAGTCATTTAAATGAAAAAATTGAAGAAAATAAAATAATATTAGAAAAACAAGAAGAAAATGTAAATTTAATTAAAGAGAGCTTAATAAAATTAAGTGAAGAGAAAATAGTTGAAGGATCGAATAGAGTAAAATCATTTGCTGAAGTTGCGAAGTCGACTGTTATCGTAAAACCAAAAGAGAAGCAAGACATAAACAAAACCAAAAGTGATGTAAAAGTAAATATTAAACCATCTACCTTGTCACTAAAAATTTCATTTATTTCATTTCCACAGAACGCTTTAAACAAGCTCACTAGATGGGTGGTTCGGTGTGGTTTGAGTGTAAACCCCCACAGGACTGAACTAGTACTCTTCTTAAGAAAATATAAAATTCCGTTAGTCAATGGTATCAGCTTAACTTTCTCTGACACAGCAAAATATTTGGGTCTTATCCTGGATTAAGCTGGAAACCTAAGATTCAAGAAAGAGTAAAGGAAGCTACCGTAGCACTTTTCTCTTGCAAAGAAGCAATTGTAAATAAATTGGTTTACAACCTCGAATCACTCACTGACTCTACATCTCGGTCATTAGACCGATAGCTACATGCGTGGTGATTGGCTGGTGGACAGCCTTAGAAAAAGTTGTAAATTGCGATTATCTAAGTAAGGTCCAGCGTACAGCTTGTCTGTGCATAAGCGGAGCGGTACGTTCAACCCCCTCTGCGGCACTGGACATTATGTTTCATCTGATATCCCGTTGGCCTTGAAGCAATTTGGCCACGCTTCCATTCAGAATAAATTCAAAATCTCTTCCGAAAACACGGACTACACCATCTTCTTCTTCGTTTTTATCAGCGAGGTTATGATCCGAAAACAAGGGATCACAACCCTTCCACTTCACCGCATTTCTACTGATCCGCCTGTGGGGTTCGCCTTCCTTTCCTTCCTTTCGCTACGGACTACAACATGCTACGCCTAAATTTTGACAAGAACTTTCTCGTCACCATCTCTTCCAGATCACTCTTTAGGACGATCCATTTTTAGAAGATGAGTCAATTTACTTCTACACTGACGGGTCAAAAGCCAAAGAGTTGGTGCATGTATTTTCTCTGACAGGCTTAATCTTAAGCTCTCTTTCCGTCTACCAAATCATTGTAGCGTGTTCCAGGCGGAAATAATGGCAATTAAAAAAGTCTTACCTTGGCTTAAGCTAAACGCGATATCTGCTATACATATCCGCATGTTTTCAGACAGCCAAGCAGCAATCAAATATCTGTAATCGGCCTCTATAAATGCTTAAGTAGCTCTAGACTGCCGATCGTCTCTTGTGGTGAGGGCTGAGCAGTTCAATATTTACCTGTGTTGGGTGCCGGGGCACAAGGACATTTCAGGGAATTGTAAGAACAATGACAGAGAGAGAGAGAGATTAAAGAGTGAAGTTGAGTTTTGCGTTGCTCCCAAAATTGTTTTCAAATTTGCTGTGAAAACTAAATAAAAAAATTAATGAAACTATAACTACATATTTTGGAAGTGATAATAACTATTAGTGCATTGAAATAACTTGACTATTTGAGTTTTTGTTTCTATAAAATTACAATATGAGTGCAGACTGCGGAGACTGCACTCGACCGGTAAAGACTACGGATATGGTTAGATGCAGTGGTGATTGCGGTAAACTTTTTCATATGAAGTGCTTGAAGTTATCCAATTTTGATGTTGATGTGATCAACAAAAACCCAAACATCATATATATGTGTAACAAGTGCTTAAATGAAATGAAATTATTTAGTGATAAAATAAGTCATTTAAATGAAAAAATTGAAGAAAATAAAATAATATTAGAAAAACAAGAAGAAAATGTAAATTTAATTAAAGAGAGCTTAATAAAATTAAGTGAAGAGAAAATAGTTGAAGGATCGAATAGAGTAAAATCATTTGCTGAAGTTGCGAAGTCGACTGTTATCGTAAAACCAAAAGAGAAGCAAGACATAAACAAAACCAAAAGTGATGTAAAAGTAAATATTAAACCATCTACCTTGTCACTAAAAATTGATAATATTAATTCAAGGAAAGATGGTACCATCGCGATTGTGTGTTCCGATAAAGAATCAAGTGAAAAATTAAGTAAAGAAGTGAAAGAGAAATTAAATGAGAAATATGATGTGGATAACCCAAAGATTACAGTGCCACAAATTTTAGTAACTGGGATGAGTGAGATGTATCAGAAGAGCGAGATAGAAGTGTCAGTAAAAAGTCAAAATAATATTAGAGGAGAAGTTAAATGTGTAAAGTGTTACCGTAGTGTAAAAAACCCAAAAGTATTTAATGCGGTACTAGAGTTAGAAGCGGTGGATTATAAAAATGTGATGAAAAAGATGAAAGTGAATATTGGATGGGATAGGTGCAAGCTATATTATTTTTCTATGAGCAATATATATTTATTTCTATGAGGAAGTGCTATAATTGTTGGGGCTTCAAACACATTGCGAGTAAATGTAACAGAGAAAAAGTGTGTGCAAAATGCGGTCTAAACCATGATGCTAGAACATGTAATTCAGTAGAGCTAAAGTGCATTAATTGTCTTAGGTCAAATGATAAATATGGATGAAACCTCGACTATAATCATGACAGTAGAAATACTGAATGTCCAGTTTATCTCAAGCAAATTGAAATTGAGAAAAAACGTGTTACTTTCTAGCGATTAAAGTACCTAAATTGCGTATACCTTAACATTCAAGGCTTGACAGGTAATTTTAATGAATTAGAGACTTCTTTCGAAAAAAATACTTATGATGTAATTGCTTTGTCGGAAACGCACCTAACTGATGAAATTGACGGTAAAGAAGTTGAAATGCATGGATATAATCTAATAATAAGTGACAGTAATTCAAGAAAAACAGGTGGAGTTTGCCTTTACATTAGAAAGGAGATCAATTTCGATATTATTGAAGTTACTAAATTTGATTATGAACATTGGTGGATTGTAATAAATATTAAAACGAAAAATTGTTCTGTTCTATTGGTAGTTTTATATAATTCGCCGAGTGCATCATGCAGGGTTTTCTGTGATAGATTTGCTGATTTCTTAGACAAATTAACTGATAGAATGAAGGATTTTATAATTATTGGTGATTTTAACATAAATTGGCTAAATAATAACTTTTTATATAAAAAAGAAATTGAAAGAATCATTACAGAAAACAATTCAAAGCAAATTATCAGTGATCCAACACGAATAACCCGAGATTCAAAAACGATTGTAGATTATGTGATAACAAATTCGGTTTTAGTATCGGCGGAAATAAATACTGATTTAAAGATTTCAGACCATGAAACGATTACAGTAAAAATGAAAATAAAAGAAAATGTGATAAATAATGCGCAAACAAAAACAGTGAAGTTTTTAAAGTACGACCGGCTTAGATTTATAAATTGTGTTGTTCAAAGTCCGTTAAATAATACTTGTTTTTATAACGTTGATGTGAACTGTATGGCAAGTATGTTTTCAAGTGAACTGTTGAGAATTGTTGATAGTTTCGTAAAAATTAAAAGTGTTAATTCAAGGTGTGTGGAATGGTTCAATGAAAGGCTAAGGGCATTAAAAAGTGAAAAAATTATATGCTGCCATAGAGCCTTGCTATCGGGTGAACTCTGTGATTGGGAGATGTATAAATTGAATCGGAATAGATATAAAAAACAAATGGAACTGAGTAAGAGTGCTTTTGTGCGAAACAAACTTCTAAGACAATCTAACCAGAAAGGTATGTGGAGAGTTTTAAAAAGGTATGTGCTTGGAGAAAAGAAAGCTGAAATAGAAGGTGAAATTATATTTAATGGAGTTAAAGTTAAGGACACAAAACTAGTTGCGGACAAATTTAATGAGTACTTTGTCAATAGTGTTAAAGAAATAAATCAGTCAATCCAATTTGTTCAATATGTAAACCGAATCGAAGAATTTACGTGTTGCTTTAAATTTATCCCGGTTAGTGTTTTGGATATACTACAAATAATAAGTGTAATGAAACAAAAAAGGGATTTTAATTTAATGAACCCTAAAGTATTAATAGACGCATTTGAGATTGTCGGTAGTAGATTCACTGAAATAATAAATAAATCTTTAAGTTCTGGATGCTTTCCCAATTCTTGGAAAGAGTCGATGGTGACACCGATCGAAAAG
This sequence comes from Brachypalpus laphriformis, assembly GCA_945910035.1. Lineage (NCBI taxonomy): Eukaryota > Metazoa > Arthropoda > Insecta > Diptera > Syrphidae > Brachypalpus > Brachypalpus laphriformis. The sequence continues at coordinate 18,993,621 of OX246753.1, read as the reverse complement.
GTAAAGTGTTCAAAACGTTGTGAGGACTTTCGGCCGGTAAACGCTTTACCACTATACGAAAAGATCATTGAGAAGATTGTGCAAACGCAGCTACAAGAATATGTTGACCAAAATAACCTCGTCATGGAGAATCAGTTCGGATTCAGAAGGCATCATTCTTGTGAAACTGCGCTAAACTACGTGCTCCTAAATTGGAAAGAGAATCTTGCGGTCGGCGAAACTATAATAGCGGTTTTCTTAGACTTAAAACGGGCTTTTGAGACCATAGACAGAGCTATATTGAAAAATAAGATGCGGCAGTACGGCATTCGTGATGTTGAGCTTCAGTGGTTCGAGTCATACCTTAGTGGAAGAACGCAAAGGACATCTGTGAACGGTACAGTATCGAATCAAATACCAACCTCACTGGGCGTACCACAGGGTTCGGTACTTGGGCCTCTGCTGTTTAATATATACATTAATGATGTGAGCAGAATAACACAACATTGCGAGATAGTGCTGTTTGCTGATGACGCCCTGTTGTATATATCGGGTAAAAATACAGTTCAAATGGAGAGAAACCTACAAGAGGACTTGGATAACATTAGTAACTGGTGTAAGGCAAACAAATTAAAGATGAATGCACAGAAGACGAAAGCCATGATTTTTAAATCGCATTACAACCTAAATTTAAATATTGATGCAGAAATTATAGAACAAGTTAATCAAATGAAATACTTAGGTATCGTTATAGACAGCGAATTAAAATTTGACAGGCATTTAGACTATGTGGTAAAAAAAAGTGTCAAAAAAAGTAAACTTCTTTCGTAGAATTAAAAATAAGTTAGATATAAATGCGTCCATGAGAGTGTACAGTGTCATTATTAAACCACATTTTGAATATTGTTCCACGGTCCTGTTTTTGTTAAATAATAGTGAAATATATAGACTGCAAAAATTGCAAAACAAAGTTATGAGAGCTATATTAAACTGTAATCGTTACACAAGCATTTTAAGTATGTTAAATCGTTTAAATTGGTTAAGTGTTAAGCAAAAAATTGTTTTAGATGTTGTTATGTTTATACAAAAGATAAGGATTTCCCCATCCTTATGCCTATGCCTACGTATTTCCATAATTTAATTCGATATGTTGGTGATGTACAGCCATATAATTTAAGAAGCAATAGCAATATAAGATTGCCAAATTACAGAAGTTCAATAACTCAAAATAGTATTGTATTTAAAGGTTTTCAAATATTCAACACTTTGGCCGAAGACACAAAATTAGAAACAAATGCTTATATTTTTAAACGCGATGCTACTCAATCTGTACAAAATAATTTTTAGATATGATTATAGATAAATGTATTAAAAATAGCACGAAATACTTATATACTTATATGTATGCTAAATAAATGAATAAATACAAATACAAATACAAAACTCACCAAAATAGGAACAACTATACCCATCCTGCCGGATAAAGGCACCTTAGGTATACCAATGGATACTGTCGAGAGTACAAATCTTAGGTGGACAAGTGGATCAACATGTCTAGCGAAAAAACTGGATCTAAAACCTTCTAAGAATTTGATTTCTCTCAATAGATCGCATATCGGCACTACAATAGTTGTCATCATTGGACACTAGCTAATAGGCAAGCATGCTACAAGGCTGAGCCTTTTTGCGAACGACTTTTGTAGAAGCTGCATGGATGAAGAAGCGGAAGAAACTATTCCTCATCTTCTTTGTTTCTGCCCAGCTCTCTTCCATAGAAGGAAGCGTCACCTAGAATCACCCTATTACAATGATATAGGCAACCTGATAGATAATAAGAGCCTCCTACGCTTCATAAGAAGTTCAAAATAGTTTAACGAGAAGGTAGAGAGATTTTCTCCTATGATCCACGTGGTTTCCCAATGAACCTGTTATTGGTCTATGGCGATTCTTAGCTGGCAGCAACTTCAACCTAACCTAACCTAACCTAGGATCTTTATGTAGCCATAATAAGTCATTCCACAAGAAATTCCCAAAAAAATTGTCATTTTTTTCTCTGAGCAGATATAGGTTAAAATAACAAAAAATATAATCTATATAAATAAAAACGAAATGCTGTTCGTTGGTTATCGCATCACTTGAGAACGGCTAGACCGATTTGGCTCATCTTTATTTTTAAATGTTCATAATAGTCTGAATAAGGTTCTTATTGAAAGAAAAATTGAAAAAGTTGGGCGCAAAATTGGAAAAACTGAAAGTGCTTTTTTCAATGGAAAAAAATGTGTGTACCTATGTTTGTGTGCTATGGACTCCGAAACTACATAAGCGATTGAGTTCAAATTTGCAGGCAATCTTTGGCATTAGCTCGAGAGTGTTTCTGTGAACTTTGATCAAAATCGGTTTACTACTTTAGTGCTATCGTACTATGGTACTAAAAAAAATTCTCTTTTTTGTTATTCGCAGCAAAGCACGTCAGGTACCATCGGTCCAGCAGTTTGCCCACTACTTTAGTATTATAGTAATTTAGTACTAAAAATATTTTGATGTATGTATTTAAGGTTGGACCACTTATCCACCGTTGGCCGGCACAAAACTGTTTTCTAATAGACTTAGCCCCAGGCGACTGCCTGGCAGTTGTTGTTCCAGGTGCCTGCCTGACAATTGTTTTTTTTTTTTGTTAGGCGCAGCAACGCTCACCGTGTACCCGCTAGTATTAATTAAATATTAATTGATTCTTTTGCACTTACCTCAGTATTTATTCGCTGTCGTCTATCTAACCAGTAAAGTTGATGAAGATATTTGGGTTCCCAAAACAATTCACTGAAAAAAATTTGGCAAATTGCTTTTTCATTCCCATTCACCTCACTTAATTTATACACAAATTTTCTTTTATTTTTCTTTTTTCCATTTATGTATTGATCAAACTTTCTTTTTTAATTTCACACTTTAAAAAAATAAATTAACTGAAAAGTTTGATTTGCTTTTTATATTTTTTAACGCCCCTCTCTCATTCGCCCGGTAAAAGGAGACCCAACATAGAAACACAATTTTCAATTAAAATTAAAAACTTTTTTTGGCCTTCGCTATATAGGCAAAATATAAAAATGAAACATAAAACGAGGAAATGCAAATATACAAGGATTTAGAAACAAAAAGGACACCGTATTAGCATCTAACACAGTTTACACCGTTATTTACTTTCTCTTCGATACTCTCTCCATTTGTTTTATATACCAAAGTTGTGTTTGGCTTTCAAATCCTTCTTCGTTTGAGCTTCTACTTGTTTTTATTGTACAAATTCTGCAATGTCCCGTATGTATGTATCAGGATGGTGTGCAATAGACAAGGACACACCCACAAAGCCCCCGGGTGGAGACAAACCAAACAAAATAAAAAATATTTATAAAACTCTTTCCAATCGTGCCCTCAAAGCACCACCCTACCGCCGAGGACGAACATGTAGCCGAACAAGTGCGACGGACACGCAATTAATTCTCTTTTTTTTACTTTTTAATGGAATTTGCAATGAATTTCCCGTATTTTTTTTTTTACTCACTTTTTATTTGAATTTAAATTTTGTTTGCTATTTTTATTTTTTATTTTACTGCGGTGTGCGGAAAAGTGAACCACAAAACAAAAGCGACCGACCGATTTTCCATGTGCGATAACTTGGTCACAAAACAATATTTTTCATTTCGGGTTGAGGATATTTTTTGTTTGTTGGTATTTTTTTTTTTTTTTTTGCGTATTATCCTGGCAGGATTATTGTTCATCGTTCATTCACATGGCGACAGCGTTGACGACGACAAAGTACGCGCGGCACGGAAACGCCACCAAGTGGCTGGTGCTGCTGGTACTGGGAGTGGATTGTTGCTCCATTTGTGTGTTTTACTTTTGTCAGGTGGTGGGGCTCAGCATTTAAAATTGTTTCAGAATGATGCCACAGGATCAACAGGATTTTTACTGAGTTGAGTCGTGAGTTTAACCTGGAAAAAGGATTTAAAGTATTTTTTTATAATTAAAATGGGATTTTAGATTTGGAGGGAAAGGTATGTATTTAGGAAGAAGTTAAATGAGTGGAAAATGTTTATAGGGCTTTGGAACGAAATGGAGCCATATTAGATGTCGAACATCATTAAAGGATTTCACTGGTATCGTATTCGAAATCGTTTGTCGAGATACAAGATAACAAGATTTTTGGTATGATACGATATGAATGAGAAGATGGTGAAAGTGGGAGTGACTTTTTGGTGCGGAATTAGTGCAGGATAATGGTAAATGGGCCGCATTTCTTCGAGGATGCTGCAGGCAATGCCATCACCATGCACGGCCGCCAAAATAAAGATGCTGATGAGCCTTTAGGGGACAAAAATGGAAGTGCAAGGCTCAGAAAACTGTTTGCTCCACAGCATTTACAGCCCGTGAAATATTCGATTCAACTTTATTAGCAAGATCGACGCTGTCCTGCATAACATTCTCTTCAATAAGTTGAGAAGACAATTTCAACCTTAATCCCTTTGGATCTATGACTATTTAGTCGGAAGACCGCCGACTGTTGTTGTCAATAGTAAGCTGTCTAATTTCCTTGCAACTCATGCAGGGAGGCTTAAATATTTTTTTAAACGGTTTTTGTAGAAACTGTGTAGACGAAGAAGTGGAAAAAACCATTCACTACTTTCCTTGTATATGTTCAGCTCTCTACCACAAAAGGAAGCTTCACTTCAACGATTTGGGCGACCCAATAAACACAGATATAATATATATATAAGCCTCTTACTCTTTGTAAGAAGCTCAAACTGGTTTTAACAAGTATCTAGGGATCACATGATGCACCTAGTATGACAAAGGGTCTATCTCTGGTCGAAGCGTGTTGGCGTTAGCTAGCAGCGGCTTCAATCTAACCTAACCTAACCAGTGCAGGGGGTTCCACAGGGAATTGTGTTAGGTCCTTTACTTTTTACATTGTTAAACAACGACCATCCATGTATATTGCAACGCATGGGATGCAAGATTAATTGCAACGCATGGGATAACAACTTTGTAGATCTTAATGACTTTTTAAATACAAATAACCTTGAAAACGTTATGCTAATCGGGGACGTCAATGCTCGAATAGGTGATTGTTAAATATGTTCGGATATTACAGAACCCTTGAGTATGGAAATAGTAAGAGAGAGAAACTCAAAAGACCAACTAACAAATAAAAATAGTCGCTTGGTGTTGGAAAGGTGTCAAGCATACAACCTTTTCATATTGAATAGATGCAGTAAACACGATAGAAGTGGTGAATTCACTTTCATAGGAAGCTCAGGAAAATCTGTTATTAATATCAGACTTTCTCAGACAATATGCCCTCGGTCTTAGAATTTCACCTCAACGATACTGCTGAACACTGGTCACTTAAGCTGCCTGTGAACCACCAACTACCGAAGAAAAGATAAGTTTTTTTTAAATAATTGTATCAATAGAGCAGTGTCTAATACATGGCTCTCAAAATCATACAACTACCGGTAGAAGTGGTTTGAGCAGGAGTGCTTTAAAGCAGGAGAACGTTCTTTTAACCTCTTACGAAAAATCGTAATGATCGTTCCCATGACCACAGTAAATCTCTTTTAAAAAATGACTTTACTGCAAATAAAGCCTACAAAAAACTGTTCTTCTTCTTTCTTTTACCAGCGAGGTTATGATCCGAAAATAAGGGATCATAACCCTCCCACTTCACCGCATTTCTACTGATCCGCCTGTGGGGTTCGCCTATTTGACCTCAGAAAATATCAGCAGGCCCGCCGATTTTGTATCACTCGGTTACTGATGCCAATGAAATGCCGATGTCGTCGCATTTGTGTGATCCAGGCGTTTATAGGCATGCCTTTCCTACATCGCGATGTCTTTGGAACGTTCGTTGATATTACCCTTTTAACCGAGTTCAAATGATCTCTTCTTTGAACGTGACAATGCCAGCTGAGCCGGTCGCGCTCTATTTTTTGTACGATGGTTTTCTTGATGTGAAAGCTTCCACGGATCTTCGAATTTCTTATTCGATCAAGCTTTGTCACTCCTGCTGTCATGCGAAGCATCTTCATCTCAGCTGCCATTAATTTACTCTCATACGTTTTGTACATCGTCCAACAGTGTGAACCGTATGTGAGCGCTGGATGCACAACTGCGGTGTAGAGCCTTCCTTTCAACTTAGGTGACATTTTTCCGTCACAGAAGATAGCGGAATGTTCTCGCCACTTCATCCACCCTACGCTTACGCGATGATTGATGTCGTCATCACAAGTTGCTTTGGTATTGATCATAGATCCCAGATATTTGAACTTTTTGCACTTTGGAAGCACTGGTCCATTCAAATAAATGTCTGGAATAGGCCTGAGTGGATCATTGAACGCGCAGCACAAGTACTCTGTCTTTTTTGAACTAATGCGATACCCATTTCCCTCCAGAGCGTCCACTCACACATCAAGTGCTCGTTGCAGGGATATAGGATCCTCACTTATGATGGCTCCATCGTCAGCAAAGCATAACTGATGTAACTTGTCCATGTCCATGATCATCTGTACATAGGTTTCTGGAACCCCTCGATGTCTTAGCGCCACCCATATCAGATCTCGTGGTTGTCTGTCGAATGCCTTTTCAAAGTATAACCCTTATACTTTGGATTGCATCTGTGGTTGATTTACCCGAGACAAACCCGCACTGATCATCAGATAGCCGTATTATTTTTCGCAGTCGGTCACCTTATACCCGCTCAACGATCTTCATGGTGTGAGACATCACTTTGATCGAACGGTAGTTATCACAGTTTCGCGTATCACCCTTCCCTTTGTATACAGGGAGAAGGTAACTTTCCCTCCATTGATTCGGTATCTAATCACCTCTCGCAAATTTGGAGTTGAGAATTCTGAGCCATCTGAACCCGACCTCTCCCATCTTTTTCCAGAACTCAGAGGGCATCTCGTCTGGCCCAACCGCTTTTTGGCTTTTTGGAGTATTTGACCGCCTCACTAATTTCTTCGACTGTAATATCGGGTATTTCTTCACAGTTAGGTGTGGCTCTTGAAAAGTAAAGCCGGGGAAACTGTTCATTTAAAAGTTCTTCACAATACTGCCACCACCTCTGCAGAATTTTGTCATCATCCACAAGAAGCTGGCCATGAGCATTGTTAATGAACTTTGGAGAACGAATCTCCTGAGCATTCCTCTTTCTTTGGGCGGCTATTTTGAAGATGGTTGCGCTCTTGTTCATATTGTGTCTTTGCAGCTCCTGGATAGCCTAGTTTGCATAAGCAACCGGGAAGATATTTTCTCTAGCTCCCGATACAATCCCTCCGCACTCTCTGCTTAAAGCTGGGCGCACTTCTGTTTCGCTTTTTTTGCAACATCGGTATTCCATTTCGAGGCGATCTTTTTCGTCACTATTATTAGAGGGGCACTTTGACCAAGCTTTGAAAGCCGCTTTCTTCTCATTTATCAGCATCTTAGCTTCATCACTCCACCACCATGTTTCTTTGCGTGTTGATTGTGGCCTTTTAAAGCTCATAGTAGTGATTTGACCTTCTTTAAGCAAGTTCGCTGTAGGGAATCCCACATATTTTGTGCTCTGCACTCTTCATCATCAGCTCCGTTGATGGTGTGAAAGAGGTAATTTTTCATTACGAAAACAAAAGCCTCGCCTTTTTCTTTGTCCAGATTGTACCACCTGATTTTCTCAGAGACCCTTGTTTGTTTGCTTTTCTTCGGTGTTTTCATAAAAATTTCTGTTAGCAGGAGACGGTGTTGCCGAGCGATTGCATCTCCTAGGATCACTTTGCAATCTTTTACCCGAGACTTCATGAAACTGGCTACCAAATGGTAGTCAATCTGAGTTTCATCTCCACCAATGCTGAAAGTGATCAGGTGTCGGCTTTGTTTGATGAACATGGTATTTAACACGATAAGACCATGTGATTTGCACATGCTTAGGATGTCTTCACCAGGAAGGTTCCTGGTGCCATATCCTAGTCCTCCATGGCAGTCATAGTCTTCGTTTGATTTCCCGACATGTCCATTCAAATCTCCTTCAACAAACAGAAATTCTTCCTTTGGGATGTTCTTAAGGAGATTATGGAAATCTACCTAAAATGCATCTTTATCTCTCTGATTGCACCCATTTTAAGAAGCATATGCACTGACAATATTCCACACCTCTCCTTGTATTACTAGTTTGAGAGACATCAAACGGTCACTGGACTTCGAAATGCTCAAGACGTTTCCAAGTAGATCTGCCGCAAGGATGATACCGATTCTGTTTCTAGCCTTTTCCGTTCCGTAGTAGAACATCTTGTCATCTTTTGTCCTTATGTCCAAGAAACGCGGATTTCCGGTGTTTTTCCATTTCGTCTCTTGGACACACAAGATATCCACCCGCCTTCTATTCATCATCTCTTCCAGCTCTTAACTTCGACCGGTCATGCTTCCAACGTTCCAAATCGCGACCTTCAAATTGCGTCCAAACTGTTTCATTATTTTGCTAGCCCCCGGAATCCGTACAGCTCTGACCCGAACATTTTTGCTCGGTCCAGGATCAGTACCATGCACAGCAGTGGTAGTGCCTGGCGGGGTAGTGCCTTTCCTTTTTGCAAGTATTGCCATAATGATACAGTTTTGCAATATTACCATATTGCGATGGTGTTTGTTGTTTGACGCGTTCATGCTCCTGTTTTATTATTGTTTGTTTGATCTTTCTTTTATGACACCGACGATCTCCAGTCGTGTCAACCCACGGACTCGCATGCACACTTGTGAGAGGGTTTTCAGGGTAGTATATGTGTCGCTATGCTCACTTGGGTGTTATATTGCCTAGATCTGATTTGTCCCCTTAGTCGCCTTTTACGACAAGCGCTAGTTGTTGGGGGGCGCTGCAGTGATATTCTTAACCCGTCCCTGCACGGGGAAAAGCCTACAAAAAACTATGCAGCACAAAACGAGAAGAATACTTGAAAGCTGGAACAACGGAATTATCGAGCTCAAGAAATAGTTAATGTTTTTGCGAAAAAATTAAGCAGCTTAAAGGATCAGATTTCATCTGTCAAATTCATTTAAATGCTTCGAAGCTAGCCGAGTATTTCAAAGAGCTTTTAAAGCCGAACCCTTCTTCGTACAATATTCATTTCGCAGAATCTTTAATAGTTAATAATATGCTCGATCATGAAATTTCAATAACCGAACTCTAACTGGCTTTTCGTAGCACATCAAACAAAACATCCCCAGGTCCAGATCGTATTTCAAATAAATTCTACAAGAACGCTCCTATAAGTTTCTTAAACCAAATGCTTACAGCTTTTAACTACATATTTGATAATGGAGATGGCCCGCAGTCATTTCAGGATGCTAATGTGTATCCAATATTTAAAAAAGGGAATATCAACTTACCCAGTAACTATAGGCGGTTTTATGAACTCAAATGCAAAAATAATTTCCTCCAATCTCCTAGGTTGTAAAAATTGGTGAATTAATGGAAATAATATCGTCACCGAATCGGGTTTTCGCAAAGGGTATTCGACAATAGATAAAAAATACAAATATTTGGCGCAATAGCTCTTTAAAAAGCCAGGGCCTAGCTTCTCGCAACCACTCATGTTGTGTGCGTTATATTTTCCACACGAATGGAAGGGACCTACAGTTTAATGTCGAATCCGAACGGCGATTTGAGAAGCGATATGGTATACTCATATTAACATCAATAGCACAATACTTTCTGAGGCAAAACAGAAAAAACTATCACCCCTATCGTGGAATCCGACAGATCTGAGTTTCACTTCACCTATTCGTTTCACGCGAACATAAAAACACTATCGTGGAATCCGTCGGATAATCTTCCTTACCGACCACTGTTGTCGATTAGGAAGTTCTGTTGTGACAGCTCGTTTGAAACACATGTGTGCTTTGTGAAAACCCAATTGGGAAACGAAAAATTAATTTTGTGCGAAAATGGATAGCGTTTCATTGGTTTTTCATGAAAGATCATCTTCACACAGGAGGAGGCACTCTCAATTAAGAGCAAACACGGAAAATATAATGGATCTACCAGAAGCAACGTAAGATTTCATACACTAACAACCAAATCCGCAATGAAATAGCTGCGGGTATGAAATGTATGGGGAGATTCGATCCGAACGTTTTCCACGATGCAGTGGAACTCGTTCACATTACCGACACGGGGAACTGTTCGCTTTGCGGATTTGACGATACCGAAATATTTTTTTCGGTGAATAATTCCCCCCGGCGGATTCCACGATAAGGGTGTATATATTTTTTGTCGATTTTAAATCTGCATTCGACTCGATAGATCGTAGCGCATTATTCGTCAAGCTATCGAAAAATGGTATGTCATCAAAAATGATACAAATTCTCAAAAACATGTATAGAAACACACGTCAAAAAGTATGGGATGGTAAGAATATATCAGAATGGTTTAACACAAGAAGTTTGTTTTTTTGGGTGCCACTCTTTTTGATCTATTCATAGACGATATAACAACGTTTCTCCCTGCTGGATTACGAGTCCTTGGTTTGAATATAAAAACCTCTACTCTATGCAGATGATATCGTTCTACTAGCAGAATCTCCTAATAGTTTGCAATTAATGATAAATGCACTAAATAACTACTGCAAGACATGGAACTTAACAGTAAATCTATAAAACGCAAGAATCATGATTGTATGGAAATGATAATCGAAGTTAAGTGCAAATAAAAAATGGTTCTTTGATGGTGTAAAAGTTGAAGTAGTTACGGAATACAAATATCTTGGAATACTAATGAAACCCAACATGAATTGGACCCATCACCTCGAGAATAATTAGAGGCGGCAAAAGGTTTGATTAATGCCTCATGGCAAAGTATTATTAAAAAAAAGGAGATACCAAATTCTGCAAAATTCAAAGTGTTTCAAGCCGCCATACGTTCCGTAATGTGCTGTAGTTGCCAAACATGGGGATATAGGTCATACGAAGAAGTAGAGAAGCTCCAACGCTTCTTCCTTAAAAATAAACTATTTCATCTACCTTCAACAACACCTTATTACGTTCTGCTGCTCGCAACAGGCCTACCCACTGTTTTCATTCACTCCTTCAAACTACAAATCGACTTTGTGTTGAAAGTTCTTAGTTTCACGCCAAACAGGTTTACCCTTGATTTTCACCAAATACATTTTTGAGAGTAAGGTGGAATGGATAAGCGACTGAAGATCTTCTTCGCATCGGTGCGGTGTCGAGCTGAACATCCAATACAGAGATCCTTTTCTGTTAAAACAACAGCTCTATAAAATATTAGAAGCAATAGATATTCATCAACGTAATGGAAATATTCAGCAAGCGATTTCTTCTATTAACAGGGCATTTTATCCTGAGTTATCCTACGACATGGTAAATAACTATTTCAATGATAATTACAACACACGAGCGATATCCCTGATTTATAAAGCTAGGTGTGATATGTCAAATTTAGAAGGCTCTCCATACAAAAAATCGACCACTACTCAATGCAGTCTATGTAATTTGCAAGCGAAAGGAAACAGCTTTCATTTTTTAGCTATTTGCCCAATTTATAAAGAGCTTAGATATACCCACTTCGGCAAACTTTCTTTAACAATGAAAGAAACAAAAATAGTCCTTAGTGGTGAAAATTTTATAATTATTTAGAAGCGGCTTTCGCGTATCGGCACTGTATCATCAGTAACGTTAAATCGTTAACATTGTTTAATGTCGTCAATCAGGCAGACGACCACGTCATACTATTATTTTCTTATAAATATGTACATATTTTTTTATCTTTATCAATATGTTTAATCTTTTAGCAAATATGTTTAACCAAAGAACAAATATATTTAAACAAAAAGCAAATCATTTTAACATTTGGCAACCTCAACTTATAACTCTAAGAAGTTTTGTTCATTTCTCTCAATTTTCGAGAGGCTATTACTAAGGCGTCTCCAACCGGTTATAGAAGAAAATAATCTTATCCCTGACCACCAGTTTGGGTTCAGAAGCAAGCATTCGACGATTGACCAGGTGCATAGAATTACAGAAGTAATCGAGAAAGCATTTGAAGAAAAAAAGATTTGCTCAAGCGTATTTGCAAAACGCCCTGAATAATGTAAATAAATGGACGAGGGACTGCCGGGTCGTCCTCAACGAATCTAAATCTGTTCACGTGAATTTCACTTACAAGAAAACTAATAACTTTCCAATTTTCCTAAACTCGGCCCGAAAACATTTTGCAAACGAGGCCAAACACCTGGGAATGATACTCGACGCAAGGCTGAAATGGAATTCGCACGTGAAAATGAAACGTAAAGAACTCGAAATCAAATATAGAGAAATGTATTGGTTACTCGGAAAACATTCCCAGCTCAGTACTGAGAACAAACTGCTTTTGTACAAGCAAGTCCTAAAGCCGGTGTGGACCTACGGTATACAACTTTGGAGTTGTACCAAGAAAACAATTGCAAATATTTTAAAAGCTTTTCAAAATAAAGTGCTAAGAGAAATTGTCCAAACGCCGTGGTATAGTAGAAACGACGATATCCACAGGTTTCTCGGAATTCCGACAATTGAAGCTGAAACTAGAAGCTTCACGAGAAAGCATAGAAATCGACTAACCGGAAATGTCAACAATACAGTCCTACAAATTTTGGATGAGAGCAGTATATTGACTACAAAAGACGAAACCTTTCGACTTGGCGAGATAAGGATTAACCGCGTCTAGATTGCGGATTATGCAGGATCTTTCAATGGAAAGTAACCTGCCAAACGTTTTTATTTCATGATAGAAAAATTGCTTGATAAGTTAATACTTAGTTTCGATATCTAACAAATTTATATCGATGGGTGGTGTTGTTTAGTCAGTAAGAATCTGACACTACTATGTTATGAGCACACGCTTGCTATTCTCACAGTGTTTATGGAAGATTTTTCACCTACCCTCGGAAAAAATAAAAAAAAAATTCTCCATAAACTTACAGAAAAACTGAAAAACACACCTCCTTCTTCAATAACTGCAACCAAGTTATGGTCCCTGCTGACGTCAGATCATTAGTTTTGGAAAAGATTATTCAATGGGGTTAAGCCTGAGAGCGTAAGGAGGCAATAATCTCAATCTGATCTGATAAAAAGCGAATCATCTTTATTCTGTTGATAACATTTTATATGTAGGTTAGGTTAGGTACGTGGGCTGGCAGGGAGGGACGCTCTCTGTCACAGTCAGGTCAGCGTTGACCCATTGTGATACCCATAGGGGAAAAAGTAATTCCTTACCCATTGAGGTCTAGTGAAAAACCGGCAAAATTTATACAAAACTCAATCACTTACTCACTTTGTTTCTGCATAGAAACCACCCAGATGATTTGATGAAGTTCAGCATCTTTCCTGTCAAAACGCAGGAGAGCTCCACGAGATCCTAGAAGAAATATTTACCAAGGAACTTTTTCCTGGAGTGTTGAATACTCGAACAGTGGCACAGAGAGTGGGTAGTGTCGTCAAAAACTTCCTCGTCGCCACAGCCTCTACAGAGTTCCTCTTCCATCAGAGGTATTTTCTCAAGTGGTACCGCAGAGTGTTGTGCCCCGTGACGGTGCCCATGAGGGTGGAAAGGAATTTCCTATTATTCCGATTAATTCTCTTGGTCCTTGCTTTGTCGAAGGATGGCCATAGCTTCCTGGTGATGGCACAAGTTTCCATGGAGGTCCATCTTTGGTTCCCCTATGGGTATCACAATGGGTCACAGTCAGGTCAGCGTTGGCCCATTGTGATACCCATAGGGGAAAAAGTAATTCCTTACCCATTGAGGCCTAGTGAAAAACCGGCAAAATTTATACAAAACTCAATCACTTACTCACTTTGTTTCTGCATAGAAACCACCCAGATGATTTGATGAAGTTCAGCATCTTTCCTGTCAAAACGCAGGAGAGCTCCACGAGATCCTAGAAGAAATATTTACCAAGGAACTTTTTCCTGGAGTGTTGAATACTCGAACAGTGGCACAGAGAGTGGGTAGTGTCGTCAAAAACTTCCTCGTCGCCACAGCCTCTACAGAGTTCCTCTTCCATCAGAGGTATTTTCTCAAGTGGTACCGCAGAGTGTTGTGCCCCGTGACGGTGCCCATGAGGGTGGAAAGGAATTTCCTATTATTCCGATTAATTCTCTTGGTCCTTGCTTTGTCGAAGGATGGCCATAGCTTCCTGGTGATGGCACAAGTTTCCATGGAGGTCCATCTTTGGTTCCTCTCTTTAATGGCTTTATTCCCTGTAACGAGCTTGAGTGTTCAAGGCGGGATACACACAGGGGTGTCAACTTGTTCTAGTAGGGCTGCTGAGCCGATTCTCGCCAGCTCGTCGGCTTTCTCATTTCCTGGGATACCCTCGTGTCCAGGGACCCAACAGAACGATATCTTGTGCTGTGTTCCAAGAACCCTGAGCTCTTCTCGACAACACTTCACAAGCTTCGATTTAATTTCTATGGCAGTATTCGCTTTTATAGCTGCCTGACTGTAGGTAAGATGGTGATACCTTTTGATGGTATTGCCCTTACCGCAGACTCACGAGCGGCTGTTACCACTGCTAAGACCTCTGCTTGGAAGACGCTGCTATGGTCTGGAAGTCGTATGTATTTCGATATACCTAGGGGATCGGAGAAGATGCCTGATGCTACGCCAGTGCTCATTTTCAACGACCTGTGTTGGTCCACAACCTCGGTACTACTGTTTCTGTGATGAAGACGCCTCTGATTCCAGATCGATCAAAGCCCGTAAGGTTAGAGACCCTCCACTCGGCAACTCTACTCTCATCAAAGCTGTGTCCAGCAAGGTTTTGGTATCTGTCTGTGTGTGAAACGTGTTGATATTGGGACTTGTGGAGGAGTGTGAGCTCTGTAATGATTGGAACTTTGCATCAGTGGGATTTACCGTCGAAACCTGGTATGTGTGACTGGAGTGTTGGTGAATTGGATCGAACTTCGTTGAACGGTGTTGGGTTGTGTTCGTGTGGTAAGAGTTGCGAGAAATGTCGTGCAGTAATGTGTGGTGGCGTTGTTTGCAATAGTAGCAGCACTTTGGGCTGGGAAACCTCTGCCTGAAGTGGCTATATGCAAAACAATTCTCGCATTCCTTCACGGTGTGTATCCGTTGGCCAACATATATTTGCAAAAACATTTTGCAATCCCGCATCGTACGCTGACCGTTATGACACACACAGCTCATATCTCGACTAGGCATATGTCTGGTATAAAAAACTTGTATTACCTCACCTTCGCTCGTACTTGCGGGAGTTGTTTACTGCTCGACCGCTTCCAAAGCTCTGAACTGTGTTCGTAAGAATTCAAAAAATTCTCGCGCCTTCGGTAACTCCTTCTGACTGCCTAGTTTTTCTTACCACAACTGCTGAGTGACTTTCGCGATTTTCTGTAGCATCACGAAAATCATAATTGTGTCCCACTGATTAACCGGAACCCGTAAATTCTCTAGTGAGTGGAAAATTTCCTGCGATGTGTTCAGGATGCGATTGATGTTTGCTGCTAACTCGGTGTTGAATGGGAGCTAACCAAAAAATAAGTTCAGCTGCGTGTTAACTAAGGGTACGTCCATAGTGGTTATAAACCAACTTCTCGCTTTCCAGCCGCTGGTTCACGCAGGTTAAAAATAAAGCCAGCGATGAATGGCCGCGTCCTTAGTGAACCCGCTTCCTGCTTTAATAATCTTTAACCAGCATCTACCAGCTTTTATCGGAATACATTTTTAATTCTTGATGACGCCGGTAACAAGCTTTCAAGCGTGTTTTGTGTGTTTTCTTCGGGAAGAATTCTATTCTGATGGAGGTTACACCAATTCTTCGATATACGATGATCTGTTTTCTTCAGAATGTAGTCAACATATTGTTTTGTAATACGAAAATATTCAAAAAACCTCTCTGGATGAGTTTTGAATTTTGGAAGTAAGTTGTAGTTCCTCACGCGAAGAAAAAACTGGCGACACCGGCGCGATGTTCACTATAACCAGCACCTGCTAGAATCACGCTGGCTAAGCGAGAAGTTGGTTCACTATGGACGTACCTTAACACCCTCTTGTGATCGTAGTACTCTACAAGTGTTTCTCACGCCTTCTGGTAATTAGTTTTGTCGATGGGTAAGTGTTGCAGTTGCCTTTCCGCTTCACCTTCAATGCTGGACTTGAGGTAATGCATTTTTTGGACATCGGAGAGACCGGTGTTGGTGTGCACGAGACTAAGAAACATGTCGTGGAATGACCTCCATGTTTCGTAACCGGCGGAAAAAATGTACAAGTTGATCCTGGAGAGCTTCACCGCGTCCTGGCTATGATTCTCCGGGAGAAAAGCCGACAATGATGATGTAGATTTTTGAAAGCTTTAGGAGCTGATTTGGGCCTCAATTTGTCAATAGCATCCATCACCGCTGTCCTGTAGTCGACGTATGTCTTCAAACTGTCATCATACGCCTGCGCTAACACCTTCTTATCACAGCCTTCCTTAATTTTTCGGCACCTACAATCTCTTCGTTGTACTTTTCAGCAAGTTGCATTTACCTCTCCATAAATATAATTTACTTTCTTCATCTTACTCGCATCAGCCTTACCGGAATTTTCAAAATCTTGCTTAAAACCCGCAAGTAAGTTCAATTGCAAATTCCCACACGATGTCAAACAATCGTTAGAAGTAGAGTGGATATGACCCATCTTGTTCGTCCGAAGTTGCAATAAGTATTTCAAAACTTGACTTTTGTAAGACTGTGAAAAATGTAGGTGTTAACCAAACCCTGACATGAAATGACGTATATGACGCACTGCGGGCATTTCACTTAGCTGAAAGCTGTCTCCCAATAAAGACTAAGCTACTGCTAACGAAAGCCCTGTATAAAAAACGTTTGTGAATAACTTTCTTCACGTCTGATGATTCAGACATCGAGAACATATTGGATTTCTCTAAATGGTGTGCGATCGCATCATCTAATTTGATTGCCAGACAATGTTAATGGTGATCGTTGGTATGCGAACTGACAGTCTAGTTCTAGTCCCCACAATCTGAAATCTGAAATATAGAGATAATCCTTAGGCTAGCGACATTGCAACGATAATAGATTTAGTTACTCTGAAGCCCACACATATACCAAAGCATTAACAAGCCCAGTTGATTACCCTCATCTGTAGCAGAAACTTGCGACCTAATCCCAAAAAAATGCTGCAAATGCAATCTCTCATCAGACCTACCGTATGTGGAATAACATGTTATTGTGTGAGAGCTAAACTCTTTGCTCTTGCATCTCGGTGACTTCGGCTCTAGATTTAAGAATTATCGTTGTCTCACCGTCACCGGTGTCATTTCACAGCATGCTATTGCTTATTCATGTTCTTCTTTGATAGTAAGTTTCATATGATAATTGGTTCAGTCATTTGACTATTGTTTACAATTAAGATACAGTAAGCATAATTTATAAGTTGAAAATTGTATAAATACCCAATAGTTTATCAATAAAAATAAGTCTTAGCAAATCTTTTGTTCTGATTCTATAGCGGCGATATCGCCTCCCCATTCGGCGTGCTGCGCTTTGTACGGCAAAAGTAGGAACCCCCAAGAAACCCACAATTTTAGATGCTTAGATTACATGACGACCCTGTTACACTGGAACTATACACGGACCATTACACTGTATACAGCATTTTCCAAATACTTCTTTAAGAGGAACTACTCAGTACCAAGGGATAGCTACAAAAAGCTAAACTCGGTCCTTCGAACCATGAAATTTTATGGTACGCCGATGTTTGAAATAGGGCAGTGGATCTGGGTCTGAAATCTTCTGTGAGTCAGCCTGAAATATACGCAACCAGCTTTTCAGGGAGAAATATTTATCTGCAACTAGATGTCGACTCGGTGCCAAGCTCTATCCATAGACGCATAAATCTGTCGGGACCACCTTCGAAGTGGTCTTACGTATTAAACTTGATCCAGGCACGCAAATCGCCTTATGAACAACAAAATTGCTGACCTTCTGGTGGAGACTGGTGTCAATTGGGCAAAAATTGGCCACGATTGGAGTACCAGGATACAGACTCTATACAAGTCCAATGAAATTTGGAACGATATTCCAAAAGTACTTATTCTGGTAACCAGAATAAAAGCAGGAACTCTTATGTCATACTTATGAGTTGTTATCGGTAGTGTTATTAGTACATCGATCACTCAGACCTAGTAAAGACTCACGTTTACAGAGTCAAACTATTACCGGACCCTACCTATAGAATTTTGAGCTTTAGCACTTTTTAAAGGATGATAGACATGCTGATGGAGAAGCAAACACCGTTTTGAGTTCAGAAGTGCTCTAGTTTTCCCTTCCATGTCTGAATGCATTAGTTTTCTAATAGGTTCTGAACAATAAAGCTTAGAATAGTCAGAAGATGTATCTGACACCAATTAATCTTTTTGCAAATTTATACCAACTTCTAACACCTACTGCTGCAATTCGATGGTTCTATTTACATATTGGGCGTGGTTCTAATGTTCTACATCTAAACTCTGGGATGAATTTTATTATCCTTACGTCTTTAAGTTGGTCTCAAATATGTAATCCCACTTCTGACATCTCTTGCCGGACGTCCAGTTCTATTACATCTTCGTGAATTTTTTTCTGAAAACAGACAACAGACGTGCTACAGAGATTTCTTAATATTTTTGTCAATGTCATAGTCAAAAAAATGTGTAATATAAAGCTCCATTTTAATGTACCAAAGGGATATCTTTTACTAAAACCAACCTTATACACATACATATTTCTTATCCCCTAATTCCTTAATTCTTCTTTTTAGTCATTGAAAAAGATAATTGGCATACGATTTCAAACAAGATTAACTTACCGCCATAATGGAGCTTCTAAAATGTAAGCAAAGACTAAGTCCGCGAAATTCAGTATGACAAACGGACTACGGTCCTTGCGTATTCTCTGTCTCTTTGTCATTAATCATTGTTAAGCCTATGGGAAGTGTCCCTTTTTCTTTTAGTCTTGAATCAAAATATCATTTTTCATTTTCATCTTCGTTTCATTTTACCAAGTGACACTAAAAGCAAATACAACAAAAACGAAATAAAATAAACTTTTATTATCCTTGCGCGCGGAATGTAATTTGTTTTCTATAAATGTAAAGGATCTACTCTAGAAAAGTTTCCTGACTCACTGGTAAACCTGGCCTCAGATTGGCTGTCTATAGCATTTCCATATTTGAACTTTCACCTGTGGGCGAGGAACGGTATTTGAAGGAGGTCGGTCATCACCGGGCCACGCGAACATTATCAATTATATTTGACAGATGAGCAGATGAGCAGATAGACATTCACAACAGCGACAGGACGACAATCCTCCTCCACCCGGAAACGGATCGACTCTGACAAATTGCTGGGGAATTCAGTTGAATTCCTTTTGCTCGAACAGGCGGATGAGTGATGAATTGATAGTTTAGCAATGTGCGGTTGATGGTTGATGGAATTTTTGTAGATTTTAAGAGAGAAATCCTTGGAGCTAATTTCAAAGATGTACTACTATCTACGAGCGAAATGCGAGTTTCTACTGTCAATCAATCATGTTGAGCGAGGAATCATTTGAGAAGAGGAATATTGAAGGGGAGAAGTGTGCTTATCTGGGAAATACAAATGATGGGATAGGATGTAACTTGAAGTTAATCGAGTGTAAGACTTATTAATCTTTGGAAGCCTGAAGTCTTTGTAGCTTTAAATTATAGAGTTGGACAAGTCATATGAACGAAAGAGAGGGCATTCCCATTGCTTCACTAATAAGTTCATGTTAAGGCATTTAGGTAGATCAACATGACATGGCTAGTCCATTAGGTTGTGACACATTCTTCTTCCTATCAGTGTTTTAGAGATCCATTACATAGCAGTTACTATGTGCAATGTGGTCTGCATTTAACTAGATGTAGTCAAACCAAAACTGTACTATACAGATTTAAATGTACAAGATTGTAGTTCAAATGAGAATGGATTTCAACATTTAACTCTGATTTGGTTTTAGGCTAAAGATTAAAGAAGACTAGAGATTGAATGTTCAAGTTCAGTTTAGAACAGTCTATACTATAGGGTGGAACAGATCTTTGTCCCAATACCTAAATATTTTTACGAATAGGACGAAATATCAACTAAATATCGGTCTTTCAAACTGACAAAAGGTTGATGTGACTATCAGTATATACCTATAGATGCAAATAAACTTAGACCAGAGGAGGCGCATTCATATCACGGGACCTATATTTTTATAAAGCGGAGTATATTTCGGACACCAAGAAGCCAGCTCTGGAAAGCTGAAGGATTTGGATAACAAGATGTAGATTGAACATAAGCTTCAATGAAGTGGAAACTTTTCTATTGTAAATTGTATTGAAAAATATCGAATGACTCGAGCTAACGAGTCTAATCAGTGTACAATTCCTTGTCCGGAAAAAGCAAAATACATTGGAAAAATACTTTAGAAAGGATAAAGATAAACCCGTTGGCATTCTACAAGACTAGTAGTAGAAGATGGGAAGAAAACCTGCAGCCATACTGGAAGTTGAAGGTCATCATCAGACCTATCCTAACATACTCCTATGTGTACATGGGCTGGTTTGCTTCAGAAAAGCCACAAATTGAACGACACTCACATAGATTGAATGATTGACATGCGTAATTATCAGGTTGTAACAAAATTTGTGTGCGATTTCTTAGTAAGAATGTAAGCTTAAAGAATTTGTACATATGCTTGCAAAAGATTGGTCTATAGGGTTTGCATGATTATTTATAGCGTTTGTTCACCTGTAATGATAACATTTCGATGTCATCCTTTAAAAATTATTTGGCAAAACATTTTCAAATGCATTTAAGGCGGCATCTCGAGATCAGAAGTTTTAAAATCGAAAATGTTTTGTTGACTCCACAAGAAAGAGGCTAGGTCTAATTAATAGGGAGGGCAAAACATTTTTCCCGATCAACTTCACATTAGCGACCGCTGTTTTATTGAATAAAAAAATCTCCACGGTTGATTACACTTGCTATCTTCAATCATTGCCAGTACACTTCAGCTGTGGTTCTCCAGATGTGTGACAATAGCTCCAAATGCACTACTTCTTTAGCATTCCACCACGGGCACAACAACATCTTAATGAATGAAGTTCATCTACTCGTACTGGATACTGTCCTGGCTTATATCTTAGATTTTATCCCAAACCTAAAAATAAAAATTTCTTGAAAAGGGGGTTGGGTTCTCTATTGAACAAACTGGATTTCGAACAGGAAGAAACTGTACAGACCACTTGTGTATTCTACAGCTGAATACTGTGCTCCGTCATGCTTTACCATTGTCCATATTCACAAGGTAGATACTCAAATCAACGTTAATACTGTGGCATTCAGTACTGAGTACCACCTCATCTAGTCACCACCTAGTTCAATTTCTGTACACTCCTGGTGAAATACAGAATTTCGACCAGTGGAGAGATTAGATTAAGCCTATTTTCATAACATCGAGACCCAAGATGAGCGGTCTCGTTCTTATCACTGGTGGGTAAGAAGCTTCGTTGTCCTCTCTCTTAAGCAATGAGCATTCGAAAAATCTCATTATTCTAGTGGATATGAATATCGACATTTAACGTGATTTGTCATTGGTAGAAGAGTATAAATCCTTATTCTTTGGTTATGGTTTTGAGTCTTGCATACATAAGCCAACCAGAATCACTAAAACAAAATAACTGTATGACATTTCTCTTCCTTAAGCCCGGAAAACCGCCGAATGAAAAAACGTCTTATAGACCGATTTCGCTTCTTCCAATTATATCCAAGGTATTCGAGAGAATATTGATTAGGCGAATACAGCCGGTAATAGAAGAAAGGCATCTCATTCCGAATCATCAATTCGGATTCAGAAGTAAGCATTCTACAGTTGAACAAGTACATCGAATAACACATGTAATCGAAAAGTCACTTGAAGAAAAAAATATTTGTCCAAGCGTATTCCTTGACGTATCTCAAGCCTTTGACAAGGTCTGGCACGAAGGCTTAAAGTTTAAATTACGACAAGTTCTGCCAGAGCACCTATATAATATTTTGAAGAACTACCTACTACGAATAGACTATTCCGCGTCAAATGTGGAAACGAATATTTAGATTTTAAGGAAATAATGGCTGGGGTGCCGCAAGGAAGCGTTCTTGGTCCAGTCTTGTATCTATTATACACCCGTGATATACCGCAAGTAGAAGGTACTGAGCTAGCTACATTTGCCGACGACACTGCTATCTTGGCAGTAGGTAAAACGGTCGAAGATACTACAGAAAAACTGCAAGAAGCTTTAGATAGAGTAAATGAATGGACAAAGGTTTGGCGAATCGCACTTGACGAGACCAAATCTGTTCATGTAAATTTTACTTATAAGAGAGTTTGCAAACGGTGCTAAGTATCTTGGAATGACACTTGATGCAAAGCTGAAATGGAAAACGCACGTTAAGAAAAAACGCAAAGAACTAGATGATAAATATAGAGAAATGTATTGGTTACTTGGAAAATATTCCAAGCTTAAACTGCTTTTATATAAGCAAGTGCTAAAGCCTGTATGGACATATGGTATACAACTCTGGGGTTGTACCAAAATAAGTAATATTCAAATTTTACAAACTTTTGAAAACAAAGTGCTAAGAGGTATTGTTAATGCGCCATGGTATATCAGAAATAGCGACATCCATAGAGATCTTGGCATTAAAACTATAGAAGACGAAATTCAAACCTACACGAGAAAGCATAGAAGTCGACTAGAAAGTCACGTAAATACTACGCAGTCTACGAAGAACAAAACCTTTAGACTTAGCGCGATAAGTAACCGCGTCTAAACTGCGGAGCCGGCAGGAACTTCTAATGGGAAGGTCCCTGCAAAACGTCCTTACTTCGTGAAATGAAAACTATTTGATAAGTCGAATACTTAGTTGCAGTAAAAATAAAAACAAGTCTGTTTTGTAGGGAGGATTTTTAGTGGGTAAGAATCCCACACTACTATGAGAACGCGCTGTCCGCGCTGTCGATCCTCTTAGTGTCTTGTAGAAGATTTTCACCTACCCTCGGGAAAAAAAAAAAATGTCTCTTCTTTAAATCTGGATGAGCTCGTGCTCGATCTAATATTAACTCTAGTCAATCTAATTCAGTATATAGAATCGATTTTGCTTACCTATGTAAATACCAGATTCATTCAAGAAAGTTGGATGAATATTTATGGTGAAGCCAATCCCTCGACAGCCTTTGAATTATTCTTTCTGTTTTGAATGGTCATGTTGAGATATGCCCAGCTTCTTTAGTAAGGAGGAGTAACAATCCAAAAAAAATTAAAACCAAAAATAAAGTCCGTCTTAAATGTAAAAGGTACCCCAATAACGCCCACATTAGAGAAGCTTATTCAAAGATTTCAAAGTAAATTAAACGTGAAAGTTACTATATCAACAAATTTCATACAGCTAATGGTACGAGTAATTTAAAAAAGGAATGGATTTTAGTAAAAGTGTATCTACAAGCTGTATAATATATTTTGATGTAATTATTGAAAACCCTGTGGAACAGGGACTTTGCTTTGGCGATCCTGTTGGCTATATCCAGTTCGATTCCACCATCGGTCGAGACAATACTCCCAAGACATTGGAAATCCTCTACTCTCTCTACCGATGAGTTAGTTCCAAGGCTGATAATTTTAGTTTTTGCCGCATCAATTTTCAGCCCGACGACACCTGCCTTCCTCTCCACATCTGCTGTCATTTGGTGGAGGTCCATAATTCTGTGAGATAGAGTAAGCACACATCCTCAGCGTAGTCAAGATGTTTCAGTTGAGATGTAAGAGTCCATCGAATTCCTCCGTATCCCGTCGACAAAGCTGCATGAAGCACATCGCTAATCAACAATAGAAATAATATTGGTGAAAGAATACAGCCATGTATTACCCCAGTTTGGATCTCAAATTCCTCAGACAACCTTCCCCTGTGCAGAACGTGACATTTGGAGCCTTCATATGTAGCTTCGATAATAGCAATTAGTTTATCGGGAATGCCTCTCCTGCGTAAGGCACGCCAAATAAACTCCCTGTTGACACTATCGAACGCCTTCTCAAAATCGATGAACAGCAGGTGGAGTGGCGATCGATATTCAACACACTGTTCGATGATAATCCGCAGGGTGTTGATGTGGTCGGCACAGGAGGATCCAGAGCGGAACCTGCATGTTCGGCATCGAGTGTGTCTTCGAGATGTTGCTTGATTCGCTCAAGGATGATTTCAGCTATTATCTTAGCTACAGCAGGCAGCGCGCAGATACCCCTCCAGTTTCCGCACTCCATTAAATTTCCTTTCTTAGGAAGCTTGACGATCATTCCCTTTTTCCACTCGTTAGTAAAGCTCTCAGCTTCCCAAGCTCTATCTATAAGTGGAAGCAGAAGCTCAGCCGATGTTGTGGGCGCTGCTCGTAAGAGCTCTGCTGGAATACCTTCATTTCCTACCGCCTTGTTGGTTTTGAGTGCCTTGATCGCGGTAATGATCTCATCTTTACTGGGAGTCGTGGTGCGTATTCGGGAACTTCTCACCTCGGACATCTCAGTCTGATTTTGGAGCATATCGCTAGCGAATACACGGTTCAAAACCGTAGCAAAATGCTCTTTCCATCTCTTGAGCTGGTCCTCATCCGAAATGAGTAAGGAGCCGGCTTTTCAGTGGGTGTTGGCTGGAGCTCCGACCACCTGTCAGCTCTTTCGTGATTCTGTAGACGGTCCTGCTGTCGCACATCCGTGCAGCTTCTTCTGCTTCTGTAGCCAGGGCGTTGATGTAGTTGCGCTTGTCACGTCGCACGCTACGCTGAACTTCTCTCATCTTCATGCGATGTAGGGACTCTACCTCGCTTCTCCCTGCTGCTGGAGTAGCTGCAACGCGAGCTTTTAGCTGTTTTCGTTCGTCAATCCGTCTCCAGGTATCCTCGGAAAGCCACGCCCTATGTCTTCCCTGCGATCGACCGACAGTTCTTTCAGCACCAGATGTAAAAACATTTTTCACAGCACACCAATGGTCTTGGATGGTTGCGGGCATTGAGCTGCTGATTGCTTCCACACCTTGCGAAAAGTGCTCCCTTAATTGTTGGCGCACTGAGTGATCACTAAGTCTATCGATGTTGAACCTGGGCATTCTTGTGTTGTCGTGGGATCTTCGAACTGCAGCAGTGCGTAGTTGGAGAGTAGCTATCATAAGATGGTGATGACGTACTATCCCCACATCTGCCCCCCACCTGTTTTGGACGTCCAGGAGACTACTTCTAAATCGGCGGCTGATAGCAAAATGGTTAATTTGGTTGGAGGTTGCTTGCCTGTCATTGGAAACCTAGCTGACTTTGTGGCAGGTCTTGTGCTCAAACATGGTGTCACCTATCACAAGGCGGTTGGCGTTGCAGAAAATCCACAAACCTTTCGCCGTTGTCATTATGGTTGCCTAGTCCATGCTTACCGATTACATGTTTGAGCCCTTCATTGTCGTTGTCTACCTTGGCATTCAAATCCCCCATCACTATGACAATGTCTCCATTTGGTGTTGTGTTGAAGACGACGCTTAAGAGATTGTAGATGCTCTCCTTTTCATCCTCAGACGAACTATTCGTTGGGGCGTAACACTGTATGATGGTGACGCGTCATACTCTAGTCCGGAATCTGGCCGTCAAAATCCTATCACCATGAGGCCGCCAGGAAATTAGGCCCTTGCGTGATGTTGTTGTTAGCAGTAGTCCGACTCCATATTCCCGCGGACTTCCGGATGGTCTTCCAGAATAGAGTAGTACAGTGTTACTCGTTGGGGACTGGTACTCGCCCGCTTCTAACCATCTTACTTCACTTACCCCCAAAATGTCCAGTTTGTATCGCATGAATTCGTTTTCCCATTGAAGGAATCTGGCATTGTAAGGACCTTCTCTTCCCGAGTCGAGGAGCGTCTTTACATTCCAGAAACCTATCTTTGTCCGGATACAATAGCCAAAAGTCATCAACATGTGATCATTCCTTATCCGAGGCATAGTGTCGGTTTCTGTAGCGGGCAATATTCGGTAACGCAGGTTGCTGGCCCAAATTACCTAGCCTAGAATCAAGGCCCTAGACAACCCGCACCTACAATTTTCGCTTACACGTATAAGGGTTTATATGCATAGTTGCCCGGGGACTACCACTAGGAGGTAAAGTAAGCACTTCATCACGAACTTGATTGTTGCGCTACTGGCCCAAGCCAAGTTCTGAGCAGTCAGTAGTTTCCCGATCAATCGCAATGCAGGTCCCCAGACCAGTGTTGCTACTAACATAATACCATAACAGATTCCGATTTGAACAATACTCCCTATTTGCGTGCACAAAGATGTTTTGATCGGGAAGTAAAGATGATAATAGCTTTTTCTTTTGACCTATTTTGTCTTTTAAAGTATTTAAAGCAAGTATGATGTTAAATAAAGCCAATTCAGCTATTGGTAATATTGTAGTTATTCAAACTGGTTTCTTAAGAAAATTACGTTTAATATTGCTGAAGTTCTAGCACACGTTTATAACAAAAGTATATACAATGGAATCTTTCGAGATACTTTAAAAATTGCGGAAGTCATACCAGTATTCAAAAAACGAGATAGATCCAAACTCACTAACTTTCATCCAATCTCTCTTCTCTCTGCTTTTTCTAAGATTTTTGAGAAAGTGATCAAGAAAAGAATCATTGCTTTCCTAGAGAAAAGTTCATTCTTCAGCAATAATCAGTATGGTTTTAGAGTTGGTAAATCTATGGAGGATGCGCTCTTAAGCTTTTGTACCCATATTTATAATAGTATGGATAGCTACTGCTTCACTGTTCACAGATATTACCAAGGCGTTTGATACCGTAGACCTTTTTATAAATAAGTTAGAGAAAGCAGGTGTTAGAGGGTTTATGCTTGATTGGTTTGGATCATATCTCAAAGATAGAAAGCAAATGGTTAAGATAAGAGATATTTATAGCGAATGCTTTGCTATTCATGCTGGTGTGCCACAAGGATTAGTATTTGGCCCTATCTTGTTTCTAATATTCATTAATTTCATTTTTAGTCAAAATTTGAAGGGTTAATAAGCTGGCTTTGCAGACGGTATAGCATATATTATACATACTTGGATGTTTCAATTCGAGACTTGGTTGCCGAAGTAAATCATGACTTAGATGTTTTCAGGCATTGGTTTCGTATGTACAAACTAGTAATAAGCGATAAAACGAATATTATGTTCTTTAACTTACCCGCACTTGATCTCCACTTTCCAAATTTAATATTTCATAGTGCAGATTGTTTCAGCTTCTGTCTAAATGCTCAGATTTGTGCCATGTCTAACTACTCACAAACTTGTAATGTTAATACAAAATGCTCATTCAAGTGCTTTGCCATTGAACAGGTCCCTGATTTTGAGTATCTAGGTTTACTCTTTGATAATAAAATGAACTGGCGCTCACATACTTCTTTCCTTAAAAAGTATCTTCTTTCTCCGACACACATGTTATATCATCTAAGACTTTTTGCTCTTGTAACCTTTTAGAAACGTTGTATTAAGGTTTAAGTTAGGTTAGGTAAGTGGGCAGGTGTAGGGGGATAGAAAACCTCCACACCACACTCATGTCAGTATAGACCCATTGTGATACCCATGGGGGGAAAGGAGATAGAAAAGGAAATCCTTTCCTCGTGGAAAAATACCGTCTTTGTAAATATCCTAAAGAAAGAACTAAGTACTCACTGATGAAGTTTGCGATGTAATTTTTTGACCTGTTGGACAACTCTTCTAGATCCTCAAAGAAGTGTTGTCCAAGGATCTTATTAGGCCTGGGCAATGACAGAGAAAGTGGGCGGTGTCCTCGTGAGCCTCCTCGTCGCCGCAGCCTCTACAAGGGCCTTCGCTAGTCACACGTAGCTTTCTCATGTGGTACCGCATGGTATTGTACCCCGTAATGACTCCTATTTGAGTAGAGAGGGATTTTCTATGCCTCAGTATGAGTCTCTTGGTTCTTACTCAAATGCGAGCCACAGCTTCCTCGTGGTGACACAAGTATCTAAAGAGGTCCACCTATTGTTAGCCTCTGTTATGGCTTTGTTTCCTGCTTCGAGCTTAAGGGCGCAAGTCGAGATGTACACCGAGGGGTCGGATTGGTCCGAGCTTAGTGCTGAGCCTCCTCTAGCCAGTTCATCGGCTTTCTCATTCCCTGGTATGCCTTCATGACCAGGGACCAGCAGAGCTTTACTTCGTGCTGTGTTCCAAGAACCTTGAGCTCTTCTCTACAACACTTCACAAGCTTCGATTTTATTTCTATAGCAGATATTGCTTTTATCGCTGCCTGGCTGTCGATGAAAAAGGTGATATCCTCTCGTGGTATTGCCCTCATCGCAGTCTCACGAGCTGCTATTGTAACTGCTAAGACCTCCGCCTGGAAAACGCTGCTGTAGTTCGGAAGCCGAGCTGACATGGAGAGGCCAAGCGTTTCAGAGAAGATGCCTGCGCCTACACCTATTTCCATTTTAGATCCATCGGTGTAAACAGCTAAGGATCGCTCGTTAGGCGTCCTGTCATTTTTCCAGTCTTCCCTGCTCGGATAGGTGCTAGAAAATGGTCTCATGAAGTCTAGGTAAGGCGTTAAGTAGTCTGTATTAGATACACTGCCTAGATACCTCTGCATGATCGTGGTGTGACCCATTGCATTTGGTCTCCAGCTATCTGTTTGGCTTAATCTTACGGCACTATGAGCTGCAGATACTTGTATAAAGATGTCTAGCGGAAGCAGATTGAGAATGGCCTCGAGTCCTGCTGTAGGTGTCGTTCTCATCGCACTGGTTGTGGCGATGCACGCTAGTCTTTGTACTTTTGTGATAGCAGCTAGGTTATTTATTTTGCTGACTGCCTGCCACCATACAAGGCTGCCATACGTTAATATTGGCCTTACTATAGCTGTATACATTCATAGGATTATGTTGGGGCTCGGTCCCCAGTCTTCCCAAATATTCTGTTGCACGAGTAAAAATCTATCGTGGGTTTTTTGACTCTTTCGTTGATGTTTAGTCTCCAGTTCAGTTTCCTATCGAGCACCAGGCCAAGGTATCTCGCACTACCGGAGATACTCAGGGGAGTACCCCTTACGGAAGGAGTTACGAATTGCGGAATTATTCTTTTGTTAGTGAATAGTACTAACTCTGTCTTCTGGGGATTAACCGCCAGCCCACATCTCTCCGTCCAGGAGTCAATGATTTCCAGCGCCCCTTCGATTTGTTCGCTCAGGGTCGGGAGAAATTTACCTGTTGCTAGCAGCACAACATCGTCCGCATATGCAATGGCCTTGACGCCGCTGTTTCTAAGTTTAAGAAGGACTTCGTTCAGGACAATTACCCACAGTAGTGGGGAAATAACCCCTCCTTGAGGGGTGCCTCTTTAGGCATAGACTTCGATCTTAGTACCTCCGAGTTCAACTTTGATATGTCTTTCCTTTAGTATATTGACGATCCATTTTATCACGGAATTGTGAATATTAAGGTTCGTTAGAGTTCTATTGACCGCGTCCGTTTTGACATTGTTAAAGGCTCCTTCAATGTCCAGGAAAACGGCTAGTGTATATTCTTTATTTTTCAGTGATTTTTCTATTGAGCCGACTACACAGTGCAGCGCGGTCTCTACGCTTTTTCCTTTCGTATAAGCGTGCTGCGCTGGGGATATGTCACCTGGGCGTAGTTTACTACGGATGTATATGTCAGCTAGTCTTTAGGACAAAGGAGGTAAGGCTAATTGGCCTAAAGTCCTTCGCTTTACCGGCCTTGGGTATGAAGACCGCTTTGACCTCTTTCCATGATGATTATTTATGGTTTAGTCCAACCGAAGTTACAATATGGACTTGTTTATTGGGGAGGTGCTTATGACAATAAGCTACAACCACTGATTGTAACCCAAAAACACATAATAAGAATTATTTGGAAAAAAGACGACACGAGCATAGTTTCTGCCATTCAAAAATTTTTCCTCTGAAACACCTTGACTTGTACAAAGTCTTAAAAATATTTCTCATAAAAAGTGGATACTTAATGAATCAGAATTCAACTGCTTATATACTTCGCAGTATAAACAGGAATTTGGTTACTGTTCCACCCTACAACACTCATAAATTTCTTAATTTCCTCAGTCGCGCCTAGGTTATTTAACAATTTACCTTAAGAATTCAGAACTATTAGGAAATCCTTTTCATTTAACAGAGATATTAGAAAATGATTGTTTAATTTTGACTTCAAAGAAATAAACATCTAACAAAAGTGATAAGCTGAAATCGGTTTTTAAATATTTATCTTTCATCAATTTGCAGCAATTCTTTATTATTAATATATACTTTGCGTACTATTACCCCACTACTCTCATCACAACAGTCTTTTAAATATTGTTATCTACACTGTATGATACTCGATACATTCGACACCAGTTTTCTTAACTAAAGAATGTATCTACATTATGAAAAACACTTTTAGGAGCTCACTTTAATGTTAATAGGTGAAATGTATTGTACGCTTATATATAAAATAATATTAATAATAGTATTATTGTACTAAACGCTGTGAATTATTTATTATGTAAAAAAATAAATGAATAAATTATAAATAAAATATTCTCGCTTTAGAAGTAAAACTCGCACGCAGGAACTACAATGATTCCCATGTGAGTCATGTAATGATAACATGCGTTGTGTCCTATGTCCAGGAGGTCTAGGTCAACACAGAGATCGGAGTCAAGCTATACAATGTGAAGTAACCCATATAACCTAATCTTTTCTACGCTATATGAAGCAGAAATCTTTGTATTCCGCTTATGGTATCAAATACAACAAATTGTTTCCAATCTCCAGTATGCTCCAGTGTATCTGTGGCTAATTTCACCTTCAAAATCGTGTCAAGTTCATCACTACTTGATGATGCTAAGGTGTATAACCTTCTATTTACGACGAGCAGTACATATTACAATGTCAGATATAATTGCCTAATTTACATGCACAAGCAGAGCCTACAACATCTTTGTCCAACCTCCTTTTGAGGTTTTTAACATGTTCACAATTGAATTAAGCATCAAATTCATCTTCTAATCAAGAAAATTTCTCAGATCTCCACACCCCTACAGCAAACCCCCAAATCACAATTTCCACCTCTAATTCTAATCCTCTCCATCCCACCCTTAATCATGGTGAATTTTTGACACCAATAACCGTCTCCCGTCACTATTTAAATTCCCACTGCACACAAACACCAAAACCAGTGCCTTCATCCCGAAATTTCCATCTAAAAACCTCATAATTACCGCCGCGCCTCATTACTTCCAAGCATTCCGGAACGTGACAACTCCATACGACGGAGGAAGAATACACAGCTGCCCCTGGGGGCATAATCACGTTTTCCCAATTCCCTTGACGAGCGCAAAGAGAACGCAAAATAAAATTCCACCGGAACAAAATGAAGTAATAACAGTTTCTGTCGTTAGCACGAATTCCTCCTGTTTTAGGAATTAGGACCTCTTCACAGAAGAGTAGAGTGACGATTTATATACACCCCCTTCCCCGGGAAAAAGAAACAATTTCTCTTCCTCCGAGCACAGCGCTAGATGCCTTTGACACGTTCAACCAATTTGGCTTCGAGAACCAGCAGCAGCGAATAGGAAGGTCCTTACCTACTCCCACATGCAAATTAAAGCACAAAAATTATGACAAAGAACGAGGACGGTTACGTTTGGCAGCATTCAACTTCAACTGGATGCTCTGGCTAATATCCTTTCAGAGTTTGCCACCACCACCACCAATCACATTCACGTTCCATTATGACGTCTTCAAATAGAGAAAGGACGCGCTCAAATTTATGATGAAATAAAATTGGATGTTTAAGCAGAACGCGCTCGATCCTCGTCGTTGGCTTCGGTCCAAATTTGTACTTAGTGCAGACCACCCGCCACAAAAGAGCCCATTTTCTCCTTTCAAGCCGCTAATTCAATGAAAATCAAGTTTTTGTATGCATTCTCCACCTACAAGATGGCGTTCCCCGCTCCAAAGTTTTCACAGTCTGCAGCAAGGACTTTTCTTCGGAATTACTTTACCACCGTGCACACATTTGTAAATTTTGTATTAGCTGATGGCGGACCACTGGGTACACCCATCCAGCACCACTGCCATCGTCTCTAGGGATACCGTCAAAAAATAAGTGTCAGACATTGTGGATTGCCTTTACACTCTGCCACTCAAGGGAAAAACTAGATGGTGGTAGGCTTCTGTGATCCTTTCTCCCACACAAATGCACTGTACTGCATTTTCATGAATATTTTAGGTTCTCACTGAAAAGTATTTTATTTTGCGAAAGAAAGGCAGAAGAAAACTATTTCGTGAATGGGGATGGATTTAGTGGATTTCACTGTATTGAGTGCTACATGGAGAGTGAGGGGTAATTCAATGAGTTGCTGTTATTTATTTTTTTTTTGAGGAATCCTCTGGCGAATGAAGAGGAAATTATTTATTCAGGAGCACACTTAATCCCATAGAATTCGTTTGGAAATCATCACTGAGTTTGTCAATGCGGCTGGAGAGATAGAAATGGAAGACGTAGAAGTAAACTTTTTTTTTGAAAATAAAAAACGTAATGATGAGTTTGCCAGCATACAGAATGATTTAACAACCAAATTATGCAGCATAATTGAAAAATTATGATCCTTTAGAGAGTGCTTGTCCAAATAACTCGCGGGTAATGATAAATAAAGGATTTAATGAGTCGAGAAGATAGATGGGCTTAAAATGCTACTCGAATTTAACGAGAGACATTTTCTAAAACTATGTTAATGTAGGTCAACTTATGATTGTCGCATAGGTTTGTATCGAACTTTTGAAACTTTGTTCAGGCACAAGATGTTTCGCGAAATTAAACCTAATAATCTGTAGTTTGATCTAAATACGAAAATTGTTCACCCCTCTCTGTAGGGTTTCTGCTGAAAGTGTCGATGTGGCTTCGGATTTGCAATAGAATCTGCACTGTCTCATAAGGAAATGGCAGTTCTTCGATTTAAATTTCTTGGGAATCGCTTTGCTTTGCCTGAGTTCTAGAAGTTCCATGAAGAGTTACGCCCTTCTCCTCGTAGTACTACTCGAACAATGTGTGCGCATTCGGGTTCGTCCTGTCACTCGATATAGGTTATTATTATTACTGCTGGGGAAAATTGATTCACCTTGGTAGTGAGACTTCTAATACAGGTCCATTGCATCGACCTTTTAAGCTTCAGAATAAGTAGTTCCTATAGTGAGGATATATCGCTTAGAAATGTTCATCCCCTAAAGTTAATTTTCTTACGTGCATAGTATGGGGCGTTCCGTTGGAATATTCATATGGTTCAGGTTGTTGCATTTTGCCTGGATAAATGCAGCTTAACTGTTCATATTTTAACATCTTCGAGGATTGGTTCAAGTAACCAGGTCTCTAAGAAATCCACATTCTCTCTATAGCGCTGACTGAGTCTGAGTCTTCAAGATTTCAATATTAAAGGTCCCAATTGCTGGGCAACATGTCGAGGGAATACCGAATTTCCGGTACTCTGGAGGTACTGTCTCGGTTGAAAGTACTACGGAATTTTACGATAAAAACTGAAACACGAAAGCAAGGACTTGCTTCTATAAAAAAAAGACAACGCGCTTGCACACCAAGCAACCTTGATTGTGCCCAAACGTAAACTAAATAAAACAGCTGAAAGCCGACGACCAAATGGATTAAAAACTGAAAATTTTTGTTAATCAATGACTCAGATGAACAAATTTATAAGAAGACAAGCCAATATGAATGTGATTATTGAAAAGCCAAAGTCGACGTAATTAGTCACACCTTAGCCTGCCAAAGGACAACAGCTATACAGCTAGGCCATACAATGTCAGTCCAATACCTAAAATGGTCAAGAAAATGCAACCCACAAAGAAATCCTGGGCAAATATTTGTTATATATAGCTGTAGCTACTAGGTTAGGTTAGGTTAGATTGGCTATCTGCACCACGATGCAGACACACTTAGACCAGTAAAGGTCCACTCAGGGACTAATAAAACCAACCGGAGCTTTTGATGATGCGATGGATGTTCATGACGTCTAAGGACGCCAAATCGCTGAGGTCGTCAAGGAAGGGAGCTCCTAGATGGAGCATTCTTTTGCGTGATAGAGCAGGTCATCTGCATAGAAAGTGAAGAATGGTTTCCTCCTCCTCCTCGTCCCTACAGCTCCTGCAGAAGTCATTGGAAAAGAGGTTGGTCTTGCTAATAGCGTTCAGCTTTAGTAGATGCTTACATGTAGCGAGGGGCATACCAAGGCCTTGTCTATCTGGCAGAATCCTTAGAGTAGTACCCTGTCTAGAGTAGTACCCCGTCTAGCGAGTAGTAACCTGTCTAGCCCTACAGTTTCCTGGAATGTCTCTATGACCTGGCACCCAGCATAAGTGAATATTGAACTGCTCTATCATCTCTGTAAGAGACAAACGCCAGTCTAAGACGGTCTTTGAAGTAAAGGAGCACGATTCCAGGACTTGATAGCCGCTTGACTGTCTGTGAAAATGCTAATATCGCTGATAGATAATACATTACATTTCAGCCAAGACAGGGCTTCCTTAATCGCTATGATTTCCACCTGAAAAACGGTACAATGATCAGGGAGGTGGAACGAGATGCTCAGCTTGAGCTTATCGGAGAAAACACCACAGCCCACCCCACCTTCGGTCTTAGAGCCATCTGTGTAGAAGTCCACCGAATTTCCATCATCAGGGGGAGAGCTATCCCACTCATCCCGTTCAGGGATACTCGTACGGAAGTGCCGGTCAAATCTGAGTTTCGGTGGGGTGTAGTCCGTGTTTTTATGTGTGAAGTTGAGAAGATCAAGGATCGAGGAGTGGCCAATGTGATAACTAGACCACTGAGAGGAGGCTTTAAGACGAATAGCCGCACTGGCAGCAGTCTGTCTGCCGAGGATGTCCAGGGGTAACAGGTTGAACATAATGTTCAGTGCCGCAGAGGGGGTAGTTCTTAGTGCACATGCAAGCGGATCGTTGCACTTTAGCTACCTGAGAGAGGTGAACAGCCCTGTCAAGAGCAGGCCACCAAACGATCTTGCCATAGAGTAGTATAGGCCCGCGACAGACACGTAAAGCCAGCAAGTGATTTCAGGTTTCATACCCCAGCTCCTACCTATAGCCGTTTTACAGGAATAGAGAGCTAGATTGGCTTTCCTTACGCGTTCTAGTAGATTGGCTTTCCAGTTCAGTTTCCTGTCCAGAATAAGACCCAGGTATTTTGCATTAACAGTGAAGGTGAGACTGATGCCATTAATCATAGGAGGGTCTACGAGGGGAACTTTATATTTCCTTGTGAAGAGAACAAGTTCTGTTTTATGAGGGTAAGCCCCCAATCCACAATTGGAGGCCCACCTAGTGAGCCGAGAGAGAGCATATTGGAGGATTTCCTTGAGAATGTCTGAGTGCTTGCCAGACGCAGCAATCGCAATGTCATCAGCATAGGCAATCACTCTACAGCCTGACCGGTCCAAGTCCACTAGTAGCTCATTCACTATAAGATTCCACAGGAGGGGGGACAAAACACCACCATGGGGTGTTCCGCAACAGGCAAGTCTTCTGGCCGAAGCTCCACCCAGCTGTGTGTTGATAATCCTGCGTGTTAGCAATGTAGCTACTAGAAAGTCAACAATTCTTTCTAGTTGGATGACAGTGATATCTGTAGGGTCAAGTTCTAAAGCTCTGTGGGGTGAAGGCGAGCCAGAGTAAAACAATACAGTGAGTGGCCTGTTCATTTCCAACCTGTATTCTAAGACTCTTGCAGTCGAGATTCAAATAAAGTTTGGCGAAAGTCCTACGTTGCCTTCACTGACTCCGCAAAAGGTTCAAAATCCGGAAGTTCTTATGCCAAGGAGACAACAATGTCGTTTCCGACGAAACCAATCATGGGTCTTGGGTTTTATCACAGACTATCTGAGAATGTAAAATTTTCTGGGCTCTCCACAATTGAGTTGTGAGTGTTGTGGGGTGCGCATGCTCAGTGTTATTCTTGGTAACTTTTATTTTCGTAATCTATCAAACCGAACTTCCATTCCGGTTCTTATATTTATTTATTCTTTATTGTTTTGCTTTACTTATCCGCAAAAGCGAAAGTGTATATAGTACAAAACTGCTAATATGCCTTGTACGTGCGGCCATAAAGTCGATAGGTCTGATGAAAAAATTCTGTGTACTGGATGTAAAGAGTTTTTTCACCTTATATGTGCGAATCTACGCCTAAGCGAGCGTGAGTTCATGAAGACGAACAATATACCTCATTTCTATGCATCTTGTAAACGTCACCGAAAAAGATCTCTACGCTCTCCGCTGAGGAGTTTTTTTCGCATTCTTCTCTACACAACGTTCCACCACTGTCACCTTCGCTCGTCACTAAAGAAGTAAGCTGCACTCTTGAGATGTTGTACAACGAAATCATCACTCTCAAGCAAATGCACTCCGACGATATGCTCATTATTAAGGCTCTACAAGCAGAGAATAAATCCCTTCTGAGTAAAGTGAGCCATTTACAACACATATGGTAGTTAATACTATTCAACAGAAACAATTGCATAAATGTGTTGATAATGTCGGAATACCGAATGTGGATAAAGTAAATGCGTTGAATTTTGCTCTCAAGGTACTAACTGAAGGTATGGATAATCCTATTACGAAGGATGATATAAAGTCTTGTTATGTTAAGCCATGGGCGCCGTGGCGTAAGTGGTTAGAGTGTTGGATCGTTACGCATGAGGTTCCAAGTTCGAATCCCAGAAAACACCAGGAAAGTTTCCGGTCCCACCTCTCGCGAGCGTCTGACAAACATCCGAGAGTATTGTTGCCTCGAAAAAGCTTCTCAAATCGCCATTCGGATACGGTACTAAACTGTAGGTCCCTTCCATTCGTGTGACAACACAACATGAGTGGTTGCGAGAAGCTAGGCCCTGGCACTTAAAGAGCTGTTGCGCCAAATATTTATTTTTTTTTTTTATTTTTTATGTTAAGCCATTAACTAAAATGGTGCCTGCACAAAGTTCCAGTAAAATATCCAGGCCACCAACCTTGCTAAGGAAATCGATGGACATTGTCTGCATCAAATTTAAAAAGAAACTGGAATGTAAACAGAAAGTCGTTGCTAATAAACGTAAGAAGAAGCTGTCATCGGATTTATTTGGCGTAGCTGGTAATAAGCCCATATGCATAAATCAAATTTTATCACGCTATAATAGATCTCTGTTTAACAAAGCCAAAAAAATTAAAGTGGATAAAGGGTTTCCATTTTTATGGGTTAGTAATGGAGTAACTTTTATGAGAAAACAAGAAGGATGTAAAGCTTTTAGGATTTGTTCTTCTGAGGATCTCGATAACTTATCTTGACTTTTTCTATTCTTTTCCTTTTTTCTAAGTATATAAATTTAATTGTAAGATGGTACGAATATTACGAATATTAATTGACGATCCTATAAATAGTTTTCTTTCTCCCTTTTGTAAACACGAAAAAGAATTTTATAAAAGTGTTTTTCATTCTATCGAATTTAAAAATAATTTCTTTATTCTTCACCAAAACATCAGAAGCCTTCGAAAAATGTTTGATGCGTTCTTGGTTCATCTGGAATCATTTTTAAATAAGCCAGCCTTAATTTTTCTCCCAGAAATATGGATTTACGAAAATGGAAAGGTATTCTATAGTATACTAAGTTATAAATTATTTTCAAAATGTAACAACTCTTATGCGTCTGGTGGTACTGCAGTCTTTCTCATTGATAGTTTGTTTGACATATGTGAGATTTGTAGCTACGAGCTGACTAGTTCTGATATGCTGAAGGTTTCGTATATACTTGATGAACACAAATTTATGTTCATGGGCCTTTATAGACTTCATGATGTAAGTAAGGAGGTTTTCTTGGAAGAATTATTTTCTCTATGTAGTTAGGAATTTTCTAAGAACTTGTTCATTGTTGGGGACATGAACCTAGATATTTTAAATCATTCTGCGATTTCTGAAAATTACCTCTCGTTAATGTCGGCAAATGTATTTGAGAGATGTATAAATCATTCCACTAGGCTTTCTAGCTCTTCCCAAACCTGTATCGACCATATTTTTGCCACACTGGATCGTAATGCTAATTTTTCTTTGATTAGTACGATATCAGATTTTAAAATAACTGACCACTGCATGACAAGTCTCTTTTTCAAAGGTGCACAAACGGAGTAATCAATTAATCCTAGCCCTAGTACAACACCAAATAAAATTCACTTTGATAGTCTTATTGCACGCTTGATACGAGAAAATTGGGCAGCTGTGTACAGTGAAAATGATCCGTCAAGAGCGTTTGATTTGTTTTGTAAGCATTTAAATGATCACGTTGAGATGTGTTCTATAGTGTCTGTGATACCAGAACAAGAAATATAAAGAGGTTAAAACCGTGGATGTCTAACTTCTTGTTGAATAAAATTCAAAGAAAAAACAAATTACGTCCAAAAGGTAAAAATCAGCCCAATAATGTTCAAATCCGCAAAGCCTATGAGAAACTATCTAAAAAAGTTGCCATTGAGGTTCCTATTTATAAGGAGAGTTTCTACATGGATAAACTTCACAGAGCTAGAGGGGACCTCAAAAAAGAATGGCGCGTTGTGATAGATCTGCTCAGTAAAAATGTCCTTGCTGATGCACCGGCATGCATTAATTATGGGAATAGAGATATAAGTACTTCCGAAGACTTGGTAATGTATTCAACAAGTTTTTTACTGCTGCTGCTAATGCCCTGGCTTATGCTGGCTTCGGTACAATATCTTATAATGCTTGTGCAGAAGAATGTCTCAGCAAGAATAGAGTACAACGTAATAGTTTTTTCTTCTACCTATATCGCCTTCTGAACTACTTAGGACTATCATGACACTAAACAAATCGAACTCATATACTCGAAATAGTTGATCAAATGATTTTTTGAAAAAAATTGCAGCAAATATTGTTGAAGTTTTAGCATATATCTTTAACCAAAGTATCTATAATGGACAACATCGAAGCGCCAGCGTCTTATGTTAAGTTCCTTATTCAAATTGACGCCGAGAAAGTAGCCAATCACCGATGGCAACATCTAGATTTTTATTTTTATTTTTTTTTATAATTTGCGCGCACTCAAAGGGTTATGAATACCTTTAACGTGCTTACACACAGTGCGGGCGTTGGAAAGGATGGATAGAGAGAGAGAGAGAAAGATTTTGGTGTTGTGGTTCTTGAAGCTCAGTTGTTTATGCTTCAGCTATTCTCCGGGGGTGGCGTCCAGATAACTGGGGAGATTTTTGTTACTATTGTCATTGCTTCTGATTCACAGTACTTTTTTCCCGATAATCGATGTCAAGGGCAAATCATCATCAACAGAGCGAACAATTTTTCCAGCCACATGACCAAGCTACTGCCAGTGTTATGCCTTCGCAGTAGTGTTCACACAAGCTTTCGCAAATGATCGGACTGACTTTGTATATTTCATGAGAAATAAACAAATGCTTGCTGACATCAGGATTTGAACCATGAACCATTAGCGTGGCAGTTGACGACGTTACCACTACACCATTGCCACCCCTAAATCTAGATCAATGTTATACCGCCAGACAGCTCTGGCCGACACTCAATAAATTCAGGTCCATCGGACTCTTGAAGCACAAGAGAGGAACCCTCTCAAAAATAACAAATGTCCTCACTGGACACTGAGTCATAGGAAGACATGCCCAAAGATTAGGTATCCCCCATAGTGACTTCTGCAGAAGCTGCAGAGATGAAGAGGTGGAAGAGACCATCAGTCATCTCCTGTGCGCCTGTCCTGCGCTCGCCAACATCAGGAAGGCCGCTCTGGATGAATACGTCTACAATAATCTTAATGATCTCGGCAACGCCTGCACGGCTAAAATGCACGCCTTCATTCAGCGAAGCAAATTATTCCAAGAGTAAGAGGGTGACCCACGCGCCTTACACATCGGTAAGTACATCCTCATCGAGGGCCGATCCTAAACCAACCAACCAAGCAACCATCTATAATGGAACCATCTATAATGGAATCATCTATACTTGGAACAACTCCCGATAGCATGTAAATTGTTGAGGTTATACCTATCTTTAGAAAAGGTGATAGAAAAATATTGGACAACTATAGACCGATATCACTCCTTTCAGTATTTTCCCAAACATTTGAAAAAGTTGTCAAAAGCAGAGTTATGGGTTTTCTTGAAAAAGTTAGTTCTTCAGTTCAGTTCAGGCAGAAATCATGGCGATTAAAGAAGCCCTGTCCTGGCTGAAATGTAATGTATTATCTGTCAGTGATATTAGCATTTTCACTGACAGCCAAGCGGCAATCAAGTCCCTGGAATCGTTCTCCTTCACTTCAAAGGCTGCCTTAAACTGTCGTCTGTCTCTTATGGAGATGACAGAGCAGTTCAACATTCACCTATGCTGGGTGCCGGGCCATAGAGACATTCCAGGTAACTGCAGGGCTGACGACCTCGCCAGACAGGGTACCACTCTAAGGATTTTGCCTGAAAGGCAAGCCCTGGGTATGCCCCTCGCTACATGTAAGTATCTACTAAAGCTGAACGCTATTAGCGCGACCAACCTTATATGGGGAAACGGCTCAACGTGTCACGTTTCGAGACAGATCTGGCCTAGGCTGGATCAAAAACGTAGTGCCGATCTGATCAAGTTAAAGCGTACACAAATCAGCTGCGTTGTCGGTGTTCTCACTGGACACTGTCTTATAGGCCAGCACGCCAAAAGACTTGGCCTCTTCTCCAATGACTTCTGCAGAAGCTGTAGGGACGAGGAGGAGGAGGAAACAATCCTTCACCTCCTATGCACATGTCCAGCCCTGTCGCATAAAAGAATGCTCCATCTAGGGTCCCCCTTCCTTGACGACCTCTGCGATCTGGCGTCCTTGGACGTCATGAGCATCCATCGCTTTGTCAAAAGCTCCGGTTGGTTTTGTTAGTCCCTGAGTGGCCTAATGGTTTGATCCTGGTATCACAAAGGACCTTCGCTGGTCTAAGTGTGTCTACACTCTCGTGTGGACAGCCAACATAACCTAACCTAACCTAGTTCTTCAGTTCCAATCAATAAGGATTTAGAGCTGGTATGTCGACTGAAGATGCGCTTTTGAATTTTTTTAATCATATATATGTTAGTTTTAATAAGAAAAAATATACTGCTGCGTTATATATAGATATTACAAAGCATTCGATACCGTTGATCATGAACTTCTATTGGTCAAATTAGAAAAGGCTAGTTTTAGAGGCTTTATGCTTGATTGGTTTGCTTCTTATCTCAAGAACAGGAGACAAATGGTTAAGATTCGCGGGACTTTCAGTGAATGTCTTTATGTTCGAATAGGTATCCCACAGGGTTCCGTATTGGCACCCATTTTATTTCTGACCATTATAAACTCAATATTTAGCCTGTATTTAGAAAGTAACACAACTGGATTTGCTGATGATATAGGTTGTTCTTATTCTTTTAATTCGGTGCTCGACTTAGTTTCAGACATTAACCACGATTTGGAGGTCTTAAGGCATTAGTTTTGTATGCACAAACTGGTCATCAGCAATAAAACTAAGATTATGGTTTTTAAATTATCCCCACCGGATCTTCTTGTCCCAAATTTTTGTTTATATAGTGCTGATTGTAAACGTCTATATTTTAGTTCCTATACTTATAGTGCTATCAGAATCATGGAAACATATGATGCAAGTATGGGCTGCTCTTCCAAATGCTTCACTGTTGAAAATGTTACTGTCTGTAAATACTTGGGATTAAACTTCGATAGTAAAATTAGCTGGGGTGTTCATACATCTATGCTAAGGAAGTATATATTATCTGCAACGTATATGATGTACCACCTTAGACAAATTTGCTCTCGAAAGCTTTTAGAAACTGTGTACTACGGCTTGGTACATTCGAAGTTGCAGTATGGACTGGTATGTTGGGGTGGCACTTATTCCAATACTTCCTTGATTGTAATTCAGAAACCTATTCTAAGAATCGTTTGGAAGAAACACCGTCGTGAACATAGCTTTTGTCTTTTCTATATTCTTACAAAGTCCTTAACATTTTTTTCTAAAGAAGTGGTTATCTACTCAATCAGAACCTTACTGCATATGAACTTCGCAGTAATGATAGATTTCTGGCTACTACTCCACCTCATAGTTCTCTCATTTTCTTAAATTTCTATACTGCAGTTCCCCCCAGACTATTTAATAGTCTACCAATTGAATTACGGAGTCTCCCGAAACCTTTTACATTCAACAGAGAAATTAAAAAATGGCTGCTTAATTTTGATTTCAACGAAGTCAATAATCTAATCAGGATATCTTTGTAATGGCTGTTTAAATTCCTTTATCTCTTCTTAAAATATTTTATCGCATTTTGTAAACTCTCACCCCGAAACCAACATTTTTTATTTTAAATTGCGCTATGTTTTTTATTTTTCATTTATACAACTTGATACATCCGCCACTAG
Source organism: Brachypalpus laphriformis (assembly GCA_945910035.1). NCBI lineage: Eukaryota > Metazoa > Arthropoda > Insecta > Diptera > Syrphidae > Brachypalpus > Brachypalpus laphriformis. The sequence continues at coordinate 18,950,999 of OX246753.1, read as the reverse complement.
TTTCTCTAACTAAAGGATGGATCTTTCTATTCCTCAATGAATATTAGTATGAAGAACACTTAAATGCTTGCCTTTTAACTGAATATTAGTTTTAGTTAGTTAATTAGAACATTAGTTTTTAAGTCAAAGTTGTTAATTGTTAATGTAAAATAATTGAATGGAATAAAAAAATATTGAATTGAAAAAAAAAGAGGACAGAAACAGCCCTGGAAAGGCCGACAATTACTGCGCGGAGGCATTCACTGCATAGAGAGTTACCTTTCAACTATCCGACAAACTGTTCGTAAGTTATTTTCTGGATGTTTAATTTTATCTATCCACACTGATCGTCGCCTTACTTCAGATCCGGAAATATGTCCTTACCAAACGACTTCTTCACATCTGGTTTACAAACCCGATAGTCTAATTACTCCTTGAACCCACTTCAGCTCTTTTGCATTGCAAAAACATAGAATTACTCTTTGCGCTCATGTGCAATCGTAACATAATTTCATGCCTGACATCACAAATCCTGTCAACAGTGCAGCCCCACCGAATGACACAATTAGGACAGTAAAATAATTTAATCATCCCTTAATTATGATCCTTTACGCAAAACATCCGCCACCATCGTCGCCACAGCCGCCGTCATCGTCAAGAGTGCAATAAATAAAATTTTCCAACGACTCCTTCAACATACGACAATGAATTTCCCCGCTTACAGTGCGGCGACAACGACATTTTGGTGTCAAATTGGCTCCATCATCAAAGTGTGTTAGGGTGGGTTGTGTTACTGTGGCACTCCCATCCTCTGCCGCACCTGTCAAGTCCTTTTAGCGCGTCTTGTTTAAAAAAAGAAGTGAAACGATGTAGAGACATGGTGGAAGGGATATCACCAAGATATGACTTGCGGGAGAATTTTAGAGATTTTATATATTCCATTATAAATTATACACAATTACCGTCGGTGGCAGCCGGGAGATGATTTCTCTCCAAGATGGGTTCTCCTCTTCGCTACTTACTTCAGGCAAGCCGGAGAAAAGGATCCTTTAAGCAATTTCTCTTCCTCAGAATGTTCTTCTTCGCCGAGAAGCACGCAGTTGTAGTAACGGGGTACTTTCCTTCTCTAACTCCTGTTCGTTCAACTGAAGTATCTAGGTCGAGATTTACACCCAGCGGTATTTATTCGCACCTGGGTTGTACACGTGCATAGGTGAAATTAATGTATTTCCATGAATGTGGATTGTATTCTTGGATTATTTATGAATTGAAAAAATGGTTCTAGAGAAATTTGCTTTTAAAGTAATTTAAAACCCGGAAAAGATAAAACGGTGTAGAGTGAGCGTAGAAATTGCATAGGAAATCTGTTTAAATGTATAGTCTCTCCGCAAAAAAGTGAACGTAATTGTAAGGAAAGAGGGTGTCAACGGTGCAGTGGATAATGTGTTTGCTCGTTAACCGATGTGTGCAAGTTCAAGCCCCAGCGGGGAACAGCAATCATCAGCCACCCGAGTATAAAAAGGAAAAAAATGTGCATCAAAATTTTGCCAACCACTGCATCAAGAAAGATTCCTGCCTGCTAGTACAATAGACCGGAGAGTCTGAGTGGTCTGGGATTTATGTTTCCTTCTTATAAAAAAGGCCAGCTTAGTGAAAACTCCTCAGTTTCCATTGGGTAATCTTAAAAGATGTTCCAGTGTCCGGCGCCTTAAAGTTCTCGGGAATATTTTAAAATATAAAAGCAAATATAGTAAAGGCAAATTTACATTACATGTGTAGACATTATTTTCAGACAGAGCATTTAAGTGTATTCGGGGGGAAATGCCTTAATTTTTGTAAGTGGTCTTATCTATCAGGAGTATTTTATTCTATGTGAACTGGAGAAATAAGAAATTTTGACAAGATACTCATCATGACGGACGAAGACCATTTTTAATTCGGTGGATTTGTCTATGAACAGAACACTCATACATGATGTATCGTACAATGGGTATTTACATTCCCAATGAGTGACTGATTGCTGCGGAATAAGTGAAGGAAGATTGGGCACTCTTCTCTAGAATAATTCACTAGTGCCATCACCACCACTGGCCAGCGCTATAGAAGATCTATTATGGACCACAAGGAAAGAGCAGGCAGTTTCAGCATGGCAGCGCTATAGAACATACAGCGAAGGACACAACAGATTAAATTATTTGCAGCTATATCACATTAGGGACATAACCGCCTTTGAGATACGGCTTAAAACGTCTGATGGCAAACAACTAACAAAGGCCTCGTAGGGGCAGCATCTCCCGATAGTTGTTGGTCCGCTAAGTAACGAGAAAGAGCCACTGCAGCCGAAAACCTAGCAGCTGTGTTAGTAAGCCCTACTCCCACCTCCTCGTGGTGCCATCTGGGGATTTCTTCGGAAATTGCTAACGGGAGAGGACGAATGGCGAGCTTCCTGCGCCAAAAAACAGGATAAGTGTCGGTTGGTCTGTGGCCAAGCGAGCCGCAACCGTAAAAACAAATATTGCTCCGAAACGGAAACCAACTCCTCGGATACGAACGGATAATTTGATGATGACCTTTGGCTATCGAACACGGACAACGATCGGATTCTGGAACGTTAAGACCCTCCTGGACTCACTCAAGGAAGGGATTTATAACGCCAGATTCCTCCAATTAGAACGCGAATTCGCACAGTATAAAATAGACATCTTAGGGCTGAGCGAGATAAGATGGTTCGGTGCTGGGGAATTCATCTACCCAACAAAAAGCACTGTCATGCTCTACTCTGGTAAACCAGCTGGAAGTGCACAGAGTTCCGGAGTACGACTCATGCTAACTCCAGCAGCACGTAGTAGCCTCATATCCTGGAAACCCCATAGTGACCGGATATTGACGGCTAGGTTCCAGAGTAGAGTTAGAAAAAATTACCATCATACAGTGTTATGCTCCGACTCTAGACGCGACTGAAGATGAAAATGATGATTTTTATAGCCACTTAGGCGCCGCCTACAACCAAACGCCTAATGGGGATATCGCAATGGTGATGGGAGATCTTAATGCCAAGGTGGATAGGGACAACACCATGCTTAAGCACGTGATGGGAGTTCACAGCGTGAAAGACCGTAATGATAACGGTGAGCGGTTTGTGGACTTCTGCAATACCCACCGCCTAGTCATCGGAGGTACGCTGTTTAAGCATAACACCTGTCACAAAATCAGTTGGGTCTATACTGATAGGCAACGAACATCCAACCAGATCGACCACATTGCGATCAGTCGCCGCTTTAGAAATTGTCTCCTGGACGTCCGAAACAGACGTGGAGCTGACGTCGGACTAGAACGAGATCACCATCTTATGGTAGCTCATTTACGCCTTCGTACTGCATCCGTCAACAGCAACCGCTCAAACCTACTTAACATCACCAGGTTTAATATCGACAGGCTCAAGGTTCCCCAAGTGCGCCAACAGTTCAGGGACCATCTTGCCTTAGAAGCAAAAGCAATCAGCAGCATAGAGAACATGGATGACCACTGGAGTGCTGTGAAAAATGCTTTTGCGACTGGGGCATGCACGTATGTCGGTAAAAAGCAGAAACACCACCGCACATGGCTTTCTAAAGACACCTGGAGACGGATCGATGAGCGTACAGCAATCAAGGCTCGGATTGCAGCGGCCTCAGCAGTAGAGAGAAACGAGCTGAAACCCAATACCGGGCGAAGAAGAAAGAAGTGCAGCGTAGTGTGAGACGTGACAAACGTCAATATGTCAACTCACTGGCCTCAAGGGCTGAAGAAGCAGCGAGTAGGTGCGACAGTAGGACTGTGTATAGCATCACTAAGGAGCTCATCGGTGGTCGAAACTCCAAACAACATCCAGTGAAGAGTCTAAACAGTAATCTTCTGATTTCGGATGAGGATCAGCTCACTAGATGGAGAGAACATTTTGCTACAGTGCTAAATCACATAGACGATGGCGGTATGATCTCGAATTCGAATGAGCAGTTCGAAGCAACAAATTCCCGAATTCGCACCGCACCTCCCAGTAAAACCGAGATAATAACAGCAATCAAGTCCCTCAAGAAGAACAAGGCGGTGGGTATTGATGGCATCCCTGCCGAGCTATTTCAAGCGGCGCCAAATATATAGGCAGATTTGCTGCATCCCCTAATACGGAGTGCTTGGGATAGGGAACAATTTCCAGAGGAGTGGAAAAGGGGGATGATCATTAAACTTTCAAAGAAGGGAAACTTGATGGATTGCGGTAACTGGAGAGGTATATGCGTTCTTCCAGCCGTGGCTGAAATAATAGCTAAAATAATTCTAGAACGAATTAAAGAACATTTAGATTCAACTCTCGATGTCGACCAGGCAGGCTTTCGCGCTGGATCCTCCTGCATCGGCCACATAAACACCTTACGGATCATTATCGAGCAATGCGTTGAGTATAGGTCTCCGCTACATTTAATGTTTATCGACTTCGAGAAAGCTTTCGACAGAATGAATCGAGATGCTATCTGCCTGGCCTTGCGCAGGAGAGGCATCCCAGAAAAACTTATAGCTATTATCAAGGCTACATACGAGGGCGGTAAGTGTCACGTCGTGCACAATGGTAAGGTGTCGGAGGATTTTGAAGTCCAAAGTGGAGTACGTCAAGGGTGCATACTGTCACCACTATTGTTCTTGGTGGTTATCAGCGATGTACTCCGTGCAGCATTGAGGGAAGGCAACTATGGAATTCGTTGGACTATGACATCTTACCTTAAACACCTAGATTACGCTGACGATGTTTGTCTACTTTCACATCGGATAATGGATCTTCATCTGATGGCCCAAAATCTAGAAGCTGAGGTAAACAAAGTGGGGCTTAAAATAAATACAGCCAAAACAAAAGCCCTGAGTACTTCCAATACCCGCGCTCAACTTTACATTGCCGGACAGGAAGTCGAGAAAGTTGATAACTTTCTTTATTTAGGAAGTGTCGTCTCGGCTAATCGCGGTGGCACCAAACTGGATGTGTGCAGCAAAATCGGGAAGGCTAAAGCTGCGTTCGGAATGCTATCTAAAATCTGGAGAAGTAATGTTATCAGCTTAAGAACCAAGCTGCGACTGTTTCGCTTCAACGTAGAATCAGTGCTGCTTTATGGGTGCAGTACTTGGAAGGTGGACACCATTAACACACGCAAGCTGCAAGTCTTCGTAAACAAATGCTTAAGAATCATCTTGAGGATTTTTTGGCCGAACCGCATCTCTAACGAACAACTTTATCTGAGAACGGGCCAAGAACCTATAGGCATTACTATACGAAGAAGAAAGTGGCAATGGATTGGATACACCGTACGGCGCGAAGACAACTCCATTGCGAAATACGCAGGCAGAATAGCGCCCTAGGCAAACGTGGCGCAGAACAGTTGAGGAGGAATCGAGATCTTTAGGAATGAGTTGGAGGCAGCTCAAACGCGTTGCAGAACTTCGAACAAGATGGCGCGTAGGCGTGGTTGATGCCCTATGCCCCCCGAGGGGTTAAAGGATCAAAGTAAGTAAGTGGATTGTGGGCGCCGTGGCGTAAGTGGTTTGTGTGTCGGATCACTACGCATGAGGTTCCAAGTTCGAATCCCAGAAAATACCAAAAAGTTTTTTCACGGTCCCACCTCTCGCGACCGTCTGACAAACATCCGAGAGTATTGTTGTCTAAAAAAGCTTCTCAAATCGCCGTTCGGATTCGGCAGTAAACTGTAGGTCCCTTCCATTCGTGTGGAAAATATAACGCACACAACATGAGTGGTTGCGAGAAGCTAGGCCCTGGCACTTTAAAGAGCTGTTGCGCCAAATATTTGTGTTTGTAAGTAAGTAGTGAAATGATTAAAGTTTTTTTTGTTATTTTGGACATGTTATTATTTTTGTTTGTCTCTACATCCATAAAAGAGAACGCATTTTTTCTGTTTGTCCACGAATAGAGAGTAAGTACGTAACAGTACCTCAACAATATATATATCAATCGATTTGTCGTAAGAAGAGGAATAATTTAGGATACATTTTAGTATCTTGAATCCGTTATTGGGCTCTTAAACCCATTTTATATGCTTTTTTTACTGAAAAAAATTATTTTTCCATGCTTTACACACATATGACTACGAAATGACTAAACAGATTTTAACATGACCTAATTCCTCGATTGGTACATTTCCTACTGAAGAGATTGAGGTATAAATCATTATTCTATGATTCTCATAACAGAAATAATAAGCAAAAATATAATTATTTGAGATATAAAAGTATCACAGATATGCGTGGGTCATTGCAATCAATGGCCCCCCAGTGGAGTGCAAGCATATTCATGTTCATCAAACAAACTATGTACATCGTATAAAAGGAAGTCGCCATCCGAAAACGTGAATGACTGCGATAATCTCGGGAACCACTAAAGGGATTTGGATACAGTTTTTACTGTTATGATCTGCATTTCCCGGGGAAGATTGTATTAAAAATAGCTCTAATTTTCCTTTAATGGAGACTACTGTCAGCAGCCATGCAGCAGAGGCTATCGCTGCAATATTGTGTGTATTTGAGTATATGGGCGCGCTGTTTTGAACTTTAGTATGTGATCTCTTCTGGAGTAAAAATTGCCAATGCCAAATCTAAGACATTTTCAAACCTTCATGCTATTAAGAGATTTGGCAATATACGCGACCATACATATGTACACATAATACATACATACATACATAGAAATATTGTAATATTTTTTCCATTTTATTAAATGAAATTTTTTTGATCGTTGAATTTTTCCACATTTTATAATGTCTTAATAGATTTAAAATAAACTATTAACAGAGTGGCGTAGGTAGTGTATTGCAAGTTGAATACTCATACTTTAAGTCTATTTTCCTACCTTTTAGAAGGTGTTTTTCGAGAAATACTTCACTTAATTATACATGTTTTTCAAATGTAATAAACTATTTAATTGAAACGTGACTGCATATCTGTAGACCGTCCGCCGAATCAGAAGAAGAACGTTGAACATCGTGAAAGGAGTCAAAACCAAAGACGGTACACTACTTTCCAATGAGCTATTGAGATGGAGCGAACACTTTTCAGAATTGCTCAATCCCGAACAAGCCATGTCATCAGGCAGATGATAGACCCATGGTCGAGATTTTGGCGATCAAATCGCTAGAAGTTGGCGAATCTACCGGTTTGGATGAAATCCGGCCAGAAATGCTAAAGGCTTTTGGTAAAGAGTGAGTGCAATGGCTCTCACGTGTCATTAAAGTGGCATGGGAATGCGGTGAAACACCTGGTGATTGGCAAATGGGAGTGATTGTCCCTCTTAGTAAACAAGGGGACAAAAGATTGCGCCAACTACAAGGGTATATTTATTTTAAGTATCCATGGAAAAGTCTTTGCTAAGGTGTTAGAGATACGTGGCAGAGCTTTGGTTGAAGATAGTTTGGGGGATGAACAATGCGTTTTTCGTCCCGGTAGAAGCAGGACCGACCAGTTATACAGTCTCAGAATGATTCTTGAAAAGGCCTGGGAGCATGCTGAACGTGTATACACCTGTTTTGTGTATTTAGCGAAATCATGTGTTAGGCTATGATAAGGGCGATTCGGTATATACATATATGGTTAGGTTAGGTTATGTTGGCTGTCCACACGGGAGTGTAGACACACTTAGACCAGCGAAGGTCCTTTGTGATACCAGGATCAAACCATTAGGCCACTCAGGGACTAACAAAACCAACCGGAGCTTTTGACAAAGCGATGGATGCTCATGACGTCCAAGGACGCCAGATCGCAGAGGTCGTCAAGGAAGGGGGACCCTAGATGGAGCATTCTTTTATGTGACAGGGCTGGACATGTGCATAGAAGGTGAAGGATGGTTTCCTCCTCCTCCTCGTCCCTACAGCTTCTGCAGAAGTCATTGGAGAAGAGGCCAAGTCTTTTGGCGTGCTGGCCTATAAGACAGTGTCCAGTGAGAACACCGACAACGCAGCTGATTTGTGTACGCTTTAACTTGATCAGATCGGCACTACGTTTTTGATCCAGCGTAGGCCAGATCTGTCTCGAAATGTGACACGTTGAGCCGTTTCCCCATAAAAGGTTGGTCGCGCTAATAGCGTTCAGCTTTAGTAGATACTTACATGTAGCGAGGGGCATACCCAGGGCTTGCCTTTCAGGCAAAATCCTTAGAGTGGTACCCTGTCTGGCGAGGTCGTCAGCCCTGCAGTTACCTGGAATGTCTCTATGGCCCGGCACCCAGCATAGGTGAATGTTGAACTGCTCTGTCATCTCCATAAGAGATAGACGACAGTTTAAGGCAGCCTTAGAAGTGAAAGAGAACGATTCCAGGGACTTGATTGCCGCTTGGCTGTCAGTGAAAATGCTAATATCCCTGACAGATAATACATTACATTTCAGCCAGGACAGAGCTTCTTTAATCGCCATGATTTCCGCCTGGAAAACGCTACAATGATCGGGGAGGCGGAAAGAGATGCTCAGATTGAGCTGTTCGGAGAAAACACCACAACCCACCCCACCATCCGTCTTAGATCCATCTGTAAAGAAGTGAACCGAACTAGCATCGACAGGGGGGGAGGTGTCCCATACATCCCGGTTAGGGATGCTCGTACTGAAGTTACGGTCAAATCTCAGTTTCGGCGGGGTGTAGTCCGTGTTTTCGTGTTTGAAGTTGAGAAGATCAAGGATCGAGGAGTGGCCAAAGCGATAGCTAGACCACTGAGAGGAGGCTTTGAAGCGGATGGCCGCACAGGCTGCCATCTGTTTGCCGAAAATATCTAAGGGTAGCAGGTTGAACAAGATGTCCAGTGCCGCGGAGGGAGTAGTTCTAAGTGCACCACTGATGCAGATGCATGCAGATCTTTGCACCTTAGCTAGTTGAGTGAGGTGGACAGCCCTTTCAAGAGCAGGCCACCATACGATCACGCCATATAGTAGTATAGGCCTGATAACGGACACGTATAGCCAATGGGTGATTTGAGGTTTAATACCCCAGCTCCTACCTATAGCCTTTTTACAGGAATAGAGAGCTACATTAGCCTTCTTAACGCGCTCTAGTAGATTGGCCTTCCAGTTTAATTTCCTATCCAAAATAAGACCCAAATATTTTGCGTTTTCAGAGAAGGTGAGACTGGTGCCATTTATCAAGGGAGGGTCTATGAGGGGAACTTTATATTTCCTCGTGAAGAGAACGAGTTCCGTTTTATGGGGGTTAACCCCCAATCCACAATTGGAGGCCCATTTGGTGAGCCGAAGGAGAGCATATTGGAGGATATCCCTGAGAGTGTCCGGGTGTTTACCGGAGGAAGCAATAGCAATGTCATCAGCATAGGCGATCACTCTACAACCTGACGTATCCAGGTCCAACAGTAGTTCATTAACTACCAGGTTCCACAGAAGAGGTGATAAGACTCCACCTTGAGGTGTACCGCAGCGAGCAATTCTTCTGGCCGATGCTCCGCCCAGCTGCGTGTTAATAATCCTGCATGTAAGCAATTGATTGATCAACACTCCGAGCGAGGTATCCACTTTCAGATTTACAAGTGCGTCGGTAATTGCCTTTGGTTTGACATTGTTAAAAGCTCCCTCAATATCAAGGAAAGCCACCATGGTGTATTCTTTGATGCTCAATGATTTTTCGATGATGCGCACAAGCGAATGTAAGGCAGTCTCAACCGATTTGCCTTTGCAGTACGCATGTTGGGACGGCGAGAGCAGAGCTGGGCTAATACTTTGCCGAAGATGGATATCTATTAGCCTTTCTAACGTTTTGAGCAGAAAGGACGATAGACTGATAGGTCGGAGATCCTTTGGTTCCACGTGCGAGCTCTTTCCTGCCTTAGGTATGAATATATACATATATACAAATTATAGAAGCTGTGTTCGGGTAAATGGCGGTAAATCAATACCCTTCATTGTGGGGGTTGGGCAGGGTGCCAAGGGTGCCTTTTGTCACCTCGCCTCTTCATTGTATACATGGACTGCTGCAGTGCAGCTGTGGCAGAGAATGTTGCAAGGAGGTTAAGGATTAGTCATCCTCTCTTTGGAGATGATTTGATCATCCTTGGTCGTTTCTCGGAAGTATTGATTGTTTCCATAACGCCTATTCAGTACAATCTGCATGTTTGTAGAGTCTCAGTGAAGCAGGTGGATACGTTTAAGTATCTCAGGGTCTTATTCACGACTGATGGAAAAAGCAATGTCGAGTTATTTTGTAGAAATGGTCAAACTGGATCAATTTTGAGAGAGTTTGTTCAATCTGTTATAAGGAAGGCTGAACTTACCTATAGTGTTCAAACCTAATTATCGGTTTTTAACTTAGTATATGTTCCAACTCTCACCTACAGTCGCGGATACAAGCTGCTGAAAGAGGTTCCTTCGCGGTGTTGTGTAACACCAGAGTAAGCGAGGCACTCAATGTAGAGCAACTACTTTTTCGAACGGAAGGATTTATGCTTTGACGCTTTCGTCGCGTAGAGCGTATCCCCAGCTGGTTTCCAAGACGTATCATGATTGCCAAACCATCAAGTTAGCAACCCCTCGGTAGGCCTATAAATAGATGGTTAGATCAAGTCCGACATCTCTCTTGGAGTCATCTAGGGATTTATCCAGATGAGTTGGAGTCGACGGCGGAGGTTCAGAAATGATGGAGAGTGCACCTAATTATCCTACCCTGGCGACCCTCATAAAGGATTAGCGGGTGAACTATTTTAATGACAAAACGGAGAGTGCTCTAAAGACGTGTACTTGAAATCGCACATATAAAGACCCTGCGAAGCGGGTACAACCAGCTAGTAATATATATAAAGGGTTTTGTTTACATAATAGTGATATTACGAAGTATTTTCTTGTTTCACACGTGTATAGCATTTATATAACTGTTTCCTCTCTCACGATTAAAATATGCTTGTAGTATGATGTAGTGGTATTGCTTCTGGTTACTCAATGGTAATTTGTTGATCATACGGCACCTAGACTAACCTAACACGTACTCAAAACTGAATGGTAGAAATCAGAACAGAATGCATAGATCACAGCCAATTCTACGACTAGTTCGGATATCACCATTAGAGTAATCATGTCTTGAAACCTAATCTTACCCAAGTGATTAACTACACGAAAAAATAGGAACTTTGTTTTTACTCACATGGTCTCTTAACAAATTAATTGTGCTTAGTATCGCGTGTGGTCGAAATTCAACGGGGGGAAATAAATAAGCAGTGAGAGAAACAACGCATTGTATTTGTTCACATAACTTTTTTTTTTGCAATAGGTAATCTCCCGTGCAGGGAAAGGTGAGCTTCTAAGCTCATATAGCCATGAACGTGATCAAAATGCTTTCAATAATTGATTAAAACATTTTGTATGGGGAAATCATGTGTGTATGTTCACTTTATTTTACCTAACTTAACAGTAACTTACACACACGATTTTTTTTTCTGCACGCCTATGGTACAGTACCGTCCGAATGATATAAGTTTCTTCCTTCTCCTTTTATAATAAATACTAAAAAACTTACGATAAATTTCGTGTTCACGTATTAATATATAAAATTTTTATCAAAATATTACAGTGAGGTGTAAATGATTATGCCTATTGTATGTATAATTGGACTAACAAGGTATGTTCAAAATATGTAGATTTGTAAAGAAATTTAGTGAAATTACAATTCTTGATAAATATGTGACGGTCTGGCAATGCTGTTTACTTACTTACTTACTTATGTCCTTTAACCCCTCGGGGGGCATAGGGCGTCAACCACGCCTGCGCGCCATCGTGTTCGGAGTTCTGCAACGCGTTTGAGCTGCCTCCAACTCATTCCTAAAGAGCTCGATTCCTCCTCAACTGTTCTGCGCCACGTTTGCCTAGGGCGTCCCGCTATTCTGCCTGCCTGGGTAAGCGGATTCCACTGCATGGCGTATTTCGCAATGGAGTTGTCTTCGCGCCGTAGGGTGTGTCCAATCCATTGCCACTTTCTTCTTCGTATAGTAATGCTTATAGGTTCTTGGCCCGTTCTCAGATAAAGTTGTTCGTTGGAGATGCGGTTCGGCCAAAAAATCCTCAAGATGATTCTTAAGCATTTGTTTACGAAGACTTGCAGCTTGCGTGTGTTAATGGTGTCCACCTTCCAGGTACTGCACCCATAAAGCAGTACTGATTCTACGTTGGAGCGGAACAGTCGTAGCTTGGTTCTTAAGCTAATAATATTGCTTCTCCAGATTTTGGACAGCATTCCGAACGCAGCTTTAGCCTTCCCGATTCTGCTGCACACATCCAGTTCGGTGCCACCGCGATTAGCCGAGACGACACTTCCTAAATATAGAAAGTTATCAACTTTCTCGACTTGCTTTCCGGCAATGTTAAGTTGAGCGCGGGTATTGGAAGTACTCAGGGCTTTTGTTTTGGCTGTGTTTATTTTTAGCCCCACTTTGTTTGCCTCAGCTTCTAGATTTTGGGCCATAAAATGAAGATCCATTATCCGATGTGAAAGTAGACAAACATCGTCAGCGTAATCTAGGTGTTTAAGGTAAGATGTCATAGTCCAACGAATTCCAGAATTAGCTTCCGTCAATGCTGCACGGAGTACATCGCTGATAACCACCAAGAACAATAGTGGGGACAGTATGCACCCTTGACGTACTCCACTTTGGACTTCAAAGTCCTCCGACACCTTACCATTGTGCACGACGTGACACTTGCCGCCCTCATATGTAGCCTTGATAATAGCTATAAGCTTTTCTGGAATGCCTCTCCTGCGCAAGGCCAGCCAGATAGCATCTCGATTCAAGCTGTCGAAAGCCTTCTCGAAGTCGATAAACATTAAATGTAGCGGAGACCTATACTCAACGCATTGTTCGATTATGATCCGTAAGGTGTTTATGTGGTCGATGCAGGAGGATCCAGCGCAAAAGCCTGCCTGTTCGACATCGAGAGTTGAATCTAAATGATCTTTAATTCGTTCTAGAATTATTCTAGCTATTATTTTGGCTACAGCTGGAAGAACACATATACCTCTCCAGTTACCGCACTCCATCAAGTTACCCTTCTTTGGAAGCTTAATGATCATCCCCCTTTTCCACTCCTGTGGAAATTGTTCACTATCCCAAGCTCTCCGTATTAGCGGATGCAGCAAATCTGCCGATGTATTTGGCGCCGCTTGAAATAGCTCGGCAGGGATGCCATCAATACCCACCGCTTTGTTTTTCTTGAGGGACTTGATTGCTGTTATTATTTCAGCTTTACTGGGAGGTACGGTGCGAATTCGGGAATTTGTTGCTTCGAACTGCTCATTCGAATTCAAGATCATACCGCCGTCGTCTAAGTGATTTAGCACTGCAGCAAAATGTTCTCTCCATCTAGTGAGCTGATCCTCATCCGAAATCAGAAGGTCACCGTCTAGACTCTTCACTGGATGTTGTTTGGAGTTTCGACCACCAATGAGCTCCTTAGTGATGTTGTAAACAGTCCTACTGTCGCACCTACTCGCTGCTTCTTCAGCCCTTGAGGCCAGTGAGTTGACATGTTGACGCTTGTCACGTCTCACACTACGCTGCACTTCTTTCTTCTTCGCACGGTATTGGGCTTCAAGCTCGGTTCTCTCTACTGCTGGGGCCGCTGCAATCCGAGCCTTGATTGCTGTACGCTCATCGATCCGTCTCCAGGTGTCTGTAGAAAGCCATGTGCGGTGGTGTTTCTGCTTTTTACCGACATAAGTGCGTGCCCCAGTCGCAAAAGCATTTTTCACAGCACTCCAGTGGTCATCCATGTTCTCTATGCTGCTGATTGCTTCTGCTTCTAAGGCAAGATGGTCCCTGAAATGCTGTTTGGCAGCACCTAATTAGCGAACACTGCGGCGCGCTAAAAATTCCCAAATGTCAAACTGGCAGCGAGGAGATATTCAGTCTTTCAGTACATTCGGTTTTCTATCCATTCGATCTCCAACCCTCAAAGCGGTAAGCCAGCCCCAGCATTCGGTTCGGGTAAAAAGTAATACAAGTTAAATAATCTAATAAATAGTAGTAAGAATAAATATTGAATAAGGAAATTGAATTGTGAGAGTAATTCTTTTATTTAGACGCTAAATAAAGGCACGTAGCCAAAAATACTAGAAACTATTCCAGGCGTTATGGCTATTCGTGAAGCGAATGAGTGGCTGTCGATGAGATAGCGATCGAACCATTGCAATATCACTCTTTGCTGTGTTCCTGGTTACTCTGATATTTCAGTAAAATGGAGAGAAGGCGAATTAGGCGACATTAAACAGGACCTCTCGACTACGGAAAGGCGTTACATTTACCTACAGAAACGGCAAAATACAAAGTCTCCATATTAGCACTGGATCCGGCCAATGAAAGATGGCTCAATCTTGACACATGTAACCATACGAGGCAGTAACAAAAAGCTTGCTACGCACAGTGGATCCTAGTGAGAAAAAACTCCCCAAAGAACATGCTCTCCGATTGCTTTGAAAATTGTTTTCTTTAATTCCCTAATACCTACACAAGTGTCACATTACTTACTTTTAATTTACCGATTTCAAGCACATATAAAGGTCCTTAGATATATTTTTTGTGTCGGAAAAAAAAGTACTATGTCTTTGCTGGATCAATATTTTACTAAAATTATACTAATAATTCACGTTTTTCACTTGGAATTACGGCCAATGACCTATATCGTAGCTTTGTGGATGAAGGGAAGGATATACCACTCGATATGCGGCTGCCCATCACTATCCTCAGCAGAAAGTAGTGTTGCGTGAAAATTTTTGTTAAGATTCCTGATCCTCTCCGTCCCTCCATTTCTCTCACCTCGCTCCCCCTTTTCGTCTATACCAATCTCTTTTCTCCATTATCTCCGAACAGCAGTGGGATCGTTAAGCGTTCCTGGAGTGGTTTCCAGCCCAGTGCTTACACCTTTCCAATTGCTCCGAGAGGATAACAAAGCAGGTACTCCCCGGAACCAGAGCCCAATAGACAGTTGGCAACACCACCCACCACCGAGAACGACTGATGAAAGAAATGAGAGAAAGAAGACTAATGACGACGAGGACCGCAATGTTACTGCCCATACCATTACGGGCACACATAATGCACAATACCAAATTATGACGTACAAGAGAGAGAAGAGGACGAAATGATCCAGCAACATCAAACACACAACATTAACATAACATAACAACAAACTACACCACAAATACTAATATTCAACACAACATTAGGCATAATCGACACCGAATGGAATATTAGATCACGTTAGGTTAGGTAAGGTTAAAGGGGTAAGCTGCAACGAATGAGCGCAGCCTGCACTCGGATCTCACACGGGTCCATTGTGCTCCCCTGACGTGGAGTCTCCTGGCGGAAGAACTGCAAAGAGGAAAAGAAAAACAAAATAGCTATAGTTCTATGCTAATGGAACGGCCTCCTCTGAACCACCCTGAAGAACTTATAAATTTCATGATGGTGGTTGGTGACTTTTCAGATAGGTCACCCAGATGGTTGAAGAAATACTCTCCAAGGGCCGTCTTCCTGGTACTGCAGAGACTACGGCATTTGCGTGTCTTCCTCTACGTCTGTATTGCCGCATCCTCTGCAGAGTTCATCTGTACTTAGCCGCATTCTCTTTCGGTGGGCCACCAATAAGTTGTGGCCGGTAATAATAGTTACGAGAAGCGCCAAGTTTTGTCTATTTTGAGTAAGGATGAACTTGGTTTTCATCTTGTCAAGTTTTGTCCAGATGCTTCTGGAGATACCGCATGAAGGGAGCGCTCTCTATCTTTCTTCTTCTTGTCATTTGAAGTCAAGTGCTATATTAGATTTAACAAGTATTAGGGGAGGTAGGACTGGGCTTTGGACCATTGACAGGTCTTGTTCTGATCTTTTTCTTGCCAATTCATCCGCCATCTCGTTCCCTGGAATTCCTTTGTGTCCTGCGACCCACCAGAGTGTTACATGGTGGCTTCGGGTAAGCATGTTAAGCTCCTCGCGGCATCGTTTTATTAACTTTAATTTTATAACCGCGGATCAGATTGCCTTTATAGCAGCTTGGCTATCTATGTAGATATCAATCTTGTTCCTAGTAACAAGTTTCGTGGATTATTCTCGTGCCGCCTCTGCTATCGCTAGGACTTCTGCCCGGAACACACTACTGTGGTTCGGAAGCCTTAGTTATATTGCAATATCAGGTTCCGCTGAGTAGATACCCGAACCCACTCCTTCGTTTGTTTTGGACCCATCAGTGAAGACTGAAATACTATGCGGAGTAATGGCCCCACCATCTTCCCAGTATTCCCTTGATGGGATGACCGTTTTGACGTTTAGGCTGAAGTCGGGGGATGGCGGCAGATAGTCCGTGGTGGTGTCTAGGTGGGCCCATCGTAAGATGCTACGGTGGCCCGTCTGGCCCTTTCTCCAAGGTTAGAGTCTTTTAGGCGTAGGGCACTCATCGTGGCTGATTTCTTAACAAATAAGCCTAGTAGATCACAATAAGTCTAGATCACGTTACACTGACGAAGATGACATCAAACACTAGGTAATGTACCTAGCAGCAAAGTCCCCGAGCTACGGACACCAGGCCAAACGCCAGACGACCAGCACCAACAATGGCCGAGAGCCCACCCTAATCCATGACTTCTTATACGGGGTAGCACGTCATCGTCTCTCGCAATCCCCCAAATCTGCGAGAAGTTCCATCAGAGTAGCTTAGGTTTCGCGTAATTACGATTTTCATCGAAATTAAGTGGGATATTCTCAGCTTTGTTCTTCTCTGGCAAAGTCTTATGCTTAGGCGTTTTTGAAACCGAGAAGTTTTCGATAGTAGACTCCTGGAAAATACTTCTTTGAGGAATTTACAGATATTACCGATTCGGATATCTGGAATTCGGATCTGGAAATTAATGGAAAAATCAAAATGGTTCCAAGAGTAACGAAAATCACCGGCTCATATGGTAACACAGTGAACCTCATCTGGACTAAGTGAATTCAAATGATTACAGATGATAGCCACCTAACCTTACCTAATCTAACCTATTTAAAGTATTCCGGCATATGCTAAAACTAGGACATGTCCTTGTGAATATTAGTTCAATCACGTCTGTTATTATTATTATTAAGGAACCTAAATCGCTGAGCAATCGGGCTCTATGCTTTCAAACAGATGGCAGGTAACCTTTCGTTGGTGCAGTAGTTAGAGAAACTGTAATGTTATTGCTTCCCTTTTATGTTTGGATTGTTGGTGGTTGCTGTTCCCGGCAGGTACTCCAAATTACACGCTTCGGGTAGCAAGCAAACACGCTGCCCAATGCAATACTGCCACCTGTGTGTTTATTTGCAATCCAGACTTTGAGTAAAAACATACCTAGGTACTCTAGAACACCGATACGCATATAAGGCGTCATTAGGGTAATCAGCGGATTGGAATTTAAACGAAGCATCTCGTTTTGCTTAGTACAACTTGAACTCTTGTTAGAGTTTAAGGAATCTGGTGTCCTGGAAATCTTCTACAAGTCGTGCTATTCTTTGGTTCTACTGTATTAATGAATTATAATTCTAAGTCTGAAGCTTTGTTTTCCGAAATACTTCTTAGAAGCTGCGGCAATTGCCGGCCCAACTGAATGACTTAAGAGTACAAAAAAGGATAACGTAATAGTATACCGCTGCACACACAAGAATTTTCTTCAATTTTATAGACACACCACAACAAAGAACAAAGCTAAAATTTACATAAGGAAAACCCGATGGAGGGTGAACGAAGATAAAAGAAAAAAATAAAACGTCAAATTCTTAACATCGAATGCATCCTAATGAAATTCCTTGCATTATCCATGCACAAATATCTCCTTCTAAAGAATTAGGTAGTGGTTTACTCGACATTACGGTGTTTGACTATCACCTTCTGCCAGCCTGCTAGTGGGAGTCAATATGGAATCCACTCAAAGGAGTGCACGAAGAATTTTCACCATTCTCTTTCTCTATCTCCTAGAAAAATGTTTGTGTGTATGTGTGAAATTCCAGAAACAAAGAGGACATATGACAGGTAGAGATAAAGGGCGGAAAGTTTTCAACTCCTTTCTTCAAACCAAAGGAAATTAAATTTCGTTCAATCAAAAAGGACGACGAGAAAAAGAACCTGACGAACTAATGTTTCTTGGAAAAGAAAAAGGAAAAATCCCCCCAAGGATAATAATTCGAATGTAATTCAATTTCCTGTTTTGATCCTTTTACCAGCCATCCAGTACAGCGCTGAAAATGTGTTTTTATTATTTATGAAAACGATCTGAATTTGAAATGAAGGACATATGGGTTAGAGCCATAATACACAAATAAGAAAATAAAAAGAAAGAAAATCAGTTTTTTTTTTTTTGCTTTCTTCGTTTTGTTTTCTTTTCTGTTTGTTGCTGCTTAAAAGGATATAGCTTTGGGATTGAACTGAGTGCCTATTTGTTTTGCTCCAGCTGTGTCCTGTGTGCTGGCGCCCCATTAAATGTCTCATGGTCGAAAAATCCTTCTTCTCTCCTTTTTTTTTGGGTGGAGGGATATGAGAGGAGGAAAAAAGAAAAATAAACGTGAATGGTAATCGCTTGAGTTCACTAAGTAAGATAGATGTCCTTTTAATTTGTTGTTTCCCTAAATGTCGATGTTGGCGATGGTGGTGGCGGCTCTACTGTCCATTTTCCATTTTGTTACATTTCTGTCTGATTTTCGGTTTATTTTTTTTTATTGTTAACTTTTATGGGTGTCCTTATGCATAAATATCCCATTTGAGGGATAGTGAACATAATTTCTTGGCAATAAAAAATGCTTTAGTGTGATGTGAAAATTAAGTACTTGAATAATTTAATTGGAATTCAATTGTTTTTGGCTTTTGTATTTAAGCGGCAGGAATATCCTTTTTTTTTCATTGTGGTTGCATAGGATTAAAAGGGACTTTTATTCATCCTTTTTTTTTTTTTTCTGCTGCGGACAAAATTGTTGAGTAATTATTTTATGGGGAAGGGATAACGTTATTTTCCTTTTTTGGATGCAAAATGGTTGGGGGACTATTAATTTGCCAGAAAGGAAGCACTAATGACTTTGAAATTCGTGCAAATTTGCGGAACCTTAACACATTTTGGGGACACTGTTGATAGATTGAAATTGTTGGGTATTTTGTTATCTCATGTAATCTTTTGCATGTGGTTCCTACAAAACAGGAAGCCATGGGAAGGAAGTTTTGAAAATTGTAGAAAGTCCATTTGATAACCCCAAGGATTCAACATGCATTGTAAACCATAAGCCATTAAACCACATCCTTTGGTCCCCTGCTGGTGGAACTTGTTTGTGTCGTATTGTTGTAGATTAACTACTGTAAGTATGCTCGAATATGTATTCACTGTACAATGCAATAGCATTGCATGAAAATTAAGCAGCATGTTCTTGGACTGCAGTATATTCCGTCTGAAGCATACTACATGCAAAAAGGTATTCATTCCTATATACGTGACGTTATACTAATATTAAATCTCTTGTCCACTTTACTCCGTGCTGCGGACTAAGGACTAAATTTGGACCAAAAGCTTATTTGTAGGCCTATAGAGAATACAAAAAGAGCTCAAGGTTCTTGGAACACAACACAAGGTAATGTCCTGCTGGGTCCCTGGACATGAAGGAATACCAAGCAATGAGTAAGCCATCGAATTAGCAAGAGCATGCTCGATATCTATATCTGAACAAGCAGACTTCTCTCTAAATATCCGGCTTTGCACACTCAAGCTTGAAGCAAGGAAAAAAGTCACAAGAGAAGCGAATACCAGATGGATCTCAATAGAGACTTGTAGAACCACAAGGAAGCTATGGCCCACTTTTAACAAAGCAAGGATCAATTGACTTAAAGGGAAAGACAGCAAACCCCTTTTCATCCTCGTAGGAATTATTATATTACGGGATATAATACTCTGCACAACATAAAGAAATCGCGTCAAACGGAAGAAGACCCTTGCAGAGGCTGCGGTGACAAGGGAGTCTATGAGGACACAACCTACTTTCTGTATCACTACCCAGGCCTTCATAATGCCAGAAATAAATTCCTCGGGAGACACATCTTCCAGGATCTAGAGGGGATTTCCAGCACATCAAATCCATGGGATGGTTTGTAGATAACAACACAGTAAGCCATTGAAAACTGTTTCCATGGATACAGGGTTATAATAGGGAAGGGACAACTTTTTTCTCCCATAGTATCACAATAGGTCTGCACTGACCTGAGTGTGGCGTGGAGGATTCTTGTTCGCCATCGCACTTACCTAATCGAACCTATAGAGGTTTGTAAAGACTATATCAAGCTTAAAGGGAAAGCGAAAAGTCTAGAAGATGTTCTTTTCGAATTGGATCTGCAAACTTCACACTTCCAAGATATGGTTGGGAACATGTGTAACAAGAAACCGAGTTAAAAGCTTTAACACATATAGCTGTGAGGTAACACATATAGCTGTGAGGTAACACATATAGCTATGAGGTCAGCTCTAAATTGTAAAGCAAAGAGGATATCAAATCTATGAAGTTAGCTTCAAATACTGACAGCTGTGGTTAGCCTCCCGGGTGGCCTTCCGTTGTCCTTCGATGTGCATTTTGTCAAATCAGGGAAAACCTCCGGTGGTGCTTTAAGCATCTGGCGTATGATCCTCTGGCGTGAGACTGTAACATTGCGCGCCGGAGCCGGAATGTATACTCTGCAAACGCGAATATAATAGTGGTAGATACATTTTTAGGATCAGTAGATGCCAGACATTTTAGGCAGATATTAATGCAGCACAAACGGTAATTGTAATCTAAACAAGCCTTACTTCTTCTTCCTTTTATTCGCGTGGCCATGATCCGAAAACAAGCGATCACAACCCTCCCACTTCACCGCATTTCTACTGATCCGCCTCTAAACAAGCCTAACTATTTACTAGAAGCCAACCTAGAAGCTTAATGTCAGTCGGATGTGCAACTTTACCTGACTCGCAAGGCAAAAAGTAGAGGAACGGCATCAACAGCGTTGATTCCTGCTGAAGAGGTAACTACAGCCGTGAAAAGTTTAACTAGTCAATTCATAAACAGTGTAACTTTATACGACACGGCATATTAACGGGGGAAAATCAAGCTGCTAACTCAGACAAGCGACATGTTTCCCTATATTTCTGCATGGTCTAAGGTGATACGATGCTAACGATCTCTGCAAAAGTTGTAAGGGCGAAGAGGAAAAAGAAAATAATCTTCACCTATTAGGCACCTGTTCAGCACTATCTGTTCTAAGGAAGAACGTAAGAGTAAAATACTTCTCAGAAGATCTATGTGATCTGTCAAAAATAGACATTTTAAATATTTTTAGCTTTATGTTAAAAACTGACTAGTACAACATCAAAACTTGCATTTCACCCCCTCCTTCTTCCACAAATGCCTGGTCTTCAGGAGAGTCATCACGAGCAAAACATCATGAAGATAATACAGATGAATCTAAACCACTGTTAGACAGATTAAGACCTTCTGATACAATCGGCTGAGGAAAAGGGAGCGGAAATCATATTGATTAGCGAACCTTACATAAATCTAGACAGCAACGTTTGCATTGGTGACAAAACTAAACAAACTGCAAATTGGATATGTGGAAGACATACTTTACAAGAAACTTATGAACAGGTAGATGGCTTTGTACAGGCAAAAAAAAAAATGGTATTAACTTCTACAGCTGCTATGCTCGACCAAGCTAGACGATGAATGATTACCAGGTAATGCTAGATAACCTAATGGCCAATTCACGCGGCAGAACTCCAGTGGTCATAGGCGGTGACTTCAACGCGTGGGCAACAGAGTCGGGTAGCAGGCTCACCAATGCCAGAGGCGTACTCTACTAGAAGTCTTTGCTAGAAATAGTGCGCACAAGTAAATATCGCCAAGCAGGTATGGAGTCAATCATTTACATAACCTTCTCCTGCGCAACGCCAAATGGAGGCTCAGCGAGGAATATACACATAGCGACCACCAGGCTATATTATTTGATATTAAGGAAACTTATCCAATCTTCCAATGCCCAAAATGGAAAGACAAAGTCTTCGACAAATATATCTTCGAGGAAATGATGGGCACCGACACCATAACTCACAGCGGAACGGCGGAGATCCTCTCGTTCCAACTCACGCGCATTATCACAACAGCGTGCGATGCAGCAATGTCCAAACGAACAGCGAGTAGACCGAGGAGATAAAAACACTTAGGGTAAGGTGTCTACAAGCCCGACGCAGAGTCCAACGATCGAGAGGAAGAGTCGAATTACGAGACGGTATTTAAGAAAGGCGATCAAAGAGAGTAAAACAATATGTCTTAAACGACTCTGTAATGAAGCAGACATACACTTTTGTGGTATGGCGTACAGGATGGTGATAACAAAGCTGAAAGACAAATAACTTGCCCAGCTATGTTGAGGTCCGTAATAGAGCACATATTCCCCTATAGACCATCTACTTTGTGTGATATAATCAGATAGACCAATCCGTGCTATTACGCGGGAGGAGTTACTCGATGTATGCAGGAAGGTAGGAAGCAACAAAGCACCTAAACCAGATGCCATCCCCAATAAGGCAGTGAAAGTGGCTGTTCAAAAGAGGCCGGACCTTTTTTTAGCCACGATGCAAAAGTGTATAGAGAAAGAAGCTTTTCCTGTGCCATGGAAGCTTTAACATTTGGTACTGCTATCAAAAAGGAAACAAACCACCTGGGTACGATCGTCATATCGCCCTAAATGCTTACTCGAAACTCTGGGAAAGATACTTGAACGAATAGCATACAACAGAGACTGCTCGTGGTAGCAGAGGAGAAAGAGCACTGTCAAACCATCAGTTCGGATGTAGAAAATCGCGTTCTACCATTGATGCTATAAAATTGGGAGTTGACACAGCAACTGAAGTGATCCAAGGAGAAAGGTGCCGAGGGGGACAAAGAAATACTGTGCAGTAATGACTGCGGACATAAAAGGTGTATTTAACTCGCAAATTAGTCGTTCATAAGGAGATCGCAGCCCAAATGGATACTCCATACAACCTATTGAGGATAGGTTCAAACTACTTCACCAACAGGAAGGAAGTTGAGGTACCAAAACGACGAGAGGGTAAAGTACTACAATGTTACGGCAAGAGTCCCGCAAGGATCGGTACTAGGCCCTCTCTTATGGAATACCATGTACGATGGAGACCTGCGACTAGCATTGCCACAAAGAGTTCAGACAATCGGGTTCGCTGACGACATCGCCCTAGTCATCGCGGCTAAACACATCTACGCAATAGAATCATAAACAAATGA
Organism: Brachypalpus laphriformis; assembly: GCA_945910035.1. Taxonomy (NCBI): domain Eukaryota; kingdom Metazoa; phylum Arthropoda; class Insecta; order Diptera; family Syrphidae; genus Brachypalpus; species Brachypalpus laphriformis. The sequence continues at coordinate 18,927,699 of OX246753.1, read as the reverse complement.
AGCAAGCGGAAATTTAAAGACTGGCTAGGATCCGCCGGCTTAGAATTAATAGACTACAAAAATTATGCTGTTCTTATAACAAGTTGAAAAACTGCTGAATATGCGAATATTCGAGTCGGAATTCAGACTATAAGAACCAAGGAAGCAGTCAAATATTTAGGAGTAATGCTCGACAACATGTTAAGTTTTAAAATACTCGAGAAAGAAGTCTTCACTACTGCAGACAGCCCTTTCTCGAATACTGCCAAACATCGGTGGACCTGGATTTGCTAGACGTATTCTAGTATCCAGAGTGGTTAGCTTGGTAAGCGACGATAGAAATACGGAGAAAACTATCGTCAACATACGAATACAGGCTACGCGCAATAAGAACAAGCAGCGGCTTCCGAACAATATCGAACGAAGCAGCCTGTGTCATAGCCGAAATGATCCGCATCGACATCCTCGCAAATTAGATGGTAAGGATCTACGAAAGGAGTACCTCGAGTGATCAAGAAGCAGGTATTGTCAAGAGAATAAAGGAGGAGGAGAGGGCAACATCACTAGTTATGTGGCATGGCAGGTGGGATAACAGTACAAAAGGCATATGGACCTGCAAGCTGATCCCCACGATTGAAGTCTGGACCTTACGCAGTTCCTATTGGGTCACGGCGGCTACTGAGGAAGATATAGATACAGAGTATGCAATATTTCATTGCAATCGCTTCACGGAATGGAGAAATAACCTGCCAAGCGCACCATTTCTTATAGACCAAATGCTGCGGTCAGGGGAGAATTGGCTGGAAATTTGTACACTCTTAACGAATGTGGAAAAAGAGCTGCGGATAATTGAGGAGCAAGGAGACCATTAATTGCTAACCAGTCCCGCGAAGTAATACCTTACGGCAATCCCGCGGGGAGAGTGATAGAAGTGTACAAGGCTACTAGTATCTTTGGATGATTAGCACATCCGTTGGCGCAACCAAAAAACAAAAAACCCGTCCTTCTTTCGGAAGAAACCCAACGCTGTCTTTAACAACACTGGAACCAACCTTCGATTCTATCAGTTACCCTCCACCTTCTATGTCTGTATAACAATCATCTACCTACATATACTTGGATAAGTTCAATAGTACTAGGGGTTCGATTGCATCAGTCGCCCCTAATACTCTTACACACCCTACTACCTCCACGGTCCACCTAGACAATTAGGTTTCGATTGAATCAGTCATCATACTTAGTCACATCACACAAATTGAGATCTCTTAGTTAAAATGACATAATAGTAATAGAAGTCGGACTGCATCAGTCACCCCTAATACTCTATGCACCCTACTACCCTCATGACCTATCTAGACAATTAGAATTCGAGTGAATCATTCACCCTACTCAGCCATATCAGGTACATCGAGATCTTTCAGTCCTCATCCAACACGATATTTTTTTAGGTTCCCTTAGATACCCGGTAACCGCTGTCTCTTTAACATGAGGTATCACAATAGACCCAACATTGGTCTAATGAATCAACCATTCAACATAGACGATGATAATCAAAATTTCCGTCCACCTGAACAAAACGAAGTGAGGATAGGTATATCCAAGCTAAAATCGAACAAGGCTGCTGGACCTGACGGCTTACCGGCCGAACTTTTCAAGGCAGCTGGGGATGAATTGGTAGAGTGCATACGCCAACTCATTTCTAAGATTTGGTCAGAAGAGTGTATGCCTGATGAATGGAATCTCAGCATCGTTTGCCCGATCCACAAGAAAGGAGACCCCCTCAACTGCGCCAATTATAGAGGCATCAGTCTCCTCAACATCGCATACAAGATCTTTTCTGCGATATTGTGTGAACGCCTGAAACCTTTTATCAACAGCCTGATTGGACCCTATCAGTGCGGTTTCAGGCCAGGAAAGTCCATCATCGATCAAATCTTCACACTTCGGCAGATCCTGGAGAAAACCCAAGAATTCCAAATCGATACTCACCACCTCTTTATCGATTTTAAGGCCGCCTATGACAGCATCTATAGAGAAGAGCTTTATAGAGCCATGTCTAGTTTTGACATCCCTGCCAAACTTGTCCGTCTGTGCAGGCTGACGATGGCGAACGCTCGCTGCTCCATCAAGGTCGGTAATGAACTCACCGAGACCTTTGATGTCAAAAAAGGCTTTAGACAAGGTGACGCGCTGTCATGTTACTTCTTCAATATTGTGCGGAACTCACAAGCCAACACCGGAGGCACAATCTATTACAAGTCTATACAACTGCTTGCATACGCCGACGATATAGACATTATCGAAAGAACTCAGCGGGCTGTCACCGGTGCGTTTGCAAGCATTGAGGCGGAAGCGGCCAAAATGGGTTTAGCGATAAACGAGGGCAAAACCAAGTTTATGCTGTCAACAAGAAGGGAAAGCCAACACCGACGAATTGGACAAAACGTCACAGTGGGCAGCTATAACTTCGAGGTAGTAAGGAACTTTGTCTACCTTGGCTCTGCTATTAATTCTACAAACAACATCAGCGCAGAAATCAAGCAAAGAATAACTCTCGCCAATCGCTGTTTTTTTGGGCTTATAAGGCAATTCAACAGTAAAGCCCTATCTCGAACAACTAAGGAGACTCTATATAAGACCTTGATCATCCCAGTCCTGCTTTACGGCACTGAAACATGGACTTTATTAAAAGAGGATGAAGATATCCTTGGTCGCTTCGAGAGAAAAATTCTTCGTAAGATTTTCGGTCCCATTTGCGTTGACGGGTTTTGGAGGAGAAGATTCTATCACGAACTATACGAGCTGTACAGCGACATCGACCTAGTCAAAAAACTGCGTATTGGTCGTCCGAGACGGCTAGGACATGTAGAGCGAATGGACACCAACGTTCCGGCCCGCAGAGTCTTCGAATCTAACCCCGAGGGACGACGCAGTAGAGGGAATCATCGCCGTAGGTGGCGCGCACAATTTCAAGGGGACCTCGACCAACTTGGAGTGCGCAACTGGAGGCAATTAGCTAAAGACCGAGCTAAATGGAGAGGCTTGTTGGTTGAGGCCCAGGTTCACCCCGAACTGTAGCGCCACCTAAGTAAGTAAGTAACATTGGTCTAAGTCTGTTCTGACTCTGCCAGGGCAGCCACCTCATCTAACCTAACCAAAATACTCATACGATTTGATTCCATAGCTAGGTCGTGCGGGGAATCCGCTGCAACCCATTCAGAAATTTTAAAGGCTCATTAAATCACGTCTAGGACCAAGCTTATAGCAATAAATTCAATGTCTCAAGGACCAGTTGGTATCTTATAATATTTAAGTGTAATATTCTTCCTTTCCATCCAATCGTAATCGACGGGGGGATATCGTCGCCATGGAAATTTTTATGAATCTCAATTGGGCTAACCATATTTTTCAATACCGAAGGGCGCAATGAAATACCTTGGTTTCTTGCAGCCATACGGACATGATTTTAGCCCATCCCTTCTTCTTCTTCTTCCTTTTATCAGCGAGGCTATGATCCGAAAACAAGGGATCACAACCCTCCCACTTCACCGCATTTCTACTGATCCGCCTGTGGGGTTCGCCTTTTAGCCCATCCCATCTTCTTAAAATTTATAAATTCAACTTTCGGCGAAAATCCAACTATAATTCTCATTTATTGGCAGGAGTAGGAAGCACTGATCTGTCCCTGCTGGGCAGTGTGCAAAGAAAGGCTGCAAGACTTACAGACGACACCACTATCTGAACAATTCTTGACTCCTTAGAACAAAGGCGTTATGTTGGCTGTCTTTTACTGGTTTATCACTCTACTTGTGGTCACTACTCCAATCCAATGATCTATGACTCCATTACTTCAAGGTTTCCTTATTCACACAACACGAGGGCTTCATCTTATAGCTGACAGTACATTTAGGTATAGCGACTGTAACGAGCATATAAAATACCGACTGCTCTATTTTCCTTGATTTTCCTTTTCCTAGTTAATTCCTGTCAAAGATATGATGTAAGCTTCGTAAAGTTATTTCCTAGCAATAAATATAAAAAAAGCAGACTGTTTGGTTTCATGTTGACGCATCTACTATTTATTTGAACCTGAAATCTTCAAACTGTTGACCTCCTTACTTACGATAAGCCATGAAATTCCACATAATTCATCTTCGCTTTACATCCAATTCATCCTAATATATTTCCACTTATATTCAGTGAAGCCACTTGTTCATATGTGTACGTATCATTTTCTTAAGTGTCCTTACTTAGTTCAATTAAATCAGAGCGTTCACTTCTTATTCACCCTTAACGTCTTGTAACATTCCCATTCATCCTGAGGTCCTTTTTAGCTTTTGCTCTTTTCGATGAAAATACACGTTTCTTTTTGGACTAAAATCAACATATATACTATGAGAGGACACTTGTCTCGTCTCAATTTCGGAAATTGCGGTCAACATCATTATCCTTGTTACATGATTAATTTTAAATCATTTCGTCCTGCTCAGCATAATAAATGCTTTGAAAAAGCATATAATGCTTCGGTCCTTAAGAACAACATCCTCTCGAATTTTAATGGAAAATAAGGGTTGTCAACCTTTTTTTTTTTGCCGAAGGACTAAGGGTTGACATGTAGGTTTCATCGGATAAAATTTTCTCCTCGATGCGTGCACGTTTTGATGCAGAGAATAGGACACTCTGAAGAGGAACCCCAGTCGTATCCTTGTTGAAGGTGTTTGGTCTTTATAGCTTTGTCAATGGAATGCTGACTGGCAAAATGTATGATATCTTTTCGTAAGACCAAAAGGACACTGGGACAAGTTCATATGCCTTTCAAGTGGCTCGTATGAGTTTTGATATTGAAAGTTGGGAGGGTCGACCCCGTTGGCCAGATGTTAAAATCTAATTTAAAGTTTTCTATTTAATTATAAATTGGTGTTGTAGTGGTCACTTTTGTTGGGGATGTGTGTCCCTGGTTTTTTTTTTTTTTTTTCTGTCTGTGTGAACGAATTGGGAATATTTATTGCTCATTATGGTGTAGGGGTATAGTTTTGGCAGAATGTCGCTTGACAACGAACTGGATGGATGTTTTGTTTTTGCTAAATAATAAATGGAGGACCCTTATCAAGCCCCAGATTTGAGATGAGAACTATTTATTTAAATTGTTGATGTAGTCAATCATAGTTGGACAGGAGTGAGTGATCCCTAAGGGACGAATATGAGGCACTTTTGAAGTTATGATGGGTTTAATAGAGATAAATTAGATTGAAATGACATTTGGCTGCCTAATGAACATTTATTTTTATTTGAGTTTCCCTTTTGAAGTTTGTGTGTTAATTAAGGAAATTATTTTCTTTTTATGGAGCTTGTGTCATGCGAAGCCTTTGATAAATTTATGGAAACCTAACAACATTAAAACTAGTCATCCTTTGGCATTTTTGATAGGGTAGGGCTGTGGAACATCTTAAAACAATGTACGTGGGTATGAATACAAGCCATTTTCTTTTCACCTTCTGCCATTTACTAATTTAATTTGCACACATTATGAACACAGTGAATCCAGTTAGTCTACTAAAGATCTGTGCAGCGCGAAGAAAAAGATCAAACTGTACCAAATATAGACACAGGAGGACCAAGTTGAATCTATCAAACATTTTCATAAGTCCAACCAGTCACGTATCATCTAGAAGCCAAGAGATATCAAGGATAGATATACATATGTATACATGAAGGCTTTTGAGTTTTGTTTTCTTAATAGGCCTCTCCTAAAATGACACGGAAGTTGGCCATAGCGGAAGTTATATATAAATGGCACTACCATCTAATATATTAATACGTGAACACGAAACTTATCGTACGTTTTTTAGTATCTATTATAAAAGGAATGGGATGAAACATATATCGTTCGAAAGGTACTATGCCATAGATGTGCAGAAAAAAAAAATGTGCGCATGTAGCCGTTGAATTAGGTAAATTCCCCTCGGTCAAATTTCGACCACATACGATACTAGTATTATTAAAATTGTATTAAGAAATTAGGTTAAGAATTAGTGGAGAGACGCTGAATGTCTTCAATTTCAGGAGTCGTAAAGTGAGTGGAATCTTGCTGAATGATACATACTCGTACCTGAACGTACATATTTGGCTTTTACTGGTTCCCATAACTGGATACAGGTGTGAATTCATACAAAAAGCAAGGTTACTTAGTTTCACTACCTGTCATTAGCTGATAATAAAATGGAAGGAGATCAAATCTTTCTAAGACCACATATAAGCGCGCTATCTTCTCTATTATATATGTTCGTCTACAAACGAATGTACTATCAGTCGGGACCCATATTTAGGGAACATCACCAGGAAACATCACATTAACGAGTACATACGTACATAGAAAGGTACCAAATGCTAGCGTTGCACTATCGTGCATCATGAAGGAGAACCAAAACTTAGTTGTTGGTCGGAGTACTTGGAGCACGGGGCTTAAGTCCTGTTAATTATACATGGCAGCCAGGTGGTCAAACGGTAGTGCATGCGATTATATGAAAACACAAGCGTTTTCACTTAGCCTAGTCCTACCAACTCCTGCTCTCAACCTTCACATGGTGACCGCTGGTGCCTAGTACCTTGATCCGGAAATTTCCAATTCTTCTTGTTCCAGAGAGCAGCGAAGAAATTCCCTAGATGGAATCAACGATAGCGTCCACAGTTCCAGTTAGGTTGAACTTAGTCAACACCTTACACGAGTTGCTTCAACATATTCGAAACACAGGTCGGTAAGGAACTTATAATTTTAGTCAGGACCTTGGTGGAGCCCTTAATGAGCAAGCGGCAGCGCTCATACTCCCGTGGTGGACTACTGTCACCGGTGTACTCGGGCCGCATAGTAGGTGCATAACAAAAGTGACTGGGCCTCGACGTTGGGGGCTGTGTCGTTGGCTTAACTTCTGAACCACGTAAAAAAAGCACTGATTCAGAAAGAACCACACGCCTCGGATAAGGACGATTCAGCTGTTGACAACTCCAGCAAACGAAATAAGGACAAAGACCTTCGGATCGGTACGTGAAATGTTCTGTCCCTTTACAGACCATGTGCAGCCGAATAATAAGCAGAAGCTCTAGACTACCATAAAGCAGATACAATCGCCATCCAGGAAGTGCGATGGTATAGGCCGGACAAAGAGAGAATGAAAAGCGGTGACATCTACTACGGTGATTGCTACAGAAATAACAAGCAGCGCTTATTTGGATGCGGATTTGTTTTACGCGGCAGACTAACGCAAGAAGTATTAAGCTTCCGACACGTGAGCAAGCATATTATGACTATCCGGATCAAGGCTCAATTTGCTAGCATAAGCCTGATATGTACTCGGAACAAATTGACCTACTACCAAAGATTGTTTCGAGGTCCTCGACAAAATATACGAGCAATATCCTAAATACGACGTCAAAATCGCATTGTCGAAAATAGGAGAGGAGAACGTCTTTGGTGGGGCAGTCTTACATGACACCATGACTGACAACAGACTAAGGCTAATTGTTTTCGCAGTGGAACCCGACATGACTATAGCAGGCACATGGTTTCTTGATCTCAATATTCACAAGTAGACATGGCGGTCCGGTCCAATGATCAGTTAACGATCCTATTGCGATCGACGCAAGACATGCGTCCAGTATTCTGGGTGTCCAGACCTTCAGAACGGCCAACATATACTCGGAAGGAGAAAAATCACTGGGAGAATATTTAACGTCGAACAGCTGCAGTCGCAAGAGACCGTCAGAGTGTTTGCTGAACGCGTATCCCGAAATGTCTCAATCATTCCCGCTGACAGCATCAAGTGCCGAAGACCAGTGGCATCGCTACCACCATGCCATCAGAAAAGATGCAGCTAATGTGCTGGGTTTCGCTGGGTTCCGACCAACACCGCGAAACCCCTGGTTTGACGAAAAATGCCGGCGAGTACATACAGCAAAACAAGAGGCATAAAGAAAAAGAGACGGAAAGAATAAAGAAGGAGAAAGAGCATAAGAAGCGCACGATCGAGAATATTGAGAGCTTATACTCTACCAGAAGGTTAAACGAACATATCAGAGAAGCAACACCCATACAGAAACCTGTTGAAGATGGAAACCTCGTAGTAGAATCACAGTCGGTGCTAAGAATATGGAAAAACTACTGTATAATGGCGACGAACACCAATATCCCGCTATCAGGCAGAATGAACCACTTAACATATGTAGATGACGATAGCCAAAATTTCCGTCAACCCGAACAAAGCGAAGTGAGTATAGCAATATCCAAGCTGAAATGCAACAAGACTGCTTAACCTGACGGCTTCCTGGCCAAACTTTTCAAGGCAGCTGGTGATGAGTTCGTGGAGGGCATACACCAACTCATATCTAAGATTTGATTAGACGAGTGTATGCCTGAAGAATGGAATCTCAGCATCATTTGCCCGATCTACAAGAAAGGAGACCTCCTCAGCTGCTGCAATTATAGAGGCTCAACATCTTATACAAGATCTTTTCTGCGATATTGCTTGAACGCCGGAAAACTTTATACGTAATCAAGAGCCTGATGATAATATTGTACTTGAACGGATTGTGCGGAGCTCAAAAGCCGACACCAGAGACACAACCTATCAAAAATCCTGCATTCGCCGACGATATTGACATATGTAATTGGAAGAACTCACCGGGTTGTCACCGAAACAGAGGCGGCCAAAATGGGTTAACCGATAAACGAGGGCAAAACCAAGTATATGCTGTCAAAAAGAAAGAACAATCAACACCGACCAATTGGACAGGACATCACAGTGGCCAGCTACAACATCGAGGTAGTAAGGGACTTTGTCTACCTTGGCTCTGCTATTAATTCCGAAAACGATAACAGCGTAGAAACCGAGTGAAGAATAACTCTTGCCAATAGCTGTTGTTTGGGCTTATAAGGCAGTTCAACACTAAGGCCCTGTCTCGAACAACTAAGGAGACTCTTTATAAGACCCTGATCATCCCAGTCCTGCTTTATGGTACTGAAACTGGTATTGAAACCAGATTAAGATACCCTTGTTGGCTTCGAGAGAACAAATCTTCGTAAGGTATTCGGTTTCAAAGCCGGTAAGCTTTGGAGCAAATTCAATTACGAACTATGCGAGCTGTACAGTGACATCGATCTATTCAAAAAATTAAGTGTTGGACGTTTGAGATGGCTAGGACATGTAGAGTGAATGAACACCAATGCTCCGGCCCGCAAAGTCTTGGAATCTTACCCAGAGAGACGACGCAGTAGAGGGCCTTCTCGCCATAGGTTGGGCGCACGAGTTCAAAGGACCTCGACCAACTTGGAATGCGCAACCGGAGGCAATTAGCTAAAGACTGAGCTAAATGGATAATCTTGTTGGTAGAAGCCCAGGTTCACACCGAACTGTAGCGCCACCTAAGTAAAGTAAGTAAGCGTAGCACTACCTCCAAAGGCATTCTTGCAGAAGAACAGAAGCGCCACTACTGTGCAATAAAAAACAATGAAAAATTATTGGAATATTCTCAGATATACCTATATGAGTTTATAGCGAAAATCCAGTCATGGATTGAAAGGCATAATGGAGAGTTGCATTACCACTTGCTGCGGTTCCTAGTGGAACATGGATTCTGTATTCATATGTTACTTGCCTTAGTGCAATTATGATAATGGTCGATTCTGCCCATGACGCATGACCCATAATATGGATTTTATCTGTTGAGGTATCTATGTGCTTCTGTTTAGCTCACGATGTCCCTACTACACATGCCTTAAGGTTAATCTTATACTCAACCGTATTGTACAAATGGTACCGCCCAGTACTTAAAAAAAAAAAAAAAAAACATAAGCATTGACCAGTATAACATTTTCTGATTAGTTTCAGATATATATATGGTAGGAATGGTATTTCTTGGCTTGAAAATAGTTCACTTCAGTGTCTTGTGTGTCTAGATATAGTTCCCAAAATATTACCCAAAATATCTTTGGGTTAGAAGGCTAAATTGTAGATCAGCCAGTGAAGATAATTGAGCATTCTATGGGTCTTATTCTCTGCCACAACGTTTTTGTATTTCCCCATATATCCTTGCCTACGCGTTATCGAGTTCAGTTTCAGGCGAGGGCCTGTCCAATTCTCCCCAGTTGCCCGGATTTCTTTTGAACCGATTCTCTTTACGGATTTGTGTTCGAATCTATCATAATCGATGCAATAATCTCCTTGTATTACCAGCTATCTACTCTATAAAGCAATGCTCACATGGATGAGTTACTTTCAAGGTAGAAACTGTTTACTTCCTGTCTCATAACGTTTTCCTCCCGCTTTAACTTTAGGTAATTTAGTGGAGATCCTTTGAGAAAGTGGGCTAACATCATCGTCGTAATCTACGTATTTAAGGACAGATATTAGAGTTTTCATTCAATAAAGTGCATCACCAGTTAGCAATAAAAATAATAATGATAAAACGAAAAATACTTGCCGGACCTTACTTTCTCAAATTTATCTGACCTCCATATGTACGAATATGTCAAAATTGCTCCCATTTCAGTACTATTCTAGTAATTGAAACGCTGGTTATAGAGACGAAACCTTCACCAAATGGCGTAGCACTTTATCTAAATAAAGTCAACCGTTTTGTCATCTTGAAGATAAATTTCTTATGTGCTCAAAAAAATTTCCCGAAACTTCCTGCGTTGCACATATCTAAGCAATGAGTGGGCAGAAAGATCAATAAAGGATTCTGTATACCTATTCTTGTGAACTGAAAAGAAATTGGACAATTTCTTTGCAAAAAGTAGCCTCTGGGCGGAGCTCTATCCGGAAGGCTTTCTTTTGAATTTCTCTCTGAAGGCTTCTGTGGCAAAATGAAGTGAAACTGCAAAGCCTTCCTGGAAAATCTACCCTGAATCTCTTTGAATCAAAAAGTGTGGTAACCAAGCTGAGTACCATATGTTTTGTGAGAAGCAAACTGACTTAGAGTGGTGAAATAATTCCAGACAAGCAAGACTTGAATATCCTTATCGCTATCTGCCTTAAAATTTAATTGCTCTGGTAACCATGAACAAAGTAGAAGTATGAAGTATGAAGGTCGTTTCTAAAACAGCACGGTTTCAACGTTAGAGCGGAACAATCATAGCTTGGCGTTCAAATTTATTGCAAGGATTCGCCATATTTTGGACAACATCCCGAACGCGGACTCTGCTTAGGCGATCCTGCTGACTATATCCAGTTCGGTTCCACCATCGATCGGAACAGTACTCCCAAGATACTGGAAATCCTGTGCTATATCTATCGATTGTCCAGCAATGCACAGGAAAGGCTGATCAATTTTAGATTTTGGCGTATTAATTTTCAGTTTGACGATGCCTACCTCCCCCTCTTTATCTACTGTCATTTGATGGAGATCCATAATTCTATGAGAGAGTAGGCATACATCGTCAGCGTCGTCAAGATGTTTCAGTTGGGGATATAAAAATTCATCGGATTTTTCTGTTTCCCGTCGACAAAGCTGCACGAAGCACACCGCTAATCGCCAACAGAAATAATATTGGTGAAACAGTCTCGCCTTACCCCACATTGGATCTCAAATTCCACAGGCAACCTTCCTCTGTGCAGAACATGGCATTTGGCCCCTTCTTGTGTAGCTTTGATAATACCAATTAATTTATCGGAAATGCCTCTCCTTCATAAGGCACGTCAAATAAATTCCCTGTTGACACTATCGAACGTCTTTTCAAAACCGATGAAAAGCAGATGAAGGGGAGATGGATATTCAACGCACGGTGTTGATATGGTCCACAGAGGAGGATCCAGATTGGAAACCTGCTTGTTGGGCATCCAACGTGTCTTCGAATTGTTGTTCAATTCACTGCAGGATGATTTTAGCTAATAACTTAACTACAACAGGCAGCACGCAGATACTCCTTCAGTTTCCGCAAGTTTGACGATTATTCTCTTTTTCAACTCATCAGGAAAGCTCTTAGCTTCCCACGGTATCTCTATAAGTGAAAGCTACTGCTCAGCCGATGGTGTTGGTGCTGATCGTAAGGGCTCTGAGGAACTACCGTCAAGTCCTACCGCCTTGCTAAGTTTAAGTGCTTTGATCGAGATAGTGATCTCATCCTTATTGGGGGTCATGGTGCATATTCATGCATTTCTTCCCTCTCTAATCTAGTCAACTCTAGATCGCTTCTCCTTGCTACTGAAGTAGTTACAATGGGAGCTTTCAGTTGTTTTCGTTCATCAATCCGTCTCCAGGTACCCCCAGAAAGCCACGCCCTATGACTTCTATGCGATCGATAGACAGTTCTTTCAGTAGTTTGCCGATCAATCGCAAGACAGATCCCCGAAATATCAGAATCGTCATTATTGAACGTATGTCGTAACAAGCACTGAACTATATCTCAGAAGTCGTCGCTAATTTATAACCTGAGAGCTTTTGGATTCCAATAATGCTAAATGTAGTAATACCCGACGTTACATAATCATACATTTTTATTGAAATCAAAAGCAATATGATGCCGAACATTATTCGAGGAAAGACCGATGTTATGCACTACAATCATGAAGGAACTGCAGACAATGAGACGCGATATCTAGCGACCTCGTCGTCGTCCTCATTAAATGCAAAGGCACGAATGAGCACATCAATCTATTTGACACGGTCGTCAATGGTACCCCAACAACTACTATGACTATCACATCACTCCTAAGAGCCAATGACCCATTTAGAAGTCAATCCTCATTTCGAATGAAATGTCACGTTCAGCTATTGCATATCAAAAGCAGCATTCGGTCATAAAACAATGATCTCATGCATTTATATGCAATCAACCGCATTTCAATAATAGTGAAAATTATGACTTATCAATATAAATTTAATGAACTAAATCATAAATGCTCACTATTGCCCATAAAAACTTGCAGCTATTTCCAACCCTAAAACTCGACAATAATTCATAAAACTCGCAGCTTTAAGGTTGGTTTGAGTTCATTAGCTTCTGTGCCACACACACCTTTTCCACCCTAGCGCAGTCAGCCATCACACCAACTAAATTGAGCCATTCCGTATTCGCAACGGCAAATTTAATTACATAAACTCCCCGACGATTAACAGATAATCGTAATTCGTAAATTCACCCGCATATGTAGCCATTAAAGGACGAACAACAGCAGCAGCTTAGCCCGCCATCACCACACATCCGCCACCCATGACATTTTCCCTCATCAAAAAACCGCCATTCACCGAACATGAAACATGCCATCCGCACAATGCATTGGCTCCCCCATCACCCACTCCCTAAATGAGTAGCGACACTCGCTCCACCCGAAACATTAGCCAAAAAGGCTAACGTAAAGGATATCCAACATGTAAAACATACATTTTCACATACACACATAACCCATACTGCCAGACAACACGAACGCAGACATTGAGTCGTCCTGCGGATGGATAGATGGATGGATGCTTGGGTTTTGTTTACGGAGCTTTGGTCCTTTTTGCGCGTAATTTTTATTGCCATACCGTACACATGCTGTGTGTCATGTCTTCTCCATGAACTACATACAGTCAAACATTCAGGCAAACAGAACCACATGACACACTCTGACTGACTGTCATGTTGGCTCTCGTGATTAATCTTATGGGTGTCATTGCGGACGGCTTTAAAAATATATGAACGTACGGTTCTGTAGTCAGCATGACCCTTCCGCCGCGCTGTAGATTCTACTAATTTCACGCACAGTGTTTGGAATATCAAGTAAATGAGTGCTTACTTCTTGCGATATAGTCTGTGTCCTGCGGTGGGCAGATTGCATGGTATAGGAGGAAGGGCTATCGAAGCCTGTCATGAAATATCCTGAAAGGCATGTTATCGTCTGTCAAACTGTCTAAAATTTCTCCTAACGATATAAGTGTATGTGTCTCTATTTAGAAGATGTGACCAGTACTGATTTTGCCCACGTTTGGATCGGCAAGGCATTATGGGTTACTTTACTTACCACAGAATACTGGCAGTAATATTTGAATTTCTGGTGAATGATCGTATCCGAAAGTGTTACGAAGGACTCCTGTAGCAGGTTTTAAGACCGCGTTAGATCTATCGCAGAAAACTATTCATTGCGAAAGTCTTGGACAAGCTAAAAGATTAGCCCGGCTACCCATAAGAAGAGCACTGAGTGCGGTGCGTCTTTTTTAATCAACTCCTCTCGGTATCTGTCTCAAATAAGTCAAAGTAATGGCGATCAAAGAAGTCTTCTGGAAAAAAGCGAGCCGAATTCTGACATGGAATCTACATACAGCGTTACAGGTCGAGATGCGCATACTGCAATAGTGATTGTGAAATTAAAATCCCGAGACGCCACTAGCAAGGTTTGGCGCATCGCAAGGAAGTTAAAAGGCACAAAAATTCGTATACACAAAGACATTCCACACAACACACGACAAAGAAGAGCCAAGTTCTTCACTGTAATGAAAGTTCTTCGCGAGAAACACCCTCGCACGAAAATTGCATTGAGAGACGATAGGCTTTATGTTGCTGACACATGGAACCTATCTGTAAAAAACTTGATGGCGTAACGGTAGAATTTAGAAGAGTGGGGGAAAATTATGTGTTGGAGTTAAGAATGAACTGGACTGTTCTGCACATCGTTCCAATATACTTAAATCAAAACCAATGGCAGAGTGACTACGACAAGTTAAAAGATCTATTGAATAGTCTAGAGTCAAGTAAATGAATGCTTATTGGGGACTTAAATGGTAGAATTGGACTATATCAATGAATTCACGAGTAAACCCATATTAACGCAAGCCGCAACTACAAGGACGAAACCCGTGATAGCAGAGGCAACAAATTTCTGGATCTGGCTGATGCTTTCGACTGTCGAGTATTAAATGGGTGCTGTGAAGCGGATTCTTAAGGCGAACATACATTTCTTCGTGGAACAGTGTGTTTTGTCATCGGCTATTGCTTTCTGTCCAGAAGTTGGTATTCTTACCCGAGCGAATTTCAAATAGCAACGAAAACATTCTCGGACCAAGTGCCGCTCGAAGTCTTCTTTAAGGTATTTGGCACCCTGCACGAAAAAACACACTATGGCTGGAACTCTTGCCGAAGTTGGTATGGAAGGACAAATTACGGGACCTGTAGACAAACCCAGACAAACCTTACTAAAGAGCTCATCAAGTTGCAAAAGTGGTTCGGCAAAGAATGTATGAAGACTAGAGATAGCTCATTTACTCTTCTAAGATTATTGAGGAGGAACAACACTGCTGCATTTAAAATTCTTTACAGAACAGCAAATAAAAACTTCAAAGATCCTTGTCATTCGAAAAAGGAAGCCTTCTATCAGGAAAATATTACGCTGATAAATAGATCGAGAACTTCAACTGAGTCATGGAAAGTGGTAAAACTTTTGAATAAAAAAAATAATATCGCGCCAGGTCTGCAAGCAGAGCAGTTAAAAATTCACTTCATGGACCTTCTCAATACACTATAGAATTCACTTTCATTTTAATATGCACCCCCTCTTTATTTTGATAAATTCATTCATTGCCATTGATAAAACCAAAAAGAACAAAGCACCAGGTGAAAACCGCATCTATTTTAAATTCTACATAAACTGTACACCTGCATTTTTATCAGCTCGCGTATGTGAATTCAACCGAATTTTTGAATCTGCAGATTTCTCACCCAGCCTTGAGAAGACTATCATTTTCCCTCTGCATAAAAAGGGCGAATACAATGATCCAGCAAACTATAGAGGGATATCATTTTTGACTTTAACTTCGTTTGAGTTATTTAGCTCAGTAATTTTCAGCAGAATTACTCAATGGGTTAACATACATACATACATACTTTTCCAAATGGCCCGCTAATCCTTCATAAGGATCGCGGGTGTAGGATGCTCAGGTGGACTCTCCATCCTTCTCGATTCTCCGCCATTGACTCCAACCTATCAGGAGGAATCCCTAAACGGCTCCAGGAGAGATGTCGGACTTGGTCCAACCATCTATTTCTAGGCCTATCGAGGGGTCGCCTACCTGATGGCATGGCCACCATGGCACGTCTTGGAAGCCGGTCTGAGTGCATACGCATTACGTGACTTAACCATCGAAGCATAGATCGTTCCGTTCGGAGAAGTAGCTGCTCAACATTGAGCGCCTCGCGTACTCTGGTCTTGCGCACTCGATCCCTACGAGTTATTCCAGCAACACCACGAAGCAACCTCATTTCGGCAGCTTGTATCCGCGATCTTATTCTTTCGGTCACTACCCAAATTTCATGACCATAGGTGAGAGTTGGAACATACACCGAGTTAAAAACCGATGGCTTAGCTTGAACACTAAGTTCGGCCTTCCTTATAACAGATTGGCCAAGCTTTCTCAAAATTGATCCAGCCTGACCAATTCTAAAGGATAAATCGGCATTGCTCTTCCCATCACTCGTGAATAAGACCCCGAGGTACTTAAATTTATGCACCTGCTTCAGTGGAACTCCACTAACATGCAGAGTGTACTGAATTGGTTTTTTTGGAAATGACCATTACTTCTGACTTGTTCACGTTGATCTTCATTCCAGCATCATCACAAACGGCTACACTGGGTTCAAAGGGTTAAAGGCAAAATTTTTTTGCATAAATGCCAAGCTGGGTAGGGATAACTTCCCTACCACGTAAAAACCGCATGGTTCCGAAACAACCAAAAGCCTCGGATAAGGATGACTCAACTAATGATGACCCCAGCAAACGAAATAAGGACAACGACCTTCGGATCTGTACGTGGAATGTCCTGTCCCTTTACAGGCCACGTGCAGCCGAACAACTAGCAGAGGCCCTAGACTGCTATAAAGCAGATATAACCGCCATCCAGGAAGTGCGATGGGATGGGCCGGGCAAAAAGAGGATGAAAAACTGTGACATCTACTACGGTGATTGCTACAGAGGCAACAGCCAACGCTTATTCGGATGCGGATTTGTCATACGCGGCAGACTTAGGCAAGAAGTCTTAAGCTTCCGACACGTGAGCGAGCGTATTATGACGATCCGGATCAAGGCTAAATTCGCTAACATAAGCCTAATATGTGTTCATGCCCCCACAGAAGAAAAGGACCCTGCCACCAAAGAGTGTTTCTACGAGCTCCTCGACAAAACATACGAGCAATGTCCAAAATACGACGTTAAAATCGTATTGGGCGATTTTAACGCCAAAATAGGAAAGGAGGACGTCTTTGGTAGGGCAGTCGGTAAGCATAGCCTACACGACATCACGTCTGATAACGGACTAAGGCTAATTGATTTCGCTGTGGAGCGAAATGTCACCATAGCAAGCACATGGTTTCCTCATCTCGATATTCATAAGCAGACATGGCGGTCCAATGATCATGTAACGATCAACCAAATTGATCATATTGCGATCGACGCAAGGCATGCCTCCAGTATTCTGGATGTCCGGACCTTCCGAGCGGCCAACATAGACTCGGATCATTACCTTGTTGTAGCCAAGGTACGAATGCGGATATCCCAATCTGAGCAACAAAGAAGAATTACTGTGAGAAAATTTAACGTCGAAAAGCTACAATCGCAAGAGACCGCCAGACTCTTCGCTGAACGCGTATCCCGAAATCTCTCAATCACCCCTTTGCCGCCAGCATCAAGTACCGAAGACCAGTGGCAACGCTGCCAACATGCCATCAGAAACGCCGCGACTGATGTGTTGGGTCTCGCTCGACCACCACCGCGAAACCCCTGGTTTGACGAAGAATGCCGGCGAGTGCATGCAGCAAAACAAGAGGCATACAAAGCGGCGCTGCAAAGGAAGACGAGAGCTGCTCGTGAGCTCTACGAGCAAAAGAGACGGGAAGAACATCGGCTTCTCCAAAAGAAGAAGAAAGAGCATGAGAAGCATGCGTTTGAGAATATCGAGAGTCTATACTCCAGGAATAATGTACGGAAGTTTTACCAAAAAGTAAAAAGAACGTGTCAGAGAAGTAATACCCGTACAGAAACCTGTAGAGATGAAAATGGAAACCTCGTAGTAGAATCACAGTCGGTGCTGAGAATATGGAAAAACTACTTCTGCAGACTGTATAACGGCGACGAAGACCAACATCCCGCTGTCAGGCAGAATGAACCATTCAACATAGACGATGATAGTCAAAATTTCCGTACACCTGACCAAAACGAAGTGAGGATAGCAATATCCAAGCTAAAATCGAACAAGGCTGCTGGACCTGACGGCTTACCGGCCGAACTTTTCAAGGCAGCTGGGGATGAATTGGTAGAGTGCATACACCAACTCATTTCCAATATTTGGTCAGACGAGTGTATGCCTGATGAATGGAATCTCAGCATCGTTTGCCCGATCCACAAGAAAGGAGACCACCTCAACTGCGCCAATTATAGACGCATCAGTCTCCTCAACATCGCATACAAGATCTTTTCTGCGATATTGTGTGAACGCCTGAAACCCTTTATCAACAGCCTGATTGGACCCTATCAGTGCGGTTTCAGGCCAGGAAAGTCCACCATCGATCAAATCTTCACACTTCGGCAGATCCTGGAGAAAACCCAAGAATTCCAAATCGATACTCACCACCTCTTTATCGATTTCAAGGCCGCCTATGACAGCATCTATAGAGAAGAGCTTTATAGAGCCATGTCTAGTTTTGACATCCCTGCCAAACTTGTCCGTCTGTGCAGGCTGACGATGGAGAACGCTCGCTGCTCCATCAAGGTCGGTAATGACCTCACCGAGACCTTTGATGTCAAAAAAGGCTTTAGACAAGGTGACGCGCTGTCATGTGACTTCTTCAATATTGTACTTGAACGGATTGTGCGGAACTCACAAGCCAACACCGGAGGCACAATCTATTACAAGTCTGTACAACTGCTTGCATACGCCGACGATATAGACATTATCGGAAGATCTCAGCGGGCTGTCACCGGTGTTTTTGCAAGCATTGAGGCGGAAGCGGCCAATATAGGTTTGGCGATAAACGAGGGCAAAACCAAGTATATGCTGTCAACTAGAAGGGAAAACCAACACCGACGAATTGGACAAAACGTCACAGTGGGCAGCTATAACTTCGAGGTAGTTAGGGACTTTGTCTACCTTGGCTCTGCTATAAATTCTTCTAACAAAATCAGCGCAGAAATCAATCGAAGAATAACTCTTGCCAATCGCTGTTTTTTTGGGCTTATAAGGCAATTCAACAGTAAAGCCCTATCTCGAACAACTAAGGAGACTCTATATAAGACCTTGATCATCCCAGTCCTGCTTTACGGCGCTGAAACATGGACTTTATTAAAAGAGGATGAAGATATCCTTGGTCGCTTCGAGAGAAAAATTCTTCGTAAGATTTTCGGTCCCGTTTGTGTTGACGGGTTTTGGAGGAGAAGATTCAATCACGAACTATACGAGCTATACAGCGACATCGACCTAGTCAAAAAACTGCGTATTGGACGTCTGAGATGGCTAGGACATGTAGAGCGAATGGACACCAACGCTCCGGCCCGCAGAGTCTTCGAATCTAACCCGGAGGGACGATGCAGTAGAGGGAATCATCGCCGTAGGTGGCGCGCACAAGTTCAAGGGGACCTCGACCAACTTGGAGTGCGCAACTGGAGGCAATTAGCTAAAGACCGAGCTAAATGGAAAGGCTTGTTGGTTGAGGCCCAGATTCACCCCGAACTGTAGCGCCACCTAAGTAAGTAAGTAAGCTGGGTTTAGGCAGAATTACTCTACTGTAGACCAAATTTTCTCGCTTTACAATATAGCTTGGATCTATAAAAGAAGACGCAAGAAGCGGTATACCTTCTTCGTAGACTTCCGTGCAGCATTTAATTCCACATCTCGAGAAGCGCTTTTCTACAAGCTTTATAAAGTTGGAATCTCAACTAAAATCATCAATGTATTGCGGGCTATGTACAAAAATAACAAAGCAAGTATCTGGGACGAAATTAACATATCTGAAGAATTTGGAAGCAGGGATGCATCCTGAGTACATTACTATTCATTTTTTATATCAATGATATTACGGATGCAGTTGGAGGAGGAATCGAACTAAGCAGAACAAGGATTACGGCTCTAATGTCTGCAGTGTCTTTCTCGCTGACTCTGTGGATAGCATGCAGGGTTACAAATTACTACAAAACCTGGAACCTGTCTGTCAATCTTACAAAGTCAAAGATGATGATAATGAGGAATGGCGGGGGCAGGTACTCTTGACTAAAAAATTGGACTTTCCTAGGAGAAGACATAGATATTTAACGTGAATGCAAGTATCTCGGAGTAACGATTACATCCAATTTAAACATGAACAAGCACCTACAAAACAAATTGACAGAAGCCAAGCGTTACATTTCCTCAATTTGGAGTACCTACGCATCCAACCAAAAAAATATTTAACACGACTGCAACCTCTTTAGTACTATATAGAGCGCAAGTGTGGGGTTTTCGCTCTTCTGAAATGGTAGAAAAACTGCTTTGATACTTCGTCAATCCTACCTACATGCTACACCTAGAGACTGGGTTCCCACCACTGTTTTTGAATACTCTAAAGCTCCATTTAGAGTATGTGGTAAGAGTTATGGCAATGGAACAGAAAGGGATTCCAAAATTAGTGTTATCCCACAGGCTGTCGATTAAGGGAAATTCTCTTGATGAATGGAATAGGCTGGCGTCCGATTGATTGTGATTTGGATTTGCAGATTAGACCTAATGAGCAATCCGCATCCTTAAAATTCAAGTTCAACATCCTACTGAATAGGACTGGACAAAAAAATGTACGATAAATTTATAAACGAGGCGCAACTATTACCATATACATAGAACATATTAAAGCAAAATGATTCACCATCTGCAGGACAGAACGGTTGCTGGAAATACAACCGAAAAGCTAAGCCCGATATTTAAAATAAAAGGAGAGTTAATAAAGCTGAAATTTACACCACACCGTTCGGATCTACCGATTTTATGCGAGCTCTGTAACCGGAAAGAGCGTCAGGAGGTTTTCATTTCCTGGCAATGTGCCCCATACTTAAAGAATTTCGATGCAAGTATTTTGGATGTCACACACTGGAGTTAGACGAAGCGATCAATATTTTAAACGGTGATAGAGGCTGGAATGTTTTGTATAGCTTTACAACGAATGCACTACGTTATAGATATATATTTTTATATTTTACGCATTAATTAAGAGGAGAATTTTATTTTATTACCTAATGTCAATCTGGTAGACGGCCGTAAGCCAAACCAAGACTATGAAAAGAAAATATATTATGTATTTTTATGAATTAAATAACTAGTCAAATAGTCAAACTACTCGTATGTATGCTGAAAATGAAAGAAAAACAGTGTAATGTGCGACGTAACAAGCGAAGTTATACCAAGGCATTGGTAACAGAAGCGGAAGAAGCAGTAAATAGGGATGATAGCGGACCATCTATAGAGTCACGAAACAGCTGACATGTAGACACGGTAAATGTACTCTGAACGCCAAATGTATCCATTGCTGTCTGATCCCATCAAATTTATATATCATTCAAAGAGTCAGATATCTCTTGTTTCTCCTTATACTCGATTATGCACGAGAGGATTCTTAGGCGAAGGCTGACCAAGGCTATGGGCACAGGTAACTTTAGCAAGTGAAGTTCAGAAATAAATTCCAATGAAAATCTATCAACGAAAAGTTTCACTTTTACTCAACAAATGAACTCAAAGGAGGTGTGTAAAAGCATTTTAAAAAGTAAACACTTTCTTCAAAACCCTTGACATAATTCAATCCTTTTCCAAATAAGCCATCTGGATGGCAACGGTACTTGTTGTCTTAGGTCAAAAAGTTCCCTTTCAGTTACCTTTATCAATGTTTCCAATTAGGTACGCTATGATGGTTTTCTTTAGAAAGCTCAAGTAACCCTTTACTTCTAAGGATACGCATTACTTCACGTGGCATTTTTCCCACGGCAATCAGGTGCAAAAAAAGAAAGTTTTTAAATGAGAATACTTTGAACAAAGGAAAAAAGCCCAAAATTGAAAATAAATTATTCGTCAAAATTCCAATTCAACTCTCTCAACTATTTGCCAATTCAAATCATTTTCATCGAAATGTTATGATTATTCCCATATCCGCCCCAACAAGAAACGTTTCAAATCCATTTTCTATTTTTTGCTCTACTGCCACCAGCCGCCCCTTCGGGTAACAATGCAAATTTTTCTATCAATTCCCCAAACACTAGGAAAAACGGGTGGGTAGCTAACCCTTAGGAAATTGGAAAACAAAAAAATATATATATATCTAACCACTCCTATCGAATACCCAAAGTCTGTTAAAAGAAGAAATTCAAATTTTTATTACCCCCTCGTACTAACTCCTTTGGCTTTTGTTGTCGTAAGGACCTAAATTTCAATTTAACGCAAGAAAAAAGGATCTGGCGTCAGCTTTCAGTTCACACGTTTGATTTTTAATCACGACTTTAAAGACTTCCTCGACACTGAAAAGGACTAAGATAGGAAGAGAAAGTATTGATTTCAGAAGTCCTCCTTCTTCATCCTTCCCTGTGTAACACAATCTCATTTCCTTTTCTATTCTTCACGACTGTCTTGCTCAAAATGAAAGTTCGGCCTTTTTACCTCAATAGGTACTATCATCCTTGGACGTCTTCGACTTCATCTTTTAATTTACTAAACGAAAATTGGAATTAATGGACTCGATGACATTCTTGTTACAAATGTCCTTTCTCTATTGACACGGAAAGGAAAAGAAAGTCAATCGATACTACTCCATCCAATTGATGGCACAGAAAATTACTCTTCTCTAGTAAATCCCTAACGGAGGACCAAAAATATGGCATACACACACCGAGCTAAGGATATATTGAGGTATCAACAAGCATACATCGAGAATTGAACCATTTTCAGTGGCTATGTGTGACCATCTTTTTAAGGACAAAACACAAAGAACGAGTGGAGATCTCAGTCTCAATATACGACGAGTATATACAGAAAGAGAATCAAAAATAATTTCCGTCCTATTTCGAGAAATCGGTTTTCGTGTCACAACACACTTCTAATTATTTTCTTCATTTCTGCTTCTATTTTTTTGAAAAGGATATCCATCCCAATCTGAATGGGTGGGAGACAGAGGAAAAAATACAAGGATGAATTGGTAATCGACTTTTTGTACAGGAGATCTAAGTCAAGAAAGAAAAAAAAAAAAAAAAAAAACAGCAACAGCTGCTACTGAAATACAACATTTCAAAGGATTTCGTTTGAGGAATTTAATTTTCATGAATGGTAATTTTTTTCTTCTCCAAGATCTTCGTACTCTTCAAACGGGAAAGAAAGAAAAACAAAATTTAAAGGATTGGCTGTGGAATTTACTTGTAAAATTATAACCATTATTTTTCGTTATCCTCACGATGCAAATGAACAACGTAGTTAGCTGGGAAAAAATACAGGTACAGAAGACAGGTAGGAATGGTGAACAAAACTGAAAATTAAGAACAGGACTTTTTAAGGAGAATAAACCAAGAATAAGAAATGAAGTGGTATTGGAGGTATTTCACCAAAAATAAAGAATATAAAGGGATTCTTGTTTATTTTTAGTACGGAGTTCTTGGATTGTCGGCTACATGGTGTTTAGAGAGAGAGAATACACTCAGCTTCGAAAGATGTTTTTAGGTTATTTTTGGATGTCAATGTCGTATATAGGGAAACTTTTATGTATCACTGGAATCAACTTCTTAAGCCACTATTCTGATTAGAGCAGCAACGCCATCGCGGTCAGAGAGTGATAACCAGAAGACCAGATATCTGGATATCCTCTAGAGCTAAGATGCACCCTACTCCTAAGGACTGGATCGTCAGTGACCAAGTATAGGAGTCAATCTTTTAAAAACAAAACGCTAAGGTGACCCTTAAGAAGGCTGATTGATGCAGATGCTAATAGATATCTGCTCTTGAATAGTTGAAGAATGTACGCTTATGGAAATATGTTTCCTTCGAGTGAGCTCCGAAGTTTACTTCATCCGTATGAAAAAGACTTCTGATAAATAGGTGAATATAGCGGTGATGTGCGCTAGCAGTCTGCTTGGTATAATGGTTTTATACAAATAATTATTCGAAGTTCACTGGAACAAACGCGTTCAGTAAGTCAAATTTTGCAGTAGTACACTTCACAAAAAAAAAAGATCGGTCATTGTATCCAAATAAATTCTCCAAGAAAGCTGGGAATCTTTTTATAGATTCAGCAATAAATTCGATGAAAATATAGGTGACCATGTCGCGTGTGTAGAAACATGTATATTGAGTAATAAATGGGGAGGCCAACAAGTACTATTTTAACATATGTATGCTTCAATAAAAAGGATGCTTTACTATATGATTTAGGTAAAACTATACAAACGTCCCAGTAGTTTGGCACGTACACAAATGTTGCCATGGAGCTGCAACCAAACGTATTCAGACTAGTTTTAGTCCTCGGCAACTGCTATAGTGAACTGTTGTGTTTTCTTCATCCAGTCGAGAAATA
Source organism: Brachypalpus laphriformis (assembly GCA_945910035.1). Classification (NCBI taxonomy): domain Eukaryota; kingdom Metazoa; phylum Arthropoda; class Insecta; order Diptera; family Syrphidae; genus Brachypalpus; species Brachypalpus laphriformis. The sequence goes on along the minus strand of OX246753.1, from coordinate 18,903,197 downwards.
TTGTTTAAAAATTGTTTTTGCTGCCAAAACATATTGCGGTGAGTACAGTAAAAATGTTGCTTCTTAAGAAAGGCTATAAATTACACCAAAGTGGTTTATACCATATCTTTAGAAAATATATGAAATTTGCTTTTAAGTTCGCTTTTGCATATCTCTTCGAAATGGATAGGGTTTTCATATTTTTGGTGTGGCGCTTTGCATCGAAAAATTTACAAAACGCCCTTGTAGGTGTAAGTGTAATACGCCCCACCCAATAAATTGAAATGCATACTTATCAGCGCTTTCTTCCTTGCTTATTGTTAATAGAAATGCCACGAAATTATACCAGGACTACACTTAGGGAATCATGGTCTATTACTGATATGAACGAAGCAATGGAGAAAGTTCGAAACAGAACATTGGGAGTGAATAAAGCCAATAGGGAGTACAATATACCTTCCAGAAATCTGAGGAGACATCTCTTCAGGGGAAAGTCTAAGATCACTTGGTCGATCAACAATTTTATGTTTTGAGCAGGAGAAAAAATTGGTTGCGCATATAAAGAAATTAGTAAAAGGCGGTTTTGCTCCTGACTGAAAAGATGTAAAAGAAATTGCTTATCAGCTCGTTGATCGTCTTGGCATAAAACAATTTTTTGCCGACATCACTCAAAGAGCTGGTAATATTTGGCTTAATGGATTTTTAAGACACAATTCTGAAATATTTACAAGGAAATCTGAAGGCTTATCATTAGCAAGAGCATATGGTATGAACCCAGTCGACGTCAAAGAGTTTTTCGACATAATTATCAAGACCATGACCTTCTGAGCAATCCTGCTAATATATTTAACATGGACGAAACTGGGATACAAGTTAACAATAAACCAGGCAAAGTCTTGGCCTCAAAAGGAGCTAAGGATGTTTACACACTACATGCAGTGAAAAGGAAGAAAATGTGACTAACATAACTTGCTGCAATGCAAAAATTATCGTTTTCCTTCCCGTTTTAATTTTCAAAGGCACTTACACTAAGCCTCAATTTTTTGATGGTCTTCCACGCGGTACGGACGTATTTATGAACAAAAAGTCATCATATGTCAACAGCGATTTGTTCATAAAATGGTTCAAGGAAATTTTCTCCGCAAAAAACGTCCAGGGAAAGCCTTATTAATACTTAATGGCCACAGTTCGTATAGCAATAATATCCATTTGTTGGAGATGGCTAACCAGAATGATATTATATTGCTGTGTCTTTCTAGACACACAATTCATGCACTGCAACCCCTCGATAGATCCTTCTTCAAACCATTGAAAACCTATTTTGCGCAGGAGACAAAAACCTGGATGATCAATAACAATGACAAAAAATTATGTAGGTACGATGTATCTAAATTAATAGGAGAAGCGTGGGGGAGAGCTGCGAGTGTGTCTAATGGTATTTCCGCTTTGAAGTCAACAGGAATTTATTCCTACGATCCAAGTGCCATTCCAGAACACTTTTTTTCACTGCCAGATGCATTGCATGAACAGAACTTGATTGAAACTAATCAAAAAAACATCGAATCTGTTCAAAACGCACCTACTGAAAGTTCTGAACCACAACCGGAACCACCTGGTCTTCATATATCACTTTCAAAAATACTGGGTGAAGTTTTACCCACACCAGGTCCATCAGAAAAAGAAAACCAAAACCCTCAAAGGTTTTAACCGAAATCCGTCGAATACCAATAATACCGCTCATGACTTCCAAAAGGCAACAAAACGCAGTTGTACTCACCTCACCAGAAAACATGCGCAAATTGTTCGCTCTGTTGATGATGATTTGCCCTTGACATCGATTATCGGGAAAAAACTACTGTGAATCAGAAGCAATGACAATAGTAACAAAAATCTCCCCAGTTATCTGGACGCCACCCCCGGAGAGTAGCTGAAGCATAAACAACTGAGCTTCAAGAACCACTACACCAAAAATCTTTCTCTCTCTCTCTATCCATCCTATCCAACGCACGCACTGTGTGTAAACATGTTAAAGGTATTCATAACCCGTTGAGTGCGCGCAAATTATAAAAAAAAAAAAACAACTACAAACAATTAAACAACTAGCGGAGGACCAGAAAATTACAACAAAAGAAAAGTGCTGGACCAAAGAAGAAGAAGGGAAAGAATAGAAAATCTTCTTCCGACAGTAGTTTCGATGAAGCTGAGTACAAAATAAATACAACGGAAGAGGATATTTCAAATGAAGAAAACAGTAATAGGTGCATCGAATGCACTGAAAATTATTATAAGACTGCCTCTCAGAAGACTGAATCCAGTGCACATTATGCCTGGGTTGGTTGCATGAGTTTTGCACCATGTACATGCTAAACTGCAACAGCTGTGGCCAGAAAGCGAAGAAATATGTCTGCAGAGTCAGCAGAGTTAAGTTTTTGCTTACATATATATGTACGTATTCCCTTTCCTTTGAATCATGTCTGCCTCTACTATTTCGCGGCGCAAGTGCTTAAATATCCCTGATTCATTTTGTTATATATGTGGCAGTTTTACCATTCCCAGTCAACCATCAGGGCATTTGTCAGGGAAGCGTAATTTGCATTTTTTTAAATAAAAATTGGTGATCAAGATAAACGTTGGACACCTCACAAGGTGTGCAAATAGTGTGTTGAGAGTTTACGGATGTTGACAAAGGGAACACGAAATAAATTGCAATTTGGTATAGCTATGATTTGGCGAGAGCCCAAAGATCATTCAAGTGACTGTTACTTTTGTATAGTGAAAACGTCCGGATATAACAAGAAAAACAAATGTAAAATAGAGTATCCTAGTTTATCATCAGCCTCATTCAGCTGAAATCTCAGTGCCAGTTTTCAAAGAACTACCTTCTTTATTACAAGAATACGAGTATGGTGGAGATCGAAGTGATACCAACGATGAAGACTTTGAAATGGAAGATGACTCCATTCGTAAGGGATTTGATCAGAAAGAGTTGAATGATTTGGCCCGGGATTTGGGGCTTTCTAAAAAGGCCTCAGAGCTCTTAACATCAAGACTTCACGAGAAAAACTTGCTTAAAAAAGGAACTAAGGTATTCTACTTTCGAGCAATACTTTTGAAGTGACCGTGAATTTGTGTATTGCCATAACATAAATGGTTTAATGGAGGAGTTGGGAATTCTAGCCTATAACGCACTAGCCTATAACGCAACTGAATGGCGACTGTTCATTGATAGCTCAAAGCGGAGCTTAAAGTGTGTCCTCCTCCACAATGGAAACTTATTTGGTGCAGTCCCAATAGGCCACTCAGTTTGTTTGCGTGAAGAATATGAAGACATAAAGAGAGTCATTGATTTGTTGCAATACCACTTGCACCACTGACCTTAAAATGGTATGCTTTCTTCTTGGCCAGCAATGCGGCTATACCAAGTATCCCTGTTTTTTGTGTATGTGGGACAGCAGAGCTCGTGAAAAGCATTGGCTGTAGTCGAAATGGCCGCCAAGATCTGAACTCAAACTTGGTGATCCAAGCATTCTACATCGGCCGCTTGTTGACAAAAAGAGTATTATATTTCCACCTCTGCATATAAAACTGGACCTCATGAAGCAGTTTGTTAAAGCTTTGCCAACTGAAGGAGACTGTTTCAAGTACCTCATTTCAGGATTTCCTCGCCTGTCTTTTGAAAAGATAAAGGCCGGAGTGTTTGGCGGTTCACAGATTCGGCAGCTCATTAAAGATGACCATTTTATTGGGACTATGACAAAACTCCAGAAGGCTGCTTGGTTGGCATTCAAAAACGTTGTCGAAATCTTTCTTGGGAATACGAGAGCAGAGAATTACACAGAAATTGTCCAGCAACTTTTAGAGAGCTTCAAAATGCTTGGTTGCAACATAAGCATCAAGGTTCATTTTCTGCATAGCCATCTTGCTGACTTCCCGCAAAATCTAGGTGCAGTCAGTGATGAGTGATGAGCAGGGTGAGCGATTCCACCAAGATCTAAAGATCATGGAGGCACGGTACCAAGGTAGATGGGATTTACATATGATGGCTGACTACTGCTGGAGCATCAGGCGAGATTGTCCACAGAATGAACACTCCAGGAAAAGCTATAAACGAACATTTTTACCTTGATATGTATGTTTGCCGTTTGGTTAAAGAAGTTTACTACTTTTATGTATAAAATTATTTTCTTTGAACATTTTGTTTGGTAATTGTTTCCTTAATTTTTTATTGTATGCACATTTTGTATGCTATTTAGAACAAAAAGATGATATCCTGTAGCTTAAAAAGGTGACGTGATAGACAAAAACTGTGATCATTTTCGCATTTAGACGCCAAAAATAAGTCAAAAACAAGTATCAAGTCTTAGTCAACGAAATGTGTGTTCCCCAGTGTAATACCTTGGAAGCATACTCGACCATAAGCTGGCATGGAAACAAAACTCCTTGAAAAAAAAATGGTGTGTGCCTCACCCATATAAGCATTATTTAAACGCATAGACCGTACACGTACACGTACCTACTGTGTTTACATGAGCGGATTGGCACATTATTGAATTTGGATTCGCGTTTTTGGTATAGCTGAATTAAGGAAACGAGATAGAATAGAAACGAAAGAGGATTGAGTTTGGCACTTTTTCCCCTGTGCGTGAAGTTCCTTTTCAATCCCTTCCCTCTCTTCTGTCAGTATCCGCCAAACTCGATCTTTCGATTGCCGTTTGTATGCAAAATCTCAATTTGATCCCACATGGGATCAGTCATGGGATAGAGTCAATACTATTTGAATTCGATGTGCGTTTCTATGGTACTCAAACCGAATTGCATTCGGATTCAATCCGTCATGAAAGCGTAGTTATCTACACCGACTTAAACTCGTAGTTGACTTATGGGTACACATAGACTTTCCATCTTTTTTTGGTCGAAAAAAAGGAAAAATGCATTAAATTCGGCAATTTCGCGGGATATCGAAATGAAGAAAAAAAAAGTATAATAAAAGACTATGAAATATAAAAAAATGTCCGCAAATCGGACAAAAATTCATATTTTATTCGTCAAAAATACTTATACGCTTATACCAACCTATCAACCAACATTGTTACAACTTCATTGTCATCGTCTTCAACGTCAATCGCATTAGCATCACTTTTGGTGGAATATTTCTCCTTTTTAGCAATTTGGAGGAGTAAATCTGGCTTTGTTGTCAAAAAGTTGTAGAACTCTACGCATGAGAGCATGATTTGCAAAGAGTGAACTGGCAGCCTATATACTGTGAAACTTCAAGTGAAAATCAGGTAAATTTCCTACATAGTGTTATACAGCATCTTTTTAATCACCATGTTCCTCTTAAGACCAAGGTTACCAGGTACTCCTATAATTTGTGGTTTACTCCCGAAATATTCTACCTAAAAAAGAAACGCGACGCAGCTTATAAGCTTATAAGAGATGGAAACAATTTAGACTTCCTGAATTTTTTGTTTTCCGCCAGTTAAGGAATCTAGTTAATTCAAAAATAAAGCATGCCAAGCGTGATTATTATGATACGCATTTAAATCACAAACTGCCAACTAAGACCCCTTGGAAAAATTTGCGGGAACTTGGTATCGGTCGCAAGAGTAATATCACAAATGACAACATCGACATTTATCGTTTAAATAGAGAGTTTGTACAAGTCCAAAGGTCTTCTAGTGCTTGTACTGAACCTAATCATTTGATGATAAATACCATAACTCGTTCGGGTTCACCTGTATCGAACAAGCAGATGTTGTTAGTGCTATCCTCAAAATTAAGTCTAAAGCTGTTGGTATTGATGGAATTCATCCACTTTTTATTAAAATTATATTACCTTACCTTTTGCCAGCAGTTACCCATGTCTTTAATACAGTCCTAAGAACATCCACTTTTCCTAGTGCCTGGAAAGTCGCCAAGATTGTACCAGTGTTAAAAAAGAAAGCAGCATCTAGTTCGCCAGCTGAATACAGACCTATTGCAATCCTCCCTTTCCTGTCAAAAGTCTTGGCAAAGATAGTACACCATCAAATGTTGGTCTATCTCCAGCGTAATAACTTACTTTGTGAGAATCAGTCAGGATTCAGGCCATTTCATAGCTGTACATCTGCATTACTAAAAGTGACTGATGATATACGCGCTGCGTTAGATAAAAACCGAATAAATTTTCTTACTCTGTTAGACTTTTCCAACGCATTTTACACAGTAAATTATCATCAGCTTTATTATAACTTGAACGGCTTTTCGGCTTTTCCTCGTTTGCCTTGAAGCTCATAGAAGCATACCTTGGTGGAAGGAAACAAGCGGCTGTTGTTGATGATAAAATGTCGGACTTCGTTGTAACCTCAGCGGGTGTACCCCAAGGATCCATCTTAGGGCCATTGCTTTTTACCATTTTCATTCATGACCTCCCGACTGTAGTTCAGCACTCATCATTGCACATGTATGCAGACGATGTTCAACTTTATATCAGCTGCAAACCTGACCTTTTAGAGGATGTGGTTCACGAACTCAACGATGACCTTGGTAAAATTCTAACGTGGTCTGTACAGAACTCATTACTGTTATTATTGTCCAACCATAATAGCTTTTTGCTTCGATTCATTAAGTTTCGTTCACTTTTGATAACTTACGAAAAACCGAATCCATTCGCTCATCCATACGAAAATTTGACAGCTGCACAGCTGAATAGCTATGAACCACACAATTGCTTCCAAAAACATATGCCTATTATGGGCTACTTTTGCTATTGATAGTACTGAAGGAAACTTAACGCAGAATTATGAAATTAGCTTCCGATTGCTTCCGACTATTATATTATAATTCAGCCTTTACTCGTTCACTGTGAACGTGTACAATATTCGCCTGCTGTCATCGTTCAGTCTAACAGTCTAATGTTCGCCACATATCAAATTCAAAATATTATATACGTTAGGAATTTTGTATGAAAAAAAGGATTTAGAAAATTTTCGCGAGATAGGTTTTTGGGAGCTGGAAAAAAGGAGTATCCCGCGAAAAAAAAGATAGGTGGCAACTTTAGGTATACACTACTCATCCATCTTCCTCTTATACGTCCTTTCTTGGCTCTCCCACGCATATGTAAACACACATTCAAACTTACTTTCCAGATGATGGACTACCTAGTGGAGTGCTAGAATTGAATTTTATTACGTGAGATGTAAAATTATAGACCTTATCAGTTGCATTCTATGACTTAAATATTGGAAACCACCTGAGCATTGAAGACTGATTTAAGTTTAGCTAAAAGCAAAGTGTTATAAACTTTATCGAAAGCTTTTGTTAAATATGTGAAGACTACATCAGCTTATAAAACGACTAAAGTGCCAATAACAGAAAATATTCCGAAGCGATCCCCCATCAAAGTACTTACCGTGCGCAACGCTGCTTGATTTCGGTGATCGGACGAGAACCTCTCAGTGTGGTTGATCGGTTCATGTTTGATTTTTGTGTCGAGGTCTTGCTAAGGAAATTTCCCTTCAAAAATAAAGGAATGGTCAATCGTGTTCTGCATGCATCAGGAACTTTGGCACGAAATCGGAGGATGTACACAGCCAATATCAGAGCTATCCTAACCTAAGGATGCTTAGTCTGGTGTCCATCCATATAAAAAGTCAACTGGCTTTATCAAAACTACTCCGACATGGGCCTAACTTGCATATAATGGACAAAGTCCCAATTGCTGCGTCTGCAACAATCCACCGTCTGAAAGAAAGGTCGAAAGGATCACTGTACTCTCGCCGGATGGTTAAATCGGTGACTGAGAAAAACTGAACAGAAGAGGCATAAACAAGCGAATGCTCTAGCCATTGCCGAGGCTGTGCGAGAACCATCCTTGAAACTACTCCTGGCAAACCTCTCTTACTTGCTTACTCTACTGTAGCTCTGCAGATAAGATAAGATGAACCTATCGAATCTGCTATATGGTTTCGGTTGATTAGCACTAATAATAAAAAAAAATGAAGAGATTAATATCTCTTCTAAAGGGTAAAAGGGAATGATACAACCGCAAGCTCTATTAACTCTATCCAGATATTGATGTAGGCCATGACTATATTTAATGTCACACCCAGCAAAAAGGTAACAATATTGCAATTAAGGCGTTCGCTCGAAATTTAAAAAAATGGGTGTGCTATGAATTATGTTTTTGCATCTGGTGTTGAAAGAATTGTCGGTCGATCGTAGGAAACTATAGGGCGTGGCTTTCGGAAGATACGTGGAGAAGGATTGATGAACGAAAACAGCTGAAAGCTCGCAGTGCAGCTAGAGCACTTCCACCAGCAGGGAAGAGCAAGTTAGAGTCTCTATATCGCATGAAGATGACAGAAGTTCAGCGTAGCGTGCGGCCTGACAAGCGTAACTACGTCAACGCACCGGCTACAGAAGCAGAAGAAGCTGCAAGTAGACGCGACAGTAGGACCATCTGCAGAATCTGTTGAAACATCAATTGCAAATATGATATCTTCTATTATATATTTTACTACCTAAATACCGAATTGATTAAATAAGTATGTTACTACTTTCAGTACATTGAAGGCATATTTACGTAAACTAATCAATCTATTACTTTTCTACTATGTTCTATATTAACATTATAATACTCAATGAATTTTCACTCTGATTTGAACTGTAGAAGGCTGCGTTTCTATTGTAACAGAATCATCAAAGAGCTGGTAGAAGGTCGCAGCTTCGCCTAATACCCAGTGAAATGCCTAGACTGTTCCTTGCCCATTTCGGATGAGGATCAGCTCAAAAGATGGAAGAAGCATTTCGCTACGATTTTGAACCATGTATTCGCCAGCGATATGCTACCAATCAGGCTGAGGTACCTGAGGTAAAAAATGCCCGAATAGGCACCATGACCCCCAGTAAGAATGAGATCACTACCGTTATCAAAGCACTGAAAACAACAAGGCGGTAGGACTTGATGGTATTCCCTCAGACCTATTTCGAGCAGGGCCAACAACATTGGCGGAACTACCGCTCCTATTTACAGGTATAGAGAGATCTTGAGAAGCTGAGAACTTTCCTGATGAGTGGAAAAGGGAATTATACAAAATATAAATATTTGTGAAAAAACTTTTTGGTGTTTTCTGGGACTCGAACTTGGAACCTCATGCGTAGTGATCCGACACACTAACCACTTACGCCACGGCGCCAACAAAAAGGGAATTATCTTCAAGCTTTTTAAGAAATTAAATTTAATGCAGTACGAAAACTGGATGAGTATCTGCCTGTTGCTTATGTAGCTAAGATGACAGCTAAAATCAACCTGAGCGATCCGAACAACATCTTGAAGACACACTCTATGCTCCACAAATAGGTTTCCGCTGTGGACCCTCCTGTGTAGACCACATCAACACCCTTCTGATCCTCACCAAGCAGTGGGTTGAATATCGTTCGCCACTTCAATTTGTGCTTACTCTCTCACAGAATTATGCACCACCACCAAATGACAGCAGATCTGGAGAGGGAGGCATTCGTCGTCGTGCTGAAAAATATTACAACAAGAACAAGAATGATCAGCCTTGGAACAAACTCATCAACTCAAATATGCATTGCTAGAGCATCGTGAAAGAAAGTTGAAGATTTCCACTATCTTGGGAGTATTGTCTCGACCGGTCGTGGAACCTAACTGTACATAGGCAACACCAGCCAAAGCAAAGTCCGCGTTCGGGTTGTTGCCGAAATATGGTGAAGCAATACAATACGTTTGAACACCAAGCTAAGACTCTTCCACTCTAACATTGAATCCATGCTATTACATGGATACAGCACCCGGTGAGTGACCATTACTATTACATCACGAGAAAGCTGCAAGCGTTCGCTAACAGGTGCCTATGCAACATCTTAAGAATTTTCTGATCTAATCGCATCTCTAACGAGCATCTCTATCAGAGAATAGGTTAGGAACCAATAGGCACAACCATAGTGGCAGTTGATTGGTTACTTATTTCGTAAAAATGACAGTTCCATAGTTTACCATAATATACAATGGAACTCTTCAACTCAAGATAGCAGAATAGTCGAAAAGGACGGAAAGGAAGGGCAGTTGGGAAAAGGTTGGGGAAGACTGGGGCATATTGCCAGAAACCATACACGATGATACGTAGGCGTAGTAGAGCCCCACAAGAAGATGCAAGACATAAGTAAGTGAATAAGTGAATAACTGTTTGCTTGTAACTATTTCACTCAAGAACTACTTATCAGATTGCGATCAAGCTTTTGCTGGTACATCAGGCATTGTATCTGTAGCAACGTATTAAATGTGTCATTAAGTTTCACTTGAAGTTGGAACAGTGATAATAAACGTTAAATAAGTCGAAGGAGTATGGTGCGGATGACTTTTATTACATGACTTTTATTAAACCGTTAAAATAACATCAACATTTTTTAACAACTTTACTGTGCATCGACATGCAGAACATACTGTTTTCCGCTATCGTATTCATTGCATCCAAAAAAAAAAAATGCCTTTCATGTGTAATTTTCAATTTGAAAGTTTTTAACACAAACGTATTCGATGGAAATTCCTCGTAATCAACTTAGCGGAACACAGGAAGCTCTTTCCAAGAAATCCTCCTACAACATGCTACGCAGAAAAAAAGCATTCATCCATACACACATACACACACAAACTGTTGAGTCTTTTCTCATTCTTATGGTTATACTTTTCTTCGACTAAACAGGAAACTATTTTCAATAAAGAAAAACACATTCCATTTCATTTCAGTTTGAATAAAAAAAGAAACTCATAACAGGAAAGTCTTCAAGGACTTGTTCCCTATTTCTCTGTTCCGCATGAATTCAATGATAGAGGCATTTTCCCCGAATAAGGATGGAGATAAAGTCCTTTTTTTTAATTCGGATAAATACACTTCTCGTTCTCGTTATTATTATTCGTTTTTTTTTTTATTTTAATCAATGTCAATCGATTTAAGCAAAAAGGTTCAAATAGAAGAGTATCCTGTCCGAGTTGTGTTCATTGTACAAAACGGAAGATGAGGACAATCGACACATGTAGTTCAATGGATTTAATCCTGAATGGGTCATTTGATTTGGATTAAATTCTTTTGTTAAGCTTTCGTTTTAGGTTTGTTTGATGTGAAGTGAAATGAATGGGACAGACTTCTGTGTGTGTCGGCGGAAGTGCTGCGGAATACGGCGGCAGAAGAAGGATGTGGAGTTAACGTTGAAAAGGACATGCCGACAAGTAGTTATTGATGTTCTGGGTATTGATGATAATTAATTACATTTTGATATGAATTAGTTGAGTGAAATGGTTGACGGGAGCTAGTTTTCCTTTGGGAATTTGTTTGGTCGTTTATTTGAAAGTAAAGACGGGCAGTTGGTAAGATAAGGTAGAACCGCATTAATAGAGTTATTGACACGTGGCGTCGGATATTATTTGTGGTAAATCGAGGGGAAACTTTTAGATACAATCGAATCCTTAATCGCAGTTTGACAACGAGTTATTAAGGAAACGAATAAAAGTTGTAGGATTTCAGAAGGAGACCAAGCAGTCCCTTGAGTCCAACGACAAAAGAGTAGATCGACTTTTACAATGCAAGATACGGTTTGGTTGTTGAAACGTAAAAGCCTGAGGCAGCATGGTCATTTTAGTGCAAGTAAAATATTCCAGTTTATAGAGTAATAGACACTGTCTGGTTTATCAAAGCCTTAAGCGCACAAAGTTCTTAGTTCATACGATTCAACATACGTTTCCTTTGGTAAAATCAATACCAAACAAGTACTTAAACTAGAAGAGCAATCCAACTTGCTACAAAACCCTATCACTGATGTTCCATTAATCATGTCAAACTCATTCGATGCAAACTTCTTCTACCACAATATCAATGCCACTGAACATCCAAAGACAATTCAATTGGAGTACAATGCATCTATGATGAGTTTTCTGAGATTTCCGCTACAACAGCACCAAAGAGCCCGAGTCTCGAGTTAGTCGGAAATGAGAATTAATTTCTTGCTCTCCTCATAGTCAGCAAATAGAAGGAAATATGTGTATGTCTGCTACGTTAGCTCTTTTCCATGTGCGTCCAGAGCCACGACGACGACAACGAAGAAGGAATTCCAAGACAATGATGATGATTCTGAAGTAATGAATTAATTTAATTGATGGCATCATTTATACCGGAAACAGATGACATTATCTAATTAGGCTTTCAAAAATGATTTATTGTCCATATGACTCTGGCCGTCAGAGATGACAAATTTCAACTTAAAATGGTTGTCCGACTTTGTCTGTCTAAGGGTGGGCAGTAGTTAAATGTATTTCTGAAGACTGCGGACCATTGTATAATTAAGTTGAAGAGAGGGAGTACAACAAAAGAGGTAGAGCGGATGTTACTTTTCTCTTGTTATGGAGGGTAAGTTCGTACCAAGATGGGGATAATGATAGGGTACTGACTAAAGACGAATTTCTTGTAGAAGTTGCTCTCTAGAAGATTAACATAAAATCTGATCTTATCGGATGATATAATTTAAAAGCATGGTGCTCTCGGGTTAAACGGTTATCATAATTTGTTCGAGGGTAATTGATGGTAATCCATTGAGTAGTTACTTGCATTGTGATTTCACATCAATCATTTGAAGTGGAATGTTTTTAAAAATTCAAACCGTTAGGCATTTATGAAATCACCTACATTGGAGTTTACTAAGAAGCATTCAGTGGAAGCAATGTAAGTCATATCCTTGTAAATGAGCCAAGGCAATAATTACCAATAGAAATCTGCGATAGGGTAGGTAGGTAGAAGTGGTGGTTCTGCAAAACAGAAACCCAGTTAGCACAGTTGTGCCGTTTTGATACCACGACTCATGTGACATTGGATGTTGATGTGTGTTGGTGAGGACAATCTAGAGCCAGCCTGTGGAGTTTAAGAAGAGGAATAGCTCATTTATGTTCCTCCCCGAGTTCTCCTCAAGTGAATTATAGAAGGGTTTGCCTAATGCTTGATGTCTAGCCCTGGCTAGTGCCGGATAAGTGCAGATGTAGTGGATGATTGTTTCCCTTTCGGTGGCTATGTTGCAACTGCGGCAGTGTGTATTATATGGGATACATAGTTTGGCGGCGTGCCCTCCTACCGGCCAGTGTCCCGTTATTATCGCGATTATTCTGGCAATATCTTCGCGCTTTCTGTTTAATAGGGCGGTTGTTTTGGTCTTGTTGTAGTTGGGCCACATCCTTCTGGATATAGCGCAGTTCGTAAACCTAGACCATTTAAGGTTGGCCTTTCTAAGAAAGATTGAGGAGATGTTTGCCTTAATTGCTCCGAGTGGGGTGTGAACAAGTTCCGCAAGTGAGCCTCGCCTGACCAGTTCATCAACATGTTCAGTTCAGTTCAAGCAATCGTCGTTACTTGATGTGTTTTCGCTCTCTTATTAATTTCTTCTTTTTTTTTGCTAATTTGCTAAATTACTTTAAATCAATACATTCCTAATGGATCCTAATCTGTGTACAAAGTGCAATCAACCACTGTTTGATATGGATTTATTAATTTCTAAAATCGAAACCTTGCATAGTGAAGTACGAGCTTAAAAAAAAATGTTCGCCAGTCCCACATCGATCTCTCTTAAAAAACCAAAAATAGTTACTCGGTCGCAATCGACATCCAGTGTCAATGCACTCTCTCGCGGTTCGCCGTCTCTACCTAATGCTTTGAGTGTACGGAAAAAAACTGCTGCGAAACAGTTGTGCTTAAATGACTCACACACTCCCCCCGCTGAACATGCCGGGTCAACCTCAACAAGTACTACTGCTCGCACTGCCGCTCAACCATTATTGAAATCTAGTTGTGAACCTTGGATCGATGCTGCTGCTGCTGTTGTTGTTGCTGCCACCGCCACTGCTGAGGAAAATCAAAATACATTGGTCGTTGCTCTTGAGGATGACTCTACTGATGCTGCTGTTGCAAATTTTGAATAAAAGCAAACTGCAATGCCAGAACGTAATAAAAGAGCAAATTTAATCATCGGAACCAATACTAGTTCTACTGACGGCTTAAAATTGGATGTTATCAACAAGTTCGAATGGCTTCATCTGTCTTCCTTTAAACCTACAACAACTTGCGATGAAATTCTAAATTATGTGTCATCGGCATTTAATGTTGATGCATCTATGCTCGCTTGTCACAAACTAGTCAAATCTGATGCTGATTTGAATTCATTAAAACATATCAACTTCAAACTTGGTGTACCTGAGGATTTAATTGCTTCTTTTCTGAATTCGGATGCTTGGATGAAGGGGATTCGTGTGCGCTCTTTTCAATTTCGGCCAAAAAACGAAGAGAGCGCCTAGGGCGCACCGAGAGCATAGGCCTTATTGCCAATAGTGCTACCAATCCCGCTTCCGCTCCCTCCTTCGTTTATTATAATGCTGCACCTGCCAATGCTGTTCCCATTTCTGCTGCTTCAAATTATATTTATCATGATATTGATTCTGATGCTGTCGCTGCTGCTTCTGTCGCAAAACATAGTAATTTAAGTATATATTATCAAAATACTGGGGGGATAAGAACTAGATTGGATAAATTGTATTCCTATTTTTCTGCACGTGACTATGATATTATAGTTCTCACTGAAACTTGGATTAACGATGAACATAAGAATTCGGAAATGTTTGACGAGAAGCAATATGAAGTTTTCCGCAAGGATCGCTGTCATATTAAAACTTGTCTCTCTAGAGGAGGTGGAGTTCTTGTTGCTGTTGGAACCCATATATCAGCCGATGAAATTCCATTTAAGATCAATTTGCCCTCATTTGATGTAGATCTTTTAATTGTCAAAGTGTTTTCCACTTCTCATGCTGATTTATATATCATTGCTTGTTACATTCGCTCGGGTAGCTCTCTAGAGATGTATAATGCATATTTGTCCAATCTAGGATCTTTTTTAAGTAATTTAAACAGTTGCGATCATATTATATGTTTGGGTGATTTTAATGTAGGAGATATTGAATGGAAATTTGACTTAAGTGATAAATATCTAGTTCCCTTTAACGTGAGGTCAACCATAGAAATTGCGATCACAAATCTTTTTAGTCAGTTCAATCTTGTTCAAATAAATAATTTTTTGTAATAACCTGAACCGCCAACTAGATTTGGTATTTGTTGATAAGGAGTTTGATACTTCTATTGATATTGTTAAGGTTCCAGTAATTCAAAACAACATTCACCATAAAACTGTTTGCCTAGAAGTTACATTCTTTGAATATATTAGAAATTTAGAAAATTTGAGTTCAAAAACATTTGATTTTAAGCGTGCTGATTTTAATGTAATCAATCGGTTTTTTACTGCCATACCGTGGAATACTTTGCTATCAGATATTAATCTCGATCATGCGTACAACGTTTTTAGCGACCATTTAAAATATGTACTTGAGGAGTTTGTCCCTAAAAAGGAAATAAAGAAAAATTCAAATCCTCCTTGGTATAACAAACGACTATCCAACTTAAAAAAAATCGGAAGATTAAAGCATATAAATTGTATAAACGCAACAAAAATAATTCATTTTTTCATCTAAAATATTTGCAATCTTTTAAAGAGTTTGATTATCTTAATAAATTTCTATATAATAGCTATGTTCTGTCCGCTGAATCTAAAGTAAAAACCAATAGTAAACATTTCTGGACCTTTATTAATAATAAACGAAAATCTACTGGCCTACCAAACTGTATGCAGTACCAGGAAGAGATATCCAGAGACACTGCCACCATTTGCAAATTTTTTGCGAATTACTTCAAATCCGTTTATTGTTCTTCCTCCCCAGCTATTCTTCAAGATTTTTGTTCTCCAAATTAGGTTTCTCTAGGAAATTTGCAGTGTTTCGGGTGTTTTTTATGCTTTGACTCTCTTAGATATAAATAAGGGTGTAGGTCCAGATGGGATCTCTCCTATATTTTTAAAAGAATGTGCAACATCACTTGCATTACCTTTATGTATTATTTTAAATTTATCCCTTAGAACAGGTAATTTTCTTAACGAGTGGAAAGTGTCTTACATATCACCTTTTTTTAAGGCCGGATCCAAACGGGTAGTTTCTAACTATAGGCCTATATGCAAGCTATCAGCCATCCCCAAAGTGTTTGAAAAGATTGTATGTAATAAACTAAACTTCGCTGTCAAAGAAATGATATCGGACTCCCAGCATGGATTTGTTCAAGGCAGATCCACCGCCACTAACTTAGCAATTTTATGCGAGAAAGTAATAACGAATTTTAAACTCGGCTATCAAACTGATATTATTTTCACCGATTTTGCAAAGGCTTTTGACAGAGTTAATCATAGAGTGCTGATCGCAAAGTTAAAAAGTATTGGGTTTAACTCCTCTCTGTTAGACTGGATATCGTCGTATCTTCAAGACCGAATTCAATATGTTAAAATCGGTGGTAGTCTATCAGAACCTATTTTTGTAACATCAGGGGTTCCACAAGGAAGCCACATAGGGCCCTTGCTTTTTGTCCTTTTTGTCAACGATATTCCGTCCTATATTCGAAATTCCACGTGTCTTTTATTCGCCGATGACTTGAAAATATTTCACTCTATTCAAACTGTGGATGATTGCTTGCTTCTCCAAGAAGATCTTAATAGGCTAGCCAGTTGGTGTCAACATAACCTCCTAGATTTAAATTGGTCTAAGTGCCAAATCCTTACCTGTCTGAGATGCATAAGTCCAATATTTTTTAATTACCAAATTAACAATGTTGAGTTAGAAAAAGTAAGTTTTTAAAAGGATCTTGGAGTCATATTGGACCCTCAACTTACTTTTAACTCTCATGTTGACTACATTGTGAGTAATGCATTTAGAATGCTAGGGTTTATTAGGCGTAATACAAAAGAATTCTCTGATCCTTATGCACTGAAGGCTCTCTACTTCGCATTTGTAAGATCAGTATTAGATTATTGTAGTACAATCTGGAATCCTTACTATCACAACCACTCCCACAGGATAGAGAGGGTACAAAAATGCTTTACAAGGTATGTTTTTAAAAAGCTAAGATGGAATATTGATACTCCACCCTACTTAACTAGATGCCTTCTTTTTAACATACTAACTCTTGAAGATAGACGGAAGTATTTTAGTATAATGTTTATATGGGATATAATTAATTATCACATTAAATGTCCTTATTTACTTGGGCGGATAAACTTTTATTTTCCTGCAAGAAATTTGCGTACTAGATTTCATATTCGTGGGCAGTTTCACAGAACAAATTATGGCAGTAATGAACCAATTGAGCGTTGTACTAACGAAGTAAATTTTGTCCTTGATTGCATTGATGTTTTTGAAATTTGTTCAAGGAATTCTTTTAAGAAACAACTAATGAATGTTCTGTATCATAGCAATTAACTTATATTATAATCATAGTTTTAAGATGTCTAAAAAGGGTTTTGTAACTCAATTGACGAATAAATAATAATAATAATAATAATAATAATAACATGTTCGTTGCCATCAACGTTGCTGTGATCTGGAACCCAGACTAGGGTTGACATACATTGGCCATCTAGCGAGGCTAGCTCCTTTCGGCATTCTGGTACTAGTTTCGAGGAAATGGTTATCGAGGCAATGGCTTTGATAGCAGCTTGGCTATCTATGATAATAGCGATTTTTTGCCTTTCTAGTATATTTGTGTGTGACTTGATTTGGCGACAGGCTTCGCGAATGGCGAGTAATTCCGCTTAGAAGTCTATACGATTTTGCGAATATCAGGGACTCCGAAAAAACACCTAGACTAACCCCACAGTTCATTTTTGGCCCATCGGTGTAGACTGTTTGATAGAAACCACTGGTCGCATGTCCATCTTGCCAATCTTTTCTTGTAGGGAATTGTACATCGAAACCCTTTGTGAAGTTCAATGTGGGGATGATGTAGTCTGTTGGAATCAATACGAGTTCTCCTGGTAGAGAATCTAGAATATTGCTGTGTCCATAGGGTTTCGCAGTCCAACACTTGGACTCTCTGAGTCTGTTTGCGCTGTGCGCTGAGATGTTTGTGATATATAGATCTAGGGGTAAAAGATGTAGCAGGACTGTTAGAGCATCTGACGGAGTTGACCGTAGGGTACCTGTGGTGCCCATGCACGCTGCTCTTTGCACCTTACTTATTTTGGTTATATTATAGGCTTTTTTAAGAGCCGGCCACCATACTATGGACCCATAGGTGAGAATTTCGCGTACTACGGCTGTGTACATCGACAGAATCAGTTTCGATTGCAGGCCCCATCTTTTTCCGAAGGTTCTGATGCAGGCATAGAAGGCTATACATACTTTCTTTGCTCGTTCATCTATGTTTGGTCTTCAGTTAAGTTTAAGATTTCGAATAACTTGGTACTTAGCTGTGGAAGATAAGGAGAGTATCTGACCATTTAGTCGAGGAAGCGTGAATTCGGGTATTTTGTGGTGCAAAGCATCACGTCAAGGAAACCATCGTACAAAACATAGGGCACGACCGGCTCAGCTGGTATTGCCACGTTCAAATAAGAGATCATTTGAACCCTGTTAAAAGGGCAATATCAACACACGTTCCATAGATATCGCGATGTAGGAAAGGCAGGCCTATAAACGCCTGGATCACACAAATGCGACGATATCGGCATTTCATTGGCCTCCGTAACCGAGCGATCCAAAATCGACAAGCCTGCCGATATTTTCTGAAGTCAAATAGGCGAACCCCATAGGCGGATCAGTAGAAATGCAGTGAAGTGGGAGATCACCATGTCGTCCGCATACCCAACTACTTTAATTCTTTCTCTGTCTAAGCACAAAAGGATTTTATTCATGACTATTAGCCATAGTAGAGGTGAGATGACCCCACCTTGGGGTGTTCCTCTACTAGTAAATTTGGTAATGGTACTGTTTCCTAGAGATGCCTGAATAATTCTAGTGCTGAGCATAGAGACTACCCATTTTTAATTTTTTTTTATATAATTTCCTCGCACTCAAAGGGTTATGAATTCCTTAAACATGTTTACACACAGTACGGGCGTTGGAAAGGATAAAGAGAGAGAGAAAGATTTTGGTGTAGTGGTTCTTGAAACTCAGTTGTTTATGATTCTCCGGGGGTGGCGTCCAGATTACTGGGGAGATTTTTGGTACTTTTTTCCCGATAACCGATATCAAGGGCAAATCACTACAAATAGAGCGAACAATTTTTCCAGCCACATGACCGAGCTACTGCCAGTGTTATGCCTTCACCGTAGAGTTCACACAAGCTTTCACAAATGATTGGACTGACTTTATGAGACTTCATGAGAAATAAATAAATGCTTGCTGACATCAGGATTTGAACCATGAACCACAAGCGTTGCAATTGACAACATTACCGCTACACCATTGCCACTTAGATTGGTTTCTATGCCCAGCTCCGTGAGGGATTCTAGAATTACTTCAGTATGTATATTGTTAAAAGCTCCTTCTATGCCTAGAAAGGTAGCTAAAGTGTATTCCTTATACTGCATGGATTTTTCTATTGTTCGCACTACTTCATGAAGAGCTGTTTCCGTAGATCTTCCTTTGAGGTATGCGTGCTGGGATTTGGAGAGAGATGAGTCGATTATATCTTACAGATGGTTGTCTTGAATGTGCTCGAGAGTCTTCAATACGAATTAGGTACGACTGATTGGTCTAAAATCTTTCTCGTTCTCATGTCCGCGCCTCCCCATCTTCGGAATGAAAAGCACTCTCACTCCTCTCCATGAGTGGGGTACGTGTTTATTTAAGATGCGGCTCCTGAAAATCGGTACGAGCCATGGGATTGCTATATCTTGCGTTTTTTTTGTAGCATAATGGGCAGAATGCTATCTAGGCCTGACGATTTAAAGGGGGGCGAATAATGGCTGAATGGGATAATACCTGGGACTTTTATTATTACTTCGAGATATTGAAAAACGTTATGGACATTTTCGGGTAGGTAGATGGGTGCCTTGTTTTGTGACACTGCTCACTTAAACCAACAAGGGGTCCATTATGCCCGCTTTCATTCTTACTTGTTGGACCTGCGAAGGAAAACTGCTGATTTTGTGCCCATCTAAATAAAGATATGAATCTCAGATAGTCTGTCAGTTCAAAAAGGGAAGCCGCTACATAAGAACTATGATAGACATATGAAGCTCAGAAGGTCTTTCAGCTCAATGTGAAGTAGGTTCTCCAACTTCCTAAAAGGCTGGAAATATCGTGCACACACCACTTTGTTCTTTTTCTCCTATAAAGCTCACAATTTTCACAACATAATGCATAAATTATGTTCGTTCAAAACATATCTTTATAATATCACTGCCATTGACATGACTAATTAAACCAAAAATTCTGCGGACATAACTTCCTCCCACAATGTACTCGAACTTCTGACATTTTTCTGCTTGTTCAAATGTTGTACCAAACGTTAAACTCTTTCAAATACTTTTAAAAAGTTTTAATATGTAAGTATCAGAGCATTCCGCAATCGATAAAAAAAAAACAACACGAGAACACCTTCCCTTAATGAAAGCGAGCGAAAGAATCTATCCTCCGGCTGCGTTGTCGTATACGTAACCTTTTCCCAAAAAAATAAATAAATTTCTTATCATCCACATATCTGTGTATACCTCCGGTGTCATCCAACTCATTTTCAACAATCTGATCCCAACATGTAATTCAATAAAATTTACGCCTCCCACATACTTGTACAAGGATACTCCACCCCTTTTCTCTTCGAAATATCAGAGAGGAGGAGATGACTTTTGAGGAATTTATTTATATATACTATATATTTTTTTTTCTTTTTTTTCAAAAAAACTGGTAAAGCGAGTAATTTTTTTTTTTCTGCAATGTCACATCATCTGCGCTTCATCATCTCGCGTTGTCGTCGTAGCACAGGATGTGGTTGATGAGTCACTCGTCGTGGATCCCCTCATCCGTGTCATCACCATTTTCATTGCGCTGTTGGGAAGCTATTTTAATCGCCAATGATTTCAGCGAAATGAAAATTCAATTTTCATAGAAACAGGATTCCATTCTCCTCCGAGGAGAGGTTTAACAAGAAAAATGGATCATTTGAGGTGATTTTCGACCTGGAGAAATGAAAAAAAGGATGCTGAAATGCTAATAAATCTACTTTTCCTAGGACAAAATTCAATATTCTCAGGGTGTAATTCCTTTTTTTTCTGTGTTGCTATTTAACTCGAGAAGCGAATAGAAGAAGCAGATGAAAATATACCAAAAAGAAAGAGAAGAAGCATTCGTAGAAAGGATCATTAAGAAATCATTTTCTACTCACTAGGGTAGATGCGTGTCTACGATCCTGTGAAAAAAAAAAGAACACCCATCGTTCATTGGCAAGAACTGCTAAACCACACTCTCGCACTTCTGTTAAATTTGCTTCATCATTTTCGATTTTATGAATTTTCTCGCACATAAGGACCTTCCAAAGCACTTTAACCGATTTTTCTCTTTTCTCTACAAACACCCACACTCTGAAGCATACATTCGAGGGGTTTTTCTTAAAGAACAGAAGGAGATGTGTGTCGGATAAAAACAGGAAAAAAAAACTCTGCTCAATGGAACGACAGCTTTCACCTTTTCATCTAGATACTTGTATGTACTGATGGATTCTGTATGCCACAGTATGTACGCAAAAAGGCACAAGAATTCTTCGTGCTACTTCCTCTCCTTTCGCTGTGTGCTGTCGGCTCGGAAAAACTAACGCACACGTTTAACCTAAAATGCATTTAAGAAACGTTTTCTCGATTTTTCATTCTGGGCTACCCTTGTTATTGTTGTTGCACGTTTTTCCTTTTAACTGCTTGGTTAGAAGTTCGACGTGTAGATGAAAAATCCTTGTTATTTTGGATTCTTTTTCTTTTCGTCTTTTTTTTCAGTTATGTTGCCCCTACTAGTGGTGGTAAGGCTGGCTCTGAAGGTATTTCTGACAGTCGTATGGGAGATGCGATGTTGGTTTTGATCCTTGTAGTCGTGATGATGTTTGCATGTTTGGAAAACACTTGAAGGATTTTTCCATGTTGCTGGTGGTTAGATGGAGACTATCCAAGGGGTGTTTAGTTATTCGAAAGTTTTCTGCTTACGATTGAAGTTTTGCACTGTTTGAGAGTGCGCCTCTAAAGAAGTTAGTTTTTGCAGGAAATTTCGTTTTATAAACTCATTAGGATGGGGTTTGTGGTTGTTTCCTGTGATTTAGCAAGAGATTAGGAAGTGTTTTTGAAACAAGAAATTCGGTAACTATCGCCGACCATGCAAGGGAGATTACATATGTTGTCAGTAATAAGTAACTTTAGGGAGTGGAACGTATTTAAAATTTAAAGATGAGATTCGCATATCTGTTCTTATTTTCGTAATTAGTAGACCAGAATTACCCAAGATCGACCCAGAAACACCATCCCGCAAAATCTTTTTTCCCCTGTGTAATTGTCGATTTGTCTAGATTCACTGTCACATATCTAGTGCAGCAATACGATTTAAAAGACAATTTATCATCAATTCAAGTGATTCAGGAGAACAGGCAAGTAGCACAATGTCGTCCACAAATAATAACGCTCTTACAATCGTGCACGCAAATTCCATACCTCCATTAAAACGATGGGCCTAATGTAAATCCCTGTCTCACACTAAACTTTATTGGAAATAACTGATTAAAATCTTATTGTTTAAATCAGCACACAATTGTTCTAACACAAAGAGCATATCGTTACCATTTCACCGTAAGAATTTCGCCTTGTCAAGAACCGACTAGTCCCTTAGTTGGTGGTTTAAATCCGAAATCCACTCACCAGTGTCAATTAAACCCCGTTAGATGTACGATATAGTGTGGCATTATATCCGAGAGTATCATTGGCCCTTACTTTTTCGAAAATGAAGATGAAAGTGAGTCATGGTTACCGGAGAATATTGATTATATGATTGATTATATTTAATAGAATTTCAGCATTGTTTGCCCGATCCACAAGAAAGGAGACTCCCGCAACTGCGTCAATTATAGAGACACCAGTCTCCTCCTCTGCGGTACTGTGTTAATGCCTGTTACCTTTTATCAACAGCCTAATTGGCCCCCAACAGAGTAATTTTAGGCCAGGAAAGTCCACTGCCGATCAAATCTACACACTCTGGAAAATCCCAAAAAGACCGCATATGATAGCATCCCTGCGAAACATGTCCGTCTGTGCAGGATGACGATGGAGAACGCTTGTTGTTCCATTCAGTCAGTTAAGCCCTAGAGACATGTCCCCAGCACAACTTGAATATACAAAGGCCCGATAAGTCGAAACAGCCCTGCACGAAGTGGTAGCAATAATCGAGCAATTACTCTACTACAAAGAATTCACTTTAGCCACCTTTTTAGACGTGAAAGGAGCCTTAACAATGTGAAAACCGAATCAATAGGACTATCACTAGACCGACTCAGAGTAGATTCCACACTCTCCGACTGGATTGAATGTATGCTTAAGGCGAGACACATGAACTCGGAGCTGGGTGACAGCCAAATAAATGCACTAGGCTCTAGAGGAGCTCCACAAAGAGGGGCCCTATCTATTCTACTATGGACTCTAGTCGCAAACGAGATCCTTTTAAAGTTAGGACATAACGGACTTAATGTTTTTGATTATGCAGACGACATCGTCTTACTTATGTTCGGCAAATTTCTCCACACAATCACCGAACTTCTGCAATCGGCCCTGAATACCCTCCATAACTGGATGAGAAGTTGTAGACTGAACGTTAATCCAGCGAAAACAGAAGTGATTCTGTTCACCAACAAAAGAATAATCCCAGCTTTCGGACCCCTACGACTGGGTGACACTCCACTCCAAGTCTCGGACAAAGCACAATATATAGGGTACATACCTGACCGCAAACTGAGCTGAAGAGATAACACAAATGAAAGAATAAAGAAAGCGTACATTACTTTCTATGCTTGCAGCAGAAATTTTGGTAAGTAATGGGGACTCAAACCTACCATCATCCTCTGGATGTACAAAGCCATAGTCAAACCCATTCTTACATATGGGTGCATTGTTTGGTGGCCAATAGCAGAGGAAAACACACATCTCAAGGAGTAGACTAATATCAAGAGGCTTTCCTGCATAGCAACCACTGGCGCCATTAGAACCACCCCGACCACAGCACTTGGAAAAATTCTCGCACTGATTCCACTAGACTTATTTGTTAAGAAATCAGTGGCCATGAGTGCCTAAAAGAATCCAACCCATGGAGAAGGGTCCACACGAGCCAGCGTAGCATCTCAAGGTGAGCTCACCTAGATGACCCCACAGACTATCTTCCGCCAACCCCCGACTTCAGCCTAAACATCAAAACGATCAACCTATCCAGGGAACACTGGGAAGACGGTGGGGCATTTAACCCATAGCATAGTATTTCAGTCCTCACTGACGAGTCAAAAGCAAACGAAAGAGTGGATTCGGGTATCTACTTAGTAGAACCTGATATTGTAATAGTTAGTTTTAGTTTAGTTAGTTAGACTTTTTATTAACTTCATATAATTTTCAAGAACAGTATATACATAGTCGTTTATGGTTTGGCTTAAGGCCGTCTACCAGATTGACAATATGGTTGCTATTTCTGTTTAAAAATCGCCTTCCAAAATACGGGCTCTGTAGCGGATTGCAGCTGTAGCATAGTTGTACAAAACATCCCAACCATGACTTCCGTTCAGTACGTTGATCACCTCATCCAAGTCTAGCGAAATTACTCCGAAGTATCTCGCGCGAAATTCTCCTAAAATGGGACATCTTCCGATGAAATGGTAAACATCCTCCCTCTCTTTAAGGTTGCACAGGTCACATAAAATTGGCAGATCGGGTCGATGTGGAATAAAATAAAGACTTGTCAGTTCACCTCTAAGTTTGAATATTGTGCTTATCATATGCAGAGAGTAACGGATGAGGAAGTACGTTGAGTCGCTTTCAATGTGGTTAAAATTCAGCCTACTGTAGATCAGCCTATGTTGCGATGAATGTGCTTCAGCTACAAATCTCTCGTACATGGAATTACCTGCATTTTTCAAAACATTTGTAAGCATAGGTTTTATCATTGAAAGTTGTATATCAGATGCAACATTTAAGCTCGCGCCATAATTTGCTGCCAACTCCTCCCACTTTTGAACCAAGTGCCCTCTTGTCGAAAGTATATGCTTCAGAACAATCCTGGGCAGTCTTCCATCATCCATCTCCACTACTTTGACAATATAATCTATATGCAGCTTTAGAGTATCTAAAAAGAGAGGAGGGACTCCAGTTTCTAGATGCAGCATATAGTTCGGTGTACATATTGGAAGTCGAAAGATTCGTTTCAAAAAGTATCTTAGAAATTTTTCAACTTCTTCAAAAAAGCAATAACCCCAAATTTGGGCTCCGTACAGCAGTATAGAGGCAGCAGTTGTACGAAATAGTTTATTCTTCGCTGTGTGATCGATAAACTTATTGTCGACGCAACGTCCCCAAACTGATGAAATAGCTCTTTTAGCTGCTGCTAGCTGACATTCAAAGTGTTTTTTTCATATTGAGGTTGGATGTAATTAGCACACCTAAACCTATTGCAATATCACTAAGGCTTCCGAACCATGGCCGTGTGTTCCAGCCAGAGGTCCTAGTGATAGCAGAAGCAGCGCGAGAACTATCCACGAAACTTGTTACTAGGAAAGAGATTGTCATTTATATAGATAGTCAAGGTGCTGTAAAGGCCATCTCATCCGTGGTAATAAAATCAAAGCAAATAAAACACTGCCGCGAGGGGCTTAAAACGATCATCCATAGCTATCATATAACACTCTGGTAGGTCCCAGGTCACAAAGAAATTCCAGGGAATGAGGCGGTGGATTAATTGGCAAGGAAGGGATCAGCACAAGACCTGTCAATTGTCCAAAGCTCAGTCCTTCCTCTCCTAAAACGTGTTAAATCAAGCATAGCACTTGACTTCAAGGGAAAGCATGCGGCAAATTATAGAGCCTGTGAAGTAGCTTAAGAGTTGCAAAAACGGAGAGGTGCGCTCCTTATGCCCCTAATTAAAATTAAAAGTAAGATCGCGCAGGAGAAAGTAGGCAAACTAAAACTACCGGTTTCAGAGCCAAAAAGGATAAGGGAAAAAGTGACAACAGAGAAGTCCTCGACCTCTGTTCTTAAAAGAAACGGTATTAAAAAGTTAACGTTGGTAAAGCCATCGGATTATGACCCTCGGACAGCAGGAGTGCAGACTTACGCTCAGGCCGCGGCATCCGAAAAACAAAAAAACCTTGAAAGCTCGACGGACCATGTCTCTCATGCTTTCTCAGTTATTCTCGAGAAATTCGAAGAACAAAGCAAAATAAATAAAATTATTCTCGGTAAGCTTCTTAAGCTTGAAAATAAGTAATTCACGGAAAACACGTTCTTCAACTAGAATATGAATGACAAACGAATGTTAACAATATGTACTTGGAATGCAAACGGACTTTTGCAGAAACTTCACAAACTGGAAATATTCATGCGAGAAAAAGATATTGATATTTGCTTGATATCTGAAACCCACGTAAAACACGAATCGCATTTAAAAATAAAAGGCTATAATGACTACCACGCTTGCCACCCTTAGAGGAAAGCGAGAGGCAGATCATCCTTGTTTATTAAAGACTGCATCGATCAATCGGAAGACCTAAAGATAGAACTTGAAACTTTGCAACTGTGCATGATTCGAGTTAAAAGTATTCAGCGTACTTTTAAGATCTCATCTATCTACTGTCCACCGCGTTCCGCGCTTGAAAAAACTGATTTTACTAACCTGTTTGAATTACTGAAACCTAATTCTATTATTGGCGGCGATTTTAATGCGAAACATACGTTCTGGGGCTCAAGATACAACTAAGAAAGGTAGAATGCTCTATGGGGCAGGTATGGAGAACAGTTGTGATTTTCATTCGACGGGTAAACCGACTTATTGACCAACTGATACTTCAAAAATACCTGACCTGATAGATTTTTTCGTTGTAAAAGGAATATCTACCAACCATATAAACTTTAAATAGAGCTTTGATCAGTCGTCTGATCATTCCCCGGTTATTTTAACAATCAGCGTAGTTTTTCGCTATATAACCTAGAGCCAGCGAGATTAACTGGTCGAACAACTAACTGGGAAGGCTTTAGGAACGAAATTGAAGATAATGTAGAACTGAGCGTTCCACTTACGACACCCTATGAACTTGAAGTTGAAGTTGACTGCTTCGTTGAGATCGTACATCTCGCCTCTTGGAATAATACTCCCAATCCAAGGAAACCGCCGGACAGATACGGTTTACGATATCCTCTGGAAATAAAAGAATTGGTTAAGGGAAAAAGAAAAGCGCGTAAAAAATGGCAACAGAGTCGTGCTTCGCTATATAAAGCACACTTGAATCGTCCGTGCAATTTGTTGAAGAAGACTATTAAGGATTTTAAGAATCGTGCAATAGGCTCTTACCTTGAAAGTTTAACAGCGAAAAATGATTCCAATTATTCACTTTGGAAAGCCGTAAAAGGCACCAAAAGGCCCAAAGTTCCCGCGCCACCAATTAAATTAAATCAAAATGAATGAACAAGGGAAGATAAAGAAAAAGCGGACGTCTTTGCGGCCCACTTGGAAGAGACCTTTAAACCGTACGATGGTCAAGTGGTGTACGATAACATCAATAGGCCGGATCTACCATCTGACGATTTAATGCTCACAAGTGCAACGCTAAGTGAACTCAAACGTGAGATCGAGAAACTAAAACCTGAGAAATCTCCTGGTTATGATTTGATTACCGAAGAAATTCTCAAAGTCTTACCTAGAAAAGCATTGATTAAGCTTTTCCATATTTTAAATGCTGCGCTCAGATTAAAACACGTGCCAAGCTAATGGAAAGTTGTGCAAGTCATTATGGTTTTAAAACCAGGAAAACCGCCGAATGATGTAGAATCGTATAGACCAATTTTGCTTCTTCCAGTCATATTTAAAATTTTCGAGAGGATATTACTAAGGCGTCTCCAACTGGTAATAGACGAAAATAATCTTATCCCTGATCATCAGTTTGGGTTCAGAAGCAAGCATTCGATGATTGACCAGGTGCATAGAATTACTGACGTAATCGAGAAAGCACTTGAAGAAAATAAAAGATTTGCTTAAGCGTATTTCTTGACGTCTCGCAAGCCTTTGAAAAGGTATGGCATAATGGCTTGAAATGCAAACTACGGCATGATTCCGTGATTCCTTAAGGGATTTGCATATTGTATTGGTTGACTTTGAAAAGGCATTCGACAGACAACCACGAGATCTAATATGGGTGGCGCTAAGACACCGAGGGGTTCCAGAAACCTATGTACAGATGATTATGGACATGTACGAAGGAGCAAAGACAAAAGTAAGATGCCCCGCTGGAGTAACCGAAGAGTTCCCAATCAAAGTCGGGGTACACCAGGGAAGCGTTTTAAGTCCTTTGCTCTTTATTACAGTCCTTGATTATCTGCTTGAAGGTAAAGTGATGGACCCCAAGGTACATCAGTTATTCTTTGCTGACGATGGAGCCATCATAAGTGAGGATCCTACATCCCTGCAACGAGCACTTGATGTGTGGGTGGACGTTTTGGAGGGAAATGGGTATCGCATTAGTTCAAAAAAGACAGAGTACTTGTGCTGCCCGTTCTCTGATCCACTCAGGCCTATTCCAGACATTTATTTGAATGGAACAGTGCTTCCCAAGTGCGAAAAGTTCAAATATCTGGGATCTATGATCAATAGCAAAGCAACTTGTGATGACGACATCAATCATCGTGTAAGCGTAGGGTGGATGAAGTGGCGAGAAAATTCCGCTATCTTCTGTGACAGAAAAATGCCCCCTAAGTTGAAAGGAAGGCTCTACACCGCAGTTGTACGTCCAGCGCTCACATACGGTTCACAATGTTGGACGATGTACAAAAAGTATGAGAGTAAATTAACGGCAGCTGAGATGAAGATGCTTCGCATGACAGCAGGAGTGACAAAGCTTGATCGAATAAGAAGTTCGAAGATCCGTGGAAGCTTTCACATCAAGGAAACCATCGTACAAAAAATAGAGCGTGACCGGCTCAGTTGGTATTGCCACGTTCAAAGAAGAGATCATTTGAACCCTGTTAAAAAGGCAATATCAATGCACGTTCCAAAGACATCGCGATGTAGGAAAGGCAGGCCTATAAACGCCTGGATCAGACAAATGCGACGACATCGGCATTTCATTGGCCTCAGTAACCGAGTGATCCAAAATCGGCAGGCCTGCCGATATTTTCTGAGGTCAAATAGGCGAACCCCACAGGCGGATCAGTAGAAATGCGGTGAAGTGGGAGGGTTGTGATCCCTTGTTTTCGGATCATGGCCTCGCTGATAAAAGGAAGAAGAAGATGCAAACTACGGCAAGTTCTCCGTGTATGCTTATACAATATTCTAGAATCATATTTCGGGAATAGACTCTTTCATGTTAGACATGGAATCGAATACTCCGAGCTCAAAGAAATTGCGGCCGGCGTACCGCAATGAAGCGTTCTTGGGCCGCTTCTCTATTTGTTATATACTCATGATATACCGAATGAAGATGGCACTATCCCTGCTACATTTGCCGATGACACCGCTATTCTAGCAGTAGGGAAAACAATCGAAGAAACGACTGAAAAACTGCAAAACGCACTGAATAATATAAATGAATGGACGAGTGACTGCCGGATCGCCCTCAATAAATCTAAATCTGTTCACGTAACTTTCATTTACAAGAAAACTAATGACTTGCCAATTTTCCTAAACTCAGCCCGAATAGCTTTTGCAAACGAGGTCAAATACCTGGGAATGACACTCGGCACAAGGCTGAAATGGAATTCGCACGTGAAAATGGAACGTAAAGAACTCGAAATCAAATATAGAGAAATTTACTGGTTACTCGGGAAACATTCCCAGCTCAGTACTGAGAACAAACTGCTTTTATACAAGCAAGTGCTTAAGCCGGTGTGGACCTACGGTATACAACTTTGGGGTTGTACCAAGAAAACAAATGCAAATATTTTATAAGCTTTTCGAAATAAATTGCTAAGAGAAATCGTCCAAGCACCGTGGTATATTAGAAACGACGATATCCACAGGGATCTCGGAATTCCCACAATCGAACCCGAAACTTGAAGCTTCGCGAGAAAGCATAGAAATCGACTAATCGGACATGTCAACAATACAGTCCTACAAATTTTGGATGAGAGCAATTTATTGCGCCGACTACAGAGGACGAAACATATTGACTTGGCGAGATAATGATTAACCGCGTCTCAATTGCGGAACATGCAGGATCTCAGTGGAAAGTAACCTGCCAAACGTTTTTATTTCGTGATAGAAAAATTGCTCTATAAGTTATTACTTAGTTGCGATATCTAACAAATTTATATCGAAGGGTGGTGTTTTTTTAGTCAGTAAGAATCTGACGCTACTATGAGCATGCGGTTGCTATTCTCATAGTATCTATGGAAGATTTTTCACCTACCCTCGGAAAAAAAAAAAAAAAAAAAAACTTGACTTCAAGCGACAAGCAGACTACAAATGGAGAGCGCTCGCATCATGCCGAGTCTCCAGAAGCATCTGGACAAAACATGACAAGATGAAAACAAAGCTCGTCGTCATTCAAAATAGACAGAACTTGGCGCTTCTCGCAGGAATCATTACCGGCCACAATCTATTGGCGGCCCACTGGAAGAGAATGCCGCTAAGTACATATAAACTCTGCAGAGGATACGGCAACACAGACCCAGAGGATACCAGGAAGACGGCCCTTGGAGAGTATTTCTTCAACCACCTGACACTGTTTAGGACTGTGCTGACGAAGGAAAGATGATTGGCCCATATTTTTTCCACAAGGGCATCAGCAACACTATTCATGTGACTGGTGAGCGCCACAGAACCATGATCAACATTGCTGCCGTTAATTGACGAATTGGGCCTGAAGAACATGTGGTTTTAGCAGGACAGTTCAACCGCACATACAGCACCAGCGACAGTGGACATTCTGCAGCAAGCGTCTCCCGGCCGCTTAATCCCTAGTTTAGACGGCTTGCACTGGCCTGGAAGATCGCACGATTTTAGCGTTCCAGACTACTTTCTTTTAGGTTTTTTGAAGTTACGGATCTATATGACCAAGCCACAGACTTTAACCCCCCTGAAGGAGAGCATCTGACAAGAAGTGGAGAATTTGTCGCTAGAAATTTTGAGAAAAGTTATGAAAAAGGCTGCGAAATGAGCTCGAATGTACATCAACTCTGCCCGCGGCCACTTGACTGATATTATCTTAGCGAGTTATGGTAAACGTCTAAAAAAATATAACCAACAGAGAGAAAAAAATTCATTTTTTTTACAAACCAAATAACTGCCTTCGGATACACTGACCGACAAATTGGAGCAGAGACCAGACTATACTTTTCCGAAGGTTTTTGACATGCTGAATCCGATTACGACCTCAGAATTTCTCTACCACGTCCGATTTTTCGCTATATTTGAGGTTATATTACATGACGAGGCATTTTTTTTTTCACAAAACTCATTACAGCATCTGAAAGTACTACTCTTTCAGTTCATAACCCATTTTGAATTTTTCCGGAATCTGTTTCCCCCTCCGAGACATTGTAAGTTGTCTTCTGAAGTCTTAGCCTTGGTACTCAAACTCATAAATTCCACTAGCTAATGGATAATGGATTCAAAATGGATTACGAACTGGAAGAGTAGTACTTTCAGGTGCTGTAATGAGTTTTGAAAAAAAAATAAAAAATATAACCTATAACCTATAGCGAAAAAGCGGGTTTTTCCCATTTTCGGTTAACATTTCTCGAAAACTTGACGTGATAGAGGAATTCGGAGGTCGGAATCGGACTCAGCAAACCAAAGCCGATAGAAATCATATGGCAATCTTCTTGCTCCCGACTGGCGGAGACTTGCCAAAGTGATGCGGGGTGATTTAGTAGAAATTAAAACCGAGTTCACTGCTGCTGATTTCTTCTCACACTTTAAATTATTTCTGTCACAACCCACCAAATCAAGAGAATTCTCATTTACTTCACTCGAGGTACATATTCCAACACTTGATAGCAACATTGAAATGGAAGAAGTCATCGCAATATTCGCGTCGACAAAAGACAATAAAGCTCCCGGTATGCCAGTTCAAGTCTTGTAACTGAATTACACAATTTGTTAAAAGATATATTTGAATCTGAGATCATGCCAAACTCGTTCAAGAGTTCTATAATTTGTCCGCCCTTCAAAAAAGGTGATACCAATGTGCGTTCAACTATCGCGGTTTATGTTTTCTGAACACCATTTACAAAATGTTTACAAATGTCATTTTAAAAAGACTCAGTATTTGGATAGAAGAAAACAGCATTCTCAGTGAGTTCCAGGCTGCATACCGGAGAGACTACTCCACCGTGCATCTGCTGTATAATCTTTCATGTCTTGTCCAACCATAATTAAACCGAAAGAGAAAGCTTTACGCATTCTTCGTTGATCTTAGAGCGACCTTCGATAATATCTACAGAAATGCCCTATTTTATAAGCTCGCTGCGATTGGTATATCTTCGAAGATGCTCTCTGTCATTAAATCACTCTACCGAGGCACCACTGGAACTGTTTGGGATGGAAATACTTCAACTGAGTTCTTCCATTTCAACAAGAGTGTGAAACAAGACTGTGTTGGGATACCTTGTGGTTCGTAGTATTTCTGAATGATCTTCAGCCTTACCTTCCAGGCAGTGTCTACATGGAACAATTAAAACTTAATATATTGCTGTACGCAGGCGATGTGGTGCTCCTGTCCGATAGCCCTACCACCCTCCAGCTGATGATCAACAAGTTCTACAACTATTGCTACGATTGGAACTTTACAGTAAAGCTGAATAAGTCAAAATTATGGACAGAGTGCTGTAAGTGAAGAATGATTCTTTGATATTACCGAAATAAACATTACCAACCATTATAAATATCTCGGGGTAATTCTAAATTACAATACGTTGTGGACTCTAACCAACAGACTGACAACATCTAAGAACGCAATAGCTTCTACATGGCCCAATTTTATGAGAAATGGGCATATCCCTCATTCCACAAAATTTAAGATATATGAAGCTATGTCAAGATCGGTCATGGTCTATGGAGCGCAAGTGTGGGGATATCGGGGGTATATACAAGTTGAAAAACCACAACGTTTTTTCTTAAAAAGATTATTTTACTTACCGAACACCACACCTAACTATGTTGTACGGATAGACTCTGGACTTCCTAAAGCCCTCCTAGCTATTCCAAAGCTGCACCTTTCATACTTTCGTAGAGTAGTCACACTACCGCATAATAGGCTTCCTCGTATCCTGTCCGAGGCCGTGATAAAAAGGAACATTTATCGGGCCAATGACTTTTCATAATGTTGGGACATAGTTCAGTTTCAATTCAGTAAGGTCTGACTGATATACCTCTCACAATACACTACTTAGTAAGCTAAAGCAGAAACACTGGACTGAATTCACAAGCTGTGTACTTCAATCTCAACCAAAAAGCTCGACAAAAAACGAGGCAGCAGTTGTATGTGTACTCATTACATGAAGCTTACAGATGCTGGGTAACACAGCCATTCAACATCAAATGCATTTTCCAGTAAAGAGAGCATCATCTACTACTGCTTCTTCGGTTTGAATGGCCATTGGTTTATTTTATTTGCTAACAATATGAACGAGTGGAACCATTTACCACTGTTGAAAATTAACTACATGTTTATGGTTTCCAATAACGCAGTCGGTCTTAAAAGCATTAATTATGAAATTATTCGTATGTTTTGCTACTCCAACACTTGTGTGAATATCAATCAAAAAATGTCAAAAGAGATTGATTCTCTCTGATTGTTCCAATTATCCAATGAATCAGAGTCCTCTTAAATTAATTAATATGCAAAAACAACGTAATAAATGAAAGCACCAAAGGCACGATTTAATATTTTGTAGTCTCGTATACTTTGTGATGTTCTAACTAATGAATATGTTCTGTCAGAGGCTTCAATTATATCAGCTTTGTGGGTTTAGTATATAGTGTTCTCACTTATTAATATGTTCCGTCAGAGGCTTCAATTATATCAGCTTGGTGGATTTAGCATAAAAATATAAATATATTCGTTTCAGTGAGCACCAAATAAATATGTTTTTGTTCTCATACATTATCACATAGGGTATGTTGAATTTGATTTGCAGCTTAAGGCATGTAAGCAGCAAAGTACGAGTAAATGTTGGTCCAGATCCATGCTCTAACTGAACTTGCCATTACAGAGTGTTCTATATCTTCAACATCCCTCATTAGTGAATGCTGCATATGCGTATGTATCTTCCTTCGTCAGCATGTATGTAGATTTGGACACTGTAGATGTCACCAACCAGAACCATATTCAGAACTTGTTAGGTAGTAAGTTAACAAAACACGATACGGCTCCTACTACGCATACACGCTATCGTGTAAGGTTTCTAGCAATATATCTCAGCTCTTTCCAACTGCTGTGCCTCCTTCTCGACTGTTCCACGCCATGTTTTCGGAACGCAAGGTATTCTGCCACCCTAGGTTAAAGGGTTCCTTGCATTGCATGGTTAGCTATGAAACTGTCACCTTTTCGGAGCGTTTGACCAATCCACTGCCACTTCCGTCGTTGGACGGTTGTGTCTATTGGTTCCTGACCCGTTCTCTCGTAAAGGTGTTCGTTAAAGCTACGATTGGGCCAGAAAATCCTTAAAATATTGCGCAGGCGCCTACTAACGAACGTTTGCAGATTTCTGATGAACTCAGAAGAACTCTTTGGGGCATGCAGAAAAATTGGAGACAGCAAAGCACCTAGACCGGATGGCATCCCGAATAGGGCAATCAAGGCGGCTGTTAAGACGAGATCGGACATCTTTCTAACAACGATGCAAAGGTGCATAGAGGAGTGGTTATTCCCTACACCATGGAAATTACAACATTTAGTGCTGCTTCCAAAGGGCAATAAGCCGCCCGGACAACCATCATCGTATCACCCAATATGCCTGCCCGATACGCTGGGAAAGATCCTAGAGCGTATCATCTATAACAGACTGCTTGCGGTGGCGGAGGAAAACGGAGCCTTGTCAGACTGTCAGTACGGCTTCAGAAAATCACGCTCTACCGTCGATGCCATAAAGGCGGTAGTAGATATAGCAACTAAAGAAATACAAGGGAAAAGGTGGAAATGGGGGACGAAGAAATACTGCGCTGTAGTAATGCTCGACGTCAAAAATGCGTTCAAC
Organism: Brachypalpus laphriformis; assembly: GCA_945910035.1. Taxonomy (NCBI): domain Eukaryota; kingdom Metazoa; phylum Arthropoda; class Insecta; order Diptera; family Syrphidae; genus Brachypalpus; species Brachypalpus laphriformis. The sequence goes on along the minus strand of OX246753.1, from coordinate 18,867,905 downwards.
TCGGCAAGCTGGTCATTCATTAGGAGATCCCTGGCCAGGATGGATACACCATACTACCTGCTGAGGATAGTCACGGACTACTTCAGCAATAGGAAGCTAAGATACCATACTGACGATGGCGTTAAGCACTACAGTGTTTCCGCGGGAGTCCCGCAAGGGTCGGTTCTGGGACCTCTCCTATGGAACATTATGTACGACGGAGTTCTGCGACTAACATTACCCGAGGGAGTCAAAGTAATTGGCTTCGCTGACGATATCGCAGTGGTTACAGTAGCCAAGCACGAGGTGGAGTCTGCCACGGATGAGGCAGTTATAAGAATAAAGGAATGGCTGGAGTCTACCGGTCTGGAACTAGCTGCCCACAAGACTGAAGCTGTCCTAATAACCAGCCGCAAAAAAGTGGAATACGCCAGCTTCCGGGTCGGAAACCAGACAATCAGGTCCAAAGAATCCTTGAGGTACCTTGGAGTCATGCTCGACAACAGGCTGCGCTTTAAAGCCCACGTCGAGTATTCTAGTAAGAAAGCATCGCTGATGCAGGCAGCACTCTCCCGAATGCTTCCGAACATCGGCGGGCCTGGATACGCCCGCAGGATCCTGCTGTTCAGAGTGGTCAGCTCGGTACTTCTATACGCTGCCCCAATATGGGCAGGTGCACTGGCGACAAATGAGTGCAGGAAGAAGCTATCATCAGCTCACAGGCTCTGCGCAATCAGAGTGATCAGCGGCTTCCGAACTATCTCCGACGATGCAGCCTGCGTTTTAGCTGGGATGGTCCCAATCGACATCCTCGCTGAAGAGATGCAGAGGGTATACCTTAGACGTCCCTCAAACCGGCAAGATACAAAAAGGATTAAGGAGGAGGAAAGGGCAGCATCAGCAACGCTGTGGCAAACCAGGTGGGACAGCTCTACCAAAGGCAGGTGGACCCACAAGTTCATTCCCACTATAAAATCATGGACAGAGAGAGCGAGGGGAAACTGTAACTACCACCTCACACAGTTCCTGTCCGGACACGGTGGCCACCGGAAATACCGCCATAGATTTGGACACCATAGTTCGCCCCTGTGTCCAGTATGTCCAAACGGAGAGGAGGACGCGGAGCATGCAGTGTTCTACTGCAGACGCTTTGCAGGAGACAGAGCAAACCTGCCAAGTCCAGAAAATCTTGTTAGTCACATGACACGGTCAGAGGGCGAGTGGATGGAGATCTGCTCATTCATAGTATGTGTGCAGAATGCGCTGCGAAGAGCAGAAGCCCTAAGAAGAGCCCAAGAGGCGGCCTCGGAGACTAGAGCATAATTGCTAACCAACCCCGCGAAGAAATAACGGCAGTACCGCGGGGAGAGTGGTTAAAGTGGGTAGGGTATGTGTTTAGTACGTAGGCGTATTCCTGGAATCGATTACTCAGGCTTGCGAATCGTGCATGCTAGTAGCACTCGGGCTTTTAGTATCTGTGAAGATTATACATCTTTGGCGCAACCTAAAAAAAAGGAAACAAAAAGCTTTCTAATGATGGTAGTGATCACTCTTCACGTGCTGCATCCATATAACAGCACGGATTCAACATTGGAGCGGAACATTAAGCATTTATTCGTTTTATGATGATGCATAGATTCGATTAAAATTCTCCTAATAGCACTGAACTTTGTTCCGAAGAATGGTTGAAATGAGAGGAGTATCTGCGTCAGTTATGTTGACAACCAGGCTGAAGACCTTGTGCAAACCTCTAAGTACTTCCAAAAAATATTTCGAAATTCATAAACTCCTTGAATTGTTTGGGTCCCAGGTCACAATAAGATTGAGGAAATTAGTACTTGGATAAATTTCAGGTGAGAGCTCCTCAGGACCTGTAACAGCGATGGGATTTCCTGCGTAATCGGTCTAACTTTCTATTAACGGTGGGTGGCGTAACTAACCGCAATGTAGACAATCTTTAACGGGATGATGAGAACATCATAAGCTCGTCACCACTGAGACCTCTACTAGTATGTACATATATATGGTAGCTTCATGAGGTTTTTTTGTGATAGAACAATGAACCAGTATTGCGTCTGACTGTTCCAGTTGATTGTTTTCTACCTAATTAGGGTTTAGGTTTTTCCACAGTGACCTAGGAAATGAAACTTTATACATGTTTTGTGAGGAAAAAGCTAGCTCATATACAACTCGCTAAGGTCTGACAAGTGTAAGAAGTTTTATACTCAAACGAGTATATTAATGTGCCCCTGGTCGTAGAAGAGGGATAGGCTATCGCGATATTCATACCAAATGGGCTATAGGTTCTCTGTATTTCACTCTTTTTCAAAAACAAAATAAATACTACTAATTAATCACTGAAGTGTCACCCCTATTGGCTACCCTGCGGGACTATCAGTTGCAGTCCAATAAATTATCCTCTGCCATTGCAATAAAAATTATCTCATTTATTTGCAGATGAATACGATTTATATAACTTTTTTTCACTTCCATTTGAGCTCTGCAGTAAAATAATAAAATAAAAAATCCAAACAAATGCACATATTTTATAAATCAACCACTGAAATTACTCCCTCAACTGTATCCTGGCCACAATAACCTCAACTAATGAACTTTCATGATAGCTTATTAGGTTATGTTGAAAAAAAAAACCTTGAACTTTTTAACTCAAACCCTCATAGATACAAATATTTAATATCAATTGAAGTTGAAATCCCTTATTTCACTAGCTAATCCCGGTCAGTGCAAAATGTGCGATAAGGTCCTTATCAAAGTGTCACAGTCGAATTAATGCACACAGTGCAATCAGGACTAATGCAATGTTTACTTATCTACGAGAGAAACTAAGTCCCTGGAACAATACGGCTATGCGATATCCTCTTGTTACTCAACCAGATACACACTCGTATCTACGGCATTTTGAATAAATTTTGCTCCAAATAATTGCCCATATGTATGTAAGTCGTTTTGAAATTTATATATATAATTTTGTAAAACCTCTAACATGTTGCTCATGTGATTATTAGGTTTTTGCGCAATGAAATTTTGTGCATGTATATGAGATATTTATGTACTGACCAGTACCACAGCGCCAGATGGAGCCAATTGATTTTTTGGTTAATCGTTACATTTTTGGGGCATACCATTGTTCCGATGAGAATAGACTTTTGGTCTACTGATTAGGTGCACAGAGGATGTTTTTTTTTCAACATTGGACAATGGATTAATTTAATTTTACATTATGAAATAGAGTTTGGTGGGGATGGGTAAAATTTAATTTACGAAAATAATTGTAAACTAGGTGGTGAGAGAGATAGGATAGTGCGGTGGGATTGAATTGAACAGATTTCGTATAGTTTATGGAATTTAATTTGTACGATTTATTGGCAATTGGTTAAGGCGCGGGGAATACAATTATTTTGTTGTTTGATCTAAGCAGGATTAGTGGGCAAATCATCCATAAAGAGGGCAGTGATATATATTTGCATTTCAAAAATAATTGTGATGCGGATTTGTTATGAGAAGCCCGTACATTTTAGGCTCCTGAAATTCATGTGATTATCCATGCCAGGGTTGCTATTAGCAAACATAGGTATTAGGTTTCGCTTATGAGCCAAAAGTTACGAACGGGAATTTTACAACACACTAGTATTACAAAATGGGTATAATTAAGGAATATATACAAAATATACCTATATGTGTAGATATTTTTTAAATTGTATCGTTGGTGCATTATATGTGTCTCTTTCATTCCCACCTACAAATATGAATTTATTTGTTATGCTCAGTATAGGTACATGTAATGCAGATGTTTGTATCTGGGGAATTTACAATGTCAATTAGTTAGGGTGCATTTTAAGTGCCCATCTCTTTATCTTATTCATTAACGACATGGTACGGGGTAGAATTGCGTTTAGCCGTACGAAGATCTATGCGCTCACGTCTTCCTATCCGACACAAAAGATGGAATGCAGTTGATAATTAATGAACTCGAGGTCTTGATTCCGTCGAATTTAAATATGACTATATTTCAAGCAAAATTGTGTGAAGCAAAACGTGCAGTTTAGTCAGTTTGGGACCGGTGCATAAAGAACAAACATGTAAACCATATCTTAAAGCCGAATATATTTTATACAACTGAAACTTTTCTGCAGTGCCCAAATCCTCTCTTAAAGAAAGCTTCCTACGATATTTTCTAAAAATGGTATTTCATCTACCGAGCAGTACACCAAACTATGTATATGCTGTATTAAGAGGTGCAATATTCACCTCTATTCTGTGGTATTTGCACCCTGACTGTTTAGTTAAAGTTATGCCGCTGGAAAGGGAAAGACTGCCTAAACTAGTGCTTTCGCATATTCTATCAACAAGAAGCAACTTAGTCGAGGAATGGGAGAAACTATCTGCGGCCTTATCCTATCCATTTTGTCCGAATGAAGATCCAATATCATTAAGAATAAAGTTCATCATGCTACTGGAGAAAAAAGGGAAACTCCATGTTTACTAATTCATGTGAAGCCCAAGAATATTAACATAGAATGTATTATAGCAGAATAAGCCACTTGCTCAATGAGAGGACATATTTTTTAAACTGCTGCCCAGCAGACATGATAATAGTCGGAGAGCTGGTGAACGTTTTTGAAACGTCATTTTAGCACAGGAAATAAATATATTTTTTTGTTAAACTGAACGTCTGGCAGCTGTCTGTTGGTGCGTTTGGGGGGGGCTGGGCCCCAAAGACATAGAAAAAAGGGATGCGGTCACGTCATTTCAGCAAAGCTGAATTTTTGTATATGAGTCGTTTACTTGTTTATATAACATATTTTACCACTGCCAGACATTTTGGCCGGGTCTAACATCCTGCCAGACGCAAGCGAAGTTTGAATGTCGCTACTAAAGCGATGTGCGACAAATGTATCTAATAGCCGATTTTCATCGAAACTATTGAAGCATTTGAAAACTTACTAAGTGTGTCTTATAGGAAATTAAATTCTAAATAAAATAGTATATACACAAAATTTTCATGTATCCATATATATATCCACAGAAGATATTTTAAAAAGAGTCAGTAGCCACTATTCAAATTCAAGCAACTGAAAAAGTCAAGATTCAATGGCCTTTTTATTCATCTAGGCAGCTTCCACATCATGATGGCTTATTTCAAAGCCATCGAAAAGTTTATAGACGATTCTGGATTGGCTTATGTAATGGTGGATAGTGAACTTTTAGCAGATGGTTCAGTAGCTGGATTTATAGTTGTAAAGCATTTTAACACGTGCAAGAGACTGCATCCTTTAATGACTTTGGGCTTTCAGATCCTACGTTTTGAAAGTTTTATGAAGAAAGAACAAATAGAAATTGGCGATGATATAATCAGTTATCTTAATGACTTTCAATCTACACAGACATCAAGTCCCACTATTGACCATCCTTACCTTATACAATTGTTTAGAAAATATAATGCATATCAAGAAGCAACGATTAATGGACAATTTGGCAAAACACCGCAGTTCTACATGATTTATGTAGATGATGTTAATTATTATTTAATTTTGACACGAAGCATTCGTACTGCAGATTTCGAATTATTTAAATACATATTGCCCAAAATCGCACGCACGGTGGTTGGTCAAGTATCACGATAATTTATTAAAAATCGACGAACCTCACCCAGGACTAAGAGAACTTTTTGAGAACAGGTCCTTCGTTGTGAAAAGAACCGAAAAAGCATTCTCTAGACAGCCAATAGATTTGAAGTTGGAACAGACAATAAATGCAGATGTTGCAAAAAGATTGACAGGAGTTATACATTTCACCAATTCGATATCTGCTCGTCAACGCTGGTCTAAAAGTCACAGCATAAGATCAACGATAATATCGCACGTAACGGGTGTCCGCCGGGAACGTATACTACTTTGTTTTACCGCCATTTTGGTAAACATTAGTCTTGACAGTTCATATTTGGCAGTCGTGAAGTAGACACGTGGCAAATTTATTATGGAAAAATATTCGATAAACCAACGTGTTTTAATCGTTAAAACATTTTATCAAAATCAATCATCGATTACTGTGACGATGAGAAAGTTACGTGAAGTTTTTGGGAGAAACAACGTGCCAACAAAACGCACTATTTATCGTGTAGTGAATGATTTCGAAGAAAGAGGGTCTGTAGGTGATAGGTCCAAGCATGGGCCACAACTTACTGCAAGATCGGCTGAAAAAATTACTGCTGTTCAAGGAAGTGTTCAAAACAATCCATCAACCTCAATTCGACGCCGTGCTCAGGTAACTGTGAATGGGGAGCGATATCGTGATATGATTGAAAACTTTTTAACACCACAACTGCATGCTTTGGGCTTGATTAACATGTGGTATCAACAAGACGGTGCCACATCGCATACAGCCAGGATTACAATGGAATTACTGCGAGACCTCTTTCCACAACAAGTTATTTCAAAAAATGGTGATGTTGATTGGCCTCCACGGTCGCCTGATTTGACTGCTCCTGACTTCTTTTTGTGGGGATATCTGAAAGCAAGGTTTATGCAAACAAACCAGAAACGCTTGGGCAACTCAAACAAAATATTCGTGATGAAATTAATGAAATACCGCGTGAAATGTGTGAGAATGTAATGAAAAATGTGCTCCAAAGGGCTCGCATTTATGAGACTAGCAGAGGCGCACATTTACCTGATATTGTATTCCATACATAATTGCCGACATTAAATAAAACATTTATCAATATAAGATCCATTCTCTTTCATTTAATCAAAAATTATAAACAAACAAAGTAGTATACCTTCCCGGCGGACACCCTGTATTTGAGGAATGTGGATTGCATAAAGCTCAAGATATTACAGCAGACTTGGAAAGAAGAAGAATGGAAAAAAGTTGCGTGCAGCTTCAGAATTTTATGCATTACATTAAACAGAATATAAATCCTTTTGCACCAGAACTGAGTAACGATTTCTTTTATAACATTGCAACAGGACGAGCAGCACCAAACGTTATAGCAATACCCTGGAACAATATATAGATATTGCAAAAGTTTTATCGTATCCTTTGATGCCTGTTCCTTTATCAATGTGCCATTTAGATGGAACAGTTTGTAAAACCGATAAATCTGTTCTCATGAAATTGTTGGAGGCAAAAGTTGATAGTCAGGCAGTACGCAATATTGATATTGTAATTATCGATGGCTTTTTCATGCTGCATCTCTTAAAGGAAGTTCCAAAAACATTCGGCAACATCTCAAAAAAAATATTGCAAGTGGAATTGATATGATATGCATCCGGAATTGATATCATTTTGATCGTTATTTTTCACCATCTATCGAAGATAGCTTGGACAACCTCAAAAAATTATGACTTTTGTTACTGTTTTAAAACTGACAATGGAAAAGTGAAAAAAAACTGTTATCTGCCTGGCTTTAAAATAAATAAATAAATATTTGGCGCAACAGCTCTTTAAAGTGCCAGGGCCTAGCTTCTCGCAACCACTCATGTTGTGTGCGTTATATTTTTCACACGAATGGAAGGGACCTACAGTTTGATGCCGAATGCGAACGGAGATTTGAGAAGCTTTTTCGTGACAACAATACTCTCGGATGTTTGTCAGACGCTCGCGAGAGGTGGGACCGTGAAAAAACTTTTTGGTGTTTTCTGGGATTCGAACTTGGAACCTCATGCGTAGTGATCCGACACACTAACCACTAACGCCACTTTCATTACCCAATTTTTTTTATTTAAACATAAGGGAATACACTAACGCCTTAAACAGTATAAAAAGTAAGGCCAGATGGATTAAAACCAGACAAAGTTGCAGATAATTGTGTTTCTATGGTTATTAATGCAGCAAGATTTCTTCAACGACGATCGAGTTGGAGTAAAAAAGAATCCTGGTCCGATGCAGACTGCGAAAAGCTGAGGAAAAAGTCCTTCAAATGCCTTAAACTAGTAAAATTCATATCGACAGAGTTGACGAAAAAGAATATATCAGGAAAGCAATAAGGCTTATAAAGAACTGTGCAAGAAAAAACGGGTTCAGTTTATGCAAACAACAATAAGAGAACTCACTGTAGCAAAGGACTCGAAAGTGTACTGGAGATTAATGAGAAAACTGACAGGAACCAGGTGTATTAGAGGCTCGTGTGTGGTTGCAAACTTGTTGGCAACACACTTTAAACAACTACTTTGTACGAGCCACGCCGCAACTACAAGTACTTAGCATTTTGCTCTGCCTTCCACAGTAGTAGAATCAGTGGATCGATCAATTACACTGGAGGAAGTCCAAGCTGCTTTAGCGAAACTAGAAGCAACAAAGCTCCAGATACGAGTATAGGCAGGATCTCCTTTGAATTTTACAAAAATGCATCTGCATCTTTCTTACGTGTAATAACTGAAGGGTTCAACAACGTATTCAACAGAGGTAGCGTACCGAAAAGCTTCCGGCAAAATATTATATTTCCGCTGTTCAGAAAGGGTGACGCCAATGACCCAGGCAACCACATACGATTTTCCTTTTTAAATACTCGTACTTTGCTGAAACTATTCACAAGTATTCTTCGTCAGCATCTTGCTTTGTGGGTGGAATTCAATGGTTTTCTAAGTGAGTTCCAGGCAGGATTCAGATCCAAATACTCGATAGTAGACAATATCTTTGTCTTGCCCAATATTGCAAAACTATACCTAAATAACGGGAGAAAGCTGTATTCCTTTTTTGTGGACTTAAGAGCAGCATTTGATTCAGTGGACAGAAGGGCACTCTTTTACAAGCTCAACAATTTGGAGGTGTTATCTAAAATGCTAAAAGTTTTCGAAAGCCTATACTAAGAAAATGAAACTGCAGTATGGGATGGAAATACTCTGTCAGACTGGTTTAGTACCACCTCCGAAGTTAAGCAGGGATCTAAACTGAGCCCTTTGTTCTTCTCTGTGTTCCTAGATGACCTGGAGATGCAATTGAAAGGAGGGATAACATTTGGTAACGTGGTGATCAAAGTCCTCTTATATGCCGATGATATTGTTATTCTGACCGAAGCACATTGGAAGTGGTAAAGCAATACCGATCCTTAGGAGTTACCCTTACGCCAAAATTGTCTTTTTTGACTCATCTGCAGGCGAAATTAAGAGAAGCAAAGAAGGCTTTAAACAGCACGTGGAGGAAAGTGATAAGCAAAACTGGTGTACCAGTAAGGGTAAAGTATAAACTATATGAAGCAACGGCCTGGTTAATCATGTGCTATGCTGCACAGGTGTGGGGCTATGATGAATACAATGAGGTTAAACGACTGCAAACGTACTTTCTGAAACATTTATTTAAGCCACCACCGAATGAACCTACATACGTGCTGTATGCAGAAACCGGTATTCCTTTTATGCGTCTCTAACGGGTGGGCCATCTAGTGGTTTCTTTTCAAATTATAGGTTATTTTGAGACCGACAGCTGCTTCCCGCTCAAAATCTTGAGAGAAAGTCAGTATCATACCGCCGCAGAACAAAATGAGTCGCTCTATGCTTGAACAACATTGGGAAATATTGAAAACTTATTTCCAAATTGAGTGCTGTGTAGCCCAAACAGTGCGTTTTTGAAAAGAAGTTTTGGCCGGAATGAAGCACCCACCGCGCCTGCTGTACGCAAGTTTGTGCAAAAAGTACTGGTATGCTAGTGGACAACACTCATGGTCCCCGTCGTCGTACGGTGCGCACAGTCGAGAATGTGGCTGCTGTAGCCGAGAGTGTGAGACTCAATTCACGAACATCAACTCGTCATCGAACAACATTTCGGTCAACGGTGGGCATTACAGAGCCATGTTAAGGACTTCTTTTTTTTACCGCAATTGAAGATATGGATTTGGACGACCTCTGGTTCATGCAGGATGGCGCGCCATGCCACACAGCCTATGCCACAATCGGTCCAAATCGCACCAAATTCCCAAATCGTGTTATCAGCCGTCTTGGCGAGGCCAATTGGCCGCATCGGAGCTGCGATTTGACTCCTTTGGACTTTTTTTGTGGGGAACCGTGAAGGACCGATGTTATGCCAATAATCCAGAAACGATTCAAGCACTTAAGGCCAATATCATCCAAGCAATCCGTGAGCTACAGCCCGAAACCATCAACAAGGTCTTGGAAAATTGGAGTGATAGAATGCGCTACTGCGAGGCCGGCCGAGGCAGCCACTTGAACGACGTTGTATTCCATAATTAATGGGAATGTTTGCTCTTATTAATAAAGCTACAATACATGGAAGAAATTTCATTTTGTTCCTTTTATTATATTTTAAAAAAAAAACTTGTAATTGGCCCACCCTGTATAGACTAAGATTACATATCAATTATATTTTAAAAATACCAGACCTTCCCAACCAGCGTCTCTCAAAGATTGTACTGCGCTATATTTTAAACACAAAAGCCACATTTTTTCAGAAATGGGAGCATATTAGTGAGGAGTGTGGTGTAGAATTGTCGCTTAGATGCCATGACAGGCTTACGTGGAGGGTATCTTTAAAAGATATCCTGTCTAAACTAGAGGAGAAGATTCATGCTGGATTTTTGCAGAGAGCCGTTGTGTCTACAAGCTTCTTAATCATAACATAATTATGTTCAAGATGCCTTGGACTTTAGGAAGCAATATGCATAAAATTATGTTGATTTGGGCTTTAAGAAAGAAGAGTAACTTTACTTTATTTATATTTCATTAGGATTGTGAATCTGGCTGACGGCAATTGTCAATGCTAATAGAATTTTGTATTTGAATATTGTAAAGAACAACTTAACGATGAAACTTATAAATTCACTTATATATATATATAGTATAAAAAGTACTCCCCCAATAATTCAATCTCAATATTATTAAAGTGTATATTTTCTTAAATGTTAAATGTTCTTGCCACTGAAAACATTGTGTCAATTTCATTTGAAATGAAAATGTATTCTACAATCGCGGGCTAGTAAACGTCCTTTTCCATCCACTTTTAATTGCATTAAAATTTCTCCTTTGCTGAACACTCATTTGTACCATCGCACTACAGCATCGGCAATGAAAAACGGGGGAATGTCGCAAAACGAGCAACGAACAGCGAAGCCAACTACACCCATATTTTCATACAAATGTACTGAATATTTCTCAACCACACCCGACAATTTTGTATTTAAACATACCCACTTGCCGCCAAATATCCGCACCATCACTCCATTTTTTGAGATGTACATATCTAGTGTAACACGCTTCGTTCATCCTGCTGGACGAATTTAGAAATTTACAAGAACTCGACCGTATTAACTGATGCGTGTATATCTCTGCCAACTAAGTTAAGTCACATATAGCGTGCTTCTTCATTGTGCAGTAGAGTGTATGCCGAAAGTAGGGGAACAGACTGCAAGCTTCGATAGAAAATTCTGTATCATGTAGACTCTGTCTGTTAGGATTTTCGAGTTAAGATGGATTTTTGAAAAGCCTACTTTTGAGGTGTATCTTCTTGCAACCTTTAGAATTTACCTAATAATTTCCACCCTTTAAAAGATTCTTATTCTTTTCATTATATGGGAAATCTGAATGGCTGTGGTCTAGGTCTACTACATACTAAGTGCATTAGAGAATATTCACTTAATTTAGAAAATCTAAAAATTTTGAAGAGCACATCTTTTCGTAACATACTGTTCATGTAAGAAGAAATTTTCTCCGCAAAGCGACGCACGGGACGACGGACAAAATTCACTTTTAATTTTCATCCAAATGCAATTATGAGTTCACTGGAGCAGAAAAATGCTAATGCACTTCCTAGAGACGAGTTGGCGGAGGGAGCAATGTTGTACACGGTGAAGGATGGTCGACTAGTTGTATGCTATGCACGTTGATGTCCCTATTGGGAGAATGGCGAAGATGTTGCAACGATGATTACGACGGCAGATTGCCACCCGTTTGCTGCTGTTGTTGTCAAATTTTCTGTGGCACTTTGTTAATTTATTTTGACTTTGTTTTTTTAATTTTACCACAATCTGTTTGTTTATGTTTTCATATGCGGTTGGATGAATCTTTTGTGTACATCTTGCAGTAATTATGAGTGATTTTACGAAATAAATTATCAGCGGGATAGTTCATTAAACAATATGGGAACATATTAAAGCGATTAGCTATAATTAAATTATTTTAAATATTAACTTGCGCCTAGAGAATGCAATCAATTTCATGACACAAGTTGAAGAAAGCAGACAGAGAGAGAAAAATGTGTGTAGTGGTTGGATACTCAGGTAATGATAGATTTTATACAAACTCCGAGTTCGCATCCAGAAAATTAGGGAGAATCGCTTTATTATTTTGTCGTTGCTTTACGATTCACAGGATTTTTCCCCGTCTACTTTATAGTACAGTGGACATAAGATTTTAGAATAAATCGAACTGACTCTATGTATTTCATGAAAAATAAGTAAATGCTTCTTGATAGCACGATTTTAACTACGAACCATTAGCGTAACAATCCGTGACACTACCACTACACCATCATCACCCCTATACTTTGACTTTAGTAAAGTCTTAACTAGTACTCTTGCTAGTACTCCTCTCAGCAATTACCCGGATAATACGGGTAATACAAGGGTTGCTACGTAAGTTTTAAGATATGGCAACACCAGTGTGAATATGTCAAATCTGACATTGTCATCATAAAGTTTGACATTTTGAATGGTAATCGTACTCAGAATGTTTTGTCATACGAATGCTATTTGTGTTGTGTACGGGTACTTGAAACATTTATCTTGGTCAAAAAATGGAATTAAATCGTGAACATTTTCGTGCGATAATTTCTTATGACTTTCGATGTGGATTGAACCATCAACAATGCCGATCAACTCGCTTTGACCTTTGATAATGAAGCACCATCTCGAGCTACCGTGTTTCGCTGGTTTTCCGAATTCAATCGTAGTCGCACTTCGCTACAGGAGGAATTCCGTCAAGGTCTTCCAAAATCGGTTGTTGTGCCAGAAAAAATTGGTGCTGTGCGTTAACTGATGTTGAAAAATCGTCATGTGACATACTATGATATTGAGGCATGCTTGGGCATTAGTTCCACTTGCACACATTCAATATTGCATGAACATTTGGCCGTCAAAAAGATTTGTTCGCGTTGGATACCGCATAATTTCGAGGCGGCAATGCGCGCAGTAATGTGCTATGGAGCGCAGGTATGGGGAAGCAGAATGTACGATAACGTTGAAAAGTTGTTAAGATTTTTCCTAAAGAAATTATTACGACCCCCCTCAAATACACCTAATTATATGCTGCACATCGAGAGTGGAATGTCACCTTTATTTATATTCGCTCTAAGGTTAAATATGCAGTACGTTAATAAAGTTCTGAACGAAGAAGATGACACCCGATTGAACAAAATTCTCGCTAAAAGAATTATAAGAACCAGATCGCAGTTTTATAAAGATTGACATGACAGGATCCAACCTCACAGACTAGTCAAGGGACGCACGAATTTTTCTATTTCACATAGACCAGGCAATGAAAAGGGAACATATCATGGCGGCAAGGAACTCAGACTCACGCTTAATTTACAAAAACTTAGTTCACGAAAACATCAACTACTTGAACTCTAATCTCAGCATCTTCCAAATATCATGTATTTTCCGAGCAAGAGGAGAACTTTTAAGACTAAATTACATACCACATCGTTCCGACCTCCCTTTAAGATGTACCCTATGCAACTTAGGAGCAATAGAAGACACCGCACATTTCATTGGTACATGCCCAGTTTTGAAAGAAATCAGACGATCACATTTTGGAGTAGACCACTTAGAAAGAAATGTAATCGAGAATTTATTAAATGGCAGCGATTGGAGACCCCTAGTAGCATACTGTAATGTTGCATACAATTACAGAAACAGAAGTGTGGAAAGAAACTTCTGATTTAATCTTAAAACTCAAATTAGTACTTAATTACTGTTCCGTAAATATATAAATGAATTCCACTTTTGTCAACCTACGGCAGACGGCGAAGCCATTGCTTATACTGTACTGTATTTTAAGAAGCTTGTAAAATGTTTGTTTTTTAAAAATAAAGTACATCTATCTATCTACCGCATAATTTGACAATCGCTCAAAAAAAGGCTCGGGTCGATTGGTGCCAAGAAATGTTGAAAAAATTCAATTGTGGTGCTTCAAAAGACATCTATAAAATCTCACACATCGGCTCAAACAAGTGAATTTTTGAGCATTCAAAACATCGAATTGATGGGTCATCCGCCGTACAGTCCTGATTTGGCACCCAGTGATTTCTTCTTATTCCCGCAGATCAAAAATAAAATGCGAGGTCAAAGTTTTTCGACACCCTAAGAAGCGGTAAAGCGTTCAAATCACATGTTTTGGAGATACCTCAATCGGAGTGGAAAAAGTGCTTCGAAAATTCGTTCGAACGCATGCAAAAGTCTATTCATCTTCATGGAAAATATTTTGAAAAACAATAAAGCTATGTGGAATTATAAATATTTATTTTTACCTGTCAATCTCAAAATTTAAGTAGCAACCTACGTACCCCTGTTCGCGGGTACCCGGGAATGTCAGCTATCGGGTACCCGAAAATATCAGGTAACGGGTTTCCATTCACTTATTGTAAAGCGCTTAATGCATTATTTTATTCTACTGAATGCACTCTCCTGAATTTACACAGGAATAAACGGAAACAGAGCTTTCTATTGACGGTGGTTATGCCAGCCACAGAGTAAATATAAGAGGGATCCCCCATGATGTTATAAACTTAATATTATGATCTTACGGGTGCGATGTATGCTCGAACAAATACATACATATAAGGGGCATACTAATTTTATTTTTTACGAACTATTGGAATCCACTGCTATTGCTATTCTCGTTTTATTTGGGTAGAGCCGGAACACGCGTCACATTGGTTCAATTTATTATAATATTAAATGAAATAAAAACAAAACATTATGAGTGTTAACAAACAATAATCGCAATCGCATATCTCGTGTTTGAAAATACTTTTCCAAGTCTGGGGAAAAGTTTGCTAAGTATTCTATGTATTCTAGGTAAAAATGAATACCAGTTTTGTGGAAATACAACTAATTTAATTGATCACATGAAAAGAAAACATCAGTTTATATGGTCCGGCGAATCGCCTACCAAGCCTGAAAATAGTGACAAACAAATCGAAGATAATGTGCCTATGCCTCCAGCTTCAGCAAAAACGAGAAAAACCATTAAGGACTATATTTATGGAAGCAGTTCTTATTCAGACGGATCAAAGGCCAAGATATATTTAGATAAAATGTATCTGCGTATGCTAACCATTAATATGGAACCGTTGCGTAAGGGGGAACATAAAGGTTTCCACGATTTTGTTAAAACTCTTGACGATAGGTATCAAATTCCAGACAAGGCTTTAGTGAAAAATGTATTATTGCCGAAACAGTATGATGCATAAAAAGAAAAGTTTTTGAGTGCCTTAACCGTTTCCAAATATGTATATCAATTTCCAATGATGGAATTATGGCAGTTACATATCATACATTTTTCACGAAGGACAACTCATTGCTCCATTATTGGAAGTTGTCAAAGTAGAAGGGAATCATAATGCAAACAAAATATCTAAAGTAAGCATGGCTAACAGCAGAAAGATTTGGTTCAAAACAATGAAAGTAATTTGAGATTTGTCTCATTTTAGGTATTGAATGATGTTCTTTCTAAGTGAGGTATCTGGCCAAAATGTACAGCAATGCATCTGAAAAGCTCCAGATCCGCCACATTCTATATTTCACACATACATTACATTTGGTTGTTACAGACACGTTCAATTTAAACTGCTTCGAGGATATTTTGAATAAATGTAAGGCCATAGTTACGTTTTTTTTTCTATAATTTGCGCGCACTCAAGGAGTTATGGATACTCTTAGCATGTTTATACACAATGCGGGTTTTAGGGTTTTAGAGTGGGCTACTCAACGGTTGATCAAATATTAAATTTATCGTCAATAGCGCAAACATATTTAGACCAAGACAAGAAATTATATGCATTTTTCATCGACTTTAAAGCAGCTTTCGGCACGGTTAATAGAAATTGCCTTCTCTACAAGCTATCGAATATTGGAATATCGTCTAAATTTATAAATATCTTAAAGGACATGTACAGGAATAATAAATCGACGATATGAGACGGCAAGGAACTGTCAGATTGGTTTGAAGTAGAGAATGGAGTCAAACAAGGATGTCTTCTCAGCCCCCTTCTATTTGCACTATTCCTGGATGACATATCTGACGCACTTCCAGCAGGCGTACAGGTCAAACAACTAAAAGTTAAGGCACTGCTTTATGCGGACGATATTATTATTCTAGCAGAGACACCTAATGCATTGCAGCTAATGATTAACAAAGTTAAAGAATATTGTCATATAAACTGCCTCCAAATAAACATCTCGAAATCGAAAGTGCTGGTTTTTCGAAAAGAAACTGGACGCTTCGCGAGTAACGAACAGTGGAAGTACGGTAGAGAACCGCTGGAAGTAGTAAGAACCTACAAGTATCTTGGTGTAACCCTTACCCATAACCTCTCCATGAAACGACATCTCGAACTTAAGCTTGTAGAAGCAAAAAAAGCCGTAAATGCGACATGGAGAAATGTAATTTCAAATACTAAAGTCGGCATTCATGTAAAGGTGAAAGTGTTTGAGGCTGTTATGCGTTCGGTAATGTACTACGGAGCCCAAGTATGGGTAAGCAAACCGTATGATGAAGTTGAAAAATTGCTTAGGTTTTCCCTGAAGAAACTGTTCCGACTGCCATCAAACACACCTAACTACATGTTGCATATCCAAAGTGGAATACCACCGCTATGCTTATTTACATTGAAGTTAAACATGCAGTATGTAGTTAAAGATATGAGTGGAGAGGACGAGATGAGGCTTACCAAAATTCTGGCAACAAAAGCGTTGAGAAATCGTTCGCAATTTTACAGAAACTGGGAGGATTTAGCGTCTAAACATAGCACAAGTTTTAGAATGACAGAATCAAACCTTTCAGAGTGGAGAAGATCTGCACAGGAGTTTAAATATAATGTCGGCCAGGCAATAAAAAGGGACCACACAGTAGCAGAAAAAAACTCAAGTGCAAGATTAATTTATAAAAGACTTATACTTGATGACATCACCTATCTGAACGCAAACCTCAGCATTTCCCAAATTTCACTGATCTGGCGAGCGAGAGGAGAACTACTTAGGATGAATTACATGCCACATCGCACTGACCTTTCGTCAATTTGTAGCCTATGCAACACAGCGGAACCAGAAGATACTGCACAATTTATTGGAACCTGTCCAATTCTGAAGGAAATCAGACGATTACATCTGGGAGCTGAACTCCTTGAAAGTAATCTGCTGAATGGCAGTAACTGGAGTTCCCTAGTACCATACTGTCAGGTAGCATATAATTATAGAAACAGCATTTTGGAAGAAAACTTTTAATTTTAATCAAAGTAATAATTAGACTTGTTAATAATAATTTGTAGTCACAATTGACAATTATGTAGTCAAATTATTCAATTGCCAATCCACGGCAGACGGCGAAGCCATTGCTTAAATTGTACTATCTTTATTGTAATTTGGAAAATGAATTGGAAAATAAAGTACCTTTAACCCTTCTATCAATGAGTAGGTCTGGCCAGACCTTTTCCATTTTCGAAACCATTTTTTCCTAATTGTTTGTGTAACTATCTTTACCAAATTTCCTGACGTTGTCAGCGTACATATTTTTAATGCTCTAGTGTGGACAATAAATTGTAAATCTAAGTGGGTGAGAAAAAAAAAAGTTTTTCTACAACAACCCCTAGAATCAATGGAATAGGTCTGGCCAGACCTTGCTACATATTGTATGGAGAAACGTATTTATTTAACATTTCATCCAAAAAAAAATCTTTTTTACGTAAGTCCGTCAAGTAGTTATTAGTTTTATTTAGTGCATTATATATAAACAAAATAATTTATTACGGTATTTTGCAAAAATATGCAACTGCCTGGAGTTTTCCACTAATTACTTATGTTTATGAGGTATTCAGGCCATTGGGTCACTTGAACATTCCATATTTGATTGTAAATCGTTTATTGCCTTCAACTTCCAGATAATTAGATCATTAGTGAATTTTACAGTTAGTAATTTTTGTTCAGTTTGTGGGTATATATGAGTGAAGCAAGTACAATAAACATAAAATTGGCGTCGACATCATGGATCAAATGTTGGGAGAATATACATGTAAACGACAGACGAAGCGATGGCCATTGGCTTTGGATGTCGCAGCATAATTTACAAAAAAGTAAATGATATGAGTGCAACGAACAAAACCAATGCACGTCGACAACTTTTGCATTCTTTGATTGAGCAGTTAGTGACCCCTCAGGTCGAAGCATGGATGAGCGATCCAAGGATAATAGGAGTGTTTTCCGCTCGAAATGGCATCGAATCTTTCTTCGGAGCACCATTGCAAAATAGGATTCCACAGCCCAGCAGTAGCCAGACATCAACAGGCCAGAAAAAGTCGTGTAAAATTTGCAGAATAAACGATAAAATACAAAAGAAACCCAGATTTGCATACACTGCCTGCGAAGAGCCTGTCTGTTTTCAACACAGTATTCAGTACATAAATGCCATAAATGTGTAAATCAAGAAAATACTTCGTAATATTAATGTTATGTAAAAAAAAACTTTAAATTAAAAATAAAAATAATAACATGTCAAAATAACAAAAAAACTTGAATTATTTCATTGAGTTCCATAAATTTTCATACAAAATGTATGAAGGTCCAGCCAGACCTATTCCATTGATGGGAAGGTTTTAAAACATCCATTGACAGAAGGGTTAACTAACTAACTAACACAGTGCGGGCGTTAGAAAGGATAGATAGAGACAGAGAGAGAGAGAGAACGATTTTGGTGCAGTGGTTTTTGAAGCTCAGTTGTTTATGCTTCAGAAAAACTCCGGGGGTGACGTCCAGATAACTGGGTAGATTTTTGTTATTTCTTGTCTTTGCTTTTGATTCACAGTATTTTTTTTCCCCCCCGATAACTGATGTGATAGGCCAATCATCGTCAATAGAGCGAACATTTTTTCCAGCCATATGACCACGCTACTGCCAGTGTTATGCCTTCGCAGTAGTGTTCACACAAGCTTTTGCAATTGATCGGACTGACTTTATATGATATTTCATGAGAAATAAATAAATGCTTGCTGACATCAGGATTTGAACCATGATCCATGAACCATTAGCGTGGCAATTGACGACGTTACCACTACACCATTGCCACCCCCTACGTACTTCAGGATGATTGTAGAGATCACGCCATATCACACCATGGTCAAATCATCATTATCAGACAATTACGAGTATAATCCTCATCAGCATCATTTCATCTCCAATACGACAACTGTGCGAGATACGAGTTAGGGATACATCCAGGGATAGCTCAGTGGAAGAGCGTTGGTGGCTAAAACCATAACTATCGCAGGTTCGTCTTCGGCCTCTGGAAAAATGTTTTCTTCTTTCATCAATTTTCCAAAAAATAGTCACTCCTTACATTGATATTCCATCAGTGAGGATGATTCGTACGGCTGATTTGTTGATTGATAATTAATTAGGAAATACAAATTAATAAAAATCATGGTGAACACAATGGTGAACACAGCACCTTAGCCATCTCGGTAATGGTAGTGCTCCGCTAGGCGATGTCAAAGCCCTACCAGTCTTCTGCCGAAAATGCAACAATAACGTTCAGCTGACAGTTATCGAAGGCCATATAAAAAGACGAATCAATTCATCAGCGGCATTATTAATGATTGTCTTATCACACCGTGCAACAGTTTTTAATCAGATGTTATCTAATTCATTTTGCTTAACTTTTTTTTGTATATACCATTTAATCATTTCTTTACATAATACTCGTAAGTGAATTCTGTTATTAATTGAAGAGCGCTGTTGCCTTTTTATATTCAGTTTCCCAGCTAAATAAATCGAAACTGAGATTAATCAAAACAGCCCGAAAAGGTAGAATAGTTCTTTTCATATGTTATAAAGAATTTTGATAGTGAAAAGTAAATTAGCACTTCCTAAGTCTGAAAAAGTACCACCTGGTCTTAATGCTGATGAATACATCATTATAACAGAAATTACTGATATATTGGAGCCCTCTGATACAGCAACAACAAAAATATCCAGAGAAACTTATGTAACGTTATCTTTCGTAATTCCATTGATCCGTGGTATCAAAATAAAAATAGCTTCAATACAAACAACATAAGGAATGATGAAGTAAAGCAAATATTTTTCACGAGTCCATTCAGTCAAGGATAAAGCCATACGAAAATAGAACACCAGCAGTACTGGCTACAATACTTTATCCGAGAATCAAAAGAAAGGGCTTTAGGACAGTTGATGACACAAAAAGAGGTACACAGCGGTTGGAAAAAGCTTATACCTTGCATTTAAGAACACATCGACTTGAAAAACGACCACCAGTTTTAGAGCTGGAGCCATCAACATCAAGACAGATTTAGGAATAAAAATCCGATGACTTATTTGTCATTTCTAGATGAACCCGATAGGCATATACACCTACACCAGTGAGTGACGCCATCGTTGACATAAAGCAATATTTGGAAAGCCAGCCATTGAAAAAAATTAATATCCAAAAAAATATTGGGAGAAGTTAGGAACAAGGCTTAAGGAAATAGTAGAAATGTTCCATTGCATACCAGCAACTTAAGTTCATTCAGAGAGGATATTCTCGAGAGCTGGCCAAATAATGATGAGCGCCACAACAGACTGAAGACGAAAGTATTAAATTAATTATTACTTTTAAAACAAAACGACGTTGTTTTTGGATAAAATTTAATTTGTGTTTTTTCTTATAAAGATTTCCATACCGCCATTAAAAATACCTAGTTTATAGTCATACATTTTAACAAGCGTTGTTTCTATTTCTTCATGGAACCAATCGGTAGCTATCGATGCTATCGGATGTTTTACGCAAACTATCGTGAACTATCGCAAGTGTTGACTATCGATGTTTAAGGAACACTATGGTGAATATATACCACAGGAAGAGAAGGGAAAGCGGCAATGAAAAACTTTTTTTATAGGAAGTGTTTTTTTTACCAGATATGGGAGGGGGATTGGAAAATTGAAAGGAATAATTTACTTATACAAGCATATCACGTTTATGATTGATTTCAAAAAGACTGTATTTGAAGTATTTAGTTGGTATCTTAAAGATTTGAGGTTGCGTTAAAGTGGCTGCCAGCTTACGCTAGAACACACTCAGATCAGAGATGTGATACCAAATGGAACATGTACTCGTAATCCCTACCTTCTCGTTAAAACCATCTTCAACTTCTGATGAAGCGTAAGAGGCCTTCTAATATCTATGTTTATCAGATCGTCTTAGTCATTGAACAGAAATCTCCTAAGGGAGCTTCCTTCCGTGGGAGGTAGCTGGGCATGTACAAAGAAAGTGATTCATCTTCTTCGTCCATACAGCTTCGCAAAAACCGCTAAACATTGTTCCATGCTTGCCTATCAGATAGTGCTCAGCGAAGGCAGCACCAATATGCAATCTGTTGAGAGAAATCAAATTCTTAAAGCTTTTTAAATTCAGCTTGGGCCAAATCTATTTTGTTGCTAGACATGTTGTTTCACTTGTCCACTTACGATTCGTTCTTTTGATAGCATCCAGTTTGAATTTGAGTTTACCTAGAGTATCCTTATTTAGATCTTGAAGAAAGGAGACCCTCTGAACTGCGCCTACTACAGAGATATAAGTCTTCTCAATATCGCATATAATATCATGTCCGCCATATTATGTGAACGCCTAAAACTGATCCTCAAACACCTGATAGCTCCTTATCAGTGCGGTTTCAGGCCGGGAAAGTCCACCATTGACCAAATATTCACACTACGGCAGATCTTGAAAAAAACCCATGAATATAAAATCGATACGCACCACCTCTTCATCGATTTCAAAGTTGCCTATGATAGCGTGTATAGAGACGAATTAAAAAGAGCCATGTCTAGTCTTGACATCCCTGCCAAGCTTGTTCATTTGTGCAGAATGACGATGGAGTACTCTCACTGCTCCATCAAAGTCGGTAAGAACATCACCGAACCTTTCGATGTCAGGAAAGGTCTCAGGCAAAGTGACGCGCTATCGTGCGATCTCTATAATATAGTACTTGAGAGAATTGTACGAAACTCATAAGCCAACACCGGAGGTATCTTTTACAAGTCTGTACAACTACTCGCTTATGATGATGATGACATTGACTTAATAAGAAGAACTCAGTGGGCCGTCAGTGGGGCATTTGCGAGTATTGAGGTCGAAGCAGCAAAGACGGATTTAGCGGTCAATGAATACAAAACAAAATATATGCTGTCTACAAAAAAGGACACCCAACATCGGCGTCTTGGACAGAGCGCCACAATAGACATCTTAAGTGAGCAAGCTTTAGTGATCGGTTGTGTCTATGATAGAGCTCTGTTAGTACCTTCAAATAGTCTTTACAAATGTTAATAAACAACTATAGAAAGTTCTGTACTCGACGAAGAAGTAAATTCCTCGAAGGTCAGGTAGAAATAATTTGGAAGGTAAATATATCTACCAACGAAATTTCTAATTTACAATCGCGAATCTCTCTGGAATTTTATTGCCTACCATCTTTTACTGCTCCCCGATCTTGAATTCTCGCACTCAAAAGCTCTTTAAAATGTTTCTGGGTAGTTCTTGTGACAAACCCCTCCCACTGGATGGTGACTTTGCTACATGCGTAAAGTGTTCGCGCAAGCTGGTAACGAACCTGCACAACAGTTACCGAAAAATGCTGGCGTACAATGGCATCAAGTAAAAGGGACGCTTGGAAGTGTCACACTTGCAGAAACGCCTCTGAAAATCAACAAATTATACAGGAGAATCCATCTGCCTCAAACAAAAAGCAACAGTACGACCAACCTACAAAAAGGGTTCAAAAACGAGTTTGGAAAATTATAGGCCAATCTCTATATTATCTATGATCGACAAGTGTCTGGAGGAAGTGGTAGTGAGACGATTGGTTTGTTTCATTGAGCAAAATAAAGTAATGCACAAAAATCAGTACGGCTTTCAGCGTAATAAGAGTTCAAATATGTTGCAAGGAGGGTTTGCGAACTTAATTAGTGAATGCCTTAACAAAAATCACCATATTCTTGTCATATTTATAGACTTTAGTAAAGCCTTCGACACGCTTAATTATAACAAAATAATAGAAGTACTATCAAGAGCGGGAATCATGGGTACATTATCCAGCTGGGTTCAAAATTATCTAACTGATAGAACCTTCAGAGTACAATTAAAAAATACAAACAGCAAAGATATGCTGTTAGAGTACGGAGTACCTCAAGGATCGAAACTGGCCCATTGCACTTCATTTTATACACAAATGAAATATTAGGAGTCTTCGAGAAAGCCACACTCCTTGCGTATGCGGACGACACAGCCCTAATCGTTCGACACCGACAACTTGACACTGCAACAGAGTACATGCAATCAGATCTTTGTAAGGCGGCAAGGTGGTATCATGATAACGACCTAGTAATTAACGCATCAAAAACCAAATTAGTATACATCCGAGCACCCCATCTGCGAGATTTAAAACCCAAAATGTATCTCGAAAACAAGGACTGCCCACATGTATATTCAAGGCAACCTATAGAGCAAGTTGATAGTTACAAATATCTGGGGGTCACAATCGACTGTCACTTCAGATGGGACTAACATATAAACAATCTACGCACGGACTTAAAAAAAGCGCTGTTCGCGATTATATATCTGAAAAATTACTCTACTTTCGAAGTTCAGAAACAGGTGTACTTTTCCCTGGTCGAATCCAAACTGAGATACGGAATACTAGCTTGGGAAAATGCAGCAAAAACTCATCTTAATAAACTAAGTAGAATCCAGAAAATAATCCTCAAAAACATCGGCCGCTACACAAACAACACCCTTGAAGTCCTTGACGTGAAGCAAATCTACGAGATGACGGTAACCTTAGAGTACTACAAAGACACCCGTTTTCAGACCACGATTACACACCACCTTAATACCAGAAGACGAGCCCGGGAACTACTTGAAGTGCCAGCATTCTACAACATCTACGGAAAATGGCAGCTAAAATATGCAGTACCAACAATTCTTAATAACTTGCCAAGAGAACTTAAAATTATAATTAACCCAAAAGAACGTAAAAAAAAGATTAAAGAACACTTTCTTAATTTATAACAACATATGTACATACACTAACTCAGTAATTTAAATCTGAAAATAGCATTCTTCTTTCTAAAAAGAACGTACAAATTTTTATTTTTCTATTTTGTTCCTTTTTTTATTTTTTATTGATGAAACTGCGTATATTGTAATGCATTAAAGTAAAGCTCACGAGACAAAGAAAACTAAAATAAGAAGACCATTCTCCTGCAGAAAAGCCTTAGGCTTCGCAGGATCTGTTGGTTAATTGATTTTTTTCTTTTTATTAGGAGATGCATCGTACTGTTTCTGTTTAGGTTTTTTACTTGTTCTTCTCGACAATGGGGGGTTTTCCCATCGTAACGCGAATGGAGTTGGTTGAAGAGAGTTCCACTTCCGTAAGCGAGTCAGGCAGCAGAAATGTACTCCGCTGCATGATTGGAGTCTTTTGTTGTCAGAGAGAAGGCATTCAAATATGTCATATTAATGCACAGAGTCTGTTTCCTAAAATTGACGAGTTTCGTCTTTTGTTCGAGGGTTCAAAGGTAGATGTAATCTGCGTCTCCGAGACTTGGTTCTGGACTGATATTAATGACCACGACAACGGTAAATTATTCGCATTAAATGGCTATAGGCTCTTTCGAGCCGATAGGCGCAATCGTATTGGTGGCGGTACTGCGATATATGTGAGAGAAGGAATAAAGTGTAACCCTCGTTACGTATCACCGGTTGATTGCGAGTTAGAGTATATATTCGTTGAGTTACATAGCAACAACGACAAGCTTTTGCTTGGAACTGCGTACATGCCAAAACGGTCGATTAGCTTATCTCCTTTGATGGCTTTGCTGGAAGACATCGCCGCCGGCTGTCCT
Organism: Brachypalpus laphriformis; assembly: GCA_945910035.1. NCBI lineage: Eukaryota > Metazoa > Arthropoda > Insecta > Diptera > Syrphidae > Brachypalpus > Brachypalpus laphriformis. The sequence continues at coordinate 18,842,782 of OX246753.1, read as the reverse complement.
AATATCATTGTCTGTGGTGATCTTAATAGCGATTTAGTTAGTTAACCTAATAATGGATTAATGAATGATATGAGCTCATTTAACATGTACCCTGTCAACGTTCGGACTCCAACTCATTTCTCCCAATTTGAGAGCACCCTTCTGGACGTATTTTTTATAACCGACACTAATAAAGCGCTATTCTACGACCAGTTGTCTGCACCTGCTTTTTCACGTCATGACCTTATTCATCTAACGTACGATTTCAACCTACCTTCACCATCAGTTCGATCATATAAATTTCGTGATTTTAAAAGCATTGATAGACTGGCACTTGAAAATAGTGTTAATAGTATTCCATGGGAAAATATTTTTTACATGCCATGTTCAGATGAACAGGTTGAGTTTCTGAACACCAATGTTGTTAATCTCTTCAACGAACATGTCCCTATTAAAACAGTGGTGTTAAGATCCACATCACAACCTTGGTTCACAAATGACATTCGTCGGCTTTTGAATGAGAGAAACCAAGTTTACAATCGGTGGAAACAATACAAAATTGATGAGGATCGTCGTCGGTATTGCTTGCTTCGTAATCAGGTAGTCACTGCTATCCGCACAGAAAAGGCAAGAGTTCTTACAAGCCGGATCGCCACAGCAGGTAACGGGCGAAAACTCTGGAACAGTTTGCGTAGTATGGAAATTGGAAGGCAAAAACCAGACCCGCCAATAAATGCCGACTGTGATGAACTCAACTCTAAGTTCATTTCCCAAGTGCCACAGTCCTTGTCTGATCCTGCAACCCTCACGTATGAAAATCAAGCGTCTCCAGGATTTAGCTTCTCCAGGGTCGAGCCTGCTGATGTGGTTGAAAGTGTTGTATCGATCAAATCGAATGCAGTAAGTCTGGACGACGTTCACCCGGTTTTCGTAAAAGCTCTCCTTCCCAAGCTCTTACCTTTTTTAACACATATACTAAACACGGTCCTAACAACGTCAGTTTTTCCTACACAGTGGAAGCTTGCAAAGGTCATTCCCATCCCTAAAGGAAGAAACAAGAATGAGTACAGACCTATATCAATACTCCCATTCCTCTCTAAAGTGTTCGAGAGAATCATTCAGAAACAGATTAATACCTATCTGAACGGCAAAGGTCTGCTTTCCAATTTTCAATCAGGTTTTCGTCCCAATCGCAGCTGCACAACAGCAGCTCTGAAAGTTGTTGATGATATTAGAAGCGCAGTAGACAGCGATCAGATAACTTTCTTGGTGCTTCTTGATTTCTCGAAGGCTTTCGATTCGATAAGTCATCCCGTATTATGCAACAAATTATCAAATCTGTACGATTTTGCACTTGAAGCAGTGAAATTAATTTTCTCATATCTGTCAGGTAGGAAGCAAGCTGTAGTAATTGGAGATAAGAAATCAGCATTATTAAGCTTAAAGCAAGGTGTCCCACAGGTCTCAATATTGGGGCCACTTCTTTTCTTTTCTCTTTATACATTAATGAAATTCCTGAAATTGCTGTCCAATCTCTTATACACATGTACGCCGATGATGTTCAGTTACATAAAAGTTGTCCTCTGGGACTCATCGAACATTGTGCTCAGACCATAAACGAGGACCTACAAAATATTTATAACTGGTCGCGAATCAATAGCTTAGTACTTAATCCTGAAAAATCTAAAGTCATTGTAATATCTAAGAAATCGGTAGACTTATCGTACTTCCCCCGAATCTACCTAAATAATGCCCTCATAGAATTTGTTGACAATGCAAAAAACTTGGGAATTATATTTAATAGAAATTTAACATGGAAGGACCACGTTAATTCCATTGTCGGCAAAGTATATGGTGCTCTTCGATCGCTTTGGCTCACAAAAGATTTCACTCCCCTAAAAACACGCAAAATGCTCACTAAGACATTAGTTATACCTATCCTTACTTATGGATGTGAAATCTTTTGCAAAAGCGATGCTGTGAGCCAAAGAAAACTTAATGTGGCATAAACCAATATCGCGCGCTATATTTACGGTTTAAGGAGGTACGATCATGTTTCGAGTTTTTCTAAAAGTATCTATGGTATGTCGTTCGATAACCTCTTAAACTTTCGAACACTTTTGCTATTATTTAATATAATTCAGAGCCATCACCCGTCCTATCTTTACAATAAACTTCAGTTTTCAGCATCAAACAGAATCTCACAGCTCATCCTTCCCCGGTGTTCGTGTTTGACATCCGAAAGGCAATTTCTCGTAAATGCCGCCCGCTTATGGAATTCTCTAAAGTAATCTCACCGAATTTAGGACGCGATTGCAATTATTCCTCTCCGCATCCGATTAGTTTTCCTTCCTTTCAGAACCAACACAATTTTTATGTCCTCTGTTAGTAGCTTCTTTTTTTTTTTTTTTTTTTCTTCTTTTTTTCCTTAATTTACTACAATTAATTCATTGAATTTTTTTTGATTCTTTTTGCCAAGCTCCACAAGTTTATAAGATATTGTATCTTATTGTGTCAGCATATAAATAAATAAAATACTAAATACTATTGTTAAACTTACTTTTGAAAAATAAAATAATAATAATAATAATAATCCCCTAAAAAAAATATAATTTTGAGGTAGTAAAGGATTTTGTCTGCCTAGGCTTTATGGTGAGCTCCGCAAATGACATCACTAGGGAGATCACACGAAGAATTACTCTTGCCACTCGTTGTTTCTACGGGCTAAGACGGCAATTGAGTAGCAAAGCCCTATCTCGAACTACTAAAGTAACTCTTTATAAGGCACTAATCATCCCAGTCCTGCTGTATGGTGGAAGGACATGTGCTTTGACAAAACCGGATGAAGATGCCCTTGGTTATTTCGAGAGAAAAGTTCTTCGAGCGATCTTTGGCCCCGTCTGCATAAACGGGTAGTGAAGGAGAATGTACAATGCCGAACTATAAGGCCTATATAAGGACATCGACTTAGCCAGAAGAGTTCACATACAGCGACTAAGATAGCTGGGTCATGTAGAGCGGATGGAGCTTAACGTTCCCGCTAAGAAAGTCTTCGAATCCACCGCGTATGGACGGCGCAGTAGAGGACGACCTCGCGGTAGCTGGCGCAAACAAGTGGAGTGGGACCTCAACCAACTTGGCGTGCGCAACTGGAGACAGCTGGCTCGTAACCATGCTGGCTGGAGAGGTTTGATGGTTGAGGCCCAGGTCAACCCCGGACTGTAGCGCCACCTAAGTAAGTAAATGGTATCCTTATTTAGAAGGATGGGTATACTTGTTCCTATTCTGGTGAGCACATCAGTCTTACAACTCACCTGAATATCCCTATGTCCTGGTACCCAACACAGGTGAAAATTGAACTGAACTTTCAGGACTTACGCTCAAGAACATTTTATTATAAAATACTTAAATATAAAAACAGAAAATCGAATGAGCTCAATATTTAGCATCACGAGCTAGGCACTTTCCAAATCTTCAATACTAATTCTATCGGACAGGCAGCAAAGTCGGTGGTAGTACTTCTTTACAAGTTAAGACAAACCAGTTTTCAGATTTTGTATTCCAAACGGCTGGTAGTTTCACAGCCCTCTCGATTCTTTGAATATTTAATATGAAGACTAAAAAATGTAGGTGCCAGCAGGTAGGTAAAAAAAAATCTCCTTAAACTTTGCTAACCATTAACAGCTCCCTAGTCACTCATCCACTTAATTATCATCTAAATAACATTTTATTGAAATAACTTTTTTTCCCTCATTTTAATTAATGTTCTTCTTCAGGGCGAAAATAATTCCACACATTGTCCTTGAGTTTGAGTAAATATACACAGAAAAACCGCGCCACGTTCCTTCGTATCAAATATCATATTCACTCTCCTCTTCGACACCAACCAACCATTTTCGCTTTAGCCAGAGCGAACAATGGCTCACAAAAAATGAAATAATAATATAATCCTAGTAAATTATCCTGCTCCTCTTCAATTAATTAAGTAAATATTTTCCCTGAACATTTTCCTTTTTTTTTTTTCCTTGTGTTCTTCCACAGAAGCAACACACCCAAAAAAAAAAAAAAAATCATGAACCTCAAGAAGAAAACCTCACCACAATGGTGCACGTTCTTCGTTCTTGTTATCCTTGTGTTTACCCTCCTCTTTTCTTACCCCCCATACCTATCCATACCCACCCAACAGGCAAAAAGGAAAATGCAAATATAAATAATGAACATAAAACAACGCCAGGACGAAACCAAAACCAGCGAAAAAAAGAAAAAAAAAATTAATTCATCAACATCTCACTCTTCGTGGAGTCCTTGGAATAATTCGAAGCCAGTTACAGTGAAGCAAAGGCATCCTTCATGCAGGAGCAAATAGAAATCACATTTCTTATTAATTACAACAACCCAAACCCTTGACTAACGCACTATACACGCACAAAATCTCCGAAAGAAAAGGATACGCACAGTCATATCTCATTTTCTTTTTCTTCTCACTTTTCACTAGGATATTTATTTATTTTTTTTTTTTTTTTTGTTGTTTCATTTTAATTTTATTTTCTACTTTTTGCAGCGATGTATCCTTGTTTTCAATTTCACACACAAAACCATGAGTACCGCGGCAGGATTTTGAATTTGAATTTATTTTTTGACACAGGACACCATACATGTAGCAAGGATGACGAGAGGAATTTTGTTTGATTCATCACTCACCACAACAAAACAAAAAGGATACACATTCGCGTGGCATAGATTCATAAACAAAAACAACAACAATAAGGGGGATGGGTGGCTATAAGAAAAAAAAAGGCCAATACAGACACACACACGCAGCAACCAGACAAATAACACGCGGCATTGACAATGACAACAGTATATCCTAGAACATCCTTTCTATTCATATTCTCGCTAATATGAACAGCATATCGTCGTCGTTATTATGTAATCCTTTTATTTGAAGGAGGAGGATGGGGTGTTAGGATTCGATGCCGCCGCCGCAGGATATGAGAACAAGTACTTTTCTCACTTACAGATGATTGCGGTGACAATCGGGCGCGCACATAGAAAGGATAATGGGACTGCGTTAAGTGTACTCAGAAGGGAGGACTTCCCCACAAAAACAAAAATGACATAACACAATCCGCATGAAGCGAATAATAAGGATAACCAGGGCACATGTATTTTGATCTTCAAGTCTATTCTTGGAATTAGACAAAGTAGATGGGGGAAGGACATACAAAGTCCTAGAAATGAAACAAACAAAATTCTTTCCAAAGGAAGTCTCATGCAAAGAAGGAAAATTATCTGAAGACTTAATCCTTCGAAGTAGAGATGGGGATGGAGGATATGGCTTTTCAGGATCTCTTCAAAGGATTTCTTTCCATTACCAATTTCACGATAATTTCCACATCGTTATTGGGTGTTGTTTTTTTTTACTTCACAATCGAGGGGCGCTCTTCCAAAGGATACATTCGTAATCGCGCAAACAAAATCCTTTTGGGTGTTTCTGTTTTTTTTGCTTCTACCGCTATACTCGTAATCAGACAACACAAGGAAAAAGACGAGGATTCGACAACGAAAATACGGCACGATACGACACTATTCCCTCGTACAAACACGATGAACTACGATTCGTAAAATTCACACGAAGACTGAATTCCAAAATCGGTTTCATCTCGTGCTGCCATCGACAAGAAGGGAGGCACAGATGCTCAGATGCTGCGTGTATTCCATGAGATATTGCGACAAGGGAAATTCTTTTTTTTTTTTTATTTAAATTGTGGGGGAAATTTTCTCTCGATGTGAAATTGGAGATACTTTCTCTATAGAGAAATGTTGTGGAACGTAAGTGATGAGGGTGGATACAGCTGTGGATGCTGGGAGAGTGGTTTGTTTGGGTATTGTCACGTGCTCTCGCTCTCTAAAGAAAGTCTTGGAGCGCGATGATGGTAGAGAGTGGAGAGTATTTATTATTGGCGCATACTGCTCGCTCTTTGCAACAAAGTTGCAACGAAGGGAGACGGTGCAATACTTTGGGATGGGAATGGGTATTTTTCTTTTTAATTCTATAACTCAATGATATGAATTAGATAAGAGTATGTGATTTGCTTTCTCAGTGGCCTTGACTCCCTTTCTTTATGACATTTCTACTTCATCAAAAAAAATCGTTTCTAGAAGCTAGTGTATGGTTAAAACTTAATTTGTACAACCTAAGCGTTCATGTCTGTCATTTGTAATATTTCTTGTTCTTCGTCTGCTTATTAAGGTATTCTTATGGATAGCTTTTCGAAAAATGCTCTTCTTGGCCGGCTTCTGCATTTAAAAGAGACAAATTGCCAAGCGACTAAATGCTGTGGGTACAAATTGTTGGAAATAAAAAAAAAATAAAAAAAAAACATTTAAATTAACTATAATATAAATAAAACTAAAAATATAAATAAATACGAGTATTCAGCGTTATTCTGATTAAGTTTTTCAAAATACAACATCTTGCGGTCGAACAATAAGCAAAACTTCTATAGAGCAGACTGCTTTTAAAAAAGTGTCGTTGGTTCACTCCAGAATCTCTCAGGAAGTTTGTCGTAATGTCGCATGTCGCAACAAGGCAAGTCGGTTAGTTTGCTCTATCACTTATATAAGAGCGGTGTATTTTATGATTATAACCGGAGGGGTCTCATCGCTCCGTAGGTATCGTGAAGGCTGAGGTGGGCTCGCCGTTTCTAGGGTCAACCCAAAGAAATACCCTAAACTTTGGGAAAAATACCTTTATTTAAACGGAGATCTGTTAACAATCCAAGTATCTTTTTTATGAACAACTTTTATATTTAACAGTTTCGTATATATATGGTTATGCACTATTATTTTCTACCACTTTATGCCATCTTTCGGGCAATTTCATAATGCCACTTTCTTAGAACGTTTGATTTTTATTGGCGAAGAATTGCTCCAAGGCTTCCAGCCAGACGAAATTTTTTCCATTAAGTGAGTTCTGCAGGGACTGGAATAAATGGTAATTGGAAGCTGCAAGATCGGAACGAGTTTCGCAACGGTTGATCAAACTCACCGGATCACATCTCTTAAATTCCCCCTTTTGTAAATTCTCTCTGTGGGCGCCGTGGCGTAAGTGGTTAGTGTGCCGGATCACTACGCATGAGGTTCCAAGTTCGAATCCCAGAAAACACCAAAAAGTTTTTTCACGGTCCCACCTCTCGCGAGCGTCTGACAAACATCCGAGAGTATTGTTGTCACGAAAAAGCTTCTCAAATCGCCGTTCGGATTCGGCACTAAACTGTAGGTCCCTTCCATTCGTGTGAAAAATATAACGCACACAACATGAGTGGTTGCGAGAAGCTAGGCCCTGGCACTCAAAGAGCTGTTGCGCCAAATATCTTCATCATCTTTGTAAATTTCTGCAAAAACAGATGTGAATAACAAAAGTGAGTGCAATTAATTTTTCCAAACAACTTGGCCAATTGAGAGGTGGTTATGTTCGGGTGGCGTGATCATCGCCAGATGTTGTTTTTTATGCTGAACCAGTTGTGGACAGTAGCGGCCATGAAAGTGGAACACAGTGGATGCGATAACATTGTAACACTTAAGACGATGGATGGCTTTGATAGTGCAACCCATGATATAAGTATCGAGGGGATGTAAGTTCAGCAAGGCATCTAGAGCAGAACCAGGCATATTCAGAAAAGCTCCCGTGCAGCCGAGACAAGCCGTTCTTTGGAGTTTGGCGCATAAAATGACCACATATTTACGCGAAAGCCCTTTCCACCAAACAACCGACGCATATGCGTGGAATGGTCTTATCATAGCCGTGCAGATCCAGAGAACTTTATTCGGTGACAAGCCCCTTGTCTTGCCAAAAGAACCCCTACACTGCCGGAAGACTGAGAGCGCCTTGGATGTTTTCGACTCGACGTGTTTAGACCAATGAATGTTTCCTATCTAAAATTACTCCCAGATATTTGGCTCCCAGATCGAAAATGTCCAGCGCCGTCTGCGCATTAGCACAGACCGTCACCAGGCATGGCCCTACAGAAAGTACGGCGACATCATCGGCATATGCCTGAGCGTAGACGTTAGAACTATCTAGAGTGTTCAACAGAGGGTCTACCACCATGCACCTAACAATGTGGACAGAACGCCACCCTGCGGACAGCCCCTGTTTACCCCTGTCATTACATATCGGCCACAGTCCGCATCCACTACCAAAGTTCTATTCATTAGCATTGCTTTAATCCACAACACTAATATTTCATCTACCCCGTGTTGTCTCGCCGAGTCGCACATGCAGTCAAAAGTCACATTGTCAAAGGCACCCTCAACGTCGATGAAGATACCCATCGCGTATTCTTTCCTATCAAGCGCGCATTCAATTCTGGCCACTAAATTTTGAAGTGCTGTCTCGCAGGATTTCCCACGCTGATAATCATGCTGCATCTCCGATAGTGGATGCAGTTTCAGAGTAACTTTGCGCACGTGAAATTCTACCAGTCTCTCCATACTTTTCAGTATAGGTCTGAAACTCTTGGGGAGCGAATAGTCCTCCTTACCAATTTTTGGTATGAAAGCTACTCTGACTATTCGCCAGAGTGTAGGAATATATGCCAGCGCCAAGCCAGTGGTGAAAATTCTTTTCAGAGTTGGCAAAAGCTGATCTATACCCTGTTGCAGCATAGTTGGATATATTCTAGCGGTGCCAGGCGATTTGAAACCATCAAAAGATGCCACAGCATATTTGATGGCCTCATCTGTAACCAAGGCGCCGAGTTTTCTGACGTAGATTGAGCTCAGTCTGGTTAAGCGGGCCAAGCTGCGACCTAGCGGTTATCTGCTTGCCAGGAAAGTGAGTCTCCAGCAGAAGACTAAAAGTTTCCGCTTTCGTCTCAGTAAACTTGCCAACAGACCTTCTCAGTGACTCTGGTTTGGTCGGCTTGCCCCTTTGAGGACTTTAACCAACCTGCTGGTTTCAGCATTTTTCGGCAACTGAATTAACTTCTTATAGTCTTTTTGCTTCGATCTAAAAAGATCCTAGTCACCTTCTAAATTTGTCTTGAGTGACCTATTTAGAAGTTTTCTGGATTCTTTCCTAAGCCGCTGCAGTTTCGGGCTCCACCAGGGAACCGGCGTTCTGCAGGGGGTTTTTGTCAATGGACATGTCAGTTCAAAACAGCTGGTAAGGTAAGGAGCTGGTAAGCTGGTCTCAACATTTCGTTTCGTTCTGAGTTTAGTTGGAGTTTCGACAGATCTGTCTAGCTCTTCCCTAAACCACACCCAGTTGGTTTTCTTCGGATTCCTCCTCTCCTACAAAGTTATGGCCTCGCATTCGATTTGGAAAGCGATGTATCTATGGTCTGACAAAACACCTCCGGCAGTACCCACCAGTTAGTAATTGACTTGAAGTACTTATGAGATAGAGTCAAATCAATTACCTCCTGCGTCCTTGCCGTAACAAAAGTTGGCTGGGAGCCAACATTGTTGATTACCATGCCAGACGATAGTATAAAGTCTAGGGGATGGTTTCCTCGTATGTTAAATTTGCTGCTGCCCCAGACTGCATTCTGAGCATTAGCGTCGCAACATATGACTAGTCCCATCTCCCGAGTGTCACAGTACTTTATAAGTTCGGCAACAGCCTTCGATAGTAGAGGCATTAAGGGAAGGAAGCCGACGCAACGACGAAGGTTTTCTAACTTCCGGTCGTTTCGCACCTTACAACTACGTATGCAATTGTTCCGCACGTATGGTTTCTGGATAGATGTTATGTGAGGTTTTGTACGCACTACGAAAAGTTTACTACTTAATAGAGCGGTATAGCCGGCTTTGAGTGATGGAGGTTTATCTGCGAAAATATTAAAGACATAGTCGGTGTTTTATTAGTAGAACGGCGAGCACCAGATACGCCAACACTTCCGCCGAGACGAGCGCCCCTACCCATAGCTTTGCTTGCGTCAGCCATTTTCTATCCGCTTGTGCTGGGACTTTAAGGAGTAACAGCACCAGCATCCACCAGATTTTGTGCGCAGATGACGCCACCGGTAAGAGTGTGCCCAGCAGAAGAGCGGGCATCAGATGCGCACACGCTTCCATCAAGGAAAGCAGGCGAAACTTGCTTCGTCAGATTGGACCTGTTCGAACCGACCGAAAAGGAGCCAGCGTTGGGTCTGAGGGATTGATCTGCTTCAGTTGGAGTACTTTCTGCCGACCTAGGACTCATTCCTGTCGCTACTGAAGGATGACTGCTTTCGGCGCTTGCGCCTTCAGCTGGCTTTGCAGCCCCTTTGCACAGCGCCATCACCGCCTTCCTTCTTCTCCTTTTCAGTTGACTCTCAGTCAGGACCTTATCGCAGTGCGCCGCTTCAGGAGCTCGTTCAGCCTTATTGGTTTCCCGAGTCAAACCATCACCGACACAACTTCGATCAGCTGCCAGTCTATTGAGACAGAGATTAGACGTTCCAGCCGAAACCTTTCCGCCACTTTCTTTGTCATTCCAGCCCAGTCTACCAAACGAGTCGGAGACAGAGCTGCAGGAGTTTTCTGAAGCAAGCGGCGCTACTACTTCCGATTCATTGCCAGCGGCGGGGGGTAAAAGTATGGTGGTTGGGATCCCCAGAATCCTCGTCCCGGCCGTAGTCGAAAAGACCACGGGAGAATTATCGTTTTCACGAGTACCACCTGGAGTGGACATGTCATTTGTTTTCTCCATCATACTGTATAAACATTTTTGCATCACAGTCAAGACGTCTTCAACCTTTAGTTCGATGTCTCACCTGGGGTCCTTTCAGATCCTTAGGGTTATTGACTCTTAAGCCGTTTCGCCGCGTCAAGGCAGCTGAAGAATGGAAACGGAAACTTCAAGGCTACATTCCCAGATCGCAATAACTGGGAACAGAATAAACCTACATTTGCCAATAACTCTCATGCACAGACGGATCCAAGACAGATGAAGGATTTGGAGTATCCGCCGCTACTACGAAAACCTTTATTCACTCGTGAATCGAAAAAAGTAACTCCGTGTTCAAAGCTGAAGTATTCGCTATAGAACTATACGTATGCATCAGAGAAAATATAAACAGATCTATAACCAACAAGAACATTTATATTCTTTCAGATAGCAAGGCTGCTCTACTGGCAATTAAGCCTTATGAAATATTATCCAAACTAGTATGGGACTGCCTTCAACTACTCATATCGCTTGCCAGCACAAACAGAGTTTATCTCATTTGGGTACCAGGACACAGCGGATATGAAGGAAATGAAAAAGCTGACCTGCTAGCCAAAAAAAGGAGCTGCGTCAAACTTTATGATGCCAAGACCATTCTGTGGATTACCAGCGAGTACGGCAAAAAGCTAAAAGGCTAAAAGAAAAAGCGCATCATTACTGGATAGAAACTGAAGGTAAAAGACAAGCCAAGATCTCTCTGCCAAATACTTCCCTCAAAACGACGAAACAACTCCTACAATTAACTAGAAGTCAGATTCGAATAGACACTGTCAAGTGAAAAAGCATATCATGGCTATGGAAATAGCACAAGACAGCATTTGCAGAATGTGCAACGAATATGAAGAATCAGTGGAACACATCTTATGTCACTGTAACTGTCTAATCAGAACACATCATCGTCCTATCTGCAAGCTCACTCAAAAGAATAGTAGAGTTCATCACCAAATCGGGCATATTGATGGAACTATAAGATTAGAGGAAATCGCAGTAATCCCACTTCTTCAACAATCTTAGATCTACAATCTACAATCTACAATCTACAGGCGTCGAAACTAGGTGCACTGCTATTTATAGTTTACACGAATGAACGGGGTACTGAAAGTCTTCACACAAAGCGTTCCCTTCGACTGCGTCTATGATATAGCGATTGTAGTGAACATCGATCCCTAGATGCAAATAATGCAGGCAGAGTTCGACAAAGCATCCGGCAATAGGGATGTCATAGCTAAATTGTTTTGTTTTTGTGGTATGAATTAACAACACTGGGCTTGGATTTTCATAGTCTGTGTGCCCTTTCTTTAAATTGCCATACTGAAACCATGCTACTCCAGCTTTAGTCAATTAATTTACTTTGTAGGTCTTAAGCTCAAAGTGACGAAATGTTTATTCCATTACTTCTGTTTCGTGTTAAGAAGTATCGATGTTATCCTTAGGATGACTTTCTTTGACTCTGAAAACCCACTCTTAAGAAGACCAGACTATTATTAATATCCACGTATACTTAATTCAGTATTATTTAAGCTCAATGATCTCAAAGTATGCATTTTCAGCTGGATCTTTGGCCAATGGGACCTCTGAACCTATCGTGTTTAAAAGTAAGTAACAAGCGTTTAAATAATTAGCAGCACTTGACTACCTATCTTGGTCGGGTGCAAAGGTCGGCTTGCCTATGGATCAATGGAGCATTAAGGACCACCCCAACAATGGCTCTAAATATTCTGTTTCACTTACCACCGTTGAATAGTTATAGCAAACAAGTGGCAGCTCGTGGAGTCGCTCGCATGAAGGCCATATCTCAGTGATCTAGTCTAAGTATCGTACACTCCGCTATTCTTCCCGAATTTCCTCGCGCAAAACACTGACTACATACTCTCATAACTTCTGTTGCACTAACAATTTTAAACCCACATTCCCTCAAGACTTGATTGAGAGGAGGATCTGGGGTTGCAAAATAGATGGATATGCTTCTACACGGATGGATCCAAAACGGAATCGGGAGTAGGAAGGGGTGTATTCTCCAATAATCTAAACACGATTATCTATTTTTGCCTTCCTAATCACTGCAGCGTTATTCAGGCGGAGATTATGGCGATAAAGGAAGTCTTATCGTGGCTCACTAGTTTTTCTGACGGTGAAGTTATGATCAAATCCCTGTCACTTTCAATCCAAAAACTGGCCTAAATTGCTGCATGTCTCTTAACAAGATAGCTAAACAATTCAATATTCATCTCATTTGGGTGCCAGGACACACAGACATTCCAGGGCTGACGATATCGCCAGGTGGGGCACTAGACTATCGACTTCACCGAACAACAGAAACATCGGCATGCCTCACACTACAGTGAAACTGCTGCTTAACCTCAGCGCTATAAACATACTAAACGACAAATGGACAAACAGCACTACGTACTTCATTCTAGACATTTCTAGCCTAAGCTGGATCAAAAATGCTCGAATTGTCTTATTAAACAGAACAGAGCGCTCATTACAAATATAATATTTGTCATTATGGGACACTGCATCATTAGAAAGCATGACAATATTACATCAGGCTAGGCCTCCTTGCAAACGACTTCTATAGAAGCTGTATGGATGAGGAAGAAAACGAAACCATACTGCACCTCCTTTGTAGGTGCCAGGCTCCCTTCGCTCTTAGAAGATTGCACTAAGGAGCCTACTTCTTAGACAGTTAAGTCGAATTGGCTAACGCGACCTTAACTTGACTACCAAATTACAGTCTCAGAAATGTTTTGGATGTACCTGTGGCAAAAGAACTTGCTTCTACAGTCTTCCACATTACGCTACTTCAAGATATTTTTCAGAAAGCGCGTATGTATAAATCAGCTGTATGTGCTCCTCATAAAGCACCACCCATCAAAATGTTTGTATTTTCGAATCTCCTTTAAAATTCACAACTTCAATCAGCTTCTAGTCAAAAGCTTTAATTTCTTCTCTACAGATTCAGCAGCAAATGCATCTCTCTCCAAATCTACAGCCTCACCACAGAAACTCTCCTCTCTGCTAATGCAGTATTTTTGGGATCCACTGCTCTCTCTCTCTCTCTCTCTCGACAGACTCAATGCGTCCATGACACTGAACTGAAAGAGAGCGAGCGGCAAATAACCCCGAAACAACAAACGGCATTCAACCCCAATTGGTGTGGGAGTCGTTGGCCGCATTAGGCATCTCGCCATACGGCATAGTCCCTGTCGTGCTATATCGTGCGCGCTGCTTTGACTGACCTTAACCAAGCAAAGGTTCATTGCGTACAGCATGAAGGACGACAACATAACTGAAGCAGTAGACTACGATGGCAATGGTGACAAATGAAGTTCCTCTTTTCTTTCTGTCCACTTTTGTCCTTTTTTTTCCATTTCCTCTTTTTACTTAGCTTTTTTCTTAAATGACCCGTCTTACTTTGGTTTCTGCCACTCTCTTTGTGGCGTCTTCGTTTTTCATTTTTTATTTATAAATAAACGACTAGTAGTCCTTTGATATCCTTTCCCTGTAACAAAGCGCCATACCACTTTTAATTGAATATCCGTTTAGCTAGTGTGCGGCGGTGTGGTGTTTCAATTTTATGATTAATTGCATATCGATTCCGCCAATATAACCGGAAAAGGTCCTTTGTGGTGATATGCACACATAAGGGAAGATGTTTGCGGCGTTTGTGGTTTGGTTGGCTTATATTTGTTGGAATGTTTGTGCAACTGTTGGTCACTTGGTGGAGTATGGAGATCAAAGAGCAACAAATGAAAATGCTTCGGGGACTAAGCTGTCTCAATTATGAAATATGAACGTCGGGGTGCTATGCCAGGGTAATTTGTAGGAGGGTGTTGTGGTTTTTCAAGGCTTTCGGGCATTTGTTGATAAGGCAATAAATTCTTTTGAGTGTTGACATGGATGATCATTAAAATCAATAAATGGTAACTCTACCGCAGGTGGTTAAATGTTTGTTTGCAAGCATCGATATGAAAAAGAACATTAACAATATTACCTGAGGGAATTTTAATTTTGAATTCACACTGATTCAGTGACAGTTTCACAAAATTTGAAGCCATTAACAAACGAAATGGAATTCTGAGGTAAAAGATGCTGTCGAGCTGAACAATCCGAACATAACAGATTGACAGATTATGCTCCACACCATGTCTCAACAAATTGTCAAAACAGCACACAAGGTTGGCGGACTAGAAAAGTACTAAGAGTTTAATATCACGGGGCAGATACCTAAAAAGAGATACCTTGCCACTCGAAATACAATGTCAAGATCAATCACCCAAGGAGCCAACCCATACAAGTTAAATAACGTTTTTCCCAGGAAGAATCAAGTAGTTGTAAAGTGATGTACAACTAAGGCTACCTGATCGAAAAGTTATGTGCCAATTGGGCGCATCTCCATATAGTGTATAGATATACTTCGTAGCTATCTTCCGAAGTTGAAAGGTACTACTGATGTTAAATATCTAGGAAAAATTATAAATAGTAAGCTGAAGTGACATAACTACGTTAAGCTGAATTTCTGAATTTCAGAAAATACTTCTGGTAGGTTAGGTTAGGTTAGGTTGAAGTGGCTGCCGGCTGAGAATCGCCAACACACTTAGACCAATAATTGGTCCGTTGTGATACTACGTGGATAATGGGACAAAATCTCTCTACCTACTTGTTGAACAATTTTGAGCTCCTTATGAAGCGTAGGAGGCTCTTAATATCGATATCTATCAGGTCGCCAAAAGGTGAGGAATTGTTTCTTCTTCATCCATGTAGCTTCTACAAAAGTCGTTCGCAAAAAGGACTAGCCTTGTAGCATGCTTGCCTATTAGACAGTATCCAGTGATGACACCTATTATAGCGCCGATATGCAATCTGTTGAAATAAATCAAATTCTTAGACCTTAACTTACTAAAGGGAAAAATGAAAGAGATGTATCGGCTCAGAAAAATATGGGTCTGGCACGAAGGACATGGAATTCGGCATGGAGCCAAATTTTTTTAGATATCGGAGCAATGTTCATTGTTCATGTCGCCCAATGGCAATATGAGCCACGTCGTCATGTTCGACAGAAAATATGTTCCCTAGACAGTTAAATGATTCAAATGAGTTTTCTCAGAGATTTTGGTAACGTATTTTGCACGCACGGCTTTGGCTCAACTTTTTATGACCGTAAAGCAGAACTGGTATGATTAAGGTCTTATATAGAGTCTCCTTAGTTGCTCGAGATAGGGCTTCAATGTTAAATTGCCTTATTAGCCCAAAAAAAAAAAAAAACGAAAAGCATTGTGCTGATGTCGTTTTCAGAGTTTATAGCAGAACCAAGGTAGAAAAGACCCCTACTACCACGAAGTTGTAGCCATTTGTACATTCAAACATATTCAACGCCAACCTACTATCCAAAGAGTCAAATAACGATGTATACTCAGTCACCATCACTGTACAGACCTAGTAATTTTTAACATCTATAAACCATCTAATTCACTCTGGCCTAACCTATCCTTACCAGTCTATGCGCAACCTGCAGTTTACTCCGGAGACTTCAATAGCCACCACACTAGCTGGAGATAGGCAGAAAATTACTAGAACTGGCTGAAACTCACTGAGTGGGCTGTTGCGATCGACCTTCACTCAGTATTTGACGCAAAGGATAACCGCATATTCTAGTTGGCCAGGTGGAGAAGGGAATATAATCTTGACCTCTGTTTCGTCACTTTGGCCAACAGCCGCCGTCCCTTAGACGAATTCTTCAAGATTTTCCCCACATTCCTAAAAATCGGCATTAAAGTTTCCTTTTACCCCCCGTCCCAGATGGAACCTTAACAAAGCGAAATGGCTGCACTTCTCCAGAGAACTTGATGCTACTATAACATACGCTTGTCGCCTCCTGTTTTCAGAAACTACAATAGATTTGTAAGAGTTGCCATCAGTACTGCCGTCAAACACATACCCAGAGGATATCGAAAAAAATACGAGGGCAAGGTGAAAAGTTCTCGGCCTGACAATGAAAGACTGCGATTTTCAGTTAAAAAATGATTTTATTTTTCTACATAATCTCCCTTGACTTCAACACACTTAGTCCAGCGTTTCTCCAACATCAGTATTCCTTCTCGGAAGTGAGAGTCTGGAAGGCTGTGGAAATATTCATCTACGGCCCTCTCAACTTCTGCATTGGATACGAAGCGCTTCCCAGAAACAAATTTCTTCAAGTTTGGGAACAGATGAAAGTCTGAGCCAAAGCAGGTGAATAGGGGGCATAGCCGAGCAAATCGTACCCCAAATCCCGCAGTTTTCCCATTGCCAACGCACACTTGTGTACGGGTGCAATGTCCTGGTGAAAGATGATTTTTTTCTTCTTCACCCAGGCCTCTTCTCGCGAATTTTGGCATCTAGCTGGTCAAGAAGGTTGGAGTAATATTCGCTGTAATTGTTCTCCCTTTCTCAAGGTAATCAATTAACGGGATCCCTTTCGCATCCCAAAACACACTCGCCATCTTTGGCGCAGAACCACCGGCTTCCACCCACCGCTTCGACTGCTGTTTCGTTTCTGGCGTGTACATAGTGGTGGACCCATGTCTTATCCACGGTGACAAATTGCCGCACAAAATCGGTCGGATCCCTATTGAATCGGTCCAAAGATTGCCGTGAAAATGGTTTGCGCATTTGCTTTTGATCGGCATTCTGCAAATGCGGCACCCATCTTGCGCAGAGCTTTCGCATCCCTAAGTTTTTGTGCAAGATGTTTCGCACCCTCTCTTCCGATATACACACAGCCTCAGCTATCTCACTCACCTTCACTCGCCTATCATCCAATACGATATCATGCACTTTTTCGATGAATTCGGGTGTGGTTGCGGTTTTTGGCCGTCCTTCACGTGGGTCCTCTTCGAGGGACGAGCGACCACGTTTAAATCCAGCTGCCCGATTTTTAACGGTTGATGTGGAAGGAGCAGAGTTTCCATAAGCTTTTGTCAACTTTGGATGAATTTCCTTAGGGGTTAACCCATTCAAAACGAAGAACTTTATTACCGAGCGATATTCAAGTTTATCCATTTTAACGAAAAATAGACAAGCCGTCTACTGCAAAAATTCGTGTAAACTACTTGAGAGAACAAGTTTAAACTTGTCATACGAACTAACGAGAAGTGCACCCAGGCAGGAAACATAAATTTTTGATGATTGGAACGCTACCTCTGCGTCAGGCCGAGAACTTTTCACCTTGCCCTCGTATATTCCAGTTTAGAACGGAAAAAGCGACATACTCTACAAAAAATTCTAAGAAACTGGCGATAACGATGTTGCAAAAGAACTTCTAGATTCTCTTGATAAAGCCAGATTGGGGAAATGGAGAACAACCACTGAACTGGGGCCTTCTAAGGAAACTAGGTGGTAGTAATACCTTGCAGCTCGCCAACGTTTATCGAATAAGGTTTCCAGAACTAATGATTTAGCAATCCTTGGAGACTATTTTCAGAAGCTGTGTGCCAGCATGAGTAAAATCGAATCAATTTGTTTTTACATCAGCAGCTACGTGGCCAACAACCGGCTCAAAGTGAACTTTAATGGAGTGGAACTTAATTACAATACCCACCCTAAGTATTTGGGGGTAACGCTTGACCGCACTTTGACTTTCAAGAAACACCTCACGAACATGGCTGAAAAACTGAATACCAGAGACAACATTATGCAGAAGCTTGCTGGTTCATTATGGGGTATATCTACAATCACTCTCCGAGCAGCTGCGCTTGGCATAGTCTACTCGTTTGCCATATATGCCACACCTGTTTGGCTGAATAGTAGGCATGTTATAAAAGTCGACCGTCAGCTAAATTCAACAATGCGACGATAACTGGCGCCGTCAGGTCAATACCCACAGAGTGGCTTCCTATGCTCAGCAACATAGTTCCTCTCAAATTACAGCGTAACAAAGCCTTGATTCGTGAACACAACAAGATCTGCTCCGATGCCAGCCTCCCGATTAACGATGACGCCCCTTCGGGCCAATCTACCAGACTAAGGTTAAGAGATCCGCCACGGAAGAAAGCCGAAAACCTGCTAGCCGAAATTTGAAATCACCACAGATTGCCAAAATATATGGAGTAATTCACCCCTCTACAACCAAGCACTGATCAAGAACCCTGCAAACGAGGTGCCTGGCTTCAACCTTCGCAGGAAACTTTGGGTTACGAACACCCGCATCCAGACTGACCATGGTCGCAGTAGTAGCAACTTCTTTAAATGGAGAATGGCATCGTCACCAGAATGCGACTGCGGTGCACCGTACGAGACAATGCATCACATTTTATCTGAATGCCTCAGCCGAGCATACCCGGAGGATCCTGCAGACCTTCAACGCCACCGCTGAAGCAATTGACTGGCTCGATAATCTAGGCTTAAACCTTTTAAATCTCCTTAATAATTGTCATTGTTACTTGTATGATTGCTATTATATTACTTATATTACTTGTATTATTTCAGGGTCCCTGAGAAAATCAAGTGGTACAATCTGGACAAAGAAAAAGGTGAAGCTTTTGTTTTCGTGATGAAAAATTACCTGTCTCACACCATCAACTGAGCTGAGTATAAAGAGTGCAGAGCACAAAATATGTGGGATTCCCTACAGCGAACTTGCTTAAAGAAGGCCAAATCACTGCTAGAAGCTTCAAAAGGCCACGATCAACATGCCAAAGAAACATGGTAGTGAAGTGATAAAGCTAAGGAAGTGATAAATGAGAAGAAATCGGCTTTCAAAGCTTGGTCAAAGTGCCCCTCTAATAATAGAGGCGAAAAAGCTCGCCTAGAGTGGAATACAGATGGTGCAAGAAAAAAGCGAAGAAGCCTGTATCGGGAGCTGGAGAAAATATCTTCCCCGGTGGCTGATGCAAACCAGGCTATCTAGGAGCTCCGAAGACACAATATGAACAAGAGTGCAACCATCTTCAAAATAGTCGCTCAAAAAATGAGGAATGCTCAGGAGATTCGGTCGCCAAAGTTTATTAACAATGCTCATGGCCAGCTTCTTGTGGATGACGACAAAATTCTGCAGAGGCGACGGCAGTATTGTGAACGTCTTTGGAATGAACAGTTTGCCTGGCTATACTTTCCAAGAGCCACCCCTAACTGTGAAGAAATACCCGACATTACAGTCGAAGAAGTTAGTGAGGCGGTCAAATGCTCCAAAACACGAAAAGCGTTGGGCCAGACGAGATGCCCTCTGACGTCGGGTTCAGATGGCTCAGAATTCTCATTTTCAATTTAGTGAGAGGTGATTCAATGCCGAATCAATGGAGGGAAAGTTACCTTCACCCTGTATACAAAGGGAAGGGTGATACACGAAACTGTGATAACTACAGTTCGATCAAGCTAATGTCACACACCATGAAGATCGTTGAGCGGGTATTAGGTGGCCGACTACGAAAAATAATACGGCTATCTGATGATCAGTGCGGGTTTGTCGCGGGTAAATCAACTACAGATGCAATCCAAAGTATAAGGGTCATAATGGAAAAACATCGTGATTCCTTAAAGGATTTACATATTGTACTGGTTGACTTTGAAAAGGCATTCGACAGACAACCACGAAATCTGATAAGGGTGGCGCTAAGACATCGAGGGGTTCCAGATTATCATGGACATGTACGAAAGACCAAAGACAAGAGTAAGATGCCCCGCTGGAGTAACCGCAGAGTTCTCAATCAAAGTCGGGAAGCACCAGGGAAGCGTCTTAAGCCCTTTGCTGTTTATAACAGTTCTTGACTATCTGCTTGAAGGTAAAGTGACGGACCCCAAGATACATCAGTTATTCTTTGCTGACGATGGAGCCATCATATGTGAGGATCCTACATCCCTGCAACAAGCACTTGATGTATTGGTGGACGTTCTGGAGGAAAATAGGTATCGCATTAGTTCAAAAAAGACAGAGTGCTTGTGCTGCCCGTACACTGATCCACTCAGGCCTATTCCAGACATTTATTTGAATGGAACAGTACTTCCCAAGTGCGAAAAGTTCAAATATCTGGGATCAATCATCAATAGCGAAGCAACCTGTGATGACGACATCAATCATCGCGTAAGCGTAGCGTGGATGAAGTGGCGAGAAAACTCCGCTATCTACTGTGACCGAATAATGCCATCTAAGTTGAAAGGAAGGCTCTACGCCGCAGTTGTGCATCCAGCGCTCACATACGGTTCACAATGCTGGACGATGTACAAAACGTATGAGAGTAAATTAACGGCAGCTGAGATGAAGATGCTTCGCATGACAACAGGAGTGACAAAGCTTGCTCGAATAAGAAGTTCGAAGATCTGTGATAGAGCGCGACCAGCTCAGCTGGTATTGCCACGTTCAGAGAAGAGATCATTTGAACCCTTTTAAAAATGCAATATCAATGAGCGTTCTAAAGACATCGCGAGGCAGGAGAGGCAGGCCTATAAACGCCTGGATCACACAAATGCGACGACATCGGCATTTCATTGACCTCAGTAACCGAGTGATCCAAAATCCGGAGGTCTGCCGATATATTTTCTGAGGTCAAATAAGCAAATCCCACAGGCGGATCAATAGAAATGCTGTGAAGTGGGAGGGTTATGATCCCTTGTTTTCGGATCATAACCTCGCCGAAATAGGAAGAAGAGGACTTGTATTATTTACATGCTATACATACTTTCCCCTTTTGTTTGGTTATTCACTATTATGTAATAAACTCATACGCTAATAATAATAGTAGCCCATTGTGACATTCTGCCCAATTCTTTGGTGTTGATTGTTCCTTTCTTGTTGACAGCATTAAAACCCTCTTTTATCGCTAAACCCGTTTATAGACACTTATCGTCGGGAAAGCAAAATGCATGCATCGCGATACTCAGGACAACGACTCGTAATCAGTGTTAACGAGTGAATTCAAAACCAAGGCCGTGGTCTTCGCAAAAAACTACAGATGTATGTATTCCTTCCTCCTTTAACCTACCAAGCGAGTGCTGCTTTCTTCAAGTCGAAATCACGAATCCCAGTCAGATATGGTTATACATATCGGCATATAGTCTAATGCAGTAGAAGACTACCGTGTATCTTTTAACGCGATACTGAACAGCATAATCTCACCCTTTGCTGAATATCAAGTCACTGTACTGAGAAGTTGTAAAGGTTGGTTGGTTGATTGGTTAGAATCGGCCCTTGATGAAGACGCACTCAGACCGGAAGTAGGTCCATTGTATTGGCGCTGTGGTATACTGCAGGTGGTTCACCATCTTACTCTAGAAACCATTTGCTTCGTTGTATGAATGCGTTAATTTTAACCGTGCAGGCTGAAATCATCTAGATCGTTGAAAAATTATTCACCCAGGGTGGCCTTCCTAATGTTGTAAATCTTACGAATTAGCCCAATAGGGTTCCCTTAGTATGAAGAGCATACGTATTATCGACAGCGACTTGTCAACTTGTCTGTGCCGATGCGCAAATCGCTAAAAGTACCATCTAACCCAATGCAATAAAGCCAGTCCAATCTGGCCATTACTCAATCATATAAGACTTATCGAACTTCTAAAGCAAAGAAGAGGAAGCCTCTTTAAACTCGTATCACCGCCATCACGGAGCATTTTGCTATGGGAAGGCATATTGAAGGTTGCAGGAGCTACAGCGATGAAGATGGCACGCATTCAGCGCTGCCTCTTTGTTGAAAGACTAAATTAAGTGAATAATCTAAGTGACTTCAACAATGCCCGTATCTACAGGTTACATTTACAATTTTATTCTAAAAAGCAAATGGTTTCAGAAAAATGTGGTATAATCTGGTCGTTTCCATTTAGTAGCAGTTCAATGGACCTATTTTTGGTCTAAATGCTCCTCGTTGACGGCCAACCCAAATCAAACCCACCTATTATACATACATATACCAACTTGAAGGCTTTCCCTGTCTATATACTTACATAACTCCAAAGAAATTGCTATTCAAGTGACAATTGACGTTTATCAATGTGTATGACTTCACGTCAAGTTTAGAACCTCTCCCCATAGCGTCTTGAAAAATCCATACAAACAAAATGGAATAAAATTTAATTTTCCAACGAAAACAATAAGAAAGACAATAATACGATAAAACAAATAAAACGCACTAATAATTCATTTTTCTTTTTTGATAACATTCCACCGTCATCCCTCATTCAATTGAATTTAGAATGAATCTTCAAACCCGATTATTGGGCCATTTTTTCGGTCCAAAATAATAAAAAATATCACAATAAAGTAAAACAATGAGACAGATAAATATATAAATATGTATATATGTAGGTCGACGCCAGAGGAAGTCAGGTGTGAGGATGCTATTTTTGTTGCCGAAGAGTGTCCTTCTCGTACAGAACCACTAAGTGTGTGGGTTTAGCTGAATTAATGTGATACTCTTCAAACAGAAATAGAAATTTTCCAATTTTACCCTCAGGTAGCTAATGAAGAAGTAAATTGTATTTTTGTTTGTAACGATTTGTATCTTCTTCTGCTATAGGTACACAGAAATAAATTTCTTTTTGTTTGTGTGTTTTTGACAAACTCCGAAACTACTCGTTCAATAGCGCTCAAATTCATGGCAGGAAAGTTTACCATCGATCAATTCTTCACACTTCAGTAGATCCTGGAGAAAACCCAAGAAGTTCAAATCGACACTAATCATCTCTATATCAATTTCAAGGCCGCCCATGATAGCATCTATAGAGAAGAGCTTTATAGAGCAATGTCTAGTTTTGACATCCCTGCCAAAGTTATCCGTCTGTGCAGGATGGCGATGAAGAACATTCGCAGCTCCATCAAGGTCGGTAATGACCTCACCGAGGCCTTTGATATCAAAAAAGATTTTAGACAAGGTGACGCGCTGTCATGCGACCTTTTTAATATCGTACTTGAGCGGATTGTGTGGAACTCACAAACGAACACCAGAGGTACAATCTATCACAAGTCTGTGCAACTGCTTGCATACGCCGACGATATTGACATTATTGGAAGAACTCAGCTGGCTGTCACCAGTGCATTTGCAAGCATTGAAGCAGAAGCAGTCAATATGGGCTTAGCGATAAACGATGTAGGGACAGGTACCTACAAAATGCACAACGTCTTCTTTCTCTCTCGTGTTACACAGCCCACATATAATTGGGAGGTCGTTACTATATGGCATGGAACTCTTAAAACTCAAAAGAGTTCTCCTCTGGTTCGAAATATGGACGAGATTTGTGTTGTATTTAGGCTATCTTTCATATAATTAATTTGTTCATGGCAAAGCGCTTTGTAAATTGCACGGGATTTGGAATTTGTTGCTTTGTGACGAAGTCCTTTTCATAGCCTGGTCAACATCGGAGACGAATTTGCATAACAGACTTTCCCACTCCAAAAGGTTTGATTCTTCCATATTGAAACTGCAACCATGTTTTTCCGCAACACCCTTCCAGTCTTTTTAGAACTGTGAGTTTCTTCTTACAGTTTTTTTTGCGAGTACCTTTGTCAGCCGTCCATCATCTTCTCCCTTTAAGACTTTGGTTATGTACCTCAGCTTCAGACTATATATAAAAAGTGGAGATATTTCGCTTTCAGTATGAAGCATATAATTGGGGTTAGTAGTGGGTAGCCGTCGGCGTGGCAAAATCGCATCATCACCTCCTAGCGGTGCCCGCTGGATAGCTATCTGATAGCGAACTAACGATTAGCGTATGCTGAGTCTGACGATATATGTGCAACTGAACACTCAGACCTGCGTAAGCACATCTGAGTAAACTTCAGCGCGCATATGTTTAAACGGACGAGGCATCTCTTGTTGACCTGATTGGCTGAAATATGCGTCTCAGAAGTCTAGCAAGAGCTCCTCAGAAGGAGGACGTGTGGTCGATGAATTCTCTCTATGGAATCAACGGTGACGTCTACATGCCAGCGGATACCATATTTGAGCTACTTCGACATATTTGAAGCTGAGGTCTGAGGAAGGATTTTCAATACTGCGTCAGGGTACTGAAAAAGAGATGGTGGCGGATGAACCCTTAATGGGCCAACGGCAGCGCTCATATCCCCGAAGTGGATTACTGGCATCGATGTATCCGGCCTCTTATCTTAGGGGTAAAAAAAAAAAGGATCTGCCCCTCCAGGTTGGAGGTTGTGCCGTCGGGTTAACTTCCCTACCACGTAAAAAACATTCGGTTACGAAGCAACCAACAGCCTCGGATACGGATGATTTTACTGTTGACGACCCAAGCTAACGTAAAAAGGACAACGATCTTCGTGTCTGCACGTGGAATGTTAGGTCCCTCTACAAACCACGTGCAGCCGAACAACTTGCGGAGACCCTAGAGTGTTTCAAGGCAGACATCACCGCCATCCAAGAGATGCGATGGGATGGGCCGGGCAAAAGAAAGATGAAAAACTGCGACTTCTACTACGGCGATTGTTACAGACAACAAGGACAGGGTCTACTCGGATGCGGATTTGCCATTGGAGATAGATTTAGGTAAGAAGTCTTGCGCTTCCGGCATGTGACCGAACGTCCCATGACTATCCGTACCAAGACTAAGTTTGCCAACACCAGCCTAATATGCGCTCACGCCCCTCACGGGAATATGGACGACGCGACCAAGGATGCCCTAGCCACGATGTTAAAATTATCCTAGGTGATTTTAACGCAAAGCTAGGAAGAGAAGACGTCTTTAGTAGCGTCGTCGGGAAGCACAGCCTACACGACATCACATCCAACAACGGACTCAGGCTGGTCGACTTTACGGCGCGCGGGACAAAACTTTGTCGTAGCTAGTACGCGGTTCCCATGTCTCGATATTCACAAGGGAACATGGCTCTCCTTTGATCGAAAAACTGTCAACCAAATCGATCACATTACGATCGACGCAAGGCACTCTTCCAGTATTCTGGGTGTCCGGCCTTTCCGAGGAGCCAATATGTACTTGGATCACTGCCAAGATACGGATGCGGATATCCAGGATGGAGCGAAATCAACGAAATACTGTGAGGAAATTTGACGTCGGGCAGCTACAATCGCAAGAGACCACCAGAACCTTTGCTGACCGAGTTTCTTCTAATCTTAGTCTGAGTCCTATGCCGCCAGCAGCAAATGCGGAAGACCAGTGGCAGAGTTGCCAACAAGACACCAGAGATGCCGCCTCTGGTGTACTGGGTTTCTCTCGCCCACCACAACGAAACCCCTGATTTGATGAGGAATGCCAGCAAGCACATGCAGCAAAACAAGAGGCGTATAAAGCGGCGCTGCATAGAAGGACTAGAGCTGCTTACGAGCAAGAGAAAAGAGAAACATTGACTTTTCAGAGAGAAGAAAATGAGCATGAGAAGCGCTCGATCGAGGAGATTGAGAGACTTTATTGCAGGAATAATGTTCGAAAATTTTACCAAAGGGTAAAAAGAACATGCCAGGGTTTCAAAGCTAGAACAGAAGGCTGTAGGGACGAAAATGGAAATATAGTTGTAGAATCGCAGTCGGTGCGGAAGATATGGATGGAACACTTCTGCAGACTGTTGAATGGCGATGATGACCAATATTCCGCTATCAGGCAGAATGAACCATTCAACACTGATGATGACAGTCAAGATTCCCGTCAACCCGATCATAATGAAGTGAGGATAGCGATATCTAAACTCAAACGGCCTTGCCGCCGAACTTTTCAAGGCAGGAGGAGATGAGTTGGTGGGAGCATGCACCAGTTCATCTGTAAAATCTGGTCGGACGAAGGTATACCCGATGAATGGAACCTCAGCATCGTTTGCGCGATCCTGAAGAAAGGAGACCCTCTGAACTGCGCCAACTACAGAGATATAAGTCTCCTCAACATCGCATATAAGATCCTATCTGCAGTATTATGTGAACGCCTAACACCGATAGTCAACCACCTGATAGGTCGTTATCAGTGCGGTTTCAGGCCGGGAAAGTCCACTATTGACCAAATATTCACACTACGGCAGATCTTGGAAAAAACACATGAATAAAAAGTCGATCCGCATCACCCCTTCATCGATTTCAAAGTTGAGTAGCAAAGCCATATCTCGAACTGCTAAGGTAACTCTTTATAAGACACTAATCATCCCAGTCCTGCTGTATGCCGCAGAGGCATGGGCTTTGACAAAACCGGATGAGGATGCCCTTGGTTATATCGAGAGAAAAGTTCTTCGAGCGATCTTTGGTCCCGTCTGAATAGACGGTAAATGGAGTAGAAGCTACAGTGCCGAATTATACGGCCTATACAAAGACATCGACTTAGCCAGAAGAGTTCACATACAGCGACTAAGATGGCTGGGTCATGTAGAGCGGATGGAGCCCAACATTCCTGCTAAGAAAGTCTTCGAATCCACCCCGGATGGACGGCGCAGTAGAGGACGACGTCGCAGTGGGTGGCACAAACAAGTGGAGTGGGACCTCAACCAACTTGGCGTGCGCAATTGGAGGCAGCTAGCTCCTAACCGTGCTGTCTAGAGAGATTTGTTGGTTGAGGCCAAGGTCGACCCCGGACTGTGGCGACACCTACGTAAGTAAGTAAGTAAGTAAGTAAGTAAGTAAGTAAGTAAGTAATGTTTAAATCAAATATAAAAATGAATGCAATGAAGATAATATTTTTAAATGGTCTACATGTTTGGTTTGCAATGCTTGTTTTTTGTACTCCTTTCGCACAAAAAATACTCCCCTGTGAACTTGTAAAATACTCCCATTAATAAATTTAAAATGGTAGCCCTGGTAATGATTATTTGGTTTTTTGGCATATAGTTTTCTAAAATCATCAATTTTTTTGCAAAGACTGTGCATTTCTTCTTCCTTTTATCAGCGAGGCTATGATCCGAAAACAAGGGATCACAACCCTCCCACTTCACCGCATTTCTACTGATCCGCCTGTGGGGTTCGCCTATTTGACCTCAGAAAATATCGGCAGGCCTGCCGATTTTGGATCACTCGGTTACTGAGGCCAATGAAATGCCGATGTCGTCGCATTTGTCTGATCCAGGCGTTTATAGGCCCGCCTTTCACACATCGCGATGTCTTTGGAACGTGCATTGATATTGCCTTCTTAACAGGGTTCAAATGATCTCTTCTTTAAACGTGGCAATACCAACTGAGCCGGTCGCGCTCTATTTTTTGTACGATGGTTTCCTTGATGTGAAAGCTTCCAAGGATCTTCGAACTTCTTATTCGATCAAGCTTTGCAATTCCTGCTGTCATGCGAAGCATCTTCATCTCAGCAACCGTTAATTTACTGTCATACTTTTTGTACATCGTCCAACATTGTGAACCGTATGTGAGCGCTGGACGTACAACTGCGGTGTAGAGCCTTCCTTTCAACTTAGATGACATTTTTCTGTCACAGAAGATAGCGGAATTTTCTCGCCACTTCATCCACCCTACGCTTGCACGATGATTGATGTCGTCATCACAGGTTGCTTTGCTATTGATCATAGATCCCAGACATTTGAACTTTTTGCACTTGGGAAGCACTGTTCCATTCAAGTAAACAAGTAAGTGTCGGTTGGTCTGTGGCCCAGCGAGCCGCAACCCTAAAACAAACTATTGCTCCGAAACGGAAACAATCGCCTCGGATAAGGACGGATAATTTGTTGACGACCTTTGGCTATCGGACACGGACAACGATCGGATTCTGGAACGTTGAGACCCTCCTGGACTCACTCAAGGAAGGGCCTTATAACGCCAGATTCCTCCAATTGGAGCGCGAATTCGCACGGTATAAAATCGACATCTTAGGGCTGAGCGAGATAAGATGGTACGATGCTGGGGAATACATCTCCCCAACAAAAAGCACTGTCATGCTCTACTCTGGTAAACCAGCTGGAAGTGCACGGAGTTCTGGCGTAGGACTCATGCTAACTCCAGCAGCACGTAGTAGCCTCATATCCTGGAAACCCCATAGTGACCGGATATTGACGGCTAGGTTCCAGAGTAGAGTTAGAAAAATTACCATCATACAGTGTTATGCTCCGACTCTAGACGCGACTGAGGATGAAAAGGATAATTTTTATAGCCACTTAGGTGCCACCTACAACCAAACGCCTAATGGGGACATCGTAATGGTAATGGGAGATCTCAATGCCAAGGTGGGTAGCGACAACACCATGCTTAAGCACGTGATGGGATTTCACGGCGTGGGAGACCGTAATGACAATGGTGAGCGGTTTGTGGACTTCTGCAATACCAACCGTCTAGTCATCGGAGGTACGCTGTTTAAGCATAACACCTGTCATAAGATCAGTTGGGTCTCTACTGATAGGCAACGAACATCCAACCAGATCGACCACATTGCGATCAGTCGCCGCTTTAGAAATTGTCTCCTGGACGTCCGAAACAGACGTGGAGCTGACGTCGGACAAGAACGAGATCACCATCTTATGGTAGCTCATTTACGCCTTCGTACTGCATCCGTCAACAGCAACCGCTCAAACCAACTTAACATCACCAGGTTTAATATCGACAGGCACAAGGTTCCCCAAGTGCGCCAACAGTTCAGGGACCATCTTGCCTTAGAAGCAGAAGCAATCAGCAGCATAGGGAACATGGATGACCACTGGAGTGCTGTGAAAAATGCTTTTGCGACTGGGGCATGCACGTATGTCGGTAAAAAGCAGAAACACCACCGCACATGGCTTTCTACAGACACCTGGAGACGGATCGATGAGCGTACAGCAATCAAGGCTCGGATTGCAGCGGCCTCAGCAGTAGAGAGAACCGAGCTTGAAGCCCAATACCGTGCGAAGAAGAAAGAAGTGCAGCGTAGTGTGAGACGTGACAAACGTCAATATGTCAACTCACTGGCCTCAAGGGCTGAAGAAGCAGCGAGTAGGTGCGACAGTAGGACTGTTTACAACATCACTAAGGAGCTCATTGGTGGTCGAAACTACAAACAACATCCAGTGAAGAGTCTAGACGGTGACCTTCTGATTTCGGATGAGGATCAGCTCACTAGATGGAGAGAACATTTTGCTGCAGTGCTAAATCACTTAAAGCAACAAATTCCCGAATTCGCACCGTACCTCCCAGTAAAGCTGAAATAATAACAGCAATCAAGTCCCTCAAGAAAAACAAAGCGGTGGGTATTGATGGCATCCCTGCCGAGCTATTTCAAGCGGCGCCAAATACATCGGCAGATTTGCTACATCCGCTAATACGGAGAGCTTGGGATAGTGAACAATTTCCACAGGAGTGGAAAAGGGGGATGATCATTAAGCTTCCAAAGAAGGGTAACTTGATGGAGTGCGGTAACTGGAGAGGTATATGTGTTCTTCCAGCTGTAGCCAAAGTAATAGCTAGAATAATTCTAGAACGAATTAAAGATCATTTAGATTCAACTCTCGATGTCGAACAGGCAGGCTTTCGCGCTGGATCCTCCTGCATCGACCACATAAACACCTTACGGATCATAATCGAACAATGCGTTGAGTATAGGTCTCCGCTACATTTACTGTTTATCGACTTCGAGAAGGCTTTCGACAGCTTGAATCGAGATGCTATCTGGCTGGCCTTGCGCAGGAGAGGCATTGCAGAAAAGCTTATAGCTATTATCAAGGCTACATATGAGGGCGGCAAGTGTCACGTCGAGCACAATGGTAAGGTGTCGGAGGACTTTGAAGTTCAAAGTGGAGTACGTCAAGGGTGCATACTGTCCCCACTATTGTTCTTGGTGGTTATCAGCGATGTACTCCGTACAGCATTGACGGAAGCTAATTCTGGAATTCGTTGGACTATGACATCTTACCTTAAACACCTAGATTACGCTGACGATGTTTGTCTACTTTCATATCGGATAATGGATCTTCATTTGATGGCCCAAAATCTAGAAGCTGAGCCAAACAAAGTGGGGCTAAAAATAAACACAGCCAAAACAAAAGCCCGCGCTCAACTTAACATTGCCGGAAAGCAAGTCGAGAAAGTTGATAACTTTCTATATTTAGGAAGTGTCGTCTCGGCTAATCGCGGTGGCACCGAACTGGATATGTGCAGCAGAATCGGGAAGGCTAAAGCTGCGTTCGAAATGCTGTCCAAAATCTGGAGAAGCAATGTTATTAGCTTAAGAACCAAGCTACGACTGTTCCGCTCCAACGTAGAATCAGTGCTGCTTTATGGGTGCAGTACCTGGAAGGTGGACACCATTAACACACGCAAGCTGCAAGTCTTCGTAAACAAATGCTTAAGAATCATCTTGAGGATTTTTTGGCCGAACCGCATCTCCAACGAACAACTTTATCTGAGAACGGGCCAAGAACCTATAAGCATTACTATACGAAGAAGAAAGTGGCAATGGATTGGACACACCCTACGGCGCGAAGACAACTCCATTGCGAAATACGCTATGCAGTGGAATCCGCTCACCCAGGCAGGCAGAATAGCGGGACGCCCTAGGCAAACGTGGCGCAGAACAGTTGAGGAGGAATCGAGCTCTTTAGAAATGAGTTGGAGGCAGCTCAAACGCGTTGCAGAACTCCGAACACTATGGCGCGCAGGCGTGGTTGACGCCCTATGCCCCCCGAGGGGTTAAAGGACATAAGTATTCAAGTAAATGTTTGGAATAGGTCTGAGTGGATCAGAGAACGGGCAGCACAAGTACTCTGTCTTTTTTGAACTAATGCGATACCCCTTTCCCTCCAAAACGTCCAACCACACATCAAGTGCTCGTTGCAGGGATGTAGGATCCTCACTTATGAGGATCCATCGTCAGCAAAGAATAACTGATGTACCTTGGGATCCATCACTTTACCTTCAAGCAGATAATTAAGGAGTGAAATAAAGACCAAAGGACTTAAAATGCTTCCCTGGTGCAACCCGACTTTGATTGGGAACTCTGCGGTTACTCCAGCGGGGCATCTCACTCTTGTCTTTGTTCCTTCGTACATGTCCATGATCATCTGTACATAGGTTTCTGTAACCCCTCGATGTCTTAGCGCCACCCATATCAGATCTCGTGGTTGTCTGTCGAATGCCTTTTCAAAGTCAACCAATACAATATGTAAATCCTTTAAGGAATCACGATGTTTTGCCATTATGACCCTTATACTTTGGATTGCATCTGTGGTTGATTTACCCGAGACAGCCCGCACTGATCATCAGATAGCCGTATTATTTTTCGGAGTCGGCCACCTAATACCCGCTCAACGATCTTCATGGTGTGTGACATCAGCTTAATCGAACGCTAGTTATCACACTTTTGTGTATCACCCTTCCCTTTGTATACAGGGTGAAGGTAACTTTCCCTCCATTGATTCGGCATTGGATCACCTCTCACGAATTTGGAGATGAGAATTCTGAGCCATCTGAACCCGATGTCTCCCATCTTTTTCCAGAACTCAGAGGGTATCTCGTCTGGCCCAACCGCTTTTCGTTTTTTGGAGTATTTGACCGCCTCACTAACTTCTTCGACTGTAATGTCGGGTATTTCTTCACAGTTAGGGGTGGGTGAAACGGTTCATTTAAAAGCTCTTCACAATGCCGCCACCTCTGCAGAATTTTGTCGTGATCCACAAGAAGCTGGCCATGAGTATTGCTAATGAACTTTGGCGAACGAATCTCCTGAGCATTCCTCCTTCTTTGGGCGGCTATTTTGAAGATAGTGGCGCTCTTGTTCATATTGTGTCTTCGCAGCTCCTGGATAGCCTGGTTTGCATCAGCAACCGGGGAAGATATTTTCTCCAGCTCCCGATACAGGCTTCTTCGCTTTTTTCTTGCACCATCTGTGTTCCACTCAAGGCGAGCTTTTTCGCCTCTATTATTAGAGGGGCACTTTGACCAAGCTTTGAGAGCCGCTTTCTTCTCATTTATCACTTTCATAGCTTCATCACTCCACCGCCATGTTTCTTTGGTTGGCGTGTCGATGGTGGCCTTTTGAAGCTCCTAGCAGTGATTTGGTCTTCTTTAAGCAAGTTCGCTGTAGGGAATCCCACATATTTTGTGCTCTGCACTCTTCATCCTCAGCTCCGTTGATGGTGGGAGAGAGGTAATTTTTCATTACGAAAACAAAAGCTTCGCCTTTTTCTTTGTCCAGATTGTACCACTTGATTTTCTCAGAGACCCTTGTTTGTTTGCTTTTCTTCGGTGTTTTCATAAAAATTTCTGTTAGCAGGAGACGGTGTTGCCGAGCGATTGCCTCTCCCAGGATCACTTTGCAATCTTTTACCCGAGGCTTCATGAAACTGGCTACCAAATGGTAGTCAATCTGAGTTTCATCTCCACCACTGCTGTAAGCGATCAGGTGTCGGCTTTGTTTGATGAACATGGTATTTAACACGATAAGACCGTGTGATTTGCACATGCTTAGGATGTCTTCACCAGGAATGTTCCTGGTGCCATATCCTAGTCCTGCATGGCAGTCTTCATAGTCTTCGTTTGATTTCCCGACATGTCCATTCAAATCTCCTCCAACAAACAGAAATTCTTCTTTTGGGATGTTCTTAAGGAGATTGTGGAAATCTAGCCAAAATGCATCTTTATCTCTCTGCTGCACCCATTGTGGGGAGCCTATGCACTGACAATATTCCACACCTCTCCTTGTATTACTAGTTTGAGAGACATCAAACGGTCGCTGGACTTCGAAATGCTCAAGACGTTACCAAGTAGCTCCGCCGCAAGGATGATACCGATTCCGTTCTTAGACTTTTCCGTTCCGTAGTAGAACATCTTGTAATCTTTTGTCCTAACGTCCAAGAAACGCGCCCGATTTCCGGTGTTTTTCCATTTCGTCTCTTGGACACACAAGATGTCCACCCGCCTTCTATTCATCATCCCTTCCAGCTCGTAACTTCGACCGGTCATGCTTCCAACGTTCCAACTCGCGACCCTCAAATTGCATCCAAACTGTTTCATTATTTTGCTAGCCCCCGGAATCCGTATAGCTCTGACCCGAACATTTCTGCTCGGTCCAGGATCAGTACCATGAACAGCAGTGGTAGTGCCTGGCGGGGTAGTGCCTTTCCTTTTTGCAAGTATTCCCATAATGATACAGCTGTGCAATACAATTTTTTGCACCATATTGCGATGGTGTTTGTTGTTTGACACGTGCATGCTCCTGTTTTAGTATTGTTTGATCTTTCTTCTATGACACCGGTGATCTCCAGTCGTGCCAACCCACGGACTAGCATGCACACTTGTGGGAGGGTTTTTAAGGTAGTATATGTGTCGCTAGGCTCACTTGGGTGTTATATTGCCTAGATCTGATTTGTCCCCTTAGTCGCCTTTTACGACAAGCGCTAGTTGTTGGGGGGCGCTGCAGTGATATTCTTAACCCGTCCCTGCACGGGGTCCAAAGACTGTGCATTAATGTCACATACACGTAATCCCTCGCGTTGCTTATAAAAAATATTTATTAGTACATGCAGATTATCACGGAGATAGTTTTTTCACGGTCCCACCTCTCGCGAAGGTCTGACAAAACATCCGAGAGTGTTATTGTCACGAAAAAGCTTCCCAAAACAAATTGCCCTTCGGATATGGCACTAAACTGTAGGTCCCTTCCATTCGTGTGTAAAATATAACGCACACAACATGAGTGGTTGCGAGAAGCTAGGACCTGGCACTTAAAAGAGCGGTTGCACCAAATATTTTTTTTAGATTATCATTAATGCCATCGTTTCTTGTATTATAGAATACACACTCATGTCAGATATAAATAATGTAACCAAATATGTACATACAGGTTCACCTCGAACTGTAGCACCACCAAGGTAAGTAAGTAAAAGTAAACCCCCAATGATCAAATCATGAAGGATGCCATGACCTGGATACATACATACATACATACATACATTTTCAAATGGCCCGCTAATCCTTCATGAGAGTCGCGGGGGTAGGATGCTCAGGTGGACTCTCCATTCTTCTCGCTCCTCCGCCATTGACTCCAATTCATCAGGAGGAATCCCTAGACGGCTCCAGGAGAGATGTCGGACTTGGTCCAACCATCTATTTCGAGGCCTACCGCGGGGTCGCCTACCTGATGGCACGGGAACCATGGCACGTCTTGGAAGCCGGTCTGGGGGCATACGCACTACGTGACCAAACCATCGAAGCATAGATCGTTCCGTTCGGAGAAGTAGCTGCTCAACGTTGAGCGCCTCGCGTACTCTGGTGTTGCGCACTCGATCCCTACGCGTTATTCCAGTAACACCGCGAAGGAACCTCATTTCTGCAGCTTGTATCCGCGATCTTATTCTTTCGGTCACTACCCAAATTTCATGACCATAGGTGAGAGTTGGAACATACACAGAGTTAAAAACCGATAGCTTAGCTTGAATACTAAGTTCGGCCTTCCTTATAACAGATTGACCAAGCTCTCTCAAAATTGATCCAGCCTGACCAATTCTACAGGATAACTCAGCATTGCTCTTCCCATCACTCGTGAATAAAACCCCGAGGTACTTAAACTTATCCACCTGCTTTAGTGGAACTCCACTAACATGCAGAGTGCACTGAATGGGTTTTTTGAAAACGACCATTACTTCTGACTTGTTCACATTGATCTACATTCCAGCATCATTACAAACGGCTACAAACCTTTCGAGTACGCGCTGAAGTTCGGTTTGAGAGGACCCAAGGATGACCAAATCATCCGCAAAGAGCAGATGACTAATCCTTAGGTCTCCCACTTTGAAACATTCCCCGCCACGGCTGCGCTGCAACATCCAATCCATACATTCAATGAAGAGAAGAGGTGACAAAACGCACCCCTGGCGGAGTCCAACGCCCACAGTGAAAGGTATTGATTTAACACCGTTTATCAGAACACAGCTCCTACAGTTTGTATATAAAGACTGATTCGCCCTTAACAGAGAACCATCGGTCCCATACTCCTGCAGAACACTCCAGAGTTTGCCTCGAGGAACCTTATCATATGCTTTTTCCAAATCCACAAAACAAGTGTAGACAGGTTTGGCATATTCCCAGGCCTTCTCAAGAACCATTCTGAGAGTGAGCAACTGGTCGGTTGTGCTTCTACCAGGACGAAAACCGCACTGCTCATCCCCCAAACTGTCCTCAACCACAGCTCTGGAACGCGTTTCTAGCACCTTAGCGAATACTTTTCCAGGGAGACTTAAAAGAGATATACCCCTATAGTTGGCGCAATCTCTTTTGTCCCCTTTTTTAAAAAGAGGAACTATCACCCCCATTTGCCAATCACCAGGTGTTTCACCGCATTCCCAGGCCACTTTAATGACACGCGAGAGCCATTGCACTCCCTCTTTACCTAAAGCCTTGAGCATTTCTGGCCGCATTTCATCCACACGAGCAGATTTGCCAACCTTTAGCGCTTTGATCGCCAAAGTTATTTCCTCTACCGTAGGACTACTTTCCGCCCAACTCTCGACAATAGGTCTGTCATCTTCGGTGGCCTGTTCGGGATTTAGCAATTCTGAAAAGTGCTCGCTCCATCTGCGTGAGATGTCCTTCTCATTGGAAAGAAGTCTACCGTCTTTGGATTTGACTCCTTCAACGATATTCAACTTTTTTCCTCTGAGTCGCCGGACGGTCTGCCAGAACATCTTATTTGCAGATCTGTGGTCACGTTCCAATTTTTTCGCCAAACTCCTTCCAAGACTGTTCTTTCGCTGTTTTCACAGCTAACTTGCAAGTTCTTCGCGCCTCAGTGTACCGATTTCGAGAATCGGAGTTCCCCAAGTGAATCCACACCTTAAAGGCTCTCTTCTTCTCTCTGATGAAAGTCCTTTTCTCACCACCAGCCACCACACCTAACCGCTTCACTCCACAAACATCTCCAGCAGAGGCAATAACGGCTGTTGAAAACAGTTGCCATTCTTCCTCTACATTTGATGGAACAGTTGGAATTCATTCAAACCTTTCAGATATTTGCCGCGCAAATGTCTCCCGTATCTCATCGTCCTGTAACCTCTCCCATCGTATGCGTGTAACCATCCTTGGTTTACGCTTTATTGGGGGAGGCACTCTCTCGCTAAGATACAATTTTCACAGCACTAAGTGATGATCAGTTCACAGTTCGGCCCCTCTCAATACCCGAACATCACAAACCATTCTCTTCAGACACCACAAACATCAGCGACTTCTGCTGAAGACTCTGACGGTACCATGTGTATTTGTGAATGTCTTTGTGTGGAAAGATAGTGTTCGTGATGGATAAGCCATTTTCACAACAAAAATCCAACAACTTATCTCCGTTCGCGTTTTGATCAGGATCCCTGTTCCTCCCAATCACACTCCCCCATGTCATAACATCCACACCCGCATGAGCATTGAAGTCACCCATCAGGACAAAATAATCCATATCTGCAACCTTCTCAAGGGCAAAATTAACTTCATCTAAGAAAGCTGCATACTCTGACTGAACGTTCGGTGCATACACCTGCACCAATGCCAGAGATGATCTTTCAAGCTTGAGCTTTAAGATCGCAACTCTCCCTCCTAATGGTATCCACTCCAATACTCTGTCTGTCAACCTGGGACTTGTGAGTATCCCCACTCCCGCCTGAGCAGACATTGAGGGTGCGACTCCTGACAGGAAGAGCTTCCACCCATCCAAAAGGTCCACAGTTTTAGAACCTCTCTGCTTTGTTGAGGAGACGCCAACTATATCTAGTCGACTTTTAACAGCCTCCCCAACAAGCTCAAGGTCCTTCCCTGTGAGCGATGAGACGTTCCATGTGCCTATCCTAAGTCGATGCCGTTGTCGAAATTCAGAGAGTCCATCTGTGCCCCTATCGGTGCACAACGCGCTCACCCCTTGACCCCCGTAATGGCGAGACCATTGACAGGATGCACGTAGCCATTTTGGGTTTGACCCGGCCGGCTGCCGAGCGGGACAGGCCGACCACCAGACGCTCGCATACTGACACCCTTCAGGCCTGGGTCCAAAGGATGCCCTGGCTTACCAGGCTTGGCAATATCCGAGGCCCGTCGTTTCCTTCTTGTCATCATGGGGTGTGCACTTTGTTAGCCGTAACTGGATTGTATGGATGGAAATAACTATTTAAGTTACCCCATCTGCATATCCCAGTCACGATGCCCGCCCCCCACCACGAGGAGGTCTGCTGCCAGGGGGGCATGACCTGGATTCGAATGTTAATAAGGGGATGCTACTAGGTATATATTTAATATTACACGGTATGCAAAAAAAAAAACGCTTCTATTACTTACAGCGTGCTATTATAATTGCCTCGTGATCATATATAGATATTCGAATAATAATGCTAAAGCAGTATATGGTATTCTTCGCTCGCAAGTGCTTCCTACCTACAAAAAATAGTTAAATTTGGCTCACGGATTGAAAACGTTGCACGAAATATAAGGCTTTTACAGATACAATCATTAAAACATGAACAAAATGAATATAATCCCAATAATTATGAAAAAAAATTTCCACAAATTCCGCATGAAATACCTAGCGTAACCAAACTAAGCCATGTGTCAATGTTATTTGAGTTTTTTCCACTTACAAACGTTATTTCCAATTTCCAATCGTCTCGAATGCGAATTGCGCGCAAAAAAATTAAAATGTGTACGCAAACAACAATGGCTCTATTATTTATTTAAATCTCAAAGAGCATCAGGAAAAAACCCCCATACAAGTATATGTATTTCAAATACCATTTACATTCAATTAAAAAATTTCAAAATAAAAATTCAATTCTCACATGCACAATCAAACTGGGATTATCCTGTTCAAGGATACACCCACGTGCGGCTAAAGTTTAACTCAAAAAGTACAAAGTGTCCCTCTCTACTCATTCACTTCAAATTTAAATGTAAAATATTGTTATAGCAAAAAACATTTCAACAAAAAAGAAAAAAAATAAAAATGAAAATAAAATATAACAAAAAATATTTTCACCGACTGAGTAGCCGTTAGGTGATTTCGATTACAGTTTGAAAACAACATTTCCCTCTCCAGGATAGGAGGGTGGTATAGATTTTTTTTTTTTTCCTTTGAATGGGCCGTGTATTTTTTTCACGGCATCTATTTCCACCAAGTACCAATCACTACCACCTGTTTGGCCGAACAACTTTGCCGCGTTCATCCTGAGTTGCAACACCATAGCCTCCTGCACTAGATACACTACCACCCACTTTCGCCAAAGTGTGGGAAGCATTTTATTTTCGAATTAAGATTTGCGCAAAGTGATTCCGAAACCAAACAAGATAATGCCAACAGCAACGGGGCAACCAAAATCCTGGTTGAATTGAGCTGAGATTACCTGCATCCATGTAAACAGAGATTTTTTTTCTCCGTCGCAGAGAAAACCGGAAGAAGGAGAGCTCGAGGAACGTTTAAATACTTCGAGGATAGGTACGAGTACGTTAGCGTTTGATGTTTTCAGAGAAAGTAAGAAAATTTGCTTCTGTACGGGTAACGGCGGGATGCTGATGACGTGGAGGATACGGCATGTGCGTTCGATGGCAATCGTTACACTGCGAATAAGTGAACAATCGCCTTGGCTGCGGAGGGATTGGGGTTTTTCTTAAACTTCGTTTACCTTTCCACCTGGTTGATTCGTCTTTAAGTCGGTCGCCATGGATACGTGATGGCATTGGCATGGAATCTCACAGAGATATGCGTATAAATGTCCTGGCAACGTGCACACATTGCTTGTGTTTCTAGTTAACGAGATTTTTTGAAAATTGAATTTAAAGGAGTTTGCAAATTTCTGGTAATTACATTTGAATTTTCCCTAGGGAATGTGTATTTGAATATGCAGGGGTGAAGCTTAGTGAACCATATGCTAAGGAATTGCCAATCGATATCTGTAAAGTGTTCGAGAAAAAAGGCACCTGAATTAGGTATTAAAATGTTGATTTTGAAAGGTATGTATGTACAGATATAGCATCAAGTAGGTATCCGTTTCGAGAATGAAAATTGAAATGCTTGTCAGAAAACGAAACTAGAAATTTTGCAAGAAAATATTTGTTGGAACCTTAAGCAATCGCTATACGACGTCATTTGTTTTTGTTAATAATTTGAATACCTGAATCCGTCCTTTAGGCACAAATTGTCTAAGAGAAGATAGAATGACGAGCGAAATTATTTAGGAACTTTACTTACTTAGTTATGTCCTATATCCCCTTGTGAGTCCTAGGGTCTCTACTACGCCTACGTGTACTGTTTTTGGCAATGTGTCTGAGTTCTCCCCAACTTTTACCTAACTGCCGTGCCTCCTTCTCGACTGTTCTGCGCCATGTTCTCCCCGGACCGCCAGGTCTTCTGCCACCCCGAGTTAAAGAGTTCCATTGCATAGTATGGTTTGCTATGGAACTGTCACCCTTTCGGAACGTGTGACCAATCCACTGCCACTTCCGCCGTTGGATGGTTGTGCCTATTGGTTCCTGACCCGTTCTCTCGTAAAGGTGTTCGTTAGAGATAAGATTGGGCCAAAAAATCTTTAAGATATTGCGCAGGCACCTATCAACGAACGTTTGCAGCTTTCCGGTGATAGAAGTGGTCACTCTCCACGTGCTCCAACCATATAACAGCACGGATTCAACGTTGGAGGGGAACAGTCTTATCTTGTTGTTCAAACTGATTGCATTGCTTCGCCATATTTTGAACAACATCATGAACGCGGACTTTCCTTTGGCGATCCTGTTAGCTTTATCCAGTTCGGTTCCACCATCGGTCGAGACAATACTCCCAA
Source organism: Brachypalpus laphriformis (assembly GCA_945910035.1). Lineage (NCBI taxonomy): Eukaryota > Metazoa > Arthropoda > Insecta > Diptera > Syrphidae > Brachypalpus > Brachypalpus laphriformis. Next base: position 18,802,466 of record OX246753.1, on the reverse strand, counting down.
GATACTGGAAATTCTCTACTCTTTCTACCGGTTGTCCAGCAATGCATATTTGAGCCGATGAGTTTGTTCCAAGGCTGATAATTTTAGTTTTTGCCGTATTAATTCTCAGCCCGACGACACCTGCCTCCCTCTCCACATCTGCTGTCATTTGGTGGAGGTCCATAATTCTGTGGGAGAGTAAGCATACATCGTCAGCGTAGTCAGGATGTTTCAGCTGAGATTTAAGAGTCCATCGAATTCCTCCGTTTTCCGTCGACAAAGCTGCACGAAGCACATCGCTAATCACCAATAGGAATAATATTGGTGAAAGGATACAGCCTTGTCTTACCCCACTTTGAATCTGAAATTCCTCAGACAACCTTCCCCTGTGCAGAACGTGACATTTGGAGCCTATGTAGCTTTGATAATAGCAATTAGTTTATCGGGAATACCTCTCCTGCGTAAGGCACACCAAATAAACTCCCTGTTGACACTATCGAACGCCTTCTCAAAATCGATGAACAGCAGGTGCAGTGGCGATCGATATTCAACACGCTGTTCGATGATAATCCGCAGGGTGTTGATGTGATCGGCACAGGAGGATCCAGAGCGGAAACCTGCTTGTTCGGCATCGAGTGTGTCTTTGAGATGTTGTTTGATTCGGTCAAGGATGATTTTAGTTATTATCTTAGCTACAGCAGGCAGCACGCAGATACTCCTCCAGTTTCCGCACTCCATTCAATTTCATTTCTTAGGAAGCTTTACGATCATTCCCTTTTTCCACTCGTTAGGAAAGCTCTCAGCTTCCCAAGCTCTCTTTCTGTGTGGAAGCAGAAGCTCAGCCGATGTTGTGGGCTCTGCTGGAATACCATTAAGTCCTACCGCCTTGTTGGTTTTCAGTGCCTTAATCGCGGTAATGATCTCATCTTTACTGGGAGTCGTGGTGCGTATTCGGGAACTTCTCACCTCGGGCATCTCAGTCTGATTTGGGATCATATCGCTAGCGAATACACGGTTCAAAACTGTAGCAAAATGCTCTTTCCATCTCTTGAGCTGGTCCTCATCAGAAATGAGCAAGGAGCCGTCTAGGCTTTTCACTGGGTGTTGGCTGGAGCTGCGACCACCTGTCAGCTCTTTGGTAATTTCATGCAGCTTCTTCTGCTTCTGCAGCCAGTGCGTTGATGTAGTTGCGCTTATCACGTCGCACGCCACGCTGAATTTCTCTCATCTTCTTGGGATATAGGGACTCTAGCTCGCTTCTCCCTGCTGCTGGAGTAGCTGCAACGCGAGCTTTCAGCTGTTTTCGTTCGTCAATCCGTCTTCAGGTATCCTCGGAAAGCCATGCCCTATGTCTTCCTTGCGATCGACCGACAATTCTTTCAGCAACAGATGTAAAAACATTTTTCACAGCACACCAATGGTCTTGGATGGTTGCGGGCAGTGACCTGCTGATTGCTTCCATACCTTGCGCAGAGTGCTCTCTTAATTGTTGCCGCACTGAGGAATCACTAAGTCTACCGATGTTGAACCTGGGCATTCTTGTGTTGTTGTTGGATCTTCGAACTGCAGCCGCTCGTAGTTGGAGAGTAGCTATCACAAGATGGTGATCTCGTACTATCCCCACATCTGCCCCTCGCCTGTTTCGGACGTCCAGGTGACTACTTCTAAAGCGGCGGCTGATGGGAAAATGGTCAATTTGGTTGGAGGTTGCTTGCCTGTCGTTGGAAACCCAGCTGGCTTTATGGCAGGTCTTGTGCTCAAACATGGTGCCACCTATTACAAGGCGGTTGGCATTGCAGAAATCCACAAACCTTCGCCGTTATCATTGCGGTCGCCTAGTCCATGCTTCCCGATTACATGTTTGAGCCCTTCATTGTCGTTGTCTACCTTGGCATTCAAATCCCACATCACTATGACAATGTCTCCATTTGGTGTTGTGTTGAAGATGGCCCTTAATAGATTGTAGAAGTTCTCCTTTTCGTCCTCAGATGAATCATTCGTTGGGGCGTAATACTGTCTGATGGTGACGCGTCGTACTCTGGTCCGGAATCGGGCCATCATAATCCTATCAACATGAGGGTGCCAGGAAATTAGGCCCTTGCGTGCTGTTTTTGTTAACAGTAGTCCGACTCCATATTCCCGCGGACTTCCGGATGGTCTTCCAGAATAGAGTAATAGAGTGTTACTCGTTGGGGACTGGTACTCGCCCGCTTCTAACCATCTTATTTCACTTACCCCCAAAATGTCCAGTTTATATCGCATGAATTCTTTTTCCAATTGAAGGAATCCGGCATTGTACGGACCTTCGCCTCCCGTGTCGAGGAGCGTCTTTACCTTTACATTTCAAGAACCTATCTTTGTCTGGGTACAATAGTCAAAAGTCGTCAATATGTGATCATTCCTTATCCGAAGCATAGTGTCGGTTTCTGTAGCGGTCGGTTTTCAGTAACGCAGGTTGCTGGTCCACCTTACCTAGTCTAGAATCAAGGCCCTAGACAACCCGCACTTACAATTTTAGCCTACACGTATAAGGGTTTATACGTATAGTTGCTCGGGGGACCACCACCAGGAGGTAAAGAAAGCACTTCATCACGAACTTGATTGTTGCGCTACTGGCCCAAGCCAAGTTCTGACCAGTCAGCAGTTTCCCGATCTATCGCAATGCAGGTCCCCAATTTATGTCCTTTGCCAGACATCGTTATGCCTTCAGAATACACTAAACTAAAATCACGTGTCTTGAAGTGCGATGCACGTAGTTCATGAAATTGCCGAGAGTGACAGCTTCGACAAATCAAACTACAGATATAGGAATAGTATAATATTTCCTCTTGTCTGCAGCGATGGCTTCATTTCGCCGAATCAAAGATCTGAGATCACCGTTGTCAGCGTTGTTACGGAAAATACCCAAAAGATGTGTCTCTTATCCTACGGGAATGTCTAACTTTGTAAATAATGTGAAACTACCATTGGCGCGTACAAGGGAGTTTTCGTATCCTTATGGGGTACGTAATGTTTACAAAAGAAGGAAATGGCGATGCAAGATGGCCTAAAATATTTGAAAATTGTATTGAGGGCTGAAAATGTAGCTTGGTACAGCATTCCAAATACGTGTCCCTATTCCATACTCTACGTTAGAACATGGGTTTTATGGTATACTAGTGAGCATTCGATGCACGAAGAATATTTAGGGTGAAAAGCATGAGACATTTGTATGGTGTTCCAGCGAATTGATAGAATTCGCGATATCCACGTATCCTATTATTAGAATCCTAGAATTATATGCAGAAAGTGCAGGTAGACTTTAGGTGCGGCACACCAGATATGCGGATTAAACTCAAGTTTGGGGTATTCAAAACTTACAATATCCCAACTTACTTATCCCAATAAAAGTATAAATTTAAGAAAAATACACAAAAAAATAACTTTTAATCAAATCTCGTTTTATATTCGAAAGATAATAGCATTACTATCTGAAAATAATTTCGGGAATATGACCACCGCGGCTGTTCTTAGCGAAACGTATACTGTCCGTCCAATTTCGGGTTACTTTTTCGAGCAATAGTGGCCAAATGTCACGAATAACAGCAACAATGTTGGCTTTTAAGACGTCAATTGTTGCTGCTTTATCAACATTAGCCAATGCCACACAAGATATAATCGAGGGATGTCAAATCGTATGATCTTGATGGCCAATTGACAGATCGACTTATCGAATTCAGCTTATCGCTAAATTGTGGTTTCGGTCGCACGTACAGCAATCCTCTTGAAACCTCATCGTATACGGATCATTGTCAGCCATACATTTTTTTTGGAAATAATATTAATTAATTAAATAAATCGTGATCGTACGTGAACTCCGGCCTTCAAAACATAAGGTCGGATGATACATGGAGATCACACCAAAGGGTACATTTTTCTATACGAAATGGATTCCGTAAAGTCTCTTCCGGATTGACCTGATTCCATATGCGACAATTTGTCTTATTAACAAAACAGTTAAGCCAACAATTTGCGTCATCATTAGTTACAATTTTGCTTTAAAACAACGGCTCTGCTTGTAACTGCTCTAGAGCACAATCAGCGAAAGAATGACGGAAATGATGGACTCCTGGCTTTAATTCTTGCTTTATCTTCTACGAGTATAGACCAAGATGTTTGTGCAAAATTTTCCAGGTAGTAAACAAACAAACTTATGTCCTGTATCCCCTTGTCGTCCTAGAAGTTCCAGTTTCCATCGTGCACAGTTCCCAAATGCCGTTCTTCCTTCTCGACTGTTCTGCGCCATATTCTTCTCCTATTGGTTCTTCACCCGTTCTCGGCTAGAGGTGTTCATTACACATACGGTTGGGCCAGAAATTGATTAGAAAACTACTGACTACTCAAAACATTGCTTGGGCCAGTAGCGCAACCATCAAGTTCGTGATGAAGCGCTTGCTTCCTAGGTGATCCTCGGGCAAATATAAGTATAAACCCTTATTACACGGCTGAAATTGTAAGTGTGGGTTGTCTAGGGCCTTCAATTTAGACTAGATAACATGCATCCAGCAGACTGTGTTACAAAAAATTACCCGCTAAGGAAGGATTGATCACATGTTGACGATTGATATGACCGACGAAGAATCGATGCATTTGGATCTCCATGCTGTGAGGGTGTCTTTCTTCAAAGGCTGAGGTGGGCTCGCCGGCCCCAGGGTTAACCCAAAGGAACACCCTAGACTTTGGAAAAGAGGTAATTTATTTCTTGGATTTGTTTCAGAATAGTTATTTGGAACAATGCTAGTGCGGTTTTTATCAATTTCTTAACAATTTTTATACTTAATAATAGCACTAATACACTTACAACTATCGTCGTCCTGCTGCTGGTTCTGGTACGGGCCGGGGTTATGCGTCCTGTTGTCTGGCTCGGCTCGGTGCGTCGTCTCGAAGAAGTTTTAGTCCGCACTTAGGGCAGGCTTCGAAGGTCGCAGTCCGCACTTAGGGCAGGCTTAGAAAGTAGCCGTCCGCACTTAGGGCAGGCGTGCTGTGACCCAGTCCGCACTTAGGGCAGGCTTAGGAGGGATCCAGTCCGCACTTAGGCTTAGAAAGTAGCCGAAGATTCGGTGGAAAGTCGTAAGACCAATTCCCGGAGAGGCTGTCAAAAGTACTCTGTATTGGTACGCCCACGCTTGAGCAGACTCTGCCGACTGACTTTCATCCACTTTCCTTTATGGAAAAATCCTGCAAGACGAGAACGTTAATCTTAAGCCAATGCAAAATTTTCTCCACATTCTTGTCTGCGACATTTGTCTTTACTTTTTCTCATATTGTACTGTTCTCCCTTTCCTCCGTTTCCTCTTGTTTGACTAAGGATTCGGAGAATATTCGCTGTTTCGCTACCTGCCAACAGATAGCGGCCTCCGCATTAGGTGTTTAGTGAGGTGTGCGTAGAGTGTGGATGATCGCTTCTGTCGTGGTGGATTATGCCACTTCGTTACAATGCAGACATTCGTTCAAAACCGCAATATGCTCTTTAGTTCGTACATTCCTTTAACGTGTTGGTGGTATTTCATCCTTTAGAAAGTATGTGGTACACAATCTATACACAGTTGGAAGGATGGCTTGCTCAGGTGGATAATTATGTTTGCAATAAAAAATCCCGATATCATCTATAAATTTTGCAATTTGACGACCGCGGCAAACCAAATTTTGACCACTTGGTGGCATTGTTGGAGCCTCTATTCATGAAAATTTGCCAGACTATACTGAACATAAATGTCAAAACGAGCTGGTAGAATGTAACAGTTCGTCTTGAAAAATATCTCTGTCTCTTACTTGAATCTGGGCGATGGCGATGAGCGGAGCGATGGTTATGTTGACTTTGAGGGCAACGGTCGTTTGCGGCTTAATGACATAGACCTGGGACTTAAGGAAACCCCACAAGAAAAAGTCTACCGGAGTCAAATTGCACGATCTCGGTGGCCAGTTCACGTCGCCTCTGCGTGAGATAACCACACTCAAATCGCTTGTTCAAAATATCCATTGTGGCATCAGTTGTGTGGCATGGAATGTTATCTTGTTAGAACCACATATCGTTCATATCCATATCATCCAATATGAGCCAAAAGAAATTAGTTATCATCGATTGGTAGTGCTCTCCGTTGATGGTGATTGCAATTCCATCGTCGTTTTCGAAGAAGAACGGACCAATGATACCGCCGGCCCACAATCCATAGCAAACAGTGACATTCTGCGGATGCGTTGCCACTTGATGGACTTGTTAACGTACCCGTTCATCCAAAAATGGGCTTTGTCGCTGAAGATACATTTTTTGTTGAAATCGGGATGCGCTTCCAACTGCTCCAGAACCCAGTCAGCGAACACACGGCGTTATCTATGGTCGTTTTCCTTCAGCTCCTGGATCAGTTCGATTTTGTAAAGATGTAGGCCTAAGTCCCGACGCGAAATTCGGCAAGTTGATATCTGCGAAAAACCGAGTTCTTATGCGCGGCACAGAATTTACTGCATTGGGGTCTTCTGCACACTCCCACGGACAGCGGCAATATTTTCGGCAGATCTTGCGTTTCGTTGACGTACGGCTGTTGGTTGGTTGTTCACTGAACCGATCGGCTCGAAATTGACCACCAAACGTTGAATAATAGACTGGGGAGGACGACCATATAAACCGTAAAATGGTCGCAACGCGCGCATCGTTGTCACAACAGAGAACCCATTTTGATAATAAAGTTTTATTATTTCCACGTTTTGCTTGTCGCTGTAACTTGCCGTGGTGATTTGTCTTTGGTGTCTGAAAAATAAAAAATAGGAAAATTTACAGTAGATAAACCATCATGGCCGCCATGAACTGTCAAAATCTACCCGTCGCTACAAACACGGGGAAGACTTAGTCTTGATCCAGGAACCATGGGTTGTTGGAAACCGGGTTTGTGGACTCAAGACTCCAAACTACAAATTAATCTACGCAAGAAAGGAAGGTAAACCGAGATCCTGTATCCTTGCGAAGATCCATCTTAACATCCTTTTACTCTCTTATTTCACCAATCAAGACATAGTCGCTACCAACCTGGAATTGCGATCAAGAAATTACTGGCTGGTATCGGCTTATCTAGGTCACGATCTTGTGGGCCCACTCCCCCCGGACATCTTTGGGAGCTTGATTGCTAAAGCAGAGAGCCAAAACACTGGTCTCATCATTGGCTGTGATGCGAATGCCCATCACTCAATATGGGGCAGTTCCGACATAAATGAAAGAGGTGAGCAACTTTTTGACTTTATCCTTAGTACTAACCTCCTAATCTGTAACAGGGGGTCCAAACCGACCTTCATTACTCGCAACCGACAAGAAGTCCTGGACATCACTCTTGCCTCCGATCACTTATATAACTCGGTTAAGGACTGGAGAGTCTCTGATGAGCACTCTTTTTCAGACCACCGTTACCTCCAATTTAGTCTTGATGACTATCTGCCTGATCAGAAGGTTTTTAGAAATTATAGGAAAACCAACTGGTCCCTTTATAGGAAACGTTTATTAACGCTTATTCCCTCCCACCTGCCTACTGCACCTTCCTGCACTGAAGACCTTGACAATCTAGTCAACACCCTAACATCGGCACTAAATGTTGCCATGGCCGAGGCCTGCCCACTCCGCAAACCTCGAGGTAAAATCAAACCTCCCTGGTGGAATGCAAATCTCAGTACTCTTAGGAAAGACAGTAGGCTCCTTTTTAATATTGCTAAAAGCTCCCGTGAGACGCCGATTGGGACTCCTATAAACTGTCTCTCAGAAAATACAAATTCTCACTGAGGAAGGAGCAACGTCGTTCCTGGAGACTCTTCTGCGAAAGCATTGAAGAGTCCTCGGAAGCTTCCAGGTTGCGGAAAATCCTCTCTAAAAGCCCTGCTATACCCAGCTTCCTTTTGCATCCAGATGGTCACTGGACCTCCGCTGCTGAGGAATCCATTGACATCTTACTGGATACTCACTTTCCTGGTAGCTCCCCTGTTGCTGTATCGCAAGTGGGAAATCCCCCCCCTTCAACCTTGCAGCAACTCTTCAGTCTTGTTAACTACAGAAAAGATCCGATGGGCCATGCGCACCTTCAAACCCTTCAAGTCCCCAGGACCTGACGGTGTTATTCCAGCTGAAATTCAGCAATGCGAGGACATTGTGCTTCCATGGCTCAAAGTCATCTTGTCGGGCTGTCTAAATCTGGTCTATATTCCCAAACTTTGGACCGAGGTTGAAGTCATATTCATACCTAAGGCAGGAAAGAGCTCGCACGTGGAACCAAAGGATCTCCGACCTATCAGTCTATCGTCCTTTCTGCTTAAAACTTTAGAAAGGTTAATTGATATCCATCTTCGGCAAAGTATTAGCCCAGCGGTGCTCTCGCCGACCCAACATGCGTACTGCAAAGGCAAATCGGTTGAGACAGCCTTACATTCGCTTGTGCGCACCATCGAAAAATCCTTGAGCATCAAAGAATACACCATGGTGGCTTTCCTTGACATTGAGGGAGCTTTTAACAATGTCAAACCAAAGTCGATTACGGACGCACTTGTAAATCTGAAAGTGGATGTTTCGCTCGGAGTGTTGATCAATCAATTGCTTACATGCAGGATTATTAACACACAGCTGGGCGGAGCATCGGCCAGAAGAATTGCTCGCTGCGGTACACCTCAAGGTGGAGTCTTGTCACCTCTTCTGTGGAACCTGGTAGTCAATGAACTACTGATGGACCTGGATACGTCAGGTTGCAGAGTAATCGCCTATGCTGATGACATTGCTATTGCTTCCTCCGGTAAACACCCGGACACCCTCAGCGATATCCTCCAATACGCTCTCCTTCGGCTCACCAAATGGGCCTCCAATTGTGGACTGGGGGTTAACCCCCATAAAACGGAACTCGTTCTGTTCACGAGGAAATATAAAGTTCCCCTCATAGACCCTCCTTTGATTAATGGCACCAGTCTCACCTTCTCTGAAAACGCAAAATATCTGGGTCTTATTTTGGATAGGAAATTAAACTGGAAGGCCAATCTACTAGAGCGCGTCAAGAAAGCTAATGTAGCTCTCTATTCCTGTAAAAAGGCTATAGGTAGGAGCTGGGGTATTAAACCTCAAATCACCCATTGGCTATACGTGTCCGTTATCAGGCCTATACTACTATATGGCGTGATCGTATGGTGGCCTGCTCTTGAAAGGGCTGTCCACCTCACTCAACTAGCTAAGGTGCAAAGATCTGCATGCATCTGCATCAGTGGTGCACTTAGAACTACTCCCTCCGTGGCACTGGACATCTTGTTCAACCTGCTACCCTTAGATATTTTCGGCAAACAGTTGGCTGCCTGTGCGGCCATCCGCTTGAAAGCCTCCTCTCAGTGGTCTAGCTATCGCTTTGGCCACTCCTCGATCCTTGATCTTCTCAACTTCAAACACGGACTACACCCCGCCGAAACTGAGATTTGACCGTAACTTCCGTACGAGCATCCCTAACCGGGATGTATGGGACACTTCCCCCCCTGTCGATGGCAGTTCGGTTCACTTCTTTACAGATGGATCTAAGACGGAGGGTGGGGTGGGTTGTGGTGTTTTCTCCGAACAGCTCAATCTGAGCATCTCTTTCCGCCTCCCTGATCATTGTAGCGTTTTCCAGGCGGAAATCATGGCGATTAAAGAAGCCCTGTCCTGCCTGAAATGTAATGTATTATCTGTCAGGGATATTAGCATTTTCACTGACAGCGAAGCGGCAATCAAGTCCCTGGAATCGTTCTCCTTCACTTCAAAGGCTGCCTTGAACTGTCGTCTATCTCTTATGGAGATGACAGAGCAGTTCAACATTCACCTATGCTGGGTGCCGGGCCATAGAGACATTCCAGGTAACTGCAGGGCTGACGACCTCGCCAGACAGGGTACCACTCTAAGGATTTTGCCTGAAAGGCAAGCCGTGGGTATGCCCCTCGCTGCATGTAAGTATCTACTAAAGCTGAACGCTATTAGCACGACCAACCTCAGATGGGGAAACGGCTCAACATGTCACATTTCGAGACAGATCTGGCCTAAGCTGGATCAAAAACGTAGTGCCGATCTGATCAAGTAAAAGCGTACACAAATCAGCTGCGTTGTCGGTGTTCTCAGTGGACACTGTCTTATAGGCCAACACGCCAAAAGACTTGGCCTCTTCTCCAATGACTTCTGCAGAAGCTGTAGGGACGAGGAGGAGGAGGAAACCATCCTTCACCTCCTATGCACATGTCCGGCCCTGTCGCATAAAAGAATGCTCCATCTAGGGTCCCCCTTCCTTGACGACTTCTGCGATCTGGCGTCCTTGGACGTCATGAGCATCCATCGCTTTGTCAAAAGCTCCGGTTGGTTTTGTTAGTGAGTGTTTTGTGAGTGGCCTAATGGTTTGATCCATGGTATCACAAACGACCTTCACTGGTCTAAGTGTGTCTGCACTCTCGTGTGGACAGCCAACCTAACCTAACCTAACCTAACCTACCCGTCGCTATTAGAATACTCTTTACTCCACTGTAGATCACATCATTTCGTTGCCTTCCCCTTGGCCACCACTGGCAAAAATTCATTGCAAGAAATATGTCATGCAATTGAAATTTCCAATGGAGAAATATGTACTCGTAATTTATTTCTCGACATCAACTTCTACTTTTATTTCTTGCCATCTCTGTGGACATAAACCCTGAAATAAATTTGACAGGGACTGCCAAATTGAGCTTTACTGCGAAGAAAACATGGCTGATTCACGCCTAACATTAAGTCTAAAATAAAAATGTCTCATGAAGACTCGGTGTAACATTGCGGAAATCTACAAAAGAACAATTTACATTTTTGAACAGCTTTTAATCCTCTTGCTCGGGACGCGTCTGTCTACCTATATAATCTCTTCCAATTTGCAATTAGTGACAAAATTATAAGCGTATTAAGAGCTTGTATAAATGTAGCACAGCTTATGTCTTAAAGCTACTTATCTGATGGTTTAGAGATGGCAAGTGGTGGCGCAATGGTGAAGTGGTAACGTCACCGATTGCCACGCTAATAGTTCTTAGTTCAAATCCTGATGTCAGCAATTATTTATTTATTTCTTATAAAATGTGTACAGTCAGTCCGATCGATTGCGGAAGCTTGTGTGAATACTACTGCGAAAGCATAACACTGGCAGTAAGCTGGCCACATGGCAAGAACACAAGAACAAAAATAACAAGAATCTCCTCAGTTATCTGGACACCTCCCCCGGAAATTTTCTGAAACATACCATCTGAGTTTCAAGCCACTGTACCAACCTTTCTATCTATCCTTTCCTACGTCGCACTATGTAAAAACATACGGTATTCATAACCCCAGGAGTGCCCGTAAATTATGAAAAAAGTGGGGTATGATACAAGGGTGCCTACTAAGTAAATTATTGTTCATATTGTTACGAACGAATATGGGAGCGGCCGTCACCGCGTGCGCTAACCTGTAACAGGTAACCGAGCGAGATGTCATGGGCCGTCGCTGGAATAAAAAGGGGCTCCCAAACGGAACCACAAAAAGACCACCGAAACCACATTATTATCAGTAGGATCACCAATCGTGTACAACAAATGAATTTGACGGCGATATTTGTCGATGAAATTCGCCGATGTCCGCTGTGTTCGAGACGAATAAAATACTTCTTGTACATCGTCCAACATTGTAAACTGAATGTGAGCGCTGGACGCACAACTGTGGTGTAGAGCGTTCCTTTCAACTTAGGGGCATTTTTCAGTCACAGAAGATAGCAGAGTTTTCTCGCCACTTTACCCACCCTACGCTTACGCGATGATTGATGTCTTCATCACAAGTAACTTTGCTATTGATGATAGATCCCAAATATTTGAACTTTTCGCATTTGGGAAGCACTGTTCCATTCAAATAAATGTCTGGAATAGAACTGAGTGGATCAGAGAACGGGCAGCACAAGTACTCTGTCTTATTTGAACTAATGCAATACCCATTTCCCTCCGAAACATCCACCCACACATCAAGTGCTCGTTGCAGGGATGTAGGATCCTCACTTATGATGGCTCCAGCGTCAGGGAAGAATAATTGATGTACCTTGGGGTTCTTTACTTTACCTTTAAGCAAATAGTCAAGGACTGCAATAAAGAGCAAAGGGCTTAACACGCTTCCCTGGTCTCTTGTAGCAAGTGTAAAGTGAATATTTATTATACTTAGAAACTGTGATACCGCCTTTATTTTTGAACACCTAAGAGACTCATTTTGACTATATAGCAAAGTGATTATGTTGAAAAGTAAAAGACTGTAAGACCAAAAACCGTCGCAGATCATGCAGCAAGAGAAAATATTTTCGAAGAATCGGAGCTCCTGCTGAGGCTTAAACTTTTCATTACATTTGACGTGCAACCTAGTTCTTTAAGAAGGCAGTTAAATATCGTATTGAAGAAAACCAACAACACTGTGTACAAGAGATGAATTATTGCACTAAGTCCTCCTAATATAGCTTGTACTGTAGCAATATGAATGATCAAGAAAGATCATACTTTATACTCGAATATTACTTTACATCGAATATAATAAAGACTATTTTTGAAATGAGAGGAGAGTCGGTAAATTTAAACTTTATACCACACCTACCAGTATAAATATGTGTAATTTGAAAGTAAATGAATATGTATTTCACTCTCTTGCAATATGGCCAATACTAAAGGAATTCCGAGTAAAATTCTTCGGTTCATAGGTTCCGAAAGTGAATAACGTAATCGGTATCCTAAATGGAGTATAAGGCTGCGATCTTTCCACAATTACAACCAATTCCAGTTACCTGGACGCCACCCCCGGAGTTTTTCTGAAACATAAATAACTGAGTTTCAAACCACTGCAAAAAAAATGGTTGTTTCTATCTATCCTTTCTAATGCCCGTAGTATGTGAAAACATAATATAAAGTATATTCGTACCTCCTTGAGGGCACGCAAATTATGAAAAGAACCCACGACCCTACTGAATTCAACAGAATGAGGTCCTAACCTAACGTAATTGTTCCTACGTATTTCAACACTAACATATAGAACTGTAAATGTAGACATGGGTGTAATGGAAATAATTTATCTTTACTCCATGAACTTAACTACCGGGTGTCCGCCGGGAAGGTATACTACTTTGTTTGTTTATAATTTTTGATTAAATGAAAGAGAATGGATCTTATATTGATAAATGTTTTATTTAATGTCGGCAATTATGTATGGAATACAATATCAGGTAAATGTCCGCCTCTGCTGGTCTCACAATTTCATTACATTCTCACACATTTCACGCGGTATTTCATTAATTTCATCACGAATATTTTGTTTGAGTTGCTCAAGCGTTTCTGGTTTGTTTGCATAAACCTTGCTTTTCAGATATCCCCACAAAAAGAAGTCAGGAGCAGTCAAATCAGGCGACCGTGGAGGCCAATCAACATCACCATTTTTTGAAATAACTTGTTGTGGAAAGAGGTCTCGCAGTAATTCCATTGTAATCCTGGCTGTATGCGATGTGGTACCGTCTTGTTGATACCACATGTTAATCAAGCCCAAAGCATGCGGTTGTGGCGTTAAAAAGTTTTCAATCATGTTCTTTGAAGACCAAGCTCCTGAGCACGGCGTCGAATTGAGGTTGATGGATTGTTTTGAACACTTCCTTGAACAGCAGTAATGTTTTCAGCCGATCTTGCAGTACGTTGTGGCCCATGCTTGGGCCTATCACCTACAGACCCTCTTTCTTCGAAATCATTCACTACACGATAAATAGTGCGTTTTGTTGGCACGTTGTTTCTCCCAAAAATTTCACGTAACTTTCTCATCGTCACAGTAATCGATGATTGATTTTGATAAAATGTTTTAACAATTAAAACACGTTGGTTTATCGAATATTTTTTCATAATAAATTTGCCACGTGTCTACTTCACGACTGCCAAATATGAACTATCAAGACTAATGTTTACCAAAATGGCGGCAAAACAAAGTAGTATACGTTCCCGGCGGACACCCTGTACATGATCGTCATTAAATTTCATGTATTCTCCTCCTTAGCTGTAGTTCCACCAGTAGGACTACCACTCGTTGAGATCAAATGCAATTCTGTTGACTGCCATAGTCAACCACAATGAAGTAACCAACAAATCAACTAAATCAGTTATCCTCATTAAATGCGCAAATGACATCAAGCGCACACAGGCGCTAATTCTTTTGTTATACCACCTGCATAGCGAATCTTCAACTTGGTATTCCACAAAGATCACCCTGACAACATCCTAATTAGTCTACATCACTATAATCATCAGCATCGTGGTGATATAACCATCAGAACCTCAGTATCTGTGGCACTGCTTGTTAGCTCCTTAAATCCATTTAGACAAGCAAAATAATTATCCGTCCTTTAACCCAGAAACTACGCTAGTTACACTGTTAACTGCTTGCCCTACCCACCACCGTGCATTGTTGTGGTCTTCCTCGGAAAAGGCTAAAGCACCGCCATTCCCACGAGAGAGTGTATTTCAATTAACATTGCGACCATAAAACAATTACTTGACCCAAGTCCAGGACCAGTGTCCTAGTTACAAGTATGCTGTGTGCTGCTTCGAGGACATCGCGGGAGTCTATCCGATTTGTGTTTTTGTTATCGTTTTCGTATTCAAGGGGATCCTTAGGGATATCTAAGCACAAAAGAAGGTTTTGACTTAATTCAAGTAATATACGTATGTAAGTAGAAAAAGGATGTGGAACCGGGGACTCAATTTCACCTAGGATACAAAAAGAAGGATTCCGGTGTCCGGAATTTACCTGCTTATGGTGCAGAGACTAAAAGATCCCCTGGCAACCTTCAGACTTGAAATAGTATGCAAGGGCAAGCAATGGGAAAACCTGGGAATCTATATGGCAACGATAAATACCAACCATAAATCTCCAACGGATTCCTTGGAAAAGCGAAGGAGTTCCTACAATGCATCTGCACTCAACCTGGAAATGCCTTTGGGATAAGAATCGAGTGATGGAAATTCGATTCATAATTTGGTTGTCGTTTCGTGGAGAATTGCATGCAGCTGGAATTGAATGGGAAGGTCTATGCATCGATTTATGGCTCGAAACCAGGGGAGCGTGTACAAATGTTTGCGCCGGAAACGATGATGGATTCGAATGAACCGTGCTGGTGGTTGGTAGGTAGTGGGTGCTTCGGTGGACAGGGAATCATTCGAAAATTGAAATTTTACCCTGGTGGAATGTGCGTTGCACTGCGGGCCGAAGGGATGCGTAATGACATGGATGGTATCACTTTAGAACTTTAGGATGTGTGTATACTAAAGGATTGGATTGAAATTCTTCCTCCACTTTCGGTGCAAGAATGTATATACATATGTGTGTGAAAATGCTTGAAGTCGATGGATGGTCAAAGAACAAAAGGAATCTACTTCGATGCACCGGAAATATTTTCGTTTGAAGCTATGCAGGGTTTGTATTCAGTTCACATGTAGGCTCGAAGAGTATTGAATTGACGAGAGGGGAAGCTCAAATGCGAAATGAATTCTACTGATGAGAGTGCATTTGGAGAAGGAAAACCTGACTGGAGGTATTTAAAGAATCTCTTTTTGTGGAGAGAAACTATTTCTGCTCCATTCGTTAGTTCTGTGTGGCGGAAACCTAATCGACTAAGAGCTTGTTGAATTTGTTAAAACCCAGTCCCAGATTTATTTTATGACTGATCCTTAACACAGTTTTTGATTCGTGTGCACCTATAAAGGGTGACCAGATAGCAATGATACTTTTTCCAATTGTTATGTTTCAGCAGCCGTCAAATAACATCCAGCTGTCAAAATATTCAGTAAGGTTTGCCATTTCATCGTGCATCGTTTCACGCTTGCTGAACGTGTGGAAATTATTAAAAAATACAATATTATCGAAATTCCGGCTCAGTTGTAAATACGCAACGTGAATTTCGTCGTGACGTCGGTCGTCATCATGGCTTCAGTGTGCAGGCAATTCGTCGCACCGTGGAAAAGTTTGAGTGTGAGTACACTCTTTTGGACCTTAAGCCACCAACCAGATGAAGATTGGTGGGAAATAAAGAAAGCATAGGCGCCGTAGCGGCCAGTATCGAAGAAGACCCAGAAATGTCGATTCGACATCGATCAGCTGAATTGGGCATCGCCAGAGAGTCAACCCGGCTTATTTTGTAGTTGCATTTGGGCCTACATCCAATTAAGATTGTGCTGAGGCAAGAATTGAAGCCAAACGACCATAGACAACGCCGTGAGTTCGCGAATTGGGCGCTGCAAATATTGGCCAGAAATTCGTATTTTGGCGAAAAAATTATCTTCTTAGACGAGGACCATTTTTGGCTCAGCGGCTATGTCAATAGGCAAAATTGCCATTATTGAAGCGAACACAATCCAGAAGTGTTCGACCAAGCATCAATTCATCCATAAAGATTTACTGTGTGGTGTGGTTTATGGCATGGCAGCATCATCGGACCTTATTGCTTTCGAAATGAGGAAGGAGACACCGTTACCGTCAATGGTCACAGGTATAGAGCGATGTTAACCGACTTTCTGTAGCCAGAGCTCGAGAACATCGATATGTTCGAGCTGTGGTTCCAACAAGCCGGCGCTCCATGCCATACAAGCGACAAAATACTCAAAGTAGTGAAGGAGAAATTTTGCGACTGGGTCATCTCACGGCGAGCTTTCATCAATTGGCGCCGCGATCATGCGACTTGACACCACTCGATTATTTTCTCTGGGACTACGTCAAGTCGTTAGTCTACGCTAGCAAGCCAACTACTTTAGACGAGCGCGAGGCCAACATTCGAGACGCTATTGTCAGAATAACGCCGTACGTATTGGACCGAGTCAGCAAAAATTGGGCAGCCCGCTTAAAGCACTGCCAGCAAAGCCGAGGCGGCCATTTAAATGATGTGCTATTCCACACATACTGGCATGAAGTAGCTTCAAAATAAAGCCAGAATCAATTTTATATCTTACACCGTTGTTGTTTCATTTAAATTTTTCTTCCTATCGTTCTTATCTGGTCACCCTGTATTTGGAATTATAATTTGTAATAGTGGCAACTATACCAAGGTACTAAACCAAGAAAGCAGGGGGAGAAAGGTAATTACATTCCTGTTGCAGATACCAACAATGTGAAGAGAAGTAGGGGTGGCAATGGTGTAGTGGTACCGTCGTCAATTGCCACGCTAATGGTTAATCCTGATATTAGCAAGCATTTATTTATTTCTCATGAAATGTAAAAAGTCAGTCCGATCAATTGTAAAAGCTTGTGTGAAGGCATAACACTGGCAGTAGCTTAGTCATATGGCTGGAAAAATTGTTGGCTCTGTTGATGATGATTTGCCTATGACATCGGTTCTTCTTCTTCCTTTTTCAGCGAGGTTATGATACTAAAATAAGAGATCATAACCCTCCCACTTCACCGCATTTCTACTGATCCGCCTGTGGGGATCCGCCTATGACATCGGTTATCGGGAAAAAATGTTAAGGGTATTCATAACCCCTTGAGTGGGCGCAAATTATAAAAAATGCGCGATAGCGGTTGCAGTATTTAGCGTGAAAGAATGATCATAGGTAGAAAAACCTTCTTTTTTTCAGTTGGTAAAAATAAGATTAGATACCTAATGAAAGCTTACAGAATGACGGTTTTACACACTATACTCAGACTCGGACTAAGATTCGAAATTACTGTCAATTTTTGTGTTGGGATCAAAGGACATCAGTAAAGCTTGAAAGATCATAATACTTTATAATATCTTTCAAACCTGGTAAAAGCCTCCTTTGAACGGGGTTGCCTGCTTCGAAAACTTCCCCGTGGAATACATAGAGAGAATAATCGCCAAAATGAAATTATTGTGATACCACCTTGATCAAAAAGTTCCCGGAATAAAAACCGTGCGGCGCTCCCATCGTTCCGATTTGAGTTCTGTTTTCTTTGTTAAGTTGGTACATCTGTTGTTGATATTCTCTCTAAATCTTAGCGTCATAGCTTGACATTTGCAAAAGTTACGCAGCCAAGAGTACATCTATCTCTGTGTGTGCTGGCGATTTTTTACAATTTTAGAAATCTATTTAAATTTGCAACAACGAACTTGTATTAAATTTTGCGTAAAAAACGGATTTAATGGTGCGCGAACGTTGAAAATGTTGGAAAAGTATTTCTGCAACGATTCTCTAGAGAAAACGGTCGTTTACCAGTGGCACGAGCGGTTCAAAAGTGGTTGTGAGTCAATCGAAGATGATGAACGCAGTGGCAGAGCATCGACATCGAAAACCGACGAAAACATTGATGAAGTAAAAGAAATGTTGGTCAATAACCGCAAATTAACCATCAGAGAGATAGCGGAGGACTTGAACATTGCCTATGGATCCGTCCAAGACATTTTGATTAATGATTTGGGTTTCCGTCGTGTAGCAGCAAAGTTGGTGCCAAAAGACCTCAATTTCATGCAAAACAGAGGTCGCACAGTGCCATCATTATTCGTAATGTTTTGACGAGAAATGCAACAAATACCATCCAACAGCCACCGAATTCACCTGATTTGGCTCCCTGTGACTTCTTTCTGTTCAATCGAATTAAAAAACCATTACGGGGAACGCGTTTCAGCAGCCGAGAGGAAGTAATGGAAAAATCGCAGGAAGCACTGATGGACATACCGAAAACCGAATATAAAAAATGTTTCGAAGATTGGATCAAGCGCTGGCATAAGTGTGTTGCAGTCGATGGGGATTACTTTGAAGGGGACAATATAGATTTAGATGAATAAACTTGTATTTTTAATTTTCTGAATAAATTCCGGGAACTTTTTGATCAAGGTGGTATATGATTATAGAGATGCTGTTAGATGGCCTCTTGAGTAGGATCCTTCACTTTCGGCAATACTGCCGTATGATGTGCCTGAAGAAAGGAGACCCTCTGAGCTGCGCCAACTACAGAGGTATAAGTTTTCTCAACATCGCATATAAGATCCTGCCTTCGTCGTCAACAACCTGATACACCCTTACCAGTGCGGTTTTAGACCGGCAAAGTCCACCATTGACCAAATATTCACACTAAGGCAGATTTTGGAAAAAACCCATGAATATAAAATCAATACGCATCATCTTTTCATCGATTTCAAAGTTGCCTAGTCTCGACATCCCTGCCAAATTTGTCCGTTTGTGTAGGATGACGATGGGGAACTCTCGCTGCTCCATCAAAGTCGGAAAGAGCACCACCGAACTATTCAATGTCGGGAAAGGTCTTAGACAGGGTGACGCGCAATTATGTGATCTCTTTAATATAATACTTGAAATACTTGTACGGAACTCACGAGCCAACACCGGAGGTACAATCTTTTACTCAGTAGGCCGTCAGTGGGGCATTTGCGAATATTGAGATCTGTCTACAAAAAAGGACAACCAACATCGGCATCTTGGACGGAACGCCAGAACTTTTTTTTTTTTGCCTAGAGGGTAGTGGAAAAACGCTAATGCGCACGAGAAAAAGTCCCGCTTCCAAATAGTGTAAAACTCCTACTCACAAAAAAACAACCTTTAACTCCTTTTCAACCTGACACGATCCACTCTGGAACCGCTTTAGCACTACTTCAGAGTGGTGTAATTTTCTTTCCCCTCTGAGGACCAGCTTTTTTATATTTTTCTCCTGATGCGGGTTTATAGTATTTTGCCGGTAAGACTTGCATCAATTTTTGGTAAACTTATTGAGGTATATGTACTTCCTCCTCTCTCTTTTTCGATCTGAGGACCGTCTCAATGAATAAATATATTTTATTCCACATGTCGATACTCATGACCATCTTGTTTATGACATTTTCTGGAGGAAATTTGCCTATCTCTGACTTCAGGCTATTTATGGTATTTCTGCTGCTCAAATGCTACAGGTAAAAATAGTTGTGATACGAATCGTCTTTCAAAGAGTCTCCGTATTGGCAGGCTGCGCTCCCTACTTTTCTCATCGTATGCAGGTACCGGTTGAAGTAACCATGTCCGGTAAGGAACTGGATGGTATAATAATTCACTTCACCGTGCTCCCGCTGCGTCAATGCAGCAACGTCTCTGATCAACCGGTAGGTCCATCTTCCCCTCGTTTCGGCGTTCCATATGCTTTTCCACTTCTGCTTCGCTTCTATAGCTGCTGGTGCCGCGCCTACTTCCGCCTTCTTGTCGTGGATATACTTCCTTGCTGCTACTAGGAGATCAATGGGCGTCACTCCTGCGACTACTAGGGCCGCTGGCTCCGACACAGTTCGGTGTGAACTCATTATCCGAAGGGGTCCTACACGTTGCACCGCGGCCACTTTCTTCCTGTATATCTCGTTTTTGAGCGCGTCAACCCAGATCTCGGAGCTATACAAGAGTATTGAGTGCATACCCGACATCTTTACTTTACTTAGGTGGCGCTACAGTTCGGGGTGAAACTGGGCCTCAACAACAACAACAACAACCAGAAAGGTGTTTTCGGGCATCCATGCGAAGAATTCTATCGTAGGATATGTTTCATAAATCCAGTCCCAGAATTGAGGTCTACACTGCTCTAGCTGTTATTTCCTTCCTGTGGGGTCCTTCTGTGGTGTCATAAATTAGCTCTCTGTTGCTAAGGTAGTCCTTTAATCACCCGTCGAAGATACTGTGGTACCCGAAAGTTTATTTCCAGGACGTTCGGCATGTCGCACCATCTGGCCGAGTTGAAGGCATTTCTTACGTCAAGAGTTGTCAACACAGCAACCTCCCTCGAGTAGTGGCTGTCCTGATGGGTTACTTGGGCAGCTGTAACCACCTTTTCCACAGCACTTATTATAGAATGCGTTTTTCTAAATCCATGCTACCTCTCAGATAGGTCACCTGCTCTCTCCACAACTACAGAGAGTTGAGGTTTCAGCATTCTTTCGAAGAGTTTTCCTGCTGGGACCAGCATACAAAGCGGTCGGTACGCTGACAGGGAGTCTGGGTCCCCTTTCCCTTTGCTAATCAGTACTAGCCGATGGAATTTCCTAGGACGCCACAATAGTCAGATATAATTTTTAGGACTTTGTCTACCTAGGCTCTATGGTGAGATCCACAAATAACACCAGTGGGGAGATTAAATGAAGAATTGGTCTTGCCAATCGCTGTTTTAATGGGCTGAAAAGGCCAGATCTCGAACTACTAAGGTAACACTTTATAAGATAATAATCATCCCAATCCTGCTGTATGCCGCAGAGGCATGCACTTCGTCAAAATCGGATGAGGATGCCCTTGGTTACTTTGAGAGAAAAGTTCTTCGAGTGATCTTTGGTCCCGACTGCATAGACGGCGATCTATACGGCCTATAGAAGGACATCGACTTAACCGGAAGAAGATAACTAGATCATAAAGAGCGAATGGAGCCCAAGTCTTCGAATCCACCCCGGATAGACGGCACCGATGGAATGTAAGTGTAGAATCTTCTATTAAGGTGGGCGCCGTGGCGTAAGTGGTTAGTGTGTCGGATTACTACGCATGAGGTTCCAAGTTCGAATCCCAGAACCTCTCGCGAGCGTCTGACAAACATCCGAGAGTATTGTTTTCTCGAAAAAGCTTCTCAAATCGCCGTTCGGATTCGGCATTAAACTGTAGGTCCCTTCCATTCGTGTGAAAAATATAACGCACACAACATAAGTGGTTGTGAGAAGTTAGGCCCTGGCACTTTAAAGAGCTGTTGCGCCAAATATTTATATTCTTTTTTTGTAATCTTCTATTAAGTGGACAACTTGCCATTGCATGCTATAGGCCATATCAAGCCCCGTAGTGTTTCACAAATTCACTGCACCCTTACGTAACCTTATCACACCCTTGCAAAGCTTATGTAAATGCGACGTGACATAAAATCAAATGTTATGTTGAACACAACGAGTCCTTATTAGACATCGTCCAAAGCTGCAAATATACAAACCCGAGTACATAAGGGCAAGTACCATGAGTATTCTGATCTAACGCAGATACTGCCGTGTATCTACAGCACTCTAATATGACTGCACTTACTAGCTGTAGGAAAGAGATTCTTACTCTACTAAATTGCGGTAATTCCCTTTACATCTGCGTTCTACTCACAGAGCTACATTTAAAAAGCTATCCCTTCACACGTTCGTTCAGCTTTAACCGCTTGGCATATCCAAGTTGTTCGGCCAACCAACCACCGCGTCATGTCAACGCCAACAAAACCCGCTGCCACTTCAGTCTTAGTAGCTTCCACAGAGGCGGATAAGTGCCACTGGGACCACCTCATTTGAAGAGTGATGGCAATGACATCATCTTGGACATTTCATCTACATGGCAAAATTGCAAATTGATTTCCTGCTATTGTTGTTGCTGTTGCTGCTTAAGGCTGTCGTTCATTGGATACTACTGCTGACCATTCACTTCCACTCGTGAATGCTTCTACCACCGCAACCATCACCAGCACCCAATCCCTTCCTCGCTATGGGTGCGTTCGTTCGATGACCCCCCATTGTGATACGAGCCCTTAATCATGGCAATTTACTGCAAGGATTTTCAGTTTGTACTGCGGTCACTTGCTGCCATTCAGTTCGCTCGTCCTCCCCACCACGGCCTGGATGACATTTGCCGTAAATTGATTTCCGGCTGTTCAAAGTGCATACGATAACATTATCATTGTTGGACGCCCGCCCCGGCTGCCACCACCACTCTGGTTTCCTGAAAATTTTTGCTGATGACGTATAAGCAGGAATGCCTTAAAATGTGCATCGGAGAGGAAATGCATATTCAAGTAGTTTCACAGCTACTTAGCCTCACCGCACCATCGAAAGTACTCTGAATGCCTGAACGCCATCGAATCTCCGGGGCTGAATGCATAAATTAAGTTCAGAGCAGTGCCGGCTCTCGTACAAAGGAACAAAAAATTGGCAAATATCTGATTTGCATCTTTTGAGTGGATGGCAGGCTTAAATATTTAAATTTTTTGGACAAAACTGAATTTTTACGTTTTGGATAAACAAAGCTTATGGTTACGGGTGGGATGCAGATAGAATTAGCGACGAGATGATGGTATGTATATGGTCTTAGACGACTTCGTCGTCTCAGGGCAAGTTCTGAGTTTATTGTTCTTTGGGTGAAAGTTTTAATTGAATTGAAGTTTCGTTCGGGGATTTTATGACTGAATTAGGAACAGGTGCTGCTGCCGCCGCATGCTATTCTATTTGTTTACCACCAGGTGCGGGAGATCACTTCAATTTAAATATTTACACAAGTTTGGTTTTTCTGTGCTCCTTGTCTCAGAATCTTACGAAAAAGTTGATTGGTTGAAGATTGCTAGGGGAAAAAAATCAATTATCTGAATTATGGGATTCAGTCGTGAAAAATAATGCAAATTGTTGGAAAGCAAATATCATCAAGGTAAAGAGAAGGATTTGAAGATAATTTGACCGTGAACGAGTAATCATTAAATTAGTGTTGTTTATCCAACATTGAAGTGCGGAGATCTTCCACGAACACTGGCGGCACCACACCCATTTCGTTTCTCTTGTTACACTGCTCTCGCAATAAGTTGAAGCAGCTTAAGTTCATTTGTACGATTTTTCAGGAGAGGCATTTAAATTTGTCGCTCATGTGAAAATCGTATGAAATTTTTGATTTACACTACTCTGATAGCCATAACTTGGCAGTCTTTACAGATATGCAAATAAAACATTAAGAATGTTCACTTAAACTGATAAATTTACTCATCTCGTACTTCTGTAAATTTACGAGGTGCTTTAAATGAATATCCCAAGCCAACAAGTTACGTAATTGAATCAGCTTTACTGCAACTGTCATCAAACCGTCGCCAAACGTACGAAAATGCCGAAAATTAGTGAAAAGAAAAAACTTATTAGATTGTATTCCCACATCTGCCATAGTTTCAATCAAATTTGACAGCAGCACAATTTTCGACAGCAGTGTAATTTTCCGAGGGTGATTTTCGAGCCAAAAGAGTCGCAGAAATTAACAGGGCTCTCGTAAATAATCTTTCATATAAAATTTGACAAGTCATTTACGCGATGATAAATTTATATGGTTTACGTGGTTTACGAAGGTTTTACGAGTTTAAGTGAATACCCTTGTTGAAAAAGAATACTTTGTGTAATTGGGAATATTTTTCTGTAATTAATTCAATATCGAATTAAGTCGACGTAAGCTATTGTACTTCAACTTATTGCCACAGACTTCAAGATACGGGATCACCGTAAAGTATTACGGAAGTGTGGGATTCAACATTATCTGTACCTAACTTTTTTTTGTCGGGATAGAAAACACTCCACTGAAGCACATAAGTAGTTCCTTACTGGGTGGTTGCGCCAGTTCGTTATTTCTGCGCATTTCGCGGAAGTTCAGAAGCGCAATATCGCAATATACATAGTTTCGAGAAAACGACGTTTGAAGTTTGAATGCGAATAAACCAAAAATCGTATGTAGCACAACCATATACAAAATTTATTAAAGTTGTGGCCACTGAGCTTTATTTATACACCAATTTTTCTTTGAATCGGGCTATTCAATTTTTTTTTTTTATCTTAAAAGGAAAAAAAGAAATTATATAGGGCACATTTTTTTTTTTTTTTTTATTCAAATTGAGCGGATTTCGCATGAGGTTCCAAGTTCGAATCCCAGAAAATACCAAAAAGTTTTTTCACGGTCCCACCTCTCGCGAGCGTCTGACAAACATCCGAGAGTATTGTTGTCACGAAAAGGCTTCTCAAATCGCCGTTCGGATTCGGCATTAAACTGTAGGTGAATGGAAGTGTGAAAAATATAACGCACACAACATGAGTGGTTGCGAGAAGCTAGGCCCTGGCACTTTAAAGAGCTGTTGCGCCAAATATTTGTATTTGGATTTGTATGATATGTGGAACTTTTTGCCCAACATACATGTTTTTGTTTTTGTTTTTTTTTTTAGGTTGCGCCAGGGATGCGTAATCTTCATAGATACTAATAGCCCGAGTGCTACTAGCATGCACGATTCGCAAACCTGAGTAATCGATTCCAGGTATACGCCTACGTACTAAACACACACCCTACACACTTCAACCACTCTCCCCGCGGGACAGCCGTTAGGTATTACTTCGCGGGGCTGGTTAGCAATTTATGCTGTACTTTCTGCTTCTCGACGTATTCTTTCTTGAATTCGAAGCTGCATTTGCACGTGCGTAATAAACGCGAAAATTTCCATCCATTTTTCCTCAGATTGTACCATATGATCTATGAGGAATGGAGGACTGTTTGTTTTATGTCCTGTATTCCCTTGTGGGTCCTAGGGTCTCTACTACGCCTACGCGCCATAGTGTACGGTTTCTGGCAATGTGTCTGAGTTCTCCCCAGCTTTTCCCTAACTGCCGTGCCTCCTTCTCGACTGTTCTGCGCCATGTTCTCCTCGGACCGCCAGGTCTTCTGCCATCCTGAGTTAGAGGGTTCCATTGCATAGCATGGTTCACTATGGAGCTGTCACCCTTTCGGAACGTGTGACCAATCCACTGCCACTTCCGCCGTTGGATAGTTGTGCCTATTGGTTCCTGACCCGTTCTCTCGTAAAGGTGTTCGTTAGAGATACGATTGGGCCAGAAAATCTTTAAGATATTGCGCAGGCACCTATTAACGAATGTTTGCAGCTTTCTGGTGATAGTGGTGGTCACTCTCCACGTGCTGCAACCATATAGCAGCATGGATTCAACGTTGGAGCGGAACAGTCTTATTTTGGTGCTCAAACTGATTGCATTGCTTCGCCATATTTTGGACAACATACCGAACGCGGACTTTGCTTTGGCGATCCTGTTGGCTATATCCAGTTCGGTTCCACCATCGGTCGAGACAATACTCCCAAGATACTGGAAATCCTCTACTCTCTCTACCGGTTGTCCAGCAATGCATATTTGAGCCGATGAGTTTGTTCCAAGGCTGATAATTTTAGTTTTTGCCGTATTAATTTTCAGCCCGACGACGCCTGCCTCCCTCTCCACATCTGCTGTCATTTGGTGGAGGTCCATAATTCTGTGGGAGAGTAAGCATACATACATCGTCAGCGTAGTCAAGATGTTTCAATTGAGATGTAAGAGTCCATCGAATTCCTCCGTTTCCCGTCGACAAAACTGCATGAAGCACATCGCTAATCACCAAAAGGACTAATATTGATGAAAGGATACAGCCTTGTCTTACCTCACTTTGGGTCTCAAATTCCTCAGACAACCTTCCCCTGTGCAGAACGTGACATTTGGAGCCTTCATATGTAGCTTTGATAATAGCAATTAGTTTATCGGGAATGCCTCTCCTGCATAAGGCACGCCAAATAAACTCCCTGTTGACACTATCGAACGCCTTCTCAAAATCGATGAACAGCAGGTGCAGTGGCGATCGATATTCAACACACTGTTCGATGATAATCCGCAGGGTGTTGATGTGGTCGGCACAGGAGGATCCAGAGCGGAAACCTGCTTGTTCGGCATCGAGTGTGTCTTCGAGGTTCTGTTTGATAATGGAGGACTGGGAAGTTCGTTTCTCCAGTTTTCAAATCGCCTACAGTAGAAGACTGCATGCTCCGTATCTTCCTCCTGATCTGGACATTCTGGACACAACGGAGAGCTATCGTGTCCAAGCCAGTAAAGATATTTGCGATAACCTCCATGGCCAGACAGAAACTGCGTGAGGTGGTAGCTGCAGTTCCCATGTGCTCGGTTTATCCAAATGTCGATGGTGGGGATTAATTTATAGGTCCATCTGCCTTTAACCGCATTATCCCATCGATCTTGCCACATAGCTCTTGAAGCAGCTTTTTCTTCTTCTATAACCCTTTTTCTTTCGCTAGCCTCTGGATGGCTCGAGCCTCTCCGATTGTAGATTCTCTGCATCTCGCTCGCGAGGATGTCAATCGGAACCATTCCTGCTATGACAAAGGCTGCTTCGTCAGAAATAGTTCTAAAACCACTGATGGTCCTTATAGCGCAGAGTCTGTAGGCTGGTGTAAGTTTCCTCCTTGTTTCTTTGGTCGCGAGAGCTCCCGCCCAAACCGGAGCCGCATAAAGAAGGACTGAGCTGACAACTCTGGATAGTAGGATCCTCCTAGCGTATCCAGGTCCTCCAATGTTGGGCATTATCCTTGAGAGTGCTGCCTGAAGTCGTGACGCTTTTTCCCTCGAATAATCAACATGCTGTTTAAACCGCAGTCTATTGTCGAACATTACTCCTAGGTATTTGATTGCTTCTTTGGATCTGATGATTTGGGTTCCAACCTGGACATTCATATATTCCACAGATTTCCGACTGGTTATTAGAACAGCTTCAGTTTTGTGGTCAGCTAATTCTAAGCCGGCGGATCCTAGCCAGCTTTTGATTTGACTGATTGCCACATTTGTAGCTGATTCTACTTCACTGATTTGTTTTGCTACTGTAACAACAGCGATGTCGTCAGCAAATCCAATTATATTCACTTTCGGTGGCAGTGGTAGTCGTAAAACTCCGTCGTACATTATGTTCCATAGTAATGGGCCCAGCACCGATCCATGCGGGACCCCAGCTGTAACATAGTAATACTTCACTCCTTCGTCGGTATCATACCTCAGTTTCCTGTTGGTAAAGTAATTACTTACTTATGTCCTATATCCCCTTGTGGGTCCTAGGGCCTCTACTACGCCTACGCGCCATCGTGTACGGTTTCTGGCAATGTGTCTGAGGGTGTGTCCAATCCATTGCCACTTTCTTCTTCGTATTGTAATGCTTATAGGTTCTTGGCCCGTTCTCAGATAAAGTTGTTCGTTGGAGATGCAGTTCGGCCAAAGAATACTTAAGATGATTCTTAAGCATTTGTTTACGAAGACTTGCAGCTTGCGTGTATTAATGGTGTCCACCTTCAAAGTACTGCACCCATAAAGCAGCACTGATTCTACGTTGGAGCGGAACAGTCATAGCTTGGTTATTAAGCTGATAACATTGCTTCTCCAGATTTTGGACAGCATTCCGAACGCAGCTTTAGCCTTCCCGATTCTGTTGCACACATCCAGTTCGGTGCCACCGCAATTAGTCGAGATCACACTTCCTAAATAAAGAAAGTTATCAAGTCTCTCGACTTCCTGTCCGACAATGTTAAGTTGAGCGCGGGTATTAGAAGTGCTTAGGGCTTTTGTTTTGGCTGTGTTTATTTTTAGCCCCACTTTGTTTGCCTCAGCTTCTAGTTTTGGGCCATCAAATGAAGATCCTTTAATCCTTGTTTAAGGTAAAATGTCATCGTTCAACGAATTCCAAAATTAGCTTCCGTCAATGCTGCACAGAGTACATCGCTGATAACCACCAAGACCAATAGTGGGGACAGTATGCACCCTTGACGTACTCCACTTTGGACTTCAAAGTCCTCCGACACCTTACCATTGTGCACGACGTGACACTTGCCGCCCTCATATGTAGCCTTGATAATAGCTATAAGCTTTTCTGGAATGCCTCTCATGCGCAAGGCCAACCAGATAGCATCTCGATTCAAGCTGTCGAAAGCCTTCTCGAAGTCGATAAACAGTAAATGTAGCGGAGACCTATACTCAACACATTGTTCGATTATGATCCGTAAGGTGTTTATGTGGTCGATGCAGGAGGATCCAGCGCGAAAGCCTGCCTGTTCGACATCGAGAGTTGAATCTAAATGATCTTTAATTCGTTCTAGAATTATTCTAGCTATTATTTTGGCTACAGCTGGAAGAACACATATACCTCTCCAGTTACCGCACTCCATCAAGTTACCCTTCTTTGGAAGCTTATTGATCCTCCCCCTTTTCCACTCCTGAGGAAATTGTTCACTATCCCAAGCTCTCCGTATTAGCGGATGCAGCAAATCTGCCGATGTATTTGGCGCCGCTTGAAATAGCTCGGCAGGGATGCCATCAATACCCACCGCTTTGTTCTTCTTGAGGGACTTGATTGGTGTTATTATTTCAGCTTTACTGGGAGGTACGGTGCGAATTCGGGAATTTGTTGCTTCGAACTGCTCATTCGAATTCAAGATCATACCGCCGTGACTTAGTACTGTAGCAAAATGTTCTCTCCATCTATTGAGCTGATCCTCATCCGAAATCAGAAGGTTACCGTCTAGACTCTTCACTGGATGTTGTTTGGAGTTTCGGCCACCAATGAGCTCCTTAGTGATGTTGTAAACAGTCCTACTGTCGCACCTACTCGCTGCTTCTTCAGCCCTTGAAGCCAGTGAGTTGACATGTTGACGCTTGTCACGTCTCACACTACGCTGCACTTCTTTCTTCTTCGCACGGTATTGGGCTTCAAGCTCGGTTCTCTCTACTGCTGAGGCCGCTGCAATCCGAGCCTTGATTGCTGTACGCTCATCGATCCGTCTCCAGGTGTCTGTAGAAAGCCTTGTGCGGTGGTGTTTCTACTTTTTACCGACATACGTGCGTGCCCCAGTCGCAAAAGCATTTTTTACAGCACTCCAGTGGTCATCCATGTTCTCTATGCTGCTGATTGCTTCTGCTTCTAAGGCAAGATGGTCCCTGAACTGTTGGCGCACTTGGGGAACCTTGTGCCTGTCGATATTAAACCTGGTGATGTTAAGTAGGTTTGAGCGGTTGCTGTTGACGAATGCAGTACGAAGGCGTAAATGAGCTACCATAAGATGGTGATCTCGTTCTTGTCCGACGTAAGCTCCACGTCTGTTTCGGACGTCCACGAGACAATTTCTAAAGCGGCGACTGATCGCAATCGATCTGGTTGGATGTTCGTTGCCTATCAGTAGAGACCCAACTGATCTTATGACAGGTGTTATGCTTAAACAGCGTACCTCCGATGACTAGACGGTTGGTATTGCAGAAGTCCACAATCCGCTCACCATTGTCATTACGGTCTCCCACGCCGTGAACTCCCATCACGTGCTTAAGCATGGTGTTGTCGCTACCCACCTTGGTATTGAGATCTCCCATTACCATTACGATGTCCCCATTAGGCGTTTGGTTGTAGACGGCGCCTAAGTGGCTATAAAAATCATCCTTTTCATCCTCAGTCCCGTCTATAGTCGGAGCATAACACTGTAAGATGGTAATTTTTCTAATTCTACTCTGGGTCCTAGCCGTCAATATCCGGTCATTATGGGGTTTCCAGGATATGAGGCTACTACGTGCTGCTGGAGTTAGCATGAGTCCTGCGCCAGAACTCCGTGCACTTCCAGCTGGTTTACCAGAGTAGAGCATCACAGTGCTTTTTGTTGGGGAGATGAATTCCCCAGCATCGTACAATCTTATCTCGCTCAGCCCTAAGATGTCGATTTTATACCGTGCGAATTCGCGCTCCAATTGGAGGAATCTGGCGTTATAAGGCCCTTCCTTGAGTGAGTCCAGGAGGGTCTCAACGTTCCAGACTCCGATCGTTGTCCGTGTCCGATAGCCAAAGGTCGTCAACAAATTATCCGTCCTTATCCGAGGCGATTGTTTCCGTTTCGGAGCAATAGTTTGTTTTACGGTTGCAGTTCGCTGGGCCACAGACCAACCGACACTTATCCTGTTTTTTGGCGCAGGAAGCTCGCCATTCGTGCTCTCCCGTGGTGTCATCTGGGAATTTCTTCGGAATTAATTATCGCAGTAATAATGACTTTGCTTTTTCGGTCTGAGTCTCTTTCATTTTTGGTCATAATTTTATTCTCTTTGTGTATCCTAAGCTTGTCTTCCTCTATTTCTGATAAATTAGTTTTATTTTTTTTAGCTCAGGTAACCTTTCTTCCTGTTGGCCCTGCAATAGTGCGATTCTATACGAGGAAAGCTGTCTATGTGCTTCTTTAGTTTCCAATTTTATGTTCTGGTATCTTTCTTTTAGAATTCTTTCCTTTCTTCGAAATATCGGGAATACCCATAACCTCATCGTATTTGTTCTTATAAAATCATTGAATTCGCTTAGCACTGATATCAAGAGTTTTAAAAAAAAAATTTTTACACACTCGAAATAACTCTTCCTCATATAAAAAGGAATATTTATAGCTAAACCCGCGATTTTTTAAAGGTGTTTTCTTCGATTTGCGTTTTACTGGGTACCGTTCTGCAAATTGGGCATAGAAGAAATTTTTCGATCTATCGTCCAGATTCCAAAACGCATTATGAATATTTTGCCTTTCATTATTGTTGAATTTTGTAGCTCAGAAAAATACACATGATGTATAATTGACGAACTTTAAGCTTCTCGAAGGTCGTACCTTTCCTTGAAAATCAATATAAACTTTTCCCATTTGACGATTATAGTTCCGTACGTTGCACTTCCAATCCGCTTTATGTATTTTTTGTTTATGTGATGGTGGTGTCTTTTCAGAATTATAAGTTGAACATTAAGAGGGGTAGCTAACGAGCCCTTGACAGAAAGGGAGTTAGCAGAACAGTATCTAAGTGGATGTATGAATTGCTGAGAACAAGATCAGCAGAAAGTCAAACTTCACATGGAACTATCAAGGTCAACACAACAAGAGGATGCCCACAAGGAGGAGTGTTATCTCCCCTAATGTGGAGTCTTGTTGTGGATGAGCTTCTTGAAAAATGAACAAGCCTTGGAATTAACTGTCAAGCCTACGCTGATGACATTGTATTGATTGCCAGGGGGAAATTCGAGGAAACCCTATGTGGTATTATACAAAGGGGCCTAACAGTAACTCAAGAATGGTGCAGCACAGCTGGGCTTAATATAAACCCGGCCAAAACCACAATAGTACCATTCACGAGGAAGAGAAAACTTGAACTGAAGCCAATTTGACTGTCGGGCACGATACTGACTCCGGTAAAGGAAGTGAAATATCTAGGATTACACCTAGATAGCAAACTCTTGTGGAAGAAACACACAGAGGAGATATCCAAAAAAGCTACCCGTGCTCTAATGATATGCAGGAGCCTAGCGGGTAAGTCTTGGGAATTTAGTCCAAATATTCTAAGATGGATGTACATTGCCATTGTGAGACCAATGATCACTTATAGAGCAATAGCATGGACAAAGCGAACTAGTCTAGTCACTACGAGGGAGACACGCACTAAAGTGCAAAGACTTGCGTGCCTCTGCATCACTGGAGCCATGCGAACGTGTCCAACTGCAGCCATGGAAGTACTCCTGGAGCTAACACCGCTCCATCTTGTAGTGGAGCAAAATGTGCAGCGAACGATCCTAAGGATGGCAAAAGAAGGTATCGGAAGGGAGAAATGTGTTAGTATGAGAGAATACGATGCACTTCTCAAAAAACTTCCCCTTCTGGCCGTTCCCAGGGACGACAGTACCAGGAAATTTAACTTTGGGAAAAACTTTAGTACAAAGTTAAGTAACAAGAAAGAGTGGAGCAACGAATCCACGATGTACGGACTGGGCAACCACACGATAAAGTGGTATACAGACGGTTCGAGAACTGGAGAGGGAACAGGGGAGGGCGTATTTGGGCCAAGGACCAACCACTCAGAACCCATGGGCAAGTACACTAGCATCTTTCAAGCTGAAATATGTGCTATTAACAGATGCATCCAACTCAATCTCGAATAGGGATACAGCAACTGCGACATAGCAATACTGTCAGACAGCCAAGCAGCTATCAAAGCACTTGACTCCTATGTCATTAAGTCAAAACTTGTGTGGGAATGCCTATGCAAACTTAATGAGCTGGGCAGAAACAATAAAGTTACACTTTACTGGATACCCGGTCACGTCGGGATAAAAGGTAACGAAGCAGCGGACGCCTTGGCAAGACAAGGGGCCGCAGAACCCTTCATTGGACCTAAACCATTCTGTGGAATAGGGGAACACACCATACGCGAGAAATTCAGGAAAATGGAGAGAGAAGACAGGCCAAGAACCTGGAACAACACCACAGGCCTGAGGCAGGCTAAGAAACTACTGGGATGTTACAACCGGAAAAGATTCGAAGCCTGCATCTGCCTTAGCAAGAATAACCCACGGATCCTAACAGGCTGCCTAACGGGGCACTGCAAACTCAGGGAGCATCTACGGAAACTAGGTATAACAAATGATGGCCTTTGCAGATTCTGCAACAAGTCATTTGAGACTCCGGAACACCTTTGGGAGTCCTGTGGGGCACTGACCCACAAAAGATTGAAATACTTGGGCAAATACCAAGTATCAGAAGAGGATATGCCAACCATGGACCCACTTCTCATTCTCAGATTCTTAAAAGAAACTGGTCTGAAGAAAGAGCTCTAAGGTGAACTATTCTCGCCAAGGCAAAGTAAGAGCATATGACCTTCAAACACAATTCCTCAAGAATTGCAGTTGCGAAGGGGACTCTAACGAGAGAACAAACCTCCCCAAGGTATTAGCAGGGGGCACAATAGACCATTAGGTCGCAGTGCAAAATAACACTACACAAATAATAATAAATAAGAGGGGTAGCTGGTGCCTGATTTGCAGATGGTGTGGATGGTAACAAAGAATGAACATGGTTATACTCACTCCTTTCTAGTTCTAAGGTTGGCATTGGCGAAACTTGTGATTTTGAGACAATTTTTTTCTTGCATTTTTTTTGTGACTGGAGTTCGATTCCCGGATTTTTGACATTGGCATTTGAGCTTTCATCCAAAAAGATCGGGTCCTTTAAAGAGTCATCTGAGTCAAAATCTTCATTTATGTTTTCTATTTCAGAACTGAAATTGATGAAACATCACATTTACAAGCCTACAATGATTATATTACTTTTTCATATAATGAAGTTCATCCTCATTAGCCGTGTTTTTTTTTTAAACCTAGCCAGCTAGTAGTTGCTAGCAAAGTAAATTTTACACATAAAACAAATACAAACACCGGCTGTCTACTACCTACAACTCTTGATTTAATCCCCAGCCAAAAGTTACTGGGTGGGAATTTTGTGGTGCATAATTTCAGACGGCGCAAAAACGAATGTTTTTTTTAGTTATTTGTTGTTGCTGTCACTGCGATGTTGTTTGGTTCCGATAATGTTCGTATTAAATCGGCTGACTTTGGCTGGCTGGCAAATCGTTTCAATGAACGACTGGCTGGCTAGGTTTCAAAAAAACACTACTATTTTAGGTGTTTACTTTTTTATATATCCTATTTCTTTTCTCTGTAAAGTTGCTTGTAAAGCTTTTTCTGTGATTTCCGATGTGATGCATTTTGTTGTTCTCTGTGAAGTGACCAACAGTAATCACCCATCATGTTGATATTCCACCGTCCTTCGTATCATTTCTCCATCTCTTTTATGTCCCGATGAAACCATTCCTCCTGCTCTTCACTCAGATCACCCAAGTTTTTAGGAAAAAACTCAAGATGGTTTTGCAAGAAGTGGACTTTAAGGTTCATCATTCCCGTGCAGGGACGGGTTAAGAATATCACTGCAGCGCCCCACCCCAACAACCAGCGCTTGTCGTAAAAGGCGACTAAGGGGACAAATCAGATCTAGGCAATATAACACCCAAGTGAGCCTAGCGACACATATACTACCTTAAAAACCCTCCCACAAGTGTGCATGCGAGTCCGTGGGTTGACACGACTGGAGATCACCGGTGTCATAAAAGAAAGATCAAACAATACTAAAACAGGAGTATGCACGTGTCAAACAACAAACACCATCGCAATATGGTGCAAAAAATTGTATTGCACAGCTGTATCATTATGGGAATACTTGCAAAAAGGAAAGGCACTACCCCGCCAGGCACTACCACTGCTGTGCATGGTACTGATCCTGGACCGAGCAGAAATGTTCGGGTCAGAGCTATACGGATTCCGGGGGCTAGCACAATAATGAAACAGTTTGGACGCAATTTGAGGGTCGCGAGTTGGAACGTTGGAAGCATGACCGGTCGAAGTTACGAGCTGGAAGAGATGATGAATAGAAGGCGGGTGGACATCTTGTGTGTCCAAGAGACGAAATGGAAAAACACCGGAAATCGGGCGCGTTTCTTGGACGTTAGGACAAAAGATTACAAGATGTTCTACTACGGAACGGAAAAGTCTAAGAACGGAATCGGTATCATCCTTGCGGCAGAGCTACTTGGTAACGTCTTGAGCATTTCGAAGTCGAGCGACCGTTTGATGTCTCTCAAACTAGTAATGCAAGGAGAGGTGTGGAATATTGTCAGTGCATATGCTCCCCACGATGGGTACAATCAGGATAAAGATGCATTTTGGCTAGATTTCCACAATCTCCTTAAGAACATCCCAAAGGAAGAATTTCTATTTGTTGGAGGAGATTTGAATATACATGTCGGGAAATCAAACGAAGACTATGAAGACTGCCATGGAGGACTAGGATATGCTGGTGAAGACATCCTAAGCATGTGCAAATCACACGGTCTTATCGTGTTAAATACCATGTTCATCAAACAAAGCCGACACCTGATCACTTACAGCAGTGGTGGAGATGAAACTCAGATTGACTACCATTTGGTAGGCAGTTTCATGAAGCCCTGGGTAAAAGATTGCAAAGTGGTCCTGGGAGAGGCAATCGCTCGGCAACACCGTCTCCTGCTAACAGAAATTTTTATGAAAACACCGAAGAAAAGCAAACAAACAAGGGTCTCTGAGAAAATCAAGTGGTACAATCTGGACAAAGAAAAAGGCGAAGCTTTTCTTTTCGTAATGAAAAATCACCTCTCTCACACCATCAAGGGAGCTGAGGATGAAGAGTGCAGAGCACAAAATATGTGGGATTCCCTACAGCGAACTTGCTTAAAGAAGGCCAAATCACTGCTAGGAGCTTCAAAAGGCCACCATCAACACGCCAAAGAAACATGGTGGTGGAGTGATGAAGCTAAGAAAGTGATAAATGAGAAGAAAGCGGCTTTCAAAGCTTGGTCAAAGTGCCCCTCTAATAACAATGACGAAAAAGCTCGCCTAGAAATGGAATACAGATGCTGCAAGAAAAAAGCGAAGAAGAAGTGCGCCCAGCTTCAAGCAGAGAGTACGGAGGGCCTGTATCGGGAGCTGGAGAAAATATTTTCCCGGTTGCTGATGCAAACCAGGCTATCCAGGAGCTGCGAAGACACAATATGAACAAAAGCGCCACTATCTTCAAAATAGCCGCCCAAAGAAGGAACAATGCTCAGGAGATTCGTTCGCCAAAGTTCATTAGCAATGCTCATGGCCAGCTTCTTGTGGATGACGACAAAATTCTGCAGAGGTGGCGGCAGTATTGTGAAGAGCTTTTGAGTGAACAGTTTCCCCGGCTATACTTTCCAAGAGCCACCCCTAACTGTGAAGAAATAGCCGACATTACAGTCGAAGAAGTTAGTGAGGCGGTCAAATACTCCAAAAAACGAAAAGCGGTTGGGCCAGACGAAATACCCTCTGAGTTCTGGAAAAAGATGGGAGACATCGGGTTCAGATGGCTCAGAATTCTTATCTCCAAATTCGTGAGAGGTGATCCAATGCCGAATCAATGGAGGGAAAGTTACCTCCTCCCTGTATACAAAGGGAAGGGTGATACGCGAAACTGTGATAACTACCGTTCGATCAAGCTGATGTCACACACCATGAAGATCGTTGAGCGGGTATTAGGTGGCCGACTGCGAAAAAGAATACGGCTATCTGATGATCAGTGCGGGTTTGTCTCGGGTAAATCAACCACAGATGCAATCCAAAGTATAAGGATCATAATGGAAAAACATCGTGATTCCTTAAAGGATTTACATATTGTATTGGTTGACTTTGAAAAGGCATTCGACAGACAACCATGAGATCTGATATGGGTGGCGCTAAGACATCGAGGGGTTCCAGAAACCTATGTACAGATGATCATGGACATGTACGAAAGAGCAAAGACAAGAGTAAGATGCCCCGCTGGAGTAACCGAAGAGTTCCCAATCAAAGTCGGGGTGCACCAGGGAAGCGTTTTAAGTCCTTTGCTCTTTATTACAGTCCTTGATTATTTGCTTGAAGGTAAAGTGATGGACCCCAAGGTACATCAGTTATTCTTTGCTGATGATGGAGCCATCATAAGTGAGGATCCTACATCCCTGCAACGAGCACTTGATGTGTGGGTGGACGTTTTGGAGGGAAATGGGTATCGCATTAGTTCAAAAAAGACAGAGTACTTGTGCTGCCCGTTCTCTGATCCACTCAGGCCTATTCCAGACATTTATTTGAATGGAACAGTGCTTCCCAAGTGCGAAAAGTTCAAATATCTGGGATCTATGATCAATAGCAAAGCAACTTGTGATGACGACATCAATCATCGTGTAAGCGTAGGGTGGATGAAGTGGCGAGAAAATTCCGCTATCTTCTGTGACAGAAAAATGCCCCCTAAGCTGAAAGGGAGGCTCTACACCGCAGTTGTACGTCCAGTGCTCACATACGGTTCACAATGTTGGACGATGTACAAAAAGTATGAGAGTAAATGAACGGCAGCTGAGATGAAGATGCTTCGAATGACAGCAGGAGTGACCAAGCTTGATCGAATAAGAAGTTCGAAGATCCGTGGAAGCTTTCACATCAAGGAAACCATCGTACACAAATTAGAGCGCGACCGGCTCAGCTGGTATTGCCACGTTCAAAGAAGAGATCATTTGAACCCTGTTAAAAAGGCAATATCTATGCACGTTCCAAAGACATCGCGATGTAGGAAAGGCAGGCCTATAAACGCCTGGATCAGACAAATGCGACGACATCGGCATTTCATTGGCCTCAGTAACCGAGTGATCCAAAATCGGCAGGCCTGCCGATATTTTCTGAGGTCAAATAGGCGAACCCCACAGACGGATCAGTAGAAATGCAGTGAAGTGGGAGGGCTGTGATCCCTTGTTTTCGGATCATAGCCTCGCTGATAAAAGGAGGAAGAAGAAGAAGGACTTTAAGGTTCATCAGACAACCAAGAGTTTTGAACTTATCTATCATATTGGCTACATTGGAAATCATCAGTACTCAGTTGACTTTCACTAAATTCGGGACTGGACTGTAAAACGTCATCAATAGACCGAGGTGGCTCAGGGCCTGGAAGTCCCGGTCCATGTTTTACCGGCCGATCAACTGAAGTAAGGTTAGGATAGACAATTACTTTCTTATTTTTGGAACTATATTCAGAAATATAGCGCTGCAAAAATAACAATGGTTTGAATGATTTTTTTGCTCTCTCCATACCATGGGTATTGCAAATTTAATAGCTTTCTTTTCTTTCTTATACCATTTCCTAAGATCCTCGACACAAACATAACATACTTTGTGAGGAACCCAACATTTCTCTTGATTAGCGATTTCTACATAATATGCAAAGTATACTTTTTTCACAAAGTGAGTAATGTTCCTTCGATGCTTTTTAACTACAAAGTCACCACATATATAACAAAAAGTATTAGGAGAGTTCTTACAACCACGGTTAGTCATACTTAGAGTGTGAATTAAAAGCACATAGGTTAAGCACTGCAATGCGAGGTTATATTAACTGGAAGAAAACAAACAGCTGTACCATCAGAACTACCAACCTTATAACAATTGAATTTATTGCTAGCCTAATAAGATTTGAATGTATAAAAATATTTTTTTACATTTTGAATAATAAAATATGTATTTTTTTTTAATATAATGTGAAAAATTGGTGAGTGATACGACTTTTTTATTACTATTTTCGGAGTCAGTACACCAAATAACACAGGAATTAGGTAAAATTATTAAAAAAGTTTTTGCATCGTTGGTCTGTGTTATTAAAAAAAAAAAACATTATTGGGTTATCGCTCATTTTTTGAATCTTGGGCGATTATTTGCACAGCCATTCACTCCTGTTTTAGGCAACGGGTCATTCATTTTTGGGCAGTTGTTCCTTTTTTTGGAATTTTTTTCATTATGCACAAACGCCCAAACATTTTGGGCAATTTTTCATTTTTGGAATTTGGCCGATTTTGTTTTGGGCCCAGTGAAAGAACGGGGTCAGGTATATACTCGGGTGATATTAACCTACAGGTGGCTCTGAGACTTCCGGGCACATGCAGTGTGTTCCAAGCAGATGTTCTACCTGCACTTGAAACTGCGAAAATACTTAAGATGGAATCAATATACGATAAGAATATCACCATCTGGATTGGCAGTGAAGGTGTGCTAAGGGCACTAGAGTCTTACGTCAAAAAATCTAAAATCGTCAGGAATTGCCGCACAATGCTCAAGGCAATATATACGCAGAACTGTGTCAAATATATTGGGCACCTGGACACTTCGATACAAAGGGCAGCCCTTTAAGAGCCGACGCGCTGGCCAAAAAAGGAGCAGAGCTTCCACATAGTAACTTAATTGGAAACATTAGACCACCAAGGTGCGTAGTTAATGGAGTTATCCTTGATAGAATCATCAACATGGTTAATATAAGATGGAACTTAGATGGTTATAGGTGTGTTCAAGGCCTTGTGGCCTGTGATAGATCGCACCAAATCTGGGAAGGTTATAAAACTAGAAAGACCACGGTTAAAAATAATGATAGGAATAATCTCTGGTCATTGTCTGCTTAGGAAGCGCGCTATGAGTTTAGGATTATAAAATACGGATGTATGCAAGTATTGAAAAAACCTACATGTCTCAGAAGACATAACACTGTGAATGCGATGGCATTGGCAGGACTTGGCTAAAATACCTTGAAAGATAGTTCTTCAGTAACTTATTAGAAGTAGGGCCCGTTAACCATAACAATGATATACATATTTGAAATCTGTATGGAAAGTTAGTGTATAAGAGAATTAGTTTAGGCATTGTGCCGTAAAGATTCCCTAAGGACCACCATGGGCCCACTGTGGTGCCTAGTGTTTTAGATAACCTCTTAACCCTACTCAACTCAACACAACCTAACATAACCTTGTCAACCCTAATTTTCACACTGAGTACCTGAAGCTACTAATTCGTATGTCATTCCAAGCGGAAACAGTCGTATCTGTCCTATGTGTAGTGGTATGGAAAGCAATATTTCTAACTTTCGAATGATAAAATTAAAACTAGTTAACCATTTTCCTCAAATTTAATTATCACCTATCACTGCCCTAATACGTAGCGCATTCGGCAGCAAAACAACAGACATGTGTCAATGACTCTATTCCTCTGCATGAGAATTATTCCCACCGACAGTAGTCGGAAATTGAATTTTCAACACTCTCCCTGCGCGTTCGAGTTCGTTTAATTAAAATGCTCGATTTCATGTTTAACTGTGTTTTTGTTATTATTTTATCTGGCACACTGAGTAAACTCCATAAAGCCGTCGCTGTACTTTTTTGTATATAATCTCTGCACCTCGAATCCGTATAAATGCAGTTATGCTTCATATGCGGCAGAAATTTATTGAAAATGTATGATACGATCAATTTAAATCGAATAAAAAAAAATGTACATACTTCGTGCAGCATTTCGTTCACCTGCATATCCTGTCTACACCATGCTACCTACAAATGAGGACATGATACATGCATCGGGCCAATAAAAAACAGCACGACATAAAATAAGTGGAGATAACGTAAAAGAAGGATGAGGGTAGTAAGCATGGGAAAACAAAAAAAAAAAGGAATCAGGACGAACCCGATGGAAAAAACATTTTAATGAGCTGTTGTAACCTGCAGGAAAACTAGGGGGAACACAATGAGTCGCGTATAGCCACGAGCAATTTACATACAGCTTCGAACCACAGGTACAACGATATACCATGATAATTATTGGCTCCGTTGCGTACTTTTAAGCGGTTTTCGACCCCACATACTCACTATAATGAGACCCAAAATTATCCCTCCGGCCAAGGGTGATATGTGGCACAGTGTGTTTTGGAAGTTTGGTCACAAGATTGCTTTACAGATTCGGATGACTTTTGACCATCGATAACGAGCAACAATTGGAGGCTGGAATGCGAAAACTTTCCTTGACTCCCAGAAAGAAGGTGCACCTGATTCCTATAACTTAAACGAAAGCCTACGCGATACAAGACGGACATCTTGAGAGTGACCGATATAAGAGGTAAGATATCGTTGAAAGTACTATGCGCATTGTACGCGTGCAAGGAGACCTTTGGTATACGGAGGAGCCTACACCTATCCATAATAAATTGGATGTATACGATGAGCGTAAGACCTATACTTACCTATGGAACAATTGTTTGGTGGAATGCAACAGATATAACTAGCTTTCTAGAGAACCTTACAAAAGTACAAAGATTATCATGTATGATCATAACAAGAGCACAGAGAAGAGATCAATGTCGCGAGGTGGTCAGGTTCGGGCGCTTAGTTTCTGGACGATCCCTATTGCGTAATCGCAACAAGAAGACTCACTGCCTCCACGGGGCGGCCACCGGGCAACGAATGCTACAGCGAGATAACCGGCCTAGCACTCCTTGTTTGTTCAACTCAATTTTTGTATTCTTTGTATTCTCCTGCAATGCACTGCTTGCATTCACGAATGTAAGTATGGGGCTAAAGTGAGCGACGCCGACGTGAGGAGTAAACCTCTACAAATAATCTCTTATCCAAGGTGGAACAGCATACGAGGAGGGATGCATGGCTAAGAGAGTGCTTAGTCGCTAGTATGCGGACTCCGAATACCCTGGCGACCCTCGGTTTCAATCTAGCCTTCCCACGGTACATCGGGCTCTGTCATTCTCAATTACTCGTGGGTCCAACATTCCTAATACAAATAAAAAAAAGCTATGAGACAGGTGTATCCCAAATCACACCAGCTTCTGATACTGCTGACGAACATTCAATTGCATTTAGTCGCGATGCTATAGAGCTTCCGACGGCCACTTCATCTTCGGACATAACCACGCGGCTTGCTGATGAGCAACCCAAGTCTTCAGATGGTTTGGATGACGGAGCCAGGCGGGCCCAATCCTTGCCGTTCACTTGTGTCAATCCAGAAGAAGCGGATGCCGTTACCTCTGACTCTGACACATTCACTCTCGTGGATACGTGCAGCGTTGCCACAGAGAAATCTGGGTGCTCCTCCATTGGGAGTAGGTTAGACGAGCTGTGAATTCAACCGGATGGTTTCGTTCGGTTCAACTCTGCCGAAAAGAGGTGGTTCAAGTTTGCTATTCGCAGAGGTAATACTAGAGAGAGTGCCCTAGCATATGCCAAGGCCCCTCCTATTGCAAAAGATGCCAAACGAGGTAGATCAGAGGATCATACCCCACCAACTACCGTCGCCAAAAAAAGCCGAGGCAGGACATAAACCTGATGTTCCCACCTACAGTCAGGTGGCTAGTGTTGTCAGGTTAGGAATCGTCCCAGCGGACTTGGAGAACCACCCCCTAACAACAGAGTAGATGACACTCATTCAAGAGGCCGTCATCGATGTCTCAATTAAGCTGAGGAACAGAGGCCTATGGCCGAAATTTTCAGGCTCACAGCACAAGGTGGGTTGGCTGGTTTTCGTCTGCTCAGACAGTGCTACTGCTGTGTGGATGAGCTCGAGCTTTGAGGCAATAAGTGCCAAAAGTAGATTGGACATCCTATTGGTGGAAGAGGGACCTTTCTCTAAGACCCATATCATCCGCAATTTCTTCTCACAAAGTCTCGAGCTCCCGTCGGCCAAAATTCTAGCTTCATTGGAAGCTCAAAACGAAGGCCTAATGGCAACTTCATGGAAGGTCATGCAAAGGATGAAGGAAGGTGCACTCCTCCATCTTGTGCTGGATTATGGGTATAAGCCAAGTGACCTTGTGGGACATTTAAAGAACTCAACTCAATTCCTAAAAGAGACATGTTCTGTACTTTACCAAATATTATTGTCAGTCTACATTGCTTTGGTAGGTTATTCGAGGTTGAAATATTGCACGGCGTAAATTGGTCCAATGGTGCTCCAACACTGGACCCTAAAAGTCTGGTCTGGTTCACCGACGGTTCGAAAATGGATTCTGGAGTTGGAGCTGGGGTCTTTGGACCCAACACAAAGATTTCGGTACCGATGGGTACGACTACCACTGTGTTTCAGGCTTAAATCCATGCCGTTGAGATCTGCGCCAAACACAATCTCCGCAAGGGGATCAAAGGCGATAGAATGTATATCTTCTCAGATAGCCAAGCAGCACTTACGGCACTATCGAGCCAACCTAATGGTCTCCAGAACCGTGAAAAGCTGTTACGATGCATTACAAGACCTTGCCAAATACAACGGGGTTAAACTCGGTTGGGTCCCTGGACACCAAGGGATTGGGCAACGAATCTACAGATGAGCTTGCTAGGGCTGGGTCAGAATCTGCGTTCATAGATCCTGAACCTTATTGTGGCGTCAACTGGGCGACAGCTACAACGCTGATTAACGAATATGAAAACAAACTTCGTCTAGACCACTGGACCAATGGCCAGGTCTTAGACAATCCAAACGATTAATCGAGCCTTACTCCTATAAGAAAATCCATAATAAGCCATTGCGGCCTGAGATGCCACCTTAACAAGATGAACCTGTGCCAAAAGAAGGACTGTCGGTTATGTTTAGAGGAGGATGAAACATCCGAACACATTCCTCCTGCATGCCCGGCACTACACTGTTTAAGGAAACGTATTCTCCACAAGGAGATATTGTACTTAATTCAGTGGAACTGAAATGCTCCACTACTTAAGCCATACTCACTTTCATGAGGGAGGTAGTACGTCTGTGAGATTAATTCCAACCTTCCGGTTGACGGTTTGTACAAGAGCATGGGTTGTACAAGAGGAAAAAAAAAAAACGTCGCGAGTAGGGTTCAAGGTAAGATTCAAGATATTCATTTGTAGTGAGGTGCAAGTGCACTGCGACCTTTAATATATCTATATCTAAGAGCATTGTGCCCCCCATATTAGGGCTCTAGTTGATGATGTAGTCGGTCTAGAGCACTTCCAGTCCAGTTATTACTACGAACCGGAGTATCTTGAGTGGATCTACCGAAGGTAAATCCATTTCTGATAGGAGGTAGGCACCTAGGTGATTTCTTCTTTCGTTGATCAGTGCTTCGCATTTCATAAGAAGGTGCGCTGGTGTTTCTGCGAAGTCCCTGTAGAATCTGTAGTGTCCGTCTACCTCTATACCCAGTTTCCTAAGGTGGGCGAATAGGGTTAGAATTGATACTAAATCTCCGTCACTAGGATGAGTACATCAACGATAAACAAGAAAGGAAACCACCACAACTGCGCCAATTATAGAGGTATCAGTCTCCTCATACATTGTATACAATACTCTTTCTGTGATATTGTGTGAACGTCTGACACCGTTCATCAACAGCATGATTGGCTCCTATCAGTGCGGTTCCAGGCCAGGAAACTCCACTATTGATCAAATCTTCGCACTTCGGTAGATCATGGAGAAAACCCCAGAAGTCCAAATCGATACACTTCATATCGGATTCCAGAGAATATAGACCTAATCAAAAAACTGCGCATTGGACGATTGAGATGGCTGGAC
The DNA here is from genome assembly GCA_945910035.1 of Brachypalpus laphriformis. Taxonomy (NCBI): domain Eukaryota; kingdom Metazoa; phylum Arthropoda; class Insecta; order Diptera; family Syrphidae; genus Brachypalpus; species Brachypalpus laphriformis. The sequence goes on along the minus strand of OX246753.1, from coordinate 18,758,138 downwards.
CATGTAGAGTGAATGAGCACCAACGCTCCGGCCTACAAAGTCTTCGAATGCAACCCGGAGGAGCGAAGTAGTAGGTGAGGGGCATAAGTTCAAGGGGACCTCAACCAACTTGGAGTGCATTACTGGAGACAATTAGCTAAAGACCGAGCTAAATGGAAAGGCGTGTTAGTTGGGGCCCAGGTTTACTCCAAACTGTAACTCCACCTAAGTAAGTAAGTAAGTATGAGTACATATTCACAGCACCCAAAAGCGTGATTCGTCTTAAACAATCGGGCGCATACAAGCAAAGTCCATGTGGAGTTGGATCATTATTTCATTGATCTCCAAAGAACAATAGATTATGTCATACCCTGCAGAGACTTCAACAAGAACTACTCCATTTTTATTTTCGGAAGACATCCTTACTCATCCGACTACTGTAGGAGTTGTAGAGATACAGAAGATGTAACTCTCACATCTTCAAACCCGTTCGCTTCCGCTATAAGGAAACTGTAGAAACAGATTTTGACTGCCAGATTTCAGAGCAGCATAAGAAAAATTATCATCATTCAGTACTGAGTACAAAAAGGATAATTTTACAGTGAATTTGATGCTGCCTATAACCGAACGCTCAACGGGGATATCTCAATCGAAACGACAACATGGCGCGAGCTCAAATACTTGATGTCCCCCTCCTTAGTGACCGAATTCACAATCGCAAACAATTTGTCGACTTTCCGACCATTTAGTCATTCGTGGTGTATTCGTTGAGCCACAGGCCAGCTATCAGATCAGTTGAACATTTCAGACTCTAGCAATCAACTCAATATTGCTTCAAAGCAAGTCAAGAAAGTTGGCAAATATTTATATCTCTGAAGCATGATCTCTGACGGCAGTAGCACCGAAGTGGATAGGTAGTAGAATCGGGGAAGCTAAGGTTTCGCTCGGAATGTTTTCAAAATCTGTAAGAGAATTATTTTTAGCAAAAGAATGAAGCTGCAACGACGATTCAGTAATTCTCCATGGGTGTAGTACTTGGAAGATGATCACCATTGTTATTCGTAAGATGTAAACTTTCATGAATAGATATCTGTACATCATTCTAAAAATTTGTTGGTTGAAACGAACAGCTTTATCGAAGAATGGCTCAAGAACCTATAGACATCACCATACGGCGAGAGCAACTCTATTGAAAAATATACCATGCAGTGGAATCCACTCACCCAGTCGGCCCCGCGAAGTAATACCTAACGGCAGTCTCACGGGTAGAGTGGCAGAAGCATGCAGGGTGTGGATTAGTCCGTAGGCGCACTCCTGGCATCGATTATTCGGGTTTGCGAATCGTGCATGCTAGTAGGCTACTAATGTAGCCGTTGAGCAACCAAAAAAAATAATACAAAATCACCCAGTCGGGCAGAAGAGTGCCATAAGCAAAACGACGCAGAACTGTTGAGAAGGAATCGATATCCTTGGGAAAGACCAAGTTATATCTGAAGGGCATTGAGGCAGAGCTGAAGTACATTGGAACAGATTATGTGAGTTAACTTCATGTAAAAAAAAAGGATATTGTGCTGAGACAGTACCCCTGGTTGCATGCAGATACCTGTTGAATTTGTTCTTGAATTTCTGTAAATTAAAATTTTCTGGATACATGATTTTAGGCAGTGAGTCCAAAAGTTTGCTCATTCTTTAACAAAAAGTATTTCGAAAGTGAGATGTGAAAGCAGAGCGTCCAAAAGTCATATTTTTAAGGATCATTCTACAGAGTCACTGAGTTGGTCGAAACACCTGCCATGGTAGTATGTATATATAGGTAGAAAACATAACTTGATTACTCATCGTTGGTGAGCCAACGATTGGATTCTGGATATTGGTAATGCGTAATTATTACGGTGCTAGGTGATTTAAAGGATGGTAAAGCAGCAGGTTCGGATGGTATACCGACCCAATTCTACAAGTATGGTACTGAAGAACTCCTCAACAAATTGATCTCCTTATTCACCAACATCTTGGAGACAGGATTAGCTCCGCAACGATTTAAGGAAGCGTTAATACTTCCTGTACATAAAAAGGGTTCCACGGTGGAGCCAGCAAACGCATCGTATAACATTTTCACAGCAACGTTGCAAAGCCGGCTTTATCAGTGTATAGGAGACAATCGGTTGTTAAAGGAATTTCAAGGGGGATTTAAACCAGGATATTCGACTTCTTCTTCCTTTTATCAGCGAGGTTATGATCCGAAAACTAGGGATCACAACCCTCCCACTTCACCGCATTTCTACTGATCCGCCTGTGGGGTTCGCCTATTTGACCTCAGAAAATATCGGCAGGCCTGCCGATTTTGGATCACTCGGTTACTGAGGCCAATGAAATGCCGATGTCGTCGCATTTGTCTGATCCAGGCGTTTATAGGCCTGCCTTTCCTACATCGCGATGTCTTTGGAACGTGCATAGATATTGCCTTTTTTACAGGGTTCACATGATCTCTTCTTTGAACGTGGCAATACCAGCTGAGCCGGTCGCGCTCTAATTTTCGTACGATGGTTTTCTTGATGTGAAAGCTTCCACGGATCTTCGAACTTCTTATTCGATCAAGCTTGGTCACTCCTGCTGTCATGCGAAGCATCTTCATCTCAGCTGCCGTTAATTTACTCTCATACTTTTTGTACATCGTCCAACATTGTGAACCGTATGTGAGCGCTGGACGTACAACTGCGGTGTAGAGCCTTCCTTTCAACTTAGGGGGCATTTTTCTGTCACAGAAGATAGCGGAATTTTCTCGCCACTTCATCCACCCTACGCTTACACGATGATTGATGTCGTCATCACAAGTTGCTTTGCTATTGATCATAGATCCCAGATATTTGAACTTTTCGCACTTGGGAAGCACTGTTCCATTCAAATAAATGTCTGGAATAGGCCTGAGTGGATCAGAGAACGGGCAGCACAAGTACTCTGTCTTTTTTGAACTAATGCGATACCCATTTCCCTCCAAAATGTCCACCCACACATCAAGTGCTCGTTGCAGGGATGTAGGATCCTCACTTATGATGGCTCCATCGTCAGCAAAGAATAACTGATGTACCTTGGGGTCCATCACTTTACCTTCAAGCAGATAATCAAGGACTGTAATAAAGAGCAAAGGACTTAAAACGCTTCCCTGGTGCACCCCGACTTTGATTCGGAACTCTTCGGTTACTCCAGCGGGGCATCTTACTTTTGTCTTTGCTCCTTCGTACATGTCTATAATCATCTGTACATAGGTTTCTGGAACCCCTCGATGTCTTAGCGCCACCCATATCAGATCTCGTGGTTGTCTGTCGAATGCCTTTTCAAAGTCAACCAATACAATATGCAAATCCCTTAAGGAATCACGATGTTTTTCCATTATGATCCTTATACTTTGGATTGCATCTGTGGTTGATTTACCCGAGACAAACCCGCACTGATCATCAGATAGCCGTATTATTTTTCGCAGTCGGCCACCTAATACCCGCTCAACGATTTTCATGGTGTGTGACATCAGCTTGATCGAACGGTAGTTATCACAGTTTCGCGTATCACCCTTCCCTTTGTATACAGGGAGGAGGTAACTTTCCCTCCATTCATTCGGCATTGGATCACCTCTCACGAATTTGGAGATGAGAACTCTGAGCCATCTGAACCCGATGTCTCCCATCTTTTTCCAGAACTCAGAGGGTATCTCGTCTGGCCCAACCGCTTTTCGTTTTTTGGAGTATTTGACCGCCTCACTAACTTCTTCGACTGTAATGTCGGCTATTTCTTCACAGTTAGGGGTGGCTCTTGGAAAGTATAGCCGGGGAAACTGTTCACTCAAAAGCTCTTCACAATACTGCCGCCACCTCTGCAGAATTTTGTCGTCATCCACAAGAAGCTGGCCATGAGTATTGCTAATGAACTTTGGCGAACGAATCTCCTGAGCATTCTTCCTTCTTTGGGCGGCTTTTTTGAAGATAGTGGCACTCTTGTTCATATTGTGTCTTCGCAGCTCCTGGATAGCCTGGTTTGCATCAGCAACCGGGGAAAATATTTTATCCAGCTCCCGATACAGGCCCTCCGTTCTCTCTGCTTGAAGCTGAGCGCACTTCTTCTTCGCTTTTTTCTTGCAGCATCTGTATTCCATTTCGAGGCGAGCTTTTTCGTCACTATTATTAGAGAGGCACTTTGACCAAGCTTTGAAAGCCGCTTTCTTCTCATTTATCAGCATCTTAGCTTCATCACTCCACCACCATGTTTCTTTGGCGTGTTGATGGTGGCCTTTTGAAGCTCCTAGCAGTGATTTGGCCTTCTTTAAGCAAGTTCGCTGTAGGGAATCCCACATATTTTGTGCTCTGCACTCTTCATCCTCAGCTCCGTTGATGGTGTGAGAGAGGTAATTTTTCATTACGAAAACAAAAGCATCGCCTTTTTCTTTGTCCAGATTGTACCACTTGATTTTCTCAGAGACCCCTGATTGTTTGCTTTTCTTTGGTGTTTTCATAAAAATTTTTGTTAGCAGGAGATGGTGTTGCCGAGCGATTGCCTCTCCCAGGATCACTTTGCAATCTTTTACCTGAGGCTTCATGAAACTGACTACCACATGGTAGTCAATCTGAGTTTCATCTCCAGCAGTGCTGTAAGTGATCAGGTGTCGGCTTTGTTTGATGAACATGGTATTTAACACGACAGGACCGTGTGATTTGCACATGCTTAGGATGTCTTCACCAGGAAGGTTCCTGGTGCCATATCCTAGTCCTCCATGGCAGTCTTCATAGTCTTCGTTTGATTTCCCGACATGTCCATTCAAATCTCCTCCCACAAACAGAAATTCTTCCTTTGGGATGTTCTTAAGGAGATTGTGGAAATCTAGCCAAAATGCATCCTTATCTATCTGATTGCACCCATTGTGGGGAGCATATGCACTGACAATATTCCACACCTCTCCTTGTATTACTAGTTTGAGAGACATCAAACGGTCGCTGGACTTCGAAATGCTCAAGACGTTTCCAAGTAGCTCTGCCGCAAGGATGATACCGATTCCGTTCTTAGACTTTTCCGTTCCGTAGTAGAACATCTTGTAATCTTTTGTCCTAACGTCCAAGAAACGCGCCCGATTCCCGGTGTTTTTCCATTTCGTCTCTTGGACACACAAGATGTCCACCCGCCTTCTATTCATCATCTCTTCCAGCTCGTAACTTCGACCGGTCATGCTTCCAACGTTCCAACTCGCGACCCTTAAATTGCGTCCAAACTGTTTCATCCACCAGGATATTCGACTATTGATCATTTGTTTGAACTAAGTAGTATTGTGGACTCCTTGCTTATACGAAGTAAAAAACTTTATGCTTTTTTCATGGACTTTAAAGCAGCCTTCGACACAGTGAACGGTAACGCATTATTTTATAAGCTCTACAACTTGAGTATGTCGTTAAAATTTAGGCGGGTTATCCAAAACTTATATAGTGATACCAGAGCAGCTGTGTGGAACGGGACGGGCTGTCGGAATGGTTCTATTCATGTTCAGGAGTAAGACAAGTTTGTTCTATAAGCCCTAATCTTTTTGCACTCTTCATTGAAAACATAATTGAGTTCCTGCTAGGAGGAGTTGAATATGCAGGAGTCCTGATCAAAGCACTTCTATTCGCAGACGACGTAGTCTTACTGGCGTATTCTCCAGAACAGCTACAGCTTATGATCAACCGACTTAGTGATAACTTCAAGTTATGGAACTTGATTGTCAATTTAGATAAGTCTAAAGTTATGGTGTTAAAAAAAGGAGAGGCAGATACTGCGCTGCGATAAATGTAATTACAATGGGGAGATAATTGAAGTTGTGAAGAAATATAAATACCTTAGAGTGTGCCTTACAAAAAATCTTAATATGAATATTCCACCTCGAGGAAAAACTAGCAAAATCAAAAACAGTCATCAATTTAGCTTGGAAGAGATGCTTCAACAACAAACTGATTGCCCACACTGCCAACTATAAAGTTTTTGAGGCGGTATCGGAGTCCATTCTATTCTACGCAGCACAAGTATGGCGAGGTAAAAGATATGAAGGCGTTGAGAAACTATTAGGACACTACCTCAAAAGAATATTTTATCTTCCTCCAAACACGCCAAACTATATGCTTATCCTGGAAAAAGGCTTAGAACCACTTTTCACAAAAACCCTGAAACTCCAAGTGGATTATGTTCTGAAGGCCCTTCACATGCCGGATTACCGACTTATAAAAATAGCAGCTGCACAAGCTATACAAAGTAGAACAGGATGGTTTAAAAAGTAGATGGATTTAGCTCGTGGATGTGGCATTGAAATTAATCACGAGGATTTAACGCGTCTAAAGAAGCAGCTTTATCAGCTCATCAAGGGAGTCGATGCACAGTCTAGGGAACAGTATTTAGAGGAAGCTGTAGGATCCTTACATAGATCGATATACGGCCGTTTGAACCACAACTTATTACAGAAGAATTACTTTCGGGATGAACACAGCATTGATGAAATATCGATGATCTTGAGGCTGCAGGACGAACTCTTAAAACTTAATTAAGTACCTCACAGAGAAGATTTACCTCTGCTATGTAGTTTGTGAAATTCGACAGAAAGGGAGGATACTCTGCATTTCATGGGGAAATGTCCAGTTTTGCGGGAAATAACAGGCGATCCCCACAGGCAGATCAGTAGAAATGCGGTGAAGTGGGAGGGTTATAATCCCTTGTTTTCGGATCATAACCTCGCTGATAAAAGGAAGAAGAAGGAGAAGAAGATGTCAATCAGGCAGACAGCAATGCCATGCAAATTGATTTTTGTTTTTTGTAATGAATCTAAAATACATAAATAAAATCTATATCTAATCTAATCTAAAAATCTAATCTCTTCGTAATGCATCTACTATGAATCTTACTGCTAATTTCTAAATGCTATCGAGTATATTTGAGTCATGTCCAATGGGACCAAGCTCAAAATGTGAAAGCAATAGTCAAGCCAAAGTCTTACTTGTAACTTATACTCATACAAGACAAAAAGCTGCACCGATGTGAATCATCTAAATAGGCTCACTGGCCGCTCGGCTCCAAAACACTATAGTTTGTCGATCTGGTTCTGCTCTAGATATCTTGCTGAACTTGATACTTATATAATGGGCTGCAATATCAAAGTCACTCATCGTCTTAGGCGGGGTGATTTTTTGTATACACACTGGAATTTTGATGAACTTGCGCGACACTTATCTTACGACTCCGGTCTCATGGATATGCCGTCTGATGCAATGACACCAGAACTTCAAAAATACAAATATTTGGCGCAACAGTTCTTTAAAGTACCAGGGCCTAGCTTCTCGCAACCACTCATGTTGTGCGCGTTATATTTTTCACACGAATGGAAGGGACCTACAGTTTTAATGCCGAATCCGAACAGCGATTTGAGAAGCTTTTTTGTGACAACAATACTCTCGGATGTTTGTCAGACGCTCGCGAGAGGTGGGACCGTGAAAAAAAAAGAACTTCAGCTGATGCGCATATTCAGAGTCGACGTTCAGGACTGGCTCCAAAACCAGTCAAGGATCTGGCGCTGCTGTCTTCGTGGAAGACGCTAACATTAGACTTATATGATGTTGGGCAAATATCCGTCTTTTTTCCAACCGGAAACTTATGCAATCCTAATGCCCAAGAACTATGTTGTGAAGAACAGATGGAAGCGCAGTAGTATTTGTGTATGTAATGACAGTCAGGCAGCGGTTACGGCCTTGCTTAACAATCTAACCACTTCCAAAATAGTTCGTGAAACCAAAAACTCTTTGAACTCGATCGCAAGGCTGAATTATCTGTCTCTTATCTGGACCCAAATCGAGTTCGAATCTCAGAAACACCAAAAAGTTTTTTCACGATCCCACCTCTCGCGAGCGTCTGACAAACAGCCGAGAGTATTGTTGTCACGAAAAAACTTCTCAAATCGCCGTTTGGATTCGGCACTAAACTGTAGGTCCCTTCCATTCGTGTGAAAAATATAACGCACACAACATGAGTGGTTGCGAGAAGCTAGGCCCTGGCACTTAAAGAGCTGTTGCGCCAAATATTTATTTTTTATTTTTTTATCTGGGCCCGACCTCTTATGAGATTGCTAGACAAGGCTCAGATGAGGCTTTCTCGGATTCCGAACCCGCGTTGCATCTCCGTGTGTTCTCGATTAAGGCTTTCATTCACGATTGGGTCTCTCACGAAGATTATTGTGTGTGGCACGACTCTCCAGGATGTAGGTGGACTAAAGGAATGATCCCGGACGTCTGTAAGAAATCAGCGGCATTCTTGCTGTCTCTCAGCAGAAAAGACTACAGACAACTTATTGAAGTCTTGACAGGCAACTCCGCTTTTGCCAAGTACCTTAACGTGCAGGGCTTAAGTGACACTACAATCTGCGATGCTCGTGGAGAGTGGGACGACACTGCAGAACATTATCTCTGTGAGCGTCTGGCCTTTGCTCGTATTAGATGGCAGATCTTCGGTGCTGATGTGATGAGTGGTGGTACTGTAAACTCTTCATCACTGAAGTGTTTGCTTAGCTTGCTTAGAAAGACAAGGAAATTCCAATAAAATTGATATATCAGGGTTTGCTCTCTGGTAGTACAATGGACCAATTGCGTCTGAGAGAGCGTTTTCTATCCCGACAAAAAAAAAAAAAAAATAGAAATTGTCTAATAGGGAAAAAATCAATAATTCGGTGGAAGTTCTTATAAGAAGAGTTCTCCAGGAGCCGTTATAAAATACTTAACTTATACCTTCCTCACTTTAGTTGGATTACCACTGTTGACAGCCAAAAATTCGCTGTCAAGCAGTCACTCAGTGATGGTGTCCTTAGTTTGTCAAACACACTATTTGCAAACAAACCCGCCCTTAACACAAAAATCTGATTAAAATATGATTTCTGGTTGGGACTGGGACTTTCGTGCCTCATTCTCCTAAAGGCGATCCCTCAACTATAACTCTCCACAATGCCACCGGCGGATATTGAAACAATATGTTTACATGACACCAATCACCACAGAGCACTGCACCCGTGGGAAAAATAAAAGGAGCATATGTTTGCCTTGTAACCTGTGGTTCACCCAAGGCGGCATGAATAAAAACCGATACCAAATAGTTGCAAGGAACAAGGACATCGAAAAATATGTGTCTCCGGTCTATGCAGGTGACAAGAGCGTGAATGCCGCGCCGTGCGTACATAGAATTCCAAATTCACACATTGTTCCGTTGACAGTGAATTGGATTTTCCGCTATTTTTTCCTCCCAATCCATCGTAGAAATGTTATATCCATCCGCTGATCCTTCGTGCATTTATCCAGTTAAAAAAAAGAGAATCCACACAAAAACCGTTTGCGAAACATAAAACCCATCAAATCGCAATAATTCCCCGTGGTAGCTTAGAATTTGTTAACAGGACTACGTATGAAGGACTCACTTACACCGGGCTATGACTATTTGGAAATGGAAATATATATCCAGAGTTTTACGCGGCGAATCTATTTCGCAGATGAGAGCATGGTAATATTAGAAAAGTATTTCGGTGCAGGATATGTATCACGGAAACTGCATTTAAATTTTGGAAGTGGTTTGTACAAATTGGTAAGTAAGGATGCTCTTTGGGCGTAAAATAGTGCTTGGTCGAAGTTGATTAGATTTCTCTTTGAATCTGGTGCACTTTAATAAAGAAACAAAAATATGATAAATTCAGTTTTAAGTCTGCGTGTGCTCACTGGGGCGGAGTTCTCCATCAAAGCAGAGTGGTTTATGGTTGAAGGCAAAAACCCAGCACATCAGAAGCGACGTCTCTAATGTCTTTCTAGTGGTTAGGCTAGGTTAGGTTTAGTAGGGTTATGAGGTTATCATAATAGAACTAGGCACCAATTTGGCACAGTAGCCTAGGGAACGGCAAAAACCTAAACCAATTCTTCAATACACTTAATATCCGTGCAGAACTTGAATATATCATTGTTGTGGTTCAAGGACATTACTTCTTCTAAGTTACTGCCCTCTTACGTCATGGAATCGGCACTTTTATTGAATCCCTAGTGCCCATCTTCAGATCCAGCTATGAACTCAGCTACATCCCATCAATATGGAGAAAAGTTAATGTAGTGTTCCTAAAGCCGGCGCCAGATCACAATCAGACCCAAAGGCCTTTAGGCCAATCAGTCTCACTTCTGTGTTTCTTAAGGTAATAGAAAATATCTTTGATCTTCACACAAGAAATTCCGTCCTTATAGAACACCCCATAAATAATCTTCAATTTGTATATCAATCTGGTAAATCTACGATCACAGCCCTTCACCATCTAGTCAGCGCTATTGAAGAAACTTTGTCAAAGAAGGAAATAGCCTTATGCTCCTTCTTGGACATTTCTGGCGCCTTCGATAACACGTCGTTTCAATCAATTAAGTCTGCTGCTGATGTCAAAGGCATTGATCCGCAAACTACCAAATTGATATGCTCCATGCTCAGAAGCAGACTTATTACTGCCAAGCTTGGACAAATCTCAATCTCCGTTAGAACTTCTAAAGGTTGTCCCCAAGGGGGTGTCCTATCTCCCTTTTTATGATCCATTACAGTGGACAGTATCATGAATGACCTCAATAGTTCTGGATTTCTCACCCCGGGCTACGCTGACGACGTAGTCATAATAGCTAAGGGCAAGGATGAATCCAGCATTTCTGAGCAAATGCAACAGGCCATAAATAAAGTAAATAACTGGTGCCAGTCAGAAGGTCTAACGGTTAACCCTGCAAAAACCGTAATCATTCCTTTCACTAGGAGGAGAAACTTAAGCCTTCAAGCACTATTAATAAACAATATTCAAATTGAGTACTCAAAGAAATAAAATATCTTGGGATTACTCCGGACCACAAATTAAACTGGAAACTTCATATAAGCAGAACCACTGAGAAGGCGACTAAAGCCTTCTGGGCCTGTTCTTGGTTTTTCGGCAAAAAATGGGGATTAAATCCAAAAATGATCCACTAGACATATGGTATACCACAATCATCGTTCCGATAATAACTTATGCTTCGCTAGTATGGTGGGATAAAGTTAATCAAACCGTTACCCGTCCGGACCTACCCAACAGCTGAGCTGGAAGTTCTCTTAAACCTTCCGCCCCTACCCATAAAATTATGAAGACTGCGGCTGCCAGTGCTCTAAAGGTTCACCTTTTAAGCAACAGCACAAATTCCGAATTATTTGGCCACATGAAGATCCTTGAGAAAATTCCGCTACTTACTTTTCCAGCAGTATGCATCTCAGACTTCATGCCTAAAAGAATCCACCTCAATCACCCCTTCACAGTAAACATACCTGACCACAGCTACTGGAACTATCCTCAAATCCTTCAATCAAGATCTCAAATCAATTGGTACACTGATTGTTCAAAAATGTCAACTGGGGTTGGAGCCGGTATCTTGGGCCCCAACTACAAACTCTTTACACCATTAGGTCAATCCACTACTATCTTCCAAGCAGAGGTCTATGCCATCGAGCTCTGCGCCAGAGAATGCACTAGGCGAAACCTCCGAAGATCACATATTAATATAATGTCAGATAGCCAAGCAGCACTCAAGGTGCTCAGCTGGTTTAGAATTGTCTCCAGACGCTTTTGCAGCTTGCTGCACACAATAAAATCACACTAATGTGGGTCCCTGGTCACAAAGGCATCCCTGGTAATGAAGCGGCTTATAAGCTTGCCAGACTAGGTGCCTAATCTTCATACTTGAACCCTTCTGCGGTTTACCCACTAGCCAGATTAAAATAGAGCTACTCCACTGGGAACGCAAACAAATGCTCAACCCGGCCTAAGGCATTCCAAGAAATTTATTAACTTCACAAAAAATAGAACAAGAGACATTCTATCAATAAGCAAACAGAATACTAAAATCCTTACTGACTTCCTAACTGGACATTGCTCTCTCAACTTCCATCTCAATAAAATGGGCCGTGTCCAATAGGAAACGTGCCGTGTCTGTCTTGAAGACACCGAAACAGCCCATCACATACTCTGTGATTGCCCGGCCATAGCCAGACTAAGGCTAAAGGACTTTAATAAAAGCGTTACATCACCTTCTGACGTCACCTCTTTTTCAGCTCGAACTATTCTTAGCTTCATTAATGAACTTGATTTCAGCTGGTTGACAAATTCAAAACAATGAACCAGGGGATAGCACAAAAGATCATTTAGGACGCACTGCTCCGGGGGTCATTCTTTGCCTTTTCTCTCCATTTACCTTATTGAAGAAGTATCTTTCGAGGTATTTAAGCCTAGTCCGGACAATACCTTGGTATTCACAGTGTTGAGTCCTCTGAGACATCTAGGTCATTACAATACCTACAAACATCCATTCGCATTTGATGATCATAATCTCATGGTGTACTTCCTTAGAAGACAATCCCCAGAGAGTGTTCCTATCGCCGTTCTTAACCGCGATCATTCTAGGTTTGTAATCTCCGCAGATTTTCTGCTATCTAACACAGGCCATAAGACCTTGAACACCCTTTGGCCATCTAAGTGGGATCATCTTAGATTTACCATGCTTATAATTCTATCAAGGATAATTCCCTTAGCCACGCAACTTGGTGGTTTAATGCTTCCAATTATGTTACTATGTAGAAGCTCTGCTCCTCTTTTGTCCAGTGCGTCGGCTCTTAGAGAGCTACCTTCTGTATCGGATTATCCAGGTACCCAAAATATCTGACACAGTTCTACATACATAATACCTTAAGCATTGTATGGCAGGTAGGTAGGTAGGTAGGTAGAAGTGGCGGTTCTGTAAAACAGAGACCCAATTAGCACAGTTGTGCCGTTTTGATACCACGACTCATGCGATCTTGGATGTTGATCTGTGTTGATGAGGAGAATCTAGAGCCAGCCTGTTGAGTTTAAGAAGAGGGTTAGCTCATTTATGTTCTTACCCGAGATCTCCTCAACTGAATTGTAGAACGGTTTGCCTAATGCTTCATGTCTAGCCCTAGCTAGTGCTGGACAAGTGCACATGTAGTGGATAATTGTTTCCTTTTCGGTGGCTATGTTGCAACTGCGGCAGTGTGTATTATATGGGATACCTAGTTTGCCTGGGTGCTCTCCTACCGGCCAGTTTCCCGTGATTATCGCGATTGTACGCGCAATATCTTTGCGTGTTCTGTTCAATAGGGCGGTTCTTTTAGTATTGTTGTACTTAGGCCACATCTTTCTGGATATGACGCACTTCGTTAACCTGGACCCTTTAAGGTTAGCTTTTCTAAGAAAGATTGAGGACATGTTTCCCTTAATTGCTCCGAGCGGGGTGTGAACAAGTTCAGCAAGTGAGCATTGAAGGGCTGAGCCTGGCCTGGCCAGTTCCTTGCCATCAACGTTGCTGTGACCTGGAACCCAGACAAGGGTCACCATGCATTGGCCATCTAGCGAGGCCAGCTCCTGTCGGCATTCTAGTACTAATTTCGAGGAAATGGTTTCCGAGGCAATGGCTTTGATAGAAGCTTAGCTATCAATTAAAATAGCGATTCTTTGCCTTGGTAGTGTATTTGTGTGTGACTTGATTTGGCGACAGGCTTCGCGAATGGCGAGCAATTCCGCTTGGAATACGCTGGCAGCGTCGGGGAATCGATACGGTCTTGCGATGTTCAGGGACTCCGAGAAAACACCCCCACCAACCCCACAGTCCATTTTTGAACCATCGGTGTAGACTGTTAGATCGAAACCACTGCTCGCCTGTCCATCTTGCTAATCTTTTGTTGTAGGGAATTGTACATCGAAGCGCTTTGTGAAGTTCAATATGGGGATGATGTAGTCTGTTGGAGTCGATACGAGTTCGCGTGGTAGAGAATCTAGGATACTGCTGTGTCCATAGGGTTTCGCAGTCCAACACTTGGACTCTCTGAGTCTGATTGGGCTGTGCGCTGAGATGTTTGTGATATGTAGATCTAGGGGTAAAAGGTGTAGCAGGACTGTTAGAGCGTCTGACGGGGTTGACCGTAGGGTGCCTGTGGTGCCTATGCATGCTGCTCTGTGTACCTTATTTAGTTTGATTATGTTATAGGCTTTTTTAAGGGCCGGCCACCATACTATCGACCCGTAGGAAAGGATCGGGCGTACTACGCTGTGTGCATTCACAGGGTCAATTTTGGTTGCAGGCCCCATCTTTTGCCAAAGGTGCTGTTGCAGGCATAGAAGGCTATACACGCTTTCTTTACTCGTTCATCTATGTTTGGTTTCCAGTTAAGTTTACTTTCTTACTTAGATGGCGCTACAGTCCGGGGTGGACCTGGGCCTCAACCAACAACCCTCTCCAGCTAGCACGATTACGAGCCAGCTGCCTCCAGTTGCGTACGCCAAGTTGGTTGAGGTCCCCCTCCACTTGTTTGCGCCGCCTACCGCGAGGTCGTCCTCTACTGCGTCGTCCATCCGGGGTGGATTCGAAAACTTTGTTAGCGGGAAAGTTGGGCTCCATCCGCTCTAAATGACCCAGCCATCTTAATCGCTGTATGTGAACTCTTCTGGCTAAGTCGATGTCCTTGTACAGGCCGTATAGCTCGGCATTGTACCTTCTCCTCCACTCACCGTCTATGCAGACTTGACCAAAGATCGCTCGAAGAACTTTTCTCACGAAATAACCAAGGGCATCCTCATCCGGTTTTGTCAAAGCACATGCCTCTGCGCCATACAGCAGGACTGGGATGATTAGAGTCTTATAAAGAGTTACCTTAGTAGTTCGAGATAGGGCTTTGCTACTCAATTGTCGTTTTAGCCCATAGAAACAACGATTGGCAAGAGTAATTCTTCGTGTGATCTCCCTACTGATGTCATTTGCTGAGTTCACCATAGAGCCTAGGTAGACAAAATCCTTTACTACCTCAAAATTATATCTGTCTATTGTGGCGTTCTGTCCAAGACGCCGATGATTGGTGTCCTTTTTTGTAGACAGCATATATTTTGTTTTTCTCTCATTGACCGCTAGACCCATCTTTGCTGCCTCGATCTCAATACTCGTAAATGCCCCATTGACTGCCCGCTGAGTTCTTCGGATTATGTCAATGTCATCGGCATGACTTGTAAAGGATTGTACCTCCGGTGTTGGCTTGTGAGTTTTGTACAATTCTCTGAAGTACTTTATTAAAGAGATCGCATGATAGCGCGTCACCTTGTCTAAGACCTTTCCTGACATCGAATGGTTCGGTGATGTTCTTACCGACTTTGATGGAGCAGCGAGAGTTCTCCATCGTCATTCTGCACAAACGGACGAGCTTGGCAGGGATGCCAAGACTAGACATGGCTCTGTATAACTCGTCTCTATACACGCTATCATAGGCAGCTTTGAAATCGATGAAGAGGTGGTGCGTATCGAATTTGTATTCATGGGTTTTTTCCAAGATCTG
Source organism: Brachypalpus laphriformis (assembly GCA_945910035.1). NCBI lineage: Eukaryota > Metazoa > Arthropoda > Insecta > Diptera > Syrphidae > Brachypalpus > Brachypalpus laphriformis. The sequence continues at coordinate 18,742,748 of OX246753.1, read as the reverse complement.
CCGTAGTGTGAATATTTGGGCAATGGTGGACTTTCCTGGCCTGAAACTGCACTGATAAGGACCTATCAGGTTGTTGATGATCGGTTTTAGGCGTTCACATAATACGGCAGACAGGATCTTATATGCGATATTTAGGAGACTTATACCTCTGTAATTGGCGCAGTTCAGAGGGTCTCCTTTCTTCAGGATCGGGCAAACGATGCTGAGGTTACATTCATCGGGCATACTTTCGTCCGACCAGATTTTACAGATGAGCTGGTGCATGTGCCTTACCAACTTATCTCCTCCTGCCTTGAAAAGTTCAGCGGCAAGGCCGTCGGCTCCAGCAGCTTTGTTGGATTTGAGTTTAGATATCGCTATCCTCACTTCATTCTGATCGGGTTGACGGGAATCTTGAGTGCCATCGTCACTGTTGAATGGCTCATTCTGCCTGACAGCGGAATATTGGTCATCATCGCCGTTTAACAGTCTGCAGAAGTGTTCCTTCCATATCCTCAGCACCGACTGCGATTCCACTACTATATTGCCATTTTCGTCCCTGCAGGCTTCTGTTCTAGCTTTGAAACCCTGGCATGTTCTTTTTACCCTTTGGTAAAATTTTCGAACATTATTCCTGCAATAAAGTCTCTCAATCTCCTCGATCGAGCGCTTCTCATGCTCCTTTTTCTTCTTTCTGAGAAGTCGATGTTCCTCTTTTCTCCTGCGCACGTAGACCTCGTAAGCAGCGCTGCTTTGTACGCCTCTTGTTTAGCTGCATGTGCTTGCCGGCATTCCTCATCAAATCAGGGGTTTCGTTGTGGTGGCCGAGAGAAATCCAGTACTTCAGAGGCGGCATCTCTGATGGCTTGTTGGCAACGCTGCTACTGGCCTTCCGCATTTGCTGCTGGCGGCATAGGACTTAGGTTGAGATTAGAAGAAACACGGTCGGCAAAGGTTCTGGCAGTCTCTTGCGATTGTAGTTTTTCGACGTCAAATTTCCTCACAGTATTTCGTTGATTTCACTCCGTTCTGGATATCTGCATCCGTACCTTGGCTACAGCTAAGTAGTGATCCGAGTCCACGTTGGCTCCTCGGAAAGTCCGGACACCCAGAATACTGGAGGAGTGCCTTGCGTCGATCGCAATGTGATCGATTTGGTTGACAGTTTTTCAATCAAAGGAGAGCCATGTTCCTTTGTGAATGTCGAGACGTGGGAACCGCGTACTAGCTACGACAAAGTTTCGCCCCGCTGCAAAGTCGATTAGCCTGAGTCCGTTGTCGGATGTGTTGTCGTGCAGGCTGTGCTTTCCGACCACGCTACTAAAGACGTCCTCTCTTCCTAGCTTTGCGTTGAAATCACCTAGGATAATTTTAACGTCGTGGCTAGGGCATTGCTCATACGTCTTGTCCAAGAGCTAGTAGAAGTCGTCCTTTGTCGCGTCGTCCTTCTCCTCATGAAGGGCGTGAACGCATATTAGGCTAATGTTGGCAAATTTAGCCTTGATACGGATAGTCATAAGGCGCTCGTTCACATGCCGGAAACTCAAGACTTCTTGCCTAAGTCTGCCTCCAATAACAAATCCGCACCCGAATAGACGCTGTCCTTTTTGTCTGTAGCAATCGCCGTAGTAGATGTCGCAGTTTTTCATGCTCCTTCTGCCCGGCCCACCCCATCGCACTTCTTGGATTCCACGTGCAGACACAAAGATCGTTGTCCTTTTTACGTTTGCTTGGGTAGTCAACAGTAAATTCATCTGTATCCGAGGCTGTTGGTTGCTTCGTAACTGAAGGTTTTTTACGTGGTAGGGAAGTTAACCCGACGGCACAACCCCCAACCTGGAGGATCAGATCCTTTTTTAGCAACCCCTAGGACGAGGGGCCGGATACACCGATGTCAATAATCCACTTCGGGGATATGAGCGCTGCCGTTGGCCCATTAAGGGTTCATCCGCCACCATCTCTTTTTCAATACCCTGACGTAGTATTGAAAATCCTTACAGACCTCAGCTTCAAATATGTCGAAGTAGCTCCGGTAAGGTTTCCGCTGACCTGTAGACGTCACCGTTGATTCCATCGGGAGAATTCATCCGCCGCACGTCCTCCATCTGAGGAGCTCTTGCTAGACTTCTGAGACGCATATTTCAGCTGATCAGGTCAACAAGAGATGCCTCGTCCAGTTAAACATATGCGCGCTGATGTTCACCCAGATGTGCTTACGCAGGTCCGAGTGTTCAGCTATACATATATCGTCAGACTCAGCATACGCTCATCGTTAGTTCACTATCAGATAGCTATCCAGCGGGCACCACGGGGAGGTGATGATGCGATTTTGCCCTCCAGTTAAGTTTAGGATCTAGAATAACTCCTAGGTACTTAGCACTGGAAGATAAGGAGAGTATCTGACCGTTTAGTCGAGAAAGATTGAATTCGGGTATTTTGGTTTTTGTGGTGTAAAGCATCAGCTCAGTTTTATTTGGGTTGACTCCAAGTCCACACTTTCTGGCCTATGCGGTGACTTTACTTATAGCGCTCTCCATGATCTCACTTGTCATGGGAGGAAAAAGTCCCGACACTAAAATCACCATGTCTTCCGCATACCCAACTACTTTAATTCTTTCTCTGTCTAAGCATAAAAGGACTTTATTCATGACTATTAGCCATAGTAGAGGTGAGATGACTCCACCTTGGGGCGTTCCTCTACTGGCAAATTTGATTATGGTACTGTTTCCTAAAGATGCCTGAATGGTTCTAGTACTGAGCATAGAGACTATCCATTGGCTTTGGTAGGTTTCTATGCCCAGCTCCGTGAGAGACTCTAGAATTACTTCAGTGTGTACATTGTTAAATGCTCCTTCTATGTCTAGAAAGGTAGCTAAAGTGTATTCCTTTATTTTTTCTATTCTTCGCACTACTTCATGAAGAGCTGTTTCTGTAGATCTTCCTTTGAGGTATGCGTGTTGGGATTGTGTGGCAATTCCTGACGATTTCAGACTCTGTGACGTAAGACTCTAGCGTCTTTAGCACAGCCTGACGACTAATATTAATTTCGATAGTCTTATCGGACATTGATCCCATCTCAAGTAATTCCGCAGCTTTAAGTACAGGTAGAACCTCTGCTTGTAACACACTGTACGTATCAGAGCCATCTTTACGTTAATATCTCTCAAGTAATACCTGGCTGGTCAAACGGTAGTGCATGCGATCATATGAAACACAAGCGTTTTCACTCAGCTGAGGCCTACCAACTCCTACTCTCAACCTCCACGCGGTGACAGCCGGGTGCCTAGTACCTTAATCCAAGAAATGGGTAACCAACCCCGTTTGGCGGATTCTTGGTGGCAGCAGATGAGAGAGGGGGGGGGAGAGTGATTTTCTCACTAGAGCGCTTCTTCCTGTTCCAGGCGGCAGCGGACGAATTCCCTAGGTTGGTTAGGTTGAACTTAGTGAACACCTTGCGCGAGCTGCTTCGACGTATTCGGATCCAATGTTGGTCAGGACATTGGAATAGAGATGGTGGCGGAGGAGCCCTTAATGGGCCAACGGCAGCGCTCATACTCCCGTAGTGGACTACTGGCACCGGTGTACCCGGCCCCTCGTCCTAGGGGAATAATTAAGGAACTGGCCCTCCAGGTTGGGGGTTGTGCCGTCGGGGTAACTTCTCTACCACGTAAAAACCGCATGGTTCCGAAACAACCAAAAGCCTCGGATAAGGATGACTCAACTAATGACGACCCCAGCAAACGAAATAAGGACAACGACCTTCGGATCTGTACGTGGAATGTTCTGTCCCTTTACAGGCCACGTGCAGATCCGAACAACTAGCAGAGGCCTTAGACTGCTATAAAGCAGATATTACCGCCATCCAGGAAGTGCGATGGGATGGGCTGGGCAAAAAGAGGATGAAAAACTGTGACATCTACTACGGTGATTGCTACAGAGGCAACAGGCAACGCTTATTCGGATGCGGATTTGTCATACACGGCAGACTTAGGCAAGAAGTCTTAAGCTTCCGACACGTGAGCGAGCGTATTATGACGATCCGGATCAAGGCTAAATTCGCTAACATAAGCCTAATATGTGTTCATGCCCCCATAGAAGAAAAGGACCCTGCCACCAAAGAGTGTTTCTACGAGCTCCTCGACAAAACATACGAGCAATGTCCTAAATACGACGTTAAAATCGTATTGGGCGATTTTAACGCCAAAATAGGAAAGGAGGACGTCTTTGGTAGGGCAGTCGGTAAGCATAGCCTACACGACACCACGTCTGATAACGGACTAAGGCTAATTGATTTCGCTGTGGAGCGAAATGTCACCATAGCAAGCACATGGTTTCCTCATCTCGAGATTCATAAGCAGACATGGCGGTCCAATGATCATGTAACGATCAACCAAATTGATCATATTGCGATCGACGCAAGGCATGCCTCCAGTATTCTGGATGTCCGGACCTTCCGAGCGGCCAACATAGACTCGGATCATTACCTTGTTGTAGCCAAGGTACGAATGCGGATATCCCAATCTGAGCAACAAAGAAGAATTACTGTGAGAAAATTTAACGTCGAAAAGCTACAATCGCAAGAGACCGCCAGACTCTTCGCTGAACGCGTATCCCGAAATCTCTCAATCACCCCTTTGCCGCCAGCATCAAGTACCGAAGACCAGTGGCAACGCTGCCAACATGCCATCAGAAACGCCGCGACTGATGTGCTGGGTCTCGCTCGACCACCACCGCGACAGCCCTGGTTTGACGAAGAATGGCGGCGAGTGCATGCAGCAAAACAAGAGGCATACAAAGCGGCGCTGCAAAGGAAGACGAGAGCTGCTCGTGAGCTCTACGAGCAAAAGAGATGGGAAGAACGTCGGCTTCTCCAAAAGAAGAAGAAAGAGCATGAGAAGCGCGCGTTTGAGAATATCGAGAGTCTATACTCCAGGAACAATGTACGGAAGTTTTACCAAAAGGTAAAAAGAACGTGTCAGAGAAGTAATACCCGTACAGAAACCTGTAGAGATGAAAATGGAAACCTCGTAGTAGAATCACAGTCGGTGCTGAGAATATGGAAAAACTACTTCTGCAGACTGTATAACGGCGACGAAGACCAACATCCCGCTGTCAGGCAGAATGAACCATTCAACATAGACGATGATAGTCAAAATTTCCGTCCACCTGACCAAAACGAAGTGAGGATAGCAATATCCAAGCTAAAATCCAACAAGGCTGCTGGACCTGACGGCTTACCGGCCGAACTTTTCAAGGCAGCTGGGGATGAATTGGTAGAGTGCATACACCAACTCATTTCTAATATTTGGTCAGACGAGTGTATGCCTGATGAATGGAATCTCAGCATCGTTTGCCCGATCCACAAGAAAGGAGACCCCCTCAACTGCGCCAATTATAGAGGCATCAGTCTCCTCAACATCGCATACAAGATCTTTTCTGCGATATTGTGTGAACGCCTGAAACCCTTTATCAACAGACTGATTGGACCCTATCAGTGCGGTTTCAGGCCAGGAAAGTCCACCATCGATCAAATCTTCACACTTCGGCAGATCCTGGAGAAAACCTAAGAATTCCAAATCACCACTCACTACCTCTTTATCGATTTCAAGGCCGCCTATGACAGCATCTATAGAGAAGAGCTTTATAGAGCCATGTCTAGTTTTGACATCCCTGCCAAACTTCTCCGTCTGTGCAGGCTGACGATGGAGAACGCTCGCTGCTCCATCAAGGTCGGTAATGACCTCACCGAGACCTTTGATGTCAAAAAAGGCTTTAGACAAGGTGACGCGCTGTCATGTGACTTCTTCAATATTGTACTTGAACGGATTGTGCGGAACTCACAAGCCAACACCGGAGGCACAATCTATTACAAGTCTATACAACTCCTTGCATACGCCGACGATATAGACATTATCGGAAGATCTCAGCGGGCTGTCACCGGTGCTTTTGCAAGCGGCCAAAATGGGTTTGGCGATAAACGAGGGCAAAACCAAGTATATGCTGTCAACTAGTAGGAAAAACCAACACCGACGAATTGGACAAAACGTCACCGTGGGCAGCTATAACTTCGAGGTAGTAAGGGACTTTGTCTACCTTGGCTCTGCTATAAATTCTTCTAACAAAATCAGCGTAGAAATCAATCGAAGAATAACTCTTGCCGATCGCTGTTTTTTTGGGCTTATAAGGCAATTCAACAGTAAAGCCCTATCTCGAACAACTAAGGAGACTCTATATAAGACCTTGATCATCCCAGTCCTGCTTTACGGCGCTGAAACATGGACTTTATTAAAAGAGGATGAAGATATCCTTGCTCGCTTCGAGAGAAAAATTCTTCGTAAGATTTTCGGTCCCGTTTGCGTTGACGGGTTTTGGAGGAGAAGATTCAATCACGAACTGTACGAGCTGTACAGCGACATCGACCTAGTCAAAAAACTGCGTATTGGACGTCTGAGATGGCTAGGACATGTAGAGCGAATGGACACCAACGCTCCGGCCCGCAGAGTCTTCGAATCTAACCCCGAGGGACGACGCAGTAGAGGTAATTATCGCCGTAGGTGGCGCGCACAAGTTCAAGGGGACCTCGACCAACTTGGAGTGCGCAACTGGAGGCAATTAGCTAAAGACCGAGCTAAATGGAGAGACTTGTTGGTTGAGGCCCAGGTTCACCCCGAACTGTAGCGCCACCTAAGTAAGTAAGTAATACCTGACCCCGTTTCCTGACTGGTCTTAGAACTACCTGTATATATTGCTATTTCATTGTGGATAGAGACTGTCTTGCTTGCCAATCCTGCGTAACAGGGCGCGTTGCTTCGTATGGTGTGACGAAGTCTGAGGCACCAAGGATATCGTCCGATTTGGTAAGAATATCGGGAAATGAATCACTAAGAATGGAGTTATGCCCCAAATTATTATATTAGTCTTTCTTGGAGCATAGCATTTGATTTGCAAGGGAGCTCTGGAAAAAGAACAGCAAAATGAAAGCAAAGCACATCCATGCACTTATTAGAGCACACTTGACATTCTGCATAGGCACCGTTATAGGCAATAATCTGCTGGCGACCCACATAAGAAGGATGTGTTTAATCCGGCGAGAGTGTGGCTGGGTATGATATACCCACTCTGTTATTTACTTAACTGTATTTTTTTAAATGATCGCACAAACGCATATACCCTTTATAATAAAATACCATTTGTTAAATGTTAATATTTATTATAACAATATTTACAGGTAATTTTGTATGTGGGTATGTCATACCCAGCCACATAACGGGTGGGCCATCTAGTGATTTATTTTTAAATCATAGGTTATTTTGACACTGACAGCTGTTTCCCGCTCGAAATCTTGACAGAAAGTCAGTATCATACCTCCGCGGAACGAAATGAGTCACTTTACACTTGAACAATATTGGGAAATATTGAAACCTTATTTCCAAAGTAAGTGCTGTGTAGCCCAAACAGTGCGTTTTTTTGAAAAGAAGTTTTGACCGAAATGAAGCACCCACCGCGCCTGCTGTACTGTACTGTATTTTATTGCATTTTTAAAAAGAAACTTGAAATTGGCCCACCCTGTACTCTATGTTACATTTTGTCACCACACTCTCGCCGGGTTAAATACAACTGACCTTTGCTCATATTCGTCATATTCGACTCGGGACGATTCAGGGAAGCGGGCTGAATTTAAATTAGGACTAACTTACTAACTTACTTACGTTTCATTCTTTTCCTTAATATCAGGACGAACATCCCACGACGGATATACCAATCGTATAGCCGCCGGTACAACCTACCTCCATTGTCCTCCAATATTTAAAAATGTAAGGACTAAAGTTTTAGCTGCTTACTTTAAGCACGCATTCCCTGGAAAACTTTGTTCGTTACAGAACATCTGATTGGTGGTGCTGAAGCTGGCGTGGCATTGTGGTGGTGTTGCATCAGTCACATTCCACACTGTGTGAAATTGTTGAATTAATTTCATTGATTTTTAATTATTTTCAATTGACCAATGATTGAAATTAAAACGGAAATGGATTGAAATGAGGGTATATCCATCTGCCTGATATGCCAACTCTGCCAATATTCGCAATATCACCAACCATCCCCTCACACATATGCATCGACGAACTATAACAAAGTTGAAAAAAATCTTTTATGCGATTGACACATTTCACCCAGGCACAGATACAGAACAACAGCATAAGTAAATAAAACAATGTGGTTGAAGTGCATAATGCAATCACCAACCGGTCGACCAGCCAGTAAGTTTTCATTTTGCCATGTGTCCTGCGGACGGGCGACTTTATATTGCCTCCCGTGCTTGTTTGGTTCCTATACTAAAGTGGTTTCGCTTTAATCGAATATTTATATGGAAACGTAAGGGCTGCATTCAGCAGCGCAAAAAAAAATAATAATAAAGTCACAATTAAAATTTCGTGGCTGTCAATATTGTAGCTGAAATTGATGGTTAAATTGTCAACTGTCATAAAGAAACCAAATGATTACGACGTACAATTTGTTCGATTTGTTTTTATGATATTGTAATTTGTATGCGGTGGCTTACTGACGGAACGGTGCGGCGTATCCTGTGGCCGTTGATTTAAATTTATATTTTATGATAAAGGCTTTAAGTTCGCATACAATTGAGTTGTGTACAAAGTACGTGAGAAAATGATAAAAGAGATGACAGGTGTCATCAAAATGATGAACTCTTCACAATAATAAATACTCATTTGGGCTTTGCCTTAACACTTGAAATGATGGAAAACGTCACTATAGCGTTCTATTTGTGCAACTGCTTTAGTTCTTTTTATTACGAAATGATAAAATAATGAGCAAGCAAACCGGTGTTGGTCAGATTTATGATGATGAAAACGAAGGAAATACGCTGCATTAAGAAACAGTGTTAGATCAGCATACTTGTTGTACATAATATACTATACTATACTATGCTATACTATACTATACTATACTATACTAGGGATTTGTAGGCACTGCGACTTATAGAATCTATTGTGCCTGCTCAGTGTTAAGCCGAGAACTGGCTTAAGGCTCTTGATAAACATCAACAAAGCTCCAGGCTCAATATTCCGAGGTGGAGAAGTCTTTTTCTTGTGGCCATGGGGCATTCACAAAGTACATAGCCGGCATACGTCTGTATCTTCTACTCCTATTTTGTGCAGATGGTACCTGAGTGGGAAATGACCAGTCAAATGACTTGTTAACGTCCTTAGGTCTTGCTGAGCTCAAGTAGCTTCTTAGCCTTACAATAGTTGAGACTGATGAACGTTTTTGCTTTTCTTAGGCCCTTGAATTTGGTCCATTATTCTACCTGACGCTCAGTTTCCCATTGTTTTATTTTGAGGTTTGTGTTACTCCGTGTAACCCCAAAACAGGGCTTAGGACTGACAAGTGGGCGGCTAACGCATTTTATTGCTAAGCAATCCGTCCGTTCATAGCCCCCAAAGCCTTCGTGTCCTGGTATCCAGGCCACAATGACGGTGTTTTTCGATGGGAGATCTTCGAATCGATTCAGACAGTCCCACACAAGTTTGGATTTCAGTGCCATAAGTGCTACCTGGCTGTCCAAGAGGACGTAAATATGGGTGCATTCGACCCTTCTTCGCAGGCATTCGCGTACACAGAGCTCTTTTTTTTTTAAATAATTTGCGCGCACCGAAGGGGTTATGAATACCCCTAACATGTTTACACACAGTGCGGGAGGATGGGAAGGATAGATAGAGAGAGAGAGAAAGATTTGGTGTAGTGCTTTAAAGCTCAGTTGTTTAAGCAAGGACTTCCGCCTGAAATACTGTAGGTCATTTCCCAAGGGCTGCTGCACGTTGGAACCTGGGTCCATAAACTCCTGCGCCAGTGCTACCATTTTCGAATTTGGAACCGTCTGTGTAGTAGGTTGTGAGTTTGGTAAGACTACACGCCCCCGATTCCTCCATATATGGTGGTCACCCATGACCACATTGAATCTTCTAAAAAACTAGTATTTCTTGAGCATGGTATCTGGGATCTGGAGACTAGCGTCATTTTGGATGTACTCTAGAATCTTCAGATGGCCTTTAAAATTGCCGATTTTAAGGTCCGATGAGCACTCAGCATAGCTTCTTTTCGAACAGCAAGGTGTAGCGGTGTGAAGCTAGACGATAGATTCCTGTTCCTGAGTCTTGACCTGTAAGGTTTTTGCCCACCAAGCCAACGATGCATAAGTGATCATGGGTTTGATAATGGCGCTATACGTCCGGTATTATATCTCAGCATTTAATCCGCAAGTTTTACCGTGTAGTCGCTGGCACTTAAACTTAAGCTTTAGAAGATCTCCCCGTAATTTAGGCAACTGTAGATCATTCTATGCAGTGATCCCGAAGCTTGCTCTATATGCATAAACCAAGCCTTTTCATCCATACTTGCGATGAGTTGATAAAGTTATGGTTTCCAGTCTCCGCTATTACCCAGTTCCAAATGTATTCCACAATCCTCAGCGAATTCCAACCACTCCCTACACCATCCTGTTCTGGATTGTATTGCTTGCAGAACAGCTTTTTTCGGTAGTCTGGTATCCGGCATATTCAAAACCTTTCGAACGAAGTCCACATGCAATTTAAACGTTTAGATGAACAGGGGGGCAAGCCCGTTTCCAGCATTAGCATATAATTGGGAGTGTTGGGTGGGAGGTGGAATGCTCTCTTAACGTAGTACCGCAGTAATTTCTCAATAGTCTCATATTTCCATACTCCCCAAACTTGTGCAGCATAGAACGTGATGGACTCTGACACCGCTACAAAAACCTTATATTTACTGCTGTGGGCAATGAATTTATTACTGAGACATTTCGTCTCCCCGTGCAGGGACGGGTTAAGAATATCACTGCAGTGCCCCCCATCAACTAGCGCTTGTCGTAAAAGGCGACTAAGGGGACAAATCAGATCTAGGCAATATAACACCCAAGTGAGCCTAGCGACACATATACTACCTTAAAAACCATCCCACAAGTGTGCATGCGAGTCCGTGGGTTGACACGACTGGAGATCACCGGTGTCATAGAAGAAAGATCAAACAATACTAAAACAGGAGCATGCACGTGTCAAACGACAAAAACCATCGCAATATGGTAATATTGCAAATCTGTATCATTATGGTAATACTTGCTAAAAGGAAAGGCACTACCCCGCCAGGCACTACCACTGCTGTGTATGGTACTGATCCTGGACCGAGCACAAATGTTCGAGTCAGAGCTATACGGATTCCGGGGGCTAGCACAATAATGAAACAGTTTGGAAGAAATTTGAGGGTCGCGAGTTGGAACGTTGGAAGCATGACCGGTCGAAGTTACGAGCTGGAAGAGATGATGAATAGAAGGCGGGTGGACATCTTGTGTGTCCAAGAGACGAAATGGAAAAACACCGGAAATCGGGCGCGTTTCTTGGACGCTAGGACAAAAGATTACAAGATGTTCTACTACGGAACGGAAGAGGCTTAGAACGGAATCGGTATCATCCTTACGGCAGAGCTACTTGGTAACGTCTTGAGCATTTCGAAGTCCTGCGGAGGAGAGGTGTGGAATATTGTCCAAGGAGAGGTGTGGAATATTGTCATTGCATATGCTCCCCAAAATGGGTGCAATCAGGGAGATAAAGATGCATTTTGGGTAGATTTCCACAATCCCCTTAAGAACATCCCAAAGGAAGAGTTTCTGTTGTTGGAGGAGATTTGAATGCACATGTTGGGAAGTCAAACGAAAACTATGAAGACTGCCATGCAGGACTAGGATATGGCACCCGGAACCTTCCTGGTGATGACATCCTAAGCATGTGCAAATCACACGGTCTTGTCATGTTAAATACCATGTTCATCAAACAAAGCCGACACCTGATCACTTACAGCACTGGTGGAGATGAAACTCAGATTGACTACCATGTGGTAGTCAGTTTCATGAAGCCTCGGGTAAAAGATTGCAAAGTGATCCTGGGAGAGGCAATCGCTCGGCAACACCATCTCCTGCTAACAGAAATTTTTATGAAAACACCGAAGAACCAAAGAACAGCAAACAAACAAGGGTCTCTGAGAAAATCAAGTGGTACATTCTGGACAAAGAAAAAGACGAGGCTTTTGTTTTCGCAATGAAAAATAACCTCTCTCACACCATCAACGGAGCTGAGGATGAAGAGTGCACAGCACAAAATATGTGGGATTCCCTACAGCGAACTTGCTTAAAGAAGTCCAAATCACTGCTAGGAGCTTCAAAAGGCCACCATCAATACTCCAAAGAAACATGGTGGTGAAGTGATGAAGCTAAGAAGGTGATAAATGAGAAGAAAGCGGCTTTCAAAGCTTGGTCAAAGTGCCCCTCGAATAATAGTGACGAAAAAGTTCGCCTGTTCCAATGCCGAATCAATGGAGGGAAAGTTACCTTCACCCTGTATACAAAGGAAAGGGTGATACGCGAAACTGTGATAACTACCGTTCGATCAAGCTGATGTCACACACTATGAAGATTGTTGAGCGGGTATTAGGTAGCCGACTGCGAAAAATAATACGGCTATCTGATGATCGGGGCGGGATTGTCTCGGGTAAATCAACCACAGATGCAATCCAAAGGATCATTATGAAAAAACATCGTGATTCCTTAAGGGATTTGCATATTGTATTGGTTGACTTTGAAAAGGAATTCGACAGACAACCACGAGATCTCATATGGGTGGCGCTAAGACATCGATGGGTTCCAGAAACCTACCAAACATTGATCAAAAAGCTCCCGGAATAAAAACTGTGTGACGCTCCCATTATTCCGATTTGAGTTCTGTTTTCTTTGTTAAGTTGGTACATCTGTTGTTGATATTCCCTCTAAATCTTAGCGTCATAGCTTGACATTTGCAAAAGTTACGTAGCCAAGGGTACATCTACCTCTGTGTGTGTTGGCGATTTTTTACAATTTTAGAAATGGATTTAAATTTGCAACAACGAACTTGTATTAAATTTTGCGTAAAAAACGGATTTAATGGTGCGCGAACGTTGGAAATATTGGAAAAGTGTTTCGACAACGATTCTCGAAAGAAAACGGTCGTTTACCAGTGGCACGAGCGGTTCAAAAGTGGTCGTGAGTCAATCGAAGATGATGAACGTTGAACGCAGTGGCAGACCATCGACATCGAAAACCGACGAAAACATTGATAAAGTAAAGAAATGTTGGTCAATAACCGCAAATTAACCATCAGAGAGATAGCGGAGGACTTGAACATGGCCTATGAATCCGTCCAAGACATTTTGGTTAATGATTTGGGTTTCCGTCGTGTAGCAGCAAAGTTGGTGCCAAAAGACAATTTCATGCAAAAAAGAGGCCATCATTATTCGTAATTTTTTTACGAGAAATGCAACAATTCTCCTGATTTGGCTCCCTATGACTTCTTTCTGTTCAATCGAGTTAAAAAACCATTACGGGGAACGCGTTTCAGCAGGCGAGAGGAAGTAATGGAAAAATCGCAGGAAGCACTGATGGACATACCGAAAACCGAGTATAAAAAATGTTTCGAAGATTGGATCAAGCGCTGGCATAAGTGTGTTGCAGTCGATGGGGATTAATTTGAAGGGGACAATATAGATTTAGATGAATAAACTTGTATTTTTAATTTTCTGAATAAATTCCGGGAACTTTTTGATCAAGGTGGTATATACAGATGATCATGCACATGTACGAGGGAATAAACTCAAGAGTAAGATGCCCCGCTGGAGTAACCGAAGAGTTCCCAATCAAAGTCGGGGTGCACCAGGGAAGCGTCTTAAGTCCTTTGCTATTTATTACAGTCCTTGATTATCTGCTTGAAGCTAAATTGATGGACCACAAGGTACATCAGTTATTCTTTGCTGACGATGCAGCCATCATAAGTGAGGATCCTACATCCCTGCAAAGAGCACTTGATGTGTGGGTGGACGTTCTGGAGGGAAATGGGTATCGCATTAGTTCAAAAAAGACAGAGTATTTGTGCTGCCCGTTCTCTGATCCACTCAGACCTATTCCAGAAATTTATTTGAATGGAACAGTGCTTCCCAAGTGCGAAAAGTTCAAATATCTAGGATCTATGATCAATAGATGTTGGACGATGTACAAAAGATATGAGAGTAAATTAACGGCAGCTGAGATGAAGATGGTTCGCATGACAGCAGGAGTGACAAAGCTTGATCAAATAAGAAGTTCGAAGATCCTTGGAAGCTTTCACATTAAGGAAACCATCGTACAAAAAATAAAGCGCTACCGGCTCAGCTGGTATTGCCATGTTAAAAGAAGAGATCATTTGAACCCTGTTAAAAAGGCAATATCAATGCACGTTCCAAAGACATCGCGACGAACTCAATACTTTCTCCGTTGTAGTACCATTTCTCGTTTCTGCAGTCCTTTCCACCCCTCTCTTAAATTTCATAACCTTTGACTTGCTAAGATTTACGATCAAGCTCCATAGCTTACAGTAGTCATACAGCCTATTGGTCATTAGTTGTAAGGATTCAGGTGAGTGCGCCAGTAGTACTACAGTACAGTAGTAGCCCTGCGTACTTAACACCTCTAGACAGAATGTCTACAATGTCCTCGATGTACTGCGCAAATAAGCTGGGACTCAGCGGACACGCCTGTCTTACTCCGGACAATTATTGGAACCATCCTGACAACGCCTCACCACTCCCCGCCGCTGATTTTGTAACTGCATACAAGTTTTGAATGACGCGTCCGTGCAGTAAAGTTTATAAAATAGAGCTTTTCGGTCTACCGTGCCAAATGCCGACTTAAAGTCTACAAAAAAACGCATACAGTTTTTTACCCCTTCCCATGTAAGATCCCACAATGCTCCCTAAAACAAACATGTGGTCGAAAACCCCCTTTCGGGTAGGGGTTAGAATATACCCGAGGTAGGCATGCCTGTCGTAAGAGGCGACTAAAATCCACCCTCCGTATACCGAGTATGGCGTATACAAAAAACATGCAATGAACAAAACAAAAGATTTAAATACCCCAGGTGGCAGTCCAGGTAAACTGGAAAATCCACCCTCTTCGGAGGTCGGCTCTACGGATTCTGGGGAGAGCCATTTATTGCATCTTATAAATCCCTTCTCAAAAAGTACAAGGGTATCTCGATCTCCACCAACAAGATCGAACGTCTCCGGAAAAAGAAGTCCGCCGGAAGCGCAAACGCGTGAAAAACGGGACTCAGCGAAATCTAAAAGCATTGAGGAGGAAAACGACGTACTCCGTACCAAGCTTAGCGAAATGGAGCTACTCTATCGTGAGCTCAAGAAAGAGGTAGATTTACTCAGGCAAGAAAATAATGCCCTAAAAAACACGTACCTACAAAAAGAAAATACAGTTAGCTCACATCGCTCACCTAGTCGCGAATACCAGACGGACGAAGAAGAGCTAACACGCGAAACGAATTGGGTCGAAAAGAAACGACCTAGCAAAAAACGAAAAGCTGGTTCCTCACCGGAAGTCGAGCCACAAAAAGATGAAAAGCGCAGGGAGATGCAAGAAAAGCAACAACAACCAAAATTACGTCCTCCGCCACCGATAAACGTCGTTGGAATTACGGACTATAATAAGTTGCATTGCATCCTTAAAGGAACTCTGGCTTCGAAGTTTAAGGTGACATCTCTGCGAAACAATACGTGGAAAATCAATGTCGATGATGCCGACGGTTACCGATCAGTATCTAAAAAATTGAATGCCGAAAAGATTCAGTGGTATACTTATGAAAATAAGTTAGAAAGACCACAGCGTGTTGTAGCAAGGGGACTCCACCCCTCGTGCACTAAAGAAGATGTAATGCACGACCTTCAAGACAAAGGCTTTAAAATTCTTGATGCCGTCAATATTATCAAGAAGGAGAAGCAACAGTCGGAGGGAGATCATGAAAAATTGGTAAAGCGCGGTCTTCCACTATTCATGCTTAGTTTTGATAAAAACGAAAATAAAGATATTATATATGGTATCAAGACTATTCTAAACATCGTGGTCAAAATCGAACCCATGCGTAAGACCTCCAGTGTAAGCGCTGTCAAGGCTTCAGTCACACACAGACTTACTGCCAGAAAGAGCCGCGATGCGTCAAATGCGCAGGTAAACATCTCTCGGAAGAGTGTCACCTAAACAAGCAAACCCCAGCCACTTGTATAAATTGCAAAGGAAAACATCCTGCGAACTATCGAGGTTGCGAAGTGCGAAAGAGCTTCAAAAACGCCGCGATACGCTAAAAAATTCGATGCGTCCGAATATGAAACCAATCAAGAACAGACCCAAAATAGCTACGAAAAAAGCAGCGAAAGATAGAAAGTCCGTCAATATTAACTTAAGATCGGTTAATGATAAAAAATCCGAAAGTAATAGAGATAAGGTAACAGAAGCAAAATCTCCGAATATTGGCGTGCAGTCTTATGCTCAAGCGGCGAAGACAGTTAAGGGTACGTACACGACCGACAACTCACGGGAGATCAAAGCAAGAAACCGTCCAAACTTTAATGTAAAAACTCCTTCTCAAGTTGCGACATTGAAAAATAGTGATAGAGGTAGTTCAGAAGATCATGTATCCAATGTTTTTTCCCTAATTCTTGCGAAACTTGAAGAGCAATGCAAAACAAATAAACTAATTTTCGAGAGACTAGTTGCACTAGAAAACAACATTCATAACACGCGCACTTCAACCAGAATATGAAAGAAACGCTTAAAATTCTTAATTGGAACGCTAACGGGCTCATACAAAGACTCGACGAGTTAGAAATATTTATGCGAGAGAAAGATATTGATATATGCTTGGTCTGTGAAACTCATCTGAAAAAGCAATCGAATATTAAGATAAGGGGATATAGCGGATATCACGCCTTTCACCCATCGGAAAGAGCCAGAGGCGGATCATCTTTGTTTATAAAAGAAAATATCGAACACTCAGCGGAAATAAAAATTGAATTAGAAGCAATGCAAGTAAGCACGGTGCGCGTTAGAAATAGACATTTTGCTTTCAACATTTCGTCTATATATTGTCCACTGCGATGTAAACTTGAAGAAAGTGATTTCACAAACATCTTCAACTTCCTTAAACCAAATTTTATTATTGGTGGTGACTTCAACGCGAAACACCCCTTCTGGGGCTCAAGGTACGCCTCTCAGAAAGGTAGAAAGCTTTATAATGCGGGTATGCAATTCAGTTGTGATTTTTACTCGACGGGTAAACCAACATATTGGCCAACTGATAGAAATAAGATACCAGATCTGATTGATTTCTTTGTTGTTAAAGGAATATCTAGCAACTGTATAAAAGTTGAAGAAAGCTTTGATCTCTCCTCTGATCATTCTCCAATCATTATGACGATAAGCGAAGCTTTGAAGTTGAAGTAGATCGCTTCGTCGAAATCTTACAGGATGCCGCGTGGAAGAATACTCCCAAACTAAAGAGAACCCCGGCCAGTTACATTAAAATTTATCCGCAGGAAATAAAAGAGATGATTAAGGAGAAGAGAAAAGCGCGTAAAAGATGGCAACAAACTCGGGCTCCGCAACATAAAGCACATCTTAACCGTTTGTGCAACTCACTTAAACGATCTATTAAAGACCTTAAGAATAATGAAATACAAACTTACCTAGAAAGCTTAACGGCAGAAAAAGATTCTAATTACTCGCTTTGGAAGGCTATAAAAGGTATTAAAAAACCTCAAACTCAAGCCGCGCCAATTAGGAAAAATCAAGACGAATGGGCCAGGCATGATAAAGAGAAAGCGCAAGTTTTCGCCGCCCACCTGGAAGAAACTTTCAAACCGTTTGATGGACAAGCTCTTATTGAAAATATAAATACGCCGTATATAGACAATAGCGTAATAAGAAATGCGACGCTTACCGAACTTAAGGAAGAAATAAAGAAACTTAAACCTAAGAAAGCTCCTGGATACGACCTAATTACGGGAGAGGTTCTTAAAGCACTACCAAGAAAAGCTCTAATTAAGCTTCTGTTCATTATAAACGCCGCGATTAGACTAGAATATGTTCCCAGTCAATGGAAAGTCGCCGAAGTTATAATGGTCCTTAAGCCTGGAAAACCGCCGAATGAAAAAACCTCTTATAGACCGATTTCGCTTCTTCCAATTATATCCAAAGTGTTCGAGAGAATATTGGTTAGGCAAATACAGCCGGTTATAGAAGAAGGGCATCTCATCCCTGATCATCAATTCGGATTTAGAAGTAAGCATTCTACAGTTGAACAAGTACATCGAATAACACATGTAATCGAAAAATCACTTGAAGAAAAAAACATTTGTTCAAGCGTATTCCTTGACGTTTCTCAAGCCTTTGACAAGGTCTGGCACGAAGGCTTAAAGTTTAAATTACGACAAGTTCTGCCAGAGCACCTATATAATATTTTGAAGAACTACCTTACGAATAGGCTATTCCGCGTCAAATGTGGAAACGTATATTCAGATTTTAAGGAAATAATGGCTGGGGTGCCGCAAGGAAGCGTTCTTGGTCCAGTTTTATATCTATTATACACTCGTGATATACCACAAGTAGAAGGCACTGAGCTAGCTACATTTGCCGACGACACTGCTATCTTGACAGTAGGTAAAACGGTCGAAGATACTGCAGAAAAACTGCAAGAAGCTTTGAATAGAGTAAATGAATGGACAAAGATTTGGCGAATCGCACTCAACGAGACCAAATCTGTTCATGTAAATTTTACTTATAAAAAAATAAATAATTTGCCGATCATTTCAAACTCGGTTCAAATCCCGTTTGCAAACGAGGCTAAGTATCTTGGAATGACACTTGATACAAAGCTGAAATGGAAAACGCACGTTAGAAAAAACGCAAAGAACTAGATAACAAATATCGAGAAATGTATTGGTTACTTGGAAAATATTCCAAGCTTAATATATATAACAAACTGCTTTTATATAAGCAAGTGCTAAAGCCCGTATGGACATATGGTATACAAGCCTGGGGTTGTACCAAAATAAATAATCTTAAAATTTTACAAACTTTTGAAAACAAAGTGCTAAGAGGTATTATTAATGCGCCATGATATATCAGAAACAGCGATATCCACAGCGATCTTGGCATTAAAACTACAGAAGACGAAATCAAAAACTACGCGAGAAAGCATAAAAGTCGACTAGAAAGTCACGTAAATATTACAGTCCTCCAACTTTTGGAAGAAAGAAATTTACTGCGCCGTCTACAAAGAACCAAACCTTTAGACCTAGCGCGATAAGTAACCGCGTCTAAACTGCGGAGCTGGCAGGAACTTCTAATGGGAAGGTACCTGCAAAACGTCATTATTTCGCGAAACGAAAACTACTTGATAAGTCGAATACTTAGTTGTAGTAAAAATAAAAACAAGTCTGTTTTGAAGGGAGGTTTTTTAGTGGGTAAGAATCCCACACTACTATGAGCACGCGCTGTCGATCCTCATAGTGTCTTGTTGAAGATTTTCACCTACCCGCGGAAAAAAAAAAAAAAAAAAAATAAAAATGTGGTCGAAAGTAGATAGTAACAGCCTAGTGTAAGGCTCAGTCTGAAAATTCGTATGAGGGACGTAATTATCAGGTTTACTCCTTGTTGTAAAAGGCAAGGAAATATGCCTTCTACACCTGATTTGAATGGGGTAAAGGAGCCCAGAACCCATCTTATGTGGTTGGCAGTAAAGATTTTGCCAGATAGGCTATAGTCTCGTGTAGAAGCGACGAGAATGTCGTTCCTCAGGTGTTTTGGGGAGACAGCGCAATTGGATATACATATACAGCGCAATTGGATATATAGCCTGGAAAGTAAAAGCTGACAGGTCTCTGATGTGTATTCAAATTAAACTCAACCTTCTCGCTTGGAATTTACTTTATTACTCAACGCAATATCTGAACATCATTTATATCTTATGCTAACTCTATGACAATTAACAATAACTCTAATAAGATGGTTAGTGATACTAGAGATAATGATAGTAGTAATAGGTATGTAAGAGAGCATACTGGAAGTGTAGTGAGTCACAAGGTTTAGTATGCTACAGTCTCCTCAGGACTGCTGGTGAATTCTCCATTTTGTTTCTTTAGGGAGCCAAGGTGTGGAAAGTGACTCTGGGCTAGGCGAGCCGCGGTGGAGAGGCTTTCAACACATTCACAGTGAGTTCTCTAAGATTTGTGCTTTGATTTTCTGAGTTCTTTATAATAAGTTGTTAGAGATTCTTTGTAAAGGCACTATTCGCCATTGATTTTAGCACTATCGGATAACTTTCTAATTTCACGCCTAAGTGACTCAATACCCTTATTCTTGTACATATAGATAATTAGACTCTTCGGAAAATTGATATATGGGAATTATGTGCTATGTAGCTGCAGGCATTTTCCCCACTGTGGGGATGGCCTAAGCTGCAAACATTTTAAGATAGTTAAGGTATTCACTATATTACTCTATCTGACTGGGATTGTATATGTCAGGCTTTATCGAACTGGATAATAATTCTGCCACCCTGGTAGGAGTGGCTACAAAAGAGGTAACTAAAGCTTTCTGGACTCTTCCTCCTCATTCTTTGGATAAGGTTGGTGAATGTAGGGCCATGCTTTCATTTGGAAGTTAAACGATAATCCTAATGTATCTGGCTATTTATTGGCATGGTCTGCGAATTAAACAGCTCTAGGAATCTACTCAGCTCTATGTAAGTTAGATGTTGCAGTCCCCTCGTGCTCTTGCCGTGTTATCCCACCTGACTTGCCACAGTGCTACAGATGTTACCCTCTCTTCTCGCTGTACTCTACTGATAATGCTGGCTTCTTCTCGGTTGGCGGTTCGCTTAAGGCAAACCCTTTGCATCCTATTGACGTGGATATCGATGGGGATCATACGAGCTATAACACAGTCTGCTTCTTCCAAAATTGTTCAGAAATCGCTTCTAGCTCCTGTCAGCTGCTTGGTGTTATTCTGTGTTCCGTACACGCTCACCTAGTCGTAGATGAGGTTTCATTTATCACGTCTTGTGTTTCTAGCACTACTATAATATATATACCATATGTACTATGTAAATACTACTTTAAACTGTATCTCAGTGTCACAAAGGTTTACTGTTTTGAACCGACATACAGTCGTGCTTAAGTCACAAAAATGTTTTTTTTTTTTTTTTTTACCATGCTCCAGTTTTCGTCTAAATCGACTTGCACTGTAAGGCTTATAAATAAAGCTACTTCAACAAGATTGTCCCTTAGTTGCATGGCAACGGTCACTCCTGACAAATACAGTACGAAGGAAATCGCATGTCCATACATATGTACGTGTAAGGCGCATCATATGATGAAGACCAGTTACCATGCCAATATCACCGCCACGCTTGTTCCGGATATCAATTATTCCTGGAGGTCCTGCTAATCACGAAGTGGTGAAACTTGATATTTTTCAGTTGAGACGTTATGACCTTCAAGGTGTGGTTAAATACAATTAAAGATTTGAGAATGCAAATGTCATCAGCAGTGTAACGTCTGCTAAATATTTATTTAATTACCTAACAGCTTAGGTTACCTAATTTTTGAGATAAAAGCGAAAGCGTGATTATCAAAAATGTATTTAAAACCCAAAATAACTGATTAATTCACCCGCGACATTCAATATGTAAATTCTCGTTTTTGTTTAATAAAATACAGGTTCTACAAGCCCATCCGGTCAGTTCAAAGCCGGAACACGTGCTCATTGAGTCTCTTCCTTAATTAAAATAAATTTAATTACTGGCAACACTTTGCAATCCACCACACTCTCGAACTCGAGATTCATTTCCTACCATTCGTCGAGTGGAAATGAAAATCTCGTTGCAATTGCATCTGCCACGCTGCAGTCACAATCGAACTTAAATTGATTTATCCCCCACCCAGTCGTGAAAACGAAACTCACTCCAATCCAGCGTGTGAGTATTGGCGGATCAATTAAATGTCTCACAACAGTACTCACACTTAATGGAGCTCGAATATACGAGATACATTTTGTGGCATTCAGGTTTCCGCGGCGTGAAACCAAAAGCAAACCAAAAGCCATATCATATCGGCACGCAAAGACTGGTTTCCGGATTTTTTTTTTTTTTTTAACTTTTACTTTTTTTTCCCCCGGCCGACGCGTGTTTTCGTAATTTTCTCGTTGACCTGATCACAGATACTACAGTTGTAGTGTGAGATACATACGTCACATGGTTTATTGAAAATCGTATACAAATGAATTCTGTGAGGTTGTACAAGAATTCGCAAAGAAAAAAAAAACTAGTAGTAGTGGAAAGTATGCGGAAGACGTGAGTCAAGGAGGCAGGTCTTGTCTTGAGTTAGGTTTTATTTTTACGATCGATAAAGGTTTTGAAAATGTCAAACAAGAAAGTTCTAAGAATGAATTCAAATGGCAGCACCGGAATGGAATTTCGTACTATTCGCATCTGCGATCAGGTTTTGTTTTGTGAGCTTGAGGGTGAGACCGTCACGAATTTTTCATGAATTTTGACTAGGCAACGAAATCGATGAGTATAGGAAATTTTAGACAAGAAGTGAAGTTAAGAATTTGGCAGCATAGTCCGAGCACCTCCCAATACAACTATCTATTTACATACTACCTTTTTTTTTATAAAAATTTCTCTGAAAAGGTAAACCTATAACCCCTCGAGAATCCTGAAGATGTCTGTTGATTGTTGCAGATTATAGTTTTCTAGAAATATTTCGCCTGGGAGCGAATTCCAAAGATTGCTTGCTCTGTGGATTGATGGAAATATGGATTTTGATAGAATGATGTTCTTCCGGGGGCAATGGTGTAGCGCTAATGGTTCATGGTTCAAATCCTGATGTCAGCAAGCATTTATTTACATCTCATGAAATATGTAAAGTTAGTCCGATCATTTGCAAAAGCTTCTGTGAACACTTCTGCGAAGGCATAACACTGGCAGTAATTTGGTCATGTGGCTGGAAAAATTGTTCGCTCTGTTGATGATGATTTGTTCTTGACATCGGTTATGGCGAAAAAAGTACTGTGAATCAGAAGCAAAGACAATAATAACAAAAATCTCCCCAGTTATCTGAACGCCACCCCCGGAGAACTGCTGAAGCATAAACAACTGAGCTTCAAGAACCACTACACCAAAATCTTTCTCTCTCTCTATCCATACTTTCCAACACCCGCACTGTGTGTAAACCCTTTGAGTGCGCGCAAATTATAAAAAAAAAAAAAAATCTGCCACTTGCCTTCAATGAGCCAAAGATTAAAGGTTGATCGTAAATGCTAGATCCTCTATTAAGCAAACTGCTCGCTTCTCGATGCTATCAAGTAGATTAAGATAGTATTTTGGGGCCGATCTCTAAACATGAGAGCAGTATTCAAGTCCCGGTCTTCTTGTGCTTTGTATAAAAGAAGGAGCAGCTGGCAACTTTCTACAAATCCAGCAACACTTCCAGCAGTTGCTTAACGGGCAGCAAACAGGGAGAGTGATAGGGCAAGAAGAGAAGAGAACCCTCTTCCAGTCATTGACGAACCAATACCCACCACCCAGTATTGAAAAAATTACCACAGACATCAAAAAACTAAAAAAAAAACAACAAAGCTGCTGGCTCTGATGGCCTCCCACCTGAACTTCTTAAATACGGAGGCGATATCTTGGTATGGTGCATGCACCAATTCATCAACCGAGTATGGATAGAGGAAAGCATGCTCAGCTCTATATGCCCCATCTTCAAAAAAGGCGATCCTATGTCTTGTAAGAACTATCGAGGCATATAACAGCTAAATGTCGCATATAAGATCCTATCCAACGTATTGTGTGAACGTCTAAAACCTTTCTGCAACGCTCTAATCGGCACGTAGCAGTGTGGCTTCCAGCCCGGCAGATCGACAATAGACCAAATCTTCACACTAAAGCAAATCCTGGAAAAGACCAACAAATATCAAGTCGAAACCCACCACCTTTTCATCGACTTTAAAGCCGCTTACGACAGCAGCCATCATCTTGAACTCTACCAAGCGATGGCCCAATTCGGGATACCATCAAAACTTATCCAAATATGTCGCGTCACTATGGAAAAGACGTGATGTTCTGTGCAACTTGAAAACCGGTCTTCTGAACTCTTCCAAACATGCACCGGGTTCCGGCAACGAGATGCGCTGTCATGTGACTTCTTCAATATTGTGCTGGAGCAGATAGTGCGTGGGGCAGGTGTAAACACGGAATGCACTATCTTTCACAAATCCATCCAACTGCCGGGATACGCGGACGATATTCACATCATCGGAAGGTCCCGGCAAGCCATTGTAAAGGCATTTACGGCAATTGAAGAGCAGGCGAAACGAGTAGGTCTTGAAGTAAATGAGGACAAGATTAAGTACATGTTGTCAACAAACAAAAACTATCTGCTCAAAACCTTGGACAGAACGTCACTGTTGATGACTACAACATTGTTGGGTACCTTTGAGCGAAAAATACTTCGCCGGATATAAGGTCCCACATGCGAGGAGGGCGAATGGAGAAGAAGATACAACCGCGAACCCTATGAGTTGTACCAGGATGTACTTGTAGTCGAAAAAGCCAAGACACGTCGACTAAATTGACTCGGCCACATCGAACGAATGGACAACAACGCTCCAGCCAAGAGAATCTTCGAATCTCAGCTCCCAGGTTCGAGACGGCGAAAAAGGCCGAACCGCCGGTATAAAGACCAAGCTGTCGCGGATCCCAGAAAACTCGGTCTTCGCAACTGGAAGCAGCATGCCAGGGATCGCAGAGGATGGAAAGCAGCCGTGTCTCGGGCAGAGACTCTCCAAGGGTCGGGACTCCTTTAAGTAAGTAAGTATATTACAGAGTACTTGTGCTGCCCGTTCTCTGATCCACTCAGGCCTATTCCAGACATTTATTTGAATGGAACAGTGCTTCCCAAGTGCGAAAAGTTCAAATATGTGGGATCTATGATCAATAGCAAAGCAACTTGTGATGACGACATCAATCATCGTGTAAGCGTAGGGTGGATGAAGTGGCGAGAAAATTCCGCTATCTTCTGTGACAGAAAAATGCCCCCTAAGTTGAAAGGAAGGCTCTACACCGCAGTTGTACGTCCAGCGCTCACATACGGTTCACAATGTTGGACGATGTACAAAAAGTATTAGATGAAGATGGTTCGCATGACAGCAGGAGTGACCAAGCTTGATCGAATAAGAAGTTCGAAGATCCGTGGAAGCTTTCACATCAAGGAAACCATCGTACACAAATTAGAGCGCGACCGGCTCAGCTGGTATTGCCACGTTCAAAGAAGAGATCATTTGAACCCTGTTAAAAAGGCAATATCTATGCACGTTCCAAAGACATCGCGATGTAGGAAAGGCAGGCCTATAAACGCCTGGATCAGACAAATGCGACGACATCGGCATTTCATTGGCCTCAGTAACCGAGTGATCCAAAATCGGCAGGCCTGCCGATATTTTCTGAGGTCAAATAGGCGAACCCCACAGGCGGATCAGTAGAAATGCAGTGAAGTGGGAGGGCTGTGATCCCTTGTTTTCGGATCATAGCCTCGCTGATAAAAGGAAGAAGAAGTATATTACTTTTGCTGCTCAGAACCACTTAAGCTCATATTGACTACTTTCCCTTCCACACTTAAATTGTATTTTACCAAATCATTTTTCGCCACCGAAATGTCTCGAAATTTCCCACCATTTAATTACAATCAAACGACTTACTCTTCCCATTTCCAAACCTATTCCATTTGGAAAAAGATAAACATAACCATCCGCCGCCCGTAGAGCATCGTGGCGCCAACCTAAAGCAACCGACATAAGAAAAAAAAAACGAATTTCTCTCGGATAATCAAAAACAAATTATTGAAATATTGTTATGTCCAATTGTATACTGGTACTTTGTTCCGGGCCAGACACTTTAGAACCGGCCAAACTACTCGCCCCCACCCACTGACCACCATCACCGACGATTTCATAATCAATAAATATTTTCAACACAATTGACTCCCGATGGCTTTGACTACTATGCCCTCCCCCCTCGCATGCCATTAAATTGCAAGTGAGCGCCCCAGGGTAGGAAAACGGTAACGATTTGAAGTGGAAAAATTGTGGGTCACCTTAGAGGAAGCCACAAAGAAGAGGCGGGAAAAGGGCTTAAAGCCTCACTTCATACGTTCGAATTCTTTCTTCTTCGAAGGATACACCACGAGACTACATGAGACCAGGAGACTGCTATTTAATGGGTATGGCGGTGTTCAATTGTTATGGTTGACGGTGGCCATGACTGTGACTAAACAACACAAGTTCGATGGTTATGTAGCGGAATGACCACTGGTGGTGGTCCATCCTGTTAGCTTTCATTTCTGGAATAACTTGTTTCATTGTATATGGAAGACAACAGTTACTTGGAATGCTAGCTAAATTGCAGACATAAATGACCGGACTTGTTATTTTTTTAAAGAAAACAATTTCAGGTGGATGGGATTTCAATTCAAAATAATCCTGTCTACAATATGTTGTACTTCTCTATAGTACGGAGGATAGACTAGTTATGAATATACTATCTATGAATAATAAAACAAAATACACATTCCAGGCTAATTAGTCAATTAAATTTCAATAAATTCAACTCTCGGATGCAAGCTACTCATTTTAATTGGCTGCGGTAAAGAAATGAGAACAGGGGAGGAACAAAAAATACAGAGCACATTACGTTGTCGTGTTTATATAACCAGAATGGATTAAACAATATTTTTCCTTGTTAAAAGCGCAGAATTTTAAAGGAATCTTAGGTTAGATTAGGTAAGTGGGTTGACGTAGGGGATAGAAATTCAGTACACCACACTCAATAACAAGACATTGCAATACCCATGAAAGGAAAGAAAGAGAAAACGAGTCCCCTCCTCGTGAAATATATACGTACATGTACTGTACATAGCCTAATAGAGAGTATTCGATACTCACTGTACCCAAGCTACATGGACTAGACTAACAAACTGTGTCATACTACAAAGATGTGGCCAAATTCCAAAAAAGCAAAAACAACCGACTTCTTAAACAGAACGCATGCAGACATCGCCAGGATAACAGTAATCTCCACGGGTCACTGGCCCATAACAGACCATGCAGTCAAACTAGGTATCCCACACAACACACACTGCCACAGTTGTAATGTCACAACTGAGAAAGAAACCGTTGTCCATTTTTTATCCGGCTGCCCTGCACTAGCTAGGGCCAGACAACGAGCTTTAAGAAAAACCATTTTCGATTCCCTTGAGGAGAGAAACCTTAAAGATTTTATAACCTTCTTAAACTCCACAGGTTGGATCTAGAGACTCCCCACCAAAATATTTTTCACATCCAGGTACAAGAGTTGTGTGGTATCAAAACGGCACATAGTAGCAATTGGATTCTTCTTTCCCAAGAAGAACCACCACCCCTACCCTACCCGTGATACAAACCACCCGGAAGATTGAATAAAGTTTGCGATGTCGTTCACCAGTCTGCTGGACAACTCATCTAAATCCTGAAGAACTGTTGTCCGAGGAATGGTTTAGGCCTGGGCAGCGGTAAAGAAAGTGGGTGGCCTCCAGAACCTCCTCCAGAGCCACTAAGAAGGTTTTTTTCCGTCACATGTAGCTTTTTCATGTGGTACTCGTGGTATACCCCGGCTGCACGCCTACCCCCAACGATGATCGCGCCCTGGTAAATGCTGCACGCCAACAGGCACCTCCTCATCTTATCAGCGAAGATAAGCTGAAATGGGCAGTAAACAGTTTCGAACCATTCAAATCCCCGGGACCGGATGGTATTTTTCCGGCCCAGATTCAGACGGCCTTCAGTATAGTATGGCAGTATCTCTCCTGTATACTAAAGGCTTGTCTTGAGCTCGGAACAACACCAACTGCCTGGACCGAGGTAAGAGTGGTCTTTATACCCAAAGCAGGCAAGACATCGCACACCCTCCCAAAGGGCCTTAGACCTATTAGTCTAACATCCTTCCTTCTCAAGATTCTGGAAAGAATCCTGGACCTACACATCAAGGCCACTATTGATAGCACCCTACTATCCACGTCACAGCACGCCTACCAAAAAGGTAAGTCTGTCGAAACGGCTTTGCACTCCATCATTCACCCTATCGAAAAATCACTCTCAACCAAAGAGTTCACCCTAGTGTCATTTCTAGACATAGAGGGAGCCTTCAACAACGTTGAAACAAATTCGATTACCAGTGCCTTACGTAGGCTCAACATCTGCGGACCCATCTGTTGTTTCATAGGACACATTCTAAAGAACAGGGTAATAACAGCATCCTTCGGAAGTAGTACTGTCAAGCGACATGTACATCGAGGCACCCCTCAAGGGGGTGTACTGTCTCCACTATTGTGGAATTTGGTGCTCAACGAGGCCCTTCTAAAGATCGAAAAAACTGGATGCAATGTTATTGCCTATGCAGATGATGTCGCCATTCTAACAACAGGCAAATACCCGCAGACGCTGGCCGATGTCATGTCATGTCAGTCTGCTCTCAATGAACTGCTCAGATGGACCGATAAATGCGGCCTCTCCGTTAACTCGACGAAGACCGAGCTAGTTCTATTCACAAGAAAACACAAGCTACCTGACTTCACTCCGCCCAAGATAAGGGGATCCACCCTCAAGCTTTCAAATAGTGCTAGCTATTTAGGCCTAAAGCTTGACCGCAAGCTAATTTGGAAGGAGAATGTCGTCGAACGGGCCAGGAAATCGCTGGCCGCTCTATACATCTGCAAGAAAGCAGTAGGCTCCACCTGGGGCCTTAAACCAAGCATCATGCACTGGCTATACACGTCGGTCATTAAACCGATTCTCATGTTTGGCGTATTGGTATGGTGGCCCGCCTTGGAGAAGAAATCCAACCTATCCATAATGGAAAAAACTCAGCGAGTTGCATGTCTCAGTATTACCGGTGCACTGAGAACTTCTCCCACAGCGGTGCTCCAAACCATGCTCCACCTGCTTCCGATTGACATCGTCAGTAAGCAATTGGCTGTCAGCTCGGCAATAAGACTGAGAGGCTCCAGGCAGTGGAAGGAGCAACACACGGGATATGCCAATATACTTTCGATGCACCGTCATCTTCCCAATTCCACTGACCATCTGCCCACTGAATATGATTTTGACAAGGGCTACACGCACTCGATACCGGACAGAAGTGAGTGGACGCAACGCAATGTCCTTTACAACGAATCGCTGTCAATCTTCACGGACGGGTCCAAAACCAAGGACGGAGTCGGTGCCGGAATTTTCTCGGAAGATCTGGACATATACCTCTCCTTTAACCTTCCAGACTACTGCAGCATTTTTCAAGCCGAAATCACCGCAGTTCGCAAAGCTGCTGACTGGCTGGCGGCTAGCACACTATCAACACCTGATATTGTTTTTTATGTCGACAGTCAGGCAGCCATCAAATCCCTCACATCCAGCACTACGAGATCTAAAGCAGTGAAAGACTGTCCCATATCTCTTAACGAGATAGCTGGTCAGTACAACCTCAGCC
The DNA here is from genome assembly GCA_945910035.1 of Brachypalpus laphriformis. Taxonomy (NCBI): domain Eukaryota; kingdom Metazoa; phylum Arthropoda; class Insecta; order Diptera; family Syrphidae; genus Brachypalpus; species Brachypalpus laphriformis. The sequence continues at coordinate 18,713,253 of OX246753.1, read as the reverse complement.
TTTGCTGGGTACCAGGTCACTGTGACATACCGGGGAATTGTGCAGCCGACGAACTAGCACGACAAGGCTCCTCTGGTACAGATAGCATAAGCATCACCGACATCGAAGCGCCAACGTCTTATGTTAAGTACTTCATTCAAATTGATGCCGAGAAAGTAGCCAATCATCGATGGCAACATCTAGACCAATGTCATACCGCCAGACAGCTCTGGCCAATACTCAATAAATCCAGGTCCATCGGACTCTTGAAGCACAAGAGAGGAACCCTCTCAAAAATAACAAATGTCCTCACTGGACACTGCGTCATAGGAAGACATGCCCAGAGATTAGGTATGCTGCAGAGATGAAGAGGAAGAAGAGACCATCAGTCATCTCCTGTGCGCCTGTCCTGCGATCGCCAACATCAGGAAGGCCACTCTGGGTGAATACTTCTACAATGATCTTAATGATCTCGGCAACGCCTGCACGGCATCGTGTACGGTTTCTGGCAATGTGTCTCAGGTCTCCTAATAATAGTTAACATTACTTTGCATTTCGCTAATTTTTCTCAAATACTTGATTAGCCGTGAAAATGTGGTCCTGAATGCTATGAAGGGGCAAGTGGAAGAAGGGCCTATGTGACAATACCCATGGTTTGAGATACTCACAGTTAATCTTGTTCTACTGGTTCTTTTTCCATTTAATTTGCACCTCTGTAGCTTCCAAACTATCCGTTTAATAGCTCTAGAAGTCAGTCAATATTTTACAGTAACTATCCGTAGCTATAGATATATTCAAATAGAAAATTTAAAAATGTTACATAGGCCCTTCTTCCACTTGCCTGTTCCTATGTGCCGGTCTAAAGCCGCTTCAGATGACTAATAACTTTCCTTCTACTGCTTCCTTAGTCTTCTCTCCAGGATCGACTCATATATTTTAAGCGCGATGGGTAACAGAGTGACTCCTCTGTAATTTCCACACTCCTTTGTATCCCCTTTTTTGTAAATGAATAGGATTACTCCGTACTGCCACTCATCTGGGGTTTCCTTTTCCCCATACTAAATTAATAATTCCTACAAATTCTACCTGACCTTTCATTGTGACATTTTTGATGAACTCTGGTGCTACCTCATCGATTCCTGGGGCTTTTGCATTTTTCGTCCTCTTTAATACTTCAATGAGTCCTTCTAGTGTAATAGGATTTTTCTCTTATGCTTCTTTATCTCTTCCTTCCCTCTTTCTGTGACTTCTGTCTCTATATATTTCCCGCTGAGTTAAGTAGTTTTTCAAAATGTTTCTTCCATCGGTTTCATTTTCATTTCAGAGACATATACTCTTCATTTAGAATTTTCCCGTCTTTGGCCTTTATAATCTGTAGCTTGAAGTCCTTTTTATTTCTCAATGTTTTTACCATTCTATAGAACATGTTCGAATTTTCTCAGTTGTTAATCTAACTAATGCTTTCCTTAAATTCACGATTTTTGCTTTGATTTGATAACATTTAGTCTTACCACTATTATCTGTTTTTTGCAGTTTTCATAATTTGTTCTGGACATATCATCTAGGCAATCCGCCCATGGTAGGTAAGTAGAAGTGGTGGTTCTGTAAACAGAAACTCAATTAGCACAGTTGTGCCGTTTTGATACCATGACTCATGTGACCTTGAATATTGATGTGTGTTGGTGAGAAGAATCTAGAGACAGTCTGTGGAGCTTAAAAAGAGGATTAGCTCATACTCGTATATGTCCTTACCCGAGATCTCCTCAAGTGAATTATAGAAGGGTTTGCCTAATGCCTGATGTTCCTATTTCCTACAAAAACAAAAACTATGAGACAGGTGCATCTCAAATCGTACCAGCTTCTGTTTCTTCTGACGAGCAAACAGCTGCACCTAGTCGTGATGCTATAGAGCTTCCGACGGCCACTACATCTTCGGCCTTAACTACTCGGCTTGCTGACGAGCAACCTAAATCATCGGATGGTATGGATGACGGAGCCAAGTGGGCCCAATCCTTGCCCTCCAAGTGTGTTAATCCCAAACAAGCGGATACCGCCGCCTCTGATTCTGACACATCCACTCTCGTGGATACGTGCAGCGTTGTCACAGAGGAATCTGGGTGCTCCTCCATTGGGAAGAGGTTAGACGAGCTGCGGATACAACCGGACGGTTTCGTTCGGTTAAACTCTGCTGAAAGAAGGCGGTTCAAGTTCGCAATTCGCAGAGGTGATATCAGGGAAAGTTCCCTAGCTTTTGCCAAAGCCCCTCCTGCTAAAGAAGCAAAACGGGTCAGATCAGAGGATCACACCCCACCAGCACCTGCTGCCAAGAAAGCCAAGGCAGGGCCTACACCTGATGTTCCCACTTTTAGTCAAGTGGCAAGTGTTGTCAGGTTAGGTGTTGTCCCGGCTGACTTGATGAACCAACCTCTATGAACAGAGCAGTTGACCAGCATTCAAGAGGCTGTCATCGACATCTCGATTGAGCTGAAAAACAAAACGTTTGGCCCTGTTTCTCAGGCTCACAACACAAGGCGGGATGGCTAATCTTCGTCTGCTCAGACAATGCCACCGCCGAGTAGATGCGCTCGAACTTCGAGGCTATAAGAGCCAAAAGTGGATTGGACATGTCACTGGTGGCAGAGGGATCCTTCCCGAAGACACACATTGTCCGAGGATTCTTTCCACAGAGTCTCGAGCTCCCGTCATCAAAAATGCTGGCTTCCCTGGAAACACAGAACGAAGGCCTACGAGCAACTGCATGGAAGGTCATGCAAAGGGTAAAGGAAGGTGCACTCCTCCACCTTGTGCTAGCCATGGACGACACCTCCATGAGGGTGCTTAGCACGCTTAAAAACAAGGTGTTCTGCCGTTTTGGCCAGGTCAAACTGATCCTGAAGACCACCGAAAAGGGTCAAGAGGCTGGTCACGGTAGCCCGAAGAAGGTGGACGCAGTTAGCTCAACAACTGCTTCTCCGGCGGTCACTTTACCACCCGCTTCCACCAGCAGTGCCTCTGGGCATACTGCTTGTACAAGCTCCGCCGCTAGAGTTACTGCTAAACCTAATGCAGTTAGACGTCCCACGACCGGCAATGTGGCCGGACTTTCAAAACCCACCAGCGGTGCCCGAGGGCATGTTTCTCGGGCGAATGGGGAGTTGGTCAGGAACAGACCTCAGGGTCATCCTAATCTGACTGCTTGCCATAGAGGAAAGGGCCCTAAAAAGGCTCAACTACTCCGGCAAGCTCGATCTTCAAAGGAAGATCGATGAGCACGATCAAGGTGCTACAGGCGAACCTGCATCACGCTAAGGGCGCGTACGCTACCCTCAGCAAGCAGTTCGCCGAAGAAAATATAACCCTTGGTCTCATTCAAGAACCCTGGGTTAGTTGCGGACATATAAGAGGTCTCCGGAATAGGGCAAGTACGTTGATTTCCAAGTGTGGAGAGCAAACGCCTAGAGCGGCCTGCTTAATTAGCAGTAATATAAACTTTCTTCAAATTCCAGAACTTATAACTAGAGTCCTGGTGGCCCTACTACTGGAAGTCCCAACCGGAAAGGGAACACAGAATATTGTGTGCGCCTCAGCGTACTTCCCTGACGATAATGGAGATATCCCGCCTAAGGACAGGAAAGAGCCTCATTAACTACTGCCAAAAAAGCAACCTCCACTATATCATCGGTTGCGACGCCAATGCCCTTCACGAGGTCTGGGGTAGTAGTGACATCAATAGAAGGGGTGAGTGTCTTTTACAATACATTGTCAGTAGTCAAGTAGATATTTTGAATAAAGGCTCTAAGCCCACCTTCATAAATGCGATTCGCGAAGAGGTACTTCACCTCACTCTCGCTAGCCCATTTATCTCTAATTTTATTGAAAATTGGCACGTATCAGACGAGGCCTCACTGTCAGACCATCAACATATTAGGTTTGACATACCCGGTCAACTCTCATATGTCCCTAGCAGATACGATCCCAAATCTACGCATTGGCATCGCTATCGTGAACTAGTGTTCTCAAGAAAAGATATGCTCCTCACATCTAACGAGTCCATAGAGGACCTGGATGAAGCTGCTTACCAACTTAACAATATTCTGCTTAATTCCTGTCACTGCATCCCCAAAACCAATGTTAGCAAACGTAAAGTGCCCTGGTGGAATGACCAACTGGCGAAACTTAGGAGAAGGTCAGAAAACTCTTCTGCAAAGCGAACGAAGAGGTGGAACGAATATAGGTTTGCTCTCACAGAATACAATCTAGAATTGAGACGATCTAAACGAGCTGCTTGGAGGAAATGCTGCGAAACCATTGCCGCTATGCCAACAGGGGCACGAATCCATAAAGCGCTTGTTAAAGATCAAGTCAACTGTGTAGGGGTTATTGAAGAAGAATGACGGAACCTACACGACGGAACGTACGGATACACTTAGAACCCTGCTCTAGGTACATTTCCCAGGTTCGTCTCTAAACACATCTCATGTGTACTCGAACACATTTGACCACAGGGTTTTTGTGAAAAGTAGAGTTAACAGTTTATCAGGTAAAATATTTAGTTCAGATAAAGTTGAATGGGCAGTGGGCACCTTCAAACCTTTTAAAGCTCCCGGCGGTAATGGTCTCTTTCCAGCACTTCTACAAAAGTCAATCGACCTCATTCTGCCGGGTTTTATAGCTTTATTTAGAGCTAGCTACAATTGGGGATACATACCACCCACCTGGAGACAGGTTAATGTGGTATTCATTCCCAAACCAGGCAATAGGCCTAGCGAGCTGCCTAAGTCCTATAGACCTATAAGTCTAACTTCATTTGTCCTCAAGACAATGGAGAGACTAATTGATATTCACATCAGAGACAGGTTAGATGTGTCTAACCCTCTGCACTCGAATCAGTACGCATACAGAAAAGGCAAATCCACAGTAGGTGCCCTTCATTATCTCGTCAAAAAGATAGAGGGTACACTCAGTTCTAAGGATATACCCTTGTGTGCATTTCTTGATATCGAGGGCGCATTCGATAACACTGGTTACGACTCGATCACAAGGGCGATGAGTAGCAGAGGTATCGAAGAATCGACCAACCAATGGATTAGGGCCATGCTGGTAAGGCGATTCATTACCTCCTCCTCCGGGGCAGTGTCGGTGTCTGTAATGGCAGCAAGAGGCTGTCCTCAAGGAGGAGTTCTCTCCCTCCTGTTATGGTCAATAGTCATCGACAACCTGTTAGCAGATCTTCACAGATCAGGCTACACCACCGTCGGTTATGCTGATGACTTGGCGGTTTGTATTAGTGGTAAACACGGCACGACAATCTCTAACGTCATGCAGAGTGCAATATCTCAAGTTGTAGAATGGTGTAACAAAGAAGGACTATCCATAAATCCTAGTAAAACCGTTCTGGTGCCTTTTACAAGGAAGACACAGGTCAACCTTGAACCTATCACAATCAAAGGCACCACACTAGTTTATTCCAGCGAGGTCAAATATCTTAGTGTAATTCTTGACAAACGACTTAATTGGAATTCACATATCAAGTCCGCCACTGAGCGCGCTACTAGAGCACTGTGGGCCAGTAAACGCCTATACGGCAGAACTTGGGTTCTCTCTCCTTAAATGATACATTGGTTATACACAATGATGGTAAGACCCATTATCACATATGCGGCTATCGTCTGGTGGCAAAAAACCCTCCAGCAGACAACGGCAAACAAGTTGCAGAAGTTGCAAAGAACTGCCTGTCTCGGCATTACAGGTGCGATGCGCACCTGCCCCACAACAGCTCTTGAAGCTATTGTCGGGCTAACACCCTTACCAATCTTCATTAGGAAGATGGCTGCTAGATATGCCATCAAGCTGCAGCTAGATTATGAGTATAAACCAGGTGACCTAGTGGGGCATCTAAAGATACTCAAATCGATCCCTAAAAGAGACATGTTTGTACTATACCCGATATTATGGTCAGGCAACATTGCTTCGGAAGGTTATTCGAGGTAGAAATATTGGACCGCGGAAATTGGTCCAATGGTGTTCCAACACTGGACCCCAAAAGTCTCGTCTGGTACACCGACGGGTCGAAAACGGATTCTGGAGTTGGAGCCGGGGTCTTTGGACCCAGCACAAAAATGTCGGTACCTTTGGGTACGACTCCCACTGTTTCAGGCTGAAATCCGTGCCACTGAGGTCTGCTCCAGACACAATCTCCATAAGGGAATCGAGGGCGCTAGGATTCATATATTTTCAGATAGCCAGGCAGCACTTAGGGCATTATCGTCCAACCAAATGGACTCCTTAACTGTAAAATGCTGCTACGATGCTTTACAAGATCTTGCCAAACACAACAGAGTAATGCTCGGTTGGGTCCCTGGACACCAGGGAATTGTGGTCAACAAATCTGCAGATGAGCTTGCTAGGGCCGGCTCAGAATCTGCGTTTATAGGTCCAAAACCTTATTGTAGCGTCAATTGGACAACAGCTACAGCGTTGATTAACGCATGGGAGAACAAACTGCGCCTAGACCACTGGACTAATGGGCCAGGTTTAAGACAATCCAAACGTTTAATCAAGCCTTATTCCTATAAGGAAATCCTTAACTTAGATAGGGAAAGTATTAGGAAGCTAGTGAGCTTTCTGACTGGCCATTGCGGCCTAAGATACCACCTTAACAAGTTGAACCTGTGCCAAGAGAAGGACTGTCGGCTATGCCTAGAGGAGGATGAAATATCCGAGTACCTTTGTGAATGCCCGGCACTACACTGGTTAAGGAAACGTATTTTCCACAAGGAGATACTCACTTCAGTGGAACTGAAATCCTCCACTACTAGGGACATACTCACTTTCATAAGGGAGGTAGTATGTCTGCTAAGTTAACTCCAACCCTCCGATACAATAGATCTTTCAGGTCGCAGTGTCGTTGCCACGCAGGCATGGGTTGTACAAGAGAAAAAAAAAATGTTTGGTGTCTAGCCCTGGCTAGTGCAGGACAAGTGCACATGTAGTGGATAATTGTTTTCTTTTTGCTGGCTATGTTGCAACTGCGGCAGTATGTATTATATGGGATACATAGTTTGGCTGCGTGTTCTCATACCGGCCAGTGTCCCGTGGTTATCGCGATTATTCTAGCTATATCTTTGCGTGTTCTGTTTAATAGAGCCGTTCTCTTAGTCTTGTTGAAGTTAGGCCACATCTTTCTGCATATTAGGAAGTTCGTTAATCTAGACCATTTGAGGTTAGTCTTTCTAAGAACGATTGAGGAGATGTTTGTCTTAATTGCTCCGAGCGGAGTGTGAACAAGTTCCACAAGTGGGCCTCGCCTGTCCAGTTTATCAGAATTTCGTTGAGATCAACGTTGCTGTAACCTGGAACCCAGACTAGAGTTACCATACATTGGACATCTAGCGATGCCAGCTCCTTTCGGCATTCTAGTACTAGTTTCGAGGAAATGGTTATCGAGGCAATGGCTTTGATAGCAGCTTGGCTATTAATGATAATAGCGATTTTTTGCCTTTGTAGTATATTTGAGTGTGACTTGATTTGGCGACAGGCTTCGCGAATGACGAGTAATTCCGCTTGCAAGACCCTGGCAGCATCTGGAAGTCTATACGATTTTGAGTTGTTCAGGGACTCCGAAAAAACACCCGCACCAACTGCACAGTTCATTTTTGAACCATCGGTGTAGACTGTTAGACTTAAGCCACTGGTAACCTGCCCATCTTGCCAATCTTTTCTTGTAGGGAATTGTACGTCGAAACGCTTTGTGAAGTTCATTGTGGGGATGATGTAGTCTGTTGGAATCAATACGAGTTCTCCTGGTAGAGAATCAAGAATATACTTACTTTACTTATGTCCTGTATCCCCTTGTGGGTCCTAGGGCCTCTACTACGCCTACGCGCCATCGTGTACGGTTTCTGGCAATGTGTCTGAGTTCTCCCCAACTTTTCCCTAACTGCCGTGCCTCCTTCTCGACTGTTCTGCGCCATGTTCTCCTCGGACCGCCAGGTCTTCTGCCATCCTGAGTTAGAGGGTTCCATTGCATAGCATGGTTCGCTATGGAGCTGTCACCCTTTCGGAACGTGTGACCAATCCACTGCCACTTCCGCCGTTGGATAGTTGTGCCTATTGGTTCCTGATCCGTTCTCTCGTAAAGGTGTTCGTTAGAGATACGATTGGGCCAGAAAATCCTTAAGATATTGCGCAGACACCTATTAACAAACGTTTGCAGCTTTCTGGTGATAGTAGTGGTCACTCTCCACGTGCTGTAACCATATAGCAGCACGGATTCAACGTTGGAGCGGAACAGTCTTATTTTGGTGCTCAAACTGATTGCATTGCTTCGCCATATTTTGGACAACATCCCGAACGCGGACTTTGCTTTGGCGATCCTGTTGGCTATATCCAGTTCGGTTCCACCATCGGTCGAGACAATACTACCAAGATACTGGAAATCCTCTACTCTCTCTACCGGTTGTCCAGCAATGCATATTTGAGCCGATAAGTTTGTTCCAAGGCTGATAATTTTAGTTTTTGCCGTATTAATTTTCAGCCCGACGACACCTGCCTCCCTCTCCACATCTGCTGTCATTTGGTGGAGATCCATAATTCTGTGGGAGAGTAAGCATACATCGTCTGCGTAGTCAAGATGCTTCAGTTGAGATGTAAGAGTCCATCGAATTCCTCCGTTTCCCGTCGACAAAGCTGCATGAAGCACATCGCTAATCACCAATAGGAATAATATTGGTGAAAGGATACAGCCTTGTCTTACCCCACTTTGGATCTCAAATTCCTCAGACAACCTTCCCCTGTGCAGAACGTGACATTTGGAGCCTTCATATGTAGCTTTGATAATAGCAATTAGTTTATCGGGAATGCCTCTCCTGCGTAAGGCACACCAAATAAACTCCCTGTTGACACTATCGAACGCCTTCTCAAAATCGATGAACAGCAGGTGCAGTGGCGATCGATATTCAACACACTGTTCGATGATAATCCGCAGGGTGTTGATGTGGTCGGCACAGGAGGATCCAGAGCGGAAACCTGCTTGTTCGGCATCGAGTGTGTCTTCGAGATGTTGTTTGATTCGCTCAAGGATGATTTTAGCTATTATCTTAGCTACAGCAGGCAGCACGCAGATACCCCTCCAGTTTCCGCACTCCATTAAATTTCCTTTCTTAGGAAGCTTGACGATCATTCCCTTTTTCCACTCGTTAGGAAAGCTCTCAGCTTCCCAAGCTCTATCTATAAGTGGAAGCAGAAGCTCAGCCGATGTTGTGGGCGTTGCTCGTAAGAGCTCTGCTGGAATACCGTGAAGTCCTACTGCCTTGTTGGTTTTGAGTGCCTTGATCGCGGTAATGATCTCATCTTTACTGGGAGTCGTGGTGCGTATTTGGGAACTTCTCACCTCGGGCATCTCAGTCTGATTTGGGAGCATATCGCTAGCGAATACACGGTTCAAAACCATAGCAAAATGCTCTTTCCATCTCTTGAGCTGGTCCTCATCTGAAATTAGCAAGGAGCCGTCTAGGCTTTTCACTGGGTATTGGCTGGAGCTGCGACCACCTGTCAGCTCTTTGGTGATTCTGTAGACGGTCCTGCTGTCGCACCTCCGTGCAGCTTCTTCTGCTTCTGTAGCCAGCGCGTTGATGTAGTTGCGCTTGTCACGTCGTACGCTATGCTGAACTTCTCTCATCTTCATGCGATATAAGGACTCTAGCTCGCTTCTCCCTACTGCTGGGGTAGCTGCAACGCGAGCTTTCAACTGTTTTCGTTCGTCAATCCGTCTCCAGGTATCCTCGGAAAGCCACGCCCTATGTCTTCCCTGCGATCGACCGACAATTCTTTCAGCACCAGATGTAAAAACATTTTTCACAGCACACCAATGGTCTTGGATGGTTGCGGGCATTGAGCTGCTGATTGCTTGCACACCTTGCGAAAAGTGCTCCCTTAATTGTTGGCGCACTGAGGGATCACTAAGTCTATCGATGTTGAACCTGGGCATTCTTGTGTTGTCGTGGGATCTTCGAACTGCAGCAGTGCGTAGTTGGAGAGTAGCTATCATAAGATGGTGATCACGTACTATCCCCACATCTGCCCCTCGCCTGTTTCGGACGTCCAGGAGACTACTTCTAAAGCGGCGGCTGATAGCAAAATGGTCAATTTGGTTGGAGGTTGCTTGCCTATCATTGGAAACCCAGCTGACTTTGTGGCAGGTCTTGTGCTCAAACATGGTGCCACCTATCACAAGGCGGTTGGCATTGCAGAAATCCACAAACCTTTCGCCGTTGTCATTCCGGTTGCCTAGTCCATGCTTCCCGATTACATGTTTGAGCCCTTCGTTGTCGCTGCCTACCTTGGCATTCAAATCCCCCATCACTATGACAATGTCTCCATTTGGTGTTGTGTTGAAGACGGCGCTTAAGAGATTGTAGAAGCTCTCCTTTTCGTCCTCAGACGAACTATTCGTTGGGGCGTAACACTGTATGATGGTGACGCGTCGTACTCTAGTCCGGAATCTGGCCGTCAAAATCCTATCACCATGAGGCTGCCAGGAAATTAGGCCCTTGCGTGCTGTTGTTGTTAGCAGTAGTCCGACTCCATATTCCCGCGGGTTTCCGGATGGTCTTCCAGAATAGAGTAGTACAGTGTTACGCGTTGGAGACTGGTACTCGCCCGCTTCTAACCATCTTACTTCACTTACCCCCAAAATGTCCAGTTTATATCGCATGAATTCGTTTTCCAATTGGAGGAATCTGGCATTGTAAGGACCTTCTCTTCCCGAGTCGAGGAGCGTCTTTACATTCCAGAAACCTATCTTTGTCCGGGTACAATAGCCAAAAGTCGTCAACATGTGATCATTCCTTATCCGAGGCATAGTGTCGGTTTCCGTAGCGGGCAATATTCGGTAACGCAGGTTGCTGGCCCACCTTACCTAGTCTAGAATCAAGGCCCTAGACAACCCGCACTTACAATTTTGGCCTATACGTATAAGGGTTTATACGAATAGTTGCCCGGGGACCACCACTAGGAGGTAAAGTAAGCACTTCATCACGGACTTGATTGTTGCGCTACTGGCCCAAGCCAAGTTTTGGGCAGTCAGTAGTTTCCCGATCAATCGCAATGCAGGTCCCCAAGCTCTTTTTTTTTATAATCTAGAATATTGCTGTGTCCATAGGGTCTCGCAGTCCAGTACTTGGACTCTCTGAGTCTGATTGCGCTGTGCGCTGAAATGTTTCTGATATGTAGATCTATGGGGTACAAGGTGTAGCAGGACTGTTAGAGCGTCTCACGGGGTTGGCCGTAAAGCGCCTGTAGTGCCTACGCACGCTGCTCTTTGCACCTTACTCAGTTTGGTTATATTATAGGCTTTTTAAGGGCCGTTCACCATACTATCGACCCATAGGTGAGGGTTGGGCGTACTATGACTGTGTACATCACCAGGGTTAATTTCGGTTGCAGGCCCCATCTGTTGCCGAAGGTTCATTGCAGGCATAGGAGGCTATACATGCTTTCTTTACTCGTTCATCTATGCTTAGTTTCCAGCTAAGTTTAGGATCTAGGATAACACCTAGGTTAGCTCTTTTTTTTTATAATTTGCGCATGCCAAAGTGATTATGAATACCCTTCTACTGATTCTCAGGGTACGGGAGGATGAGAATAGGGGAGAAAGAGATAGAGGAGATGCCGGTTTGCGTTGGCTTTAAATGTTTGAAGGTTGTAATGATTAGGAAGCACACAGGCTGGTAGTTCGTTCCACAAACGTGTTGTTCAGCTTATAAACGCATCCCTATATTTGACAGTACGTCCGAAGTTGGGCTTGAGGGTGAACTGATGTGCATTCGAAGCTTGACGCGTTTTGCGGGTAAATTTTTGAAGGGGAGGAATGTAACTGGCTATTTCGCTGGAGCATTTTTTATAAAAAAAACGATAAAATAGAGAAAGACATGAGACATTTCTACGGTGTTCAAGTAAGGCTATGGAGTTGACAATGTCTCTATCACCAAATAGTTTTAACGCGCGGTTCTGTACCCTATCTGGAATGTGCAGAACGGTCTTGGGTGCACCAGACCAGATGTGGGCCTTATACTCCAGCTTTGGGCGGATGAATGCCTTGTAGATGGAGGCCAGATCAGACGGGGTAAAATATTTTTTGCAACGCTTAAGGAATCCTATGCATTTTGCCGCATTTTTGGCGACTATGTGATCGTTTCATCGAAGACGGTTATTGATGCACATACCAAGAATGGCAAGTTTTACGGATTCTGCGATACAAGTACCACCCATGGATAATGGTTGAGGGTCTTGATTTCGCTTGAGAGACAGAAGACAGCATTGTGTTTTAGATGCATTAAATTCCACTCTATTAACTAAACCCCATTTGGTTATGCTGTCCAGGTCGGAATTTAATGTGTTTAACATACGTTGCCGTTCCCTTTCTACGGCCGAAGAGCAGGGACGTGAGTTAGGGAACGAATATGAAAAACTGAGGGTACTGCCATCAGCGAAGGAATGGATTAGATTAGAAGAAGCAGACAAGAGGCCATTTATAAAAATGAGAAAGAGAGTCGGAGACAAGACGGAGCCCTGGGGAACACCAGCATTTATATGGTGAATTGCAGACTTGAAGCCGTCCAAGATAACCTATATTGAACGGCCCGAAAGGTAATTTTTAATCCATTGAAGAAGAGACTCATCAATGCCATATGCACGCATTTTCGACAAAAGAGCCTGATGCCAAACTCTGTCAAATGCCTTAGAAATATCGAGCGCAACCATCTTTGTTTCGCCGAAGTGATGGAGAGATTGGTTCCACTTCTCTGTGAGATATGCCATCAAATCACCAGTGGACCTGTTGCTACGAAAACCATACTACCAGTCATTGAGGAGTTTTCGTGAATCAAGATATTTCATAAGCTTACGATTTATCAGTGTTTCCATGACCTTGGAAAGAAGGGACGTAAGTGCAATGGGTCGGTAATTGGACAGGGGAGGAAGATTCGCCTTTTTTAGGGACGGGCTGGACAAATGCTGTTTTCCATCTACTCGAAAAGAGCCCAGAAGAGTAGGATAGACAGAAAAGCTTACGCAGAGGTTTTGCCAGCGTAGAAGAACACCTCTTCAGAACTATGGGGAAGATACGATCTGGACCAGCGGATTTGTGTATGTTAAGACCTTTGATTACTCCTGCAACTGTACGAGTGCGAAAGTAGACTTGTCCCATGGAAAATTCAACGCGCTCAAGTACAGGCGGCAACAAAGCACTATCTGCTGCAAAGTGAGCAGCAAGCAGATTGGCCTTGTCTAAGGAGCTGACAGATAGAATGTCATTATAAATGATAGTTGGGATGGCAGGCGAGGCAGAATTTTTAATATTTTTGACGAACCACCAAAAATTGTTACTACCTTTGGGACATTGTAGAATGTTTTGCCTCACTTTTTGGTCATGCAAGAATTTTACACGTCGAATGTGAGCATTGCAGTCATTTCTGGCTTCTTTAAACTTCTTTCGGTTTTCCTCAGATTTGTGGGCTTTATAAAACCGAAAACTTACCTCTTTCAACCTGATAGCCTCTTTGCAGCTCTGGTCGAACCACGAGTTTACCTTAGGTTTGATGCTTTTTATTCTATTAGGAATAAAGGCATCCATACCTAAGAGGATGGTGTCAGTAATCATATCAGCGGCGGCATCCACGTCGCTATCGAGAAAGCATAGCGGCCAGTTAAAACTCCTAAAGAAACTGTTAAGGCCGTCCCAGTTGGCTTTCTCGTAATGCCACACTTTTCTTGTGGGAGTTTTTTTCTTTAACTGTGTGGTCGGAGTACGAGAATTTAGCTGATACGAAGTTGTGGACCGGCTCTGGAAGATAAGAAAAGTATCTGACCGTTTAGTCGAGGAAGCGTGAATTCGGGTATTTCAGTTTTGGTGGTGAAAAGCATCAGTTCAGTTTTATTCGGGTTGACTCCAAGTCCACACTTTTTGGCCCATGCGGTGACATGATCACACTTATCACGGAAGAATAAAGTCCCGACACGAAGATCACCATGTCGTCCGCATACCCAACTACTTTAATTCTTTCTCTGTCTAAACACAAAAGGATTTTATTCATGACTATTAGCCATAGTGGAGGTGAGATGACCCCACCTTGGGGCGTTCCTCTACTGGCAAATTTGGTTATGATGCTATTTCCTAGAGATGCCTGAATAATTCTAGTGCTGAGCATAGAGACTATCTTGTGATAGAAATATCCGTATCTTTTCAGACAGCCAAGCAGCAATCACATCTTTGGAATAGAGCTCTATAAATTCCTTAGTAGCTCTAAACTGCCGATCGTCTCTCGTGGAGATGTCTGAGCAGTTCAATATTCACCTGTGTTGGGTACCGGGGCATAGGGACATTCCAGGGAATTGTAAGGCTTACTATACCCATCCTGCCGGACAGTGGATCCTTAGGTATACCAATCGCTACTTGCAAACTCAAATTTAAGCTGGATGCTATCGAGAGTACGAATCTTAGGTGGACAAGTGGACCCACATGTCTTGCGACAAAACTTTGTTTCTGCCCAGCTCTCTCCCGTATAAGAAAGCTTCACCTATTAGCACCCTATTACAACGACATCGGCGACCTGAAGAACATCGACATTAAGAGACTCCTACGCTTCATAAGAAGCTCAAAATGGTTTAACTAGTATGATCCATGTGGTATCACAATGGACCTATTTTTGGTCTAAGTGTGTTGGCGATTCTCTGCTGGCAGCCACTTCAACCTAACCTAATCTATAGAGACTATCTATTGTCCGTGAGGGACTTCAGAATTACTTCAGTATGTACATTTTTAAAAGCACTTCTATATCTAGAAAGGTAACTAAAGTTTATTCCTTATAGTGTATGGATTTTGCTATTCTTTGCACTACTTTATGAAGAGTTGCTTCCGTAGATTTTCCTTTGAGGTATGCGTGCTGGGATTTGAAGAGGGAAGACTCGATTGCATCTTGCAGATGGTTGTCTAGAACGTGCTCGAGGGTCTTCAATACGAAGGAGGCTAGACTGATTGGTCTGAAATCTTTTGCGTTCTCATGACCGCACCTACCCACCTTCGGAATGAAGACCAGTCTCACTCGTCTCCATGAGTGGGGTACGTGGTTATTTAAGATGCAGCTGCTGAAAATCGGTATGAGCCATGCGATTGCTAACTGTTTCATTTTTTGTAGCATAATGGGCATAATGCCGTCTAGACCTGGCGAGTTATAAGAGGCGATGTTGTGAATGGCACAACAGATTTTTTCCTCGGTAATAATGGGTATTATATGTTCCCAGGATTGCAGGCATTGCGAACTGTTAAGCTCTGTGCTACTCTCTTTACATCCGGGAAAGTGAGTGTGTATTAAGGTCTCTAAGGACTCTGCAGTTGACTCCGTCCAGTTACCATCCAACCTTTTCAGGAGAGATGGATTGGAATGATCGTTCGATAGAAAGTTACTGAGTCTAGCGGAGTCTTTGAGTCTTCTATCTAGGACCATTTCTTGGTCACTCTGATAGCTTTTTTGTATATTTTAAGGCTGTCTGTATATGGCTGCCAGTATCTGCAATTGTAACAGATATTGAAGGCCTCTCTAGTCAGTTTCCTGAGGTTAGAGAGTTCTACGTTCCACCACGGAGGGTAGATTTGTTGCTACACTTGACCGGACACACACCTTTAAATGCATTGTTGAAGGCTTTTTCGGAAGACTTTACTTTTATGTCTACTTCTGCAGTAGAGGCTATTATACTGTTTGGAGTACCACATAGCTTCGATCTAACAATTGACCTTGTTTGCAAGTCTCGATCTCAATATCTAGATTGAAGAATCCGCCCATAGTGACTTCTTTAACTTTAATTCTCTCTTCAGACAGCCAAATTATTCTCTTCCTCTTGTTATTCAAAATGGTCGCTATCAATTTGCATCCCTCTTTTGACTCTTGTATCTACTAGGTCTTTTTTATTCTGTTTTTATACTATAACATAATCTTTAATTATGACACGACTGGAGATCACCGGTGTCATAAAAGAAAGATCAAACAATACTAAAACAGGAGCATGCACGTGTCAAACAACAAACACCATCGCAATATGGTGCAAAAAATTGTATTGCAAAACTGTATCATTATGGTAATACTTGCAAAAAGGAAAGGCACTACCCCGCCAGGCACTACCAATGCTGTGCATGGTACTGATCCTGGACCGAGCAGAAATGTTCGGGTCAGAGCTATACGGATTCCGGGGGCTAGCAAAATAATGAAACAGTTTGGACGCAATTTGAGGGTCGCGAGTTGGAACGTTGGAAGCATGACCGGTCGAAGTTACGAGCTGGAAGAGATGATGAATAGAAGGCGGGTGGACATCTTGTGTGTCCAAGAGACGAAATGGAAAAACACCGGAAATCGGGCGCGTTTCTTGGACGTTAGGACAAAAGATTACAAGATGTTCTACTACGGAACGGAAAAGTCTAAGAACGGAATCGGTATCATCCTTGCGGCAGAGCTACTTGGTAACGTCTTGAGCATTTCGAAGTCCAGCGACCGTTTGATGTCTCTCAAACTAGTAATACAAGGAGAGGTGTGGAATATTGTCAGTGCATATGCTCCCCACGATGGGTACAATCAGAGAGATAAAGATGCATTTTGGCTAGATTTCCACAACCTCCTTAAGAACATCCCAAAGGAAGAATTTCTATTTGTTGGAGGAGATTTGAATGGACATGTCGAAGACTATGAAGACTGCCATGGAGGACTAGGATATGGCACCAGGAATCTTCCTGGTGAAGACATCCTAAGCATGTGCAAATCACACGGTCTTATCGTGTTAAATACCATGTTCATCAAACAAAGCCGACACCTGATCACTTACAGCAGTGGTGGAGATGAAACTCAGATTGACTACCATTTGGTAGGCAGTTTCATGAAGCCCCGGGTAAAAGATTGCAAAGTGATCCTGGGAGAGGCAATCGCTCGGCAACACCATCTCCTGCTAACAGAAATTTTTATAAAAACACCGAAGAAAAGCAAACAAACAAGGGTCTCTGAGAAAATCAAGTGGTACAATCTGGACAAAGAAAAAGGCGAAGCTTTTGTTTTCGTAATGAAAAATTACCTCTCTCACACCATCAACGGAGCTGAGGATGAAGAGTGCAGAGCACAAAATATGTGGGATTCCCTACAGCGAACTTGCTTAAAGAAGGCCAAATCACTGCTAGGAGCTTCAAAAGGCCACCATCAACACGCCAAAGGAACATGGTGGTGGAGTGATGAAGCTAAGATGCTGATAAATGAGAAGAAAGCGGCTTTCAAAGCTTGGTCAAAGTGCCCCTCTAATAATAATGACGAAAAAGCTCGCCTCGAAATGGAATACAGATGCTGCAAGAAAAAAGCGAAGAAGAAGTGCGTTCAGCTTCAAGCAGAGAGAACGGAGGGCCTGTATCGGGAGCTGGATAAAATATTTTCCCCGGTTGCTGATGCAAACCAGGCTATCCAGGAGCTGCGAAGACACAATATGAACAAGAGTGCCACTATCTTCAAAATAGCCGCCCAAAAAAGGAAGAATGCTCAGGAGATTCGTTCGCCAAAGTTCATTAGCAATGCTCATGGCCAGCTTCTTGTGGATGACGACAAAATTCTGCAGACGTGGCGACAGTATTGTGAAGAGCTTTTAAATGAACAGTTTCCCCGGCTATACTTTCCAAGAGCCACCCCTAACTGTGAAGAAATAGCCGACATTACAGTCGAAGAAGTTAGTGAGGCGGTCAAATACTCCAAAAAACGAAAAGCGGTTGGGCCAGACGGAATACCCTCTGAGTTCTGGAAAAAGATGGGAGACATCGGGTTCAGATGGCTCAGAATTCTTATCTCCAAATTCGTGAGAGGTGATCCAATGCCGAATGAATGGAGGGAAAGTTACCTTCTCCCTGTATACAAAGGGAAGGGTGATACGCGAAACTGTGATAACTACCGTTCGATCAAGCTGATGTCACACACCATGAAGATCGTTGAGCGGGTATTAGGTGGCCGACTGCGAAAAATAATACGGCTATCTGATGATCAGTGCGGGTTTGTCTCGGGTAAATCAACCACAGATGCAATCCATATTGTATTGGTTGACTTTGAAAAGGCATTCGACAGACAACCACGAGATCTGATATGGGTGGCGCTAAGACATCGAGGGGTTCCAGAAACCTATGTACAGATGATCATGGACATGTACGAAAGAGCAAAGACAAGAGTAAGATGTCCCGCTGGAGTAACCGAAGAGTTCCCAATCAAAGTCGGGGTGCACCAGGGAAGCGTTTTAAGTCCTTTGCTCTTTATTACAGTCCTTGATTATTTGCTTGAAGGTAAAGTGATGGACCCCAAGGTACATCAGTTATTCTTTGCTGACGATGGAGCCATCATAAGTGAGGATCCTACATCCCTGAAACGAGCACTTGATGTGTGGGTGGACGTTTTGGAGGGAAATGGGTATGGCATTAGTTCAAAAAAGACAGAGTACTTGTGCTGCCCGTTCTCTGATCCACTCAGGCCTATTCCAGACATTTATTTGAATGGAACAGTGCTTCCCAAGTGCGAAAAGTTCAAATATCTGGGATCTATGATCAATAGCAAAGCAACTTGTGATGACGACATCAATCATCGTGTAAGCGTAGGGTGGATGAAGTGGCGAGAAAATTCCACTATCTTCTGTGACAGAAAAATGCCCCCTAAGTTGAAAGGAAGGCTCTACACCGCAGTTGTACGTCCAGCGCTCACATACGGTTCACAATGTTGGACGATGTACAAAAAGTATGACAGTAAATTAACGGCAGCTGAGATGAAGATGCCTTGCATGACAGCAGGAGTGACCAAGCTTGATCGAATAAGAAGTTCGAAGATCCGTGGAAGCTTTCACATCAAGGAAACCATCGTACACAAATTAGAGCGCGACCGGCTCAGCTGGTATTGCCACGTTCAAAGAAGAGATCATTTGAACCCTGTTAAAAAGGCAATATCTGTGCACGTTCCAAAGACATCGCGATGTAGGAAAGGCAGGCTTATAAACGCCTGGATCAGACAAATGCGACGACATCGGCATTTCATTGGCCTCAGTAACCGAGTGATCCAAAATCGGCAGGCCTGCCGATATTTTCTGAGGTCAAATAGGTGAACCCCACATGCGGATCAGTAGAAATGCGGTGAAGTGGGAGGGCTGTGATCCCTTGTTTTCGGATCATAGCCTCGCTGATAAAAGGAAGAAGAAGAACATAATCTTTAATAGATCGCTTGTTTCTACTTCTAAGCAGAATCATAGTAGTCCCCTTCCGTTGGTGCTTAGAGTCATTACTCCATGTTTTAATATGACTCCATCCCACTTTTTGTTGTCATTTCCTACCCTAGCATTTAAATCGGCGGCTATAGTTAGCTTTCCTTTTTTCCTGTCACATACATCCTGTAAATGGGCGCACGCCACAGGCGAATCAGTAGAAATGCGGTGAAGTGGGAGGGTTATGATCCCTTGTTTTCGGATCATAATCTCGGTGAAAAAACAGGAAGAAAGAGAAGATACCTCCTGTAAATATCCCAGAATTTATCTTTTTCTCCCTTTCTTCATCCTCGTTTACGCTCCGACTATTGTTTTGGTTTCTCCGCATTTTCCTAATTTCAATTATTAAGAATTCAAAACTCGGAATGAGACGATTTTAGTTTGACCAGATTGCAAATTTAGAATGTTATGCTGAACTCTTAAAAAACCTCTTAGCATGTCAAAACCTTCGCCTTTCATTCTACGCAATTCACCTGAGAATAATCCAAATAACTGCTGGGCAACTTAACTTAACGTAGAAATGAACTAACTTACCTAGGTGGCGCTACAGTTCGGGGTGAAACTGGCCCTCAACCAACAAGCCTCTCCATTTAGCTCGGTCTTTAGCTAATTGCCTCCAGTTGCGCACTCCAAGTTGGTCGAGATCCTCTTGAACTTGTGCGCGCCACCTACGGCGAGGAGGTCCTCTACTCCGTCGTCCCTCGGTATTAGATTCGAAAACTATGTGGGCCGAGCGTTGATGTCTCTTCACAAAATTTTTTTTTCTCGAAGCGACCAAGGAGATCTTCATCCTCTTGTAATAAAGTTTATTAATTTTAGCCGCTTCCGCCTCAATGCTTGCAAACGCACCGGTGTCACCCCGCTGGATTCTTCCAATAATGTCAATATCGTCGGCGTACGCAAGCAGTTGTACAAGCTTGTGATAGATTGTGCCTCCGGTGTTGGCTTGTGAGTTCCGCACAATCCGTTCAAGTACAATATTAAAGAAGTCACATGACACCGCGTGAAGTTATCTAAATCCTTTTTTGACATCAAAGGCCTCGGTAAGGTCATTACCGTTCTCCATCGTCATCCTGCACAGATGAACAAGTTTTTTTAAGGATGTCAAAACTAGGCATGGATCTATATAGCTCTTCTCTATAGATGCTGTCATAGGCGACCTTGAAATCGATAAAAAGATGATGAGTACCTATCGATTAAGACTTCTTGGGTTTTCTCGAGGACCTGCCGAAGTGTGAAGAGTTGACCGATGGTGGACTTTCTTGGCCTGAAACCGCACTGATAGGGTCCAATCAGGCTGTTCATAAAGGTTTCAGGCGTTCACACAATATCGCAGAGAAGATCTTGTATGCGATGTTGAGGAGACTGATGCCTCTATAATTGGCGCAGTTATGGGGGTCTGCTTTTTGAGATTCCATTCATTAGGCATACACTCGTCCGACCAAATCTTAGAGATGAGTTGGTGTATGCATTCTACCAATTCATCACCAGCTGCCTTGAAAAGTACGGACGGTAAGCCGTCAGGTACAGCAGCCTTGTTGGATTTCAGTTTGGATATTGCTATCCTCACTTCGTTTTGGTCAGGTGGACGGAAATATTGACTATCATCGTCTATGTTGAATGGTTCATTCTGCCTGACAGTGGGATGTTGGTCTTCGTCGCCGTTATACAGTCTGCAGAAATAGTTTTGCCATATTCTCAGCACCGACTGTGATTCTACTACGAGGTTTCCATTTTCATCTCTACAGGTTTATGTACGGGTATTGCTGCTCTAACACGTTCTTTCTGCCTTCTGGTAGAACTTCCGTACATTGTTCCTGGAGTATAAACTCTCGACATTCTCGAACGCGCGCTTCTCATGCTCTTTCTTCTTCTTTTGTCTCGTTTGCTCGTAGAGCTCATGAGCAGCTCTCGTTTTCCTTTGCAGCGCCGCTTTGTATGCCTCTTGTTTTGCTGCATACACTCGCCAGCATTTTTCGTCAAACCAGGGATTTCGCGGTGGTGGGCGAGCGAGACCCAGCACATCAGTCGCGGCGTTTCTGGCGGCATGTTGCAGCATTGTCACTGATCCTCGGCACTTGATGTTGGTGGCATAGGGGTGATTGAGAGATTTCCGGATACGCGTTCAACGAAGAGTCCGGCGGTCCCTTACGATTGTAGCTTTTCGACGTTCCATTTTCTCACACTGACTCTTCTTTGTTGCGTATTCGTACCTTGGCTACAACAAGGTAATGCTTCGAGTCTATGTTGGCCGCTCGGAAGGTCCGGACATCCAGAATACTGCAATACGGCATGTCTTGCGGTGATCGCAATATGATTAACTTGGTTGATCGTTACATGATCAATGGACCGCCATGTCAGCTTATGAATATCGAGATGAAGAAACCATGTGCTTGCTATGGTGACGTTTTGCTCCGCAGCGAAATCAATTAGCCTTAGTCCGTTATCAGACATGGTGCCGCGTAGGCTATGCTTACCAACTGCCCTACCAAAGATATCCTCCTTTCCTATTTTTCCGTTAAAATCGCCAAATACGATTTTAACATCGTATTTAGGACATTGCTCGTATGTTTTGTCGAGGAGCTTGTAGCTTTGGTGGCAGGGTCCTTTCCTTCCTTGGGGGCATGAACACATATTAGGCTTATGTTA
Source organism: Brachypalpus laphriformis (assembly GCA_945910035.1). NCBI lineage: Eukaryota > Metazoa > Arthropoda > Insecta > Diptera > Syrphidae > Brachypalpus > Brachypalpus laphriformis. The sequence continues at coordinate 18,691,314 of OX246753.1, read as the reverse complement.
GCAAATTTAGCCTTGATCCGGATAGTCATAATACGCTCGCTCACGTGTCGGAAGCTTAAGACTTCTTGCCTAAGTCTGCCGCGTATGACAAAGCCACATCCTAATAAGCGTTGCCTGTTGCCTTTGTAGCAATCACCGTAGTAGATGTCACAGTTTTTCATCTTCTTTGTGCCCGGCCCATCCCATCGCACTTCCTGGATGGCGGTAATATCTGGTTAATGTCCTTACCAACATTGGAAATTCCTTACCGACATGTGATCCGAATACGTTGAAGCAGCTCGCGCAAGGTATACACTAAGTTCAACCTAACTGGAACTATAGACGCCCCCCCTCCCCCTCCCCTCGCTGTCTCTTTCTCTCTCTCTCTCTATCCCTCTCTCTCTCTCTCTATCTCTCCCTCTCTATCTCTCTCTCTCTCTCTCTTTCTCTCTCTCTCTCTCTCTCTCTCTCTCTCTCTCTCTCTAGCTGCCGCCAAGAATCCTCCAAACAGAGTTGGTTACATATTTCTTGGATTAAGGTACTAGGCACCCAGTCACCGCGTGGAGGTAAGGAGTAGGAGTTGGTAGGCCTCAACTGAGTGAAACGCTTATTTTTTCATATGATCGCATGCACTACCATTTGACGGCCTTATCATATGTCATTAGGTCAGCTAAGACGGTTCCTTCGAAACTGGACAGCAATAAGAATTGCTATTGGGAACTATGTAAATTTTTTGTATCCACAAGAGGACTATTCTATTATCTAAAGTTTGAAAGATTCATACTTCTTTTTCAATGGACCACAAAGACATTTCGTTTTCAACTCCAGGATTCTTCATCTTAAATGGTATCCGTATCCCCTTCAAATATCGATAACACCAGCGGTCTTATACGACCTTGAACATGGCTAACTTAGGGTTAGCGTTTTTTTTTTTTTTTCAAATCTCTCATGTAGCTCAACATATCAACTAATCCAACAACGTATTAATGCAATTTAACTTTCCCAGAACTCTAGGTTTTTGTTTCGAAAGACCTACCTTTTCTCATACGAGTATGTCCTCAAGTAACCCCAATTAACCAATCCGGCCGAAGAATGCATTGCATACAAATACGGTATTAAAAATAAATTCCTCAAAATGAAGGGGAGTAGTGCGAGTATCTTTTCCATTGCATTCACTGTGCAAAGTAACACAATAAGAACAATCCACATACAATTTCTTAACTCAAATGTGTCGCTTGTGACGATCGTGGTGTAACTTCATAATTACCCACGCTGCTGCCGTTTCACCAAAGAGAGTGCCATAAGCCACCACCGCCGCGACAACTAACAAAGAAAAAAAAATGTTCATGCTAATTAGCCCCACCAGCTCTGGATACATTCGTGTCTCACTGTCAGCACAAAAAAAGGAAAAAAATACCTTTTTGATCAAGTTCTTTTTTTAGTCTAAGAAATTCGACTCGATGACGTAGTAATGTACTCACAGCATTATCTTTGTAACAACAATGATCATGAATTGAAGGTAAGCCCACACGTTACCATCATTCACCAACACCACACCGGCAATGCGACAAATTGACTCTGAGGGGTCTAGTGGGGTAAAAGTGGACCCCATAGATAACCCGTTTAAACTTGTACTCAGAGCTAGACTCAAAGAATCGATGGATAGTCGGCTCATTCACCAGTTATTGTCTACCTTCTTGCAGTTTCTTTGGCCAAGTTGGACTTTAGTTGACGGTTGGATTTCGTATCGGTACGATCGGAATCGAAGGAGAGGTTTTAGTAGCAACTTTTTGGAATACGTGTCGTGTATAGTGTGTAATCGATCGCGAGATAGTTACATTCCTGTGCTACACTTGAAACGTATCCATTGAGATACATCAGATAATTTTGTGTGTGAAATTTGCAAGGAAAATGGTGCGTTTATCCATTGGATTAGCTTTCTTAGCGGTAAATCTCTTCTGTGCCGTTACTGTAAATGGTAAGTTTTTGGACTTTCATTTTGTTTTTACTTATTTTTCCTGTTTTTGTACTTGTGGCAGTCACAAAAGATACACGTCCAATCGAGAGTGAAATTAGAGGAATGTCAATGTATCCGTATCTATGACGTAAACTCGAATAAAAGCGAAACTTATTCTTCGCCCGGATAAAGATTTTTAAAAAGTCTTCAGCCGAATTATGTAATACAATATGTAAAAGACCGTGTAATTCCGCATAAGATGCTGAAGTTTATCTCGAATCATCTCTCGCATCTGAAGAGTGTTTTACCACACACACGCGATTTAGACATAAAAAGAAAGTTTTCTTTTTTTCCTGCCATTTATCTATATCTGTATCTGAATATTGGAGATATTTTGTTGTGTTGCATAAACAAATAATTGATTTTCTCCTCCTCCTCCTCCTCATTCTTCTACTCTGCGTACCACCGCACTGCACCTATACCGAGAGTGTCTGCCAGTCAGAAAGAGGGAAGAAAATTTCGCAATGCGTGTGCTCAGGTGTATCTCCAAGCAGGCCACCATTTCACCGGATTGAAATATTTTGCATATATTTGCATATTTTATCGTGACCGTCTTCGGCTTAGTTGTCTCCGTAAATAATTTGAATAAATTTGCTAATCAGACATAGCAGGGGACGTTGTCAATATGTTTTCTAATTTCAATTGATTTTCGCGGGGATCATTAATTTAACTGCTAATAAGTCGTGTTTTCTATTTAAAAGTGAAACACAATGAAATCTAAGATTTGAATTGGCATTCTAGGCGATCTTTTGTTTCGATTGACCTCTAGTCAAATGAAATTGAAACTGAGACTAGTCGATGACCAATGTACAAAGTTTTATTTTCAAGCAACCGTCAGGCTATAAAAGGCTTAACAGCTTTTTTTTAGTTGAGGCAACTCAATTAATCGCTTCTAAGGAAATTATGTTACACTCGGCATACACGCTCTATTGCAAAGATGTGTCAGAAGCAGTGGCTGCTTTGGCTAGGTTGTTCACAATATAGAGTGCTATGGCTGATCCAATCTTGGCAATTTACTTGCAATCTATGCTTTTTCGATTCTGTACCTTATGGAATTGGAATCAGTAATGGCTCTGAAATTACTATCGAGATACAAGAAATTCTGTACCTAATTCTAAATATGTTGTCATACTCTATTAGATTTGCTTTAGCAAAGCTTCCGAACCATGTCCTTGATTTCGACAATGCATTGATCTCCATTATAGTGGTCAACTTTGTAAACCATGTCATAGGTTAGGTTAGGTAAGTGGGCTGATGTAGAGGATAGAATTCCTCTACACCACAAAAACACACAAACAAACTCTGCACCACACTCAGGTCAATATAGACCCTCCCCATGGGAGGAAAGGAGATAGATTAGAGAATCCCTTCCTCGTGAAAAGCAGAAAAGTATCATAGTATATTATATTTAAAGAAAGCATTTAGTTCTTTGATCGCCTTTTTTAAGTCGCGTCTCACCAGTTTAAATGTGTCTAGACGCTTCTGAAAATCGACTCTTCCCCTCGATCGTTGGAATCTGCGTCGGGCTTGTAGACACCTTGCCCTAAGTGTTTTTATCTCCTCGGTCCACTAGTAGCATGGTGCACCTCTTCTACTAACTGTTCGTCTGGGCATTGCTGCATCGCAGGCTATTGTGATAGTGTGGGTGAGCTGGGGCGAGAGAGTCTCCGCTGTTCCGCTGCGAGTTATGGTATCGGTGCTCATCATTTCCTCGAAGGTGTCTTTGTCGAAGAGTTTGTCCTTCCATTTTGTGCCTGTTAACTTAGGGCGTTGGAAGGTTGGATGAGTTTCCTTAATATCAATTAATATCGCCTGGGGGTCGCTATGTGTATATTCCTCGCTAAGCCGCCATTTGGTGTTGCGCAGGAGAGAGTTGCTAACGAAGATTATGTCGATGATTGACCCCATACCTGGAGCACTATTTCTAGTGGCGCAAAGGTTTCCAGTAGCATACGCCCTCTGGCATTGGTGAGCCTGCTACTCCACTCTGTTGCCCATGCATTGAAGTCACCGCCTATGACCACAGGAGCTCTACCGCGTGCATTGGCCATTAGGTTGTCTAGCATTGTCTGGTATTCACTCGTCGTCCAGCTTGGTCGAGCATAGCAGCTGTAGAAGTTAATACCATTTATTTTTGCCCGTACAAAGCCATTTACCTCTTCATGAGTTTCTTAGAAGGCATGTCTTCCACATATCCATATTACAGCTTGTTTACTTCTGTTATCAATCCAAATGTTGCTGTCGAGGTTTTTGTAGGGTTCGCTACACAATACGATGTCCGCTCCCTTGTCCTTAGCCGTTTGTGTCAGGAGGTCCTGAGCTGTCTTATAATGGTTCAGATTAATCTGTATTATCTTCATGATGTTTTGCTCGTGATGGCTCTCCTGAAGACCGGGCATTTGTTGCTACCGGCCACGTTTTTCCATCTGCTGGGTGATCCTTTCTACAGAACATGCATGATGGCTCCTTCTCACAATTCTTTGCAATGTGACCTTCTGTTCCACATTTTCTGCACAGCTTCGAGCGATCCTCTTCGTTTTTACATTGTCCGGCTAGGTGACTAAACTCCAGACATTTGAAACATTTTTTAAGCAGGATCCGCTCGCGGATGCTACAGTTAACCCAGCCGATTTTTATTCTTCTGGCTTCTAAGAGCTTTCTTACGTCTCCGCGGGAAGGCTGATCGTTGCTGTTTGCGTTCCTCCGTACGCCTTTTGCAGGGATAAGATGGATGTTGTTAAAACTTTCACTTCAAATTGCTTGTGTTTGGTATCGACTATGTCATCCATTGTAGTGACCTCATCGATGTCCTTGACCTCTAGCGTAGTACGGTGCGTGAGTGACATTCCTATGTGTTGGTTTCAAATTGCGATAGAATGCCCATTTTTGCTTTGGGTGATTTGACATCTCATTTCTTGGTCGATCTGTCATAGTGTTAAATCGCCCAAAAATGTTGGGCGATGTGACATTTTCCAGATTTGGCGTTGGGCGATATGACACAGATCCGTCTTAAAATAGCCCAAAACAAAAAATCGCCCAAACTCACTTTTTTGGGTGTTTTGACATCATGTCAAATCGCCCAAAAAATAAAAATGTTAAATCGCCCAACCTTTTTTTTTTGACGATTTGATACCCAACCGAGTGCGTAAGCAGCGAATGCATCAGTACCTGGTGCTGCAAGCAGTGCAGTTTTATTTGACGAAGTTCTCACTTACAGCACCGAAGTGCCAAGGTGGGAATTTTGCATTTGATGCGATTCCCTTGCGCTTGGGCTTCTTCTCCTTAGGGCTCTTGAAACTGTCCTGGAGCTTTGGCAACTTTTCGACATCGCCAATCCGCATGTGGATATTCATGAAAGTTCCCCTGCTTCAGGGCCTCCAGAGCCTTCCCTGCTCGTCGGTGTGTTGTATTCCAATAATTTAAAAATAGTATTTTTCTTTTTCTTTTATCGCCCACCACAGATTTGCCCCAGTTGTCAATTATTATGTCATTTCAATAGAATGTTGTAGATTTTCTTTACATTTTGGTACAATTAAGAACAGTTGTTGCCATATGCAAACTCAAGATACAATTAAAACGTCAGATAGCTATTTCATATAGAAAACATTTTTAATAATAAGAAAATTTAACTAATGGATAACTCCGCTAACTACGAGTTAGTTAACTCGTTGGTTATCGGTGTGTTAGCGATTTTTTATTAATACGGCTGTTAGTAATCTTTTTAAACTCCACACTGGATCTAGAGACTCCCCACCAACACACCATTTACATCCAGCGGCACAAGATTTTTTTGGTATCAAAACGGCACCTAGTGGTAATTGGGTACTCCTCTTTTCTTAGAAGAACCACCACACCTACCTACTTAGTTAACTTTACCTATTTCCCTATGTAAATATCATTGAAGTCCAGTCCGTCAGATCATTTAACGCTCCGTAATGGATGGCACATAGGAACAAGTGTTTCATTAATAAACATTTTTTTTTTTTTTTTTTGCCAAGAGCAGATGAAAAATCTTCCAAAGACACCATAAGACCCGACCGCTCGTGCTTATGGTAGTGTGAGATTTTTACTCACTAAAAAAACACCTCTCTTCAAAATTAATACTACAACTAAGCCAGTGCTTATCCAGCAGTTTAATTTTCGCTTACGAGAATCGTGATTATAAAAAAAGATGTTCGTATCTGATTGAAAATAAATGTACCACTTTAGGCAGGTTAAATTCCAATGAAAGTTCCTGCCTTTTTCGCGACCGGCACTATGACGCGAGGTCAAAAGGTTTTATCCTTTGCAGACGACGAATTGAATTATTCGCGTCAAGTAGTTGAATGACGGTACAGTTACAATGGCCGTGAACACGATCTTTGTGTTTACGCGCAAATTTTGTTACCTCTTCGACAACGCTGGGAATTCCCAGATCCCGATGAATATCTTCGTTACGTACATACCACGGTGCGTTAACGATCGTTCTAGGAACTTTATTTTCAAAAGTTTGTATGATGTTTCTATTGCTTTTCTTGGTACAACCCCATAATTGTATACCATACGTTCAAGCTGGCTTTAGCACTTGCTTATAGATAAGCAGTTTGTTTTGTAGGCTCAACTTCGAATGTTTCCCGAGTAGCCAGTACATTTGTCGGTATTTGTTTTGAAGTTCGTCGCGTTTCTTTTTCACGTGCGATTTCCATTTGAGCTTAACATCTAGTGCCATTCCTAGATATTTTGCTTCGTTTGCGTACGGTATTTGAGCCGAGTTTAGATATACAGGCAATCTATCCACTTTTTTGTACGTAAAGTTGACGTGAGTAGATTTGCTTTCGTTCAGCACAATACGGCAAGAATTCGTCCAAGCGTGGACTTTATTAATAGCATGTTGAAGCTTTCCGGGTGCTGCTGGCGACGACACAGTTTCTTTCTTGCGGGATGTCACGCGTGTAGAGTACATATAGAAGTGGGCGAATGACACTTCCTTGCGGGACTCCGGCTGTAATCTCCTTGAAGTCAGAGTAATCGTTTCCGTGCTTAACACGAAAGAATCTCTCGGTGAGGTACGATCGTAAGATTAAAAAGAGTTGCCGTGGCAGTAGTCGTTGCAATTTATATTCCAAGACTTCGTGCCAAACCTTATCGAAAGCTTGTGAGACGTCAAAAAATACACCACAACAAATCTTTTTTCCTTCCAGAGCTTTCTCAATCACGTCAGCTATTTTGTGGACTTGGTCAATTGTAGAATGTTTAATTCTAAATCCAAACTGATGGTCAGGAATGAGACGTCTTTCGTCGATTACGGGCTGTAGACGTTTGGAAAGTAGTTTTTCAAATATTTTTGAGATAACCGGCAATAGGGAAATAGGCCGATATGATTTCTTCTCATTTAGCGGTTTGCCTGGTTTCGGGACCATTATAATCGCGGCGACTTTCCATTGTCTCGAAACATAGAGCAATCCGAACGAAGCGTTGATCAAATAGAGCAGTTTAATAATAGCTTTATTCGGCAATTCTTTAACTACCTTTTTTTTTTTTTTTTTTTTTATAATTTGCGCGCACTCAAAGGGTTATGAATACCTTTAACATGTTTGCACACAGTGCGGGCGTTGGAAAGGATGGATAGAGAGAGAGAGAAAGATTTTTGGTGCAGTGGTTCTTGAAGCTCAGTTGTTTATGCTTCAGCTATTCTCCGGGGGTGGCGTCCAGATAACTGGGGAGAATTTTTTTGGTACTATTGTCATTGCTTCTGATTCACAGTACTTTTTTCCCGATAATTGATGTCAAGGGCAAATAATCATCAACAGAGTGAACAATTTTTCCACCCACATGACCAAACTACTGCCAGTGTTATGCCTTCGCAGTAGTGTTCACACAAGCTTTCGCAAATGATCGGACTGACTTGGTATATTTCATGAGAAATAAATAAATGCTTGCTGACATCAGGATTTGAACCATGAACCATTAGCGTGGCAATTGACGACGTTACCACTACACCATTGCCATTGTAACCTGCGCCGTTACCAAGTCGTAACCCGGAGCTTTTTGGTCTTTAAATTTTTAATCACTACCCTCAGTTCAATCAATGCAACTTTTTTTACTTTAAAGTTGTCAGATGTAGTGACTGGGGAGTCGGGCCTTAACGAAGGGCCGTCGAACGGCTTAAACGTTTCTTCTAAGTGCAAAGCAAAAAGTTCTGCCTTTTCTTTGTCTCTCTTGGCCCAGTTCCCATCGTTTTTCGGAATTGGAGGCGCTTGCATTTGAGGTTTCCGGATGCCTTTTAGCGCTTTCCAAAGCGAATAATTTGATTCTCTTTCACCGGAAAGATTTTCAAGATAGGTCGCTTTCTTTTTACTTTTAAATTCGCGAATACTATCTCTAAGGCGATTGCATAGTCTGTTAAGGACCGTTTTATGCAGCGGTGTGATTTGCATTTCTTTCATGCTTTTCGTTCCTCTCTCACCAGTTCAATGATTTGTCAGGGATACTTTCCGTTGCGGTTGATCTTATAGCTTCTAGAAGGAGTGTTTTTCCATGCCGCTCTTTGGATTGTTTCCACGAAGCGATCAACTTCGTCCTCTAGTTCACAAGATGTTTTAAGTGAAACATTTAAGGCGATATTTGTTTCGCAATCATTTCTAAAGCCCTCCCAGTTTGTTCTATTGCTAGTAGGTCTTGGAGGTCCTTTTTTCTTGATCAGCGCTTCTCCAAGTAATAAAATGACCGGAAAGTGGTCAGAAGAGAGATTAAAACATTCTTTGATTGTAATAAACTTCTCGTAAATGCCTTTTGTAACAAAAAAATCGATATGATCGGGAATTTTTCCTAAATCGGTTGGCCAATAGGTCGGTTTTCCAGAGGAATAAAAACAACAACCGAATTCAGTTGCCACTTCGTAAAGAATTTTTCCTTTAGAAGATGTACATCTTAAACCCCAGAAGGTGTTCTTCGCGTTGAAATCTCCACCAATAAGAAAATTTGAAGTTAAAGTTTTTCCAGCTCTATGCTTATATCGACCGAATGTTCGATGTTAGTTTTAATGAATAAGAACGAACCGCCCCGCGCTCTATCAGAAGGATGATAGGCGTGATAACCAGCGTAGCCTTTTATCTTTATTTGCGATTCCCTTGTTAGATGGGTTTCGGATTAATAAACATGACGTTAATATTTTTTTTAATTTTTTTCCCAAAATCATGCAAAAAGTTATTAAATAAACCCACCGCTTCATGTCCGACTAAACCTATGTATGTAGTTTAAACTTGCACAATGCAATTAAAATTCAACGAGTACTACCAACAATATAGTCTATGTTATACAGAAAATATTTTTCCAATACGGGAAATAAAAAAATACACAAAAATATTCAGTATTTACGAGTATGACACATTGATATGTTTCGACAATTGTGAATAAAATATCGATGAAAAGAAAAGTTCCACCGTTCGCATAAATAAATTGCAATCTAAAAATGAATTGTGCCTATACATATCTAGGACTATCTGCATGCAATGGATAGTTCAGGAAAAAAAAAATAAATCTGTTCCCGATGGCTAGCGAGAAAATTAAATTCATCATATACCCACTCGTATGACAAAATAGATTTTTAATAAATAAATATTTCGTATTCGTTTTCGAAAAAAAGCTTTTCATACTCCTGTAAGGACCCTTGGGCACTCTTTGAGCCCCTTTTGGTCACAAAATACAAAAAAAAAAGAAAATATTTCGCTATGCGATATAAAGACTTTAAAAAAAAAAACTTTAAATATTGCCCTGTGGGGAAAATAATACGCTCGTCGCGGTATGGTATGAATAATGACGGCAGGGTGGTTTAAAAAAAAAGTTCGAAAAGAAAACCACCCCACACGTTGGGGTGCGTATATAACAAAACGAGGATGCGGTTCAATGGCGATGCGGTGTTATCACAGACTCAGTTAATTTTAATTAAGCCCATTTTTATAGTTGACAATATTAACAGCAATTTTCGATAATTATTGTTGGTTAATTAAAAAATATTATCACACCCAATGGCGTACTGATGCTGCAGGTTGGGCCCTGTGGGAAAATCATCGAGGTGAGAAAGACCTTTACTTAAAAAATGGTGTTTTTTACAGAGATGTCCTTGTTTTTTTTTGTTTTTAATGAATGACTTTATTTTCGCGTCTACACGCTGGTCGTTTGGTCTTGTGGCGTGTATGCGCGTGAAAATTTATCTTCAACGCACAGAGAACAAAGCGAAGTGGCGGTGGCGGCGGCTGGTAGGCCTATATATTTTTTTTTTTGGTCTTGGGAATTTATGTTGCGTTAAAAATAATAAATTACCTGATATGTGCGGCATAAACGTATTTTTTCTTTGGATTTTCAGCTGGGGTAGTTATTTTCGAAATGAAAGTGTGTCAAGGTATTAAATCGTTAAGAGCTTTAATGGGAAATTAAAACAAAGTGGTGATTTACTTTTGTGTAAGGATTAAGGGACTTAAGCTTGTACACTGGATGGACGTAATGGAGTGGTATTTTTGGAACTGACAGTGGAGAGAAATGAGGGAATTTAATTCAAAGAGGGGAATTCCTAGCCAGTGGTATGTGGGAGTTTTGCCTTTTGGGGAGGCGAGTACACTTAAAGTACTCTTATGGTACTCTGAGCAGATCAGCTTCTTTAAAGCGACGTGTTGGTTTCAGAAAGTAAATAAATCGATCAAGAATGAGATACATCTACGTGACTACATAGTAAAAGCCCCTATGAACATTTTTGTCTAGCACCCCAAGCTCGTCACATTAGATGTGTACTTATACACAGCATATTCACCAAGCATTCATCTGAGCCAAAAGTATCGTGAGCATTCGCTAATTCGACTGAGCTCTCCTTAACTGTAGGCTGGCAGGGAGAGACGCTCTCTGCCACACCCAAGTCAGCATTGGGAAAAAGTAACCTCTTACCCATTGAAGCCTAGTGAAAACCGGCAAAAACTATTCAAACTTAATCACTTACTTCGTTTCTACATACAAACCACCCTGATGATTTGATAAAGTTCAGCATCTTTTCTGTCGAAACGCAGGAAAGCTCCTCGAGACCCTGGAAAAAAAATTTACTAAGAAACTTTTTCCTCGAGTGCTCAAGACCCGGACAGTGGCATAGGACGTGGGTAGTGCCCTAAAAAACTCCCTCGTCATCACAGCCTCTACAAAGTTCCTCATCCATCAGGCGTAGTTTCTTCAAGTGGTAGCGCAGATATGGTGGTGCAAACGAGTAGGTATGGAAAGGGATTTTCTATCTTTCCGAGTAATTCTCTCGGTCCTTGCTTTGTCAGAGGATCGCCATTGCTTCCTGCTGGTGGCACAAGTTTCCATGGAGGTCCATCTTGTGTTCGTCTTTCTAATGGCTTTATTCCCTGCAACGAACTTGAGTGTGCAAGGCGGGATACACACAGGAAGGTCAACTTGTTCTAGTTAAGCTGCTGAGCCAATTCTTGCTAACTCGTCGGCTTTCTCATTACTTGGAATACCCGCGTATCCAGGGACTCAACAGAGCTATACCTTGTACTGTATTCCAAGAACCCTGAGCTCTTCGCGACAACACTTCACAAGCTTCGATTTAATTTCTATTGCAGTAATTGCCTTTATAGCTGCCTGGCTGTCGATAAGGATGGTGATACTTTCTAGTGATATTGCCCTTACCGCAGAATCTCAGGTGGTTGTTGCCACTGCTAAGACCTCTGATTGGAAAACGCTGCTGTGGTCTGGAAGTCGTATGGATTTCGATATACCTAGGGTGTTGGAGAAGATGCCTGATCCTACGCTAGTGTTCATCTGTATGAACCATCTGTATAGATGGCTATAAATTCGGCGTTAGGTATACGACCGCTTTTCCATTCTTCTCTGCTAGGGTAGGCGGTTGAAAAAGGCCTTACAAAATCTAATTATTGCGTCATATAGTCCGTTATTTGGTTTCCAGTTTGCTGACTGGCTAATTCTAATAGTATTTATGGCTGCTGACGTGCGTATAAAGATATCTAGCGATAGGAGGTTGAGAATAGCCTCGAGTCCTGCGGTTGGGGTTATCCCCATTGCACTGGTAGTGCCAATACACGCTAGTCTTTGGACTTTGGTGATTGCCCTTAAGTTGGTGGCTTTGTTGACAGCTGGCGACCATTCTAGATTGCCTGGTCTAACGTACATAGTATGATTTTGGGGGAGGGTCCCAGGTTCTTCCAAAAATTCTACTACATGAGTAAAAGGCTATTGTTGCTTTCTTAATTCTTTCCTCTATATTTCATCTCCAATTGAGATTTTTGTCCAGTATGAAGCCCAGGTATTTTGCGCTATCAAACAATCTGAGTGGGATACTATCAACAAAAGGTGTTCCAAACTCTGGTATTTTCATTTTGTTCGTAAAAAGTACTAGTTTGGTTTTTCGGTGATTAACCTTTAGACCGCATTTCCTGGGAAATATGTCAAGAGTATTTAGGGTTCCCTCAAGTTATTCACTAAGGGTAGGCAGGAATTTACATGTTGCAAGCAGCACTACGTCATCTGCGTAAGCTATAGCTCTGACGGCACTATACCTTAGTTGCTGTAGTACCACATTAAGAACAATGACCCAAAGCAAAAGGGAGATTACCCCGCCATGGGGAGTACCCCTAGAGGCATATGCTTCGAGCTTTGAACCCTTAAGTTCAGTGGCTCTATGTCTTTTCTCGAGCATGCTGGCAATTCAGTTAATTATACTGATGTCGATGCCTAGGTTTCTTAGAGTTCTTTTAACCGCTTCAGTATTTACATTATTGAATACTCCTTCAATGTCCAAACAGCAGCTAGGGTGAACTCTTTATCTTTAAGGTATTTTTCTATAGAGCCGACAACATGATGTAGTGCAGTTTCCACGTTTTAACCCTTTGTGTATACGTGTTGGGCTGAGGATAAGTCCACCAGACGTATTCTACTGCGTATGTAGTTCTTGGTGACATTGTTTAAGACTACTAGCAAATAGCTCTTTGAGTATTGGGATAATTATCGGTGCCATTTTTTGCAGCATGATCGGGATAATCCCATCAAGTCCTGGGGGTTTAAAGGGGGAGAATGGTCTAATTGCCCACTCTATTCTATTCTCTCTTACCAAATCCGCCGACCCAATTCAATGTGAATATTGTTACTAGTACTGCTGCGTGGTACGGTCGTATACCCCGGAAACTGCGGTTTAATCAGCAATTCATTCGGAGTTATTAGAGGAACACATCGTTTTGGATTCTCTGGAGAGGATTTTCATCAATCCAGTTTCTGTTGTACCCTTTATCTCATCATAAAAGCATTGCCACGACTGTCCTTGGCTTTTTGTGTTCCGCTCTTGAAGTTCCTCTGACTGGCTTTGTGTAGTTCCCAGTCCGAGTCAGCTTTCGTTGATTTTGCCAGATTCAGGAGTTTCCTTGTTTCTCTTTTTGTGCTGGGTAGTTCTTTGGTCCACCACGGGGGTGAGACTTTTGTACGTTTAGATACGGGACATGCCTTCTCGAAAGCCTCTTTGAAAACAGCAGTAGGTTCCTCGGCTTACCGGTCGATGTCCGCGGGCCTATATGTAAATAGCAATCTTGCAGTATATTCTTATTCTTCCGCACCTCATAACTGAAGGTAGTCCAGTCTTCTTGGGGTTTCTTTGGGGCTTAGGAGAGTCACATCTATTATTAAGATTAAATTCAATTAATCTGTGATCGGAATAGGATTCTATTCCCAAAGTATTCGAATTGTCTACAGAGAGGATATTAGAATTACTTTCTAGTGTAATGTTAATTACCTCTCGCCTATTTCTAACTCTTAAAGTGGGTTCAGAACCCCTATTAGCTACTAGAAGATTATGTTCTATAACGAATTCGAAAACCAACTCACCGCGTGGTAGGCCCCAGCTCTCGAGTTCCGCTTTCCTGGTTAAGGCGCGGGTAAGTTCGGATGACGGTCCATCATTTCCGTCGTAAGGCATATAAACGGCTGAAATAATCAGAGGAGAAGCCCCCTCCGGTCAAGCCTTACTACCATCTGGCCTGAGCTGCTGTAAGTAAATAGAAGAAATAAGTTAATATGTTTCCTAGCTACGATACAAGTTCTTTTCTTACAATCCGCATTTAGCGGTTCGCTGCTGTATAGTACTACATCTTTATGGTTTAGCCCACTAATTTTGTCCATGGTTCTTGTACGAGAGCTATACCTATATTCCTTTCGCCTGGAAGATTGGCGCTAGCAGATATGCTGTGGTGCACATTTATTTGAATAATCTTCACTGCATATGCTGGAAGTCCAGATTCGGAAAAAAAAAACTTGCATATTATTTCTACAGGACATAGGAAAATAGAAACTTTCGAGGATATTACTCGTAGAAGGCTCCTGACCACGAGAAAGTGGGATTTTTACCTTCCGAAATCATATCCTAGTTGGATCATACATTACTTACTTACTTACTTAAATCCTTGAACCCCTCGAGGTGCATATAACGCCTGCATGCCATCTTGTTCAGAGTTCTGCAACGCGTTTGAGCTGCCTCCAACTCATTCCCAAAGAACTTGATTCCTCCTCGTCTATCATGCCCCACATTTGCTGATGGCGTCCCTATTCTGTTTGCCTGGGTAAGCGAATTCCACTGCATGGCGTATTTCGCAATGGAGTTGTCTTCGCTCCGTAGGGTGTATCCGATCCATTTCCATTTTCTCCTTCGCACAGTAGTATCGACCTATATAGGTTCTTGGCCTGTTCCCAGATAAAGTTGTTCGTTGGAGATACGATCCGCCCAAAATTTCCTCAAGATGATTCTTAGACATTTATTTGCAAAGGCTTGCGTGTGACAGTGGTATCCACCTTCCAAATACTGCACCAGCAGTACTGATTCAAGGTTGGAGCAGAACAGTCGCAGCTTGGTTCTTAAGCTGAGAACATTGTTTCTTCAGACTGTCGATAGCATTCCGAACGCAGCTTTTGCCTTCCCGAATCTGCTGCACACATCCAGGTCGGTGCCACCGCGGTTAGCCGAGACCTCACTTCCTAAGTATATAAAGTTGTCTACTTTCTTGACTACTTGTCCGGCAATGTTGAGTTGAGCGCGGGTGTTAGAAGTGCTCAATGCATTTGTTTTGGCTATTTTTTATTATCTTAAGCCCCACTTCAATCGTCTCAGCTTATAGATTTTGGGCCATCAGTAGAAGGTCTATTATCCAATATGAAAGTAGGTAAACATCATCAGCGTAGTCGAGGTGTTGAAGAAAGTTGTCATAGTCCATCGAATTCCATTCATTCATTATGCTGATGACCACTAAGAACAATAGCGAACAAATTGCACCCTTGCCGTACTTCACTTTGAACTTCAAAATCGTCCAACACATTACCATTGTGTAAGATGTAGCCTTGATAATAGCTATGTGTTTTCTGGGATGCCTCTCCTGCGCAAAGCCAATCAGATAGTTTCACGATTCAAGCTGTCGAAAGCATTCTCGATAAAGAGTAGATGTAGCGAAGACCTATACTTGACGCATTGCTCTATTATGATTCGTAGGGTGTTTATGTGGTCGATGCAGGAGGATTCAGTACAAAAGCCTGCCTGTTCGACATTGAGAGTTGAATCTAACTATTCCTTAATGCATTCTAATATGATTCTCGCTATTATCTTGGTTAGGGCCGGTAGGACGAATATACCTCTCCAGTTTCCATAATGCATCAGATTGCCCTTTTTCGAAAGCTTGACGGCCAGTTCTCTTTTCCACTCCTGGGGAAATTGTTCATTTTCCCACGTTCTCCGTATCGGCAAGTGTAGCAGTCCTCCGATGTATTTGGCGCCGCTTGAAATAGTTCGACAGGGATGCCATCAATACCCACCGCTTTGATTTCCTCGAGGGACTTGATTGCTACTGTTTTTTTGGTTTTACTGGGAGGCTGGTGCGAATTCGGGAGTTTGTTGCTTCGGAAGACTCATTAGGGTTCGAGATCATGACACCATCGTTTCGCTACATCGTGGCTAAGCACTGTAGCGAAATGCTCTCTCCATCTTGCCTTGAGACAAGTGAGACGATGTACTGCCGTTTGTCCTGTCTTACACTATGCTGCACTTCTTTCTTTTTCACGCGGTATTGGACCACTTCTGCTAGGCCCACCTCTTTATAGAATACGGAACACTAATCAACAAAAAACTCATCTCCTAGGTAACTATTTCCTATCAGATCTACCTTCGCTGGATCCGCTTCAGATACTCCCGTTTACAAAGCCACTGGACTAAAGGAAGTGCTCTAAATCGAGCATATCATCGAATAGGTCTTTTTTTTTTTTGTCGGGATAGGAAACGCTCGACTCCAGCACTCAGCCGCAACTGATCCATTGTACTACCAGAGAGCAAACCCTGATTTACCCATTTTATTGGAATTTCCTTGTCTTTCTAAGAAAGCCAAGCAAGCACTTCAGTGATGAGGAGCTTACAGTACGAGCACTCACCACAGCACCGAGGATCTGCCACCTGATACGAGCAAAGGCCGGACACTCACAGAGATAATGTTTCGCAGTCCACAAGCGTCGCAGATTGTAGTGTCTTTCAAGCCCAGCACGTTAAGGTGCTTGGCGAAACCAAAGTGGCCTGTCAAGACGCCAATAAGTTGTCTAGAGTCTTTTCTGCTGAGAGACAGCAAGAATGCCGCTGATTTCTTACAGACGTCCGGGAGCATAAGTTTAGTCAACATGCATCCTGTAGATGGAGAGTCATGCCACACACAATTGTGCTCGTGAGAGACGCAATCGTCAATGGCAGCACTAACCGAAGACGCAGGGAGACCCAACCCGGGTTCGGGGCCTGAAAAAGCCTCCTCTGAGCTTTGTCTAGCAAGCTCATCGGTGATCTCGTTCCCGAAGATCCCAGTGTGACCTGGGACCCAGATAAGAGACAGATAATTCAGCCTTGCGACCAAGTTCAAAGAGTTTTTGGTTTCACCAACTGTTTTGGAAGTGGTTAAAGGGTTAAGCAAAGCCTTAAGCGCAGCCTGACTATCACTAGAGACACAAATGCTACGTCTCTTCCATCTATTCTTCACAACATAGTTCATGGCTATTAGGATTGCATTAGTTTCCGCTTGGAAAATAGACGCATATATATTTGCATATTTGAAAAGGAGTCTAATGTTGTCGACTTCCACGAAGACACCAGCACCAGACCCTTAACAAGTTTTGGAACCGTCCGTTAAAATACGACTACATTCCATTCCTGTTTCAACTCTGACCGAAGCCAGTCCTGAACACAGGGAAAGTCGACTCTGAATTTCCGCATCAGCTGGAGTTCTGGTGTCATTGCATGAGACGGCATATCCATAAGACAGGAGTCGTAAGATAAGTGTCGCGCAAGTTCATCAAAATTCCAGTGTGGAGTATACCAAAAACCGTCCCGCCTAAGATGATGGATGGCTTTGATAGTGCAACCCATGATATAAGTATTGAGGGGAGGTAAGTTCAGCAAAGCGTCTAGAGCAGAGCCAGGCGTACTCGGGAAAGCTCCCGAGCAGCCAAGACAAGCCGTTCTTTGGAGTTTCGCCCAAAAGGCAACCACATATTTACGCGAGAGCCCCTTCCACCGAACAACCAACGCATATGCGAGGAATGGTCTTATCATAGCCGTGTAGATTCAGAGAACCTCATTCGGTGACAAGCCCCATGTCTTGCCAAAGGCACCCTTACACTACCGAAAAAGTGAGACCACCTACGATGTTTTCAACTCGACGTGCTTAGGCCAATAAAGTTTCTTATCTGCCTAGCTTTAGAGCCTTAGTTTAGGGGCGATAATAAATCTACTAAAGGTCGTTGCGTACATGCACCTACCAAACCAATACATTTGTTACATCTATTATGTTACTACTTCTGCTAGTGCTAACATGATGGCTAACAAATTGTTTCTTAAGATTCTTTCAACTTGAACTGTGCTCTGTTGGAGTTTATAACTTTTTGATTTGATCTTCCGCCAACAAGTACATGCAGATAGCCCTGAAATATGGTTAGTATTGCAGTTCAAAGTTCATAAATATAGAAATTTGGTCCCGTTTGCGTTGACAGGTTTTGGAGGAGATTCAACGACGAACTATACGAGCTGTACAGCGATATCCATCTAGTCAAAAACTGCCTATTAGACATTTGAGATGGCTAGGACATCTAGAGCGGATGGACACCAACGCTCCCGTCCGCAGAGTCTTCGAATCTAACCCGGCGGGACGACGCAATGGACTGCCTCCTCATCGTCCCAATATCTGCAAGACTCTACGTTGTACTCTATGCCCTACGGAAAAACAACTTTTCTACTGTCAATACTACTCAAATAAAGCCGCATCTACTGCTCTACCTTTAATGTGATGTTGGTGCGGCTTGTGTATAAGCTTATTACCACTGACGTTTTCGACGTATGTTCATATTTTTGTTCATATTCAGTGCTTTAAGCAAAAAAAACGCCGGGTTGACCACTCTATACCTTCTAGAACGCGAATGTTTAGCTTTACCAACTTTAAGTGTAAGAATTGCTGGAACTTCCCGCTTTACTTCATATATTTACAGAAGCTATTCAGTGACATCTATTCTAAAAGATTTATATGACTCAAGTAAGCAATATATTTTTGCCGTATTTAACTGCATCCATACCCCTGGTTATGGTAGAGTGCGTAATAGTTCGTCCATTCCCTGCGCCTCCAGAAAAACTAGCACTCACCAGAATATTCACAAAGATTTTACGCTCTCTTTGTTCGTGCACAACTTGATATCCCCACGCAATTTTTGTATAATATAATGGAGTATGACTGATTTAAACGACCGGAATATTACCGACATAAGACAGTCTATCAAAATTCAAGGAGTGTTTCAATATTTTCATATTCAAATCGAACACAATTTCCTGCCAAAAACAAATCCGACTTCCACAACCTCCAAACGCATTCCATGCCATATATTCTGCGGCCATAATCCCCCAATGACATTTCTGTGCACACAACAACCTCCCTCCCCAAAACAAGGAGCAGTAAAATCTATCCTCGCACGTGAACCGAAAAAAAAAATAAGAAACGCGAATATGACCCAATATACTGTATTTTATTATACGCCTACCCATTACTATTTTTTATCCTTCGATCTGATCATATATAAATTTTCCCCAAACAACATCATTAAGGCTTAAAAACGCATAAAAAATGTGTCCTGCGATTTGTTTTTCCTCCGGAAATTTTTATCCTTTCTGTCATTGAATTGAGTTACCGATGCTGTTGTCTCTAGTGCACTAATATCCCGAGAGTACAAACAGTATATTTTCATTGGCCACAGCCCCTGCTGTCTATACATATTGTTGTCCTTTGAGTCGCAAGGATATCAGAAGAAGAAATTCTACGCAAGGGGAAAAAATTGATTCATAAATGTTTCATGAGCCTTGAGATTTTGCTCTCTTTCTTTGAGATTTTTTTGACTCCTCTGTATATGTCCTCCATAAAATTCTATCCAATAAAAAAAAAAAAAACGGCATCATCGACTCTATGACTGTAAACGAAAAGGCAATATTGGAGGACGCACCGAGGTTATATTGGTTATGTTCATGCGACGCATATCCTTGCAGAGATTTATGCGCCTCCTGTGATTTTACGATCGTATTATGCTATCGAGCGTAGATTGGCTCTCTTCCTGTCGTGATTCAGGTCTCCTATTAAGTCTACTTTATCGACGAAGCTTTTAAGTCGAAGAGGAAGATGATCATCAGTATTCTTCTAGTCTTCCTTGATTAGTGGAGCTATAGTCTTGGTGAATTCTTAAAAATATTAATACAGGGGGTCATATCTACCGTTTTGTAGAAGACGCTACTGGACTCGTACTCAGAATTAGTGTGAAATTCCTACCCATTAAAAACGAATGTCCATCAGAACCCCATTCTAGTTCATGGCACTACCTCCAAGAACTTCGTCGCGGGGTGGACTTAAGACTTTACTACCTCCTCGCTGATTTAAATTACCACTTGGGGTTTTTATTTATTTTTTTTTTGATAAAAAAGCTAACACTGGGACCTGAGAGTAATATTCTGTTGGAGGTGCTATCAGCTTAGGATGCTTACCATTCCCATTATGCAGGTAAGTATGTCCTTTACCTACTTACTTAGGTGGCGCTACAGTTCGGGGTGAACCTAGGCTTCAACCAATAAGCCTCTCTATTTAGCTCGGTCCTTAACTAATTGTCTCCAGTTGCGCACTCCAAGTTGGTCGAGGTCCCCTTGAACTTGTGCACGCCACCTACCTTGCGGAGGTCCTCTACTGCGTCGTCCCTTCGGGTTCGATTCGAAGACTCAATAGATTTAGATTAGATTAGATTTTATTATCCTTTTTTTATATAACATGTACAGGTTAACAAATCTTTTTACAGCATGGCAAAAGCCGTCTGCCAATTAAAAGGAATTAATAATAAATGTATAAAATATGTTCAAAATATGGGTTTCTTCTACGGATACTATTTGTCTACGATAACTAAATGCATCTTCTTCTTCCTTTTATCAGCGAGGCTATGATCCGAAAACAAGGGATCACAGCCCTCCCACTTCACTGCATTTCTACTGATCCGCCTGTGGGGTTCGCCTATTTGACCTCAGAAAATATCGGCAGGCCTGCCGATTTTGGATCACTCGGTTACTGAGGCCAATGAAATGCCGATGTCGTCGCATTTGTCTGATCCAGGCGTTTATAGGCCTGCCTTTCCTACATCGCGATGTCTGAAAGGCAGGCCTATAAACGCCTGGATCAGACAAATGCGACGACATCGGCATTTCATTGGCCTCAGTAAACAGAAGCTTGGGTTTCTCAACAAACAAATTATGGATCTTGACATCTGGGCTGATTACGATGGTGTACAGCTCCATTATCAAATGTTGGGTATTACGCACATCCAAGTTAAGAGGACAATTCGCTATATCTACTACCTCTTTACATTTTGCGAAACAAGACGCACTTCTAGTCAAAGCGTATTCTGCTACTATCCTCGGTATGCGACCTGTTTCCATATTAAAAACTCTTATCACATAATCGAAATGCATTTTGAGGGTCTTAATGAACATCGCCGATAGTCCCGTTTCTATATGAAGCATATAGTTAGGGGTTGTGAATGAAAGACAAAATATCCGCTTGAGAAAGAAGCGTAAAAGGCGCTCGATCACATCATTTTCCAAACTTACCATCTTTTTTTGGCCGAAAAAAAGGAAAACTCCACTAAATTCGGCAATTTCGCGGGATATCGAAATAAAAAAAAGGATAAAAAAGGATATTAAATATAAAAAAAATTCTTCCGCAAATTCATATTTTATTCGTCAAAAATACTTATACGCTTATACCAACCAACATTGTTACAACTTCGTCGTCTTCAACGTCAATCGCACTCGCATTGGAATATTGGAAAAGTAAATCTTGCTCCGTTTTCAAAAGTGAAGAACTCTACACATGAATATGTCAAATTGTATTTCACCATGAGAATCACTTTCAATGTGTCGACTCTCGTGTACTTTTGCGTTAAAGATGCATTTTCCTTTCGGTTTCGACATTCTTTCGACCGAATTCAATCGCTCTTTCATACGAAAATTTGACAGTTGCACAGCAGTAAATAGCTATGAACCACACAATTGCTTCCGAACATATACACCTAAGCTGAGCTACTTTTGCAATTGACAGTACTGAAGGAAACTTAACGCAGAATTATGACATTAGCTTCCGATTGCTTCCGACTTTTATAATTCAGCCTTTACTCGTTCGCTGTGAACGTGTATACTATTCGCCTGCTGTCATCGTACAGTCTAACAGTCTGATGTTCGCCACATATCAAATTCAAAATATTATAAACGTTACGAATTGCATGAAAAAAAAAGGATTTAAAAACTTTTCGCGGGATAGGTTTTTGGGAGTATCCCGCGAAAAAAAGGATAGATGGCAACTTCAATCATAATAGATTGTCCAGTTACCTCGTAGATGCGATATTTTGTAGACATGCTGATGTGTTTGTTTGCCATACACAATTTCCAGGTTGAGGTTATAGCATTTTTTGCGTCCTTAAGATGTAAGCCCATGTTGTTTTGGGGTGTTAGAGTTACTCCAAGCTATTTATATTCTTTAACGACCTCCATCGTTCCCCCTTAAATCTCCATGCCTCCCTCTTCCGTTTCCAAAAACCATTACTTGTGATTTGGCTCGGTTGACAACAAGATTTCACATTTGGCAGTACTCCTCGAGTTTCGTCATCATCATTTGGACCTTATTGGGTGTATTCGCTACGAGAACGATATCATCCGCATACATCAAAGTTTTTATTTTGATATTATCAACAGTGACTCCTCCGTTCAAATAGTCTACAATGTGGTCCAAAAATAACACGAATAAGAGTGTACTCAAGCTACAACCCTGCCGTACTCTCGTAGTCATCAAGAAACTCTCAGACATATCTGTTCCGTTCCATACTGCGGCACTGCATCGTTGATAAATTGCCTTAAGCGTGTTCACCATTTTGAATGGTGCTCCTATGCTTGATAATTTGTAGAAAAGCATATCTCTATTTAGACTATCGAATACTGCTTTAAGATCCACAAAATATGCATAAACCTTTTTCCTTGTTGTTTTCCGGTATACTCGTATATCCACAATCATACTCACGAGTAGTATAAATATTTGATCCACCGTTGAGTATCCTCTCCGAAAGTCAGCTCGAAATTCGCTCAATTTGTTAGGCGTATTTATCCAGTCTGTAAGCCTATTGAACAAAATAGATCCAAATATATTTCTAATGGTATTTAAAAAGGATATTCTCCTGTAATTTTCTGCCATATTTTTTAATCTTTTAAAAATCGGAAATAATAAAGCAGTTTCAAAGCATGCAGATACGATATCACTTCCATACATATCATTTACAAGATTGAGAAGGCAATTGGTAAAATTGTTGCCTAAAGGATCATCTTACTTACTTAGGTGGCGCTACAGTTTGGGGTGAACTTGGGCCTCAACCAACAAGCCTCCCCATTTAACTCGGTCTTTAGCTAATTGCCTCCAGTTGCGCACTCCAAGTTGGTCGAGGTCCCCTTGAACTTGTGCGCGCCACCTACGGCGATGATTCCCTCTACTGCGTCGTCCCTCGGGATTAGATTCGAAGACTCTGCGGACCGGAGCGTTGGTATCCATTTGCTCTACATGTCATATCCATCTCAGACGTCCCATACGCAGTTTTTTTTAACTAAGTCGATGTCGCTGTACAGCTCGTATAGTTCGTTATTGAATCTTCTCCTCCAAAACCCATCAACGCAAACGGGACCGAATGTCTTACGAATAATTTTTCTCTCGAAGCGAGCAAGGATATTTTCATCCACTATTAATAAAGTCCATATTTCAGCGCCATAAAGCAGGACTGGGACTAGATTTTTTTTAGATTTAGATAGATTTATTGAATTTTCAGATTGTACAAAATTTACATAAAATAAAAATACTTAAATCTTAAAGACATGGCTTAAAGCCGTCTGCCAAAGACTATCAACCTTTTGGTACAATTTTAATAACTTTTTCAGTAATGTTTGCTTCTAACTTTTTAATTTTAAAAATCTTCTTCAATGATCATTCTTCTATAACCTAGCGTTGATTTACAGTATGATATGAGAGCTTTCCAATTAGAACCATTTAATAACTCAGCTACTTCTTCGCTCGACAATATGGCTTTTCCAAAGTGAAATCTCCTGATACCCCGGAATATTGGGCACATTCCCAAGAAGTGTATAGAGTTCTCTCTTTGAGCTAAGTTGCAAATTGAGCAGAGAACTGGAAGATCCTCCCTGTGTGGCACGAAGTTGAGTGGCAATATCTCTCCTCTGGCACGAAAAATCAAAGAGATACATCTTACGCTGTTCGAATCCTTAAAGTAATTAAGGGGACCTAGGTTGAACCGCAGAGTCCTATAGATTTCCCTGTCTGTTGATGCCTCCGCTTCTTCGATATATTTGTTACGCATACATATATCTAAGTGAGATATGAAGTCGTAGAGTATCCCCTTCCAATTAGTCTGAGCATTCCAATCTAAACTAAGGTCGTATTCATATGTCTCCGCCAGATTTAACATGTCCTTGTACCACAGACTTTGTGTAATCACTGCGAACATAACCGAGTTCCTCGTCAGCCTTTCATCACCTGTCCTGAGTATACTGAGAATATAATCAACGCTCAGCTTAAGAGTCTGTATGAACAATGGGGCAAGCCCGGTTTCGATCATCAGCATGTAGTTTGGGGCCGTGGTTGGGAGTTGAAATGACCTTCGAAAATAAAACCTCAGTAGTTTTTCTACCAAGTCATAATACTTATGACCCCATGACTGCGCTCCGTAGAACAATATGGATTTGGAAACTGCTTCAAAGACTCTTTACTTTGAACTGTGAGGTATATTTCGATTCTGGAAACAGATTCGCCACGTGGAGTTTATGGCATTTTTAGACTGCGCTAATTTTTCACTTAGGTGGGTGTCTAAACTCAAGTTACTCGATAGCACAACTCCCAAGTATTTATAGTGTTAACCACTTCAATCGGTTCACTGTTATATGTCCATCTTTCTGTTCTACATAGCCTGCCACCTCCTCTCCTAAAAATCATAATTTTTGATTTGTCCAAGTTTAGTTTTAGATTCCATAGTGTGCAGTAGTCGTACAGCCGATTTATCATAAGCTGCAAGGACTCTGGTGACCTAGCCAGCAGGACAATATCATCTGCGTTCAGAAGAGCCTTAATAAGAGTACCTGCGAATGTGACTCCTCCTGGAAGGTAATCAGTAATATCTTCTATGTAAAGGGCAAATACTGACGGGCTTGCATTACATCCTTGTCTAACTCCTATTTTTGTAGAAAACCACTTCGACAATTCATCACCGTTCCAGACAGCTGCTTTTGTATTGTTGTATAAGTTTTCCAGTACATTTCCAAACTTATAAGACAATCCGTACTGGTACAATTTGTAAAAAAGTCTTTGCCGGTCTACGGTATCGAAGGCTGCCCTAAAGTCGATGAAGAACGTGTAAAGCTTCTGTTTCCGTTCGACGAATGTTTCCGCTATGTTTCGCAGTACAAAGATGTGATCTGTAGTAGAGTAGCCAGCTCGAAATCCAGCTTGAAACTCTTTCAGAAGTGAGTTCTCCTGTATCCAGTGCATCAATCGGGCTTGCAGAATACTTGTAAAGATTTTTGCTGATGCATTCAGAAGGGAAATGCCCCTATAGTTAGATGGGTCTAACGAGTCGCCTTTCTTAAAAATCGGAAATATTACTGCTTGTTTAAAGCTTTCGGGGACGTTTCCAGTTTGAAATATGGAGTTGTAGACTGACGTAATGGTTGCCACAAATTCGGCAGAGCTATATTTATAGAATTCGACTGGAATTCTATCAAATCCGGGAGCTTTAAAATCCTTGGATCGGGCTAATGCTTCATTCACTTCGAGAGTTGAAATTTCACTATCTAAAGTTTGATTTACAAACAATGGTTTCGCATACAGCATTGGTAGGTCGTTGCTTATCGGGTTTAGTAAACTTTCAAAATGTCTTTTAAGGACATCAGCTGTTAGTTGAATATTAATTTTTAAAGAATTTCCATTTAATTTTTTAGCTGTTTTCCAAAAATCTGCTGAGCTTTTACAAATGGAAAGTTTTCGAGCCTCGGCTACAAAGAATTCTGCCTTCTTCGTTCGACATATCTGCTTATACTGAACCTTAGCTTGACTGTAGAGCATCTTGAATAATGGTCCGTTAAATTTTCTGAATGCTCGCAGAAGGGAGAATGTGCGCTTTCTGCTTTTCAAACAATCTTCATCAAACCATGGCATTTTATACAGCAATCTCTTCTTTTCGTTAGTGCTTTGCAACTGACTGGGGATCGATTGCTTTATTACTGACTCCAAGTCGCTTAAAGTGAGTTCACTATTTTCAGGTAGGTCTGACAAGTGACGATTAAGGTTAAGCCTGTATAAATTTTCATTAGATTTATTCCATTTAAATTTAGGAAGAAGTTTTAATTCGTGCATCTCATCCCTTGCACTCATTTCTAGGCCGAAAGTGGTGATAATAGGGAGATGGTCCGAGTATGGAAGAGCCTTAACTTCGAAATCCCTTACTATGGAGCACCAGTCTCCTCCTACAAAGCAGTAGTCGATGATGGACGAGCAATTCGATTTAATGAAGGTATACTCGCCGTTGCTGTCTGATTTGCTGCATCCATTTAAAACTCCAAGCCCCATCGAATCCATCAATCCCATAATTTTTCTTCCACATGAATTTATCACTGCATCCTTCGAGTTTCGTAGAATTCCTTCAGTATTGTTACATTCGCTTTTTAAACTGCCAATCCTTCCATTTAAATCTCCAATAACCAATAAGTTGTTGTTTTGGTTGATGAGTAAAAACTCTTCTAACAGATTGAATTCTCTCTGCCATTTGTTGTTATTGCAGTTAAGGTACGTTGGAACAATTATTAGCTGCCGTGAAAGAATTTTTAGTGTCAGATAAACAAGACCATTATCCGCTACTTGAAAATCGCATTGAAGTTCATTGGCAGCTCTATTCTTCACTCCGAGGTAACAGCCTTCTGATGCACGCCCAGTCTAATCGCAGTACCCATTTGAACTGGGACTTTCAGAGTCTTAGTCTCCTTAGTTGTTTGAGATAGGACTTTACTGTTGAATTGCCTTATAACCCCAAAAAAACAGCGATCGGCAAGAGTTATTATTCGCTTGATTTCTGCGCTGATCTTGTTTTTAGAATTTATGTGTATGTATGTCCTTTCGGCGTACGTATTTCTCTGTGGAAGATGAGATGCAAATGCTCGGATGCTTCTTCTCGTTCCAGCCACATGCTGAATTTTGTCTCGATAGAGTATCTCAGACAACAAACATGCATTCCTTGTTTAATGTAAGGATTTTTTGGTGGGCATACTACTATATTAATCTCATGAATCGCCTAGCCCTCAAAACACTTTACCAATGAAGTGAGCGAATTTGACGTTCTCAAATGTTAATCAAAGCTTTAAGAACTGCCAATATGATGTCACAAAAGGCACCAGGCTTTAGAATGCTGTGCCTGAGTCACCCGTAGTCAGTTCATCTGGGGACTCATTGCGTTCGATTTCTTGGTGATCAGACCCAACCAAATTCGATTTTATTGTGTCCAGCTTGGAATATCTTTTAGAAGGTCAGTATTTTAAGTGCTGCCTAAGTATCTAGTGTGTCGGATCACTGCGCGTGAGGTTTTAAGTTCGAATCCCAGAAAACACCAAAAAGTTTTTTCAGAGCACCACCTCTCGCGAACGTCTGACAAACATCCGAGAGTATTGTTGTACCGAAAAAGCTTCTCAAAACAAATTGCCCTTCGGATACGGCACTTAACTGTAGGTCCCTTCCATTCGTGTGAAAAATATGACGCACACAGCATGAGTGGTTGCGAGAAGCTAGGCCCTGGCACTTGAAGAGCTGTTGCGCCAAGTTTTTATTTATTTTTTAAGTATCTGAAAAGCTACTCCTAAAAATGTTAGAACCCTTTTCAAGCTACTTCCTTATGCGGATCCTAATGACTTGAAGCTCAGCTTTGAAAATTCAACTTCAGATTCAACGCCAGATTCAAATTTTGATCTCTCGGTAAACCAGACAAGATGTTACCCAATATTTACAAGGAAAAAGCACCCTCCCAAGCATAAAGGGAAACGAATAACATAAAGGACATAGAAATCCCTGCGTGGTAATACAATGGAGCGTATCAAGTTTGAGTGCTCTGTGATTTTAGCATACATTCTAAAAAAAAAAAAAGAAGATGCCTAACCTCTTGAACATAGTGATGACTCATCATTAGGCTGGCCTATACGATCTATTCTCACTACCTCAAATAACCTTCTGAAACAATGGTCTCTGATTATTGCGCGGTACAAAAGCTATCCTTGGACGGAGGTGAGTTCAAATTGGCAGTGCAGTAAAAAAATATTTGTTAAAACATTTTGAAAGATTTTTTTTTTTTTCAAATGATTATTATCCCATCTGATGCACTTAAAGAGTTTTTGCATGGGTGAATAACATTAAAACAAGCACTTAGGTACTTTAAACTGGAAAATGGCAAAAATGTACTTAGTGAGTTTTTGCACTAGGCCGACGATATATCTGTCGATAACAGCACATGGTTTTCTGGTATTATCACTTATTCCACTGCTTCTTCCAGGCTTCTCATCTTCCCCTAATTGTTATAAAGCAGCCGTGTCCGTGTAATGCTGACTTAAGCAGAAGTCAACTTCTCTAACCGATTTGCCCACATTTTTACTTACTTATGTGACGCTACAGTCGGTGGTGGACAAACCTCTCCAGCCAGCCCTGCTACGATCCAGCTGCCTCCATTTGCACACGCCAAATTGGTTGAGGTCCCCCTTTACTTATTTGTTCCACCAACCGCGAGGTCGTCCTCTACTGCGTCATCCATCCGGGGTGGTTTCGAAGACTTTCTAGTCTTGAATGTTGGGCTTCATCCACTCTACATGACCCAGACATCTTAGTCGCTGTATGTGAACTCTTCTGGCTAACTTCTTCTCTACTCGCCGTCTATGCAGACGGGACCAAAGATCACTCGAAGAACTTTTCCCTCAAAGTAGCCAAGGGCATCCTCATCCGATTTTGACAAAGCGCATGCATCTGCGCCATACAGCAGGCCTGACATGATAAGCGTCTTGTACAAAATACCCTAGTAGTTCGAGATAGGGCTTTGCTACTCAATTGCCTTCTTAGCCCATAGAAACAGCGATAAGCAAGAGTTTGATTTCCCCACTGGTGTTATTTTCGGAGCTCACCATAGAGCCTAGGTAGCCAAAGTTATTTACTTCCTCAACATTATATTTGTCTATTATGGCGTTCTGACACAACGCCGATGTTGGGTGTCCTTTTTCGTGGACAGCATATATTTTGTTTTACTTTTCTTGGCCGCTAAGCCCATCTTTGCTGCCTCGATTTCAATATCCACAAACGTCCCACTGACGGCCCGCTGAGTTCTTTCGACTAAGTCAATGTCATCGGCGTAAGCGAGTAGTTGTACAGATTTGTAAAAGATTGTACCTCCGGTGTTGGCTTGTGAGTTTCGTACAATTCTATCAAGTACTATATTAAGGAGATCGCATTTCTAGGACCTTTCCTGACATCAAACAGATCGTTGATGTTCTTACCGACTTTGATGGAACAGCGAGAGTTCTCCATCGTCATTCTACACAACCGGACGAGTTTAGCAGGGATGAAAAGACTAGACATGTCTCCGTATAACTCACCTCTATATACGCTACGAGTATCATAGGCAACTTTGAAATCGATGAAGAGGTGGTGCGTATCGATTTTATATTCATGGGCTTTTTCCAAGATCTGCCGTAGTGTGAATATATGGTCAATAGTGGACTTTTCTGGCCTGAAACTGCACTGATAAGGACCTATCAGGTTGTTAACGATCGGTTTAGGCGTTCACATAATACAGCAGACAGGATTTTATATGCGATGTTGAGAAGACTTATACCTCTGTAGTTGGCAAACGGTGCTGAAGTTCCTTTCATCGAGCATTCTTTTGTCCGAACAGATTTTACAGATGAGCTGGTGCATGCTTTTTACTAACTCATCTCCTCCTGCCTCAAAAAAAATTAGAAGCAGGGTCGACGGCTCCAGCAGCTTTGTTGGATTTAAGTTTAGATATCGCTATCCTCACTTCATTCTGATCGGGTTGGCGGGAATCTTGACTATCATCGTCTCTGTTGAATGACTCATTCTGCCTGACAGCGGAATATTGCTTGAATATGAATATTGTTTTCTTTCCATATCCTCAGCACCGACGTTCATTCTACTACTATATTACCATTTTGCTTCTGTTCTGGCTTTGAAACCCTGGCATGTTCTTTTTATCTTATGTATATTTTTATACAAAACAGTATATTTATTCTAAACAAAAAACTGTTTAACATATTCATTATAAACAATTCAAATTTAACATTTGTGTTGGTAAGTATAATATTACGACAATGACCATATTAGTCGTCTGTCGGAATCTTATGATAGAATTTGCAACAAAGTCCCTCAATCTCCTCGATCGAGCGCTTCTCATGCTCCTTTTCCTTCTTAAGTTTAATTAAGTGCAATGGGTTCCGTATGATATATGTAAGAGACTCTATTATGTGCCAGCTAAAAGCACCTTTATCATCGAGTGCTACGACAGGTCCTTATCATTTTCTACCTTCTCGTCATCACCTTTCTTGGATTGCTTCTTCCTGTCTGCTGTCGGAGAATTTTTCGAAATCCGTATTATGAGTCTACTACGCCTTCAATGCATACAACCCGTTTCCCATGGTGTGTAGCTTAGCAGTATAAGAACTCTCAAACTCTCTCTTTTATTTTTTGTATCGCTAGCTTTCGCTGTTTTAACCTAGTTTTCTCAAAACCCTTGTATCTTCACGTAGCTGTTGTACATTCAGGGCATGGAGAATACTTCTTTTGAACTTCTACCCCAATACCTACACCTCTATAGCTCCTTCTCCTTAGCAACACGTGCCTACTAGACTAGAGTATAGAATGCAAAACCATATCCGCTCCATCAAATCAGCCCAACCTTAACGATGACTAATGATGCCAAATCACATTTGGATTGTATTTTATTTGTATTTTATCCTCGAGCTAAGTGACTACACCACACATAATCTGCGAACAGAGTCAACATAAGCCAGCAAACAACGGCAACCACTAACGAAACTAATTGCCGATTAACTCAAGAGCGACAGATCTTGACACAAATACCCCTACCTTAAACGATACGTACACTCGTACTCCACTTCTGTATCAGATTCTTGAAAAGTATCTCAAGCTCCAGTTCGTCATCATCATAAACACAAGGCATACACAGGCAACCGCCAAACGCTTTTGAATAATTCAATCCGCCAAAGGTTGCTGATCTAGTACGAGTACATCGACGACTAACGTGTGGTGGAGGTAGGGTGAGGCATCTGAACACTCGGTAAACTACTCGCACTTATCTCTGGTTGCTGAATGTTTTCGATGGTACTTCAGAGTGTGTCAAGAGATTTGTAATCCCCCGCATGCCGTCCACCCTCGCGCTAGCTAGGGTGAAATTCTATACACACAAAGGCATCTGTGGAACCAGAGACAATTAAGTAGCCGAGCTGTGAAGTGAAATTCTCACCTAGACACTGAGATAGACACAAAAACAATTTAAATTCAGAAAGTAGGAACAAAAAAGACATAGAACTGGGTGTCACTCGCCGGTGGTGCATAGGAGAAAAGAAAGTTCTACCCAGGGGGGGAAGCACTGTCCAGAGTTGTCGTTCTAATAAAGTGGACGAGCTGCACACACGTGGCTATCGTTCTCTGTGCACTTATATATCACTTCAACGCCATCTGGTCAGGCTTAGTGGGTACACAGGTGACCATTTGTAGATTTTTTTTTTTCCTCTTTCTCTTCTCGGTTCACGTGCATTTAAGCATCAGCTAGAGTACCACGCATAAAAATGATAAATTAGATGTTGAGACGTTCCGGTACATATATAGAACTCGTATTATACACCTGAGGACTTTTCAGCGTTTGTTCAGTTTCCCCAAGTTGGGAAGGATGGTGAGAGTGGAAAAAAATTCTAAACTAGGTCACATCTGATTCATTTGGCAATTTTTCGAGAATGGGCGACATTAAGAACATGAAGCATGAGTGTGGGGACATTTTTTTTTTTAATTTTAACATTATTTAATTTTAATTTTAACACTTAAAAGGATCTGTGCATAAGTGCGGGCAAATTAATATCTAGATTAAAATTTAAAAGATTCGAACATTGAACTTAACAACCTCACGCGCAGTGGTGCGACACACTAACCACTGTACCAACCAACCATCCATGTCTATTGATCTTCAGATAGATAGATAAATATATTTATTTTCATAAACATTTTACAATGGGGTTGTTGTCGCACAATTAACACAAGTACAGAGATTTGATATTACATATGTATATATCTTTCTACTGAAATAATAATTTTTTGAATTTGACACAGGTCGTGAGTGGCATATTGCACAGCTTCCCCATACTTATATAAATATACACCCGTAAAGCCATATTGCTTGGAATACTACTTTGTAAATTATTATTTTATTCGCCTTACTTAATTTTGATTTTCTGTTAATGAAGGCATGAAGCATCTTAGTGGCAACGTTAACCGGTTTAATTGTTTTAAAGATGTGTTCTTTAAAAGTTAATCTCTGACCAAGATGAGTCACTTGGTTCCCAATTGACTCTTGCACCGCAGACGTCAAGTTACTTGCTGGGAAGAAAACTAATTTTCCTTTTTCGACTAAAAAAGATCAATTGTACCTTTTAGCATTTAATTTAATCTTTGTTATAGTATTCGGTTACTATTCTAATCACATTTTGTAGATTAATCTCAATGTAGAGACCAAACTCATGCGATGAGAATATAGCAGTGTCATCAGCATAAATAGCAATTTCACATGCTGGTAACTTTGGAAAATCGGACGTGTAAATATTATAAAGTATTGGACCAAGAACTAAACACTGTGGAACACCTGCGTTGACTTGTTGTAGGACGGATGCCCAACCATTAACATAGACTTTTAAAAACCGATTTGACAGGAAACTTTGAACAATTTTTACTAAGTACGGAGAAAAGCCAAATCTACACAATTTGTACACAATGCCATTGTGCCACACAGAATCAGAGGCTTCCTCGATGTCTAGTACTCGTAATACTAAACCGGTTGGCTTGCCCAACGATCGGTTTCTGTTCACATGTTTACAAATTCTGCGGACTTGGTGAGATGTGCTGTGATGACTTCTGAATCCAAATTGTTCGTCAGGAAATACATGTACGTCATCAACATATCTCATAAGTTTCTTTCTTACGACTTTTTCGCAGATTTTACTCAGACAGCTAAGTAAACTTATGGTACGATAGCTACCAGGGTTTTCAAAAGGCTGTCTTGCCTTTAGAATTGGGACTAGATTTGATTTTTTTAAGCATTCGGAAAGTACTGCAGTTTCAAGCATGCATTCACCAAGAATGCTAGAAAACGCACTCATACTTTAGGGAAATGCTTAAGGTACAAATTCTTAATTCTATTAAGGCCATCTGACTTTCTCAGCTGTAAGCTTTTTAATACATCGACAACATCAGTCAGAGAGATGTAGTCATCACTAGATGGTACACAACTTTGCAGAAAAATGCTATTAGCAACGTCATTTACTAATGTGTTTGTGACTCCATCACCGAGATGCTGGGATACCATATGATGCCTAATAAAGGAAGAACCAAAAATGTTTGCCTTTTCAATATTCTCGTAAATGACGTTGCCAGAATTTTGCAGTCCGGGAATTTGCCTATTTTTATTTTTAACTATTCTAACAACATTCCAGAAGGGTCTCGCATTTTTATCCAAAATGTTCAGCTTTTTATTCCATTCTTTGATCCTATGCCTCTGGATTTCAGCAGAAATAAGTTTGTTGAAGTACTGCATCTGGTCGCGGAGAATTAGCAGCCGGTATCTCTTTATATTCTCTTTATATTCATTCACTTATTTATTTTTAATTTTTAGCCCTAACACTAATCTTCCTTTTTATCTGCTAAATGATTTTTTACAAATCTTATTAGATTGCTTAATCTTACCACAGATTAGCAGTCTTAAGGGCTAGGACATACACTTAACTTAAGTTCACGAATTGTCATTCGTAAGACATCGATCAAACCTCAAATTTGCACAGTGTTAGATCCATCTCAAATTCGTGCTTGTGCTAACCGCTTAGGACACACCTCTGCTTCTGCCACGGGGAGAATTTGAAGATTCTCCATGTTAGAGTTTTAATGTGCATCCGCTATTCATGTCGCAGCTAGCATGTTGGGCAGAAGTAATGTCATAATGTGAATGTGCCATAATTTTTGTCAAATGTCATTATGCTTTGACCTTTATGATGTAGACTGATAGAGAATTAGTTGACAATAAACATTCGAGCGATACACACCTAAAGAAAGTGGAATTATTGTTACTTTTTATTTGACCAATTTCCGGTCTGTTGTTTTAACGCGACGTTAATTTCGTCGTCGAACAATCAAGCGTTTAGCTGGTTTCATGCAAACTGGATCCACTAGAGATGTCGCAAGAAGTGGCCGGCCCCGCATTGCTCATTCGGCTGAGAATATCACTGCTGTGGCCGAGGACGTCCGAGCGCTACAGACAGATGTTAAACGAGTTTTTTTTTGCAGCAAGTTGATGAATTGTGTCTCGAGCATTGTTGGTTCCAGCAGGACGGAGCAACCGCTCACGCAACTCGGAAAACGATAAAGATTTTGAATCGCCAATTTCTGGGTCGTGTGATCTCCCAGTTTGACGATTTGAACTGCCCGGACAGATCGCCAGATCTGACGGCGCCAGACTTCTTCCTTTGGGATTTTTGAAATCTCGCGTTTATCACAACAAACCACACACCATGCAAGTCTTGAAAGCCAAAATTGAAGAAGAAATCACAAATTTGAAGCCAGATGTTTTGCGAACAATAATTCAAAATGCCGTAAAACGAGAACAGATGTACATCTCCTCAAGAGGTGGTCATTTGACCGATATCATTTTTTCAACTCAATGTCATCAATTTTATACCTTCGGATAAACTTTTCGCGAAAACGGAGCCCAATTTTTTCCATTTCTAACAAAATGGCAACCAATTCACATTATGACATTACTTGAATTGTGTGCATCTTTCGATCGCGTGAACTTCTGCTTGAAATATACTGGGAAAACTCCCGGTGATTCTGAGTATCTGGTCCTGGGCCCGTACACCCCCGCCCCAGTGCCTGTAGATATTTTCGATCCATTCGTGTACCATTTAATTGTGTGTTGTTTGAATTGGTACTTATCGAACTTTCTTTCAAATCAGTATTTCTTGACCATATCGTCTCTGGGATAGTCCAGAAGCTGCACCGATTTGGATAGGGATACTCACTCTTTGTTTGCGTTACATATTCCTTTCTTGATACCCTCTTTGCTTAGTCTCAATATGGTCTCCTTGGCTATTCGCTCTAGCACTATGTGTAGCGGAGGTATACCTCTGATCGCCTCTGGTGCTGCTGTGGGACCGGTTCGAATGGCACCTGTTATACATATGCAGGCACCTTGCTCACGGATGTCGTCGTCGTACTTAACCTTATTCGGTTAACTCACGCCACTGTCCCGTATGTAATGATGGGTCTTACTATCAACATGTACATCCACCTTAGTGTGGCTGGGCTGCAACGCCAGGCCTTTCCTGAAATGTTCCTACACACCATAAGTGCTCTGGTGGCTTTAATTACCACAGCGTCCACATGTTCTTTCCAAAGGAGTTTACTGTCTAGTGTTATACCTAGATACTTGACCTGTTTTTGTAGGTCGATCTTAATACATTCAAAAAGAATAGGTTGCATACGCCTTAGCTGTCTGCGTCTGTACGCATCTTGCTTTCTGGTGATAGTAGTAGTCACTCTCCACGTGCTACATCCATATAACAGCACGGATTCTACATTGGAGCGGAATTGCCTTAGCTTGGTGTTCAAACTGATTGCATTGCTTCGCTATATTTTGGACAAGATCCCGAACGCAGACTTTTCTTTGGCGATTCTGTTGGCTATATCCAGTTCGATTCTATCATCGGTCGAGACAATACTCTCAAGATACTTGAAATCCTATACTCTTTCTACCGGCTGACCAGCAACGCATATTTTATCCGATGAGTTTGTTCCAGGCTGATAATTTTAGTTTTTGCCGTATTAATTTTCAGCCCGACACGACGCCTGCCTCCCTCTTCACATCTGCTGTCATGTGCTGGAGGTCCATAATTCTGTGACAGAGTAAGCATACATCGTCTGCGTAGTCAAGATGTTTCAATTGGGATGCAAGAGTCCATCGAATTCCTTCGTTTCCCGTCGACAAAGCTGAACGGAGAACATCGCTAAGCACCAATAAGAATAGTATTGGTGAAAGATACAGCCTTGTCTTTGGATCTCAAATTTCTCAGGCAACCTTCCTCTGTACAGAACGTGACATTTAAACCCTTCATATGTAGCTTTGATAATAGCAATAATTTTATCGGGAATACCTCTCCTGCGAAGGCACGCTAAATAAACGCCCTGTTGACATTATGGAACGCCTTCTCAAAATCGATGAACAGCAGGAGGACTGGCGATCGATATTCAACGCACTGTTCGATGATAATCCGCAGGGTGTTTATGTGGTCGACACAGGAGGAGTCAGACCGGAAGCCTGTTTGCTCGGCATCGAGTGTGTCTTCGAGATGTTGTTTGATTCGCTAAAGGATGATTTTAGCTATTATCTAAGCTATAGCAGGCAGCACGCAGATACTCCTCCAGTTTCGGCACTCCATTGAATTTCCTTTCTTAGGAAGCTTGTCGATCATTCCCTTTTTCCACTAATCAGGAAAACTTTCTCTATAAGTGGAAGCAGAAGCTCAGCCGATGCTGTTGGCACTGCTCGTAAGAGCCGTCAAGTCATACCACCTTGTTGGTTGTGAGTGCTTTGATCGCGGTAGTGATCTTATCATTACTGGGAGTCATGGTGTGTATTTGGGCATTTCTCACCTCGAGCACCTCAGTCTGATTTGGGATATGCTTCGCTAGTGAATACACGGTTCAAAACCGTAGCAAAATGCTCTTTCCATCTCTTGAGCTGGTCCTCATCCGAAATGAGCAAGGAACCGTCTAGGCTTTTCACTTGGTATTGGCTGGAGCTGCGACCACCTGTCAGCTTTTTCATGATTCTGTAGACGGTCCTGCTGTCGCACCTCCGTGCAGCTTCTTCTGCTTCTGTAGCCAGCGCGTTGATGTAGTTGCGCTTGTCACGTCGCACGCTACGCTGAACTTCTCTCATCTTCATGCGATATAGGGACTATAGCCCGCTACTCCCTGCTGCTGGAGTGGCTGCAATGCGAGCTTTCAACTGTTTTTGTTACTCAATCCGTCTTCAGGTATCCTCGAAAAGCCACGCCCTATGTCTTCCCTACAATCCACCGACAATTCTTTCAGCACAATATGTAAAAACACTTTTCACAGCGCAACAATGGTCTTGGATGGTTACGGGCAGTGATTTGTTAATTGTGTCCAACTCTTGCGAAATGCGATCCCTTAATTAGTGGCGCATTGAGTGATCACTTAGTCTATCGATGTTGAACCTGGGCATTCTGATGTTGTCGTGGGATCTTCGAACTGCACCATTTCGTAGTTGGAGGGTAGCTATCATAATATGAGGTCTAAATGCGAGCAAGTATCTGGACGCTGAGACTGTACTCTTTGCAACTTTAAGGAGACGTTATTCTTTTCGTAGAAAAATGTCCAATTTTGAAAAGTTTTTGGAAAGCGGGAACTGCGGAAGGATGAAATCAGCAGCCTACACAACGGATAAACTGCAATATGCGGGGGTACTTTACATAAGTATATTAACGATGCTATCTACTACCATAAAAGTCTAGTGGATAAGTACAACTTAACAATTTATGCACTCTAGTGTTGGACTGATTTGCTTTTATAAGTATTTCTATAAGTATTTTCAATTATTAATGGCTTGTAATATTTTTTTTAAAATAAACAACGATTTTAGCAAAACCGAATATGGCAAACGCCCCAAGATGGCAGATTACCTCTTTCTTCAGAACAACCTTGACATGAGTATCAAATGAAAGGAGTTGACAAGTAGAACACGATAAGCTTCTTCTTCTTCCTATTTCGGTGAGGTTATGATTTGAAAACAAGAGATCATAACTCCCCCACTTAACTGCATTTCTACTGATCCGCCTGTGGGGTTCACCTATTTGACCTCAAAAAATATCGGCAGCCCTCCCGATTTTGGATCACCAGGCGTTAATAAGCCTGCCTACCTGCCTCGCGATGTCTTTGGAACGTTCATTGATATTGCCTTTTTAACAGGGTTCAAATGATTTCTTCTTTGAACGTGGCAATACCAGCTGATCCGGTCGTGCTCTATCTTTCGTACGATGGTTTCCTTAACGTGAGGTCTTCCACGGATCAACATTATGAACCGTATGTGAGCGCTGGATGCACAACTGCGGTGTAGAGCATTCCTTTCAACTAAGTGGGCGTTTTTCGGTCACAGAAGTTAGCGTAGTTTTCTCCTCACTTCTTCAACCCTACGTTAGCGCGATGATTGACCTCGTCGTCACAAGTTGTTTTGCTATTGATCAAAGATTCCAGATATTCGAATTTTTCGCACTTGGGAAGCACTGTTCCAATTAAATAAATTTCTGGAATAGACCTGAGTGGATCAGAGAACGGGCAGCACAAGTACTCTGTCTTTTGGACTAATGCGATACCCATTTCCCTCCAAAACGTCCACCCACACATCAAGGCTCGTTGCAGGGACGTAGGATCTACACCTTTGATGGAGATGGAGAAGAATAATTGATCTACCTTGGGGTCTGTTACTTTACCTTCAAGCAGATAGTCAAGGACTGTAATAAAGAGCAAAGAACTTAAGGCACTTCCCTGGTGCACCCAAGCTTTGATTGGGAACTTTCGGCTACTCCAGCGGGGCATCTTACTCTTCTCCTTGGTCCTTCGTACATATCCATGATCATCTGTACATAGGTTTCTGAACCCCTCGATATCTTAGCGCCACCCATATCAGATCTGGTGGTTGTCTGTCGAATGCCTTTTCAAAGTCAACCAATACAATATGCAAATCGCTGAAGGAATCACGATGTTTTTCCATTATGATGCTTATACTTTGGATTGCATCTGTGGTTGATTCGACTTCGACTGTAATATCAGGTATTTCCTCACAGTCAGGGGTGGCTCTTGGAGAGTATAGCCGGGGGAACTCTTCATTCAAAAGACGTTCACAATACTGCCGCCACCTCTGCACAATTTTGTCGTCATCCACAAAGAGCTGACCATGCGCATTGGTAATGAACTTTGGCGAACGAATCTCCTGAGCATTCCCCTCCTTTGTGCGGCTATTTTGAAGATGGTTGTGCTCCTGTTCATATTGTGTTGTCACAGCTTCTGGATAGCCTGGCTTGCATCGGCAGCAGGGAAGATATTTTTCCAGCTCCCTCTATAGGCCCTCAGTACTCTCTACTTGAAGCTGGGCGCATTTCTTCTTTGCTTTTTTCTGGAATACGATGAGCTATATGACCTAATATGTATGGCGAATTATCCTTTTTCACAACCTCCTTTGTTAGCGTATCAAATGAAAGGGTTTGGTGAGTGGAATACGACAAGCTATGTCACGCCATTAGTGTTGGATGGATATTGAACAATAAAAGCTTTTTTTTGTTAAAACAATTTTTTACCCCTTCTTGCATTCTGTATTAATAACCTTAAAATGAATATAATGCCCTTTTGTTTCACAATCAAATACGGCGTCTATGTATAAACAAAAAGTATTGTAATTCAATCTGCTGTGATTCTTAAAACATATTTATGCTCATGTTTAACGTGAATTTCCGGTTTTTCTAATTACATTACGCCTACAATGAGCGTATCCGGCTATTTCTATGATTAGATTTTTGGTAAGGTCAATATACTCATACAGGTGTGTTAATTATGTAACAGAAAAAAGTAGAACATATCCGTGACCATACCCCGTGAATTTACAAAATTGTTTTTAATTACAAAAATATGCGAGTGAACGATTTAATTTTCCAAAACTACACCACAATAAACATAGTTACACAAATATTAATTAAAATTTAATTTGTTATCAGTTAAGTCCACTGACCGCATGAAAACCTTCCAATCGCATTCTATTGACCACAAAAAAAAAGATACATTAAAGTCATGTGAGTCAATGAATCAAAATTTTTTAATAAACATCTAGTTGCAAATATTATTATTAATTTCCTTTTTGTTTTTTTCTCCCCTCTTCATATTGTTATTTGCTGGTTTATAATGCATGAACAAATGAGTTTTTGAATTTCCATCCGAATGGTTATGAACTCCACACGCGCCAAACTACCATAATTCCATTGTATCATGGTCCTTTGTTCGAAAAATATTGACCTATCCGGTGCACCCTCATGCAATATGCAGCAACATCCTTTTTAATCATGTTACCTCCAACAAATATTTGGCTCCATTGTGGATTTTATTGTAATATTGTTGCATTGCCTTACTACAGGTGAAGGGTGAAAGCAAACTTTCCATAACGGCAAACAAAATAACTTATTCATTTTCCGTGTGTATGTAGTTCTTTTGTTGGTCTGTAGGTATCGAAGTGTACTCGAGAAAATTTCACTTTAACAGAGAAAACTTTAGAAAAAATAAAAAAAGGACACGGGAGGAGGAAGAATCCTGACAGGGATATAAACAAAGTAACATTTTGAATGAGAAAACGGTGTTGGTCTTAGTCCTTCGACCTGTCCAGGTTGTGAACCGGTGAAGCAATGAAACCCTAAAAACTTTTATGTATGCCTTATATACCAAATGTTGCTTGAAGGACGAAGGATAAACTTACTTCGATAGGAAGCAAATTCTACAAGGATCTAACATTTTCTTTAGAAAACTTTTTCATGTCGACTACGACTTAAACTTGCACGCGAAATGGAGTAGTAGGTATCCAGAAAGAATTGCAATAGTGCGTCAGAATAACGTACCAAGAGTGTATTGTGGGAATTGAACTTTTTTATTTGATTTGTTCAACTGAGAAATTACTTATTTATTTCAGTTCATTATTGTGAAACATTTTTGACGTACCACTGGTACCTTGACGCTTATAACAAAAAGTTTATTAATTTTCTTCAGGAAGTTGGAGCGAAAGGTAAAAAAAGTATTGTACTTTAACAATTTTAATCCTTTCTAGTGCCAGATCATAAAACACTTCCTGACCGAGTCAATTTCTAAGGGTTTATATTCAAACCGATATATCGGGATAGAGACGGTCGTGTTGTAGCTTGACTCTACGTCAAGTGATATTCTAATAAGTTTCACTGTTCACTATGAGAACACTCAAACTTCTCTTCATCCGATATACGAGTTTCTGAATGTCACCCTTAGTTCTATTCGGTGGATATTCCATGTCAGATACATTGAACTTGCAAAACAAAGTCTATAGACGCCATCAAATACCTTAGTGGGATGTCTAGCATCCAGCCGGCTGAACTTTAAACGCCATGTAGAATCCATGAGCAAAAAAGTCTCGAGAATCCAGGCAGCGCTTTGCAGGATCCTTATAAATATCGGGGGACCCAGATACGCCAGGTGAATTCTACTCTCAAAAGTAGCAGCTCAGTCTTCCTTTAGGCGAAGGCATTGACAGCAAAGGCGATACGAAATAATCTCACTTCGGTATACAGACTTTGTGCTCTAAGAACCATAAGTGGATTTAGAATTATCTCGGATGAAGCAGCTTTTGTTATAGCCGGAATAGTCCGCATAGACATCCTCGCAGATGAGATGCTGCGAATCTATGTAAGGAGGTTTCCACATTCGCAAGATGCAGCTGCAGCGAAAACAAAAAAAGAAGAAGAAAGGCCAATATCACTACCCAGCTGGCAGAACAGATGTGACAGTGCCACAAAAGGTAGATGGACCTACCAACTCATACCAAAATTCGATGTTTGGACAAGTCGCGGACACGGAGACTGTAACTACCATCTTCCACAGTTCTTATCCGGTCATGGAGGATATCGCAAGTACTTGTACATTTGTACATTTGGACACGATACCTCACCTCTTTGCCCTGAGTGTCTCGAAAAAGAAACAACGGAGCACGCAATAGCACATCGTCAATAATCGATCACATGTTGTTCTTATGTTAGAAGAGAGAAGAAATTGACACATACATAGCGAATGTGCAGATAGAGCTGCGAATAATCGAGAAAATTGGCAAAGCAGCAAAAGCAGCAACAGCCCTTGCAAGATGAAATGCGGGGAAAATGGTAGAAGTATGCGGGTGTGGATTAGTACGAGTGCGCACTCCTGGCATCGACTATTCGGGCTTGCGAATCGTGCATGCTAGTGACCCGGGCTGCTAGTACTTAGAAGATTACCACATCCAAGATACATTGAACTTGATGACTGTGTTGCTTCCACAAAATGTCTGTTAGTGAAATGTCGGCATAAAATAGTGCGTAGGAATACTTAAAAGAATACTGAAAACCTCATGGGCAAAAAGAGACAAATAAAAGGCAGATCTATTTGCCAACCGATATCGCTTCTGCCAATAATATCAAAAGTATTTGTAAAACTCTTGCTGAAGCGCCTATAACCGGTAATTAAAGAAAGATTTCTGATCACCAATTCAGCTTAAAAAGAACGCATTTCACAATCGAACGGGTCTATAGAATAGCCAATAAAATTGACGAAGCCATAGAAGGGGCAAGATATGCTCTAGCGCTTTTCTTGACGTTTCTCAAGCATTCAACAAGGTATGGCACGAAGACTTGCGAGTGCACAAAGATTTGGCGTATTGTTCTCAACAAGAAGAAAGCAACGTATGCCAACTTTACATATAACACGAAAACTTCGTCAATCCGGTACAGTACCGTATGCAAACAAGGCGAAATACCTAGACATGACACTAGATGTAAAACTTAAACCGAAGTCTCACTTAAAAAAAAAATGCGACGAACTTGAAAGCATTTTTAGGCAAATGTATTAGGTTCTTGGAAGATATTCCAAGTTAAGCATACTCGTATGTATATAACTACTCTTATATAAGCAAGTTGCAAAACCTGTATGGACCTATGGTGTACAACTTTGGGGTTGTACTAAAACCAGCAATAGAAATATCCTTCAGTCTTTTGAAAACAAAGTACTAAGAGCAATCTTGAATACATGCATATATAATTAATGCAACAGACCTTGAAGTGCCTTACCGTCTTTCATGAGCAATACAAGGCAGCACGGAAAGAGCCTAAAATGGCCATCCAATAAAGTAAAAAGCAGATGTTTCTGGAGTTATGTAACGAAGCAGATAAAAATCCCTGGGGCTTGGCCTTCAAAGTAGTGATGAAAAAGCTCAGGAGATGGCAGCCGATTTCCACGTGCCCCAAATTCCTGCATATGATCGTCACAGGACTGTTTCCCCAATATCCAGAAATACACTACGGAGAGGAGGAAACTACAGAGCCACTGAATATATCCCTAGTTACTGCAAATGAATTGATCAGCATATGCAATTATGATAAGAAGTCGCCAGCTCCTGACGCCATTCCAAATATAGCTCTCAAAATGGCATTCGGATGTTCGTAGAAATGTACAATACGTGCTAGAAAGAAAGAGTTTTTCCAACACAGGGGATAAGGCAGAGCCTAATACTACTCCTCAAAGGTGATAAGCTACCAGAAGAACCTTCATGATACCGCCCGCTGTGCATGCTAGACACAGCAGGAAAAGTTCTGGAACAAATCATCTGCAACAGATTGGATACAGCGATAACAACTGCAGGCGGGCTTACAGAACACTCTACTCTTGGAACCATCTGCTTCGTTGAATGAAGTCTAGAATTTTAGCCGTGCAGGCGTTGCCGAGATCATTAAGATCATTGTAGAAGTATTCACCCAGAGTGGCCTTCCTGATGTTGGCGATCGCAGGACAGGCGCACAGGAGATGACTGATGGTCTCTTCTTCCTCTTCATTCTGCAGAAGTCGTTATGAGGGATACCTGATCTCTGGGCATGTCTTCCTATGACGCAGTGTCCAGTGAGGACATTTGTTATTTTTGTGTGGACTCCTCTCTTTTGCTTCAAGAGTCCGATGGACCTGGATTTATTGAGTATCGGCCAGAGCTGTCTGGCGGTATGACATTGGTCTAGATGTTGCCATCGATGATAAGCTACTTTCTCGGCATCAATTTGAATGAGGTACTTAACATAAGACGTTGGCGCTTCGATGTCGGTGATGCTTATGCTATCTGTACCAGAGCCTTGTCGTGCTAGTTCGTCGGCTGCACAATTCCCCGGTATGTCTCAGTGACCTGGTACCCAGCAATGGGTGAGGTTGTACTGACCAGCTATCTCGTTAAGAGATATGCGAGAGTCTTTCAGTGCCTCGTAGTGCTGGATGCGAGGGATTTGATGGCTGCCTGACTGTCGACATAAATAACAATATCAGGTGTTGATAGTGTGCTAGCCGCCAGCCAGTCAGCAGCTTTGCGAACTGCGGTGATTTCGGCTTGAAAAACGCTGCAGTAGTCTGAAAGGTTAAAGAAGAGGTGTATGTCCAGATCTTCCGAGAAAATTCCGGCACCGACTCCGTCCTTGGTTTTGGACCCGTCCGTGAAGATTGACAGCGATTCGTTGTAAAGGACATTGCGTTGCGTCCACTCACTTCTGTCCGGTATCGAGTGCGTGTAGCCCTTGTCAAAATCATATTCAGTGGGCAGATGGTCAGTGGAATTGGGAAGATGACGGTGCATCGAAAGTATATTGGCATGTCCCGTGTGTTGCTCCTTCCACTGCCTGGAGCCTCTCAGTCTTATTGCCGAGCTGACAGCCAATTGTTTACTGACGATGTCAATCGGAAGCAGGTGGAGCATGGTTTGGAGCGCCGCTGTGGGAGAAGTTCTCAGTGCACCGGTAATACTGAGACATGCAACTCGCAGAGTTTTTTCCATTATGGATAGGTTGGATTTCTTCTCCAAGGCGGGCCACCATACCAATACGCCAAACATGAGAATCGGTTTAATGACCGACGTGTATAGCCAGTGCATGATGCTTGGTTAAAGGCCCCAGGTGGAGCCTACTGCTTTCTTGC
Organism: Brachypalpus laphriformis; assembly: GCA_945910035.1. Taxonomy (NCBI): domain Eukaryota; kingdom Metazoa; phylum Arthropoda; class Insecta; order Diptera; family Syrphidae; genus Brachypalpus; species Brachypalpus laphriformis. The sequence goes on along the minus strand of OX246753.1, from coordinate 18,646,560 downwards.
AGATACATAGAGCAGCCAGCGATTTCCTGGCCCGTTCGACGACATTCTCCTTCCAAATTAGCTTGCGGTCAAGCTTTAGGCCTAAATAGCTAGCACTATTTGAAAGCTTGAGGGTGGATCCCCTTATCATGGGCGGAGTGAAGTCAGGGAGCTTGTGTTTTCTTGTGAATAGAACTAGCTCGGTCTTCGTCGAGTTAACGGAGAGGCCGCATTTATCGGTCCATCTGAGCAGTTCATTGAGAGCAGACTGCATGACATCGGCCGGCGTCTGCGGGTATCTGCCTGTTGTTAGAATGGCGACATCATCTGCATAGGCAATAACATTGCATCCAGTTTTTCGGTCTTTAGAAGGGCCTCGTTGAGCACCAAATTCCACAATAGTGGAGACAGTACACCCCCTTGAGGTGTGCCTCGATGTGCATGTCGCTTGACAGTACTACTTCCGAAGGATGCTGTTATTACACTGTTCTTTAGAATGTGTTCTATAAAACAACAGATGGGATCGCAGATGTTGAGCCTACGTAAGCCACAGGGGTTAGTGCTAGGTACTTTACTATGGAACGTCATGTACCACGAGATCTTGTGGCTACCCGAGGAAACCAAAATTATCGGTTTTGCGGACGACATTGCAATCGTCGTAATTGGCAAACCAGTGAAGAGGTGGAACAGATAAGCAACTCTACAATTAAGACCGTACGGAACTGGCTGAGTTCTGCTGGTCTCACGCTTGCAGAACATAAAACGGAAACGCTTCTTATAAGCAGCAGGAAGAAGGAGGAAACGATAAATATTACTTTGGGTAGCCACACAATAACATCGTAATCCGACATAAAATACCTCGGATTCATACTAGATTAGGACTGCCATATTTTTCCGAGACCTCGTCGGGACATTTCGATCAACGGTGATTTTCAGTAATCAAACAAAAACATAGGAATTATTTAATTAATAAATTATTTATTTAATAATTGCAAGATACATATGTAAATGTAGCCACGAAATAGAACTATTAATTTTTATATTTATCAGATGATTTCACCTGGGACAATAGTTGTTGATTTCCTTTTGTGAATTTATAAAATTCTGCATAACTCATGTTAACGTTGCAGTTACAGTTGCGTTATGGCCGGGAACGTTGGAAACATATTGACAAATTTTTTTGAATTGATTAAGCTCGTGTGACGTTTCAGTTTCAAAAACCTCCATTTTTCACCAATATTTTTTGTTTTTCATTCTTCGCTTTCTATGTTTCTTGCAATAATGTCCTTCAAATTTTTGTTCAACTATTAAATACTCTCCTCTATATTTATCCACTCCGGAACCTCGGCTAAACTCATCCAGTCGAAGGATTTTATATGATCGAATAATGACGCCCATTTCTCAATATAGTAATATTGTGAAACTTTACAACCTCCCCTTAAATTTTTTTATTTCAATTTCTAGATCGGGATTTGTCCTTTTTATACCATTTACTAATTGCTTAGCCATTGTACTAATGAAATTTCTAGCTTTATTCTCTTGGATAATTTTTCTCATACCATCAATGAGCTCCTTGACCTAGATGATAGTGATTTCTGATTTTTCCATTTTTAGTGTCTGCTTATGAAAGATAAAAGACTGAGAATGTATAAATAGAAAGTAGACCTTCTCCAAGGGGTTTCTAAAAAAATTCAATTAATAAACTTCGTGCATTTATCTCATTCTCAAAGAATTCTTTCAGTGATTCTCACATCTTTAAAATCCTATCGATGCCTGGCATCAGGGAAAGCCACCTGGTACATGAATGAGATAATACTGTTTGGAATGAGATATCACAAATTCGCAAAAAGTTTCAAGCTTCTCTGTTCTGACTGTATAGATTGAGAAATACTTAAAAATGTTAATGGTAATTATTTTACAATCAATCACTAGTATATATGCAGCTGATGATATTGAGTTGTGCAATATGTGGACAGGACAGCCCACGCCTTCTATTTCTCTATTAAGCTCTGTCTTTAATTTGCAAAATATATTGCACTGCCCACTTCTTTAAGCTCTACCAAAATGCGTATTAGTGTTATCGCCGCGGAAAGCCACTAACTTTTCAGAGGAAATATTTCAGACAATAATTAGTTATAGTATCTGAAGTTTCATCCGGTAAAGCCTGCAGTTTAAGTAATTTTGTGTTTATACCTTTCACCTCAAAGAATTGAATCATTATCGGAAATAGTAAGAAATTTCTTGCACTTGGGGATGGCAATGGTGTAGTGCTAACGTCGTCAATTGCCACGCTAATGGTTCATGGTTCAAATCCTGATGTCAGCAAGCATTTATTTATTTCTCATGAAATATATAAAGTCAGTCCGATCATTTGCAAAAGCTTTTGTGAACACTACTGCGAAGGCATAACACTGGCAGTAGCTTGGTCATGTGGCTGGAAAAATTATTCGCTCTGTTGATGATGGTTTGCCCTTGACATCGGTTATCGGGCAAAAAGTACTGTGAATCAGAAGCCAAGACAATAATAACAAAAAATCTTCCCAGTTATCTGGACGCCACCCCCGGAGAATAGCTGAAGCATAAACAACCTAGCTTCAAAAATCACTACACTAAAATCTTTCTCTCTCTCTCTCCATCCATCTTTTCCAACGCCCGCACTATGTGTAAACATGTTAAAGGTATTCATAACCCTTTGAGCGTGCGCAAAATTATAAAAAAAAAAAGACTAAAATCCGCAGCATGAGGAAATTTCTTACGCTCTCTTCTGTGAAAAATTACGAAAATTCTCTGTACTCGAACGTGTTTTCGTAAAAATTCACTATTTTGGGAGGGTACGCGAACGGACCTAGTATTTCCGCTTTGTGATTGCTTGCATCGGTGTCGATTCCATAATATGAGACAGATTCGAAATGCGAGACACACTGACATAAATAATAACGTGCCAAAATATGCACCAAATATTGTTTGGCTGCTATTTTTGAATCTGGATACATTAAAGAATCTAGTTTGCTCAAACAGTCCAGTGATTTAAATGATTGATGATGGTTGATTGTTGTACATGTACGTGCAAAACAATAGCGAGCGGCGACTTAACTGAGTATTTACAGTCCAATTGGAAACTGGAATTACACTCGGAAAAGTTTATGGACAACGCGACTCAAGAAGAAACGGTACTCGTTTTGTGTTTGAAACTACACTTCGCAGATACACGAATAATTTCGAAGCTATAAATCAAATTGTTCTAAGAAGTCGAAATTATTGGAACTTGTCGGGACATTTTATAGCTCGTCGGGATGTCGGGACATTGTTGTTAATGACGGTGACATGTCCCGACATATCGGGACGAATGGCAACCCTATATTAGATACGTGGCTATCCTTCAAGGAACACCTCAAGAGTGTGTCTCACAAAGCAGCGAATGACAGTGCTGCTCTCGCACGAATCATGCCTAATACAGGAGGTTCTAGGCATAGTCAAAGATTACTTTTGGCCAGAGTAATAGCGTCTATAATCCTCTACGCCGGCCGCAACGATCTGGACAAGAGCCATGAAGACTAAAACAAACAGAAGTAAGATTGCCTCAGTGCACAGAATATGTACACTAAGAGTAGGCTGCGCATACCGTACCACCTCCAGTGATGCAGCCTGTGTGATAGCAAAAATGCTGCCAATAGACATCCTGGGCAGAAGAGAAGAGACCTAAGCCATGTCCTAGGTCTAACTTCTAGCAACTACTCGTGTTGTGCGCGTTATATTTTCGCACAAATAGAAGAAGCCTTAACAGTTTTGCGCCGTATCCGACGGCAAATTTTTTTTTTTTTTAGAAGCTTTCTTGTCACAAGTTTTTTTTTTCGAGGGTAGGTGAAAATGTTGAACAAGACACTATGAGAATCGACGCCGCGTGCTCATAGTAGTGTGGGATTCTTACCCACTAAAAAAACCTCCCTTCAAAACAGACTTTCGTGGGCGCCGTGGCGTAAGTGGTTAGTGTGTCGGATCACTACGCGTGAGGTTCCAAGTTCGAATCCCAGAAAATACCAAAAAGTTTTTTCATGGTCCCACCTCTCGCGAGCGTCTGACAAACATCCGAGAGTATTGTTATCACGAAAAAGCTTCTCAAATCGCCGTTCGGACTCGGCATTAAACTGTAGGTCCCTTCCATTCGTGTGAAAAATATAACGCGCACAACATGAGTGGTTGCGAGAAGCTAGGCCCAGGCACTTTAAAGAGCTGTTGTGCCAAATATTTGTATTTTTTTAAAACAGACTTTCTTGTCACAAGTTTTTTTTTCGAGGGTAGGTGAAAATCTTCAACAAAACACTATGAGGATCGAAAGCGCGTGCTCATAGTAGTGTGGGATTCTTACCCACTAAAAAACCTCCCTTCAAAACATATTTGTTTTTACTACAACTAAGTATTCGACTTATCAAGTAGTTTTCATTTCACGAAATAAGGACGTTTTGCAGGTACCTTCCCATTAGAAGTTCCTGCTAGCTCCGCAGTTTAGATGTGGTTATTTAACGCGCTAAGTCTAAGGGTTTGGTTCTTTGTAGACGGCGTAGTAAATTTCTTTCATCCAAAACTGAGGACTTACTGCACACTATACCTTCTCGGCACACTTTGACTTCAGGGTTAACTGAGTCAGTCACCCTCTATACCCTTTTCAGTCAGCATTCTCAGCCAACACCCTCATGAGAAAGGTTAAGGTTCCCCTGGTTACCGGTGACTCAAGCGGTCATTACTAATGTGGTATCACAATGGACCCATGTGGTCTAAGTGTGTTCTGACCCTGTCAGGACAGCCACCTTTACCTAACCTAACCTAACCTAGAGGACTGTAATATTAACGTGACTTTCTAGTCGACTTTTATGTTTTCTCGCATAATTTTTAATTTCGTCTTCGATTGTTTTAATGCCAAGATCTCTGTCGATATCTCTATTTCTGATATACTCGTACCATTGCGCATTTACAATACCTCTTAGCACTTTGTTTTCAAAATTTTGTAAAATTTTAATGTTATTTATTTTGGTACAACCCCAGAGTTGTATACCATATGACCATACAGGCTTTAGCACTTGCTTATATAAAAGCAGTTTGTTCTCTATATTAAGCTTGGAATATTTTCCAAGCAACCAATACATTTCTCTATATTTATTATCTAGTTCTTTGCATTTTTTCTTTACGTGCGTTTTCCATTTCAGCTTTGCATCAAGTGTCATTCCAAGATACTTAGCCTCAAACGGAATTTGAACCGAGTTTGAAAAGATCGCCAAATTATTTAATTTCTTATAAGTAAAATTTACATGAACAGATTTGGTCTCGTTGAGTGCGATTCGCCAAATCTTTGCCCATTCATTTACTCTATCCAAAGCTTCTTGCAGTTGTTCTGTAGTTTCTTCGACCGTTTTACTTACTGCTAAGATAGCAGGGTCGTCGGCAAATTTAGCTAGCTCAAAGCCTTCTCCTTGTGGTATATCACGAGTGTATAATAGATATAAAACTGGACCAAGAACGCTTCCTTGCGGTACCCCAGCCATTATTTCCTTAAAATCTGAATATTCGTTTCCACATTTGACGCGGAATAGTCTATTCGTAAGGTAGTTCTTCAAAATATTGTATAGGAACTCTGGCAGAACTTGTCGTAATTTAAACTTTAAGCCTTCATGCCAGACCTTGTCAAAGGCTCAAGGAATACGCTTGAACAAATCCTTTTTTCTTCAAGAGATTTTTCAATTACATGTGTTATTCTACGCACTTGTTCAACTGTAGGATGCTTACTTCTGAATCCGAATTGATGATCCGGAATGAAGTTCCTTTCTTCTATTACCGGCTGTATTCGCCTAACCAATATTCTCTCGAACACTTTGGATATAATTGGAAGGAGCGAAATCGGTCTATAAGACATTTTTCGTTCGGCGGTTTTCCAGGCTTAAGGACCATTATTACTTCGGCGACTTTCCATTGACTGGGAACATATTCTAGTCTAATCGCCGCGTTTATAATGAACAAAAGCTTAATTAGAGCTTTTCTTGGTAGTGCTTTAAGAACCTCTCCCGCAATTAGGTCGTATCCAGGAGCCTACTTAGGTTTAAGTTTCTTTATTTCTTCCTTATGTTCGGTTATTGTTGCATTTCTTATTACACTATTGTCTATATACGACGTATTTATATTTTCAATAAGAGCTTGTCCATCAAACGCTTCAAAAGTTTATTCCAGGTGGGCGGCAAAAACTTGCGCTTTCTCTTTATCATGCCTGACCCATTCGTCTTAATTTTTCTTAATTGGCGCGGCTTGAATTTGAGGTTTTTTAATACCTTTTATAGCCTTCCAAAGTGAATAGTAAGAATCTTTTTCTGCCGTTAAGCTTTCTAGGTAAGTTTGCTTCTTCTCCATCTTCCTTTTTATCAGCGAGGTTATGATCCGAAAATAAGAGATCACAACCCTCCCACTTCACCGCATTTCTACTGATCCGCCTGTGGGGTTCGCCTTTCTAGGTAAGTTTGCATTTCATTATTCTTAAGGTCTTTAATAGATCTTTTTAGTGAGTTGCACAAACGGTTAAGATGTGCTTTATGTTGCGGAGCCCGAGTTTGTTGACATTTTTTGCGTGCTTTTCTCTTCTCCTTAATCATCTCTTTTATTTCCTGTGGATAAGTTTGAATATAACTGGCCGGCGTTCTCTTTGGTTTGGGAGTATTCTCTCATGCGGCATCCTGTAAGATTTGGACAAAGTGATCAATTTCAGCTTTAAGTTCATAGGGCATTTCAAATGATACACTCAGCTCTATATTTGCTTCAATATCTTTTTTAAAGCAATCCCAATTAGCTTTCGCGCTGGTTAATCTGACCGGTCCTACTTTTTTAATCAGAGCTTCGCTTATCGTCATAATGATTGGAGAATGATCAGAGGAGAGATCAAAGCTTTCTTCAACTTGTATACAGTTGCCAAATATTCCTTTAACAACAAAGAAATCGATAAGATCTGGTATCTTATTTGTATCAGTCGGCCAATATGTTGGTTTACCCGTCGAGTGAAAACCACAACTGAATTTCATACCCGCATTATAAAGCTTTCTACCTTTCTGAGAGGCGTACCGTGAACCCCAGAAGAGGTGTTTCGCTTTGAAGTCGCCGCCAATAATAAAATTTGGTTTAAGGAAGATGAAGATGTTTGTGAAATCACTTTCTTCAAGTTTACATCGCAGTGGACAATACTCGTATATAGACGAAATGGTGAAGGCAAAATGTCTATTTCTAACGCGTACCATGCTTACTTGCATTGCTTCTAATTCAATCTCTATTTCTGCTGAGTGTTCGATAGATTTTTTTATAAACAAATATGATCCACCTCTGGCTCTTTCCGATGGGTGGAAGGAGTGATACACGCTATGTTGGCGACTAAATATATTTCACCAAAATTACAACACAATAACTAACATAGAATAACTAAAAATCTTTAAACAAACTAACCTAAACAATGCCCACAATAAATGTCAAAATTAATAATAAGATTTCTAAACAAATATGTGCCTGTATTGGTAATTAAATTGAATTTTGTTATATACTAAACACAAAGAATTAATGTTAATGCTAAATAACTGAAAGTTCATATATTATAAATATTAGTCGAATCCAATAAACGAACTTACTGGTTTTATAACGTGGATTCATACGGGTGTTTTATTTAACCGGCTCCAAGTGGTATATTCTCCAAGTGGTATATTTTCCAAGCGGTATTCGAGTGGTACACTCCCCAAGTGTCTCTCGAAAATAATTTTGTTTGTTTTGCATTGCTCCTTAAATTTCACAAAAATTAGAGAGAAAACATGGGATACATGATCTTGTGAGCTACCTCTATCACCGATTTCCAATATCGCAACTAGAGCAAGAGTCTTTACGTTCAAGTTTGGATGGTTTCTTGCTTTGATCTCCCGTGAGTTGTCGGTCATATACTTGCCATTAGCTGCCATCGCCGCTTGACAGTATTTGTCACAAGTACACTCTCGGATATTTTTCAGACGTTCGCGAGAGGTGGGACCGTGAAAAAACTGTTGGTGTTTTCTGGGATTCGAACATGGAACCTCACGCGCAGTGGTCCGTCACTAACAATTGCGCCATGAATGCTCCATGGTATATCAGGAACAATGATATTCACAGAAACCTAAAGATACCCACTCTTGAAGATGAAATAACAGGGTCATTGCAACAACACCATGCACTAAATTCCGGGAGTGTCAAACCTAGTACTCCGGTTACGAAGAACGAAACCGTTCGATAAAGAGTAGCCGCATATAATGGCAGTATTAGCTGCTTTTTTTTCCAAGGGAGTTTTCTTAGTCATAGTGTCTGTAAAGATTTTTCAGCTACCCATGATAAAAAAATAAAAAATTATCACACGAATAAATAAATAAGTATTTGAAGCAAATAATCCATAAAATGCCTGGTTTCTCGCAACCATTCGTGTTGTGTGCATTACGTTTTTCGCATGAATGAAAGTATCCTGTGATGTATTGTATTAGAATATATTTTTCTTTGAGAAGGTTTCAACAATACTCTTGGATGGTTGCCTGACTTTTGTGGGAGATAGACCCGTTGCATATTGTCTCCTACTTCCTGAAAACATAAGTTTGGACGAATAGAAACGTGAATTCAAGATTTGTTGTTGGTTTGCCTTTTGCTGCCGAATGAAAACCTCAGAGTTAAATGAACATTATCCTATTCTATTTGTTACTCCAAACCTCTTTCCTTGCTATGGCTTCTGGGCTTTTCACTTCCAAGAAGAAAAAAAGCTCATAAGCGAACTGAATTAATGAAATCCCCCTTTAATGGTTCCGAACTAATATGTGCAAAATATAATCCTCCAAGCAATTTTGCTCCAAGGAAAACTTTTGTGGTTTTAATCCGAATCCATGTGGAACAATGCATGCTTCATGTTATACATTAAAATTTAATCAGATGTATTTTTCTTCCTATTTTTTCCTCAGTTTCCAATTAAAATACGACTCAGTGAACGATAACAATACGTTATCCCGTCGATTTGGACCTGGCTATGAACAGGTTGATTTACTAACTTTATTTTAGTTCAAAATATTCCATAATTCCCTAATTGTATGCATGTATACAGCTCTGGTGTTGTATTTTTAATTTATCTCAACCTTGCTACTATATACGAGTATGTGGCTCTTTTTCTTCTATTTTGTGGCCATAAGGACAACGATAAATGAAAATATACCGTACCCATCGTACAAAGAATTAAAACTCAAAACCAATTGTAATAAATTATTTAACATCCCTTTTCGTCTATTTACTTGCAGCACAATCGAAGGACAAAGAAGAATTTATCTGCCCTAATTCAGTTGGTAATAACAACTTTGCAGATCCTGCGACATGCCGCAGATTTTATCAGGTTTGTACTGAATCATCAAAAAAAAAAAAAAAAAATTATTTATCCATTTTATTTCCTTAAACTCTTAACGCACTAGTGTAGGCACCACAAATTCATTATCCTTCCCGTCTTGCTCCTTTTTGGGATAAATTTAATTTTCCTAATAGATTTGCTTATCCTAAACCTTAAAATCATTCACTCACTCGGTCTGGTATACTCACCTTCGTTTTGTTTCTTCCTTTACAGTGTGTAGATGGTTTTCCTTACTTGAACCGATGCCCGTCAGGATTGTACTTTGATGACATCAACAAATATTGTACTTTCAAGGATGAGGCACGTTGTGGACCATTGGCAACCAGTAAGTTTTGATAACTTTATTTTTTAACTCACTCTATACATAGCTTCCTGCGATAGAGAAAGTTACAAAATATCTTTGGAAGGATAAGAGCACACGACACAGAGGGGACACAATTTTAACCCTTTTTAATAAAATCCAAAAGCCACTCTACTGCCACTGTGTGTGCTCCTGTGGTATTTTGCAAAAAGAAAAATTGACAAAACTGCTCCAAATAAACCAACGTAATAAAGCTGAGGTCCAAATCACGTAAAAGGATTTACTTGCATGCAAGCAAGCTAAGTTATCATGGCGACAAGTTGATGGAACATAGTGAGGTCGAATAGAAAATAAGAGGGTGTACTTAATTTCAACTGAATGACAAAATTATGTCGATATCTTTAGGAAACCTATAAACGTGATATTGTATTAATGAACTTTCCTGAAAAAAAAAAATTATGGCATCCAAATTTAAAAGTTTTCCCGTTTGGTCATTAGCTATCCTCCGGTTGATGGATAGCATAGCTTAAGTTAGGTTAGGTTAGGTAGGGTTATGGGGTTATTATAAAACACTAGGCATCAAAGTGGGCTCAAGCCAATTCTCCAATACAATAAATCTCCCTACCGAATTTGAAAAGGTCATTGTTGTGGTTCAAGGATTTCACCTCATCTTGGTTATCGAAGAAGTATCTACCAAGATGCTTTAGCCTTGTCCTGGTAATGCCTTGGCACTCACAGAGTAAATGTGTTACGTCTTCTGGGGCATGTGGGTCATTGCAGTACCTACAAATATCCGTGTTAGATAATCCTAGTCTCATAGCATGCTTCCTTAGGAGACAGTGGGCAGAGAGTATTCCTATCTCTGCTCTTAGCTGTGATCTTTCTAATTTTATGATCTCCCCAGATCAATATCTCCCCGCGAACATCAAGAAGGCCACTCTGGATGAATACTTCTACAAAGATCTTAATGATCTCGGCAACGCCTGCACGGCTAAAATTCACGGCTTCATTCAACGAAGCAAATTGTTCCAAGAGTAAGAGGGTGACCCACCCGCCTTACATATCGGCAGTACAATGGACCTACTTTCTGGTCTTAGTACATCCTCATCGAGGGCCGATCCTTACCTAACCTAACCTATCTCCCCAGATTCTCCCCACGGTCTAACACAGATCACAAGGCCGTACTCACCCTGTGATCATCTAAGTTTAACCATCTTAGATTAGCCGTGTAAATGATTATATCCCGAATAATTCCCTTAGCCACACACCCTGGTGGTTTAATTATGTCACTACGTGGGAGCCCCGCTCCTCTTTTAGCCAGCGCGTCGGCTTGCTCGTTTCCTTCGATATCGCAGTGTCCAGGTACGATACATAATCTGACTCGGTTCTGCGTACATAATGCATTGTGCGGCAATTCCTGATTATCTCAGATTTGGTGACGTAAGACTCTAGCGCCTTTAGCGCAGCCTGACTATCAATGTAGATGGCGATATTCTTGTCGAATATTGATCCCATCTCAAGTAATTCCGCAGCGTAAAGTGCAGCTAGAACCTCTGCTTGGAACACACTGCATGTGTCCGGAAGTCCCAGGGCCACCTGTAGGTTCGCACCTCTCGAGTAAATACCTGACCCCGAGCACTCTCTGGTCTTAGAACCATATGTGTACATTGCAATCTCGTTATGGACGAAGACTGTATTCCTTTGCCAGTCCTCTCTAATAGGATACATTACTTCGTATGGTGTGTCGAAGTCTAAAGTGCCAAGGATATCGTCCGATTCGTCAGGGATTTCGGAAAATATTCCTTGAGAATGGAGCTATGTCCTATGTTATTAATCTCGAAGAGGCCAACGTTAGTGAGCCGAAGCCCACAGTTCCTCGCTAGACATTTGATTTGTAGGTCTAGTGGATAGAGATACAGTAAGATTTAGAGTGCAACCGTAGGTGTTGTGCCTAGAGCACCCGTGATGGCAATGCAAGCTGTTTTTGTACCATGGCCAACATATCCCGTGTGTTTTTCGTTTTCGTTGCCTTCCATCACACATGAGCCCTGTATGTTAGGATGGGTCTGACTATCATGATGTATAGCCAGTGCATCATTGCGGGCTTCAGGCCCCATTTTTTTTCCTGTGGTCCTCTAAAAGATAAAGAGAGCATTATAACCCTTGCGGACTATTTTCTGCATGTAAAGTGTCCAATTTAGTTTCCTATCTAGCATTATACTAAGATATCTAGCGCGATCCGAAAGCGAAAGCTCCACCCCTGCTAGCTTAGACAGTTTGAAGGGTGGTATCTTGTATTTCCTGCTGAAAAGTACCAATTCTGTTTTATCCGTGTTGTCGTGCAGTTCACACCCTCTAGCCTATTTTTCGGGACTATTAAGAGCTGATTCCATCATTTCACTTTGCTCTGGACTAAAATAACCACTTCGTCCGCGTAAGGAGTGACGCTTATACCTGTATTGCGCAATTCTTAAAATATCACAGCGATGAGTAGAACCCAGAGGAAGGGTAAGATAAGGCCTCCCTGGGGAGTCTCCCCGGTAACGGATTTTCTTATTAAACTATTTCCGATAGTGGAGTTAATGTTTCTAGTGCAGCGCCAATTGGTAATGCTATGCGTTCATAGTTTCTAGGACCTGTTTGATGGCCTATCCTTCTGCATTATTGAAAGCACCTTCTATGTCTAGGAAGGCTTCTAGTGCAAGTTCTTTATGGTGAAGACTAGCTTCTATTTTCCCGACTACGTCTTGTAAGAGTTTTTCCACAGATTTTCCCTTTAAGTATGCATATTGAGGTTTGCATTGAATGCCGTTGCAACACTTACTTCTCATATGAATATCAAGAAGATTTTCAAGTGTCTTTAGAAGAAATGACGAGAGACTTATAGGTCTATAGCCTTTCGCTGAAGTGTGGCTTGGTTTACCTGCTTTAGGTATGAATATAACCCGCACTTCCCTCCATGCCACTGGTACGCAACATGACCTTAAACAGTGTTTAAAAATTTCCCTTACCTTGTTTCTAACCTTGGCTGGAGCTTTTTGCAGCATAGCTGGCGAAATTCCATCAGGGCCTGGTGCTTTGAGCGGTGCTAATGACATAATAGCCCATCGCAGATTCTTCCATGTAATGAGATTTTCTACATCATCCCCTATTTACATACCAGTATACGAGTAGCCATTAGTAGTCGAATCCATTGGTGATCTACTTCCTTGAAAGTGAGCTTCAATTAATATTTCTAAAACTTTTTTGCTACTTTTCAGATTTTTTGATGAAGCTTGGGACAGAAGTGCCTTTAGCTAGCATCTTGCAAAGTCTGGAAGCTTCACTAGTATCCGCGATGGACTCACAGAATTCGACTTTTTTTTTTATAATTTGCGCGCACTCAAAGGGTTATGAATACCTTTAACGTGTTTACACACAGTGCGGGCGTTGGAAAGGATGGATAGAGAGAGAGAGAGAGAAAGATTTTGGTGTAGTGGTTCTTGAAACTCAGTTGTTTGTGCTTTAGCTATTCTCCGGAGGTGGCGTCCAGATAACTGGGGAGATTTTTTTTGTTATTATTGTCTTTTCTTCTGATTCACAGTACTTTTTCCCCGATAACCGATGTCAAGGGCAAACCATCATCAACACAGCGAATCATTTTTCCAGCCACATGACCAAGCTACTGCCAGTGTTATGCTTTCGCAGTAGTGTTCACAGAAGCTTTTGCAAATGATCGGACTGACTTTATATACTTCATGAGAAATAAATAAATGCCTGGTGACATCAGGATTTAAACCATGAACCATAAACGTGGCAATTGACGACGTCACCACTACACCGTTGCCTGATTAAGTACTTAAACTTCCTCTTGCGTTCTATATATTCATTCCATGTAGTACCGTCCCCTATTTATTTGGCCCTGTTGTAAAAATGCCTAGCCTGTTTTTTCTTGGAGTTAATTTATTTGCTCCACCATGGAGGTTGGGACCTCTTGGACTTCTTCCTTATTGGACAGGCCCTTTCGAATGCCATGTTCATTACTTTGCCTAAGTTGTCTACTGCCTTATCTATATCTTGAGGATCACCGTTGCTACCTTTCCACCATCACCATCTTTAAGATGTTTCCTTACTTACTCTGTATACATACCCCGGTTTATACTCCTGGGTTTCTGTAGCTGTTGCCAACCCTGGGTTCGAAATTAATATGAAAGCGTATCCATCTGTGATCAGAAAGAGATGCCTCCTCCAAAACCCCCCATTTCTCTACCGTGAGGTGGTCAGAACAGGAAGATGGATAGCATAACCATGATATAATAGTTCTTCCATCCTTCCTAGCTGATTCTTCTCTATGGCTCTATGGCTCCTGAGAACTCGTAGTGTACAATTTTTAGACCCATTTCTGCTTGGAAACCATAGGTAATGCACGCTTTATGTCCAGGTTGGTAACGTCCTTACCGGGACGATTGACCCCACAAAATGACGATGATCTGTCATGATTGTTATAAACTTACGCTTAGGGTAACAATCTTTCAAAAGTCTGTAACGTTCAATGATTGCAACCTGAACAGGTCTGATTCAATAAATTCTGAAACACCAGCAAGGATATCACATTAGAAATACATTTGTAGATTGCCGGTTTTTTGGGCTAGAAATGTAGCAGAATAACAACACTTTTTGTACACTAATACCCCCTTTCTGCCTGTCTCATATCTTGCAGTAAAGAGCGAGAGTACGATACGCTTCCAATATCCCCTTTGGGGATTACCTACATATGCTAGGAGATTGCAGAAAAACGGCAAAGTCAGTCAATAGTTACTAATCCCAAAAGAATATTTGAATCCTTGATCTTGGGAGAACAGGACAACTTCCAAGAAATCAATGCTCCTTTCGAGAGCTTCTTTTAACGTTAAGTGCTTAAGAGCGGGTTCCTGCTTCGCAAAGTTTAATTCATTAGGCATCACTACAGTCACAGCTACGATGCTATGGTGGAGCCAAGTGGTTAATCTTACACTTGATCCCACAATCGCAACCGTAAGTCTTACAGAACACACTTCCTCTGGCTTAACTTGAAGTTTACTTCACGGATTTCTTAATATCTACGAATAGTTGACTTATTCTAACAATTCGCATCATCTTTGTGCTCATTGAACATTTGCAGAATTCAGCTACTGATCTAATTAACTATAAATAGAATAAAGTATTTCGCTTAAGCAGATCCTGCATTGTATCTTAATTTGTTGCTGTCGTCGAATCTGCAGCGTCGTCTATGTTGGCATACTTCCGCGTAACCATGAAAGTACCTACTATCGGAAAAATCAGCATGTTTGAATTTCCTCAAGCGTTATCTTCATACATTTTCTTAAAAACAGAAGGTTTTCTGTCTCATCTAAGCCCGGTCGCTCTGCCAGGACCAAATGGGAGGTCAATTAACTAGGAATTATTTTCCACAGCAAATGTTATGGAATAGAAACCATCGGGATAGGAAAGCGTGCCGGACAGTCGGATAGCCACACTGCCTTTAAAACTTATAGTTTTTGCGAAATCACATCTAGATGGTATGGGGATACCTGCGTAAACTTAGTAGAATGGGCATAATTAAGGGAGTTACCCTAAATTTCAATAGACAAACACTTTTGTAGAAAGTATACCCCAAATAGGTTCCACTGTCAATTCGTATCATCGTTATTATTTTGAAGCGAAAGTTTGCATATGCTTCTGCTGCTTTGCCCCTAAAGGAACATTTATCTTCTGTCTGCCCCAATAGATCAACCACATCAGCAGCAACTACGATACTCGTCGTCGTCGCACTATCGGTCACCGTCCCACTCATCAGATGAAGATATAAAATTAGATTGAGATTGAAATCGGTTCAAAGGACCTCTTTGTGTCTTCAATCTCTAGCCCAAGCCATTTATTCAGTCACTCACTCTGTCCCTGGTGCTGTGTTGTGTGATACGCTGTATGCATGCAGAACCTGAATCGACAACCATTTTAGTTGGTCTAGTGAAGAGCAGCACCCCACCCACAGTCATATGTTTTCTGAAAATTAATTTGAAAGCATTTTCTGCTGAAAATAAATTAGAAAATTCCATCAACTATGTAATAAATTGTCTAAGCCATCGCATCCTGTTTTGGGTTCTCGTATATTTATTTTTTTTTTTTGTTCACCCATCCTTTAATTTCATAACTCATTGAGCATGGGATCCAAAGCGTGACATTCCAAACAGGGAGACAGAGACTTGTACTCTATCGCAAAATGAACCACCAAAAGAAAGGATCCCCATTCTCAAGAAGCACATTCCCCGATCACACTGCAGCACTATCCCGCGAAAGTCTCTCACTCAGAGCTGCATCCTGTGAAATTCCTTGCATTTAAGAAGAATGTTTCAAGTAAACGATACCCGAATCCCCTTCCTGCTTACGGAGACATATCCCCAGGAGACGGTCATTGTCCTGTTCGAAAATTTCAAATTGATTTCAATTTACTGTGTCTCTGCTGAGCACTTATGTTGAGTTTTGTCGTTGTTTTCGTCCTTTTTCCAAACTCAAATTCTTGGGTGCACGGGAACAGGGGATCCTTGAAACTATTTGCATTCTCCAAAATGAATATTCCTTTGCAATGTGGTATACTCGTGTACATAGACGCTCTTCTGTCGGATTTAAGTCACTCTCTTGAGAGTTTTACCGGGGGGAGAGATAGATTTTCGAGATTTTCATGTAGTCTCGATTGATTGGAGAATTTGTATCGTAATGATTTTAAAGGAGTTGCATCGTTTTTGAAGTGTCCCTGTAGTGATTTTGCATCTAGATGTCTTCAATTGTATGGTATGGTGCAGTGGTTGGTTAGAATATTTGCTGACGAAAGTGCAGTTAAATATTTAAAGAGAAAGGATTCGTCGAGTAAACTCGTGAGTGTATGTGTGAATATGTATTTTAATGTGGTTATTGGTTAGATATCATAAATGTTTGCTATTCTTAGATAAAAAGACATCGTTTGACTTAACACTGCACTTGATGTGACAATCCTCATATTCATTTAGAAGTACAGAGCAAACCAGTTGTATTTAAGGATCTAAAGAGTATTTGACAGAAGAATTGAAATAAACATCGATCGATATCAAATGATATATGATTGTAAATAGAATGAGTCCTTAAAATAGGGGCTAAGGGAAGTAAATTTATTAACTGAAAATATATGAAGAGTTCTAGGAGTATAATTTATCACAAAGATTGACATCCTGGAGAGCAATTTTACTTTTTATGGACTCATATCTATTGACAACCACTCCTAGAAAGCAATCATTTTTATTTTAGGAAAAAATGCACGTGTAAGTGTATATTATTTCACATGCTACCCCTAAATATCGTTCGCAGGTAAGGGCAACTGGTGATTTAAGTTGCTAAAGCCATTTTCCCAATTGTCTTCTATTCACCAAACAGTTCGAAGCCACTATCCCATTCAACCTAGATTGAAGTGAAAGTCTAGTCTCAGAAAAGAATGCAGCACCTACTATGAGGAGCATATGCACTGGCAATATTCCACACCTTCATCACCATCACCAGTTTGAGTTTGAGAGATATCAAAAGATCGCTGGGCTTCGAAATGGTCAAGACGTTACCATATAGCTCTGTCGCAAGTATGATAACGATCCGTAGTAGAACATCTTTTAAGCTTTTGTCCTAAGGTTTAAGAAACACGCCCGATTTCCGGTGTCTTACCATTTCGTTTCTTCGACACACAAGATATCCACCCGGCTTCTATTCATCATCATCTCTTCAAGTTCGTAACTTCGACCGGTCATACTTCCATCGCTCCAATTTTCGACGCTTCCCCCGAAATCCGTATAGCTCTGACCCGAACATATCTGCTCGGTCCAGGATCAGTGCCGTAGCTACAAAGAGGCTATCACGTTAAAAGAGGTAAGTTTTCGGTCTTAAAAAGCCAACCAATCCAAGGAAAACCGAAAGAAGTTTAAACAAGCCTGAAATGACTGCAATGTTCTCATTCGACGTGTAAAATTCTTACATGACCAAAAATTGAGGCAAAAATTCTACAATGTCCCAAAGGTAGTAAAACTGTTTGGCCAGTCGTCAAAAATATTAAAAATTCTGCCTCAGCTGCTATCCCAACGGGCATTTATAATAACATTCCAGATATCAGCTCCTTAGACAAAGCCAATCTGCTTGCAGGAAACTCCACCCTGCCAGATAGTGCTTTATCTCCGCCTGTAGTTGAGAGCGTCGAATTTTCCATGGGACAAGTCCACTTTCTCACTCGTACAGTTACAGGAGTACTCAAAGGTCTCAACATACACAAATCCGCTGGTCCAGATGGTATCTCCCCCTTAGTTCTGAAGAGGTGTGCTTCCAAGCTGACAAAACCTTTGCGTTAGCTTCTCTGTCTGTCCTATTCTTCTGCGCGCTTTCCGAGAAGATGGAAAACAGCCCGTTCTAAAAAAAAAAAGGCAGGTTCCTCCGTCCAATTAGCGATCAAAGGTCATGGAAACGCTGATAAATGTTCAGATTATGAAATATCTTGATTCACGGAAACTCTTCAATGACCGGCAGTATGGTTTCCGAACCAAGAGGTCCATTAATGATTTGATGGATATCTCACCGAGAAGTGGAAACAATCTCTCCATCACTGCGGCGAAACAAAGGTGGTTGCGCTCGATATTTCCAAGGCATTTGACAGAGTTTGGCAACAGACATTTTTGTCGAAAATGCGTGCATATGGCATCGATGAGACTCTTCTTTCAATATATTAGAAATTACCTTTCCCTTTCCCTTTCCCTTACCCAATAAAAGTTGTCTTGGACGGCTTGAAGTCTGCAATTCACCATATAAATGCTGGTGTTCCCCAGAGCGTTTTGCCTCTGACTCTTCTTATTCTTCCTTTTTCAGCGAGGTTATGATCCGAAAACAAGGGATCATAACCCTCCCACTTCACCGCATTTCTACTGATCCACCTGTGGGGTTCGCCTATTTGACCTCAGAAAATATCGGCAGACCTCCCGATTTTAGATCACTCGGTACTGAGTCCAATCAAATGCTGATCTCGTCGCATTTGTGTGATCCAGGCGTTAATAGGCCTGCCTCTCCTGCGTCGCGATATCTTTGGAACGTTCATAGATATTGCCCTTTTAGCAGAGTTCAAATGATCTCTTCTCTGAACGTGGCTATACCATCTGAGCCGGTCGCGCTCTATCTTTCCTAAGATGGTTTTCTTGACGTAAAGGCTTCCACGGATCTTCGAACTTCTTATTCGATCAAGCCTTGTCACTCCTGCTGTCATGCGAAGCATCTTCATCTCAGCTGCCGTTAATTTACTCTCATACTTTTTGTGCATCGTCCAACATTGTGAACTGTATGTGAGCGCTGGATGCACAACTGTGGGATAGAGCCTTCCTTTCAAATAAGGGGACATTTTTCGGTCACAGTAGATAAGGGAGTGTTCTCCCCATTTCATCCACCCTACGCTAACGCGATGATTGATGTCATCATCACAGGTTGCTTTGCTATTTATCATAGATCCCAGATATTTGGGAAGTACTGTTCCATTCAAATAAATTTCTGGAATAGGCCTGAGTGGATCAGAGAACGAGCAGCACAAGCACTCTGTCTTTTTTTGAACTAATGCGATACCCATTTCCGCCCAAAATGTCCACCCACACATCAAGTGCTCGTTGCAGGGATGTAGGATCCTCACTTATGATGGCTCCATCGTCAGCAAAGAATAATTGATGTACGAGTATCTTGGGGTCCATCACTTTACCTTCAAGCAGATAGTCAAGGACTGCAATAAAGTGCAAAGGACTTAAGACGCTTCCCTGGTGCACCCCGACTTTGATTGGATACTCTGCGGTTACTCCGCATCTTACTCTTGTCTTTGCTCTTTCATACATGTCCATGATAATATGGAACCCCTCGATGTCTTTGCGCCACCCATATCAGATCTCGTGGTTGTCTGTCGAATGCCTTTTCAAAGTCAACCAATACAATATGCAAATTCCTTACGGAATCTCGATTTTTCCATTATGATTCTTATACTTTGGATTTACCCGCGACAAACCCGCACTGATCATCAGATAGCCGTATTATTTTTCGCAGTCGGCCACCTTAAGCCACGGTAGTTATCACAGTTTCGTGTATCACCCTTCCCTTTATATACAGGGAGAAGGTAATTTTCCCACCATTGATTCGGAATTGAATAACCTGTCACAAATTTGGAGATGAGAATTCTGAGCCATCTGAACCCGACGTCTCCCATCTTTTTCTAGAACTCAGAGGGCATCTCATCTGGCCCTACCGCTTTTCATTGCCTCCGACTCTCTTTCTCATTT
Source organism: Brachypalpus laphriformis (assembly GCA_945910035.1). Classification (NCBI taxonomy): domain Eukaryota; kingdom Metazoa; phylum Arthropoda; class Insecta; order Diptera; family Syrphidae; genus Brachypalpus; species Brachypalpus laphriformis. Next base: position 18,626,537 of record OX246753.1, on the reverse strand, counting down.
TTATAAATGACGTCTTGTCTGCTACTTCTAATCCAATCCATTCCTTCGCTGATGACAGTACCCTCAGTTTTTCATATTCGTTCCCTAACTCACGTCCCTGCTCTTCTGCCGTAGAAGAGGAACGACAACGTATGTTAATCACATTAAATTCCGACCTGGATAGCATTATCAAATGGGGTTCAATCAATAGAGGGAATTGAATGCATCCAAAACTCAGTGCTGTTTTCTGTCTCTCAAGCGAAACCAAGACCCTCAACCATTATCCATGGGTGGTACTTGTATCGCAGAATCCGTAAGACTTGCCATTCTTGATATGTGCATCAATAACCGTCTTCGATGGAACGATCACATATTCGAAGTCGCCAAAAATGCTGCAAAATTTCTAGGATTCCTTAAGCGCTGCAAGTAATACTTTACCCCGTCTGATCTGGCCGCCATCTATAAGGCCCAAAGCTGGAATATAACGCCCACATCTGTTCTGGTGCACCCAAGACCGTTCTGCACATTCTAGATATGTTACAGATTCGTGCGTTAAAACTTATAGGTGATAGAGACATTATAAACTCCATAGTCTCACGCGAACATCGTTGAAATGTCTTTCCCTATTTTATCGCCTTGTTGGATTCCAGCTTGGATATTGCTATCCTCACTTCGCTTTGGTCAGGTGGACCCAAATTTTGACTATTATCGTCTATGGTGAATGGCTCACTCTTCTTGATAGCTGGGTGTTGGTCTTCGTTCCCGTTATACAGTCTGCAGAAGTGGTTTTTCCACATTCTGAGCACCGATTGTGATTATACGACGAGGTTCCCATTTTTACCTCTACAGTTTTCTGTACGGGTTTCAGTCCTCTGACACGTTCTATTTACCTTTTGGTAAAACTTCCGTAGGTATATTGTTCCTGGAATATAAGATCTCAATATTCTCGATCGCACGCCTCTAATGATTTTTCTTTTGGAGAAGCCGATGTTTTTCCCATCTCTTTTGCTCGTAGAGCTCACGAGCAGCTCTGGTCTTACTTTGCAGCGCCGCTTTATATGCTTCTTGTTTTGCTGCATGCACCCGTGGGCATTCTTCGTCAAACCAGGGGTTTCGCGGTGTTGGTCGGGCGATACCCAGCAGTTGCGACGTTTCTGATAACATGTTGCCAGCGTTGCCACTGGTATGCGGCACTTGATGCTGGCAACATAGAGGTGATTGAGAAGTTTCGTGGTACGCGTACAGCGACATCCTTAGTGCATACCAATTTCAAATTCAGTATTTTCGTTACTTTAAACATGATTAGAACCTCTGCTTGGAACACGTTGCCATATCTGGAATTCTAATGCTCATGGTAATGCGTAATGATGCGTTAAGTCCACAAAACCATTAAATCCCGAATCGAATAATACACTAACTCAAGTCTCCTCACGCAAACAATATTTTCCTATCGAACCATATGACTCGTCTTATGGTGCAAGCAAATGAAAACCACAAAAAAGAATTGCCACATAAGTTCTTTACGGATACATATTATAAACTCTACTCACAACCATAACTCACTAAATAGCACGTCTGGTCTGCCCTAAAAATCATCAAACACTTGGAAGCTTTTACCTCCACCACTCGAATAGAGTAACAAGTCCCAGACCCTATTTTGCTTTATTGATAACCATGTAAGTCATGGTCGCGCACTATTGTGCAGATAAATCACTTTTATCCACTTGATCAATTCAACCCTTTCTACCCAATTATCCCCGCAATAAAAACAAAAACATTTTCAATGACAAATTCTCAACCAATCCTCGAGCTCGTCGCAAAAGCTCTGCAAATAAATGTAACTCCATCAATTCATCCTCAAATACGCTCTTGAAACTGTACGTCGTACTCGTACATATCTCCCCGCTATGTAATCTGATATTAAAGATTTCCGCAAGAGCAACGCGAAGAAAAAAAGCAAAACAAAAGGACTCGAATCAATCCACAACGCGAATGCGAACATGTGCCAAATGCGAATCCCCTAGTTCCCCATTTCCATAGTTGATTCCATTAAAAACATCTCTTCACACACAAAACATCAACATATCCTTTTTTTGCTTCACATCATCATAACAAGAACAACAAGAATAATAAAGAAAAACAGAAAAAAATAAATAAAAATAACAAAAAGAAGATAATATTGAGCTAGAACTTCACGCAAAATGGATGTTTAAACATTTATCGCTTCCGACAATCAATTTAGACAAAACGACTCAAATATTTATTTGCCTCCCGCTAAGCCCCCCCGCTGTACACGCACACCAATCATTCTCCGTCAGCTCCTTGCTCCGTGTGTGTCTATTATCCTTCAATCTGCCTGACGACGATGACGAGGACGATGGGAAACCTCATCCCAATCCACACTGACAGAGGAAGAATAGCAAGATACACAAGAGAGTCTAGAGAGAGTGCAGGTTTCAAAAAGATACACAACAACACTGAAACACAAGATGTGTAAGGATATGCGACTGAAAAATTCAAAATTTCATCCAACACTCACTAGGAAATCGTTTTCAGCTTACAGCAATTTTCGAGTCTATTTTTGAAGTACGAATATCCTTTTGCTTCTTTTTTGCAGCTCCCGCAACGATAACAGACGCACCAATAGACTTGGCCATCAAGTGTAATCCTGCCGAATGTGAGCTGCCATACTGTTTCTGTTCAAAGGATGGCACAAGCATCCCTGGCGATCTCGAATTGGACAAGGTAAGAGCAGATTGTGTAGGATTTATTGATTTCATGAATTTAAATGTCTCGTCCTTTAACTCTAATTACATAAATAGGTTTCCTATTTTTGTGCGGATGAGGGATTGCAAGGCTTCCTTCATTTGCTTGTCATCATCGTCATCGTCCTTGTCCCGGGGAATACTAACAGAAATATCTACAGAGTTATTTTGTACATTCGCAAAGAGAGGGGGAAGACACACTTTTAATTAAGGATAAATCCTGTGGATGTTAGTTCAGTGCATACACAATGCACACATAGACACACACACTTTGGGGACCGTAGTTGAAATGTAATGGAAGTTTCCGTCCATTTGCAAACAAAAAGGGATTTGGGACATAGACTTAGACAGGAAGTCAAATTGCATTGGGTACGGAATGGGTGGGTGGCGGCCAATCTGTCAGGATATTTAATCGTGTTTCGCTGCAAGGCGAATTCAAGTTGTTTTAAATGAACAAAGTTATTTATGAAATTCATGACATATTAGGGGCTTTATTAAATTCTTGAGGGCGCATGGGGGTTTGCCAAAACTAAAATTAATTTCATTTGCTTCAGATGTGTAAGAGTTCACTAAGGGCATGGCAATATGAAAGGTTTTAATAAATCTCTAATCCTAAGGCAATGAATATTTTGACATTTATCCTTTGAACGCTGTATGTCTTTAGCCCGACTTGCAACTCCTAAGGTACCATACAAACTTTTACGCTACACACCTCTAGAGGTATATACATTTATGAATTCGTTCTCCCTGATCCAGTTGCCTTAAGCGTAAAAGAAAATGTTGCTTTTATAGGTCAATGTTGCTGACAAAATTGGTAGATTTCGAAAAGGCTAGTTAAGATTCTTTAAAATTCTTTAGCCCTTTGCAAGCACAAAGGCGGGCTCTCTCGACATTTGTGGAAAAAAATCACAGCTTTCCTAGAATGTCAGGATAGTTACGGGATCAGATATAAAATATCTTCTCATTTCGTTAACAATAAGGACCATGATTAAATGAGAATAATCTCCTTTTGAGTTCTCTAGATACCCGCGTTCACTCTGATCTTACATCAAGTTAAGCCAATAGCTCCGTTTTGATATATTAAAAATTCTCTCGGGTCTTGCTTCTTGTAAGGACCAAGTATAAAAAAACGATTCTGGAATCAACTACTTCTTGCCTTTCAATTACTCTCCTGTGGAGCATCCGATTTCATAACGAAGTCTTTTAGACAAAAAAGAGTGGACTTGTCTTCACAGAGCATTATTTTCAATCCTTTGATGACAGTCAGCTACTACTTCAAGGATTCTGCCTGATAGGCAAGCCCTAAGTATGGCTCTCACTACCTATACATGTAAGTATCTACTAAAGCTGAACGTTATTAGCAAGACTAACCTCAGATGGGAAAACGGCTGAACGTGTCACATTTCGAGACAGATCTGGCCTAGGTTGGACGAAAACCATAGTACCGAGTTGGTTAAGCTAAAGACATCACAGATCAGCTGGGTTGTCGGTGTTCTCATTGGACACTGTCTCATAGGCCAACATGCCAAAAGACTTGTCCTCTTCTCCAAAGACTTTTGCAGGAGCTGTAGGAACGAGCAGGAGAAAGAAACCATCCTTCACCTCTTATGCACGTGTCCAGTCCTGTCGCATAAAAGAATGCTCCATCTAGGGCCCCCCTTCCTTGAAGACCTCGACGATCTGAGCGTCCTTAGGCATGCATTTGAACTAATTTTTGAAGCACTTTTTCCACTCCGATTGAGGTACCTCCAAAACATGTGATTTAAACGCATCAACCGCTTCTTCAGACGTCGAAAAGCGTTGACCTCGCATTTTATTTTTGATCTGCGGGAATAAGAAGAAATCACTGGGTGCCAAATAAGGACTGTACGGCAGATGACCCATCAATTCGATGTTTTGAATGCTCAAAAATTCACTTGTTTGAGCCGATGTGTGAGAGCTTGCATTGTCGTGGTGGAGATTAAGTCGCCTTCTGCGATTGGTTTTTCTTATTTTTCCGAACACTTCTGGCACACAAAACAAACCCTTCAGAATTGACCGTTCTACGTTGCTTTAATGGCACGGTAGTATGTCCAATTATTCCGAAAAAAAACGGGCGACCATTTGCTTCGAAGTACGTGCGCGACCAACTTTTGTCGATTGTTGTTTAGTTTCGGGTTTATATGCATAGATCCATAATTCGTCGCCTGTCACGATTTTATAGACGTCTTTTGAAGCACCGCTATTGAATTTTTTCAACATTTCTTGCCGCCAACCGACACGAGCTTCTTGTTAACGATTGTCAAAGCGAACAAATGTCAAATGTTCATGCAATATTGAATGTATGCGAGTGGACCTAATGCCCAAGCATGCCCCAATCTCACGGTATGTCACATGACCATCTTGCAAGTTCACGCATAGCTTCAATTTTTTCTGACACAACAACTGATTTTGGACGACCTTCACGAAACTCGCCCTGTAGCGAAGTGTGACCACGATTGAATCCGGAAAACCAGGGAAACTTGGTGGCTCGAGATAGTGTTTCATTACGAAAAGTCGAAGCGAGTTGATCGGCACACTGTTTTTGGTTTAATCCACGTCGAAAGTCATAAAAAATTATCACACGAAAATGTTAACCAAGATTCAATGTTTCAAGTACCTGTACACAACACAAATAGCACTCGTATGACAAAACATTTTGAGTACGATTACCATTAAAAATGTCAAACTTTACGATGACAATGTCAGATTTGACATATTCACACTAGTGTTGCTACAATATATCTATCTCAAAAGTACATAATGCTTTTAAGTTCGCTGTTTAGATTATTACCCCCGTCTTCAATTATACCTTGTTTACAGCTTAGATATATCTGCACGTCATCCGCATACATATGTAATGAGGAGAACTTGGCAGCAAGTGGGAGGTCATTTATCTTCTCCTTCTTCTTCCTTTTATCAGCGAGGTTATGATCCGAAAATAAGGGATCACAACCCTCCCACTTCACCGCATTTTTACTGATCCGCTTGTGGGGTTCGCCTATTTGACCTCAGAAATTATCGGCAGGCCTGCAGAATTTAGATCACTCGGTTACTGAGGCCAATGAAATGCCGATGTCGTCGCATTTGACTGATCCAGGCGTTTATAGGCCTGCCTTTCCTGCATCGCGATGTCTTTGGAACGTGCATTGATATTGCCTATTTTAACGGGGTTCAAATGATCTCTTCTTTGAACGTGGCAATACCAACTGAGGCGGTCGCGATCTTTTTTTTGTACGATGGTTTCCTTTATGTGATAGCTTTCACGGATCTTTGAACTTCCTATTCGATCAAGCTTTGTCACTCCTGCTGTCATGCGAAGCTTCTTCATCTCAACTGCCGTTAATTTACTCTCATACTTTTTGTACATCGTCCAACATTGTGAACCGTATGTGAGCGCTGGACGCACAACTGCGGTGTAGAGCTTCCTTTCAACTTAGGTGGCATTTTTCTGTCACAGAAGATAGCGGAATTTTCTCGCCACTTCATCCACCCTACGCTTACGCGATGATTGATGTCGCCATCACAGGTTGCTTTGCTATATATCATAGATCCCAGATATTTGAACTTTACGCACTTGGGAAGCACTGTTCCATTCAAATAAATGTCTGGAATAGGCCTGAGTGGATCAGAGAACGAACAGCACAAGTCTTTTTTGAACTAATGCGATACCCATTTCCCTCCATTGGGAGGTTCATTTATGGAAATAGAAAATAAAAATGGCCCAAGTATTGAGACTTGAGGTACTCCAGATTATAGGTTAATGACACCTCATGACTTCCTACCTACGACGACAGCTTGACTCCTTCCGGAGTGGTATGAGAAGATTAAATTAGCAGCCGACTCAGAAAATCGAAACACGTTGTAATTCACCGTGTCGAAAGCCTTCGAGAAGTCAAGCAGTCCTAGAAATAACACCAAGTCAAAGTCAATAGCGCATCTGAGGTCGTCCGTAACTTTTAAAAGAGCTGAAACACAATTGTGTTCTTTACTCAAACCTGACTTGTGACTACTCAAAAGTTGGTTACTTTCAATAAAATTGGATATTCGCTCATGCAGAAGCTTTTTCAATACTTTAGATAAAAAGGGAAGTATTGATATTGGTCTGAATTCTGGGGGAGGTGAGCGGGTAGCAGACTTTTTCACTATGGGTATAACCTTAGCGATCTTCCATGCTACTGGAAAAGAACTAGTTACCATAAAATAATAGAATTAAAAATGTGAGTAAAAACAGAAAGTATATGAGGCAAAATTGTATTAACGAATAGTGGGTGCATATCATCGAAGCCCATAGATTTAGATTTCGTTTTCAGAATAGCTCTTACGACCTCAGTCTCATATACTCTAATTTACTGAAATCTATCGCCATCATCGAAATTAATGTCGGTATCAGCTGATTGCGAAACAAAAGGATTTGATTGCGAAACATTGAACTTTGGCAAATTAAGTGTATCTGGACTAATGTCTTCTTTTGGCGACCAACACCAAGCTCCCGCATGTTTTTCCACAAAGTTTTTACTAGTAAATTTCGGATTTTGAATCGAATTTTAGCTTCCCTTATCTTAATGCAGACTCTGTTTCCTAAAATACGAAATTAACGTTTATACGCCATATGGTGGATTTCACGTGAAAACCATGCATTTCTATCACTTTGAATATACTTTGATTGAAGTAGCACATGTGTGTTAAACAAGCTGTTGACAGAATTTTGTACAAAATTGACCAGGTCATTAGGAGAGGTCATAAAGTAAATTTGCTGCCAATTCACACGACAAATATGTTCTTCCAACCGATTCAAGTCGAGTCTTCGAAAATCTCTAGGAGTATACTCGTACATGATATGTGTGTTTTGTACGTTGATTTTAAAAGTCGCAAAAATGAGTTCATATTCGGAAAATGCAGGCGCTGATAACTGGGAGTAAAGCAAGGAGTCTTGGGGATTATTTACATAAAACAAGTCCAGCAAAATAGCCGCGGAACTCGTAAAGTGCGATCGATTATCAAAATTAAGGATAGTTAAGCCAAGAATGGTCATTCTTTCTATAAGTGACATTACTTACTTACTTAGATGGCGCTACGGTCCGAGCTGGACCTGGGCCTCAACCAACAAACCTCTCCAGCCAGCACGGTTACGAGCCAGCTGCCTCCAGTTGCGCACACCAAGTTGGTTGAGGTCCCACTCCACTTGTTTGCGCCACCTACCGCGAGGTCGTCCTCTACTGCGTCGTCCATCCGGGGTGGATTCGAAAACTTTCTTAGCGGGAACGTTGAGCTCCATCCGCTCTAAATGACCCAGCCATCTTAGTCGCTGCATGTGAACTCTTCTGGCTAAGTCGATGTCCTTGTACAGGCCGTATAGCTCGGCATTGTACCTTCTCTTCCACTCACCGTCTATGCAGACGGGACCAAAGATCGCTCGAAGAACTTTTCTCTCGGAATAACCAAGGGCATCCTCATCCGGTTTTGTCAAAGCCCATGCCTCTGCGCCACACAGCAGGACTGGGACGATTAGAGTCTTATAAAGAGTTACCTTAGTAGTTCGAGATAGGGCTTTGCTACTCAATTGCCGTTTTAGCCCATAGAAACAACGATTGGCAAGAGTAATTCTTCGTATGATCTCCCTCCTGATGTCATTTGCGGAGTTCACCATAGAGCCTAGGTAGATAAAATCCTTTACTACCTCAGAACTATATCTGTCTATTGTGGCGTTCTGTCCAAGACGCCGATGTTGGGTGTCCTTCTTTGTAGACAGCATATATTTTGTTTTGCTTTCATTGACCGCTAGAGATCTTTGCTGCCTCGATCTCAATACTCGTAAATGCCCCATTGACTGCCCGCTGAGTTCTTCGGATTATGTCAATGTCATCGGCATAAGCGAGTAGTTGTACAGACTTGTAAAAGATTGTACCTCCGGTGTTGGCTTGTGAATTTCGTACAATTCTCTCAAGTACTATATTAAAGAGATCGCATGATAGCGCGTCACCTTGTCTAAGACCTTTCCTGACATCGAACGGTTCGGTGATGTTCTTACCGACTTTGATGGAGCAGCGAGAGTTCTCCATCGTCATTCTGCACAAACGGACGAGCTCGTCTCTATACACGCTATCATAGGCAACTTTGAAATCGATGAAAAGGTGGTGCGTATCGATTTTATATTCATGTGTTTTTTCCAAGATTTGCCGTAGTGTGAATAGTTGGTCAATGGTGGACTTTCCCAGCCTGAAACCGCACTGATAAGGACCTATCAGGTTGTTGACGATCGGTTTTAGGCGTTCACATAATACGGCAGACAGGATCTTGCATGCGATGTTGATAAGACTTATACCTCTGTAATTGGCGCAGTTTAGAGGGTCTCCTTTCTTCAGGATCGGGCAAAGGATGCTGAGGTTCCATTCATCGGGCATACTTTCGTCCGACCAAATTTTACAGATGAGCTGGTGCATGTGCCTTACCAACTCATCTCCTCCTGCCTTGAAAAGTTCAGCGGCAAGGCCGTCGGCTCCAGTAGCTTTGCTGGAGTTGAGTTTAGATATCGCTATACTCACTTCATTCTGATCGGATTGACGGGCATCTTGACTGACATTAACGTCTCCCCACAGGCGCATCAGTAGAAATGCGGTGAAGTGGGAGGGTTGTGATCCCTTGTTTTCGGATCATAGCCTCGCTGATAAAATAAAGAAGAAGAAAACGTCTCCCTGTTAAGTAGGTTACAGTTGAAGTCACCGCATATAACAATTTGTTTACCATGTATAGTGAGGAGATATTTTCAAGGGTAGAAAAGAGAGGTGACAAGTCAACATTTTTGTTAGGCCTATATACAACTCTGAGCAAGCATATACTTTCACCGTTGAAAATTTCAATGAAACCATATTCGATTAGAGACACAGCATCTGATCAAACCATACTCTTAAGGTTAATGCAGTTAAGCACGTAATTAGCTATCCCACCCCCGACTCTATCACTTCCATCAGTGCGAATCAATTTGTAGCCATCCAAGCTATACAAGGTATCAGAAAAATCGGTTTGAAACCAAGTCTCCGTCACACATATTGTGTCAATACTCGACCCTTTAAAGACATGTCCAAATTCGTCTATTTTTGGGTATAAACTTTGAGCGTTAATGTGGCATATGCGAAGACCACTAGTTTGATTACATTAAAATATACTTCATAAATAAAAATAGAGATAAAGTCAAAACTGAGTAAAATGCTGAACAGATCTATCCCTATCTGTTCAGCATTTTACTCAGTTCTGATCATTGGAACATTGAAAAAACCTGCTACTATAGGTATATAATATTGCCATACCCGTAGTATACAGCTCTCTCAACTCTCAACCCACAACCTCCACGCGATGACATTTGGGTGCCTAGTACCATAATCCAAGAAATTGCTAACCAACCCCGTTTGGAGGAGTTTTGGCGGCAGCAGATGAGAGAGAAGTGGAGAGCGCTTTCTCACTAAAGCACTTCTTCTTGTTCCAGGCGGCAGCTGATGAGTTCCCTAGACGAAGTCAACGTTGGCGTCTATAGGTCCAGTCAGGTTGAACTTAGTGAATACCTTGCGCGAACTGCTTCGACGTATTCGGATCACATGTCGGTAAGGAATTTCCAATGTTGGTCTGGACCTTCGAATAAAGATGGTGGCGGAGTAGCTCTCAAGGGCCCATGGTAGCGCTTATACTCCCGTAGAGGACTACTGGCACCGGTGTACCCGGTCCCTCATCCTAGGGGTGCAACAAAAAGAGCCGGCCCTCCAAGTTGGGGGTTGTGCCGTCGAGGTAACTTCCATATCACGAAAAACACGAATGGTTGCGAAACAACCAAAAGCCTCGGATAAGGACGACTCAACTGATGACGACCCCAGCAATCGAAGTAAGGACAACGACCTTCGGATTTGTACATGGAATGTTCTGTTCCTTTACAGACCACGTGCAGCCAAACAATTAGCAGAGGCCCTAGAATGCTACAAAGCATATATAACCACCATCCAGGAAGTGCGATGCGATGGGCCGGGCTAAAAGAGGATGAAAAGCTCTGATCATATTGCGATCGACGCAAGACATGCCTCCAGTATTCTGGATGTCCGGACCTTCCGAGCGGTCAACATAGACTCGAAGCATTACCTTGTTGTAGCCAAGGTACGAATGCGGATATCCCAATCTGAGCAACAAAGAAGAGTCAGTGTGAGAAAATTGAACGTCGAAAAGCTACAATCGCAAGGGACCACTTGACTCTGCGTTGAACGCGTATCCGGAAATCTCTCAATCACCCCTATGCTGCCAACATCAAGTGCCGAAGACCAATGACAACGCTGCCAACATACCGTCAGAAACGCCGCGACTGATGTGCTGGGTCGCGCCCACCCACCACCGCCAAAACCCTGGTTTGACGAAGAATGCCGGCGAGTGCATGCAGCAAAACAAGAGGCATACAAAGCGGCGCTGTAACGGAAGACGAGAGCTACTCGTGAACTCTACGAACAAAAGAAACGGGAAGAACATTGGCCTCTCCAAAAGAAGAAGAAAGAGCATGAGAAGCGCGCGTTCGAAAATATGGAGAGTTTATACTCCAGGAACAATGTACGGAAGTTCTACCAGAAGGTAAAAAGAATGTGTCAGAGAGGCAATATCCAAGCAGAAATCCAACAAGGCTGCTGAACCTGACGGCTTACTGGCCGAACTTTTCAAGGCAGCTGGTGATGAATTGGTAGAATGCATACACCAACTCTTCTCTAAGATTTGGCCAGACGAGTGATCCACAAGAGGAGACCCCTCAACTGCGCCAATTATAGAGGCATTAGTCTCCTCAACATCGCAAACAAGATCTTTTCTGCGGTATTGTGTGAACGCCTGAAACCGTTTATCAACAGACTGATTGGACCCTATCAGTGCGGTTTCAGGCCAGGAAAGTCCACCATCGATCAAATCTTCACACTTCGGCAGATCCTGGAGAAAGCCCAAGAATTCCAAATCGATACTCATCATCTCTTTATCGATTTCAAGGCCGCCTATGACAGCATCTATAGAGAAGAGCTGTATAGAGCCATGTCTAGTTTTGACATCCCTGCCAAACTTGTCCGTCTGTGTAGGATGTCGATGGAGAACGCTCGCTGTTCCATCAAGGTTGGTAATGACCTCACCGAGATCTTTGATGTCAAAAAAGGTTTTAGACAATGTAATGCGCTGTCACGTGATTTCTTTAATATTGTACTTGAACGGATTGTGCGGAACTCACAAGCTAACACCGGAGGCACAATCTATTACAAGTCTTTACAACTGATTGCATACGCCGACGATATAGATATTATCGGAAGAACTCAGCGGGATGTTACCGGTGTATTTGCAATCATTAAGGCGGAAGCGGCCAAAATGGATTAAGCGATAAACAAGGGCCTGGGGACCTGCATTGCGATTGATCGGGAAACTACTGACTGCCCAAAACTTGGCTTGGGCCAGTAGCGCAACAATCAAGTTCGTGATGAAGTGCTTACTTTACCTCCTAGTGGTGGTCCCCGGGCAACTATACGTATAAACCCTTATACGTATAGGCCAAAACTGTAAGTGCGGGTTGTCTAGGGCCTTGATTCTAGGCTAGGTAACGTGGGCCAGCAACCTGCGTTACTGAACCCAGCTCGCTACTGAAACCGACACTATGCCTCGGATAAGGAATGATCACATGTTGACGACTTTTGGCTATTGTACCCGGACAAAGATAGGTTTCTGGAATGTAAAGACGCTCCTCGACTCGGGAAGAGAAGGTCCTTACAATGCCAGATTCCTCCAACTGGAAAAGGAATTCATGCGATATAAACTGGACATTTTGGGGGTAAGTGAAGTAAGATGGTTAGAAGCGGGCGAGTACCAGTCTCCAACGCGTAACACTGTACTACTCTATTCTGGAAGACCATCCGGAAGTCCGCGAGAATATGGAGTCAGACTACTGCTAACAACAACAGCACGCAAGGGCCTGATTTCCTGGCAGCCTCATGGTGATAGGATTTTGACGGCCAGATTCCGGACTAGAGTACGACGTGTCACCATCATACAGTGTTACGCCCCAACGAATAGTTCGTCTGAGGACGAAAAGGAGAGCTTCTACAATCTCTTAAGCGCCGTCTTCAACACAACACCAAATGGAGACATTGTCATAGTGATGGGGGATTTGAATGCCAAGGTAGGCAGCGACAACGAAGGGCTCAAGCATGTAATCGGGAAACATGGTCTAGGCAACCGCAATGACAACGGCGAAAGGTTTGTGGATTTCTGCAATGCCAACCGCCTTGTGATAGGTGGCACCATGTTTGAGCACAAGACCTGCCACAAAGTCAGCTGGGTTTCCAACGACAGGCAAGCAACCTCCAACCAAATTGACCATTTTGCTATCAGCTGCCGCTTTAGAAGCAGTCTCCTGGACGTCCGAAACAGACGAGGGGCAGATGTGGGGATAGTACGTGATCACCATCTTATGATAGCTACTCTCCAACTATGCACTGCTGCAGTTCGAAGATCCCACGACAACACAAGAATGCCCAGGTTCAACATCGATAGACTTAGTGATCCCTCAGTGCGCCAACAATTAAGGGAGCACTTTTCGCAAGGTGTGGAAGCAATCAGCAGCTCAATGCCCGCAACCATCCAGGACCATTGGTGTGCTGTGAAAAATGTTTTTACATCTGGTGCTGAAAGAATTGTCGGTCGATCGCAGGGAAGACATAGGGCGTGGCTTTCCGAGGATGCCTGGAGAAGGATTGACGAACGAAAACAGCTAAAAGCTCGCGTTGCAGCTACCCCAGCAGCAGGGAGAAGCGAGCTAGAGTCCCTATATCGCATGAAGATGAGAGAAGTTCAGCATAGCGTACGACGTGACAAGCGCAACTACATCAACGCGCTGGCTACAGAAGCAGAAGAAGCTGCACGGAGGTGCGACAGCAGGACCGTCTACAGAATCACGAGAGAGCTGACAGGTGGTCGCAGCTCCAGGCAATACCCAGTGAAAAGCCTAGACGGCTCCTTGCTCATTTCGGATGAGGACCAGCTCAAGAGATGGAAAGAGCATTTTGCTACGGTTTTGAACCGTGTATTCGCTAGCGATATGCTCCCAAATCAGACTGAGATGCCCGAGGTGAGAAGTTCCCGAATACGCACCACGACTCCCAGTAAAGATGAGATCATTACCGCGATCAAGGCACTCAAAACCAACAAGGCGGTAGGACTTGACGGTATTCCAGCAGAGCTCTTACGAGCAGCGCCAACAACATCGGCTGAGCTTCTGCTTCCACTTATAGATAGAGCTTGGGAAGCTGAGAGCTTTCCTAACGAGTGGAAAAAGGGAATGATCGTCAAGCTTCCTAAGAAAGGAAATTTATTGGAGTGCGGAAACTGGAGGGGTATCTGCGTGCTGCCTGCTGTAGCTAAGATAATAGCTAAAATCATCCTTGAGCGAATCAAACAACATCTCGAAGACACACTCGATGCCGAACAAGCAGGTTTCCGCTCTGGATCCTCCTGTGCCGACCACATCAACACCCTGCGGATTATCATCGAACAGTGTGTTGAATATCGATCGCCACTGCACCTGCTGTTCATCGATTTTGAGAAGGCGTTCGATAGTGTCAACAGTGAGTTTATTTGGCGTGCCTTACGCAGGAGAGGTATTCCCGATAAACTAATTGCTATTATCAAAGCTACATATGAAGGCTCCAAATGTCACGTTCTGCACAGGGGGAGGTTGTCTGAGGAATTTGAGATCCAAAGTGGGGTAAGACAAGGCTGTATCCTTTCACCAATATTATTCCTATTGGTGAATAGCGATGTGCTTCATGCAGCTTTGTCGACGGGAAACGGAGGAATTCGATGGACTCTTACATCTCAACTGAAACATCTTGACTACGCAGACGATGTATGCTTACTCTCCCACAGAATTATGGACCTCCACCAAATGACAGCAGATGTGGAGAGGGAGGCAGGTGTCGTCGGGCTGAAAATCAATACGACAAAAACTAAAATCATCAGCCTTGGAACTAACTCATCGGCTCAAATATGCATTGCTGGACAACCGGTAGAGAGAGTAGAGGATTTTCAGTATCTTGGGAGTATTGTCTCGACCGATGGTGGAACCGAACTGGATATAACCAACAGGATCGCCAAAGCAAAGTCCGCGTTCGGGATGTTGTCCAAAATATGGCGAAGCAATGCAATCAGTTTGAGCACCAAGATAAGACTGTTCCGCTCCAACGTTGAATCCGTGCTGCTATATGGTTGCAGCACGTGGAGAGTGACCACTACTATCACCAGAAAGCTGCAAACGTTCGTTAATAGGTGTCTGCGCAATATCTTAAGGATTTTCTGGCCCAATCGTATCTCTAACGAACACCTTAACGAGAGAACGGGTCAGGAACCAATAGGCACAACTATCCAACGGCGGAAGTGGCAGTGGATTGGTCACACGTTCCGAAAGGGTGACAGCTCCATAGCGAACCATGCTATGCAATGGAACCCTCTAACTCAGGATGGCAGAAGACCTGGCGGTCCGAGGAGAACATGGCGCAGAACAGTCGAGAAGGAGGCACGGCAGTTAGGGAAAAGTTGGGGAGAACTCAGACACATTGCCAGAAACCGTACACGATGGCGCGTAGGCGTAGTAGAGGCCCTAGGACCCACAAGGGGATACAGGACATAAGTAAGTAAAGTATAAACAAGGGCAAAACCAAGTATATGCTGTCAACGAGAAGGGACAGCCAACACCGACGAATTGGACAGAACGTCACAGTGGGCAGCTATAGATAGATAGATAGATAGATTTATATTGTTGAGAGGTGCAAGTGCACTGCGACCTATAAAAGATCTATTGTGCCCCCCTTACTAAGGTTCTAGCCGATGATATACTCGGTCTAGAGCACTTCCTCCAGTCCAGCTGCTACAACAAACCGGAGTATCTTCAGTGGATCCAGCGAAGGTAAATCCGTTTCTGGTAGGAGGTAGGCACCAAGGTGATTCCTTCTTTTGTGGATCAGTGCTTCGCATTCCATAAGAAGGTGCGCTGGTGTTTCTGCGAAGTCCCTGCAGAATCTGCAGTGTCCGTCTCCCTCTATTCCCAGTTTCCTAAGGTGCTCCTTAAGTCTGCAGTGACCTGTTAACATGCCCGCCAAGATGCGAAGCCGATTCTTACTAACTCTTAGGCAGGCTCTGCTTCTTTTCTGGTTGTATTTCCCCAGAAGTTCCTTTGCCTGTCTTATTTGGGGGATATCGTCCCAATGTTTGGCCCATTTGTTCTCTTCTTCTTTCCTTAAGTCTTCCCTTATTTTGTGGGGTCCTATCCCACAGAAGGGTTCTGGTCCAAGGAACCGCGTGTCTGATCCGTTTCTAGCTAGTTCATCAGCTGCTTCGTTCCCCTCTACTCCTACATGTCCTGGTACCCAGTAGAGAGTTACTTTGTTTGTTTCTCCCAGTTTGTTGATCCTGGTGAGACACTCCCATACCAGTTTGGATCTGATCTCATGCGAGGTCAGTGCTTTAATAGCGGCTTGGCTGTCTGATAGTATCGCGATGTCCTGCCCGCGATATTTCCTGTCTAAGTTGAATTGCGCGCATCTTTCGATCGCGTGAACTTCTGCTTGAAATATACTGGGGAATATTCCCAGTGATTCTGAGTATCTAGTCCTGGGCCCGAACACTCCTGCCCCAGTGCCAGTAGATGTTTTCGATCCGTCTGTGTACCATTTATGTTGTTTGAGTTGGTATTTATCGGATTCGCTGCTCCAATCTCTTTTGTTGCTCAGCTTTGAGTCAAATTTCCTTTCAAAGCAGTATTTCTTGACCATATCATCTCTGGGCCAGTCCAGAAGCGGCACCGATTTGGATAGGGTTACTCGCTCCTTATTTGCGATGCATGTTCCTTTCCCGATGCCCTCTTTGCTGATTCTTAAAATGGTCTCCTTGGCGATTCGCTCTAGCACTATGTGTAGTGGAGGTATCCCTACGATCACTTCTAGAGCTACTGTGGGACAGGTTCGCATGGCTCCTGTTATACATATACAGGGTAATCTTTGCACTTTGTTGAGGGATGTCCTCGTCGTGGTTAGTCTAGATCTGTTGACCCATGCCGCTGCCCCGTAAGTGATGACGGGTCTTACTATCATCAGATACATCCATCTCAGTGAGGCTGGGCTACAACCCCAGGTCTTTCCTGAAATGTTTTTGCACACCATAAGTGCTCTGGTGGCTTTGGTTACCACAGTTTCTACATGTTCTCTCCAGAGGAGTTTGCTGTCTAGTGTTAGACCTAGATACTTGACCTGTTTCTGGGCAGCTATAACTTCGAGACTTTGTCTACCTTGGCTCTGCTATAAACACGAAAAATAACATCAACGCAGAAATCAATCGAAGAATAACTCTTGCCAATCGCTGTTTTTTTGGGCTTATAAGGCAATTCAACAGTAAAGCCCTCTCTCGAACAACTAAGGAGACTCTGTATAAGACCTTGATCATCCCAGTCCTGCTTTACGGCGCTGAAACATGGACTTTATTAAAAGAGGATGAAGATATCCTTGGTCGCTTCGAGAGAAAAATTATTCGTAAGATATTCGGTCCCGTTTACGTTGACGGGTTTTGGAGGAGAAGATTCAATCACGAACTATACGAGCTATACAGCGACATCGACTTAGTTAAAAAACTGCGTATTGGACGTCTGAGATGGCTAGGACATGTAGAGCGAATGGGCACCAACGCTCCGGCCCGCAGAGTCTTCGAATCTAACCCCGAGGGACGACGCAGTAGAGGGAATCATCGCAGTAGGTGGCGCGCACCAGTTCTAGAGGATTCAGTTAGCTAAAGACCGAACTAAATGGAGAGGCTTCCTTGTTGAGCCCCAGGTTCACCCTGAATTGTAGCGCCACCTAAGTAAGTAAGTGGTATATATCCAAAGAACACAAATCTTCGTACTCCACTTCAGCTTTTAAATCTTCTTAAAGACCTGTCAAATAGTTTTCCTTAATTAATTTAAAACCCACTTAACTTTGCCTGCCAACACATTGGTATTTTTTTTTAAGGAGCTGTAAAATAAAATCCGTTTTACAGCTTGGAAGGTATATCTTAACTGCATGGTATGATAAAAATATTAATTGCTCAAGAAAGGCTCAACATTATATAATATATAGGAAAAAAAAATTAAACGGACAAACCAAAAATATTTTTGGAGGTAAAATACCACGCAGCAAAGGGCTAAGCTTTCGCTAATTAATGTTCAACCCAACATAAGCAACCAGCCAGCGGTGCCTCACGAACTTACCAAAACCCCTTCTTTCAGACTTGACCACAATAACTGTTACCACAGTTAATCATAACATGCCTTCAGAACGTTCTACCATCTGTGATCGGTGCGCCACCATGACCAAAATTACAATTGCATCAAAGGATGAAACAATAACGATTTACCCACCTCCATCATCCCTTACACGACGCGAAACTTAATTGCAATAATTACTCGGTAAATGCAAATTATTATCGTTGTCCACTTGGTGTCACCCGCAAATGGCCAATATAAATGTCAAAGCAATACACAACCACCACCCTTACCGCTAATCGTTCCGAACGTCCTCCACAGTAATAACTGGCCAGCAATTTCCCATGCAAATTGTTCGCCTCACGAGGAATAGAACCACGAAATCCAACACAGAAAACCAACCCCTCCACCAAGGTACACATAAACCGCACGGTCACCCTGTACTGGGAATCGATTTCTAATTATCCTTTAATTCACTGAGTCCATTGCAAGCAACAATCGTCTGTGTTAACAATGCAATGAAATGTTTTACAATACTGAGAAGGAAAAGAAGCTCCTGTCGTCCATAGACAAGGATACGTTATTTAATCGCAAATTATCTCGAATTGAAAGGCAGCCGTACTAGCATGATATCAAACGTGTATCCCTGTAAACTTGGTTAAAGAGAACACTGATGGAAAAAGGAAGAAAAAAATAAAAATTATGTGAAATGAAGGAAATCTAATTACAAGAGAAAAAATGGGCCAGATCATCCTTGAGAAACATTAGCTGTGCCGAACGGGACAATGTGAAATCTGTAATTGATGCTTTCCAGTTACTCGCTACATCCTTGTCCGGCTTTTGATTCTCATGGTTTTCCCATTAAATGTGTGTGGTGACTTACCACCTGAACAAGGATATTACATGATTATAACTGAATTTTTTTTCGATCGATTCGTTATCCTTTCGTTTCGAAGCCTTTGCTGAGAAGCACAATCGAAAGGATAAAAGATTGATGAAAGATAGATTGGAAACGCGGAAAGAATGAGATTGGGAGCAAAGTTAGTGGACAATCGAAGAGAGATGGCCAGACCATTCTTTGATTATGCGGTCAATGAAAGGATATCCCCACTGCTTTGTCGTCGTGGTGTATAGGCAGAAGAATTAGGGTCATTTTATTTGAATTGTGGCGATGTTAGTTAATGACCTCTTTGTGATTGTTATGTTTTCAATCAGTTAGTTGGCAGAAACTGGGATAATTATTTATTAAGAACTGGCTCAGGAGAAAATCAAGATATGCCCGAAGCATTAAGGAACAAATTCTATTGTTATAACAAGGTCATTGAATGCCTCCTTGGAAATACTAGGGCCTCACCAGAACCGTACAGGTAGCCAACGAAACCTGTTGTAGAAGTTTCGAACATTAAATGGCACTTCCGCTGGGGTCGAAAATGACTAATTTGCACTAGCGTACACTTCTTTTCGTCTAACATCATAGAAGTCTCGAGATGGTATCAAATAGCCTGTTCCAGTTGAATATAAGTTCCTCAGTTCCATAAAACCTTCTCAAATTGGCTTAGAGGTGCAACTTTTAAGGACCAATAGGTGCGCTAGTATTTCCGATTGGTGTTTTTTTTTTTTAAGGTAAATGGGGAGAAGAGGCAGAGAATGACCCCCGGAGCACTGCGACCTAAAAGATCTTTTGTGCTATCCCCTGGTTGATTGTTTTGAGTTTGTCAACTAGCTGAAATCAAGTTCATTAATGAAGCTAAGGATAGTTCGAGTGAGGAAGAGGTGACATCAGAAGGCGATGTGACGCCTTTATTAAAGTGCTTTAGCCTCAGTTTGGCTATGGCCGGGATATCACAGAGTATGTGATGGGCTGTTTCGGTGTCTTCAAGACAAAGATGGCACGTTTCCTATTGAACACGGCTCATTTTCTTAAGATGGTAGTTGAGAGAGCAGTGTCTAGTTAGGAAGTCAGTAAGGATCTTGGCATTCTGTTTGCTCATTCATAGAATGTCCCTAGTTCTATTTTTTTAAGAAGTTAATAAATTTATTGGAATGCCTTAGGCTAGGTTATGCATTCCAACGTGAGAGCATTTGTTCGCGTTCCCAGCGAGATAGCTCTATTTTGATCGGGCTAGTGGGTAAACCGCAGAGGGGTTCATGTCCAATGTAAGGAGATTGGGCCCATAGTCTGGCAAGCTCATCAGCTGCTTCATTACCAGCGATGCCTTTGTGAGCGGAGACCTACATTAGTGTGATTTTATTGTGTGCAGCAAGCTGCAAAAGAGTCTGGAGACAATTCCAAACCAGTGTAGACTTATAGTCAAAGAACGTGAGAACCTTGAGTGCTGCTTGGTTGTGTGACATTATATGAATATATGATCTGCGGAGGTTTCGTCTAGTGCATTCTCTGGCGCAGAGCTCGATAGCATAGACCTCTGCTTGGAAGATAGTAGCGGATTGACCTAATGGTGTAAAGAATTTGTAGTTGGAGCCAAAGATACCAGCTCCAGCGCCATTTGACATTTTCGAACTGTCAGTGTACCAATTGATTTGAGATGTTGATTGTGGGATTTGGGGATAATTCCAGTAGCTGCGGTCAAGGGTGTTAACTGTGAAGGGGTGATTGAGATGGATACTTTTTAGCATGAAGTCTGAGATGCATACTGCTGGAGAAGTAAGTAGCGGAATTTCCTCAAGAATCTTCATATGACCAACTAATTCGGAATTTGTGTTGTTGCTCCAGATAAGATCCGCTTCTGGAATACGACGGACTATCCGTCGCTTTTAAATCAAGTCGATACTCAACACTGTGCAGACCCCACCAATTGAATAGTAGGTTCCCTCTAAAATTTGGCGTGTTATTTCCCAAATATCTATGTTTGCCATTTAAATCGCCGGCTATAATGGAAAAAATTCTCCTTGGTATTCGAAAAGTGTCTTAAGCTCTATATAAACTATGGAGGGGGATATACGCGATACATGCTTCCAGCTCCTGAAACCTACGCACTTCACCGCAGTACACTACTTTATGACGCAACTCTTTTCTAATGAAGATCGCGACACCTCCTCCTTGTACAGATTTGCGCCTTTATTATATTATACGGTACATCAACTTATGTGTGGGCGCCGTGGCGTAAGTGGTTAGTGTGTCGGATCACTACGCATGAGGTTCCAAGAAAACACCAAAAAGTTTTTTCACGGTCCCACCTCTCGCGAGCGTCTGACAAACATCCGAGAGTATTGTTGTCACGAAAAAGCTTCTCATATCGCCGTTCGGAGTCGGCATTAAAACTGTAGGTCACTTCCATTCGTCTGAAAAATATAACGCACACAACATGAGTGGTTGCGAGAAGCTAGACCCTGGCACTTGCAAGAGCTATTGCGCCAAATATTTGTATTTTTGTAACTTGTGTTTAGTTTTGCTAACCAAAAGCACATCGGAAGAATGGTCTTCAAACAACTTAAGAAGCTCATCATTCATGAATTCATATTCCGTGAATTCATACCATATTCCCCGCAAGGGTTTTTAAGGCTTGCTCCGCTATGTTCGTACCCATTACGATTGATGGTTTGTCAGGCCCGGCAGAAGCGCGTAAATCTGGTCCACCCGCGTCGCCTGCTCTTCAATTTGTCGCTGAAGTTGGCCCATCTGATTATGGAAGGTGGCTTGGACAAGATTAGCTCATGGGCCACTGGATGTGGACTCAGCGTCAACCCAAGAAAAACTGAACTGATGCTCTTTACCACTAAAACCAAAATACCGACGTTAACGCTTCCGCTGCTAAACAATCATCTACTCTCCCTATCATACAGTGCTAAGTACCTAGGTGTGGTACTTGATCCAAAACTAAGCTGAAAGCTTAATATTGAGCAACGGGTAAAGAAAACCTGTGTGGCTTTCTATGCCTGCACCAAGACCTTTGGTAAGGAGTGGGGACTTCGCCCGAAGATGATCTTATGGATGTGCACTGCCGCGGTGCGTCCTATTCTTTTCTATGGGTCGCTAGTCTGGTGGCCTGCATTATGGAACGCTTATAACATGAAACTTATCAACAAGATGCAAAGAACTGCAACTATAAGCGCAACGAGTGCCATGAGAACATGTGCAACTGAAGCCTTGAACGTTATCCTGCACCTTTTACCACTCGATCTTCACATTATGCATCAATCATCGTGTAGTGCGGTCAGACTAAGGGAAACAGGATGCTGGTGCACCAATCCGTACGGCCACAACAGTATCCTGAATCTGCTACCGCGGGATCTAGCAGCTAATCTGACTACACAACTCCCATAGTGAACTTTAGAAATGATGTCACGGTCAGATTCCGAACTAGGGCGGAATGGGAAACTGCCGAACTGACAAATTAGTTCGAAACAACAACCTTCACCGACGGTTCAAAAATAGACTGCGGGGTAGGGGCGAGGATATTCTCTGATTCCCACAATGTTTCCAGGTCTTACCGGCTTCCTGATTCATGCAGTGTCTTCCAGGCGGAAGTTTTTGCCTGCCGCCTACGTAAGCAAACCTCTACACCGCTAAATACCATTGCCAACCTCATTGACAGCCAGGCCGCTATCAAGGCTATAGTATCTGCCACTACATCATCGAGGCTAACAGAGCAGTGGAAAAAGGAACTGGCTTCGCTTGGTCATCGGTTAAGAATCTGTCTCCTTTGGATTCCGAGTCACAGCAACATTGAGGGAAATGACCGAGCTGCTGAACTCACGAGGCAGGGATCTCCCCTTGATGATTCCCTAGCAAAGGAGGTAAACGTCCCGTTAGGGGGGGGTCCTTAAGGGGGGCATATTCGCGCATTATCTGCTAAAGACTGATAGCAGATGGCAGGGGGTGCGGAACTGTGTCATCTCCAGATAGATGTGGCCCAAATACTTCCGGGAAATAATGCAAGATCTACTAAACAGAATCTGTGCAGATATCGCAAGAGTTCTGGCAGTTAGCACAGACCACTGAGCCATCGGGGTTCATGCGGCCAGAATAGGCATTACATTTAATGCACACTGTCGCTGTAATATTGCTAACGAGATAGAAACAATCTTACACTTCCTCTGCAAGTGTCCGGCTTTAGACAAGGCCATATAGCGCACCTTAGGTAAATCCTTTTTCGACAACCTAATAGAGTTAGCAGAGATTAGCATTGGGGATATTATCAGTTTCTTCAATGTAACGGGGTGGATTTGAATAATCCTTACTCTTTATCCCTTTCCGTACAAGTTAATGTCCTTTTTACATCCGAAAGGTCACTTGGGTTGTGGTATTAAAATGGTGCTTCTGCACTAATTAAGTTTCGGCATGGTTTGCTGACACAACCACTTGTACCTACCTACCTGGCCCATCTGTCCCTGGATAGAGAGCGATATAGCCAACAAATCAGGTCCAGCCTTTGGTACTCTCGGCTTTGCCGGCTGCGACTGTACCGTGTTCCTCCAACCTGACGCCATTTGGGCGTATGGTCACTTGGGAAGTGACGGATTGTGCAATTGGAATGGGCGGACGCTTGACCTCCAGCTTCTGACGTGGAGTTTCCTGGTTGAAGTACTGAAAAGAGAGGAAAAACAAAATGGCTAGGGTTCTGTGTTAATGGAACGGCCTCCTCTGAACCATCCTGAAGAAGTTATGCATTTCATGATGGCGGTTGGTGGCTTTTCAGGCAGACCGCCCAGATGGTTTAAAAAATACTCTCCAAGGGCCGTGTTTCTGGTATTGCAGAGACTAGGGCATTTGCAAAGGAAGTGTTCTGAGTTCTTCTCTGCATCTGTGTTGCCGCATCCTCTGCAAAGTTCATTTGTACTTAGCCGCATTCTATTCCTTGGCAATGATTCCTATGAGGATTGCCAAGTTTTGTCTATTTTGAGTGAGGATGAGCTTGGTTTTCATTTTGTTATGTTTTGTCCAGATGCTTCTGGAGACTCGGCATGGTGGGAGCGCTCTCCATCTTTAGTCTGCTTGTCGTTTGAAGTCAAGTACTATGTTTGATTTTACAAGTTTTAGGGGAGGAAGAACTGAGCTTAGAACCATTGACAGGTCTTGTTCTGATCCTTTTCTTGCCAATTCATCCACCATCTCGATCGCTGGAATTCCTTTATGACCTGCTATGGATAAGCGTATTCAGCTCCTCGCAGCAGCGTTTTGTTTGCTTTGATTTTATTACCGCGGATGGGATGGCCTTTATAGCAGCTTGACTATCTATGTAGATATCAATCTTTTTCCTAGTAACAAGTTTCGTAGATAGTTCTCGTGCCGCCACTGCTATCGCTAGAGCTTCTGCCTGGAACACACTACCGTGGTTCAGAAGTCTTACTGATATTGCAATATCAGGTTCTGCTGAGTAGATACCCGAACCCACTCCTTAGTTTGTTTTGGAGCCGTCTGTGAAGACTAAAATAGTATGCGGGTTAATGGCCCCACCGTCTTCCCAGTGTTCTCTTGATAGAATGACCGTTTTTACGTTTAGGCTGAAGTCGGGGGAGGACAGAAGATAGTCTGTGGTGGTGTCTAAGTAAGCCCATCTTGAAATGTTACGGTGGCCCATGTGGTCCCTTCTCCATAAGTATACCATAGTATACTAAAATTAATGAAATTGTATGACAGCAGATCGCCTTGTCTAAACTTTTTCTTGACATCATAGCTCTTAGTGATGTTACCTTGCACTTGATGGTGCAATGTTAGTTCACCATCGTCATCCTGCAAAGGAGCAGAATCTTAGCAAGGATGCTAAAACTAGACACGACTCCGTACAGTTTGTCTTTATAGACGCTGTCATAGGCGGATTTAATATCGATTAAAAGGTGGTAGGTATCGATCTTAAATTCGCATCTTCTGAAGAGCTACCGTAGTGTAAATACTTTATCGCTGCTGGATTATCCTGGCACAAAGCCCACAATGCTATGGAACAATCAAGTTGATGATAAATGGTCTCTAGGGAAACTGCAAATTCTCGTGCGAATAGTGTCAAACCATTCACGAACTGGAACAGATTGAATTTAAGGACCTTTTGAAACTGTGGCCATATATTCTTTGCTAGTTGATGCACTAGTTCTTAAGAGAATATCTGTTCTTCGGACTCTCCGGCGTGATATTTTACTTAATATTCGTTGAAATTCAAATTGTTTCCATTATTTATTTATTTATTTATTTATTTATTTATTTAACATCAATCAGAGAATACAAAAAACATATATTATCTTATAGACTACAGAAAAAAAATATAAAAAATTATCAAATGAACATTAGAAATAGTTAGACATCAGACGGATGAACTCAAAATGAATAGAACATGTCTTTTGAAAGCATTGCGACTGTGGTGATTATAAAAGTCAATATGATCACAAATCGAATTGGCTTCTCTAATGCAACGTGTAAAAGGTTCATTAAGACCATAGTTTACTCTATGTAGTGATTCGTGAAAAATAGTTCGTACGCGCAGATTTCGTGTGGGAGCATAAATATTAATTAAAGATAACAGAAGGGGACAATTGATTCGAGACGTTAATATATCCCTAATAAAAATAATGGCGAAAGACTTACGTCGTAATTCAAGAGGTTGAATGCCAATTAGTTGGCATCTGACACTAAAAGAAGGCAGTCTTATATTCCAATTTAGCTTATAAATAAAACGTCTTGTAAAACGTTTTTGAATTTTTTCGATCCTAATGGAATGAGTGTTATAAAACGGACTCCAGATTAAGCAGCAATATTCAAGGGATGATCTAACAAAAGCGAAAAAAAGAGATCTTAGGGTGAACGGATCTCTAAATTCTTTGGAGTTCCGCAAAACAAATCCCATCATGCAATTAGCTTTAGCCGCAATAAAATGAATATGTGATGTGAGGCAGAGCTTAGAATCAAATACCACTCCAAGATCTTTTTTTTCAGTAACTCTATGAAGGGGCATGTTATCTATTTCATAAATAAATTCGATAGGTGAGAGATTACGACTGAAAGATAAAGATTGGCATTTAGCTATATTTAGAAACAATTGGTTCTTTGCATACCATTCATGTAGATTGAACAGATCCTCTTGCAGTAAGAAACAATCAGCTGAGGTCTTTATACACCGGAAAATTTTAATATCATCTGCAAACATTAGGCAGGTTGAATGCTTTATGGAATCAGGAATATCATTAACTAGCAGCAGAAAGAGGAGAGGTCCCAAATGACTGCCTTGTGGTATTCCGGAGGTAACAGGTATTGGAGTTGATGAAATATTATTAATTCGTACAAATTGGGTACGATCTTTAAGATAAGATTCAAGCCATTTTAAGATATTGGAATGGAAACCAAGTTCTTTAATTTTACTTAGAAGTATTTGATGGTCAACCCTATCGAACGCTTTCGAAAAATCAGTGTAAATAACATCGCATTGGTATCCGTTTTCAAGACATTTTGTCACATAATTACAAAAAATCACTAAGTTGGTTGTAGTTGACCTACCAATTACGAAACCATGTTGTGACTGTGAGATCGTTTCTTTAAGAATAGACGACAATTTGTTATAAACAAATTTTTCAAAAGTTTTTGGGAATAGTTGATAATTTACTGATGGGACGATAGTTCGTAACTAGTTGCTTAGGTCCGGATTTATGTATGGGAACAATATAAGAAATTTTCGAATCGTTCAAAAAAATACCCTTTTCAAGAGACACATTAAATAACAGTGTTAATGGTCTCGAAAGAGTTGCAGCGCAGGATTTTAATACAATTGGAGGAATGCCATCTGGCCCAGCGATGCTATCAAGATTTAAATTTCCCAGGGCAATTTCTACATCTGAGTTGCTTAAGCATAAGCTACCGATGTTGATTGAATTAATTGAAGGATTTTGAACGGTGCTACGCGAGACATTAGAAGGTGTGTACACGGATTGAAAGAAATTTGCAAAAAAATTGCAAATAGTGAGAAGGTCATTAGAAGTTTCCTGCAAATATTGCATACAATTAGGAATTCCATTGGATCTTTTTAAACTATTTATGTACTTCCAAAATGATTTGTCATTATTTTTTCAAATTAGATTCCGCACGAAGCAGATATTCTTTATATAAAAATTTGTTCAGGGTATCGAATTCTTTTTGAATACGTTTGTAATTCTTTAGTAAAACTAAATTATTGTTGGACTTCCGAAATACTTTGTAAGCTTTGTTTTTCTTGTTTTTAAGATTAGTTAATACTCTATTATACCAAAGTGGCTTACCATTAGAAACGGGAACTATAGGAACGAAATAAATCAATTGCTTCCTTTAATCTATCCAGTAAAATAGTATAAGATACCGACAAATCATAATTGGAGAAAATATGATCCCAGGAAACCACATTAATAAAGTTATTCATTTCACTAAAGTTACCTTTCTTGTAATCATATTTAGTGGGCTTATCATAAAATGGTTTAAAATATTCATAAATACTAAATTGAATACACAGAGCAGTATGAAAAATTGAATTGTCATATATAGGAAAAAAGCTTTTTTTAACATTAGTACAAAGTTCTCTATCGACAAAAATAAGGTTTAGAATATTATCAAACTTCCATTAATTATGAGGACCAGGTCCTTTCAAAACCAGGCAAAGCGCTAAGCCCACATGGCTCCACGACAAAACCCGACGAAATATTCGCTCAAATGACTCAATGAGTTCTCAAAAACCGATTCAGAAAAAAATAAAACTCTCCCTACTCTAATCATTTTTAATGGAAACTAGTCGAAAAAATTTCACTTGGCCGACAATAAATGTCCTGCCATCCCGGAAAAAAGGAAACCTGAACAACTTCCATGACTCCTTCCAATCATCACTAGCAATTCAGATGAAATTGCGTTCAAATGTCGATTCGAAATCCATTGAGGCATGTTAAACCCTGTGACTCGTCGTCGAAAGTCGGACGATGGAAAAATAATCAGGAAGAGACTTAGTTAAAATGGCGTAGACAACAACAAAATACTTTCAATGGCCGCACAGGCCGCCGCCACCCGCAGGTCGACGGTGACAGAGAATTTCTTACTATAACGACGACGACGACGACGACAACGACAACGACAGTAATATTGGATTATGCCAATGAGTTAGTAAAACTATTTCAATTTTCACTGTTCGCCGATGACGGTAGTAGGGTTGGGAGGCTGGGAGGAAGAAAATACCATCAGAGGCTAGGAGGACGACGACAAGCACTACCACTGACAGGACTCTGCAATGTGATTGGATGAATGCATTCCTAATGCAATCCAATTTCATTTAGTGCCACAAATGCGGGTCATCATCAGCATATCGAATCGATGGGGCAAACCAATCGCGCGAGGAATCGCGAACTTGCATATCCTTTCCGTTGTGTCATGTCGTCGTTTGCGTTGATTTCTGATGGATTTTTCGAAGAATGTCCCTGCTGAGATAGATAGACGATGCCGCGGCATGGAGGACAGTCGATTTAGAATATCATGCGCTCGTTAATCTTCAATCGGATGATGAGGACGATGATGGAGAAGGATTCGCCTGACCGCCACGCCAATAACACTGTCATCGTCAACATCAGTATAACCATGATGATGATGGCAAATGGTTAAGGAATTGGAAGTGATTTTGCATTTTGTTTGAGGCGGATCGAATACGAATATACAACATCTGGTCAAATAGAATGCAGTGACGTCGGTAGTAGGACTGTGCTGCAGGGCGAGCGCTGGATGCTGGCTAGGGATTATTGAAATTGATTTTGAAATGAGTCTCCTAAGTGATAATGTGAAGTATGTTTCGAACTTTAGTCGTCGAGTAATGGAATTGATTTAGAGAAATTGCTAGTAGTTTGTGTGAGTCGGGATTATGCAGATGAAGCACAGCTAATGGCGAAAGGCGACCAAATAAATATTTACTGATGAGTGATAGATAGTGTTGCTTTGAAACACCGTAAAAGGATTTTCAAGAAATTGGATTACTTTCATGTAGTACTGGTGCAAACTCCACAAGTTAAGGTGAAGAGAGCTTTCTTAAAATATTACATAAACATAACACATCTATTTAATTGTACGGCTAGAACTGTACTATGATTGAAATCTCCATTTCTTTCTGACAGTTTTTTTTGTGGCTACAGTTCTTAACCCCTTGCTATATACTCAGTTTTCAGCTAAGTTAGGGTCGTGTATTGGGCACGGGTACATTTCAATGGATGACACAGAAAGTTGTTTCCCTTAATTCTGATGGTAAAGAGCGTCATCGTTCATTTTTGGCCATATGTAGACCATTTTAATTTGGTGTATAAATTATTACAGTATTTCATCTTAGCGAAAAATCTAGTGTAAATCATCGGAAAGGATCTTATGGAACATTCAGATACAAAATGTCACATTGATACTCTGTTGGTCCGCAGTCACATTCTGGAGATGATAACAAACCCCAATTAAACAAGTTACACTTGTAGCGACCGTGATTAGTCCGAATGCAGTTTAGACTGACCCAAATTTTTCTTGGGAGTTTAAAGCCATTCACTTCGGTAGTGGGATCAGGTATATTGGCATGGTTGATCAGGGAAGAACTTTGCCGTATGACAGCGGGCTTTTTGTTTTCTTGACCTTCATCTAAACAAGTAACTAGGCTGAATATCGGACATTTTGTTTTTTTTTCTATTCTTGAACCAATGCTCTGTTACATCGTACGTCCGGATGCACTATATTGCTAAGTATTGGAAGCCACTCAACATATAAAGTCAATGGTCGACTTTCAAGACGTGAACCAGACTCCGCTGTTGAGTAAACTATGCCGATTGCAGTATACTGCAACGCATTTGCCGATGTTCCCCAAGACATTCCAGCGAATTTACAGACCGTGTTGTTTCTCGTTCTAAGTTTTTCAGCTGTGTTCGAAGATCACAGTGTCATGGCACCAAGCTACTTACACCGAGTCTCCACGAAACATATTTATTTCAGACCTTACGTCAGACTTCATGTCAGAAATTTATATTTTTTTATTCGGTGGGTGAAAGAGATTGCGCCAACTACAGGAGTATATCTCTTTTAATTCTTCCTGGAAAAGTCTTTGCTGAGGTGTTAGAAACGCGTGCCAGCGCTGTGGTTGAGAATAGTTTGCGGGGTGAGCCATACGGTTTCGTCCCGGTAGAAGCACAACCGACCAGTTGTTCACTCTCAGAATGGTTCTTGAGAAGGCCTCGGAGTATGCTAAATCTGAAGACTTAGTTGGTGGAGGTGTTTTCTCTGAAGGGCTTAATACTAAGCTCTCCTTGCGCCTACCAAATCATTGTATTATTTCAGGTGGCAATAATGGCGATTAAAGAAATCTTATTTTGCCTCAAGAAAAACATTATATCTGCTAGAGATACCCGCATCTTTTCAGACAGACAAGCAGCAATCAAATCCCTGGATCTCTAGACTGCCGATCATCTCTCGCGGAGATAGCTGAGCAGTTCAGTATTCACCTGTGTTTGGTACCGGGGCATAGAGACATTCCAGGGAATCTTAAGACCGATGAACTCGACAGAATAGGAACAACTATACCCATCGTGCTGAACAAAGGCTCCTTACCATATACCAATCGCTACTTGCAAACTCAAATTTAAGCTGGATGCTATCGAGAGTACAAATCTTAGGTGGACAAGTGGACCAACATGCCTACCAACAAAGCAGATTTGACCAAAGCTGGATCTAAAACGTTCTAAGAATTTGATTTCTCTCATCAGATTGCATATCGGTGCACTGGGCACTGTCTAATAGGCAAGCATGCTACAAGACTGGGCCTTTTTGCGAATGACTTTTGTAGAAGCTGCATGGATGAAGAAGAAGAACAAACAATTCCTCATCTTCTTTGTTTGTGCCCAGCTCTCTCCCGTAGAAGGATGCTTCACCTAGGAGCTCCCTAATAGAACGACATAGGTGACTTGAAAAACATCGCCATTAAGAGCCTTCTACACTTCATAAGAAGCTCAAAATAGTTTAACGAGTAGGTAGAGAGAAACCTTCTCCTGATTACAAACTGAAATGGGCAATTGACTCCTTTTCAAATTACAAGACGCCGGGCCCGGATGGTATCTTCCCCATGATGCTACAAAGCAGCAGGGAATACGCTATTTCGCGGCTAGCGACCATTTTTTGCCGGTGCCTAAACTCTAATTATGTACCGGAAGCCTGAAGGAATATTAAAGTCATCTTCATACCTAAAGCTGGTGAGCCGACCCACACGAACCGAAAAGACTTCAGGCCGATCAGCCTGTCTTCATTCGTCTTGAAAAAATTGGAAAAACTAATAGATCTACACATTTGCTCCAAATTAAGCCCTAGAGACATGTCCCCAGCACAAAATGCCTATACAAAGGGACGATCAGTCGAAATAGCCCTGCACGAAGTAGTAGCAATGGTGGAGCAATCACTCTACCACAAATAATTCACTTAAGCGGCCTTTATAGACGTGGAAGGAGCCTTTAACAATGTGAAAACCGAATCAATAGACCGACTCAGAGTAGATTCCACACTCTCCGACTAGATTGAACGTATGCTCAAGACGAGACACATCAACTCGGAGCTGGGTGACAGCCAAGTAAATGCACTGGCCTCTAGAGGAACCCCGCAAGGAGGGGTCCTATCTCCTTTACTATGAACTCTAGTCGCAAACGAGATCCTTTTAAAATTAGGACATAGCGAAGTAAGTCTTGCTTATGCAGACGATATCGTCCTTCTTATGTCCGTCAAATTTCTCAACACAATCACCGAACTTCTGCAATCGGCCCTGAATACCCTCCATAACTAGGCTAGAAATTGTGGACCGAACGTTAATCCAGCGAAAACAGAAGTGGTCCTCTTCACCAACAAAAGAATAATCCCAGCTTTCGAACCCCTACGACTCGGTGACACTCCACTCCAAGGCTCGGATAAATCACGGTATCAAGGGTGCATACTTGACCGCAAACTAAGCTGGAGAGGTAACGTAAATGAAAGAATAAAGAAAACGTACATTGCGTTCTATGGTATGCTTGTAGCAGAATTTTTGGTAAAAAAATGGGAACCCAAACCTGCCATCATCCACTGGATGTACACAGCCATAGTCAGACCTATTCCTACATATGGGTGCATTGTCTGGTGGCCAATAGCAGAGAAAAACACACATCTCAAGGAGTTGACTAAAATCCAGAGACTTGCCTGCATAGCAACCATTGGCAGGATAAGTACCACCCCGACCGCAGCACTTGAAACAATTCTCGCACTGATTCCGCTAGACTTATTTGCTAAGAAATCAGCTGCGATGAGTGCCCTGTGCCTAAAAGAATCCAACCTATGGAGAAGGGGCCACACGGGCCACCGTAGCATCTCAAGATGGGCTCACATTGATGCCACCACAGACTACCTTCCGCCATTCCCCGACTTCAGTCTAGACGTAAAAACGGTCATCCCATCAAGTGAACACTGGGACGACGGTGGGGCCATTAATCAACATAGTATTTCAGTCTTCACTGACGGGTCCAAAACAAACGAAGGTTTGTTCAGCGGAACCTGATATTGCAATATCACTAAGGCTTCGGAACCACGGCAGTGTATTCCAGACAGTAGACCTAGTGATAGCAGCGGCCGGCGGCACGAGAACTATCCACGAAACTTGTCTCTAGGAAAGAGTTTGATATCTACATAGATAGTCAAGCTGCTATAAATGCCATCTTATCAGCGGTTATAAAATCAAAGCTAATAAAACGCTGCCACGAGGAGCTTAAAACGCTCATCCATAGCCACCATATAACACTCTGGTGGGTCCAGGTACCAAACGAATTCCAGGGAACGAGATGGCGGATGAATTGGCAAGGAAAGGGTCAGAACAAGACCTGTCAATGGTCCTAAGCTCAGTCTTTCCTCCCCTAAAACTTGTTAAATCAAACATAGCACTTGACTTTAAACAACAAGCAGATTATAGATGGAGAGCGCTCCCATCATGCCGAGTCTCCAGAAGCATCTGGACAAAACATGGCAAGATGAAAACCAAGCTCATCCTCACTCAAAATATACAAAACTTGGCGATCCTCATAGGATTCATTACCGGCCACAACCTATTGGCTACCCACCGGAAGAGAATGCGAAAAAGTACAAATGAACTCTGCAGAGGATGCGGCAACACAGACGTAGAGGAGGACATGGACCACTTCCTTTGCAAATGCCCTAGTCTCTGCAATACGAGGAAGATGACCTTTGGGGAGTATTTCTACAACCATCTGGGGGACCTGTCTGAAAACCCAACAACCACTATCAGGATGGTTCAGAGGAGGGCGTTCCATTAACACAGAACTTTCTTTCTTTCTTTTTCTAATGGCTGGGGTTGAGTTCTAGCTCATTTTCCCACAAGCACAAGTATCTTTATTGTCTTGTTTGTCTGTCGATAGTCCTTTACATGTCATTTGCTGATCTTCGTCCATCGGTTGGTTTGAGTCGCAGAGAGTGCACTCTGCTCTTGTCCGTATCTTGAGTCTGCCATTTTGTTTTTCCTCTCTTTTCAGTTCTTCAGACAGGAAACTTCACGTCAGGGGAGCACAATGGATCCGTTTGAGATCCGAGTGCAGGCTGCACTCATTCGTTGCAGCTAATTCCTTTAACCTAACCTAACTTTCTCCAATGATCCACGTGGTATCACAATGGACCTATCATTGGTCTAAGTGTATTGGCGATTCTCAGCTGGCAGCCACTTCAACCTAACCTAACTTAACATATGCTAAGGTAGGAGTACGGGGTTGATAGTTCCCTGTTAAGGGCAATTCAGTGTTTATAAGCAAACTGCAGATACTGTGTTCGGTTGAACGCCGTTAAAGCAATACCTTTCACTTTGGGCGTTAGACTCCGCCATGAGTGCGTTTGCTACCTCTCCTCTTTATGTAATATATGGACCGTATGTTACAGCGCAGCTGTGGCGAAGAATGATTCAAATTGAGAGACTTAAAGATTAGTCATCTGCTTTTTGCAGATAATTTTGTAATCCTCTCGAATCGAACCTCAGCGCGCACTCGAAAGGTTTGTAGCCATTTGGGACTGTGCTGGAATGAAGGTAAATGTGAACAAATCGGAAGTAATGGTCGTTTCCCGAACGGCCATTCAATACACTCTGCATGTTAGTGGAGTTTGACTGAAGCAGGTGGATACGCTTAAGTACCTCGGGGTCTTATTCATAAGTGTAGAAAGAGCAACGCCGAGTTATCCTGTAGAGTTGGTAAGGCTGGATCAATTTTGACAGAGCTTGGTCAATCAGTTATAAGGAAGGCCGAACCTAGTGTATCGGCTTTTAATTCGATATATGTTCCAGCTCCCACTTACGGTCTTGAAATTTGGGTAGTAACCAAAAGAATAAGATCGCAGATACAAGCTGCTTAAATGAGGTTCCTTCACGATGTTGCTGGAATAGCTCATAGAGATCGAGTGCGCAAAGTGCTCAGTGTTGAGCATCTACTTCTCCAAACGGAACGATCTATACTTACTTACTTAGGTGGCGCTACAGTTCGGGGTGAACCTGGGCCTCAACCAACAAGCCTCTCCATTTAGCTCGGTCTTTAGCTAATTGCCTCCAGTTGCGCACTCCAAGTTGGTCGAGGTCCCCTTGAACTTGTGCGCGCCACCTACGGCGATGATTCCCTCTACTGCGTCGTCCCTCCGGGTTAGATTCGAAGACTCTGCGGGCCGGAGCGTTGGTGTCCATTCGCTCTACATGTCCTAGCCATCTCAGACGTCCAATACGCAGTTTTTTGACTAGGTCGATGTCGCTGTACAGCTCGTATAGTTCGTGATTGAATCTTCTCCTCCAAAACCCGTCAACACAAACGGGACCGAAAATCTTACGAAGAATTTTTCTCTCGAAGCGGCCAAGGGTATCTTCATCCTCTTTTAATAAAGTCCATGTTTCAGCGCCGTAAAGCAGGACTGGGATGATCGAGGTCTTATATAGAGTCTCCTTAGTTGTTCGAGATAGGGCTTTACTGTTGAATTGCCTTATAAGCCCAAAAAAACAGCGATTGGCAAGAGTTATTCTTCGATTGATTTCTACGCTGATTTTGTTAGATGAATTTATAGCAGAGCCAAGGTAGACAAAGTCCCTTACTACCTCGAAGTTATAGCTGCCCACGGTGACGTTTTGTCCAATTCGTCGGTGTTGGTTTTCCCTTCTAGTTGACAGCATATACTTGGTTTTGCCCTCGTTTATCGCTAAACCCATTTTGGCCGCTTCCGCCTCAATGCTTGCAAAAGCACCGGTGACAGCCCGCTGAGATCTTCCGATAATGTCTATATCGTCGGCGTATGCAAGCAGTTGTACAGACTTGTAATAGATTGTGCCTCCGGTGTTGGCTTGTGAGTTCCGCACAATCCGTTCAAGTACAATATTGAAGAAGTCACATGACAGCGCGTCACCTTGTCTAAAGCCTTTTTTGACATCAAAGGTCTCGGTGAGGTCATTACCGACCTTGATGGAGCAGCGAGCGTTCTCCATCGTCAGCCTGCACAGACGGAGAAGTTTGGCAGGGATGTCAAAACTAGACATGGCTCTATAAAGCTCTTCTCTATAGATGCTGTCATAGGCGGCCTTGAAATCGATAAAGAGGTGGTGAGTATCGATTTGGAATTCTTGGGTTTTCTCCAGGATCTGCCGAAGTGTGTAGATTTGATCGATGGTGGACTTTCCTGGCCTGAAACCGCACTGATAGGGTCCAATCAGGCTGTTGATAAAAGGTTTCAGGCGTTCACACAATATCGCAGAAAAGATCTTGTATGCGATGTTGAGGAGACTGATGCCTCTATAATTGGCGCAGTTGAGGGGGTCTCCTTTCTTGTGGATCGGGCAAACGATGCTGAGATTCCATTCATCAGGCATACACTCGTCTGACCAAATATTAGAAATGAGTTGGTGTATGCACTCTACCAATTCATCCCCAGCTGCCTTGAAAAGTTCGGCCGGTAAGCCGTCAGGTCCAGCAGCCTTGTTGGATTTTAGCTTGGATATTGCTATCCTCACTTCGTTTTGGTCAGGTGGACGGAAATTTTGACTATCATCGTCTATGTTGAATGGTTCATTCTGCCTGACAGCGGGATGTTGGTCTTCGTCGCCGTTATACAGTCTGCAGAAGTAGTTTTTCCATATTCTCAGCACCGACTGTGATTCTACTACGAGGTTTCCATTTTCTACAGGTTTCTGTACGGGTATTACTTCTCTGACACGTTCTTTTTACCTTTTGGTAAAACTTCCGTACATTGTTCCTGGAGTATAGACTCTCGATATTCTCAAACGCGCGCTTCTCATGCTCTTTCTTCTTCTTTTGGAGAAGCCGACGTTCTTCCCATCTCTTTTGCTCGTAGAGCTCACGAGCAGCTCTCGTCTTCCTTTGCAGCGCCGCTTTGTATGCCTCTTGTTTTGCTGCATGCACTCGCCGCCATTCTTCGTCAAACCAGGGGTGTCGCGGTGGTGGTCGAGCGAGACCCAGCACATCAGTCGCGGCGTTTCTGATGGCATGCTGGCAGCGTTGCCACTGGTCTTCGGTACTTGATGCTGGCGGCAAAGGGGTGATTGAGAGATTTCGGGATACGCGTTCAGCGAAGAGTCTGGCGGTCTCTTGCGATTGTAGCTTTTCGACGTTAAATTTTCTCACAGTAATTCTTCTTTGTTGCTCAGATTGTGATATCCGCATTCGTACCTTGGCTACAACAAGGTAATGATCCGAGTCTATGTTGGCCGCTCGGAAGGTCCGGACATCCAGAATACTGGAGGCATGCCTTGCGTCGATCGCAATATGATCAATTTGGTTGATCGTTACATGATCATTGGACCGCCATGTCTGCTTATGAATATCGAGATGAGAAAACCATGTGCTTGCTATGGTGACATTTCGCTCCACAGCGAAATCAATTAGCCTTAGTCCGTTATCAGACGTGGTGTCATGTAGGCTAT
The DNA here is from genome assembly GCA_945910035.1 of Brachypalpus laphriformis. NCBI lineage: Eukaryota > Metazoa > Arthropoda > Insecta > Diptera > Syrphidae > Brachypalpus > Brachypalpus laphriformis. Next base: position 18,589,602 of record OX246753.1, on the reverse strand, counting down.
GCTTACCGACTGCCCTACCAAAGACGTCCTCCTTTCCTATTTTGGCGTTAAAATCGCCCAATACGATTTTAACGTCGTATTTAGGACATTGCTCGTATGTTTTGTCGAGGAGCTCGTAGAAACACTCTTTGGTGGCAGGGTCCTTTTCTTCTGTGGGGGCATGAACAAATATTAGGCTTATGTTAGCGAATTTAGCCTTGATCCGGATCGTCATAATACGCTCGCTCACGTGTCGGAAGCTTAAGACTTCTTGCCTAAGTCTGCCGCGTATGACAAATCCGCATCCGAATAAGCGTAGCCTGTTGCCTCTGTAGCAATCACCGTAGTAGATGTCACAGTTTTTCATCCTCTTTTTGCCCGGCCCATCCCATCGCACTTCCTGGATGGCGGTAATATCTGCTTTATAGCAGTCTAGGGCCTCTGCTAGTTGTTCGGCTGCACGTGGTCTGTAAAGGGACAGAACATTCCACGTACAGATCCGAAGGTCGTTGTCCTTATTTCGTTTGCTGGGGTCGTCATTAGTTGAGTCATCCTTATCCGAGGCTTTTGGTTGTTTCGGAACCATGCGGTTTTTACGTGGTAGGGAAGTTACCCCGACGGCACAACCCCCAACCTGGAGGGTCAGATCCTTAATTATTCCCCTAGGACGAGGGCCGGGTACACCGGTGCCAGTAGTCCACTACGGGAGTATGAGCGCTGCCGTTGGCCCATTAAGGGCTCCTCCGCCACCATCTTTATTCCAATGTCCTGACCAACATTGGAAATTCCTTACCGACCTGTGATCCGAATACGTCGAAGCAGCTCGCGCAAGGTGTTCACTAAGTTCAACCTAACTGGAACTATAGACGCCACCGTTGACTCCGTCTAGGAAATTCGTCCGCTGCCGCCTGGAACAGGAAGAAGCGCTCTAGTGAGAAAAGCACTCTTCCCCCCCTCTCTCATCTGCTGCCACCAAGAATCCGCCAAACGGGGTTGGTTACCCATTTCTTGGATTAAGGTACTAGGCACCCGGCTGTCACCGCGTGGAGGTTGAGAGTAGGAGTTGGTAGGCCTCAGCTGAGTGAAAACGCTTGTGTTTTCATATGATCGCATGCAATACCGTTTGACCAGCCTCTATGCTTCGATAGTTTAGTCACGTAGTGCGTATGCCCCCAAACTGACTTCCAAAACATGTCATCATCTCGGCACCTCTAGAAATAGATGGTTGCACCAAGTCCGACATCCTCCTGCAGTCATCTAGGGATTGCTGCTGATGGCGTTTTAATAATTCATGGAATTTTATGCATTTTCTTTAAAAATCCGAAAAATAGCACCCCTCCTAGCTACTGCAAAAAATATAATAAAACTTCCTACCTAAGCCTTTCCCGGAGTGATTCGCCTGAATAAATCAGCTCCTAGTATGAAACCAAAAATAAAGCAAATTTGAAAGCATATTAATGAAATTATCACATTTACAAGTTCTCATCTATCCATTTCTCTATTTTTTTCAGATTCCACAAATGATCCTGCTTACATTCGACGGTGCGGTAAATTTGAATAACTACGAGCATTACAGAAAGATTTTTGACAAAAAGCGAAGGAATCCAAATGGATGTGAAATTAGAGGAACATTCTTTATTTCCCACGAATACAGGTAAGCGGAAGTAAAAAAAATGCAAGGAAACAATTGCAACCATTCTTTCAGTGATTTTGGCCAGCAGCCAAGAAGGCAGTCGTAACATCCCATTGCATAGGTAATTCGAGTAATTGCTTGTGTAGTGGCAGAATGCATTTTGGATTTTTTTGTGGGAAAATAAAATCTAAAAACAAAGCAGCAATTAGAACAGTGTAAAACTGAAGAAGATAGTATTTTTGCAAGCGGAAAAATTGGCTGTCTTTTTGACGTAAATAGGATGTTCTCGGATGTCGTTCTGCTGTTTTTGAAGATTATACTCATTTAAGGGATGCTAATGAATTACACGATTCGTTATTAGTTTTCTTTCGCTTGCCGTATTTTTAAATGCCATTTATGTTAAGGACACTATAGAAAGAACCCTTTTAATCTTATATATTAATACGTGAATACGAAACTTATCGTACGTTTTTTAGTATTTATTATAAAAGAAGGGGGATAAAACTTATATCATTCGAAATGTACTATGTCATAGTTGTGAACGAAAAATTGTTCGTTCGTGGCTTGTCTATAAGGAGTTGAACCATTTCCTGATTCACAGCTGGCTTTGTAGCGCAATAAATGTCTTATACCGCAGTATCCTCACGCCTTTAGCTGTAGCCAAAAATACATTAAAAAAAAAAACAAGTTAAGTTACGAAAGTACCTAAAATTGACACCTTCGTACTGACGAAACTTGTCCATCATTTTTTGAACACGTCCTATCCAATTTATGTGAGAAGCCGAGCAAACATCTCCCTTAATTATTTCAACCACGTGCAAATTACTTGCCAACCCCAAGTCCCCAACATCAATCACATGTTTCCCCGTTCCCGCATAATCTACCATCACCTTTGAAGAATAATCAAGATCACCCTCAAATCCTCCCAAAAAATTCATTTAAACCTGACCCAGTTCCTAACCCAAACCGTCAGCAAACACTACACACTTCTTTCACCGAAAAACAACATTCTGGTCATCTAATCACAAAATTCATTTCAACCTTTGTCTATCCGTCCGTCCACACGCTATAAAAAAAAAAAACACTTTACCGCCAAAAATGTAAATGATTCCCGTTAAAATTGATGATGGTGACAAAACCATTTCATCATCTGGACAACACTTACTGCATCCATTGTCCAGACCACTGCCTGTCTAGAGTGGACCGACCATCCCCGAGATGGACGTTGAAATTTTCAATTAACGTGAAACTGCGAATGAACGGAAAAAAAGGGAAACAACAACAAAACAAAAACGAAGGAATTGAAGGGAAGTGGAAATCAACGTTATTCAGACGATGCGTCGTAAAAAGTGGAACTATCATCACTCATAACAGTAAAATCCTCAATCTAGTGATTCTGTTTTCATAAAACAAGTACAGTACTGTACAGTGTAGATTGCAAAAACGGTCGTGAAATATGTGAGTTCTGGAGAAATAGACCTGAACTAAGCGCTGAAGATACGTTTAAGACTCAAAATCCTATTTTGTTTTTAGACGCACGTCCCTAGTAATTGATGGAAATCTAGAAAGCAGCCAAAGAGCTTTGTCATAATGCAGCTTCTGTTCAAGCACAGACAGCCTTTTTTTCACAGCAATTGAATGTTGCAATATGAATTCTCTTTTGGAATTATTTATTATTACTATAATTATCTTTGATTTATATGGTTGTCTTGGCGTTGCGACATTGTGGTCTATTGTGCCCCCTGCTTCTACCTTGGAGAGGCTTATTCCCTCGTGAGAGTGAAGGACATACATTTTCAATGGCCCGCTAATCCTTCGTGAGGGTCGCGGGGGTAGGATGTCCAGGTGGACACTTCATCCTTCTCGATTCACCGCCATTGACTCCAACTCATCGGCTCGAGGAGAGATGTCGGACTTGATCCAACCATCTATTTCTAAGCCTACCGAGGAGTCGCCTACCTGATGGCACAGCAATCATGGCACGTCTTGGAAGCCAGTCTGGCGGCGTACGCACCAAACCATCGAAACATAGGTCGTTCCGTTCGGAGAAGTAGCTGCTGAACATTGAGCACCTCGCGTACTCTGCTGTTGCGCACTCGATTCCTACGCGTTATTCCAGCAACACTGCGAAGGAACCTCATTTCGGCAGCTTGTATCCGCGATCTTATTCTTTCGGTCACTACCCAAATTTCATGACCATAGGTGAGAGTTGAAACATACACCGAGTTAAAAACCGATAGCTTAGCTTGAACACTAAGTTCAGCCTTCCTTATAACAGATTGGCCAAGCTCTCAAAATTGAAAATTGATCCAGCCTGACCAATTCTACAGGATAATTCGATATTGCTCTTCCCATCACTCGTGAATAAGACCCCTAGGTAATTAAACTTCTCGACCTGCTTTAGTGGGACTCCACTAACATGCAGAGTGCACTGAATATGTGTTTTGGAAACGACCATTACTTTCGATTTGTTCACGTTGATCTCGTTAGAGTTCCCCTTCGGAATTGTGTTTGAAGGTCATACGCCCTAACTTTGCCTTGGCGAGAAAAGTTCACCTAAGAGCTCACTCTCCAAACCAGTTTCATTTAGGAATCTGAGAATGAGAAGTGGAACCATGGTAGGCATATCCTCATTTGATATTTGGTACTTGCTCAAGTATTTCAATCTTTTGTGAGTCAGTGCCCACAAGCTTGTGCTCCGGAGTCTCGCTTGACTCATTGCAGAATCTGCAAAGGCCTTCATTTGTTATACCTAGTTTTCGTAAGTGCTCCCTGAGTTTGCAGTGCCCCGTTAGGAGGCTTGTTAAGATTCGTAGGTTATTCTTACTAAGGCAGATACAGGCTTCGAATCTTTTCCGGTTGTAACATTCCAGTAGTTTCTTAGCCTGCCTGAGACCTGTGGTGTTATTCTAGGTTCTTGCCCTGTCTTTTTTCTCCATTTTCCTGAAATCTTCGCGTATGGCATATTCCCCTATTCCGTAGAATGGTTTAGGTTCAATGAAGGGCCTTGTCTTGCCAAGGCGTCTGGTGCTTCATTACCTTTTATCCCGACATGACCAGGTATCCAGTAAAGCGTAACTTTGTTGTTTCCACCTAATTCATTAAGTTTGGGTAGGCATTTTCCTAGTTTTGCCTTAATAAAATAGGTTAGGTTAGGTTGCCAGCTGAGAATCGCCAACAAAAAAATATTTGGCGCAACAGCTCTTTAAAGTGCCAGGGCCTAGCTTCTCGCAACCACTCATGTTGTGTGCGTTATATTTTCCACACGAATGGAAGGGACCTACAGTTTACTGTCGAATCCGAACGGCGATTTGAGAAGCTTTTTTAGACAACAATACTCTCGGATGTTTGTCAGACGGTCGCGAGAGGTGGGACCGTGAAAAAACTTTTTGGTATTTTCTGGGATTCGAACTTGGAACCTCATGCGTAGTGATCCGACAAACTAACCACTTACGCCACGGCGCCCACACATCGCCAACACACTTAGACCAATAATACATAGGTCCATTGTGATACCACGTTGATCATGGGAGAAAGTTTCTCCTACCTACTCGTAAACCATTTTGAGCTTCTTATGAAGCGTAGGAGGCTCTTCCTCTTATTCATCCATCCAGCTTCTACAAAAGTCGTTCGCAAAAAGGCCTAGCCTTGTAGCATGCTTGCCTATAAGACAGTGCCCAGTAATGATTATAGCGCCGGTATGCAATCTGCTGAGAGAAATCAAATTCTTAGAACGTATTAGATCCAGCTTTGGCCAAATCTGGTTTGTCGCTAGACATGTGAGTCCACTTGTCCACCTAAGATTTGTACTCTCGATAGCATCCAGCTTAAACTTGAGTTTGCAAGTAGCGATTGGTATATGGTAAGGAGCCTTTGTTCAGCACGATGGGTATAGTTGTTCGTATTCTGTAGCGTTCATCGGGTGAATCATAATGTCCAGTCCCGCAGTACGTTGTACGTTGTACGTAGTGCACCACTTATGCACAAACAAACTGCACACAGGACCTTACTTAAATAGCCGCGTTTTATAGCTTTTTCTAAGGCTGTCCACGAGACAATCACCCCGTATTTGAGTATCAGTCTAATGACCGAGATGTAGAGCCAGTGAGTGATTCGTAGTTGTAAACCCCATCTATTCCCAATAGCATTTTGCAAGAGAAAAGTGCTACTGTAGCTTTCTTGACACTTTTTTTTGAATATTAGGTTTCCAGCTTAATTTCGTATCCAGGATAAGATCCAAATATTTTGCTGTGTCAGCGTAAGTTAAGCGATACCATTGAGAGAGGGGGTGTCGACTAACGGAATTTTATATTTCCGAGAGAAGAGTACTAGTTCAGTAATAGACTGTGGGGAACAGTCTTTTCGCCACTTATTGCATACACGGTCTCTCGTCAAAAACAACACATCGGACATACACGGATGACACTTCAGTAAACGTCTCACTATAAGCCCCAAAAAGACAATCATTATGCTCTTTACTAGAAGAAGGGACCTAAGCCTATACACTTGCTTCATATGACAACTAACTCTCCAGGGCAATCTCAAGATACTTTACTTCATATAAAGTGGAAACTCAGAAGCAATATGGAATTGCCGCCTTTGTAGTAGAACTACCATGAGCAAATATTAACAAAGTACAAATACCAATATTTGGCGCAACAGCTCTTTAAAGAGCCAGCGCCTAGCTTCTCCCAACCACTCATGTTGTGTGCGTTATATTTTTCACACGAATGGAAGGGATCTTCAGTTTAATGCCGAATCCGAACGGCGATTTGAGAAGCTTTTTCGTGACAACAATACTCTCGGATGTTTGTCAGACGCTCGCGAGAGGTGGGACCGTGAAAAAACTTTTTGGTATTTTTTGGGATTCGACCTTGGAACCTCATGCCTGATCCGACATACTAACCACTTACGCCACAGCGCCCACTAACTTAACAAAGTTGTTAAACTAAGAAAGACAGAATAAATTGAAATTCAACTTCTAGCCGAAATATTATATGTATGTGGACCTGAAGTCATATGATATTTTAGGCTTGTCTCTAATACAAGCTTAATGGACTTACATTTCATCTCATTTAAACTAAACCTTTTTCAAAAAATTAAGTATTGATGTAGGTGTAGATGAAGTGCAAGCGCACTGCGGTCTACATAAATCGATTGTGCTACTCAAACTCTAGTCGATGAAATACTGGAATTAGAGTACTTCCTCTGGTCCAACTGTTACTCATAAACCGAAGTATCTAAAGTGGATTCAGCAAAGGTATATCAGTCTATCAGATAGTGTCTTCTTTGAAGATGTGCTAGAGTTTCTTTGAAGTCTTTGCAGAATCCGAAGTGTCCTCTCTCTATCCAGTTTCTTGACGTGCTCCTTGAATATTCAGTGACCGGATAGCATGCCCTACAGGATGCAAAGTGAATTCTTGCTATAGCTCAGACAGATTCTGCTTCTTTTCTGGTTATAATTCCACAGAAGTTCTTTAGCCTGACACAGTTGGTGGATATCATCCCAATGCTTGCTTTTCGAGCCGCTTCTTGGAAGTACGTCACCCCTACATGATCTAGTACCCAGTAGAGAGTTGCTTTGTTAGTCTGACTGAGTCTCTTGAGCTTAGAAGACATGCTCATACCAGTATGGATCTGATCTCGTAAGAGATTAGCCCCTTGATTCTAATCTGGCTATCTGAGAGTATTAGGATGTTTTCCCGCGATATTTCCTGTCGAGGTTGAATTGGGTGCAGCGAACTGCTGGGATACTAGAGGATCCTTCCAGAGAGTATCTAGTATCTACTGCCCCTGTTCTTATGGATGTTTTGAATGCCTTCGTATATCACATAAATACATGCTTACGAATTGATATTTATCGGGCTCCAGTCCCTTTTGTTGCTCAGTATTATGCCACATTTTTTTTTTCCAAATACAGGGTGACCAGATAAGAACGATATGAAAAAAATTTTAAATAAAATAGCAATGGTGTGAGATATAAAATGAATTCTGGCTTTATTTTGAAGCTACATTCATGCCTTCCTCGGCTTCGCTGGCAGTGGCTTCAAGCGGTCGGTCCAATTTTTGATGACTCTGTCCAATACGTACGGCGTTATTCAGCCAATAGCGTTTCGAATGTTGGCCTCAAGCTCCAAGTAGTTGCCTTGTTAGCGTAGACTAAGGACTTGATGTAGCCCTAGAGAAAATAATCGAGTGGTGTCAAGTCGCATGGTCGCGGCGGCCAATTGATGAACGCTCGCCGTGAGATGTCCCAGTCGCCAAATTTCTCCTTCACAACTTTGAATGTTTCTTTGCTTGTATGGCATGTAGCACCGTTATGTTGAAACCACAGCCTGTCAGCACGATCTTAAATGGATGTAAGTCCAAATCCAATCGCAAAATGAGCCGGGTTGACTCTCTGGCGATGCCCAATTCAGCTGATTGGCGCCGAATCGACATTTCTGGGTCTTCTTCGATACTAGCCGCTACGGTGCCCATGTTTCCTTCATTTCGCACCAATCTCTGTCTGGTTGGTGGCTTAAGGTTTAAGTTACGTCTTAACGCCCATTTTAATTTGACCTATTTTTGGTTCGGCTTGCTACAGAATTTCGCTTTTCGATGCACGATGTACGACTAATATTGTTTTTTTGGATCTTGGCTCTAAGATGATAGTTGTAATCTATGTCAACTCATGGTTAAACTGATTAGGTAAGGCTTAAGTATTGAATAGCTCGAATACATCTTTCGATTTCGAGAACTTTAGCTTTTATTTTTTTTTTTTTTTGTTTTTTTGTCGGGGTAGGAAACGCTCGACTGGAGCACTGACGCAACTGGTCTATTGTACTACCAGAGAGCAAACCCTGATATACCAATTTTGTTGGAATTTTCTTGACTTTCTAAGAAACTCAAGCAAGCACTTTAGTGATGAGGAGCTTACAGTACCAGCACTCACCACATCAGCACCGAAGATCTGCCACCTGATACGAGCAAAGGCCGGAAACTCACAGAGATAATATTCCGCGGTGTCGTCGCTCTCTCCACAAGCGTCGCAAATTGAAGTCTCACTTAAACTCAACACGTTGAGGTGCTTGGCAAAAGCAAAGTGGCATGTTAAGACGCCAATACTCGTAAGTTGTCTACAATCTTTTCTGCTGAGAGACAGCAAGAATGCCGCTGATTTCTTACAGACATCCGGGAGCATACTTTTAGTCAACATGCATCCTGTAGATGGAGAGTCATGCCACACACAATTGTGCTCGTGAGAGGCCCAATCGTCAACGGAAGCCCTAATCGAGGACGCAGGGAGACCCAACGCGGGTTTGGGACCGGGTTCGAAGAGTTTTTTTTGTTTCACGAACTATTTTGGAAGTGGTTAAAGTGTTAAGCAAGGCCTAGAGCGCAGCCTGACTGTTACTACAGACACAAATGCTATGTATAAGTTTCCGCTTGTAAAAAAGACGCATATTTGCCTAATAAAAAGTGAAGTCTAATGTTGTCGACTTCCACGAAAACACCAGCGCCAGACCCTTGACTGGTTTTGGAACCATCCGTGAAAATACGACTACATTCCATTCCCTGCTCAGACTCTAGCCGAAGCCAGTCCAGGACACAAGGAAAGTCCACTCTGAATTTGCGCATCAGCTGGAGTTCTGGTAGTGGTTTTTTTTTTTGTTTGTTTTTGTTTTTTTTTTTAAAGGAAACCCAAATCCCAGAGCACTCAGACTCTCCGGTCCATTGTACTACCAGGCAGGAACCTTTCTTTAGTGCAGTGGTTGGAAAAACTTCGATGTAATTCGTTTTTCCTTTATACTTGGGTGGCCCATGATTGCTGTTCCCCGCTGGGGCTTGAACCTGCACACATCGGTTAACGAGCAAACACACTACCCATTGCACCATTGCCACCCCCTTCTGGTAGTGGTTGCATCAGACGGCATATCCATATGACAGGAGCCGTAAGATAAGTGTCGCGCAAGTTCATCAAAATTCCAGTGTGGAGTATACCAAAAACCGCCCCGCCTAAGACGATGGATTGCTTTGATAGTGCAACCCATGAGTATCAAGGGGAGGTAAGTTCAGCAAAGCTTCTAGAGCAGAGCTAGGCGTACTCGGGAAAGCTCCCGTGCAGCCGAGAGCTTCAGCTTTGATTATGCTTTCGAACTTATGACCTGCAAAAAGGTTTTCTTTACTTTCGGACTATAGCTCTATGGTCTGCCAAACAAATGAACTATTCTCCTTCAAAGGCGAGCTCTACTTCAAAATAAGTATCACTAGCGAACTTTGACAACATTATCTCTTAATCCATAGCGTTATTTCAACATCAGTGGGCGGCTTGGTGTAGTGAAAATCACTGAAACAACTCTTATTGACCTCCAGTTTCTCACTCTACTTGATAATTAATTATTTGTGACTTTCCTGTTTCACATACTGTCCCTCGATCTCGTGACACAAGACAAGACCTTAATCGAATCTAAAGAATTTATCGCCCATTCTCCTCAAAACGAGGATGACCGACCACGAAATGTTCACACTACACAAAGACCAGCAATAAACCAATTTAAGACATGTCCTCCGTACACGAAACACAAAGTCAGGTGATAGTTAATAAAAAGGATACAAGGCAACGCCAACAAAAAAAAAAAAGTCATCTTCCACCCTACTTGTCTGTTCTACATTTTTTTCGTGTGTTCATAGAAAATTAAGAGCCACCAAGGTAGTTAGGTTAAGTTAAGTGCTCCAACGGCAGAGGTGTAGCCTGCACGTCTTCGTCACAAACGTAACCCACATCACCAGCTACATCCTTCCAGACCACCTTTCATACAACGAGTCAAATCATCATGTAACACTAAAGTGCACATCCGCTTAAGGATTTTTGTCGTCCTCGTCATCGTCCTTGTTACCTTTTTTTTCTCTTCTTCTTTTTTGGAAGGAATTTCCATAATATTACTTCAGTTACGTCCTTCCACCTAACCAGCAGCGTCGGTTTTAGGTTGATAGGTGTGTGATGCCGATGGTGCTAGTGTGTGTCTTGTATGAGGTTTACGAGTGTATAGAATCACGTAGTCGTTCGCGCTTAGCAATAATGTCGGTGAATGTAAAGTTCCCTGACAGCTGTTAAACTTTAGGTCATTATGGGTAGTTTTCCTTTTTTTTTTTGACTGGCGGAAGGAAAAAGCCCACTTGGAAAAAAAGAGGTATTTTTAGGACCTTAATTCCCTGAGCGGTCGCGGTTGGTGGAAGTTCAAATTTCAGTTTCCTGTGACGTGCGGTTTTTTTTCTTTCTTCCAACTCTCGTTACTGAAGGGATAAAAGGATGTCCACAAAAAAAACGGCAGGAGTACTCGTATTAGAAAAAAAAAGGTTGCATACAGCAGCGGTTGGCCAAGGTATAAAAAGTGACGACGTGTCTTGAGTTCTCATCGGGATGCTTATGAGGATTTATGGCAGTCATCCTAAAGTTTCTTATGTGACCTGGTATGAAATTTATCTGAATTAGGGAATTTTTGAATGGTAATCTCCAGAGGCATTGCAAATAGTTTCTCTCCCTTTTTTTAAGACTAACTGTTTGGGTTTTATAATGAGGGAATTATGAGGATTTTGGGAATAGAGTTGATGCCGGTTGATGTGAGCTAGTCAAAAGTGGTCATTACATAAAGTGGCGATACGAAACGGCGGTTTAGTTTTGACAGTTTCCCCTTGGGACATGACGAAATCATTTTAATTTTGACTCTGCAGTGTAAAACGTTAAGCTGTCAGTAAGCTCCGTGAGTTATGGTCCATATGAGTGCTATAACTCGTACAAAGCATACCAAAATGTATACAGCGACAAAAATGAACGGATGAGATGCCGGTTTGCGTTGGCTTTTAATGTTTGAAGGTTGTAATGATTAGGAAATACAGAGGCTGGTAGTTCGTTCCACAATCGTGTTGTTCGGCTTATAAACGAATCCCTATATTTGACAGTACGTCCGAAGTTGGGAAGGGGAGGAATGCAGCTGGCTATTTCGCTGGAGCATTTTTTATAAAAAAATCGGTAAAATAGGGAAAGACATGAGACGTTTCTACGATGTTCAAGTGAGACTATGGAGTTCACCTATAAGTTTTAACGCGCAGTTCTATACCCTATCTAGAATGTGCAGAACGGTCTTGGCTGCACCAGACCAGATGTGGTCGTTATATTCCAGCTTTGGGCGGATGAATGCCTTATAGATGGAGGCCAGATCAGGCGGGGTAAAATATTTTTTGCAACGCTTAAGGAATCCTAGACATTTAGCAGCATTTTTGGCGACTTCAAATATATCATCATTCCATCAAAGACGGTTATTGATGCACATACCGAGAATGGCAAGTCTTTCGGATTCAGCGATACAAGTACCATTCATGGATAATGGTTGAGGGTCTTGGTTTCGCTTGAGAGACAGAAGACAGCATTGAGTTTTGGATCCATTAAATTCCACGATTGAACTCCATTTGGTAATGCTGTCCAGGTCGGAATTTAATGTGTTTAACATACGTTGTCGTTCCTCTTCTACGGCCGAAGAGCAGGGACGTGAGTTAGGGAACGAATATGAAAAACTGAGGGTACTGTCATCAGTGAAGGAATGGATTGGATTATAAGTAGCATACAAAAGATTATTTATAAAAATGAGGAAGAGAGTCGGAAACAAAGCGGAGCCCTGGGGAACGCCAGCATTTATATGGTGAATTGCAGACTTGAAGCCGTCCAAGACAACTTGTATTGAACGGTCCGAAAGATAATTTCTAATCCATTGAAGAAGAAACTCATCGATGCCATATGCACGCATTTTCGACAAAAGAGCCTGATGCCAAACTCTGTCAAATGCCTTAGAAATATCGAGCGCAACCATCTCTGTTTCGCCGAAATGATGGATTGATTGGTTCCACTTCTCGGTGCCATCAAATCACCAGTGGACCTGTTGCTACGAAAACCGTACTGCCGGTCATTGAGGAGTTTTTGTGAATCAAGAATCATAAGCTGACGATTTAGACGATTGTCTAAGGAGCTGACAGCTGGAATGTCATTATAAATGAGCGTTGGGATGGCAGACGGGGCAGAGTTTGTAATATTTTTGACGAATGACCAAAAATTTTTACTACCTTTGGGACATTGTAGAATATTTTGCTTCAATTTTTGGTCATGTAAGAATTTTACACGTCGAATGAGAATATTGCAGTCATTTCTGGCTTCTTTAAACTTCTTTCGGTTTTCCTTAGATTTAATGGGTTTATAAGACCAAAAACTTACTTCTTTCAATCTGAAAGCCTCTTTGGTCAAACCACGAGTTTGCCTTGGGTCTGATGCTTTTTATTCTGTTAGGAATAAAGGCATCCATACCTAAGAGGATGGTGTCAGTAATCATATCAGCGGCGGCATCCACGTCGCTATCGAGGAAGTAAAGCGACCAGTTTAGACTCCTAAAGAAACTATTAAGGCTGTCCCAATTGGCTTTCTCGTAACGCCATAATTTTCTTTTGGGAGTTTTTTCTTTAACTGTGTGGTCAGAGTACGAGAATTTAGCTGATACGATGTTATGGTCAGACCGGCCTAGAGGCGCTAAAACATCAATGATGTATTTATCAGGGTGTGAAGTAAGAAACAAGTCCAGAGTGTTGACGGAATGACTTTAATTCCCGGTATACGTGTAGGCTCATTTACAAGCTGAGTCAAATTGTTTATCTCAGCGAAAAGTTCAACATACCTTCCTTCGGGTGTAAGGGAATTATCCGGGATAAAATCATTGACACGGCTAATCTAAGATGGTCAAACTTAGATGGTCACAGGGTGTCTAAGGCCTTGTGGCCTGTGTTAGATCGCAGAAAATCTGGGGAGATAATTAAGTTAGATAGATCGAGGCTAAGAACAGCGATAGGAATACTATCTGGCCACTGTCTCCTAAAGAGGCATGCCATGAGACTAGGATTATCCGATACGGATGTTTGTAGGTACTGCGATGACCTACATGTCTCAGAGGATATAACTCATATACGCTGTGAATGTCAAGGAATTGCCAGGATAAGGCTAAAGTACCTGGGTAGATACTTCTTCGATAACTTGGAGGAGGTGAGGTCCTTGAACCATAACAAGGATCTCTTCAGATTTTGTAGTGAGATTAATTGCTTGGAGGATTGGGTTTAGGTTTTTTTTTGCCGTGAAGGTTTCCTAGGGATCGCGATGGGCCCACTTTGGTGCCTAGTGTTTTATAACAACCTCATAACCCTACCTAACCTAACCTAACCTAACCTTCCTTCGGGTGTTGTCTGGCCAGAATGTCGAAGCCACTCCGAATTGTGTATATTGAAATCGCCCGCAATGAAGATTTCAGTATGAGGATACAGGGAGACAATTCGTGTGATGGAATCGGACAGCGCATCAAATTCGTTAAAAGTCGAGTTGCTATCCGCACTAGGGCTTCTGTAGACAAAACAGTAATGGATTGTTTGCTTACGGACGGTGAATTTTAGCCATTTGAAATTAAATTCCGGATTGGAACAGTGGCCGTAATGTAGTGGAATTTAGTAAGCTATATCACTACGGACGTAAATGGCGAGGCCGCGATGGGGAAAGAATAATGGCACTAAGTTATATCCAGGCAGTTTCAAATCAGACGATTCTTTAACTACCTGTGTTTCACTAAGTGCCAAAACAGCTGGTTTATAGGAATGAGCGTGGGCGTACAAGTCGAAGAAATTCGTTCGAAGCCCACGACTGTTTGTACAATCGACCCTAAATTCCCTCATCATTACAACATAAAAACACAAAAAGACACAACTCTGACGATACTAGGCAAAGCCGCGAAGTGTAGATGCAAAGATAAGTTTCCCAAAGCAAACTATCGCCGGTGTTATGCCCAAACGACAGTCAGCTGATTTGTTGAATTGCATGTCATATAAGCTATCTTTTGTTCGTGTGTGTCACATAAAATAGTTGGGTTAAGGTTCATCTAGGTGTAAGCTCGAGCTTTGTTTTTTATGTCATGATATTGTTCATTGCGTCCTCTTTCGTGCCAACTAAAAAAAAAATTGCACTTATTTGCACTCTTCTGAAAATATAGAATATTTCTAATTTTTGTTTTAGGTTCAGGTATTGCTGATATATTTTTATCAAGGAGGTTTTTATATGACAAATTGAATGAGTGTGGTGAAAAATCTATTCGTGATCGGGCCTTGTTTTTAAGGGAAAAACGCACAAACTGTACAAAACCCAAAATAAATGAGCTGCGTGATCAAGTATCTTATTTTGTATCCGATTTTGAAAAGAAGTGGTAAAATTCGTATACGAGTAGATTCAGAGACAGATTTTTGTCAAGCAATTCTTCTTAGTTAGAAACCTCAATAGGTTTCCCAAATTATAAAAAAGCTGGATTAGGGATGTCTGAACTAAGGTTTATTGGGTCTTCAGGCACGGCAAAGCGTTTGAAAACCCAAGATATGAGGTCTGATTTTTCTACAGAGGGATTGTGTTACTCGGCGCAAATGAGTCTACGTTCCCCAGGTAATCTTGATGCTTCCAAATCAATAAATAAAGTTATCGATTCAACACTTAACGATAGAACAGAAAATAGCATGGTTTTAAATCAAATAAAACCTGTTGAACCCATCCAGCTTTCACCGGAAGAAGCTTTGTCTATGTTTTTTGATGCTCAGCTAACAACGCATCAATATTATATCATAAGAAGTAAAGATATGTTCCAATTTCCTTCGTGTAAATGCATTCAACGAGTCAAAAAGGATTGCTATCCTAACAGGGCATTGATTGCAATCACTGACTCGTCAGCAGAGATTCAACTTCAAGCACTGCTTGATCATTCGACTTTACATCTGATGCAGACTCAACATGATGTCTTTGGAAGTGAAAGATATTTGCAACATTTATTATATTTTTAATAACTAAATGGGGTTTCGATGGTACATCTGGCAATTCAGAAAATAAACAGAGGCAGGTGAATCAGCTAATGACTCAAGTATTTTTTTATCTTCGTTGGTAGCTTTGAGGCTAATACATGGTGATCCTGAGGGACCAATACAATAGCAACTTATACTTTGGAGCAATACAAGAACTTCCTTAACAAGATATTGCCATCCAATAAAATTTCAATACGATTTTTCGAATGCCTATTACATTTAGCGTACAAATTACCCTTACAAAAATGACAGGCTCGTGGCGTAGAGAACAAACAGATTGTCGAATCTACAAAGAGAGCCAATAAAGATAAATTTAAATTTCAGCTTGGTTTGATTGTGGACAAACCCAAACCTGGCTATGGGAATAGTAATGATGGAAATACTGCCAGACGTTCCTTTGAGAATGCAGAAGTATCAAGCAGTATTACTGGTATCGATGTGGATACTTAATTAAAAGATTTCGGGTTTTATTAAAAGCCATGGCTAGTGGATATACTATAAACCTGGAAATATTTGAAGCTTACGCCTTGGAAGCAGCTCATCTGTTTGTTGACAAATATTCCTGGTATCGAATGTCTCCTACCATGCATAAGGTATTAATTCATGGACGCATTATTATAAAGGAGGCTCTACTTCCTATAGGGCAATTAAGTGAGGAAGCGCAGGAGGCTAGCAACAAAATGTTTAAAAGATACAGAGAATGTTTTTCGCGCAAATTTTCTCTTAAAGAAACCAATGAAGATATACAATGGACGTCCAATATAACGAATTATATAATGCACAGCCTTTCGTTAAATCGATCGTTCTTTTTTTATATCTAATAATACGAGAATATGAAGTAATGAGAGATTTACAATGAATGCATGTATTATATGTATTTATAAAAAATCAGAAATCGATTCAAAAGTTTTACATAAATGTAGGAATTGACATTTCGAAAAAAAAGTCTTTAATTTGTGTTTGCTTTTTGGTTCTCTCCAAGCTCTTCTGAACAGCCTCCCCTAGTAGTTCTCTAAACTTAAGCGTCTTTGAGTAGTCAATATGATTCTGCACTGACCACTGGATGCATTTATTGAAGCAATTTACTGCTTTCAAGTTCATCATTCTTCCTGACCAAAATCATCATCGAAGTCAACATTGTTCCATTGGACGAGATCGGCAATATTTAATGAAGACTGGAGGAGATTTTCAAACCTTGGTTTCATTATCAAAACACAATTGAAATTTTTAAACATACCTCTGGAAAAACGTTGTTAACAAGACTGAGTGTTCCTCTCATGTATAAAATTTCATCTTGATGCATTAACACTGCCAACGGAATTTCTTCTTCATCAAATTCTGGACAGTTTTCCGCCAAAATATTTCTCCAGCACTTTTGCAATTTTTCTGCTGATAATTTTTGCCAAGCCAGGGCAATTCGAGATACAGCGTCATACAGGTCGAATTCATAATGTTTTCTTATCCTGTAGCTTCAACCTTAGTCAGCAAACTGTTTTTATAGTGCAATTTAACCAGCCGAATAGCGTTTTGATTCATCGGTTGGATCAGGGGAGTAACATGCGGTGGCATAAACATGACCCATATTCCGTCTTTAGTTTTCTTTATAAGTTCGTTGGCAGGTGGATGACCCGGTGCATTATCCAAAATAAGCAATGCTTTTTTTGGTAGGTTCTGAACATCCGAAAATTCCTCGACCTGAAAGGAATGCAAATTTATGTTTCTAGAAAGTTCAATTGCTTTATCGATTTAGAGAGATTTACAAACTAACAAACCTGTGGTACGAAATTATTAAAAAACCAGTCTTTAAAAATCAGCACGGAATTCTTCAAGTATCAAACGCTGATATCGGCTGATAAACGCACAGGAGTAGTTCACACATCTGCGTATTTATCATTTAAGGTACCAAACTCAATAGAGGATATCTATATAAAAAAAAGTACAATTTCTACGACTACAAATGGATTTGTAATCTCAAAGCGAAATTAGCATCTACACAGAGATTTTTAGCTACGGAAATAAAGTACAAATTAAATGTTCATTCCAGTACAATGGAGCCTTTATTTAAATGAAATGTACAGAAGCAAGCTCAAAAATTGGTTAACTGTTGCCACCTTTGACAATGAGTATGAAATAAGTTCCATAAACAACTGAACTACACTGCCTTCAGCAAAATTCTTAATCCAGACGTTTCATAATGTTAACGCCCCATGCCATTGAAACAATGCAAAATCCCCAACTTTTCGACGGTGTTTCAAATTAATTCTGGAGAAAAGCTTTCATGCATCCTCAATTTAATTTACTCCCCAGACCAGTAGATACATCCATGCATTGTTGCCTCATATACACAACAAATGCATTACGATCGTTACTTTCCACTTCCAGAACGTTTCACAAAAAAAAAGAAAAAATCCCATCCTCACTCAACCAATCCCTAGCCTATGTACCCTACCCTATCTGGTTGCAGTGAATTAACTGAAATACTAACCCGAAAAAAACCCGTTTCACCACAGAAACACAAAAAGGATTTATCTAAAACAGAACTCCTACACCAATGAAAGCGCAACATAACCGCTTGCATTCTGTGGAAATTGCAGCCGAAAGCACTGCGAAGGAGATAAATTCAACTGCAAAGTGCATGAAATTCACCTGAAAACCTCGAACTGCTGTAAAAAGAAGTACCTACCTACACCAGTACTCCCTCGAACTACTGGTAACACAATGGAACAACCATCCTCCGCCTCAGATGCTTAGGGTCGGTTGCACATCTGCCACCACCCGCCTATCAGCAACTTAACTTTTCACGCAATTAAAATTGTTGTGCAGCGAAAAAGCTGCACTGGCAGGGCTACACTGCCTGCCAAAGCCCGCACTGCGAAGAATGCAAAATTACTTTCCATCTTATCGGAGGGAAACTTTTTGAATCTCACTCGTCCCATCATCTAGCACACAGCAGCTGAGTATGCTGCACCCATTCTCCGCACTGATTCTCGGCTAAGGTTCGCACTTAAAAAGGTGGTGAGATACTTTTCTTTGTTGTTGTTAGCTGGCTGTTTGTTTGGCTAGTTGCACTCTACTGAAAAGTATAACTTCTTCAATTAAAGTTTCACTATTGTTCGCTTGAAGAATGATAAAGTGGGGGAGATGGAGTGCTCAGGCAACACAAAAAGTTGCAACTATTCAAAGGACAAAGGATGTTTTGGCTACACAGCCATCATCAGTTGCAGTGCAATGCCAGCAAGAGAGCATTCAAACAATGCGAATGCGAAATGTGTTCTTTGGGTCCTCCCTTTGGAGAAATGAGACTCATTTCCGACACAAGTCCCACAACAACACACCCATGGGTTGTCATTTTTAAGTACACAAACAAGAATATGTCCTCTGTCGCTATCCGTATTGTGTCGGCTGAAAATTGCACAGACGGGAAGCAGTGACTAGTTAACTTATCAAGTAGGAAAAAGGGATTTTGATTGCGAAAATTTAAGGAGATGCATTTGAATAGGAAAGTTTCTCTGCCTAAATTTAAAATTATTTACTATAGACATGAGTATATATAGAAATCATGTTTGTGATGATTTTGATGTATGACATGCTGATGATACGGGTTTTTAAAATTTTTGGCAATTGCCAATGAATATATGAAAGTGTATATAGAGTGAACATTTTATATTAGATTCGTATTCAAAAACAAAAAAAAAAAACAAATATTTGGCGCAACAGCTCTTTAAAGTACCAGGGCCTAGCTTCTCGCAACCACTCATGTTGTGTGTGTTATATTTTTCACACGAATGGAAGCGACCTACAGTTTAATGCCGAATCCGAACGGCGATTTGAGAAGCTTTTTCGTGACAACAATACTCTCGGATGTTTGTCAGGCGCTCGCGAGAGGTGGGACCGTGAAAAAAACGTTTTGCTGTTTTCTGTGATTCGAACTTGGAACCTCATGCGTAGTGATCCGACACACTAACCACTCACGCCACGGCGCCCAGATTCGTATTCGTATCTACAATTTTTGAACGCCACAGATTATACCACAGTCTAACCTTACCACAGTAAGCCTTACTCGAAAGTTCATTAGAACTTAAATCTTCAATACAGATTTGGATGTTTAGGGATAATATCGTAACACAAAAGCTATATACAAATGGGACAAAAATGTAACTTGCAGTTTTGGACACAATACAAAATTTCGATCTAAAAAACTATTCGAACATACAGAGACGTTTAACGCTGTTACTCAAAAGCTCTCCGTAGTAAGAAAATTACATTCACTTGTTTGCAATTCGGCTAAAAAGTTCATTTGAAAATATCTCATACCATTAGAAGGAATAGGACAACCTTCAAGGTGCGAATCCACTTGGGGGACTCCAATTCGAACAATAACACAAAAAGTAACTCGTAGTCAAAAATCGTTTTAACTCAAAAGACCAATTCATGGCATTAATATTTGAGCAATGGTGACCGTATGTGACAATTGTTCCTGATTTATCAACATAAGCCAGCAACGTGTGGCATGTAGCGTCATCTAGTTGAAACCACATCTCGTCTGGCATATTTTGGAAGAAACATTCATTGATCATGGTTTGGAAATGAGCTCCATTGACAGTAATGGACTCATTTTTAAAGAAATAAGATCCAATGATGCCACCAGCGTGATAGCGACACCAGATGACGCATTTTATGGATGTAGTGAGATATGGAATGAGTTGTCTTCCATGGTCTACCTATTTTTCTGCAAGATATGAGAGGTTTAGGTATAGGAAGTTCATCTGAACCACCAGAAAATTATGTTAACATCGATGGGTGGTAAGAACCCAATGGTACGGATGGATCGTCTTCTTTCGCGATGGTGAAACTAGAAGAACCCATCTTCGCAGAAACTATATAGAGTCGGTCTCTTTTCGTTGCGAACTTTGATGCAAAACCTTTTGATGATTTACTAATGGCATGCGTTGCATACTTGACCGCAAACTGAGCTGGAGAGATAACACAAATGAAAGAATAAAGAAAGCGTACATTGCGTTCTATGCTTAAAGCGGAATTTTTTGTGTAAAATGGGGACTCAAATCTGCAATCATCCACTGGATGTACACAGCCTGGGTCTGACTATCCCATTCTTACATATGAGTGCATTGTCTGGTAGCGTCACCAGAAAACGGACATCCCATCAAGGGAACACTGGGAAGACGGTGGGGCCCTTAACCCGCATAGTATTTCAGTCTTCAATTACGGGTCCTAGACACACGAAGGAGTGGGTTCGGATATCTACTCAGCAGAACCTGATATTGCAATATCACTAAGGCTTCCGGACCACGGCACGAGAACTATCTACAAAACTTGTTACTAGGAAAGAAGGATTGTTAGCATGCTCGAGGAAAGACATGTAACCACCGAACTTACTTAAGGGTTCAAAGCTCGAAGCATACTCCTCGAAGGGTACCCCTCAAGGCGGGGTAATCTCTCCACTGCTTTGGGTCATTGTTCTTAATGAGGTACTACAACAACTAAGGTACAGTGGGGTCAGAGCTATAGCGTACGCGGATGACGTTTTGCTGCTTGCAACAGGTAAACTCCTGCCTACCCTTAGCGAACAACTTGACGGAGCCCTAAATACTCTTAGCATATGGGCCAGGAGCTGCGGTCTAAAGGTTAATCCCAAACCAAAACCCAAAAAAACCGAACTAGTAGTTTTTTACAAACAAACGAAAAAACTGAGTTTGGAACGCCTTCTGTTGATGGTATCTCACTCAGATCGTCCGATAGCGCAAAATACCTGGGCCTCATACTGGACAAGAAGCTCAATTGGAGATTAAATATAGAGGAAAGAATTAAGAAAGCAACAATAGCCTTTTATTCATGGAATAGAATTTTTGGTAGAACCTGGGAATCCTCCCCCAAAATCATACTATGGATGTATACGGCTATAGTTAGACCCATACTGACTTACGGCAATCTAGTATGGTGGCCAGCTGTCAACAAATGCACCAACTTAAAGGCAATCACCAAAGTTCAAAGACTAGCGTGCATTGGCATTACCAGTGCAATGAGGACAACCCTAACCGCAGGACTCGAGGCTATTCTCAACCTGCTATCGCTAGACATCTTTATACGCACATCAGCAGCCATTAATGCTATGAGAATTAGTCAGTCAGCGAACTGGAAACCAAATAGAATAGGTCACTCGATGATCCTACTCGATTACTTCGGCCTTGTGCCCGTAACGGATTACATGACGCCATATTTAGACTTTTTAAGGCCTTTCTCTACCGCCTACCCTAGCAGGGAAGATTGGAAAAGCGGTCATATACCTAATGCCGAATTTATAGCCATCTACACAGATGGTTCAAAAATGAGCACTGGTGAAGGATCAGGTATCTTCTCCGACCCTCTAGGTGTTTAAAAATCCATACGACTTCCAGACCACAGCAGTGTCTTCCAAGCAGAGGTCTTAGTAGTGGCAACAGCCGCCCGTGAGTCTGCGGTAAGGGCGATACCGCCAGAAGCTATCACCATCTTTATCGACAGCCAGGCAGCTATAAAAGCGATTACTGCCATAGAAATTAAATCGAGATTTTGAAGTGTTGTCGAGAGAATCGGCTCAGCAGCCCTGCTAGAACAAGTTGACCCCCCTGTGTGTATCCCGCCTTGCACACTCAAGCTCGCAGCAGGGAATAAAGCCATTCGAACACAAGATGGAGCTCCATGGAAACTTGCGCCATCACTATGAAGCTATGGCCATCTTTCGACAAAGCAAGGACCGAGAGAATTACTCGGAAAGATAGGAAATCCCTTTCCAACCTCGTGGGCATCATCACGGGGCACAACACTCTGCGGTACCACATGAATAAACTACGCCTGACGGAGGAGGAACTCTGTAGAGGCTGTGGTGACGAGGAAGTTTTTGAGGACACAACTGTGCCACTGGCCGAGTCTTCAACACTCCAGGGAAAAGTTCCTTGGTAAATATTTCTTCCAGGATCTCGAGGAACTCTCTGGCGTTTCGACAGAAAAGATGCTGAACTTCATCAAATCATCAGGGTGGTTTGTATGCAGAAATGAAGTAAGTGACTGAGTTAGTAGTTTTTAGTTTCATTGGGTAAGGGATTACTTTTTCCCTCATGGGTACCACAATGGGTCAACGCTGACCTAAAAGTGTGCCAGAGAGCGTTCCTCCCTTCCAGCCCACATACCTAACCTAACCTACTAGGAAAGAGATTGTTATCTACATAGATAGTCAAGCTGCTATAAAGGCGATCTCATCCGCGGTAATAGAATCAAAGCTAATAAAATGCAGCCGCGAGGAGCTTAAAGTGATCATCCATGTAACACTCTGGTGGGTCCCAGGTCACAAAGGAATTCCAGGGAATGAGATGGCGGATGAACTTTGCAGAGGATGCGGCAACATAGACGCAGAGAAGGACACAGAACACTTCCTTTGCATATGGCCTAGTCTCTGCAATACCAGGAAGACGGCCCTTGTAGAGCATTTCTTCAGCCATCTGGGCGACCTGTCTGAAAAGCCACCAACCACCATCATGAAATTTATAACTTCTTCAGGGTTGTTCAGAGGAGGCCGTTCCATTAACACAGCATCCTAGCCATTTTGTTTTTCCTCTCTTTTCAGCTCTTCAGCTAGGAAATTTCATGTCAGGGGAGCAAAATGGATCGGTTCGAGTGCAGGCTGTACCCATTCGTTGCAGCTAACCCCTTTAGCTTAACCTAACCTAACCTAATGGCATGCGTTTTAGCAAGAACTTTTTCGTCAACTGCGAATTTTTCGTGGGGTCTTCGCTTCTTGTCTGTATACATTTTATTTCCAACTTGTGACTTCTCGGATAAATTTTTCGCTTCTTTTAGGGTATCAGCAATTTGCAGTAAATATGGGGTGATTTGCGAAATAAAGTTTTTCGACCAAATGATAGCCTTTTGGTTGTGATCGACGTTATCAGCAGTACGTAGTTCTCGTCCGAAGGTAAAAAACGCCGCCTAAAAGCCAGTGCTTCCACACTTGACAGTGTTCATGGCGAATCTTATAGCAGGCAGTTTGAGGTTCCACGAACAGAACAGAATAACAGAAGCAAGAAAAGTTATGTCTTTTGGTTTGGCTGATGACCGTCTACCAGATTGACGGTTAAAATAATACTTAATAAATATATTGACTTGAATATGAAATTTAAAAGTTCTCCTGAATAATGCGTTGCCTATAGCGAAGGGTATTCAGTGCATAATTGTATAATGAATCCCATCCTTGCCTCATCTTCACCTAGGATAGTTGATCCAAAGAAACGTAAACGTAATTCCTTTAAAATTGGACAAATAGCAAGAAAGTGAAAAACATCTCGCACATTCAAATTGTACATATTGCACAAAATTGGAAGGTCTGGGCGGTGTGGTATAAAATTTAGGTGTACCTTCTCTCCTCTCAATTTAAATATAGTACTTATTTTATCCGTTGAATTAGAGTTTAGAAAATACGTACTGTCTTGAAGATGATATGTTAGTTTGCTATAGAGCAACTTATGCTGAGATGATTGGGCTTCATTAGCATACCTCTCCTACAAATTGTTTCCTGTTTTTTCAAGCAGAGTATTAAATTGACATCTTATTAACGCAGGCAGCACATCTGGTGAAATACTTAGGCTTACACCACACTCGGATGCAAGATTCTGCCACTCACCCACGAAGTTAGCTCTTGTTGTTAAAATATGTGTAAGAACAATTTTCGGCAACCTCTTTTCGTCCATCGACATTACTTTGATTATATAGTTAAAGTGTAATTTCAAATTTTCGAAAAATATAGGTGGCATCGCAGTTTCTATATATAACATGTAATTTGGCGTACTACATGGTAATCGAAAGATTCGCTTCAGGAAATATCGGAAAAATGTTTCCACTGCTGGGAAAGAGCGGTATCCCCACACCTGGACTCCATATAGTAGTATTGATGCCGCAATTGCGCGAAACAGTTTTTGTTTCGAGCTATGGGTTACATAATTATTCATAATGCAGCGTCCCCAGATCGAATAAATTGCCCGCTTAGCATCTGATAATTTCGCCTCCAAATATTTGTTCATATTTAAGTTGCCTGATATCAGAACTCCAAAATATTTGTATTTGCGGACATTTTCAACAACCTCACCACAATATGTCCATTTTTCGATTCTGGAATATATGCCGCCTCCATCTCTGAATACCATAGTTTTCGATTTCTTCAGGTTAACGAAGAGGTTCCAGCATTTACAATATTCGCTTAGCCTATTCATCATTAGCTGCATACCATTTACCGTATCAGCAAGAAGACAATATCATCCGCGTACAACATTCCAGGGATCTTTGATCGGCAAAAATCTATACCTCCTCCTACAGCATCTGTTATGTCATTGATGTACAATATAAATAGTAATGCACTCAATATACACCCTTGCTTCACTCCCATTGCTGATGTGAATTCATCAGATATGGATTCTCCATCCCATACATACGCTACATTATTTTCATACATTGCTCTTAGGGTATAGATGAGTTTGTTGGAGATTCCGATTTTGTGTGATTTGTAGAATAGTGCCTCTCGTGCTTGGAGTCAAATGCCGCTCGAAAGTCAAAAAAAATGCATATTACTTTTTGTGTTTCTTTTTATAAATTTCAGCAATGTTCGTTAATACAAATACTTGGTCGACAGTAGGGTAGTTTTCTCTAAAACCTGCTTGAAACTCCGATAAAACCTCATTGTTTTTAGCCCACTGAGTAAGCCTATTATAGATCAAAGCAGAAAAAAGTTTTGCAGAGGTGTTAAAAAAAAATATTCCTCTATAGTTAGTTGGATCGTTGTAGTCCCCTTTTTTGTGTAGCGGATATATGACTGCTTTTTTGAAGCTTCCTGGAGCAGATGCAGCTTCGAAGATTCGGTTAAATTCCGATGTGAGCGCATATACAAATTCGTCTGCGCAATTTTTATAAAATTCGAATGGAATACGGTCATCTCCTGGTGCTTTCTTTCTTTTTGAATTATCGATTACATTTTTTACTTCTTGCAATGAAAATGAAGCATCCAAAATCTCGTCAGTAAAAGAGGGGCTGCATACTGAAACAAAGGAGAGCTGACCGTAGCGTTGAGCAGGTTGCTAAAGTGTTCTCTCAGAAGAGGAGCTTTTAACGTGGTGGCAATCGTATTTGGTTGTCCGTTTATGACCTTTACAGCTCTCCAGAACTCAGCAGAAGATCACCCGTTCCTCTATTTGACTTGAATATTTGTAGTAGTAGTCAAATTATTTATTTCATAATAAAAATGCATTATTTTCCAATTTTACAATTTCAAATAAACTCATAGTTCAAAAATTAAAGAATATCCGACTGTGACGTAAATGTCGTCTGTCGGAGATTTGACAGTAAACTTCATTATTTCTTATTTGCCATAGTTCATTCATTCATTCATTCATTTTCAATGGCCCGCTAATCCTTCATGAGGGTCGCGGGGGTAGGATGCTCAGGTGGACTCTCCATCCTTCTCGATCCTCCGCCATTGACTCCAATTCATCAGGGAGAATCCCTAAGCGGCTCCAAGAGAGATGTCGGACTTGATCCAACCATCTATTTCTGTGTCTTCCGCGAAGTCGTCTACCTGATGGCACGGCAACCATGGCGCGTCTTGGAAGCCGGTCTGGGGGCATGCGCACTACGTGACCAAACCATCGAAGCATAGATCGTTCCGTTCGGAGAAGTAGCTGCTCAACGTTGAGCGCCACGCGTACTCTGGTGTTGCGCACTCGATCCCTACGAGTTATTCCAACAACACCGCGAAGGAACCTCATTTCGGCAGCTTGTATCCGCGATCTTAGTCTTTCGGTCACTACCCAAATTTCATGACCATAGGTGAGAGTTGGAACATACACCAAGTTAAAAACCGATAGCTTAGCTTGAATACTAAGTTCGGCCTTCCTTATAACAGATTGGCCAAGCTCTCTCAAAATTGATCCAGCCTGACCAATTCTACAGGATAACTCGGCATTGCTCCTCCTTTCGAGTGCGCGCTGAAGTTCGGTTTGAGAGGACCCAAGGATGACCAAATCATCCGCAAAGAGCAGATGACTAATCCTTAGGTCTCCCACTTTGAAACATTCCCCGCCACGGCTGCGCTGCAACATCCAATCCATATATACAATGAAGAGGAGAGGTGACAAAACGCACCCCTGGCGGAGTCCAACGCCCACAGTAAAAGGTATTGATTTAACACCGTTTATCCGAACACAGCTTTTACAGTTTGTATATAAAGACTGAATCGCCCTTAACAGGAACCATCAATCCCATACTCCTGCAGAACACTCCAGAGTTTGCCTCGAGGAGCCCTATCCAAATCCACAAAACAAGTGTAGACACGTTTGGCATATTCCCAGGCTTTCTCAAGAACCAATCTGAGAGTGAATAACTGGTCGGTTGTGCTCCTACCGGGACGGAAACCGCACTGCTCATCCCCCAAACTGTCCTCAACCACAGCTCTGCAACGCTTTTCTAGCACCTTAGCGAAGACTTTTCCAGGGAGACTTAAAAGAGATATACCCCTGTAGTTGGCGCAATCTCTTTTGTCCCCTTTTTTAAAAAAAGGAACTATCACCCCCATTTGCCAATCACCAGGTGTTTCACCGCATTCCCAGGCCACTTTAATGACACGCGAGAGCCATTGAACTCCCTCTTTACCTAAAGCCTTGAGCATTTCTGGACGAATTTCATCCACACCAGCAGATTTGCCAACTTTTAGCGCTTTGATCGCCAAAGTTACTTCCTCTACCGTAGGACTACTTTCCGCCCCACTCTCGACCATAGGTCTGTCATCTTCGGTGCCCTGTTCGGGATTGAGCAATTCTGAGAAGTGCTCGCTCCATCTGCGTAAGATGTCCTTCTCATTGGAAAGAAGTCTACCGTCTTTGGATTTGACTCCTTCAACGATATTCAACTTTTTTCCTCTGAGTCGGCGGACGGTCTGCCAGAACATCTTATTTGCAGATCTGTGGTCACGTTCCAATTTCTCGCCAAACTCCTTCCAAGACTGTTCTTTCGCTGTTTTCACAGCTAATTTGCAAGTTCTTCGCGCCTCCGTGTACCGATTTCGAGAATCGGAGTTCCCCAAGTGAATCCACACCTTAAAGGCTCTCTTCTTCTCTCTGATGGCTTTTTGAACTCCGGGCGTTTTAAACCAAGCAGTTCTTTTCTCATCACCAGCCGCCACACCAAGCCGCTTCACTCCACAAACATCTCCCGCAGAGGCAATAACCGCTGTTGAAAACAGTGGCCATTCTTCCTCTACATTTGATGGAACAGTTGGAATTCGTTCAAACCTTTCAGATATTTGCCGTGCAAATGTCTCCCGTATCTCATCGTCCTGCAACCTCTCCTATCGTATGCGTGTAACCATCCTTGGTTTACGCTTTGGTAGGGGAGGCACTCTCTCGCTAAGATACAATTTCCACATTATTTTATTTTGTTTATTGCCGTTGATAAAGTACATATTGCCCTTCACAAAATCGAGATTTTTATGAAACCTGCTAGTTTCTGTCGCTCTTTGTACTCGTTTCCGGTGGTAACTTTGCTTAAGATTGTGTAATAATTGTATTCTTTTGTTGACCCATTCCGTTTGTGCTACATTTTCATTTCGCTAGCTGAGGTGAAACCCAAAACCAATCTTTTTGCAGTAACTTTAAGGTGAACTGATGTGGCAATCGGTTATTCCCATACTAGAAAAGTGTACGCCCTAATGTACCTCAGATGCAAGTCAAGCGTATATGTAACATATGTCCGTCTTCCATACCACTCTCTAGCATAAATGAGTAGTTGGGTGTGAAAATAGGAAACCCCAGTATCCCTTTAAAGTACCTCTGCAGCTTGTCCACTTCATCAAAAAGCGTCTGACCCAAAACTTGCGCTCTATACGATTGCACACCTCTGCACACTTGTTGAAATAAATTCCACATTGATCGCAGAGAGACATTGCTTTTATTAAGGAAGTTGTTCCATGTGGCGTTTGTGCTGTTTTTGACCCAAAAGTTCCTCTTCTCAATGTGGTTTGTGAAAATATTTTTTGGTCAGTGTCATTCCTAGATAGCAATAATTTGTCACGGTTTCTATCTCTTCACCTTTGAAAGACCTTTTGGTTAGCTTTTCTACCTCCATTTTCAAAAACCATTATTATTTGGGATTGATTTAAATTTTTCTCTAAATCCTACAGCCTGTAGTGCTCTTCTAAGTTGGTTATCATCCTTTGCAGAACTTTTATACTGTCGGCCAGAATGACAATGTCATCTGCATAGAGAAGCAATCTTATGCTTAGCTCATCTATATGTAGGCCGCCTTCTAAACATTCATGCAAGTAATTTATATATAGAGAGAAAAGTAAAGGTGATAAGAGACATCCTTGTTTAGCACCAGAGATTGTATCGAAGTCTTGTGACAACTCTTCTCCTGTCCATACCTACTGACGATTTAGTGCTCTCATATATACGGAGGGACTAACAAAAGTTCGCTTAGTTCGTGTCAATTTAGCAGTTTTCGAAAAAAAAGACTCATTTCTGTAGCTTATAATCTAGCAATATTTATTTCCAAATTTCAGAACAATAGGTGAAAATGGAGACGAGAAAGAGAAATATTAGTGACATAAGCTCGGTTGGAGTTCCACCGTCAACACAGGAAGAAATTCGTTTTGCCATTCTCTTCGGATTTCGACGTCAACTCACGCCAGTCAAAATTCTGCACGAATGCCAGAATGCATATGGAATTAATGCACCATCTCTTGTTAATTTTTCAAAGTAGTTTTGAAGATTCCAGACTGGCCATTTTTCTGTGGAGGAAGAATCTCGTGAAGGTCGGGCCAAGTCCTCGACCGACGATACAAATGTGGGCCTGGTGAAGGCTAAAATTGACGAAGATGCGAGGATGATACAGGAGATGATTGCGAATGAACAGGGCTTGAATGCCATGGCTGTGTCACGAATTTTAAATTATCACCTGAAATATTCGAAAGAGTCAGCTCGATGGACTCCAAAAATTTCGAATGGAGGGCAAAAAGAGACTCGTGTTCGTTTTGCTCAATATTTCCTGGATGAGTTTGAAAATGGAGAGTCAAGCTGTTTCAATAAGATCGTTACAGGTGATGAATCTTGGCTTTACAAGTACGACCTGGAAACCAAACAGCAGTCCATGGTATGGAGCCCAAAATGTGCAAATCCTCCAGTAAAGGCCAAACAACAAAAGTCACCGACAAAAGGTATGATGTCGATGTACTTCACCAGGGCGAAATTGGTCGCCGTCATCCCGCTTAAAACTGGTCAGACAGTCACTGCTAATTGGTATACCGAAATTTACTTACCACAAGTTTTCCAAAATTTACTACGGTACCGACAAAAAGAGGAGCTGCGCCGCTACTTTTTGCACCACGACAATGCGCATTCGCACACTGCTGAAAAAACCAACGACTTTCTTGCGCTCTCAGATCTAGCGCTGTGTGACTTTTGGCTGTTTCCGAAAACAAAAAAAAAGGATTTGAGGAGAAAAAATCTTCACATCTAATGAGGAGATTATTTATGCAGTCAATGTCGAAATTGAAAAGATCGAAAAAGAGGATTTTGAAAGCTGTGTTGAAAGATGGATCTATCGGCTGAAGAAATGTATTGGAATAAATGGGAATTATGTGAAGAAATTAGAAAAGGATGGAGATAAAATATCTAAAGTTAAAATAATTTTTATGTTTTATTATTCAATCAACTAATCGATCTTTTGTTAGTCTCTACGTATTCTCCAGCAATCTGACAATTTTGGTTGATACCCCCATTAATAATGTCCGCGATACTTTGCCAAACGCCCCTTTAAAATCTACGAAAAACACGTAAACCTTCTTTTTTTCACAAAACTTGAAATGCACTATTACCGCTTAGTTGTGGATGTTGTCCACCGTCGAATAATTTTTCCTGAAACCAGCTTGGTATTCAGTTACAATATCATGTTTTTCTACCCAAGTAGATAGTCGTTCGTTTAGGATACCCATCATTACTTTCGCAATACAGTTCATGAACGACATCCCCATGTAATAATTACACTTGCAACCTTGATATCTCCTTTCTCTCTTGCATTTACAAAACTTGGCCCGATACAATAAAGTAAAATTGTGGTGGGTACCGGGTCATGTAGGCGCTGACGGCAATGAAACTGCAGACCTGCTAGCTAGGAAAGGCTCCTCTGAGTTATTCACTGGACCTGAACCCTTCTGAGGAATATCCGATTCCGCCTTTAAACTGACCTTAAACGTTTGGGAACGCAACATGAGCATCTCCCACTGGAATAACTCTCAAGGTCTCAGACAAGCTAAAAGAGCTGTCCAACCCTTCCAAAGACAGGCAGTTGATATCCTCAAATACGGCAGAAACGACATAAGAAGGCTTGTGAACTTCCTTACCGGTCACTGTCAACTTCTTTACCACCTTAACAAAATGAGAATTTCGGAGGATATCACCTGCTCTGCCTAGAAGAGGACGAAACAGCAGAACACATACTATGTGAGTGTATAGCTCTGTGTAGTACTAGGAGAAGCTTTTTCCTTAAAGAAACCATATCTCCAATAGATTTAAGGAACTCCTCCGCAGCCGTAATTATAGCTTTCATAAGGAGAGTAGAAGTACTTCTGCGCTGCGCTGAAAAGTGGCCTCTGGCACAATAGATCTCCTTGGTTGCAGTGCCTATACGCCATTTGGGCGTGGCCACGCACCTGTTTAAAAAAAAAATGCCCTTCTTGAAAATTACACGTATTGTGACAGTTTCATCAACTCGGCGAAGTATTTGATTAAATGCCCCCATCGATTCGATCAGAAACACATTGGGAGCATTCTTAAGAAATTCATAGGGAATTCTGTCTTCACGCGGGGCTTTATTTAGTTTTGCCTTTGCCAGTACCCTCTTTACCTCTACAATTGATATAGCTGCATCTAGAATATTATTGAAGGTTCTGTTAGGTTGGGTTAGGTTAAGATGGTTGCCGGCATAGGACTACGTGGGTCATTGTCGATCAAAGTACAAAGACGATATTCTCTGTTACTTTACACCATGTATGCAATATATATGCATGTAGAATTGTAGATGGGTGCAAAGAAAGAACCCTGTAACGTTTGCAAGGATACGAATTTATTTGATTACATTATAGTTCACTCTACTAGTCAACTTGTCGACATATCTTGACTAGAATCGAGCTTAGCTTATGAAACTGAATACTCGTCAACCATTCAATATTTATGAAGTAGGATCCTGGTCGAATGTCCAAAAAAAAAACAAAATTATCAGATACATAGTATGCACTAATCAAAATTCCATCAAATCCTTACTCTGAAGAGGAAAGTGCATAAAATACTTTAAACCAGCGAAAGTAATGGCACTTCAAGTGGACCTTAATTATGTATATACCCAGAGCGGCACACACCTTTTATTTGTAAACCGCTTTACCTAATGGCTAACATCTCAAAGTTGATGTTAGTTTTCAACTCGTTAGCAAATTAATTCATGTTTTCCAATTAAATTTCAAAACACATGTTTATACTTCCAACTCAACTGCTGTCAACAAATTAATGCACAACAAACCTACATTATGCTTACACTCACATGTTAAATCTTACTCGTAGAATTTTGAAGTTTTTAAAACCGACCCACCATCACCAGCCGAGGGGACAACCAATTGCAAATTGTATTTTTAATCAACTTCAAATACACAAAACCCAGTACGGTTACTCAGCCACCGCCCACCGGCATTCCTATACCACCACCACAACATATTCGAGTATTCATTTCAAAGTGGATAAAGTGCATCATCTCTCTATAGCCCTCTGTGGGGCTCCCCTGTCGACCAAAATGTATTAAAATGTTTTCTAATTCACATCTCCTGTTTGGCAACTTTTACGACTGTATTCCCGCCCACAGGGGCGAGGATGCAAATACACCTCACCAACAAGGACAAACTCATTCTAAACACATCTGGTATGCAAATCTCTCTGCTGATAGACATCTGAGGGACATTTCGGTGGCAATTTGGCCAAAATGGACCATGGGGGTTATGCATGCTGCGCGACACAACAACCCATTATCGCCAGGACCTCTGGGGACATTTGCATTCTGCTGTAGTTGAAACTCTCTTCTGATAATTATGCTTTGTTCTTATCTCCATTTGCAGCAACTACCAACAGATTCAGACCTTGGCCTATGAGGGACATGAAATCGCCACTGAAACCATCTCGCTGCAGACCGGTCTACAGGATAAGGGCTACGAGGAATGGGTGGGCGAGATGATTGGAATGCGTGAAATTTTGAGATACTTTGCCAACGTGTCTGTCAGTGAAGTTGTCGGTATGAGAGCGCCATTCCTCAAGCCCGGAAGGAATACTCAATACAAGGTGAGTTTGTACACTAAAGACTCTGAAAATACTACCCATCTTTATTTAGGTTATCGAAGACTTTGGTTACATCTACGACAGTTCGGTTACAGTGCCTCCAGTGAATGTACCAATCTGGCCGTACACCCTGGACTTCAAGATCTCCCACGAATGCAAGAGTGGAACCTGCCCCAGCAAAATCTTCCCCGGTGTCTGGGAGGTGCCCCTGAATACCCATTATGTTGAAGGCTATGAAGGTGGTCACTGTCCTTACTTGGATCAGTGTGTCCTGCACAACCTGGATGTTGATGAAGTCGTCGAATGGCTACAGGAGGACTTTGCCCGTTACTACGAACAGAATAAGGCTCCCTACATGATGCCTTTCCATACGAACTGGTTCCAAACGAAACAACTCGAACTCGGATTGCACAAGTTCCTTGATTGGGCCCTAACGCTGTGAGTATAATTTGGAAAATTTTAAATTAGATCTGAAGGTTGGAAGTAGAGAGGGGCAGTTTTTTCGGAAGTCGGCCATAATGAGAAAAGTTTAAATGGGGCTTAAGGGCGGATGGTGTAAGATTGGAATTTTATAATTCTATCGCTCAATCTAAACTTGCGGCCTTCGAAGATAATTACAAATTAAAGGCTTCATTTTTATGTATATGGGACTATATTCATCCTGCGGCGGAGACAGAAGGTGTGACATAAATTCAATGACGAGCCTTTGACATGTATGTCAAACGGAGCAACTAAAATTGTGTTGCCAAAACTTGACGACACAAAATACCATTTGAACTCTGCGAGGACAAGACAAGGACGAGATGGTCCACTTCAAAGTTCGGTTCGGGGAGGATGCGGAGAAAAGTTTTTCTCGTGTCAAAACAAAGTATCGACAAACATTTGTTGTTGACCAAGTTTTACTTCTTTTTTTTCTGAGAAAAGGTGACAAGTATTTAATTTGTTTACGATGCTTTGTCTGGTCCCAAGGACATTGTCGAGGGAAACTTTATTTATTTATTTATTTTTTTCACCTGAAGTGATATAGTTGTAATGGGAATTTTTCGTCTGTTGACAGTGGTAGGTGAAGGTGTTTGGCCAACATAGGTTTCCAATTAGAAAGTTTTTGTGACTTCTTTGTAGGCGGAAGGAGAGAATAAGTGGGAATAGTAGCTGGATTGGACAAATTGTTTTGCGTTAATTGGAATGAGGTGCAATTAACAAGCCACCTAGTGGGATAGGTCTGTGTTTTGGAAATTAAATTAAATTAGAAACTGACAAATTGATTGGTGGCATTAAGTTTGGGACAATTGATCTGATTTACATGTGTGATATTACGTCGATTAAAGTTTGGTAATGCCAAACGCAAATTTCAGTTCCAGGAAGCGGTGCTTTATGTAATTAACTTCTATGAATACTTTGATATGCAGAGAGTAGTATAAAGGTCATTTTTGACTTTCTTTGTATAAAATTTGAAGAATGGAAGTCGACAAATTCAACAGTACTACGCTCACAATACATAAATTCGCAGGCTTCCAAGAAAATATAAACACCAGGAATGGTGTCTGCCTTGTTGTCAATTCAAGGATTCTCAAGTTGTGGATATAATGAGGTTTGCTCTATTGTTCAGTTGTTCAATAAAATCTCACAAAAGAAAACGCCCACTTTACAGAAATCAAAAATTGTTAACCCCGCACGGAAGTAAGCAACACAAGTGGTCATGTTTGGCCAAGAAAGATACATCCAATGGCCAAAGCTCCAAATTTAAGCTATACAACATTTCTATGGGCCAAAAAGGAAGTACAAGGAAATTAGGTCTAAGATCTTAAATCTTTTGATAAATTCGTACGCAGTATATTATAAATGAAGAGGAAAGATAGAGAAAATTAATTTTTGTCTGTAATGGTTTGAAACTTGGGTGAGATTAAGTGTCAGCACATACATACTTACTCCCTGGAAAAACTATATTTGTACCCTTTTCCAGGAAAAGAAACCACACTCTCAAAGAAATTAGACTGGAAAACCTCCCAATCGACATATCAAAGGAAGCGAAATACCTAGGTGTTATACTTGACAAGACGCTCACCTGGAATTCATATCTGAACAAGGTTTCCGAGAAAGCGACAAGAGCAATGTTTATGTGCCAGCACCTACATGGTAAAACTTGGGGGCTAAAACCCAAGATAATATATTGGACGTACAGCGCCATTATCAAACCCATGGTCACCTATGCATCGTTGGCTTGGTGACCAAAAACCTTACAGGCCAAGACTCAGGAACAGTTGAATAAAATACATCGTCTAGCCTGTCTGAGTATCACAGGAGCAATGAGAACGTGCCCTACGGCAGCAATGGGAGCAATCCTTAGCCTCACGCCGTTGCACCTTGCAGCACAAAAAGAAGATGTGCTGAGTGCTCTAAGGCTACCCAAGATCTCGGATTTTAAAATCGGCAACTTTACAGACCATTTGAAGATTCTAGGTTATGTTCAAAATGACCCTATTCTCAAAATCCCAGATACTATGATCAAGAAATACCGGTTCTTCAGGAAATTCAATGTGGTCATAGGTGACCGCCACACATGGAGGAATGAAGGACTTGTAGTCTTACCCAACTCTCAAACTTGGTACACAAAAAAATACAAATATTTGGCGCAACAGCTCTTTAAAGTGCCAGGGCCTAGCTTCTCGCAACCAATCATGTTGTGTGCGTTATATTTTTCACACGAATGGAAGGGACCTACAGTTTAATGCCGACTCCGAACGGCGATTTGAGAAGCTTTTTCATGACAACAATACTCTCGGATGTTTGTCAGACGCTCGCGAGAGGTGGGACCGTGAAAAAAACTTTTTGGTATTTTCTGGGATTCGAACTTGGAACCTCATGCGTAGTGATCCGACACACTAACCACTTACGCCACGGCGCCCACTTGGTACACAGATGGTTACAAATTGGAAAATGGTAGCACTGGCGCAGGGGTTTATGGACCCAGGTTCCAACGTGCGGCTGCGCTTGGGAAATCACCAACAATATTTGAGGCGGAAGTCCATGCGATCGAGCTCTGTGTACGAGAATGTCTGCTTAGAAGAGTCGAGGGTACTCGTATCTATATCCTCTCAGACAGCCAGGCAGCACATATGGCACTGAAATTGTACACGGTAGGATCAAAACTTGTATGGGACTGTCCAAACCTACTTGAAGATACCGCATCGAAGTCACACAGTCACTGTGGCCTGGATACCAGGACACAAAGGCTTCGAGGGCAACGAACGGGCGGACTGCTTAGCGAGAAGAGGCACTATTCTCCCACTAGTCGGTCCTGAACCCTATTTTGGAGTCGCACGGAGTAGCGTTAACATCAGAATAAAGAAATGGGAAGATGATCATCATGCAGAGTACTGGGCCAAACTCAAGGGCCTAAGACAGGCAAAGAAGTTCATTAATCTCAACCGCTGCAAGGCCAAAAAGCTACTCGAGCTAAGGAAAGCAGACCTTAGCACCTTAATAGGCTACTTGACTGGTCATTGCCCACTCAGGTACCATCTGCACAAGATAGGAGTAGCAGATACAGACGAATGCCGGCTATGTGAAGAGCAAAAAGAGACGGCAGAACATATTCTTTGTGAATGCCCCATGGCCGCAAGAAAAAGTCTTCTCCATATCGGAAGGGCTTTATTGAGTCCCACGTTCTCAGCTAAACACCGGGCTGGCACAATAGATCTTATAGGTCGCAGTGCGTACAAGGCCCTAGTAAAGTAAAGTAAAGTACTCCCTGGATGGTATCGAACTAGTCGAAGAGAATTCGCTGTATTTTTTGGATTTCTTTCCTGATTTCTAGCATTTTTTCCAGCAAGTGTTGGTAATAAACGATCGCAGAATTAAATTTTGTTGAGTACTAGAGAACTTGAATGAATAAAGAATGAGCCGACAACCTACCAATCAGTGACGGAACACATTACTGCTACACCATGTCACCCATGATCATAAACTAAAATGTAGTTAGATGACCGCTTCATTATTATTGTGTCTCTAGGAAACGTCGTTCAATGCCTTCCCGAGATCCATAAGAACAGATCTCAGTTTCAAGTTGTACGAGGACTGTAAGCAGCTCCCATTTTCCTACTGTAGTTCCAAATCTGAATGCAATTCCATTGAGAATTTTTTTTTTTTTTTTTATTAAAACTGAACGATGCAACTCCGCACAAGCCGAACCCCACAGGCGGATCAGTAGAAATGCAGTGAAGTGGGAGGGTTATGATCCCTTATTTTCGGATCATAACCTCGCTGATAAAAGGAAGAAGAAGAAGAAGATGCGACTCCGCACAACATAGAATAATAAAACAAAAACTCGGAAGAAATTCTGGACCCTTTAAGCCGGATTTAAAAAGTCACCACAGTTCTTTCCGATAAGCATGGATAATATCCGTGGAATAATAAAACCCACGGACTTTTTTTTTTTTTTTTGCCTAGGGGGTGGTGGAAAAACGCTGATGCGCACGAGAAACAGGCCCGCTCTGTTTCAGGTAGTGTGAGACTCCTACTCACTAAAAACCACCTTAACCCCTTTGTTCTGCTTGACACCATCCACTCCGGAACCGCTTATTGCATTACTTCAGAGTGGTGTCGCTTTCTTCCCCCTTTCGGGGCCGGCTTTTTCATATTTCTCTTCTTTAGCGGGTTTATTTGTCTTGCCGGTGAGGCTTTATCTTCTTACGAAATTTTCTGAGGGTATGTTTTCTTCTTCCTCTCTCTTCTTCTTCTTTAGGACCGTTTGGATGAAATTGCTGATCCTGTTCCAGCTGTCGACACTAGAGATCATCTTCCGCACCACGTTGTCTGGGGAGAAATTGCCTATCTCCAGCTCAAGCCTAGATCTCTGCGCTGCCCACCTGTTGCAAACAAAGAAGGTATGGTAGACG
Source organism: Brachypalpus laphriformis (assembly GCA_945910035.1). NCBI lineage: Eukaryota > Metazoa > Arthropoda > Insecta > Diptera > Syrphidae > Brachypalpus > Brachypalpus laphriformis. The sequence continues at coordinate 18,551,782 of OX246753.1, read as the reverse complement.
TCGTCTTCCTCGGAGTCACCGTACGGGCAGGCTGCGCTCTCTACTTTTCCCATTCTGCATAGATATTGGTTAAAATACCCATGTCCGCTTAAGAATTGGGTGATGTAATAATCCACATCGCCGTGTTTACGATCGCTCCACGTAGTCACGTCCCTGATGAGCCTGGCGGTCCATCTGCCCCTGGTTTCAGCGTTCCACCTGCTTTGCCACTTTTGCTTGGTGAGCTCCTTTGCCTCTTCAGCTGCCATTTCTGCTCCAACTTCCGGCTTTTTCTCGTAGACATATTTCCTCTCTGCCGCTAAAAGTTCAATTGGGGTCACTCCCGCGATTACGAGAACGGCTGGTTCCGATACTGTGCGGTAGGAGCTAGCAACTCGAAGAGCTCCACGGCGTTGAACTGCAGCCATCTGTTTCCTATATTTCTCCTGCTTGAGTGCGTCGGCCCAAATCTCACATCCATATAGGAGGATGGCGTGCGTAATAGACATGAGGAGTCGTATTTTACCCATGGTCGGGCCTCCAATGTTTGCCATGATCCTGCTGAGTAGCGTTGTGATCTTCGCAGCTCGGTCGGATGCTAATTTAATCTGTCGCCAGAAGGTAAGTTTGCAGTCTAGGATCATCCCCAGGTACTTCACTGCATCCTTACTTGTGATCACATCTGGGCCAACTCGGAACTCGACGTGTGTGGGGATTTGTTTTCTAGTCAGGAGAATTATCTCCGTCTTCTCCGTCGCTAGACTCAGTCCATGGTCAGCCATCCAGGAGAGGACCCTCCTCATTACCTGACTAAGCTTTCTCGCTGCGTCCTCCGTGTTTCTTGCAGTGATCACCGCACCGATGTCGTCTGCGTAACCTACCAGAAAGGTGTCTTCGGGCATCTCCATACGGAATATTTCGTCGTAGGAGACGTTCCATAAGTCTGGACCCAGTATTGAGCCTTGCGCTGCTCCTGCAGTGATTTCCTTTCTGCGAGGTCCCTCTATGGTCTCGTACATCAGTTTGCGGTCTCTGAGGTAGTCCTTTATTATTCGCAGGAGATATTGCGGGACCTTGAAGGTGTTTGTCAACGAGTTTAGCATATCTTCCCACCTGGCTGAGTTGAAGGCGTTCCTTACATCTAAAGCTGCCAGCACAACTGTCTTCCTCGAGTAGTTATTGCCAAATTGAGCGGTTTGGGCTGCCTTAATCACTTCCTCGATTGCTCCGATTGTGGAGTGACCTCTCCGAAACCCACGGATTAGCTTTCCTACGGATGAAAATAATATAACATTTCAGCCAGCGCAGGGCTGCCGTAATCACCATAATTTCCGCCTGAAAAACGCTACAGTGATCCGGGAGGCGGAAGAAGATGCACAGGTTGAGCATTTCGAAGAAGACACTACCACCTACCCCACTTGCGGTTTTGGATCCGTCTGTATAGAAGTTTTTTTTTTTTTTTTTTTTTTTTTCGTAGGTAGGTGAAAATCTTCATGAGACACTATGAGACCGTGTACTCATAGTAGTGTCAGATTTCTACTGACTAAAAACACCCTTACCTTCGTTTTGTTTACTACGCCTAAGTTAGACCTTATCAAGTAGTTTAAGCTTCAGATTTATATTCGCGTGAAGCAGGTAGATTTTCAATAAAAGCACCTGCTGAAACCGTCATGACATGCGGCTTTTTGTCTTATTGCGCTAATTCGAACGGTTTCGTTCTTTGAAGTCAGGGCGTAAGATTTGTCACATCCAAAGTTTGGAGTACGGCACTGTTGCAATGGCCATGAAGACGAATACGAAGCTTGCGAGCGAAGTTTTTTTATTTCGTCCTCCACAGTAGCTATCCCTAAGTCTCTGTGGATATCATTGTTTCTGATATACCAGGGAGCGTTCACGATTATTCTTATAATTTTATTTTGGAATGATTGTATGAGATACCTATTGCTTGGTTTGGTACAACGCCAGAGTTGTATACCGTACGTCCACACGGGTTTAAGCACTTGCTTATACAGAAGCAGTTTGTTATATACGCTTAGTTTGGAATATCTTCCAATTAGCCAATACATTTCTCTAAGTCGATTTTCGACTTCGTCACGTTTCTTTTTAACGTGAGGTTTCCATTTAAGTTTCGCGTCTAGTGTCATTCCCAGATATTTAGCTTCGTTTGCATGCGGTATTTGTACCGAGTTAATGAAAACGGGAAGGTTGATTATTTTCTTGTAAGTGAAGTTAACATGCGTCGATTTGGTCTCGTTAAGAACAATGCGCCAAGTTTTTGTCCACTCACAGATTTTATCCAAGGCTCGTTGGAGTTTTATGGTTGCTGACTCGATTGAACTTTCCGTTGCCAGAATAGCCGTATCGTCCGCGAACGTAGCTACAATAGTGCCTTCAGTTTGTGGTATGTCCCGAGTGTACAGCAAGAATAAGATAGGCCCAAGGACACTTCCTTGCGGAACTCCGGCGGCGATTTCTTTAAAATCAGAATATTCAGTTCCGTGCTTGACACGAAAAAGTCTGTTTTTAAGGTATGATTCTAAGATCTTATGAAGTTGCTCCGGAAGGATTCGTCTTAGCTTATAATTCAATCCATCGTGCCAAACCCTGTCAAAGGCTTGAGATACGTCAAGAAAAGCGCTAGAACAAATCTTTTTCTCCTCAATGGCTTTTTCAATTTCGTCAGTTATTCTATAAACCTGGTCAATTGTGGAATGCTTGATTCTGAACCCGAATTGGTGGTCAGGTATTAGGCGTCTCTCTTCAATGACCGGAAGAATCCGTTTCTGAAGGAGTTTTTCGAATACCTTCGATATTATTGGTAGTAGCGATATCGGTCTGTACGATTTTTTGTCATTTGGAGATTTCCCCGGTTTCGGAACCATTATGACTTCTGCGACTTTCCATTGATTTGGAACGTATAATAATCTAATGGAAGCATTTATTAAATAAAGCAATTTTAATAGTGCCTTTTTGGTAATTCCTTGAGGATTTGTCCGGTTATTAAATCATAGCCAGGAGCTTTATTATTTTTCAGGTTTTTTATTGCCTGGCAAAGTTCTATAAATGACACACTTTTTATTCTAAAGTTGTCAGATGTCGTAGTCGTACCGGTAAAATCGTCTACCAATGTTTCTCCATCAAATGGCTTAAAAGTCTCTTCTAAGTGCTCGGCAAATAGTTCCGCTTTTTCTTTGTCACCTTTTGCCCATTCGTCGTTGTTTTTTCTTATCGGTGGCGAATGTATTTGGGTTTCTTTAATTCTTTTGACAGCTTTCCAGAGCGAGTAATTAGTGGTTTTTTCGGCGGTTAAACCTTCAAGATAAGCTGAAGTCTCTCGGTTTTTTAGGTCTTGGATCGCTTTTTTTAAGCTTATTGCATAGGAAATTCGAGTGGGTTTTATGCTGGGGAGCACGAGTTTGTTGCCATATTTTGCGTGCTCTCCTCTTTTCTCGAATAAGTTCTTTTATTTCCGGCGGATAATTAGCTTCATTGCATGGGACTTCTTTCCTCCTTAAAGGTGTATTTTTCCACGCGGCATTCTGTATTGATTCAATAAATTTGCCGAGTTCATCTTCTATTTCGAAGGGTGTTTTGAGCGACACATTTAAGACAATATTTTCTTCGCAATCAGTTCTAAATTCGCGCAAGTTAGTTTTTTTGTTAGTTAATCTAGGCAGACCTTCTACTGTCATTAGTCGGTCACTTATAGTCAAGTTTACCGGCGAGTGATCTGAGGAGAGATCAAAGCTTTCCTCTACTTTCGCAAATTTTGAAGATACTCCTTTTGCTACGAAGAAGTCTATTAGGTCCGGTGTTTTTGCTGTATCAGAGGGCCAATACGTCGGTTTCCCCGTCGAAAAGAAATCAACCCCGAATTGCGTACCGGCTTCGTACAGAAGTCTGCCTTTCCGTGAATTGGATCTGGAACCCCAAAAGGTGTGTTTTGCATTGAAATCGCCACCTATAATGAAATTCGGTCCAAGTGAGTCAAGGAGACGTACAAAGTCGTTACTTCGAAACGTGCATCGCGGAGGACAATAAATGGACGCGATGTTGAAATACGAGTGCCTATTCTTAACTCGAACTGAACTTGTTTGCATTGTATCGATTTCAATCGTCGTATTTATGGAGTGCTCAATGCAGTCTTTAATGAATAAGGACGATCCGCCTCTAGCTCTTCCGGAAGGGTGGTATGCGTGATAAGCACGATACCCTCTTATTTTTACTCCGGATTCCTTTGTCAAATGAGTTTCAGAGATCAAGCAAATGTCAATGTTGTCATTCCGTAAGAATAATTCTAATTCGGCGTTTTTTTGTAGAAGGCCGTTTGCGTTCCATGTTAAAATTTTTAGTAACTGATTCATATTCATATGGGAGTTCTTTTTTGGCGAGGTTTTAACTCGAGCTTGCTCAATTTATCAAATATGACTTTGTTGACCTTCGTTTGCTCCTCAAGTTTCGCAAGAATTATAGAGAAGACTTGGGAGACTGGGTCTACCGTAACACCGCTTGGCTTGTTTTCTAGCGACGCAGCTTGAGCATATGTTAGCGTCTCTGGAGATTGTGGCTTTTCCTTTGATTTTGCCGAAGGAACTTTACTTTGCTCGACTCTCGTCTTAACTTTGACGTGTTTATTGACGGTCGTTACCCTTGGCAATTTCACGACTATTTTTAACCGGTTCTGTGTTCTGGCGTTGAATATTTTTAAATGTGTCTCGCCTTTTTTGAAGCTCTTTTGCCACTTCGCAACCTCGATAGTTCGCTGGGTGCTTTCCTTTGCAATTAATGCAGGTAGCCGGGGCCTGTATAGAAGTGAATCGAACTCCTTTATTTTCAGGCAACGCTTTCCCAATCAAACCGGGCAGGGATAGTGACACAGAAGTTCTTATCAAACATGAGTTTTGGCGGGGTATAGTCGATGTTTTCAGATGACCGACTTGGAGACTGGAGGAGGCTTTCTGACGAGCGACCGCACTAGCAGGCATCTGTTTGCCGAAGATATCTAGAGGCAATACAAAATAGGAAGTTCTATATGTGGAACTTTATATTTCCGAGTAAATATGATTAGTTCAGTTTTGCGGGGATTAACTCCCTGTTTATTACGTGTGGCCCATTTGGAGAGCAAGAGAAGAGCGTATTCAAGGAGTTCTCTTAGAGTACCTGGGTGTTTACCCGAGGTAGCAATAGCAACATCATCTGCATAGGCAATCACTTTGCATCCGGTCCTCATTTCCAGGTCGACTAATAACTGATTTATTAGCAGATTCCAAAGAAGAGGGTGTATCGCAACCAAGAAATTTTCGAGCCAATGCTCCGCCCTGGTTTGTGTTAATAATCCTGCCTGTAAGCAAATGATAAATTAACACCCTGAGTGACTTTTAAATTTGCAAGCGGGTTAACATGTGAGCTTTTTCCTGCTTTAGGTATGAAGACAACTTCCACCTCAGTCCATTTTTTCGGAATATAGACAAGATTCAAACAACCCGACATTATGAATTTAATCCAAGGGATTATCACACCCGAGGAGTGCTGGATCTCAGCAGGAATAATGCCATCAGGGCCTGGCGAATTATAAATTTTAAAGCTCAGGGCTCAGAGGATCCTTTCAGAATTTACTATTTGTTGCCAGTTGCAACATGGTGAAAATTTTGTCAATTCAGTGTGACTTATTGAAACGGAAGAGCTACCGATGAAAATGAGTATCAAGGCAAAGGTTAATGGATTCCTTGCTAGATCATCTGGTCATCTTGTCTTAAAAGGTAGCTGGGTATTGGAGGGTTTTTGAGAGGATCTTCATCGATACTACCGCAGAAAAAGCTCCAGGCTAGACGTTTTCCTTTCCTCGTGGACTTTTATATAAAACGAGAAACATTTTGAAGGAATCCCAATCATCTGTCTCTTTGGAGCTTTTGGCTTTGTTGAAAAGTTGTTTGCACTTTTTTCTAAGAGTGCTAAGATTAGCATTCCACCATGGAGGTTTCTTCTTCCCTCGTGCTGTACGAAGCAGGCAAGCTACAGCCATAGCATCATTGAAAGCCCATATGAGGGTTTCAACGATGAGATCAAGTTCGTCGGTGATGTTAGATTTCGGGGTACATAGAAGGAAATAGACCTCTTCAGGATCAATTAGTCTTCTTAGAGTATAGAAATGGATGATTTGGACAATATTGAAAGATACTATTGCGTTGCATGTAAAATGTGGTTTAGTAGATATGCATGTACTAGAACTTGTCGATGTTGCTGAAAAAAAATAAAAATGCGGTATGTGTGTTATGTGGAGTCGTCCGCAGTAAATTACTGAATATTTGAGTAGTTAAGCTAGGATTACACGATTGACGATTTGCGTCAATATTTACGCTTTTTCTAAGTCCAATCGGCATCAATCGTGTAAAGGCACAATTGTTTTACGTCAATCTACTCCAATTTGGTTGAGCCCCATATTGTCCCCAATTTCCGTCAACCAAAGTTTACGCGATTATATTAATCGTGTAAATGAATCAATTGAAACACTAGCGTCAACCCGCAGCTGAATTCCGTCACCCATTGATTGACGACTCGAGCGTCAATCACAGACGTCAATATTGGATCAATTTCGAAGCGAAATCGGTATATCTCGTGCTCTTTCGTTTCAAAGAACATGTAAGTTCTGGTACCCCTGGTACTATGATTAATATTATACAAGTTGCGATTTGAAACAGTATTGAGAGCGATTTGAAGCTGTCCCCAGTAGCTAAAAATCTCAAAGTTACGGCCAAACGCACAGATGCGGAAGTTAACTTTCGCATATTTGTGTCTTGTTTTTGAATTAGCGGTGTCATTATATGCAACAATTCATTGAAAGTTGTTTCATTCATCCGCAGAAAGTTTTTGTACAAATGTTTCTAATTCTCGGATATCACGGAAACATCCTTGCCTCGATAGAAATTGTGTTAGGTAGTACTCAAAACAAATTGCCCATCGGATACGACACTAAACTGTAGGTCCCTTCCATTCGTGTAAAAAATATAACGCACACAATATGAGTGGCTGCGAGAAGCGAACATCACAAACCATTTTATTCAGACACGATGGTACCACAAAGAAATCAGCGACGTCTGCTGAAGACTCTGACGGTACCACGTGTATTTGTGAATGTCTTTATGTAGAAAGATAGTGTTCATGATGGATAAGCCATTTTCACAATAAAAATCCAACAACTTCTCTCCGCTCGCATTTTGATCAGGATCACCGTCCCTCCCAATCACACTCCCCCATGTCATTACATCTACACCCACGTGAGCATTGAAGTCACCCATCAGGACAAAAGAATCCATATATGCACACTTTTCAAGGGCAGCATCAACTTCATCTAAGAGAGCTGCATACTCTGACTGAAGTTTCGGTGCATACACCTGCACCAATGCCAGAGTTGATCTTTCAAGCTTGAGCTTTAAGATCGCAACTCTCCCTCCTAATGGTATCCACTCCAATATTCAGTCTGTCAACCTGGGGCTTGTGAATGTCCCCACTCCCGCCCGACCAGACATTGAGGGTGCAACTCCTGACAGGAAGAGCTTCCACCCACCCGAAAGGTCCACAGTTTTAGAACATCTCTGCTTGTTGAAGAGGCGCCAACTACATAATATCTAGTCGGCTTTTAACAGCTTCCCCAATAAGCTCAAGGTCCTTACTTATGAGCGATGAGACGTTCCATGTGCCTATCCTAAGTTGATGCCATTGTCGAAGTTCAGAGAGTTCATCTGTGCCCCTATCGGCGCACAGCGCGTTCACCTCTTGATAGGCCGACCACTAGACGCTCGTATACTGACACCCTTCACGCCTGGCTCCAAAGGATTCACTGGTTTACCAGGTTTGGCAATATCCGAGGCCCGTTTATATCGTCTTGTCATCTTGGGGTGTCTTGGGATGTGCCCCTACCACGAGGAGGTCAGCTGCCAGTGGGCTGAAAATATTTTCTTCTGTCAATATTTATGCTGGGAAATTCATTTGGTACTAATGACAGTCAATTCGATTAACGTAAAAAAGAGTCAATCGTGTAAATAGTCCAATTGCACGGTTGACGGTTTACGCTTTTTTTTAAATTGCCTCAATCGATATTTTGGTTGACGTTGAGAAAATTGACGCTTTCGAGTCAATCGTGTAAGTCGAGGGAAAAATCTACTTACGCTTATATCAAAACTACACCAATCAGGTGTAGACGCTAGATTTACGCTTTTTCGTTAATCCTGTAATCCTAGCTTTATACTACAGACCAATCACAACTGTTTCTTGCTCGGTCAGGAAAACAAAGTGATATATATTTATATCATGAATAACTAAGGGGTGATATGTTAATACTGTATACTTATGAACCTTCGGAATCTCTAATAAGACCTGCTGCGAAAAACCTAAGTACTACACAACAGACCTAAATCAAATTTTGGACCGTCGTCAATAGCTGATGATGGATTGACGAACGAAATAGGTAAAGGCTCGCATTGCAGCTACTTCAGCAGAAGGGAGGAGCGAGCTAGAGTCCCTATATCGCATGAAGATGAGAGAAGTTCAACGTAGCGTGCGACGTGACTGGCGCAACTACATCAACGCACTGGCTACAGAAGAAGAAGAAGCTGCACGGAGATGCGAAAGCAGGACAGTCTACAGAATCACCAAAGAGCTGATAGGTGATCGCAGCTCCAACCTACACCCACTGAAAAGCCTAAATGGTTCTTTGCTCATTTCGGATAAGGACCAGTTCAAGAGATAGAAAGGGCATTTTGTTACGGTTTTGAATAGCGTATTGGCTAACGATATGCTCCCAAATCAGACTGAGATGCCCGAGGTGAGAAGTTCCCGAATACGCACCACGACTCCCAGTAAAGATGAGATCACTATCCCGATCGAAGCACTTAAAACCAACAAGGCGGTAGGACTTGAAGGTATTCCAGCAGAGCTCTTAAGAGCAGCGCCAACAACATCGTCTGAGCTTCTGCTTCCACTTATAGAGAGAGCTTGGGAAGCTGAGAGCTTTCCTAACGAGTGGAAAAATGGAACGATGATCAAGCTTCTTAAGAAAGGAAATTTAATGGAGTGCGGAAACTGCTGTAGCTAAGATAACAGCTAAAATTATCCTGAAGCGAATCAAACATGGATCCTCCTGTGTCGACCAAATCAACACCCTGCGGATTATCATCGAACAGTGTGTTGAATATCGATCGCCACTTCACCTGCTGTTCATTGATTTTGAGAAGGCGTTCGATAGTGTCAACAAGGAGTTCATTTGCCGTGTCTTACGCAGGAGAGGTATTCCCGATAAATTAATTGCTATTATCAAAGCTACATATGAAGGGTCCAAATGTCACGTTCTGCACAGAGGAAGGTTGCCTGAGGAATTTGCCATCCAAAGTGGGGTAAGACAAGGCTGTATTCTTTCACCAATACTATTCCTATTGATGATTAGCGATGTGCTTCGTGCAGCTTTGTCGGCGAGAAATGAAGGAATTCGATGGACTGTTACATCGTAATTGAAACATCTTGAGTACGCTGATGATGTATACTTACTCTCTCATAGAATTATGGACCTCCACCACATGACAGCAGATGTGGAGAGGGAGGTAGACGTCGTGTCGGGCTGAAAATTAACACGCCAAACACTAAAATTATCAGCCTTGGAACAAACTCACCGGCTCAAATGTGTATTACTGGACAACCGGTAGAGAGAGTAAAGGATTTCAAGTATCTTTGGAGTATTTTCTCGACCGATGGTGGACCCAAACTGGATATAACCAACAAGATCGCCAAAGCAAAGTCTGCGTTCGGGATGTTGTCCAAAATATGGCGAAGCAATGCAATCAGTTTGAACACTAAGCTAAGATGGTTCCGCTGAGATGTTGAATCTGTGAGTGCCAACTACTATCCCCAGAAATCTGCAAACGTTCGTTTATCGGCCTTTGCGCAATTTTTCTGGCCCAATCGTATCTCGAATGAACACCTTTACGAGAAAACGGATCTGGAACCAATAGGCACAACCATCCAACGACGGAAGTGACAGTGGATTGGTCACACGTTCCGAAAGGGTGACACTTCCATAGCTAACCTAACCATGCTATGCAATGGAATGCTTTAACTCAGGGTGGCAGAATACCTGGCGGCCCGAAAAGAACGGGGCACAGAACAGTTAAGAAGGAGGCACTGCAGTTGGGGAAAGTTGAGAGACCCCAGACACATTGCCAAAAACCATACACGATGACGCGTAGGCGTAATAGAGACCCTAGGACCTACACGTGGATACAGTACATACGTTTCCGAACAATTTCTACACAAATTGATAGCGTAGATTTAGAATTCGCCAGTTACATCAGGATTAATGGGTTAAATAAATAAAGATTAATGGGTTAAAAGTTTACTCTACTACCAACAGTGTCTAACTTCAGTAAGTTAACTAATTAGTCATTACAAACATCATAGAAAAATGGTCCTAACCTTTGTTATTTCTCTGAGGACATGTTTTTATTCAATCTTTCATGCTGAATTACTTGTTTATAATGAGAAGCGTCTTCACTAAGCGCCTTCAAAAAATAAAATAAAATCAAACGAGTAGCCATCTTCCATTAAACCTCCCAACCACCAATAACCTCCGAATCCCTATACCTAAGCTAATTTAGATTCATTGTTTAAATTGTTAATGGACCCTTGTTTATACGTCCTTGCCGAAGGAAAAATTACAAAAGCTAATAACCAAACAATTTTATGGTGTCGCTTAAGTACTCCAGTTATTAAAAAACAAAGGGACAAGTAAACACAATTCCACATTAAGATGCCCACTAATGTCCTTAGGCGAAGGGTATGTATATAGGGGAACAAAGAAAACACTAAACCTAGGTCACAGCGAAAGTGTGATAATGAAATTATAAGGGCACTCATCTCAGACAAAAAAAAAAAATTGTAGGAAGACCCCGACCTCCACTGCGATGTGAAAAATAACTAAAGGCAGATAGAAAAAAAAAAGGAAAAATAACTCCCAAGCCCATCATCCGTGTTAATGGGATACTTGACATCCTTTCGCGTATCCTCCTCACGAAAGGGGGACCGGTCGCCCGCTGCAATTGACATTGGCCTCTGCCAGCCTTCATATCTCCTCGGTTTTTCTTCATTTTTGTAATTTAATGGCATAATTATTAGTTCAGGCTTTTTGGTCGTAGAGTACCCCCTATCCATCGTCCCCAATGCATGTGCCTCTCTGGTTTCATTGCGAAAAGGACCAAAAGCGATTGTGCGCTGAGTTTTTGTACGTAATTAATTTTTAATTGCTTCCTGTGTGTGTTCGTATGTGTTTGAAGGACATAGCATGTTTAGAGGTATGTGCAATCGCGCCGTTGATTTCAATTAATTACAAGTGTGACAGTGATAAAGGCAGTGTTGATTATTATTATTGCCGGCAGGATTGCATTTCACTTTGAGTATGTCCTTATAATTTATGACATTACATAGGCATACATTAATTAGGCTATTAATGGGAGGTATAGTAATTTCTTCGTCTTAATAAAAACAGTGGTGTGATTTCACAAATGACTCCTTTGAAAGTCATACAAGGAAAAATGTTTCTCTCATCATCGTCACCTCTCCAAGGTCCTTGTCACTGCCGATCTACGGAAGCATAAATTCGCCTTTGTTCTTAATTTTCATCCACCAGCAGCATACTGGACTCATTTCTCTCCCTTTAAAGGTGAAATCCTTTACTTCTCTCTGTCAAAGTGAACCAAAAAAATGTACTCATTCCTATTCCCCCCATTGACTGCACATTTTTCCATTACAAAAGGCAACCGAAGGATAATTAAAACTTTCCCCTTACACAAATTTTTTCCAAGAATAAAGTAGAAAAGTGAAATGACAATAAGAGGAACTCTTTTAGAAAAGTAAAAAAAAAAAAAATAAACAACCAGTCTGAAACTAGATTTCATTAAAATCCTTTGAAGGATTTTACTTGAATGCTCTCTGTCCGTTAGTAAAGGTTTACACCATAATCGACAGGACAAACAATGGTGGAAAAAAAAATTGAACAAACCAACACCAAACAGGGAAAACAGTAAACTTCAGGGACAACGAAGAAGATTACTTTTCCCTCCACCAAATCGTCCTTTTTTTTTTTTTTGGTAAGAAAAATAATTAAAATAAAGATGAACAAAAAGTAGACTTCAATATCTTTGTAGATTTTGTGTTGTTGCTTGTTTCTACTTAGTTAGTCCAGACAACGGCTTAAAAGGTGTAAGGAGCGATTTATGCGAAAATTTCTCGAGCAGGGTGAGTGACAAGATGGAAAGAAAAATATTTTTACTGAGAAGTAACACCAAGCCGAAGTATAATTGAAAAACGGGGGTGGAGATGGAACATTGAAGAAGACCGCAAAATTTGAAGAGTTGCTTTGTAATTGGAAATCGCCTGCGATTTGATTTTTTTTTATGGAATGCAGGGTAGGGTTGGTCTCACTCTAGAACATTTTGTTGGAAATGGAATTAGCCTTAGCCATTCACTCTAGAGCGTGTTTGAAGCAAGTGATTTCGCCCTCTACCTGATAGGCTTCCAGACAAATAACTATATTATGATATCTTTGTCGTCTATCAGGACTGACTTCGGCCAGAGTCTGAGCCGAGAATGGAATGCAGTAGTATTTTCATGGACGGCTTCAAAACTAGTCAAGGGTCTGGCACTTCGTGGAAGACAACATTAAACTTCTTTCTCGTTAGGCAAATATGCGTCTGCGGAAACTAATGCAATTCTAATACAAATACAAATATTTGGCGCAACAGCTCTTTAAAGTGCCAGGGCCTAGCTTCTCGCAACCACTTATGTTGTGTGCGTTATATTTTTCACGCGAATGGAAGAGACCTACAGTTTAATGCCGACTCCGAATGGCGATTTGAGAAGCTTTTTCGTGACAACAATACTCTCGGATGTTTGTCAGACGCTCGCGAGAGGTGGGACCGTGAAAAAACTTTTTGGTGTTTTCTGGGATTCGAACTTGGAACCTCATGCGTAGTGATCCGACACACTAACCACTTACAGTACGGCGCCCACAATCCTAATGGTCATGTTGTAAAAAACAGGTGGAAGGGCCGCAATATTTGTGTAAGTAGTAACAGTCAGGCTGCGCTTAAAGCCTTGCTTAATCCTTCAACCACTTCCAAAATAGTTCGTGAAACCATAACCTCTTTCAACTAGATCGCAAGGCTGAATTCCCTATCCCAAGTCACATTGGGATCCTGGGGAACGAGATATCTCATAAGATAGATGCACAACGCACGTTGCGTCTCCTTGCGCCATCGGCTAGGGCTTCCATTCACAGTTGGGTCTGTCACGAACACAATTTTGTGTGGCATGACTCACCAGGTTGTAGGTTAACTAAACCAATGCTCTCAGACGTCTGTAAAAAGTCAGCGGCATTCGTACTGTCTCTCAGTAAAAAATACTGCTGACAACTTATTGGAGTCTTGACAGACCACTTCGCTTTCGCCAAGCACCTGAACGTGCTGGGCTTAAGTGACACTACAATCTGCGTAGCGCTTGTGGAGAGAGCGACGACACTGTGAACCATTATCCCTGCGAGTGTTCTGCCTTTGCTCTTATCAGGTGGCAGATCTTCGGTGCTGATGTGGTGGTGAGTGCTGGCAGTGTGAACTCCTCATCACTTAAATGCTTGCTTGGCTTTCTTAAAAAGACAAGGAAATTTCAATCCAACTCGATTCATTCGCTTTGCTACTACCCGCCTTTAAAATGAATCGAGCACTATTTTACTCGGATACACATCTCATACCCCGATTTTTGGGGAGTGTGTTCTCATATACATATAACACTCAAAAGAAAGTACAGTTAGCCCACATCGCTCACCTAGTCACGAATACCAGACGGGCGAAGAAGGGCTAACACGTGAAACAAATTGGATAGAAAAGAAACGACCTAGCAAAAAACGCAAAGCTGGTTCGTCACCGGAAGTCGAGCCACAAAAACATGAAAAGCGCAAGGAGTTGCAAGAAAAGCAACAACAACAAAAATTACGTCCTCCGCCACCGATAAACGTCGTTGGAATAACGGACTATAATAAGTTGCATTGCCTCATTAAAGGAACCCTGCCATCGAAGTTTAAGGTGACATCTCTGCGAAACAATACGTGGAAAATCAATGTCGATGATGCCGACGGTTACCGATCATTATCCCAAAAATTTAATGCCGAAAAGATTCAGTGGTATACTTACCAAAATAAGTTAGAAAGACCACTGCGTGTTGTAGCAAGGGGACTCCACCCCTCGTGTACTAAAGAAGATGTAATGCACGACCTTCAAGATAAAGGCTTTAAAATTCTTGATGCCGTCAATATTATCAAGAAGGAGAAGCAACAGTCGGAGGGAGATCATGAAAAATTGGTAAGGCGTGGACGAAAATAAAGATGCTATATATGGTATTAAGACTATTCTAAACATCGTGGTCAAAATCGAACCCATGCGTAAGACCTCCAGATCGATCCCGCAGTGTAAGCGCTGTCAAGGCTTCAATCATACGCAGACTTACTGCCAGAAAGAGCCGCGATGCGTCAAATGCGCAGGTACGCATCTCTCGGAAGAGTGTCACCTAAACAAGCAAACCCCAGCCACTTGTATAAACTGCAAAGAAAAACATCCTGCAAACTATCGAGGTTGCGAAATGGCGAAAGAGCTCCAAAAAAGGCGCGATACGCTTAAAAATTCCATGCGCCCTAATCCGAAACCAGTTAAGAACAGACCCAAAATAGCTACGAAAAAAGCAGCGAAAGATAGGAAATCCGTCAATATTGATTTAAGATCGGGTAACGAAGAAAACCCCAAACGCAGTAGAGAAAATGTGACAGAAGCAATGTCTTCGAATACTGACGCACAGTCTTATGCTCAAGCGGCGATGGCAGCTAATGGCAAGTATATGACCGTCAACCCACGGGAGATCAAGGCAAAAAACCGTCCAAACTCTAACGTAAAGACTCCTGCTCAAGTTGCGACATTGGAAAACGGTGATAGAGGTAGCTCACAAAATTCAGTATCCAATGTTTTCTCCTTAATACTTGCGAAACTTGAAGAGCAATGCAAAACAAACAAACTTATTTTCGAGAGACTAGTTGCACTAGAAAGCAACATTCATAACAGGCGCACTTCAACCCGAATATGAAAGAAATGCTAAAAATTCTTACATGGAACGCTAACGGCCTCACACGAAGACTCGACGAGTTAGAAATATTTATACGAGAAAAAGATATTGATAAATGCTTGGTCTGCGAAACTCATCTGACACAACAAACGAATGTTAAGATAAGAGGATATAGCGGGTATCACGCCTTCCACCCATCGGAAAGAGCAAGAGGCGGATCATCCTTGTTTATAAAAGAGTGTATCGAACACTCAGCGGAAGTAAAGATTGAATTAGAAGCAATGCAAGTAAGCACGGTGCGTGTTAGAAATAAACATTTTGCCTTCAACATTTCGTCTATATATTGTCCACTGCGACGTAAACTTGAAGAAAGTGATTTCACAAACATCTTCAACTTCCTTAAACCAAATTTTATTATTGGTGGCGACTTCAACGCGAAACACACATTCTGGGGTTCAAGGTACGCCTCTCAGAAAGGTAGAAAGCTTTATAATGCGGGTATGCAATACAGTTGTGATTTTCACTCGACGGGTAAACCAACATATTGGCCGACTGAAAGAAATAAGTTACCAGATCTGATCGATTTCTTTGTTGTTAAAGGAATATCTGGCACAGGTATACAAGTTGAAGAAAGCTTTGATCTCTCCTCTGATCATTCTCCAATCATTATGACGATAAGCGATGCTCTGATTAAAAAAGTAGGACTGGTCAGATTAACCAGCGCGAAAACTAATTGGGATGGCTTTAAAAAAGATATTGAAGCAAATACTGAGCTGAGCGTATCACTTAAAACGCCATATGAACTTGAAGTTGATGTTGATCGCTTCGTCGAAATCCTACAGAATGCCGCGTGGAAGAATACTCCCAAACCAAAGAAAACGCCGGCAAGCTACATTCAAACTTATCC
Organism: Brachypalpus laphriformis; assembly: GCA_945910035.1. Classification (NCBI taxonomy): domain Eukaryota; kingdom Metazoa; phylum Arthropoda; class Insecta; order Diptera; family Syrphidae; genus Brachypalpus; species Brachypalpus laphriformis. The sequence continues at coordinate 18,535,749 of OX246753.1, read as the reverse complement.
GCAGCAAATAAAAGAGATGATTAAGGAGAAGAGAAAAGCGCGCAAAAAATGGCAACAAACTTGGGCTCCGCAACATAAAGCACATCTTAACCGTTTGTGCAACTCACTAAAAAGATCTATTAAAGACCTTAAAAATAATGAAATGCAAACTTACCTAGAAAGCTTAACGGCAGAAAAAGATTCTAATTACTCGCTTTGGAAAGCTATAAAAGGTATTAAAAAACCTAAAATTCAAGCCGCACCAATAAGGAAAAATCAAGGCGAATGGGCCAGGCATGATAAAAAGAAAGCGCAAGTTTTTGCCACCCACCTGGAAGAAACTTTCAAACCGTTTGATGGACAAGCTCTTATTGAAAATATAAATACGTCTTAAATAGCCAATAGCGTAATAAGAAATGCAACACTTACCGAACTTAAGGAAGAAATAAAGAAACTTAGACCTAAGAAGGCTCCTGGATACGACCTAATTACGGGAGAGGTTCTTAAAGCACTACAAAGAAAAGCACTAATTAAGCTTCTGTTCATTATAAACGCGGCACTTAGACTAGAATATGTTCCCAGCCAATGGAAAGTCGCCGAAATCATAATGGTCATTAAGCCCGGAAAACCGCCTAATGAAAAAACGTCTTATACACCGATTTCGCTTCTTCCAATTATATCAAAGATGTTCGAGAGAATATTGATTAGGCGAATACAGCCGGTAATAGAAGAAAGGCATCTCATTCCGAATCATCAATTCGGATTCAGAAGTAAGCATTCTACAGTTGAACAAGTACATCGAATAACACATGTAATCGAAAAGCCACTTGAAGAAAAAAAAGATTTGTTCAAGCGTATTCCTTGACGTCTCTCAAGCCTTTGACAAGGTCTGGCACGAAGGCTTAAAGTTTAAGTTACGACAAGTTCTGCCAGATCACTTATATAATATTTTGAAGAACTACCTTACGAATAGACTATTCGCGTCAAATGTGGAAATGAATATTTAGATTTCAAAAAAATAATGGCTGGGGTGCCGCAAGGAAGCGTTCTTGGTCCAGTCTTGTATCTATTATACACTCGTGATATGCCGCAAGTAGAAGGCACTGAGCTAGCTACATTTTCCGACGACACTGCTATCTTGGCAGTAGGTAAAACGGTCGAAGATACTACAGAAAAACTGCAAGAAGCTTTGGATAGAGTAAATGAATGGACAAAGGTTTGGCGAATCGCACTTAACGAGACCAAATCTGTTCATGTAAATTTTACTTATAAGAAAATAAATAATTTGCCGATCTTTTCAAACTCGGTTCAAATCCCGTTTGCAAACGAGGCTAAGTATCTTGGACTGACACTTGATACAAAGCTGAAATGGAAAACGCACGTTAAGAAAAAACGCAAAGAACTAGATAATAAATATAGAGAAATGTATTGGTTACTTGGAAAATATTCCAAGCTTAGTATAGAGAACAAACTGCTTTTATGTAAGCAAGTGCTAAAGCCCGTATGGACATATGGTATACAACTCTGGGGTTGTACCAAAATAAGTAATATAAATTTTACAAACTTTTCAAAACAAAGTGCTAAGAGGTATTGTTAATGCGCCATGGTATATCAGAAATAGCGATATCCATAGAGATCTTGGCATTAAAACAATCGAAGACGAAATTCAAACCTACGCGAGAAAGCATAGAAGTCGACTAGAAAGTCACGTAAATATTACCGTCCTCCAAGTTTTGGAAGAAAGAAATTTACTGCGCCGTCTACAAAGAACCAAACCTTTAGACTTAGCGCGATAAGTAACCGCGTTTAAACTGCGGAGCTGGCAGGAACTTCTAATGGGAAGGTCCCTGCAAAACGTCCTTATTACGTGAAATGAAAACTACTTGATAAGTCGAATACTTAGTTGTAGTATAAATGAAAACAAGTCTGCTTTGAAGGGAGGTTTTTTAGTGGGTATGAAACCCACACTACTATGAGCACGCGCTGTCGATCCTCATAGTGTCTTGTTGAAGATTTTCACCTACCCTCGAAAAAAAAAAAAATATAGCACTTATATCTCGAATGATCATTCGAATTCAGAATTGAGACATGAGACATGAGAGATAAGACACGAGTTTTTGTTTTGTATTTACCCCTTGCGCTCGTTCTCGGCTCCCGCTGCCTAGGCAGAAGTATTATATTTAGGTATAGCATATCATTCGAATGATTTTAGACGACGTCTTGAGATATTTACCCTTTGGGCTCGTTCTCCATTCTCGCTGTTTTGACAGAAGTATGTACAATACATAGATATAGTAAAACATTCAAATGATTTCAGACGATGTCTCGAGATATCTCGAGGTATTGGAAAAATCGATTAAAATCGATTATATAATTCAAATGCGCCCATCACTACAATGGACCAGTTTCGTCTGAGTGCTTCAGTCGATCGTTTCATATCCCAATAAAAAACAAATAATATCTCTTTGTTGTCGCAGGATCTTCATGCCACGGTACTTGCTTTACCTTTTTTCTCTTAAAAAAGCTGGACTGCTTTTGCTGAAAACTCCTTCCCAGCTTTCTCTAGCACCACCAATCTATCCGTGTATATCATTGTGCTAAATATCGTAGGCTTGCTGGTTCATTTATTTTTCATGTCCCATGTTCTATGCTTAAGTTTTAACAAAGACGTACCTACTTCTTTACCTATTAATTTCTGTGGCTTTGAGTCCAATGAATTTTCCTTTTCTTATTTTGGTTTTCTTAAAGACTACTACTACTTATTTAGATCCTTTAAGCCCTCGGGGGCATAGGGCGTCAACCACGCCTGTGCGCCATCGTGTTCGAAGTTCTGCAACGCGTTTGAGCTGCCTCCAACTCATTCCTAAAGAGCTCGATTCCTCCTCATCTGTTCGGCGCCATGTTCGCCTAGGGCGTTTCGCTATTCTCCCTACCTGGGTGAGCGTATTTCGCAATGGAGTTGTCTTCGCGCCGTAGGGTGTGTCCAATCCACTGCCACTTTCTTCTTCGTATAGTAATGCCTATAGGTTCTTGGTCCGTTCTCGTATAAAGTTGTTCGTTGGAGATGCGGTTCGCATCAAACAATTGTCAAGATGATCCTTAAACATTTGTTTACGAAGACTTGCAGCATGCGTGTGTTAATGGTGTCCACCTTCCAAACAGTACATCCATAAAGCAGCACCGATTCTACGTTGGAGCGGAACAGCCGCAGCTTCGTTCTTAAACTGATAAAATTGCTTCTCCAGATATAGGATAGCAATCCGAATGCAGCCTTCCCGATTCTGCTGCACACATCCAGTTCAGTGCCACCGCGATTAGCCGAGACCACATTTCCTAAACAAAGAAAGTTATCAACTTTCTCGACTTCCTGTCCGGCAATGTTAAGTGGAGCGCGGGTATTACAAGTGCCCAGGGCTTTTGTTTTGGCTCTGTTTGTTCTTAGCCCCACTTTTTTTGGGCCATTAAATGAAGATCCATTGTCCAATGTGAAAGTAGACAAACATCGTCAGCGCAATCTATGTGCTTAAGGTAAGATGTCATAGTCCAGCAAATTCCATGATTACCTTCCGTCAATGTTACACGGAGTAAATCGCGGATAACCGCCAAGATTAATAGTGGCGACAGTATGCACCTTGACGTACTCCACTTTGGGCTTCAAAATCCTCCGACACCTTATCATTGTGTAAGACGTGACACTTACCGCCCTCGTATGTAGCTTCGATAATAGCTGTAATGTTTTCTGGGATGCCTTTCCTGCGCAAGGGCAACCAGATAGCATCTCGTTTCAAGCTGTCAAAAGCCTTTTCGAAGTCGATAAACAGCAAATGTAGCGGAGACCTGTACTCAACGCATTGTTCGATTATGATCCGAAAGGTGATTATTGGTCGATGCAGGAGGATCCAGTACGAAAGCCTGCCTGTTCGACGTCGAGAGTTGAATCTTAAGTTCGTTCCAGAATTATTCTAGCCACTCCAGTTTCCGCATTCTGTCAAGTTTCCCTTTTTCGGAAGTTTTATGATCATCCCCATTTTCCACTCCTGCGGAAATTGTTTACTATCCCAAGCTCTCCATATTAGAGGGTGCAGCAGATCTGCCGATGTATTTAACGCCGCTTGAAATAGTTCGGCAAGGATGATCAATACCCACCGCCTTGTTCTTCTTGAGGGACTTGATTGCTGTTATTATTTCGGTTTTACTGGGAGGTACGGTACGAATTCGGGAACTTGTTCCTTCGAACTGCTCATTTGAAATCGAGATCCTACCGCCATCGTCTAAGTGATTTAGCACTGTAGTAAAATGTTCTCTCCATCTAGTGAGGTGGTCCTCATCCGAGATCAGAAGGTTACCGCTTAGGCTCTTCACTGGGTGTTGTTTGGAGTTCCGACCACCAGTCAGCTCTTTAGTGATGCTATAAACCGTTCTATTGTCGCACCTGTTCGCTGCTTCTTCAGTCCTTTAAGCCAGTGAGTTGATGTGTTGGCGTTTGTCACGTCTCAAACTACGCTGCACTTCCTTCTTCTTCGCACGGTATTGGGCTTCTAGCTCGATTCTCGCTACTGCTGAGCCTTGATTGCTGTGCTCTCATCGATCCGTCTCCAGGTGTATGCAGATAGCCGTATGCAATGGTTTTTCTGCCGTTTACCGACATAGGTGCGTGCCCCAGCCGTAAAAGCATTTTTCACAGCATTCCAGTGGTCATACATGCTCTCCTGCATTGTGGTGCTGATTGCTTCTACTTCTAAGACAAGGTGGTCCCTGAACTGTTAAAATGCTAAACCCATTTTTGCCAATTCTGCTTCAATACTTGCAAACGTACCAGTAACAGCCGGCTGTGTTCTTCCAATTATATCAATTTCGTCAACTGTTGTACAGACTTTTGATAGATTGTGCATCTGGTGTTGGTTTGTGAGTTCCGCATAATTCGTTGAAGTACAATATTAAAGAAGTCACAGCGCGTCACTTTTTTGACATTAAAGGCATCGGTGAGGTCATTACCGACCTTGATGGAGCAACGATCGTTCTCCATCATCATCCTGCATAGACGAGCATGTTTGGCAGGGATGTCAAAACTAAACATGACTCTATATAGCTCTTCTTCATAGATGCTGTCATAGGCGTCCTTGAAATTGGTAAAGGGATGATGAGTATCGATTTAGACTCCTTGCGTTTTCTCCAGGACCTGCCAAAGTGTGAAGATTTGATCGATAGTGGACGTTTCTGACATGAAACTTGACTGGTTGAGGTCAATCAGGCTGTTGATGAAAGGTTCGCAAATCGCAGAAAACATCTTGTGTGGAATGTTGTGGAGACTGATGCCTATATAATTAGCGCAGTTGAGGAGGTCTCCTTTTTTGTGGATCGGACGAACGATGCTGAGATTCCATCCATCAGGCTGACCAGATCTTAGAGATGAGTTGGTGTAAGCACTCTACCAATTCATCACCAACTGTCTTGAAAATTTTGGCCGGTAAGACGTCAGGTGCAGCAGCCTTCTTAGATTTCACCTTGGATATTGCTATCCTCAATTCACTTTGGCCCGGTGGACGGAAATTGTGACTATCATCATCTATGTTGTCTGATTCATTCTGCCTGGTAGCCGTCTGTTGGTCTTCGTCGCCGTTATGTCTGTAGAAGCGGTTTTTCTACTACAAGGTTTCCTACTTTATCTAAACATGATTCTGTAAGGATTTTACTCTCTTAACACGTTTTTTGAAAAAACGTCTGTACATTGTTCCTAGAGTATAAGCTCTCAATATCTTCGATCGCTTGTTTCTCATGCTCTTTCTTCTTCTTTTGGATGCCGATATTCTTCCCGTCTAACCTATTTGCACGAAGTCATTAAAAAAGTAGCTGCGTAAGTGCATCCATCGGGTATTGCAGTATCTGCATACAGCCCTAGTCTCATAACGTTCTTTCTTAAAAGACAATAGCCAGAGAGGACCCCTCGTCGATTTTGCATCCATCCGCTTAAATTGCAATATTATTCTGCTGTTGAACACTGGAATTACATAGAATACTGAAATAGCTTCTCAAAATTTACTATGAAAACTCGAACGGTTCAGTTCTTCGTGTTTGAATTTGTTTGGAATTTTCTATCTAGTATAACTTCTACATATATTTGACTTCACACTTGTGCTTAATGCCAGCTCCTTCTCACTATCAGTTAAGCTAAAAAATACAAGTATGTAAGCATTTGCCATAATTTAGAGCAAAGCTAATTATTTTGAACATGAATGTGAGTATATCTTTGATACTCTATACCAGTTGCTAGTAGCAAGGGCATTTGCTTAAAAGTCTGTGCAACTGAATATTATGTTCTTGCCTAATCTCTCTCTTGTACCAACCTTCGAAGCGATCGCGCCCTTTTTTTTTAAGTCGTCCCGAAATATTTTTTTATTTTTGATTTTTAATTTTTCTTATTGTAAGCTCAAGTAAGAGCTACGTATTTGCAAAAAACCTTGTGAATTTTCATCTACCTTGGTGGAGGTTTATCTACCTGATTGTAGCGATAATGCTGCAGTTAATACAGATTAACCTCCATCACTATCCGTCTCCGTCTCTCCAAGGATAGGAAAGATTTCGTCTTTGTTCAAAGGCCTTGGGTTATGGACAACTTGGTATGTGGATTCAAGACTCCGGAATACTACTCCCTGTATGCACTAGACAAAGGTAAATCCAAATCACCGGTCTCATAATAGGGTATGACGCGAACGCTGTTTATACCTTATGGGGCATATTGGATATTACCAAAAGAGGTGAGATACATTTTGATTTCATTTAAAGTATGGCCATTTTTTGTTTACGGTCCAACCTCTCGCGAGCGTCTGACAAACATCCGAGAGTATTGTTGTCACGAAAAAGCTTCTCAAGTCGCCGTTTGGATACGGCACTAAACTGTAGGTCCCTTCCATTCGTGTGAAAAATATAACGCACACAACAAATATAACATTGCGAGAAACTAGGCCTCGGCACTTAAAAAGCTGTTGCGCCAAATATTAATTTTTTTTTTAAGTACGAATCTCATTGTGTGTAATATAGGAAATGAACCAACATTCATTACCAAAAATCGACAAGAGGTGTTAGATATCATCCTTGTCTCCTTCAAAGATTAAGAACTGGAGCGTATCAGGTGAATATTCCTTCTCAGATCAGTGATACCTTCAATTTATTCTGAATATCGACCCTAAAGTGCGATAGTCTTCAGAAGTTATCGCAAGACTGACAGGCTTAAATACAGATTAACTGTAAAGAAATTAGAAAATTCCCTCTAGGACACCTTGCAATACCAAGAATTAGATCGCATGGTTGAGGATGTTACCTTATGAGGATCACAAGGCGATGTCTTCTTCCTGCCCTATAGTACGACTCAGGGGTAGGAAAAAGCCTTATTGATGGAATGCAGTTTACGTTCTTTAATAATTAATTGTAGCAAACTCTTCAACAGATTGGGACTTGTACAAAGCATCCCTATCTATAAACAAAAAAGAACTGAGGAAGGCTAAACGCAATTCTTGGCGACTTTTTTATGGGAAAATAATTTTCTCCACAAATCCAATAATACACAGCTATCTCAAAAAAAAATAAAATAAAAAAAAACAACCGATGGGACTTCGATGATTCCTAGCGGAGATTCCCTAAATCTGCTACTTGATACACATTTTCTAGGTTGTTAGCAACAGTGTCTCTAGAGATATAGATGTATATTATTGTGAGGTGCAAGTGCACTGCGACCTATAGAAGATTTATTGTGCCCCCCATACTACGGCTCTAGCCGATGATATACTCGGTCTAGAGCACTTCTTCCAGCCCAGCTGTTACAGCAAACCTGAGTATCTTCAGTGGTTCCAGCGAAGGTAAATCCGTTTCTGATAGGAGGTAGGCACCTAGGTGATTCCTTCTTTTGTGGATCAATGCTTCGCATTCCATAAGAAGGTGCGCTGGTGTTTCTGCAAAGTGCCTGCAGAATTTGCAGTGTCCGTCTCCTTCTATTCCCAGTTTCCTAAGGTGCTCCTTAAGTCTGCAGTGACCCGTTAACATTCCAGCCAAGATGCGAAGTCGATTCTTACTAACTCTTAGGCAGGCTCTGCTTCTTTTCTGGTTGTATTTCCCCAGAATTTCTTTTGCTTGTCTTATTTGCGGGATATCGTCCCCATGTTTGGCCCATTTGTTCTCTTCTTCTTTCCTTAAGTCTTCCCTTATTTTGTGGGGTCCTATCCCACAGAAGAGTTCTGGGCCAAGGAACGGCGTATCTGATCCATTTCTAGCTAGTTCATCAGCTGCTTCGTTTCCCTCCACTTCTACATGTCCTAGTACAGTAGAGAGTTAATTTGTTTGTTTCTCCCAGTTTGTTGATTCTGGTGAGACATTCCCATACCAGTTTGGATCTGATCTTGTGCAAGGTCAGTGCTTTAATAGCGGCTTGGCTGTCTGACAGTATTGCGATGTCCTGCCCGCGATATTTCCTGCCTAGGTTGAATTTCGCGCATCTTTCGATCGCGTGAACTTCTGCTTGAAATATACGGGGGAATACTCCCAGTGATTCTGAGTATCTAGTCCTGGGCCCATACACTCCTGCCCCAGTGGTAGTAGATGTTTTCGATCCGTCTGTGTAACATTTAATTGTATGTTGTTTGAGTTGGTGTTTATCGGATTCGCTACTCCAGTCTCTTTTGTTGCTCAGCTTTGAGTCAAATTTCCTTTCAAAGCAGTATTTCTTTACCATATCATCTTTGGGCCAGAAGGAGCCTTCGATAACACCTTCCATGAAGCAATTAAAAGGGCGCCTCGAAATAAAAGGAATAAATCACACCACAAGTAACTGGATGTGTGAGAGGCTAAGAACTAGGACTGCAGAGATAGAGGTAGGACAAAAAACCATCACAATAAGCACCACTAGAGGCTGCACACAAGGAGGGGTATTATCACCATTGATTTGGAGCCTAGTAGCAGATGAACTATTGCACAAACTGACAGATGCCGGCATTACGTGCCAGGGGTACGCGGACGATATAGTCATTGTCGCAAGAGGGAAATTTGAAGAAACGCTATGCGAAATCATTGAAAGGGGTCTACGAATCACACAGAAGTGGTGTAAAATGGTAGGACTTAGAGTGAACTCTACTAAAACCACTGTGATATCCTTCACCAAGAAAAGACAGCTAAAGCGTATGCAATCTCTCCTGTTGGAAGAGATCCGTGTCGACCCACAAACACAGGTCAAGTATCTAGGTCTAACACTAGACAGCAAACTCCTCTGGAGAGAAAATGTAGGAACTGTGCTAACCAAAGCCACCAGAGCACTTATGGTGTGCAGGAACATTTCAGGAAAAACCTAGGGTTGCAGCCCAGTCACACTGAGATGGATGTACCTGATGGTAGTAAGATCCATCATCACTTACGGGGCAGTGGCATGGGTTAACAGAACTAGGCTAACCACGACAGGACATACCTCAACAAAGTGCAAAGATTAGCCTGTATATATATAACAGGAGCCATGCGAACCTGTCCCACAGCAGCACTAGAAGAGATTGTAGTTATACCTCCGCTACACATAGTGCTAGAGTGAATCGCCAAGGAGACCATATTGAGAATCAGCAAAGAGGGCATCGGGAAAGGAACATGCATCGCAAATAAGGAGCGAGTAACCCTATCCAAATCAGTGCCACTTCTAGATTGGCCCAGAGATGATCTTCTTCTTCTTCTTCCTTTTATCAGCGAGGTTATGATCCGAAAACAAGGGATCACAACCCTCCCACTTCACCGCATTTCTACTGATCCGCATGTGGGGTTCGCCTATATGAAAAAGTACTCAAAGGATTTGCTTGTTTTTGTTCACATCATACATACGTACGAAAATATTAATCACGCGCCTCGAAACATTTGCTTCAGAAAGATATAATAAAAGCATTTCCAACGTTTCAATCGCGAGATTAATTAATTTGAAAGTACTAAAAGTATTAAAATGATTCACTTTCCCATTAAGTGAAATCCTTATCTCTAATCTCTGTGATCACAAAGTTACATGGATATTAACTTTCCACTAACCACAGAATACCACACCCACTATCAGTACTTCTAGCCGTCCTAGTTAAAATCTCATATTTACGCTTTGAAGTTCAATCTCTCTATTGCCAGAGTGAATAAATCATTCCCCCACGTGTGTGCGATAGTGAATGCAATTAACCCCTCCGCATGTGAAAATTTGACAAAACCACTTTTGACACTCACCGCAGCGAATAAAACTAATTAGCTAAACCATATTTCGACAAAGTTCGAAGCACATACATATAACTTGGCTTGAGGGGGTTAACAAAACTTTTCGGCGAAAAGATGAAAACGCGTCGCACAAAACTGGCAATGACAACTGACGGTATCATCGCAACGGGAATTGTTCAAATATTCATTTGATTCACTGTACTCATACTAAAATGGTGCACATTTGTTTGTAAGTGCTTGTGGCATTAATTTAAAAAAATATATGTATGTATATATTTTCGGTTTGTTAGTGTGCGGTTTTAGTTAGCTAACTGTGGTAGGTTTCCTAGAATTCACACTGAAATTATTCAGGTGTAGCAAAACAGGGATCTGTAATGCATGTAAGGGTTGCCATGGGTTGCCTCACACTTTTCACTTTCTAATGCAATGCGAGAACTATTTGATGAAATACCAATATTTTAATTTGATTAATTCAAAAATGCAATTTAGATGAAAATTAGTTTTTGGTTTTTTTTTTAATCCCGCTGGTAAGTTATCGGGGCGAATTCACGTGTGTAAATTATGCGATGTAAATGCCTTAATCCCCGAATGTATGTGGTTTAAATATGCTGAGTTTAATATAATTAATTTAATATTTCTCCTGGTTATATTTTTTACACAATTAAGTGATTAGATACATGAATAGACGAGGCAGATTTTTTTTTGCAGTTAAAATACAATTTAATTAGCGATGATTTTGACATTTAATTAATTGCATAACCGTGTTCCAGTTTAATTTTGATTGTTGTTAATTCAGGGAATATGTTTTCAGGGGGTGAATAGCTAATCTATGGCTAAACAACAGAAGAATAATAAATGATTCGGTTTTATTCATTTGCTATTTAGTGGTTCTGATATTGTTATATTGTTTTTGTGACGGATGTAATTAACTGCGTTGTAAAATAGATATTTATTTTTTAAATAGAGACAATGTGAACAATAGAAAAGTGATTAAATATGTAATCGATAGAAAGCAATCATGTTGTATACATTAATAACTAATTAGCAGAGGCGGTTAGGTCAGGTCAGGTTATTGGAAAATAAGAATTGAGTTCATACACTTCATATAATGTTCGTTTATAATATTCCCTCTGTAGTTTGTTGCGATTTTAAGAAAGTCTAGTCCAGCTTACTCTCCCGGTCATGATGTCCCTTACCTCTTCTTCTTTTTCTTCTTCCTTTTTCAGCGAGGTTATGATCCGAAAATAAGGGATTACAACCCTTCCACTTCACCGCATTTCTACTGATCCGCCTATGGCGTTCGCCTATTTGACCTCAGAATATATCGACAGGCCCGCCGATTTTGGATCACTCTGTTACTGAGGCCAATGAAATGCCGATGGCGTCGCATTTGTCTGATACAGGCGTTTATAGTCCTGCCTTTTCTACATCGCAATGTCTTTGGAACGTGCATTGATATTGCCTTTTTAACAGGGTTCAAATGATCTCTTCTTTGAACGTAGCAATACCAGCTCAGCCGGTTGCGCTCTGTTTTTTGCGCGATGGTTTCCTTGATGTTTTTTTTTTTTTTTGCCGAGAGTAGGTGAAAAATCTTAAAATCTTCTAAAGACACCATAAGGCCCGATCGAGCGTGCTTATGGTAGTGTGAGATTTTTACTCACTAAAAAAACACCTCTCTTCAAAAGCAATACTACAACTAAGCCGAGGCTTATCCAGCAGTTTAATTTTCGCTTACGAAACTCGTGCCTTTTGGAAAAAAAAATAAATAAATGTTCGTACGAAACTAAAAGAAATGTAGAGCTTTAGGCAGGATAAATTCCAATGAAAGTTCCTGCCTTTTTCGCGACCGGCACTATGACGCGAGGTCAAAAGGTTTTATCGTTTGCAGACGACGAATTGAATTATTCGCGTCAAGTTGAAGTGACGGTACGGTTACAATGGCCGTGAACACGATCTTTGTATTTAGGCGCAAATTTTGTTATCTCTTCGACGACGCTGGGAATTCCCAGATCTCGATGAATATCTTCGTTACGTACATACCACGGTGCATTAACGATCGTTCTAAGAACTTTATTTGCAAAACTCTGTATGATGTTTCTATTGCTTTTCTTGGTACAACCCCATAGTTGTATACCATACGTCCACACAGGCTTTAGCAGTTGCTTATAGATAAGCAGTTTGTTATGTGGGCTCAACTTCAAATGTTTTCCGAGTAGCCAGTACATTTGTCGGTATTTGTTTTCTAGCTCGTGGCCTTTCTTTTTTACGTGCGATTTCCCTTTAAGCTTAACATCTACAGTTATTCCTAGATATCTTGCTTCGCGTACGGTATTTGAGCCGAGTTTAGATATACAGGTAATTTATCCACTTTTTTGTAGGTAAAGTTGACGTGAGTAGATTTACTTTTATTCAGCACAATAATTATTTACTTTACTTTATTAATAGCATGTTGCAGCTTTCCGGTTGCTGCTTCAATAGTTTCGCCCGTGGTCAATATCGCCGTATCGTCCGCAAACGTGGCGACGACACAGTTTCTTTCCTGCGGGATATCACGCGTATAGAGTACATATAGAAGCGGGCCAAGGACACTTCCTTGTGGAACTCCGGCCGCAATATCCTTGAAGTCAGAGTAATCATTTCCGTGCTTAACACGAAAGAGTCTCTCGGTGAGATACGATCGTAAGATTAGAAAGAGTTGCCGTGGCAGTAGTCGTTGCAATTTATACTCCAAGCCTTCGTGCCAAACCTTATCGAAAGCTTGTGAGACGTCAAGAAATACCCCACAACAAATCTTTTTTTCTTCCAGAGCTTTCTCAATCACGTCAATTATTTTGTGGACTTGGTCAATTGTAGAATGTTTAATTCTAAATCCAAACTGATGATCAGGAATGAGACGTCTTTCGTCGATTACGGGCTGTAGACGTTTGGGAAATAGGCCGATAAGATTTCTTCTCATTTAGCGGTTTGCCTGGTTTCGGGACCATTATAATCTCGGCGACTTTCCATTGCCTCGGAACATAAAGCAATCTGAACGAAGCGTTGATCAAATAGAGCAGTTTGATAATAGCTTTATTCGGCAATTCCTTGACTACCTGCGCCGTTATCAAGTCGTAACCCGGAGCTTTTTTGTCTTTAAATTTTTAATCACTTCCCTCAGTTCCATCAATGCAACTTTTTTTTACTTTAAAGTTGTCAGATGTCGTGACTGGGGAGTCGGGCGTTAACGAAGGGCCGTCAAACGGCTTAAACGTTTCTTCTAAGTGCAAAGCAAATGTGCTGCCTTTTCTTTGTCGCTCTTGGCCCAGTTTTCATCGATTTTTCGAATTGGTGGTGCTTGCATTTGAGGTTTCTGGATGCCTTTTAGCGCTTTCCAAAGCTAATAGTTTAATTCTCTTTCACCGGAGAGATTTTCAAGGTAGGTCGCTATCTTTTTGCTTTTAAATTCGCGAATACTATCTCTAAGCCGATTGCATAGTCGGTTAAGGACCGTTTTATGCTGCGGTGCACGAGTGATTTGCCACTTCTTTCGTGCTTTTCGTTTCTCCCTCACCAGTTCAATGATTTCTCTGGGATACTTTTCGTTGCGATTGATCTTATAGCTTCTAGAAGGAGTGTTTCTTCATGCCGCTCTTTGAATTGCTTCCACGAAACTATCAATTTCGTCCTCTAGTTCACAAGGTGTTCTAAGTGATACATTTAAGGCGATATTTGTTTCGCAATCATTTCTAAAGCCCTCCCAGTTTGTTCTATTGCTATTGAGTCGTGGAACTCCTTTTTTCTTGATCAGCGCTTCTCCAAGTAATAAAATTACCGGCGAGTGGTCAGAGGAGAGATTAAAACATTCTTTGACTGTAATTAACTTCTCGTAAATGCCTTTTGTAACAAAAAAACCGATAAGGTCGGGAATTTTTTGTGAGTCAGTTGGCCAATAGGTCGGTTTTCCCGTCGAATAAAAACAACAACCGAATTCATATGCCACTTCGTAGAGAATTTTTCCTTTAGAAGATGTACATCTTGAACCCCAGAAGGTGTGCTTCGCGTTGAAATCTCCACCAATAAGAAAATTTGAGCCAAGGTCATTGAAGACACGAAAGTAGTCATCTTTTTCTAGTAAGCATCGCATAGTAAGCATTTTCTGGAAATCAGCGAGAAAACTCAACGGTATCTCTCCAAAAATCAGCAATAAGCTCACTGTTCAAGTCTTAAAAAGTCACTTCGAAAATCTTCTTAATCCACCTAATCATTCTAGTTCTATCCAGTATGCGAAGCCATTTTATTTCAATGAAACATTAGATGCTACAATTTCGAATGAAGAAGTAAAAGAAGCCCTAATTCGATTCAAAGATTCCAAAGCACCCGGGTACGATAGAATACCAGCAGAATTCTTCAAATACAGCTCAGATGAATTTTTAGTAGCATTAACCACTGTTTTTAACAATATATTTGAATCGGGTAGCGTGCCGGAAAGCTTCAAACAAGCCATAATTTTTCCAATATTTAAGAAAGGCGACTCGTCAGACCCGGCCAATTACCGTGGGATATCCATCTTAAACGCTTCTGCAAAAATCTTCACAAGTGTTCTACATTGTCGTTTATCGCGCTGGATTCAGGAAAACGCGCTCATAGGAGAATTCCAAGCAGGTTTTCGACCTGGATATTCAACGGTAGATCATATCTTTGTGTTATATAATATAGCAGAGAAGTTCATAGAACGCAAACAAAAGCTGTATGCTTTTTTTATCGACTTCAGAGCTGCTTTTGATACCATAGACCGACAAAAATTATTCTACAAGCTCTATCAATACGGAGTATCTAATAAATTTGAAAAGATTATGGAAAATTTATACGATGGCATAAAAGCAGCAGTATGGAATGGAGATGGATTGTCAGAATGGTTCGTCACAGAGGTAGGGGTTAGACAAGGTTGCAACGCGAGCCCGTCACTATTTGCCCTTTATATCGAAGACATCATCAGTTACCTTCCAGGGGGAATTTTATATGCAGACACCCTTATTAAGGCTCTTCTGTATGCTGATTATGTGGTCCTGTTAGCAAAATCACCAGAGACCCTGCAACTCATGATTAACCGCGTTTATGATTATTGTGTGCTGTGGAGTTTACAAATCAACCTGATGAAATCGAAAGTGATGATTTTCAGAAGAGGCAGGGGTAGACAGACAAGGGCGGAAAGGTGGTCATTTAATGGCGATAGCATAGAAGTCGTAAAGCAGTACAAATACCTTGGAGCTATAATTTCAAGCAATTTAAGTATGGAACCACATTTGGCTGAAAAACTTCGGCAGTCTAAAAGTGCGATAACGTCAACATGGAAAAATTGCTTTCAAAACCGCAGCATACATCACAGCCTTAAATAACGGGTGTTTGAAGCGGTTTCAAAGTCAATACTCCTGTACGGGGCACAAGCATGGGGTCATAGGTGCTATGATACAGTAGAAAAGTTGCAGAGATTCTATCTACGGAGAACATTCCAAGTACCTACAACTGCACCTAACTACATGCTGTTGATTGAAACAGGTCTCGCCCCGTTGTTCTTACAAACACTCAAACTGAATATTGACTATATTCTCAGCACACTTAGGATGGGAGAAGAGCGATTGCCAAGAAAAGTTGTTAAATACGCAGTACATACCCGAAGTCTGTGGTATAAAGAGATGATCAATTTGGCGGAAAGTTACGAGTACCATTTGGAATTGGACTGGAATGCGCGAAGTAGTTGGAAGTGTTACCTCTATGACTTTCTGTCGCAATTAGATACACAGATTCGGCAAAAATATATCGAGCAAGCGAGTGTGTCAACCCATAGGGAGATCTACAAAGAACTACAGCTGAACCTGGGCTCTCTAAACTACTTTGAGGACACGAATGAAATAAGATGCATCTCTGTAATCTTTCGTGCAAGGGGAGAGCTACTTCCACTAAACTTTATACCGCATAGAGATGACCTTCCGGTTTTATGTTCATTGTGCAATATGTCACAGAGGGAGAATGTTATGCATTTCATAGGGATTTGTCCAATTTTTCGTGATATTAGGAGGTTCCACTTTGGGAAAGCCAGCTTGCTATTTGAAGACGTCAAGGCATTGCTAAACGGGTCCAACTGGAGAGCTCTCACATCATATTGCGAAATAAGTTTAGCTTACAGAAAAAGAATTATGGAGGAGAATTTTTAGATTTTCTAAAGTGAATCAAATGTAAAATTGTGCTGTTAGTCTTTGGCAGACGGCTTTTAGCCATGTCCCTTAAGATAGATTTAGTACTTTTCTTGTTTTTGTAATGAATTTAAACTAATTGGAATTAATGAAATCTAATCTAATCTAAAATCTAAAATGTACTAAGCATCGCGGCGGACAGTAAACAGATGCTATATTGTAGCTCAGGTGTTTATTTTTAACCCTTACCGCGCACAACTGAAGTTTTTCCAGCTCTATGCTTATATCGGCCGAATGTTCGATGTTACTTTTAATGAATAAGGACGAACCGCCCCGCGCTCCATCAGAAGGATGGTAGGCGTGATAACCAGCGTAGCCTCTTATCTTTATTTGTGACTCCCTTGTTAGATGGGTTTCGGAGATCAAACATATGTCGATATTTTCTCTTATTAGAAACATTTCTAATTCGTTAGATTTTTGTAAGAGTCCATTTGCATTCCATGTTACTATTTTAAGCAAAGCCCCCGTGCAGGGACGGGTTAAGAATATCACTGCAACGCCCCCCCCCCCCCCCCCCCCCCCCCCCCCCCCCCCCAAACAACCAGCGCTTGTCGTAAAAGGCGACTAAGGGGGCAAATCAGATCTAGGCAATATAACACCCAAGTGAGCCTAGCGACACATATACTACCTTAAAAACCCTCCCACAAGTGTGCATGCGAGTCCGTGGGTTGACACGACTGGAGATCACCGGTGTCATAAAAGAAAGATCAAACAATACTAAAACAGGAGAATGCACGTGTCAAACAACAAACACCATCGCAATATGGTGCAAAAAATTGTATTGCAAAACTGTATCATTATGGGAATACTTGCAAAAAGGAAAGGCACTACCCCGCCAGGCACTACCACTGCTGTGCATGGTACTGATCCTGGACCGAGCAGAAATGTTCGGGTCAGAGCTATACGGATTCCGGGGGCTAGCAAAATGATGAAACAGTTTGGACGCAATTTGAGGGTCGCGAGTTGGAACGTTGGAAGCATGACCGGTCGAAGTTACGAGCTGGAAGAGATGATGAATAGAAGGCGGGTGGACATCTTGTGTGTCCAAGAGACGAATTGGAAAAACACCGGGAATCGGGCGCGTTTCTTGGACGTTAGGACAAAAGATTACAAGATGTTCTACTACGGAACCGAAAAGGCTAGGAACGGAATCGGTATCATCCTTGCGGCAGAGCTACTTGGTAACGTCTTGAGCATTTCGAAGTCCAGCGACCGTTTGATGTCTCTCAAACTAGTAATACAAGGAGAGGTGTGGAATATTGTCAGTGCATATGCTCCCCACGATGGGTACAATCAGAGAGATAAAGATGCATTTTGGCTAGATTTCTACAATCTCCTTAAGAACATCCCAAAGGAAGATTTTCTATTTGTTGGAGGAGATTTGAATGGACATGTCGGGAAATCAAACGAAGACTATGAAGACTACCATGGAGGACTAGGATATGGCAACAGGAACCTTCCTGGTGAAGACATCCTAAGCATGTGCAAATCACACGGTCTTATCGTGTTAAATACCATGTTCATCAAACAAAGCCGACACCTGATCACTTACAGCAGTGGTGGAGATGAAACTCAGATTGACTACCATTTGGTAGGCAGTTTCATGAAGCCCCGGGTAAAAGATTGCAAAGTGATCCTGGGAGAGGCAATCGCTCGTCAACACCGTCTCCTGCTAACAGAAATTTTTATAAAAACACCGAAGAAAAGCAAACAAACAAGGGTCTCTGAGAAAATCAAGTGGTACAATCTGGACAAAGAAAAAGGCGAAGCTTTTGTTTTCGTAATGAAAAATTACCTCTCTCACACCATCAACGGAGCTGAGGATGAAGAGTGCAGAGCACAAAATATGTGGGATTCCCTACAGCGAACTTGCTTAAAGAAGGCCAAATCACTGCTAGGAGCTTCAAAAGGCCACCATCAACACGCCAAAGAAACATGGTGGTGGAGTGATGAAGCTAAGATGCTGATAAATGAGAAGAAAGCGGCTTTCAAAGCTTGGTCAAAGTGCCCCTCTAATAATAATGACGAAAAAGCTCGCCTCGAAATGGAATACAGATGCTGCAAGAAAAAAGCGAAGAAGAAGTGCGCCCAGCTTCAAGCAGAGAGTATGGAGGGCCTGTATCGGGAGCTGGAGAAAATATTTTCCCCGGTTGCTGATGCAAACCAGGCTATCCAGGAGCTGCGAAGACACAATATGAACAAGAGCGCCACTATCTTCAAAATAGCCGCCCAAAGAAGCAACAATGCTCAGGAGATTCGTTCGCCAAAGTTCATTAGCAATGCTCATGGCCAGCTTCTTGTGGATGACGACAAAATTCTGCAGAGGTGGCGGCAGTATTGTGAAGAGCTTTTGAATGAACAGTTTCCCCGGCTATGCTTTCCAAGAGCCACCCCTAACTGTGAAGAAATAGCCGACATTACAGTCAAAGAAGTTAGTGAGGCGGTCAAATACTCCAAAAAACGAAAAGCGGTTGGGCCAGACGAAATACCCTCTGAGTTCTGGAAAAAGATGGGAGACATCGGGTTCAGATGGCTCAGAATTCTTATCTCCAAATTCGTGAGAGGTGATCCAATGCCGAATCAATGGAGGGAAAGTTACCTCCTCCCTGTATACAAAGGGAAGGGTGATACGCGAAACTGTGATAACTACCGTTCGATCAAGCTGATGTCACACACCATGAAGATCGTTGAGCGAGTATTAGGTGGCCGACTGCGAAAAATAATACGGCTATCTGATGATCAGTGCGGGTTTGTCTCGGGTAAATCAACCACAGATGCAATCCAAAGTATAAGGATCATAATGGAAAAACATCGTGATTCCTTAAGGGATTTGCATATTGTATTGGTTGACTTTGAAAAGGCATTCGACAGACAACCACGAGATCTGATATGGGTGGCGCTAAGACATCGAGGGGTTCCAGAAACCTATGTACAGATGATCATGGACATGTACGAAGGAGCAAAGACAAGAGTAAGATGTCCCGCTGGAGTAACCGAAGAGTTCCCAATCAAAGTCGGGGTGCACCAGGGAAGCGTTTTAAGTCCTTAACTCTTTATTACAGTCCTTGATTATCTGCTTCAAGGTAAAGTGATGGACCCCAAGGTACATCAGTTATTCTTTGCTGACGATGGAGCCATCATAAGTGAGGATCCTACATCCCTGCAACGAGCACTTGATGTGTGGGTGGACGTTCTGGAGGGAAATGGGTATCGCATTAGTTCAAAAAAGACAGAGTACTTATGCTGCCCATTCTCTGATCCACTCAGGCCTATTCCAGACATTTATTTGAATGGAACAGTGCTTCCCAAGTGCGAAAAGTTCAAATATCTGGGATCTATGATCAATAGCAAAGCAACTTGTGATGACGACATCAATCATCGTGTAAGCGTAGGGTGGATGAAGTGGCGAGAAAATTCCGCTATCTTTTGTGACAGAAAAATGCCCCCTAAGTTGAAAGGAAGGCTCTACACCGCAGTTGTACGTCCAGCGCTCACATACGGTTCACAATGTTGGACGATGTACAAAAAGTATGAGAGTAAATTAACGGCAGCTGAGATGAAGATACTTCGCATGATAGCAGGAGTGACCAAGCTTGATCGAATAAGAAGTTCGAAGATCCGTGGAAGCTTTCACATCAAGGAAACCATCGTACACAAATTAGAGCGCGACCGGCTCAGCTGGTTAGATCAAAGAAGAGATCATTTGAACCCTGTTAAAAAGGCAATATCAATGCAAGTTCCAAAGACATCGCGATGTAGGAAAGGCAGGCCTATAAACGCCTGGATCAGACAAATGCGACGACATCGGCATTTCATTGGCCTCAGTAACCGAGTGATCCAAAATCGGCAGGCCTGCCGATATTTTCTGAGGTCAAATAGGCGAACCCCACAGGCGGATCAGTAGAAATGCAGTGAAGTGGGCGGGCTGTGATCCCTTGTTTTCGGATCATAGCCTCGCTGATAAAAGGAAGAAGAAGTTACTATTTTAAGCAAAGCGTCCATATTTACTTAGATTTAGATATAAGGTTAGCCATGCAAAAGCTTTCAATGTTACTAAGACGTTCGAGAATTCGTTTGTTAACTTCACATTGTTCCTGGAACTTAGCGTAGATGCAGTTCAGAATTTCATTCAACGGATCAGAGGGTGGGCCGTCGTTTCGTTTGGTTGCTTTGACTGCAGCCTGAGAATACGTCAGACGTACGGGGTTCGCTGGCTTATCCGAGGTTATTTTTCGTTCAGCCTTTTTAGTGGACGACATTGACGTACGTTTAATCGGCTCAGAAGGCTGGTTGACTGTTTTAAGAGTCTGCCCTGCTGATTCAAGCGTCCTTTCAGTCGGCTTAGTAGTTTGAACAATTGGTTTACGAGCCCGTTCAGTCTGCTTAGCAATACGTTCTATCGACTTAGGAGCCCGATCGACTGATTTTGTTCCCCGTACAATCGGCGTTGTAGATTTTTTCCGTCGCATCTGTAATTCCTTAACGACTTCGGAACCGCGATAATTTGCTGGGTGCCTTCCTTTGCAGTTGACGCAGGTTGCTTTTTCATTTTTGCTCAAAATGCAACTTTCCGAAGAGTGTTTTCCAGCGCACTTAACGCAGCGCGGCTCTTTCCGACAGTACGCCTGTGTATGGCTAAACTCTTGGCAACGCTTACATTGAGGGATTGTCTTCGTGTTGACACGTAGCGGCTCGATTTTAACGACCATACTCATGATTGTACGAATGTTATATATCTTTTCCTGGCCTTCCGTTTTATCGAATGACAGCACAAAAAGCGGAAGTTTACGTTTCACTATAGGTTCTTCTCCACGCTCGGGTCGTTTTCTCACGGCGTCGAGAA
Organism: Brachypalpus laphriformis; assembly: GCA_945910035.1. Classification (NCBI taxonomy): domain Eukaryota; kingdom Metazoa; phylum Arthropoda; class Insecta; order Diptera; family Syrphidae; genus Brachypalpus; species Brachypalpus laphriformis. The sequence continues at coordinate 18,514,482 of OX246753.1, read as the reverse complement.
TGTTATAACCTCTATCGTGTAAATCACCTATAATGTCTTCTTTAGGGCATGATGGATGTAGTCCGCTAGCTACGACCCTCAAGGGTCTCTCAAACTTGTTTTCGTAAGTATGCCATTGAAATTTTTCGTTGTTAAGCTTTTAAGATACAGCCCGATAGCCCTCAGCGTCATTTACCTTGATTTTTCATGCATCGTTTCGCAAGGAAGTTATTTTAAATTCAGTAGCGATCGTTGTTTTTAAATTTTTCCTCAAAGAATTGTAGTCCGCAACGCCTGTAATATTTATTGGTGGAGGTGCGCGTTTGCTTTCAATTTTCTTATCAGATTTTGGCTGCGCTTTCCGATTAGGTTCGTGTTGTGGAACCATATCGGGCGATGAGCCCGCCTTACGTTTTTTAGATGGTTTTCGTTTAAGTATCCAATCCGTTTCGCGAGCGAGTTCTTCTTCGTCCGTACTGTAGTGATGGCTACCCGGAGAAGGCTCACTATGAGTAACCGTTTGCGTTTCTGAAGACTCGTTTTGAAGCAAAGAAACTTTATTCTCTGATTCAAGTTTCTCAACTTTGCTTTTGAGCTCCCGACACAACAGCTCCATTTCGTCGAGCCTCTTACGGAGCACGGCGTTTTCCTTTTTCAGAGTACTCTCTTCCAAGGTTTGTGTTTCCCGAATTTACACATCCGGGTTTGCGAGACTTTCATTTTGCGCTTTAGGAAAAGTCTTTGAAATTTTCGCACTTGGGAAGCACTGTTTTATTCAAATAAATGTCTGGAGTAGGCCTGAGTGGATCAGAGAACGGGCAGCACAAGTAATCTATCCCAATTCCCTCCAGAACGTCCACCCACACATCAAGTGCTCGTTGCAGGGATATAGGATCCTAACTTATGATGGCTCCATCGTCAGCAAAGAATAACTGATTTACCTTGGGATCCATCACTTTACCTTCCAGCATATAATCAAGGACTGTAATAAAGAGCAAAGAACTTAAAACGTTTCCCTGGTGCACCCCGACTTTGATTGGGAACTCTCCGGTTACTCCGGCGGGGCATCTTAATCTTGTCTTTGCTCTTTCGTACATGTCCATGATCATCTGTACATAGGTTTCTGGAACCCCTCGATGTCTTAGCGCCACCCATATCAGATCTCGTGGTTGTCTGTCGAATGCCTTATCAAAGTCTACCAATACAATATGCAAATCTTTTAAGGAATCACGATGTTTTTCTATTATGATCTTATACTTATACTTTGGATTGCATCTGTGGTTGATTTACCCGAGACAAACCCGCACTGATCATCAGATAGCCGTTTTATTTTTTGTAGTCGGCCACCTAATACCCGCTCAACGATCTTCATGGTGTGTGACATCAGCTTGGTCGAACTGTAGTTAGTTATCGCAGTATTGCGCATTGTCACCGGAATTGTATACCATATGTGCACAAAATTTAAAAGCTCTAACTCAATAAGTAGTAGTTGAAATTTTGGTTGCAAAATTTGTAGCAGACAGACAGACAACAAAGCGCCTTAAATAAAAGCCTTAAAATATGTCTGCTTGCCATTGTATTTGACGAATATTAACTCGCACAGTGAGCTTATAAGCAAATCATATGCGAAGTAGTAGTATTGATAAAAGGTTGACGTCATCGTGAATACTACGAATACCGAATACCGATATAATCACAGGCGATTCGTACAATACAATTTAGGAAAAATTAAATCGAAATCGTGGGAAACGATTCTATGAACGCTTAGGCCTTTCGACCGCAAAATATTTAAAGACCAATATGCTAATGCTTTGAATGGGACTGGGTTAGGGCTTTAGCTTGATGAGCAAAAATGTGAAATCTTAAAAAATCGCTGAAGCGATTATATTATACCTTCAACGCACCCAATCGGACTGCTCCAGCAATTTACAATCCAGCTGGCCGAAGTAAAAACTTCTCCAATCTAACTCCAATCTACCCCAGGTATCGCTACCATGACATGGCTTTAATTTCCTTTTCGCTTTAAAAACAAAACGAATCCAACTAACCGTAACCGACTTATCATTTCCACCTATCTCATAAAATCTCAACAAAATATCCCAAGCTGCTTTACCACAAAGCAAGAGAACGTTCCCCTATACTACATCCCATTGCAAAGCAAACAAACTGAAAGAAAAAAAAAAAAAAAAGAACTTCAAAAATTACTTTCGATTCTTATCTAAAATGAGGTAGAGCTTAATTTCGAATACAGCGCATCAGCACACTCGTGGAAGCATCCTCTTCTCTCAGAATACCGAGAAAAAGAACCAAATCCAATGCAAACTTCATTTCATTTCGATTGTTCCCCACCTGCTTTTGTAAACATTTTGAATAAATTAATACCCTGTCGTCCATCCTCGCCGCCACCAAGACAAACTTTATGACCGAACATAGCTTAACGACAGCTATAAACATTTGGATGATGACACTTTTATCAAAAAAGAAAAATCGTAAGCAGCACAGGATTGGAAGGATTCCACTTACACCTATCCCCTCGAAATAAATCTCCCGGAACGGATCCGCCGTTGTTCCGCTTTCTGCATTCAGTCCCCATTCCAGAACTCTCATACAATAAGAATATGCTGCCACTGTGAAAATCGATTACAATCCCGCAAAAGACTCTTTCTTCGTCCTTGTGGTGTGCCATGGAAAACACGAAACCTCTCAATAGATGGTGTTCCAAATGGTGTAACATGTTTCCAAGCCAGTCGGTTCCGATTGAGTTCATTTTATTTAGGAAGCGCACGCGGGGGAAAGCACACATTCCACAACCACCAACCAATATCAATCACGTGACACTTAACACATTTTCTAATACACTTATTTTTTTTTCTTTTCTTTGCTTCTTCCCACAGCCCTGACGTTTACATCGTGACAGTCACCCAGGCACTCACATGGATCACCGACCCCAAGGAGGTACGCGAACTGAACAGCATTGACTCATGGGACTGCCAGAAACGTGTCCCAACCGCACCGAAACCATGTCTTACATCGAATTATTGTGCACTGGGCTTTAAGAATCCCGAGAAGAATATCACAGACACCCGATACATGGAAACGTGCCGGGATTGCCCGAACAAGTATCCGTGGTTAGGCGATGCCGAGGGTACGGGCATTGTGGGACGAGACAACTACGTTTACACGGGGACTAGTCAAGGTGACGCCCAGCCCGAGAGTAGAAAGTAGAAGTGGCGAGAAAGTGGTTTTGAGATAAATCAGTTAACCATCTTATATAAGGTGGCGGAGTCAGAGATTGCTATATAGTCCATATATCCTGTACCGTCTTTCCTAATTTTATATCCCGTTTTGTCCCGATCCCAACCTTTTTCCATTCCTCGGTCCGTATTTTATTTTACTTTTTTTTTTATATCCAATGTTTAGTTGTTAAGAGAAAGTAATTTGTCATTAGATGTGTAATGTTGTAAGATTGTTTGTTTGTTTTTTTACAATAAATAAATGAGAAATATTTCAGGAGTGAAATGAGGCGTCTTTAAAAGTAAGTTTTGCGTCCATTCGAATGGATACTAACGATTCCATTGTGGCCAAACTTCTTCTGAAATTTTTTTTTCAGAAAGCATGGGTTTTATTCAGAAATATAACGGGTGGGCCATCTAGTGTTTTCTTTTTAAATCATATGTTATTTTGACACTGACAGCTGTTTCCCGCTCGAAATCTTGACAGAAAGTCAGTATCATATCTCCGCGCAACGAAATGAGTCACTTTGCGCTTGAACAACATTGGGGAATATTGAAAACTTATTTCCAAAGTGAGTGCTGTGTAGCCCAAACAGTGCGTTTTATAAAAAGAAGTTTTGGCCGAAATGAAGCACCCACCGCGCCTGCTGTACGCAAGTTTGTGCAAAAAGTTCGTGAGACTGGTATCCTAGTGGACAACACTCATGCTCCCCGTCGTCGTACGGTGCGCACAGACGAGAATGTGGCTGCTGTAGCCGAGAGTGTGAGACTCAATTCACGAACATCAACTCGTCATCGATTTCAACAGCTCAAAATTTCACGCACTAGCCTGAGGAGAATTCTGCACAAAGATCTGGTGTTATTCTCTTACAAGGTCCAATTGATTCAGCAATTGAAAGCGCACGACCATTCGCTTCGTTATCGCTTTGCAGTTTGGCCCTTAGAGCAGCTTGAAATGGACAACGATTTTGGGTGAAAAATCATCTTTTCTGACGAGGCACATTTTCATCTGGGCGGCTACGTCAATAAGCAAAATTGCCGCATCTGGGGCTCGGAAAACCCGCACGTTATTGTCGAGAAGCCAATGCATCCACAGAGAGAAAGAGTTTGGTGCGAATTGTGGAGTGGTGGCATCATTGGACCATTTTTCTTCGAAAATGAGGCTGCGAACAACGTTTCGGTCAACGGTGGGCGTTACAGAGCCATGTTAACGACTTTTATTTTTACTGAAATTGAAGACATGGATTTGGACGACCTCTGGTTCATGAAGGATGGCGCGCCATGCCACACAGCCCATGCCACAATCGGTCTTTTGCGCACCAAATTCCGAAATCGTGTTATCAGCCGTCTTGGCGATGTCAATTGGCCACCTCGGAGCTGCGATTTGACTCCTTTGGACTTTTTCGTTGGGGGGAACGGTGAAGGACCGATGTTATGCCAACAATCCGGAAACGATTCAACCACTTAAGGCCAATATCATCCAAGCAATCCGTAAGCTACATCCCGAAACCATCAACAAGGTCTTGGAAAATTGGAGTGATAGAATGCGCTACTGCGAGGCCAGCCGAGGCAGCCACTTGAACGACGTTGTGTTCCATAATTAATGGGAATGTTTGCTCTTACTAATAAAGCCATAATACTTTATAATACATATAGTATGGCAACCCTGCAGTAAGACAGTTGGCCAAAGCATGTAGCTCCCTGTGAAATTTAAATACAAGATTAAGCAAAGACATTTGAAAAAAAAAAAAAACGGCGTAGTAAAAGTGATTTAAGCTGACCACCAGTGTTTTTTTGTCAGAGATTCAAGCATTAAACCCCTTTTAAAGGTGTTTTTCATAATCGAGTGAGGGTCTCATCTAGACAAAGAGCTAAGCTAGACTTTCGGTGGACTTCGGACCTGTCAACATTCAATCCGCTGAAGACTGCAAAATGTCGGGACCACCAACACCAGCTAAAACAAGATTTGGGTCCAAAAACAGTAAGACTCAACAGCAATCGCCGGCAATAATCAGCAACAACGAACATAAATCGTCCAGTCAGTTCGAACTACGTCTATCTAAACAATTAGAAGACAACAAAAAAGAACTGCAATCACTCATAATGGACGACCACAATATCCTAATGGAGAAACTGGAAAGAATTGTTGCTGATTTTAGTAGCCGCCTCGATGACGTAAATAGATCCATGTCTGCATTAACTGTGAGAATATAGGTGCTCGAACAAACCTCTGAATCAATCCGATGTACACAGCTCGATAATGAAATATCCAAACTACATGGCAAAGTGGATTCAATGGAGCGCGACAAACTCTCCACCGATGCTATACTCCATGGTGTTCCACTGACAGCTAAGGAAAATCTACGGGAAATGTTTGATTCACTCTGCACCTCCATCGACTGTGTTCCTCCGCTGGTTCCTAGAGATATTTTTCGTACAAAACCTAAAGGGACTATGGAGAACTCAGCCATCATAATCAAATTCAACTCAGCGGCAGATAAAGTCACCATGCTCAGATTAGCAAACCAATCATAAAAAAAAACGCGTAAGCCTATTTGTTTACAAAATCTTGGTTTGCAATCTGACAGACCGATTTACTTAAATGAAAGCCTTACTGTGCGCAGTCTTGAGCTTTATCGAAGAGCTTTCCAACTAAAAAAACAGCAGAAGCTTTTTTCCGTTTTCACCCGCACTGGTCTAATATATGTGCGTAAGACACCCAATGCTAAAGCTGTTTTGATCGATTCCATTCACCACTTGGATGCTATTGCTGCTGCTACCGATGCTAACCCTGATGAAGTCCTACCTGTTCACACGTAAGCTGCGGTTCCAGATTATTTATTTTAAAACTATTTTTGCCTCTCAATTATTTTATTTAATTATTTTTGCCTCTAAATTATCTTATTTAATTACTGTCATGTGCGTATTCTTGTGTATGTATTCACTGTCTGCCAGCCGTCCGAAAGTAGATTCCCTAATTTCAAGTTGTGTCTTCATTTCTCTTTCCTGTGAGGTTAGTTTTTTCTTTTTATCTTTTTACATTCTTTACATTTTTGATGTCTGGAACTATCGTTAGCTCCTTTCAAGATGATGGTATGAATGATAACTTGCGCGTACTAATTAATATTTTTTGTAATCAGCGCCAGGGGTTGCGTGTGTGTGTGTTAATGCACAAAGTCTTTTTAAGAAAATTGATGCGTTTAGAGGCATGTTTGCTGGTTCTAATGTTGATGTAGTATGTGTCACTGAATCATGGTTTAAACCCGGCGTAATGGATGAAACCTACGCTCTTCGTGGCTACCGAATCTTCCGAGGTGATAGGTACAATAGAATTGGAGGAGGTGTTGCAATTTATATTCGTAATAGTTTAGCCACTAAATTTTTGATAAGCTCACCCCCTGATAGTGTGCTTCAGTATTGTTTTGTCGAAGTTGTTTGTGAACGGAAAAAGTGTCTCGTTGGTGTCGTTTATAGACCAAATAGCTATCTCGATTTAACTCCCATTTTCAACCTATTAGAAAATTTCTCCCCAAACTATTGGAAAACTATAGTATGTGGTGATTTTAATTGCAACATATTGGATAATGAGGGCTCTGCGTCATTTGTTCAATCTATGAAAACTTTTGGTTTGGACATTGTAAACACGACTGTCCCAACACATTTCACTCAAACTAGCACTCTTTTGGATTTGTTCCTCTCCAACGACTGTGATGATATTTTTATAGTCAAGTTTCAGCACCTGCGTTCTCCAAACATGACCTAATTTTCGCTACTTTTAACATTCCTCCATATAAAATACAATCGAAATACGCGTACCGAGACTTTAGAAATCTCAATTCTGATGTTCTGGAGCAAGATATTCAGAGAATAAATTGGTATCCAATTTACAACGAAATCTCCACTGACACCCAAGTTGATTACCTTCAACAAATTGTACAGGAGTTATACAATACGCATGTGCCGCTCAGAACTAAAATTGCTACGTATCCTCATAAGTCATGGTTTACACCAGAAATTATTGCCCTAAGAAACAATCGTGATACAGCCTATAAGAAGTGGAAAAGATTTAAGCTCCAAGAATTTTATAACAGCTTTCGCCAACTAAGGAACTTGGTCAACTCCAAGATTAAACAAGCGAAAAGAGTATTCTATGATAGACACTTTGACCACAAGTTACCCTCAAAAACTCTCTGGCAAAATTTACGCGAGCTTGGTGTTGGACGGAAAAAGAATGCTGAAATGAATGATATTGATTCCAACCAGCTCAATAGAGAATTCGTGACACCGCAAATGACATTTAGCACAAGTGCTGATCTACTGGATGTAACGCTGAGTGGGTTTGAATTCGCTGGTATTCAACAGGATGATGTTATTAACGCTATCCTTAAAATTAAGTCAAAAGCTGTTGGTATCGACGGAATTCATCCGATTTTTATTAAAATCATACTTCCCTATATTCTTCCGGCTATAACCCATATTTTTAATAGTATAATAACTACTTCTAATTCTCCGACCGCGTGGAAAACTGCAAAAATTTTTCCAGTTTTGAAAAAGAAAGCGTCATCCAACTCACCGGCTGAATATAGACCCATTGCCATCCTTCCATTCCTGTCAAAGGTCATGGAAAAGATAATGCATAAGCAAATGTCTGTCTTTATCCATCGCAATAAACTACTTTGCACAAATCAATCTGGCTTCAGGCCGTATCATAGCTGTACGTCTGCTCTACTCAAAGTAACTGACGATATTCGAGCGGCGATGGATAAAGATTTAATAACTTTTGTGACTTTGCTTGACTTTTCCAAGGCTTTTGATACGGTGGATCATATGCAGCTTCTCTTAAAGCTCAAGACGTTGTTTGGCTTCTCATCATCTGCTATCAAGCTCATCAAAACGTATCTTTGTGGAAGAAAACAAGCTGTCGTTGTTAATAATGCGATGTCTGACTTTATTGCAACCTCCGCGGGACCTTTGTTATTCACAATTTTTATCAATGACCTTCCGACCATCATCAGAAACTCATCGCTACACATGTACGCAGACGATGTACAGCTCTACATAAGTAGCAAACTAGACCTTATTAGGGATGCAACTTGTAAACTTAACGAGGATCTCCGAAAAATTCTAGATTGGTCGGAAGATAATTCGTTGAAGCTTAACCCAGCCAAATCTAAATGTCTCGTTATTAGCAGAAACGCCATGAATGGCTGTGATCTTCCTAATATATTCCTCCGAAATGAATCAGTTGAGTTCGTTGGCAAAGCTAAAAATCTTGGGGTATGGTTTAACAAAACCTTAAGTTGGGATGATCATATATCCACTATCATAGGCAAAGTATATGGTTCTCTTAGGAATCTATCTATGTCGCAGTGTTTCACTCCTTTGCATACAAGATTAATGCTAGTAAGAACTTTGCTAATTCCAATATTTACTTACGGCTGTGAAATTTTTTGTTGCAGCAGTGCTCTCATTCGACGTAAGCTCAACGTTGCGTTTAACAATATCACTCGTTATGTTTACGGATTGAGACGTTTTGACCATATTTCACAATATTCCCTGCCCGTGCAGGGACGGGTTAAGAATATCACTGCAGCGCCCCCCAACAACTAGCGCTTGTCGTAAAAGGCGACTAAGGGGACAAATCAGATCTAGGCAATATAACACCAAAGTGAGCCTAGCGACACATATACTACCATAAAAACCCTCCCACAAGTGTGCATGCGAGTCCGTGGGTTGACACGACTGGAGATCACCGGTGTCATAAAAGAAAGATCAAACAATACTAAAACAGGAGCATGCACGTGTCAAACAACAAACACCATCGCAATATGGTGCAAAAATTGTATTGCAAAACTGTATCATTATGATAATACTTGCAAAAAGGAAAGGCACTACCCCGCCAGGCACTACCACTGCTGTGCATGGTACTGATCCTGGACCGAGCAGAAATGTTCGGGTCAGAGCTATACGGATTCCGGGGGCTAGCAACATAATGAAACGGTTTGGATGCAATTTAAGGGTCGCGAGTTGGAACGTTGGAAGCATGACCGGTCGAAGTTACGAGCTGGAAGAGATGATGAATAGAAGGCGGGTGGACATTTTGTGTGTCCAAGAGACGAAATGGAAAAACACCGGGAATCGGGCGCGTTTCTTGGACGTTAGGACAAAAGATTACAAGATGTTCTACTACGGAACGGAAAAGGCTAGGAACGGAATCGGTATCATCCTTGCGGCAGAGCTACTTGGAAACGTCTTGAGCATTTCGAAGTCCAGCGACCGTTTGATGTCTCTCAAACTAGTAATACAAGGAGAGGTGTGGAATATTGTCAGTGCATATGCTCCCCACGATGGGTACAATCAGAGAGATAAAGATGCATTTTGGCTAGATTTCCACAATCTCCTTAAGGACATCCCAAAGGAAGAATTTCTGTTTGTTGGAGGAGATTTGAATGGACATGTCGGGAAATCAAACGAAGACTATGAAGACTGCCATGGAGGACTAGGATATGGCACCAGGAACCTTCCTGGTGAAGACATCCTAAGCATGTGCAAATCACACGGTCTTATCGTGTTAAATACCATGTTCATCAAACAAAGCCGACACCTGATCACTTACAGCAGTGGTGGAGATGAAACTCAGATTGACTACCTACTACCTACCTACTACTAGGCAGTTTCATGAAGCCTCGGGTAAAAGATTGCAAAGTGATCCTGGGAGAGGCAATCGCTCGACAACACCGTCTCCTGCTAACAGAAATTTTTTTTTTATGAAAACACCAAAGAAAAGCAAACAAACAGGGGTCTCTGAGAAAATCAAGTGGTACAATCTGGACAAAGAAAAAGGCGAGGCTTTTGTTTTCGTAATGAAGAATTACCTCTCTCACACCATCAACGGAGCTGAGGATGAAGAGTGCAGAGCACAAAATATGTGGGATTCCCTACAGCGAACTTGCTTAAAGAAGTCCAAATCTCTGCTAGGAGCTTCAAAAGGCCACCATCAACACGCCAAAGAAACATGGTGGTGGAGTGATGAAGCTAAGAAAGTGATAAATGAGAAGAAAGCGGCTTTCAAAGCTTGGTCAAAGTGCCCCTCTAATAATAGTGACGAAAAAGCTCGCCTCGAAATGGAATACAGATGCTGCAAGAAAAAAGCGAAGAAGAAGTGCGCCCAGCTTCAAGCAGAGAGTACGGAGGGCCTGTATCGGGAGCTGGAGAAAATATTTTCCCCGGTTGCTGATGCAAACCAGGCTATCCAGGAGCTGCGAAGACACAATATGAACAAGAGTGCCACTATCTTCAAAATAGCCGCCCAAAGAAGGAAGAATGCTCAGGAGATTCGTTCGCCAAAGTTCATTAGCAATGCTCATGGCCAGCTTCTTGTGGATGACGACAAAATTCTGCAGAGGTGGCGGCAGTATTGTGAAGAGCTTTTGAATGAACAGTTTCCCCGGCTATACTTTCCAAGAGCCACCCCTAACTGTGAAGAAATACCCGACATTACAGTCGAAGAAGTTAGTGAGGCGGTCAAATACTCCAAAAAACGAAAAGCAATTGGGCCAGACGAAATACCCTCTGAGTTCTGGAAAAAGATGGGAGATATCGGGTTCAGATGGCTCAGAATTCTCATCTCCAAATTCGTGAGAGGTGATCCAATGCCGAATGAATGGAGGGAAAGTTACCTTCTCCCTGTATACAAAGGGAAGGGTGATACGCGAAACTGTGATAACTACCGTTCGATCAAGCTGATGTCACACACCATGAAGATCGTTGAGCGGGTATTAGGTGGCCGACTGCGAAAAATAATACGGCTATCTGATGATCAGTGCGGGTTTGTCTCGGGTAAATCAACCACAGATGCAATCCAAAGTATAAGGATCATAATGGAAAAACATCGTGATTCCTTAAGGGATTTGCATATTGTATTGGTTGACTTTGAAAAGGCATTCGACAGACAACCACGAGATCTGATATGGGTGGCGCTAAGACATCGAGGGGTTCCAGAAACCTATGTACAGATGATTATGGACATGTACGAAGGAGCAAAGACAAAAGTAAGATGCCCCGCTGGAGTAACCGAAGAGTTCCCAATCAAAGTCGGGGTACACCAGGGAAGCGTTTTAAGTCCTTTGCTCTTTATTACAGTCCTTGATTATCTGCTTGAAGGTAAAGTGATGGACCCCAAGGTACATCAGTTATTCTTTGCTGACGATGGAGCCATCATAAGTGAGGATCCTACATCCCTGCAACGAGCACTTGATGTGTGGGTGGACGTTTTGGAGGGAAATGGGTATCGCATTAGTTCAAAAAAGACAGAGTACTTGTGCTGCCCGTTCTCTGATCCACTCAGGCCTATTCCAGACATTTATTTGAATGGAACAGTGCTTCCCAAGTGCGAAAAGTTCAAATATCTGCGATCTATGATCAATAGCAAAGCAACTTGTGATGACGACATCAATCATCGTGTAAGCGTAGGGTGGATGAAGTGGCGAGAAAATTCCGCTATCTTCTGTGACAGAAAAATGCCCCCTAAGTTGAAAGGAAGGCTCTACACCGCAGTTGTACGTCCAGCGCTCACATACGGTTCACAATGTTGGACGATGTACAAAAAGTATGAGAGTAAATTAACGGCAGCTGAGATGAAGATGCTTCGCATGACAGCAGGAGTGACAAAGCTTGATCGAATAAGAAGTTCGAAGATCCGTGGAAGCTTTCACATCAAGGAAACCATCGTACAAAAAATAGAGCGTGACCGGCTCAGTTGGTATTGCCACGTTCAAAGAAGAGATCATTTGAACCCTGTTAAAAAGGCAATATCAATGCACGTTCCAAAGGAAAGGCAGGCCTATAAACGCCTATAAAATGCGACGACATCGGCATTTCATTGGCCTCAGTAACCGAGTGATCCAAAATCGGCAGGCCTGCCGATATTTTCTGAGGTCAAATAGGCGAACCCCACAGGCGGATCAGTAGAAATGCGGTGAAGTGGGAGGGTTGTGATCCCTTGTTTTCGGATCATGGCCTCGCTGATAAAAGGAAGAAGAAGAAGATTCTAAGAAAATATTAGGATGCACTCTTGATAAATATCTAGAGTATTGCACAATCAAGTACCTACAAAAAGTTATTACTAGCAAACAGCCTCCATATTTATTCGAAAAACTTAAACTTTCACGGCCGGGCCGCTCTTTAAGTTTAATCCAACCGCGTGTTCATTACCAAAACTCAGAGCTTCAATTTTTCGTTCATGCTATTCATCTTTGGAATGCACTTCCTCTCAGCGTTAGGAGACTTTATGATACGAATGGTTTTGGGGAAACTCTCTTTCGGCACTTGGCAGGGTAAAACAAGCACATTTTATAATTTCATAAAAGGCAAGTTTATTTACATTTTCACATTTAATTTTATTTTCTCTTCTATATTTTGTATACATATCATAATAATTTTCTACTTACAAATTTGTTATGAATTTAGCACTAAACCGTGTGAACTTTTAAATATTTGAATTATATAAATATCACATTTATAGTTTAAAGATGATGTAAAGTCTATTATAAATGATGTTACTTAATTAATAATAAATACTAAAATACTAAATAATACATGGAAATTTTGAATTTCATTTTGTTCATTTTATTGCATTTTTAAAAAGAAACTTGTAGTTGGCCCACCCTGTATACTTGTAAAGTTTCACAATTTAAGAGAGCAACATTTTAAACATCTCGACTACGTACACTGCAACCCAACTCCAACGTTCCAAAATCGGAGTCTTTAACCCTTATTTTGCAGCACTTAATAAGCCACAAGGAGACACTGCTACGTTGATTCAGCAAGACAGTTGAGTTTTGGCTGACAAACACTCAGCGGAAGGTTTTGTCCAGTTAAGCACCTGAAAACAGGGTACAAAACTCAAGAAACCTCGACGTTCTGCCGCTATTATTATTAGAAAAGCTAGTGAACTTTCGTATGACGACTTGTTTCAGAAAGTGAAAGCGGATCCTGCTCTGAAAGATGTGGAAACGAGCGTAAGTAGTTTCTGAAATCCAGCCAGCGGAGATCTCTTGCTTTCGTTAAAGACATCCATTGACTCTACGACCGCGAAATTTAAAAACAAAATCAAAGCAGTGCTGGGTGGAAACCATACTGTGTCAGGCATAACGCACGAGTTCCAGCTTAAGTGAAAAGACATAGACGAAGTAACATCGAAAAAAGAAATCTGCGGCGCCTTAATGGACAATCTTAAAGCGGTCGTTAAATAACGTGGTTAATAATTCGGCGTATAGGTGTTTCAGATACCTTGGACTCTTGGCAAGAGCGTGCTGAAGTGCATTTGATTTGGAGAATGTGGTCATAAACTAAGGGCCTGTCAAGCGAAAATAAAGGGTTTCCTTCTTTTTTTTTATAATTTGCGCGCACTCAAAGGGTTATGAATACCTTTAACATGTTTACACACAGTGCGGGCGTTGGAAAGGATGAATAGAGAGAGAGAGAGAAAGATGTTTTTTTGTGTAGTGGTTCTTGCAGCTCAGTTGCTCCGGAAAAGACGGAAACATAGGGTATATTGCTGGGGGTAACAAAAAAGCGCTAGAAATTGCGACCACGAAAATACCAATATTTTACAACTAAATCTATATCATATCTACTGCAACAGTCCGTGGGCGAGTTAAATGTTTACGTTGCGATCAGTTCGAAAACTTAAATGAAAACACCTGGATGTCCGACTCAACAAATAAAGGCGCAAATTGGGCCTGCGGAAATGTATCTATTCAAAAATACTCAGCCCGGCCTTATGATTATTTTATGCGCGCTAAGATCAACAGAATTCACGTATATTGGTATTATAATCCACCCGGTCTTAAAACCGATAGTTTCGAAGCGGTGGGTCGATAGACTAGTATTGCAGGTGATTTGAATGCCTAAAATACGGAATGGGGAAGCACGCTAACAAATCGAAGAGGAGCCATCCTTCCAGAGACTTTCTCTTATTTCTTCTTTATCTTCTTCTTCTTCTTCTTCCTATCTCGGCGAGACTAAGATCCTAAAACAAGGGATCATAACCCTCCCACTTCACTGCATTTCTACTGATTCGTCTGTGGGGTTCGCGTATTTGACCTCAGAAAATATCGGCAGGCCTGCCGATTTTGGATCACTCGGTTACTGAGGCCAATGTAATGACGATGTCGTCGCATTTGTGTGATCCAGGAGATATTGCTTCTCCTGCCTCGCTATATCTTTGGAACGTGCATTGATATTGCCTTTTTAACAGGGTTCAAATGAACTCTTCTTTGAACGTGTCAGTACCAGTTGAGCCGGTTGCGCTCTGTTTTTTGCACGATGATTTCCTTGATGTGAAAGCTTCCACGGATCTTCGAATTTCTTATTCGATCAAGCTTTGTCACTCCTGCTGTCATGCGAAGCATCTTCATCTCAGCTGTCGTTAATTTACTCTCATACTTTTTGTACGTCGTCCAACATTGTGAACCGTATGTGAGCGCTGGACACACAACTACGGTGTAGAGACTTCCTTTCAACTTAGGTGGCATTTTTTGGTCACAGAAGATAGCGGAATTTTGCCTCCACTTCATCCACACTACGCTTACGCGATGATTGATGTAGTCATCACAGGTTTCTTTCCTATTGATAATAGATCGCAGATATTTGAACATTTCGCACTTGGGATGCACTGTTCCAATCAAATAAAATGGGTGGATCAGAGACCGGACAGCATAAGTACTCTGTCTTTTTTGAACTAATGCGATACCCATTTCCCTCCAAAATGTCCATCCACACATCAAGTACTCGTTGCAGAGACGTAGGATCCTCACTTATGATGGCGCCATCGTTAGTAAAGAATAATTGATGTACCTTGGGGTCCGTCACTTCACCTTGAAGCAGATAGTCAATTACTGTAATAAGGAGCGAAGGACTTAAAACGCTTCCTTAACTCTTTGGTTACTCTTGACTTTGCTCATTTGTATTTACTTAGTTCCATTCACCCCTCGGGGGACATAGGGCGTCAACCACGCCTGTGCGCCATCTTGTTCGAAGTTCTGCAACGCGTTTGAGGTGCCTCCAACTCATTCCTAAAGAGCTCGATTCCTCCTCAAATGTTCTACGCCACGTTTGCCTAGGGCGCCCCGCTATTCTGTCTACTTGGATGAGCGAATTTCACTGCATGGCATATTTCGCAATGTAGTTGTCTTCGCGCCGTAGGGTGTGTCCAATCCATTGCCACTTTCTTCTTCGTATAGTAATGCTTATAGTTTCTTGGCCCCTTCTCGTATAAAGTTGTTCGTTGGAGATGCGGTTCGACCAAAAAATCCTCAAGATGATTCTTCTGCATTTCCTTACGAAGACTTGCAGCTTGCGTGTGTTAATGGTGTCCACCTTCCAAGTACTGCATCCATAAAGCAGCACCGATTCTACGTTGGAACGGAACAGTCGCAGCTTAGTTCTTAAACTGATAACAATGTAGCGAAGACCTGTACTCAACGCATTATTCGATTATGATCCGTAAGGTGTTTATGAGGTCGATGCAGGAGGATCCAGCACGAAAGCCTGCCTGTTCGACGTCGAGAGTTGAATCTAAATGCTCTTTGATTCGTTCCAGAATTATTCTAGTTATTATTTTGGCTACGGCTGGAAGAACGCAAATACTCCTACCTCTCCAGTTACCGCACTCCATCAAATTTCCCTGCTTTGGAAGCTTAGTGATCATCCTCCTTTCCCACTCCTGTGGAAATTGTTCACTATCCCAAGCTCTCCAAATTAGCGGATGCAGCAAATCTGCCGATGTATTTGGCTCCGCTTGAAATAGCTCGGCAGGGATGCCATCAATAACCACCGCCTTGTTCTTCTTGAGGGACTTGATTGATATTATTATTTCTTTAACCCCTCGATATCTTAGCGCCATCCATATCAGATCTCGTGGTTGACTGTCGAATACCCTTTCAAAGCCAATCAATACAATATGCAAATCCCTTAAGGAATCACGATGTTTTTCCATTATGATCCTTATACTTTGGATTGCATCTGCGGTTGCTTCACTGGCGACAAATCCGCACTGATCTTGAGATAGGTGTATTATTTTTTGCAGTCGGCCACCTAATACCCGCTCCACGATCTTTATGGTGTGTGACATCAGCTTGATTGAACGGTCGTTATCACAGTTTGACGTATCGCCCTTCCCTTTGAACACAAGGAGAAAGTAGCTTACCCCCATTGATTCGGCATTGGATCACCTCTCATGAATTTGATGAGAATTCTGAGCCATCTGAACCCTATGTCTCTCCTTTTTTTGAGTATTCGACCGCCTCGCCAACTGCTTCGACTGTAATGTCGGGTATTTCTTCACAGTTAGGGATGGCTCTTGGAAATTATAGCGGGGGAAACTGTCCACTCAAAAGTCCTTCACAGTACTACAGCCACCTCTGCAGAATTTTGTTTTCATCCAGAAGGAACTGGCGAACTTTGGCGAACGAATCTCCTGAGCATTCCTCCTTCTTTGTGCGGCTGTTTTGAAGATGGATGCGCTCTTGTTCATATGATGTCGTCGCAGCTCCTGGATAGCCTGATTTGCATCAGTAACATGAGAAGATATTTTCTCCAGTTCCCGATACAGACCCACCGCTGGGCATAATTCCTCTTCACCTTTTTCTTATAACATCTATATTCCACTTCGATGTGAGCAGTAACAATTAGACCCAATACTCCAGCCTTGTCTTCACTACAGAGGTCCAAACACGCGTGAGAATTCACTCGATGTTCTCCATATTCTACACTTTCTTCCCGATTGAGTTGCTTGGTCGACGATAGTTCAAAAACGAATGCCTCGATTAAAATAAAACTTGCTATTTTTACTAATAGTGATTCACTGACCTTGTTACGTCTCAGTAAACTACCCTCACGAATGACCTACCTACTCATTTCGCAAATTTAAAAACTCCGTTCATTAAGCCGAGAGAATTGCAGTCCATATTCGAGCTCCTCTTTTTCCCATTGAAACACTTTGGCAAATAGCGAAAGATGAAGCACCCGCAAGTCAGTCTTGGGGTTTTACTTAAGAACCAATGGGTTATTTAATGGTCAGAAAATTGTTCAACAAAATTATATCGGCCTACCGAGCAAAATTTACAATCATTCTCAAACAGGATGGGATATATTTCGGAAACATTTTACTACAGTAGAACAAGAGTTTATAGGATTTCTTCTGAGCTCTTATTTTACACCACAAATAGCAACTTATCGAAGTTAAAAGACTTAACGTGTTCAAGCCTTTGGTGAGCAAAAAGAATCAATAAACTTAAGACAATACATGCAACCTAATCCAATTCCTTTCTCGCAACCACTCGTGTTGTGTGCATTATATTTTTCCCACGAATGGAAGGAATCTACAGTTTTGCAAGGAGAGCAATTTTTATTTTGTTTTTGAAAAGCTTTTTTATGACAACAATACTTTCGGATTTTTGTCAAATGTTCGCGAGAGATGGGATAATGAAAAACCTTTTGGTGTTTTCCAGGATTCGAACATTGAACCTCATGCGCAGTAGTCCGGCGCACTAACCAACCAACCGGCCGGCGCGCCCGCGTCTATTTTTAATGTTAAGTCTTAACGCTAATCATGTCATGCGGTACTCATAGTCACCTGCAGCACTGAAATAGGCTCATTTGAATCAGTCACCATTTCCACTCCACGCCGTATTTATCACCATCAGATGACCCTCTCAAACCATACCAGACTAGCACTGGTAAAACACAACAACACTGCACATCAATAACAGAGATTGATTGAGTCAATTATCTTTACTACTCTTATGCACCATAATACCTTCACGGTGGACCTAGGTACTAAGGGTTCGATTGATTCGGTCACCCTACCTAGCCAAACCTATTACCACATACACAAAGTTCGGCTGCATAATAGTATAAAGGTTCGATTGAATCAGTCACCTTATTTACACTTATGCACCCCACTATCTCCACGGTCCACCTAGGTATGAAGGGTTTGATTGAATCATTCACCCGATCTAGCCCACACCAAATGCATAGTAGTACCAAGAGTTCAATTGAATCAGATACTCTAACACTCTCATGTATCACCTTCACGGTCACGCAGGCCCCACTACCAGCCAATACAATTTTCACAACAGTACAAGGGATTCGATTGAATCAATCACCCCTATACTCGTTTGCAGACTCTACCTTCACGGTCCACCTTGACTTTAGGGTTGATTTAGCCAGTCACCCTATTTAGCCACTATATTCACAGTAATTCTTAGAAATAAACCTACTGAGAAAGGTAGAGGTTCCCGAGTACCCAGTGATTTCTCCGGTACAATCAACATGTGGTATCACAATGGACCTGAATGGTCTAAGTGTGCCCTGACTCCCTCTGGTCAACCACCTCACCTGATTTAACCTAACGCTAATCTTCCTTTTTTTTGTAATTGTCATTCGTGAGACATCGATCAAATCTCAAATTCATGTTTTGCTCACCGCCTAGGACTTACCTCTGCTTCTGCTACGAGGTGAATCTGAAGGCTCTCCAGGTCAAAGTATTAATGTGCTTTCTTTATTCATGTCGCAGCTATATTACTACACATAGCTCACTCAACTAAAAGTTCAATTGAACACAATTTTTCTAGAAATAACCACCTTAATTTTTGCAAAAAGTTATTCCATCCAGTATATAGTGCAGTTTAGGTAGACTAAATCTCTGTCCACCTCAAGGTTCCAGGTATCCATTTTGTTACTCGAGTAGCTAGATAAAGTATCCTATGATTATTTTGTTGACTCCATGCACTTTGTTTTCTATTGAATAGCTTTTATTTAACTTGCTTTGTTTTCTGTCTGTCTGCTACAAATTTTGCAATCAAAATTTCGGCTACTTCTATTGATTAAATAAGTGGATGAATCCATAATAGCAAAAGAATTAAAAATAGACCATAATGTGTGCTAAACTCGTCTAACCATAGGTACTAAGGAAATGATCTGCATCGATGCTGGAATAAAAATGACCCTCCGATGTCATAAAATCGAGAATTGTGTCCAATTCGCCTTTGGAAATGTGAGTGAATTTCTTTTGCAGTTCCATTCGACTGATGCCCTTTTCAGCGACATAGCTCTTTATCGCTTGGAACACCATCAAGTGTTTGCCCTCAAGACCCAAGTTATTACCACCCTGCTGTGCTCCAAGTCTACCAGACTGTCCAGCGGTCATGCTGAAGTCAACATACTCAGTACCTGCTCCCTTCTTTGAATATTCCTCAGCCTTAAATCTTGCGTGGAGCACCTCCGGCAGGTGTGTCACCACCAGATTAGCATCGGTGACCGGCAACATCTTGAACACCATCAGCGTCTTCTGTCCACTGTGCTGCCGGACAGTCCCGAAGATTTTCGAGTAATTATTCAGCATAACATCTGGCGCCTTCAACGAATCACCCTCCTCCAACCAGTAGTGGGCTTCAATCCATCCAGTGTGGTCCTCCAACTGATAGGTAATCTTCGTAGAGGACGTATCGATAGAGCGTACGATGGCAACGGAGGATATCATACCGAAGTTCATTCCCCACATTTGGAGGTTACCCTCTGCTGATTCCAGAATTTGTTTGATTACAACTGGCACCACGTCCTCAGCCTTCTGCTCGGTAGCAGCGCCGGCACCTCCTTGGGTTGCATTGAATGTGTCACCTCCGAAGGAATCGTTCATTTTCAATATGTTTTCAATTTATAGTGAAATTCACTGCAAAACAATATAGTGCATACAAAAAACTTGCTGCTATGGTAGTGCTGAAATTGTGCGCCGAATTTTCAAACTGCCAGAAAGAATTTCGTTATTGCAGAATCTTGTCTGCACTCAAAGAACTTCAGAAGAGGGACATACGATTTATTTTAAACATCTCAGAGAAATTAGGTGATCATGCCCAGTTAATGCTTTCTTCGAAGCAGGATTTTCATTATTTGTCCTAGGAATCTAAGACTTCAACACTGTGCTCATGATAAGACTAGCACATGATCACCACTTACAGAAGCAAGTTAATATTTATCTTTCGCATACAAAAGAAAAACTTTACATTTGCCAGATCTACATTTCTGCCGTGGAAGGAATTAAGTACTCACATTTCTGAGGTAATATGTTACGTATACGACCGAGTCTTTCAGTGTGTTAAAATGAGAATTTACCGTGAGTTTTGTCAGTCTTCTGGATGCTTTGGCTGGTATTTTTGACCACGGTTTGAAAATGTTAAGCATACACTGAACGTCAGAAATATCAGCAAAATACATTTTCCTGTTAAATGTTCAAGAACATTCACGCGATGTTGGAATAGTCATTTAAAAGAAGTAAGCAAAAAAGCCAACGAACTATATCAATTCAATCAAATTAATTTGACGATGCTGCAATAACTTATTACAACAATAACACCTACTCGCACATGCACTGCTGCCATTCCAAAACGAAAGAATGTCTCTCACTGTCACAAAAAAAAAAAACCGCGCTGTATAAAATTTCACGAAATTGTGTTGCGTATAACCCGCCAACAATGCAACAATGCAACAATATAAGCATCATTTACATCCTTATGCATTCATGGATCTGTCCATCCATCATCATTTAGCCATTCAGAAACGTAACCGAATCGCAGCGAACATTTTCCATTGAGACGTTAAAATCACATTCAACAGTTAGTTATGCAAATGTTATTCCAAGTACCTGTGGGAATTCTTCGTCTGTATTGTGCAGTGAATGTGAAGGACGACACGCAGGCTCAACCCATGCCTATCCAACAGATGACAGATAATAAGTAAAAAAAAAAAAATAAGCAGACAGGAAATTTCTCATCGATGCATCATCAGTTGCAATCCAACCACCCACCATTGAGATCGAATTTCCTTCTCAAAATGTGTCGTGTCCTCTTGTCCCAGGATAATATTTTTCTTCGTTGCTCCATCAGCTATGCATATTATAATAGCGCGAAAGGGTACAGCGGCAGTGGTGCTGGTGGTGATGATGCAAATCGATTGAATTCGATGCTCAGACAAGCGGAATTACTTATCGTGGTTGGTAAATTGCATTCCCTTGGGGGTATGTACATGAAAGTCTCTACCATATCCTTGGAGTATTTAAGAGTAGAAGGAGTCCTTCTCCGGAATATAACGTCGGGTTGGTGAAGTGGATTTGGTAGCAGAAGGCGATCAAATTGACCCTAGAGATTTGTGACGTTTTAAGAGAAGTGTTTTGCAGGGATAAGGATTTTGAATTCGATAAACAAATTAAATTAAGTTGTAATTTGACAGTCGATAGGATTTATTGAAAGTAATTGGCTTTGGAATTATTGACCGTTTGAATAATTTTTTTTTGATAGTTTTCATTGTCTGGAGTGCAGTGTCTCGAAAAGTCAACGGAGTGGTGAATGAGATTCAAGTGTGCTGTGATGCCAGAAATTAAGGAAATGAATACGAAAATTTTGTAGAGGTATGGTTTGTGGACTATTTAACTGAAACCTTAAGCTTGGACACAAAAATGAAGAACTATAATACAATTTATTGACTTTGGCTTTTTTAGGAAATTATAGAAAATATTCCCATCTTGAAGATTTTCATTCGAATCCGCAGAAATTTATTAGATTGTTTATCACATGATATAAGTTAACATAGGATAATATTGAATCAGTTTAACTTGTCCCTCTTCTACATTCTTATGCCAAATATAATATACTCTCCGAATTACTCCAGATTTCCTCAGCGATCTCGATTCCTTGCGCCGTTAATCCTTACCTTTCCAACCCTTGTCAGCACAAGAGACCTTTTCTAAAAGCTAATGCCCACCACATCCACTTTCCGTACATATATGTACATATGTAGTCTGAGTGTTGCCCCTTTATGCCTAGAACTTCAAATGATTTCATTTCATGTGCATCTGCCTCATTCAGCTGATATCAGAATTCTATTAATTGTTTTATATATGGTAATCCATTTAGTGAAGATAAAATTTTTCTTAGTGGACTAGACATGTGTTTCAGCCGTGTAAGTTTTAGCAAGATGTAAGAAAAGTATACCGGGTATCGAATCTTAAGTCAAATATTGCTGTTAGAACCGAGGTGTTCGAGCAATTTGTATTCATCTACTTATTACCATCGACCGGAAAGCCGAGAAAATTACTGCTGATTTCAAAGAGGCTTTCGAGAAGGCATGCCCGTATCCAAACCTAAGATAAAAGTCTCACACCGCTGGTGAACCAAAGAACTAGCCAGCATAAGAAGAAAAACAAGGAAACTCTTAAATCTGGCGAAATCAACGAGAGCTGACTCGGACTGGGAACTATACAAAACTAGTCAGAGGAACTTCAAGAGTGCAACACAAAAAGCCAAAAGACAGTCGTGGCAACGTTTTTGTGACGAGATAAAGGGTACAACAGAAACGGCTAGATTAAGGAAAATCCTCTCCAGAGAATCCAAAACCCTGGGTTCACTAAAGGACCCTGAAGGAAACTGGACCGAGTCTTGTTCGGAATCCCCAGAATTGCTCATTAAAACGTACTTCCCGTCGTGAACGACCGTGCCACGCAGCAGTATTAATAACAACAATCACAGCAAATCGGACCCCCTGCGGATTTGATAACAGAGGATAGAACAAAGTGGGCAATTAGATCCCCCCCTTAAACCCCACCGACTTGATGGGATTATAAAGATCATGCTACTAAAAACTGCACCAATAATTCCAGTACTCAAAGAGCTATTTGCTAGTAGTCTTAAACAATGTCACATACCAAGAACATGGAGGGAGGTAAAGGTGGTTTTTATACCCAAGGCGGGCAAGGCTAGTCACACCATCGTGAAGGACTTCAGGCCATTAAGCCTTACCTCTTTCATCCTGAAAACACTTGAAAGATTACTCGACATTTACATACGTGGTAGAATACGTCCGCGGGACTTATCCCCAGTCCAACACGCATACACAAAGGGTAAATGTGTGGAAACTGCCCTACATCATCTTATCGGCTCTACAGAAAAATCACTTAAAGTTAAAGAGTTCACTCTAGCTGCATTTTTGGACATTGAAGGAGCCTTCAATAATGTAAATACCGAAGCGGTTAAAAGAACTCCAAGAAACCTAGACATTGACAACAGTCTAATTAACTGGATTGTTAGCATGCTCGAGAAAAGACACATAACCACCGAACTTAAGGGTTCATAGCTCGAAGCATACGCCTCTAGGAGCACCCCTCAAGTCGGGGTAATCTCCCCACTGCTTTGGGTCATTGTTCTTAATGAGGTACTACAGCAACTAAGGTATAGTCGCGTCAGAGATACAGCTTACGCGGATGACGTTGCGGTGCTTGCAATAGCTAAATTCCTGCATACCCTTAGCGAACAACTTGATGGAGCTCTAAATACTCTTAACATATGGGCCAGGAACTGTGGTCTAAAGGTTAATCCCCAAAAAACCGAACTAGTACTTTTTACGAACAAAAGAGAAAAAAAACTGAGTTTGGAACGCCTTCTGTTGATGGTATCCCATTCAGATAGTCCGAGAGCGCAAAATACCTGGGCCTCATACTGGACAAGAAGCTCAATTGGAGATTAAATATAGAGGAAAGAACTAAGAAGGCAACAATAGCCTTTTATTCATGGAGTAGAATTTTTGGTAGAACCTGGGAATCCTCCCCCAAAATCATACTATGGATGTATACGGCTATAGTTAGACCCATACGAACTTGCGGCAATCTAGTATGGTGGACAGCTGTCAACAAAACCACCAAATTTAAAGGCAATCACCAAAGTCCAAAAACTAGCGTTCATTGGCACTACCAGTGCAATGAGGGCAACTCCAACTGCAGGACTCGAGGCTATTCTCAACCTGCTACCGTTAGAGATCTTTATACGCACGTCAGCAGCCATTAATGTCATGAGAATTAGCCAGTCTGCAAACTGGAAACCAAATAAAATAGGTTACTCGATGATCCTAACGGACTACACAACGCCATATTTAGACTTTGTAAGGCCTTTTTCTACCGCCTGCCCTAGAAGGGAAGAATGGAAAAGCGGTCATATACCTAACGCCGAATCTATAGCCATCTACACATTTGGTTGAAAAATGAGCACAGACATCTTCTCCAACCCCGTAGGTATATCGAAATCCAAACGACTTCCAGATCACAGCAGCATCTTCTAAGCAGAGGTCTTAGCAGTGGTAACAGCCGCCCGTGAGTCTGCGGTAAAGGCAATACCGCCAGAAGCTATCACCATCTTTATCGATAGCCAGACAGCTATAAAAGCGATTACTGCCATAGAAATTAAATCGAAGCTTGTGAAGTGTGGTCGAGAATGGCTCAGGATTCTTGGAACACAGCAGAAGGTATCGCTCTGCTGGGTCCCTGGATACAAGGATATCCCAGGTAATGAGAAAGCCAACGAGCTAGCAAGAATCGGCTCAGCAGCCCTACTAGAACAAGTTGACCCCCCTGTGTGTAGCCCGCTTTGCACACTCAAGCTCGTTGCAAGGAATAAAGCCGTTAAAGAGGCGAACACAAGATGGACCTCCATCGACACTTGTGCCATCACCAGGAAGCTATGGCCATCCTTCGACAAAACAACGACCGATAGAATTACTCGGAAAAATAGGAAAAACTTAAAATATATTTGAGTAGCTATTCATTTTATTATTAACGGTCTTGTGAATGCCAGATACAGTTTAGTTCCTAAATCACCACCTCTGAAATGGTTGAACATATTTTTGAACTAATAATCCACTCCACACAAAGCAACAATAGATTGAATTGCATCCTCCAATCGTTGCTGCAATATATGAAAATACCTACCCCTGCCTCTTCAGAGCATCCTATGATCCCCCCTTTCAGCGCTAGATGTTTCCAAATAAAATCTATACAATTTGCAACATTTTATTTATTTAATTCTGAAATATTACCTTTTTCTAAAATCTCAATCATTCCTGTTTACGAACACATCCGCTTGCATAAAACACGGTACATTTCCTTTATTCGTCTTGCATTTTTGACAACTTCATTATTTAACAAAAAAAAAACATACTCAATGCAAATGCATATGTGGGAGACTCAACTTTCTCTCAAAAGGTGAAAGGATGCAAAATGCACAAACAAAAATGCATTTTGTGCAGCGCACCAATTTCCACACGCACACACACACCCAACTTGTATTGAAATGTCAAAATGAATACCGAATGCCATGTTGGTAGTTGGTGTGCTGACATGATGCATATCTTAATATGTCGTGTTGCTACAGATGAACGAGCGAGGACAGAATGCTACGAAGGTTGTACCGGTGCAAATGGAGCAAAGTTGGCATGGCGTGAAATGCGAATTTCAGCAGCATTATGCATCCGTATATGCGTGATGTTTATGCTTTCAGTGAACAGTGCATGAGTGTTCTATTTACGGATTGCTGACATTTATCTGTCAAATATTTACAAGGATTTGTATTATTGAAGATTGAATCCGGAAATTGGAATGATCTCTCGAGGGGAAATGGCGCTCTGGTTGCCGCCGCGAAATCAATACCATTGACCGCGAATCTTCTGTGATAAAATGTGAGCTTCCACAAAACCTGCCAAATAGCAAACACAAAAGTAATTTTCGATTTATGCCTAAAATCGTCAAACTGATGATGTCGGTCAGGATGTGTGTGGGTTCTATTGTTGCTGCCAATGGCATCGATGATGAAAATATATTTTCCTTATCGACTACTCGCTGCACGGCCACGAAATTTCAAAGTGCACAACATTGATGAATAAGCAAAGTTGCACCGCAAACACCGCCCGTAGAGATTGCTGGTTTATTGAACACACCCCATTCGTTCGGATCAAAAACCAACCCCACGCCGACCTAAAACACAAATATTCATCTCGATGACTTTTGAGTATTAGCCGCGAAAACTGGTAGCTCAGCAGCACTTAGCTGAGGTGAAAGCCGTCAATGCCGTCCCAGCAGAGGCCATGAGGGATGTATTCGTAACGAAAAATCAATGAAAATGAATACGACAATGTGCGGCAGAGGAGTTTTTATCATCATCAACGTCAACACACGCATTCGTGGCGCGCGGATTGTATTTGTATATTTGTATCTCAGTCGCGTAAATTTTACATTCCCAGCACACTTGTACGTATATATTTGCAGCCCTTAACAGCCCTCAGAATGATTCTAAAGCTGTAGCGTAAAAAAATTACGGTTTTTTCTACGTTTGCCGCCTTTATGCTGAACACATCCCTCCCAGTGTGTATAGGGATGACGTGATTGACCCAGTTGATGTGATGATTTCTCGAAATCCGTGTAATCACTTGTAATGCGCTATTTTGTCATTCATGTTCGAGAGCAGTCTTCTTGTGTGGGTGGCGGGCGTTGTTCAGGGAACTAGGGATTTGTAAGGGGTGAAATGGGAAATCGAATTTCTTCTTCCCTTTTTTTTTGCTACCGAAATGGGGACATGAAATGTCAATGTGTGTTGTACTTAGTTTTGTTCTTATTTCACTCGATGTGTCTGGTGAAGCCTTCAACATGAGTGATTTGTAAATTTTTGCACTGAATGACACAATTTTTCACTTTGAATTGAGTTTCTGTGTTGAGATTTGCATATGATGTGTCAGTGTACTGTGTGGGGGAAAAGTAAACTAGTTACGTTTGCAAATTGACAATTTCTAGGAAACAATGACATTTCCTTTTTGCCGAGAAAGGGAATGATGACTCGAGACTTGGCATGAATTTGGGATTTAACAAGAGCGATAGGGATTTGCATTTCTTTTTTGCGTTTTCAGAATGGTGATCAAGTGATTTTGTTAACTTGGCAATCTGCTTTCAAGGATGTGTTTTCTATTTGACGGTGATGATGCCCTTGCTGTGTTACATGCAGGAGAGGAGTGGTTTTTATTTGCAAATATTATAGGATGTAATAAAGTGTCGTTTATGAGTGGAATGCGACAGAATAAAGATCAAAATTTAACTGATTTGTATGCAATAGCTAAAAACACACTAAGACCGATATAAGGAAAGCAAGGGTATTACCTACAAAAAAAAGGAAAGCTTACATCAACAGAAATGTGTGGAAAGTTTGTGGCACTAATCTACAAAAGAAGTTGCAATTTGAAAATTTAAATTATGATTTTTGAAGCAGAGCTTCTTCAGTGAGTCTACTGAATCGGAATGACACCGGTACAAAAACCAAACATGAAACGATTAACCATTCTGAGAGGTTCTCGCCCGATCACAGAAAGTAAGCAGCGTTGGACGCTGTTGGTACTTAGATGGTGGACCGCTTGGGAACACAGCGTGTGGTTGGCACTTTAGTCGTTTTATAAGTTGATGTCGGTGGCTGTAACAGCAAACTATACTGATACTTAATAAACGCTTTAGTGCCATTTTAATGCTACAACTTACGTTACCCTATCGGATGTTAAACTTTGAGATAAACGAAAATGCAATAAGCGTATTTAAATCTACCCTGTGTCATTAAAAAAAAAAAAATTCACGCAATAGCCCTTTAAGTGTCTGGGCCTAGCATCTCGCAACCACTCGTGTTGTGTGCGTTATATTTTTCACAGGAATAGAAGGGACCAACAGTTTAGTACCATATCCAAAGGGCGATTTGTTTTGAGAAGCTTTCTCGTGACAATAATACTGTTGGATGTTTGTCAGACGTTCGCGAGAAGTGAGACCGTGAAAAAACGTTTTGGTGCTTTCTGGGATTTTAACTCCTCACGCGGAGTGGTCCGACACACTAACTACTTGCGCTACGATGCCCACACTCTATGGCATTAACAAAGTTAATTACTTCTCCGAAACTTTCTTCCGATATCTCTATAAGGTTGCCAAAAAAGAGTTTGCCAAGTGTGCGCTGCCAGGCCCTTTCTAGAGCTAGACAGGAAACGGAAAATTGTTTATTTCTCGTTAGCACAGTTGCGGGTGCAAGAATGTATATATAGTGCAGTGCATAGTCTGGTCGCGCTTCACAAGAAAGGAAACCCCCTCAACTGCGCCAATTATAGAGGCATCACTCTCCTCAACATCGCATATAAGATCTTTTCTGCGATATAGTGTGAACTCCTGAAATCTTTTATCAACAGCCTGATTGGCCGCTATTAGTGCGGTTTCAGGCCAGGAAAGTCCACCATCGATTAAATCTTCACACTTCGGCAGATCCTGGAGAAAACACAAGGAGTGCAAATCGACAATCATCATCTCTTTATCGATTTCAAGGCCGCCTATGGCAGCATCTATAGAGAAGAGCTTTATAGAGCGATGTCTCTCCATCAAGGTCGGTAATGACCTCACCGCGACCTTTGATGTCAAAAAAGGCTTTAGAGAAGGTGACGCAATGTCATGTGACTTCTTTAATATTGCGATTGTGCAGAATTCACAAGAGAACACCAGAGGCACAATCTATCAAGAGTCCGTACAACTGCTTGCATACGCCGAAGATATTGACATAATTGGAAGAACTCAGCGGGCTGTCATCGTTGCGTTTGCAAGCATTGAAGCAGAAGCGGCCAAAATGGGTTCAGTGATAAACGAGGGCAAAACCAAGTGTATGCTGTCAACAAGAAGGTACAATCAACACCGACGAATTGGACAGAACATCACAGTGGGCACCTATAACATCGAGGTAATAAGGGGCTTTGTCTACCTTGGCTCTGCTATAAACTCTGAGAATGGCATCATCATCATCATCATTCAGCATCATTTTCAATGCCCCACTTAACCTTCATGAAGGTCATCGGGGTAGGATGCTCAGGTGGACTCTCCATCCTTCTCGATCCTCCGCCATTGACTCCAACTCATCAGGAGGAATCCCTAGATGGCTTTAGGAGAGATGTCACACTTGATCCAACCATCGATTCCTAGGCCTACCTGATGGCATGGCAATTATGGCACGTCTTGGAGCCGATCTGGGGGCATACGCACTAGTGACCAAACCATCGAAGCATTAGCGCAGAAATCAAGCGAAGAATAACTCTTGCCAACCGCTTTTTTTTTTTTGCTTATAAGGCAATTCAACAGTAAAACCCAACCTAGAACAAACAACTAAGGAATTCTGCTTTACGGTGCTGAAACATGGACTTTAATGAAAGGTCCCATTTGCGTTGACGTGTTTTGGAGGAAAAGATTCAATCACGAACTATACGAGCTGCATAGCGAGATGGACCTAGTCAAAAACCTGCGTATTGGACGTTTGAAATGGCTAGGATATGTAGAGCGAATGGACACAAACGCTCCGGCCCGCGGAGTCTTCTAACCTAATCCAGAGGTACGACGCAGTAGAAAGAATCCTCGCCGTGGGTGGCCCGCACAAGTTCATGGGGGCCTTGACCAACTTGGAGTGTGCAACTGAACGCAATTAGCTAAAGAACAAGCTAAATGGAGAGATTTTTTGGTTGAGGATCAAGTTCACCCGGAAATGTCGGCGCCATCTAAGTAGGTAAGTACTTACCAGTGGCTGTACTAATCGCGATAATTCGAGCAATATCTGTACGGGGTCGGTTTTGTACATCTTGTGTTCTGTGCTAGATGTGTTTGAGTCAGATCTGCCCAGATATGATGCAATTCAGCAAACCGTGCCATCTGTTGTTGGCCTCCGCAAGGGAGTTATCAAGTTTGGATCCCCGGCATGCAAGTTCATTTACCCACTCTGTCCTAGCTTCCAGAAGAGAGTGATCCTGAAAGATTAACTAAGCGTGGCGAGTTCCTCTTTGCACTGTTCCATCAATAGAAGCTATTTCCTGGTAACTGTCTGGTTGTCAATGGCAATGGCGATGTTACTAATAACCCTGTTTAAAGGTAACTCTCGACTACGTAGTAGGCAGTCATGTCGTGTGTACACGCTATTGCTCACTTCTCCACTACTGGCCGCCAAAGTTTCGGGGTGGGATAAATGAATTGGGACTTTTGTGTATCGGACAGCATTGTTTCATCTCTCGATCCCCACTACTCCACGATCGAACTAATAATAATAAAATGAAATAGAAAGGAACATTTCGGGTGTGGCATATTTTCTTCGTGGCAGTCCCCGTCTCTTTACCCCTCACTCTTCTTACCTGCATACTAATAAAATAATAATAATAATAATAATAATAACAATAAATTCTTTTGTTTATTTTCGCAAAAAAAAGTTTACAAAACATTACAACTATGACATATTGTCGTCTGTTGTATAATTAGAACTTATGAGTTAAACTCATCTATCAGAGTTTTGCGGTACCAAAATGCTTCTGCAATGAATTTATGCAGTGTTACCCATTTGCTTTCAGCTTGTCCATTGAGTAGAGTTATTATTTCGTTTTCCTCCAATAGTGATTTTCCTAAAAATCGATGACGAATGCGTTTTAAAATTGGGCATTTTCCTATGAAATGTACGATACTTTCTTCCTCATACAAAATACATAGAGTGAAGATTCTTCGTTCACGTATCCTTAAACGGTTAGCATTGAGTCCTATCAATCCAGCACGCGCTTTAAGCGTCCATGCAGTTAAACTTTTGCTGCTTGCAAATAGGAGTAGCCTGAGGAGTGATTCAATTTTACGTAGATTCCGTGCGAGCTTAATAAAGCATCTTGCATCTTGCATTTCTTAGGTTCTCGAGTGTTTTTTCTATTTTTTTTTTTTGTATATCTTGATGTAAAGGCAGCTCTGTCCATCGAATATTTGCATTGTCTCCGATTCTACACCAGACCTCATACCAGAAAATCTTCTTCTCCATAACTTGCTTCGATAGTATGTGCGGCAAATGATTAACCCCATATTTGAACGGAGTTTTGTGGACATACTCCATATGCAACTTTAAAGTATAAAGATGCATGTCCAGCACTCCAGTTTCTAGGCTTATAATATAATTCGGTGTGAAGACCGGCAGCCCGAAAACTCGTTTTATAAAATATCTTTGCATCTTATCAACCTGATTGAAGCTCAAAAAACCCCAAACCTGAGCTGCATAGCAATAAATTACTTTCGCGACTGCATTAAACATTTTATATTTTGCAGAGAACTTTACTTCCTTTTTTTCCATAAACACTTTCCAGGTACTGTTTAAGCTACCTTTGGCTTTTGCTTCTCTTTCTTTGAGTTGATCTAATAGAGAGAGTCTTGGCGTCATAATTACGCCTAAGTACTTATATTTGCTAACTTCTTCTATTTCCACGCCATTATAAAACCACTTTTCATCTTTAGCTCTTCTGCCACCTTTACTAAAAATCATAATTTTTGATTTATCAAGATTTATAGTGAAATTCCATATTTTGCAGTAGTTTTCAAGCCTTTGTGTCATTTCTTTTAATACTTTTGGATCTTCCGCTAATATTATGATGTCATCTACGTACATGAGAAGTCGAACAAGGACACCATCCAGCAATAAACCGCCTCCCAAAACATCATGTAAGTCATTAAGCAACAGCGCAAACAGCAGCGGACTTAGGAAACAGCCCTGCTTTACACACATAGAAGTGGAGAAATATTCTGATAGATGCTCTCCATCCCAAACTGCTGCAGTTGTTTTTGCATACAAGCTTTTTAAGAGTGTGAGATATTTAGTAGAAACTCCCATATTACTTAGTTTAAAGAATAGTGCTCTTCGGTCGATTCCATCGAAGGCGGCTTTAAAATCGACAAAGGAACCATACACCTTCTTTTTCTTGCTATTTTTGATGTTGGTTATGCACATTACGTTGTAGACATTGTCTACGGTGGAGTACTGCTCTCTAAACCCTGCCTGATATTCATTTAATATTTTGTGCTTCTTTTCTCATTTAGAAAGTCTGTTTTGCAAAATTCCCATTAATATTTTGGCCATACAGTCCATAAATGAAATTCCTCTATAATTCCCTACTTCGTTTGGGTTTCCTTTTTTAAAGATAGGGAAGATAATTGTTTTACGGAAGCTGTCCTCCACAATTCCTGTTTCCATCATATTGGTAAATGCTCTAGCTAGCAGTTTTATATAATTCTCGTGTGCGTTTATAAAAACCTCATACGGCAACCTATCCACTTCTGGTGCTTTATTTTCTTTAACATTCTTCAGCATTTCGAGATACTTGACACTGTCAATGTCGTCATCAAGCATTAGGGGTTCTGCCCACTGCATTGGTACTGCATGAAATAGAGGATTTAATAAACTCTATACTATTTATATTTCTCTGCATCCAGTTTTGATCCTACTTTGAAGCTCACTCACCTACATAGCAGAGCTATGAGTAATCATCTAAACAGGCTCGTGGGGTGTAGAGTTGTATATGAGTAAACGGCAAGCCTCTCGTACAGCAAGTACTTCCGTCTGAAATACACTGCACGAATCCGATAACCCGTATGGTTTTGATATATTAATATAGGTGTAGTAAATCTCCCCAAATCTCACCTAAACCAAACAAGTCGATAGTTTAAGTTAAGATAGCCTAAGATAGCCTAGATAGCATAAGATAGCCATCTGGGTAATCATCTGGAAAAATAAAGACCAGAGCCAGCACGTGAGTTTGAATGTGTGTTTGCAGTGCGTGATAGAGCGATGAGTAGATGTATAAGAGAAAGGTGGATGAATAGTCCATGCCCATAAGTCAACTACAAGTTTAGGTCAGGGTCGATTACTACATTTACATGCCGGATTGAAACGCAGATCTTGTTGAAATAGGATTGACTCGATCCAATCACAAAATTTTCTGCGATTGAATTGAGACATTGCATATAAACGCGGATTGAAAGATCGAGTTTGACGGATAGAGAAAGAAGAGAGAGGAAGAAAGTAAAGAAACTTGACGCGCATGGGAAAAAATTTTAAAATCAATCCTCTTTCGTTTTGAATCTAACTCGTTCCCTCAATTCTGTTCCAATGAAAACGCTGGTCGAAGCTCAATATTGTGTCAATCCGGTACATTTTCTTGATCACAGTAGAAAGTGGAGTTTTCCCGCCACTTCATCCACCCTACGCTTCGCTATTGATCATAGATCGCTGATATTTGAACTTTTCGCCCTTAGAAAGCACTGTTCAATTCAAATAAATATCTGGAATAGGTCTGAGTGGATCAGAGAATAGCCAGCATAAGTACTTGGTCTTTTCTGGACTAATGCGACACCCATTTTAATGCAAAACCTCCAACCATGCATCAGCTGTTCGTTGCAGGGACGTGAGATCCTCACTTATAATGGCTCCACCTTCAGCCGAGAATAATTGATGTACTTTGGAGGTTGTCACTTTACCTTCAATCAAATAGCCAAGGACTGCAATAAAGAGAAAAGGACTTAGGACGTTTCCCTGGCGCATCCCGACTTTGATTGGGAACTCTTCGGTTACTCCAGGGGGCATCTTGTTCTTATCTTTGCTCCTTCGTATATGCCTATGATGATCTGTACATAGGTTTCTGGAGCCTATCCTTGTCTTAGCGCCACCCATACTAGATCTTGTGGCTGTTTGTCTTTTTCTTGTCTTGTTCTGTTTTTCTTCTTATTGAGCACACTGTATATTTCCGAATGAGTGTCTACCTTGTAGTCGCCCTGCAACAACACTATATTCTGTATTGTTCCTTTTCATATCAACAGCAGTCACTGGCCATCCAGTTGCGACAGATTAAGTGAAAGGCTACATAATTTAAACTCAACGGATTGTTAAGTCAACGGTGCATGCAAAACCCCATAAGGTGTTTAAAGAATTACTGCTGCTAAATTCGGGGGTCAATCACCGACAGTCGCGAAAGAGGTAACAATTGTTCACCGTGTCTTAATAATTAAATAAAAGAGTACGCCTGCCATAATCACATTACGTTGTTGTTGTTATTTCGCCGCCGACTTCACTATTGTTTCTCTCTCGCTTAACAGGATATATTATTGTCGAATTTAACGCTCGGTAAGATCTGTCTCAGAACGGCTTTGTAAGTATAGATGCAAGGCAGCCATCATGCATACAAATCGCAAATCCAAGGGCGAAATTTTAAACTGCTTATTTCTTCGTTTGTAGTGTTTTGAATGGGAGCTGCGACGGAGATTTGGATGGTTAGTTTACCTTCATCCGAGGATTATCTTGTTCTGAAATCGACTACTGCTTCATATCTGGAAACGGGCAACACATTCATTTTATCAGATTTTCATGTTAGGAATGAGACTTTTTCCGATAACTTTCCTCTTGGAGTTTCATGTGCAGTATCAGGGTCATCGAATGGAGGTAGAATCAAGCAATTAAGTTTACTACTAAAACTAAGAACGAAAGAATACGTGTCACCTTCCAAAAAAGCATAAATGCCAGTCTACTTACTTACTTAGATGGCGCTACGGTCCGGGGTGGACCTGGGCCTCAACCAACAAACCTCTCCAGCTAGCACGATTACGAGCCAGCTGCCTCCAGTTGCGCACGCCAAGTTGGTTGAGGTCCCCCTCCACTTGTTTGCGCCACCTACCGCGAGGTCGTCCTCTACTGCGTCGTCCATCTGGGGTGGATTCGAAAACTTTCTTAGCGGGAACGTTGGGCTCCATCCGCTCTAAATGACCCAGCCATCTTAGTCGCTGTATGTGAACTCTTCTGGCTAAGTCGATGTCCTTGTACATGCCGTATAGTTCGGCATTGTACCTTCTCCTCCACTCACCGTCTATGCAGACGGGACCAAAGATCGCTCGGAGAACTTTTCTCTCGATATAAAAAAGGGCATCCTCATCCGGTTTTGTCAAAGCCCATGCCTCTGCGCCATACAGCAGGACTGGGATGATTAGTGTCTTATAAAGAGTTACCTTAGTAGTTCGAGATAGGGCTTTGCTACTCAATTGCCGTTTTAGCCCATAGAAACAACGATTAGCAAGAGTAATTCTTCGTGTGATCTCCCTACTGATGTCATTTGCGGAGTTCACCATAGAGCCTAGGTAGACAAAATCCTTTACTACCTCAAAATTATATCTGTCTATTGTGGCGTTCTGTCCAAGACGCCGATGTTGGGTGTCCTCTTTTGTAGACAGCATATATTTTGTTTTGCTTTCATTGACCGCTAGAGCCATCTTTGCTGCCTCGATCTCAATACTCGCAAATGCCCCATTGACGGCCCGCTGAGTTCTTCCGATTATGTCATCGGCATAAGCGAGTAGTTGTACAGACTTGTAAAAGATTGTACCTCCGGTGATGGCTTGTGAGTTTCGTACAATTCTTTCAAGTACTATATTAAAGAGATCGCATGATAGCGCGTCACCTTGTCTAAGACCTTTCCTGACATCGAACGGTTCGATGATGTCCTTACCGACTTTGATGGAGCAGCGAGAGTTCTCCATCGTCATTCTGCACAAACAGACGAGCTTGGCATGGATGTCAAAACTAGACATGGCTCTGTATAACTCGCCTCTATACACGCTATCATAGGCAGCTTTGAAATCGGTAAAGAGGTGGTGCGTATCGATTTTGTATTCATGGGTTTTTCCCAAGATCTGCCGTAGTGTGAATATTTGGTCAATGGTGGACTTTCCCGGCCTGAAACCGCACTGATAAGGACCTATCAGGTTGTTGACGATCAGCTTTATGCGTTCACATAATACGGCAGACAGGATTTTATATGCTATGTTGAGGAGACTTATACCTCTGTAATTGGCGCAGTTCAGAGGGTCTCCTTTCTTCAGGATCGGGCAAACGATGCTGAGGTTCCATTCATCGGGCATACTTTCGTCCGACCAGATTTTACAGATGAGCTGGTGCATGCTCCTTACCCACTCATCTCCTCCTGCCTTGAAAAGTTTAGCGGCAAGGCCGTCGGCTCCAGCAGCTTTGTTGGATTTGAGTTTAGATATCGCTATCCTCACTTCATTCTGATCGGGTTGACGGGAATCTTGACTGCCATCGTCACTGTTGAATGACTCATTCTGCCTGACAGCGGAATATTGGTCATCATCGCCGTTTAGCAGTCTGCAGAAGTGTTCCTTCCATATCCTCAGCACCGACTGCGATTCCACTACTATGTTGCCATTTTCGTCCCTGCAGGCTTCTGTTCTGGCTTTAAAACCCTGGCATATTCTTTTTACCTTTTGGTAAAATTTTCGAACATTATTCCTGCAATAGAGTCTCTCAATCTCCTCGATAGAGCGCTTCTCATGCTCCTTTTTCTTCTTTCTGAGAAGTCGATGTTCCTCTTTTCTCCTGCGCACGTAGAGCTCGTAAGCAGCTCTAGTCCTTCTATGCAGCGCCGCTTTGTACGCCTCTTGTTTTGCTGCATGTGCTTGCCGGCATTCCTCATCAAACCAGGGGTTTCGTTGTGGTGGGCGAGAGAAACCCAGTACATCAGAGGCGGTATCTCCGATGGCTTGTTGGCAACGCTGCCACTGGTCTTCCGCATTTGCTGCTGGCGGCATAGGACTTAGATTGAGATTAGAAGAAACACGATCGGCAAAGGTTCTGGCGGTCTCTTACGATTGTAGCTTTTCGACGTCAAATTTCATCACAGTATTTCGTTGATTTCGCTCCGTTGTGGTTATCCGCATCCGTACCTTGGCTACAACTAGGTAGTGATCCGAGTCCACGTTGGCTCCTCGGAAAGTCCGGACACCCAGAATACTGGAAGAGTGCCTTGCGTCGATCGCAATGTGATCGATTTGGTTGACGATTTTTCGATCAAAGGAGAGCCATGTTCCTTTGTGTATATCGAGACGTGGGAACCGCGTACTAGCTACGACAAAGTTTCGCCCCGCTGCAAAGTCGATTAGCCTGAGTCCGTTGTCGGATGTGTTGTCGTGCAGGCTGTGCTTTCGGACCACGATACTAAAGACGTCCTCTCTTCCTAGCTTTGCGTTAAAATCACCTAGGATAATTTTAACGTCGTGGCTAGGGCATTGCTCATATGTCTTGTCCAAGAGCTGGTAGAAGTCGTCCTTTGTCGCGTCGTCCTTCTCCTCATGAGGGGCGTGAACACATATTAGGCTAATGTTGGCAAATTTAGCCTTGATACGGATAGTCATAAGGCGCTCGTTCACATGGCTGAAACTCAAGACTTCTTGCCTAAGTCTGCCTCCAATAACAAATCCGCACCCGAATAGACGCTGTCCTTTTTGTCTGTAGCAATCGCCGTAGTATATGTCGCAGTTTTTCATACTCCTTTTGCCCGGCCCATCCCATCGCACTTCTTGGATGGCGGTAATGTCTGCTTTGAGACACTCTAGGGCCTCCGCAAGTTGTTCGGCTGCACGTGGTTTGTAGAGGGACCTAACATTCCACGTGCACACACGAAGATCGTTGTCCTTTTTACGTTTGCTTGGGTCGTCAACAGTAAATTCATCCGTATCCGAGGCTGTTGGTTGCTTCGTAACCGAAGGTTTTTTTACGTGGTAGGGAAGTTAACCCGACGGCACAACCCCCAACCTGGAGGACCAGATCCTTTTTTAGCAACCCCTAGGACAATGGGCCGGATACACTGATGTCAGTAACCCACTTCGGGGATATGAGCGCTGCCGTTGGCCAATTAAGGGTTCATCCGCCACCATCTCTTTTTCAATACCCTGACGTAGTATTGAAAATCCTTACAGACCTCAGCTTCGAATATGTCGAAGTAGCTCCGGTAAGGTTTCCGCTGGCCTGTAGACGTCACCGTTGATTCCATCGGGAGAATTCATACGCCGCACGTCCTCCTTCTGAGGACCTCTTGTTAGACTTCTGAGACGCATATTTCAGCCGATCAGGTCAACAAGAGATGCCTCGTCCGGTTAAACATATGGGCGCTGAAGTTCACCCAGATGTGCTTACGCAGGTCCGAGTGTTCAGCTACCCATATATCGTCAGACTCAGCAAAAATGCCAGTCTAGTGAGGTTATATATATCTAACGCCCCAATTGAAAAATGTTCTGCAAGCCGAAGTGGTTCGATAAACAGTGTCATAGTGCCAGGAAAGGATCATTCGCATCCTTAAGGCTGTTCAGGACATATAATACCACGATATTTAAATCTCTTTATCGGCAATCAAACTGTGATTTCAAACGCGATTTCTATGGCAAACAAGTCAAGATCATCTGCGGCCTTTTGGAGAGATGTAAAGTACATAAACGGACAAACAAACACAATCGCCACCACGTTAACAGCGCCAATGGCAAGCAACTCAAGATTGTCTGCGAACTTTTGAGGAGCTGTAAAGTACATAAATAGACAAACAAACACAATCGCCACCACGTTAACAGCGCCAATCCTTAAAGACCACTAAGGCAATCTCCTCAATATTGCGCTCCGTTCGTCCTTATTTTATTACGCCGCACCGCTGTACACGAACGAACCTTCGGTTGTACCGTTTTCTGTGCAGGAAGTTCGGGAAGTTATTGCCAATTCGAAAATAAACAAAGCTCCCGGAGACGACCGCATCCCATTTGAGTTTTTCTAAAACTGAGAGTTCGTATCTGCGATGACGATGGAGTTCCACAGAATCTTTGATAACGCGTGTGTTCCAAAGAGCTTCAAAAATGTATTACCACTTCACAAGAAAGGAGATTACAGTGACCCATCAAACTATAAACGAATACCCTTCCTAAATACCTCAGCAAAACTCTTTGCTGCCTTGATTTTCAGAGGTTGTCACGGGCGGTGGGTCGAAAACAAAGAAAATTTTATCAGAGTTTCAAGCAGGATTCAGAAAAGGTACTTTCTATGCTATTTGCACGGTCTGGAAGCGCTGCTTCATGAATAAACATCTAGCACACCGTTCTAAGCAAAAATTATTTCAGACAACCGCAGCATCAATTCTTTTATATGGTGCTCAAGTGTGGGGGTACCGGTCCTTCGGTGCAGTAGAAGTATTTCATCACTCTTTCCTCAAGTGAATACTTTGTCGGTAGTCGAATACCAAATTATATGCTGCTCCTTGAGACGGGAACATCTCCCATGTGTTAAAAACTCTAAAACTTCACTTCGATAATGTGGTCAGAGTAATGTGTATAGATGATCGAAGTCTGCCAAAAATGTTCCTCAAATATATTATAACTACAAGTGGTAACTGGGTTAACGAATTGCAGAATCCTGTTTCCGACTGAAGCTGCTTTCACTGAGGAATCAACTCTATGCCCTTCTGAAGAATGTATAAATAATCTCTTTCACAGATATGAGTCCGAAGCCCTATCGTCCCTGCACAGAATTATTAACATCATTTTAAGATTTTTTGAGTTAGTCTTCAATTTATCTAAAAGAAAAATTAGAGAACAACGTTTTGGTTCCGAAGTTACACCCAACAGGAACGAGGTGAATAGTTTTGGAACACCTTGTATGTAATGCTTCTGTGGATATGTATGTATATACAAAAGTTTTAAGGGTCTCTTTCACAATAACCCTCCATTAGCTAATTGTAATACTATTAGGGATTGGCAACGCGGTCTTCTGACGCCAACACGTTCTTAAATAGCTCCAGGTTTAAAGTGTTTTCCCTTTAATACGAATGTTTAAAAATTCTGAAAAACCCTAGAAAACATATCAAAAACTAAAAGTAATTCCCTGCTGCAAAGAATCTGGTGAGTTAAGACTTTTTTGTGTTAAGAAAAAAAAAGAAACAAAAACCAAATGCCGATGAACAAAGGCCTCAAAATGCAAAGAACTCAGCCGGTAACAAGCAACAGCAACACGTCAGCAACTGTTCCAGCAAACAAAAGGCGTATAGCGGAGACTTCGCCGGATTTTTCTTATAATCACGACGGTAATGCTGTGGGAAATATGTCAATTTTGGAACTAAGAGAACTGATCGTGGGTTCGATGGCATCTATTTTGGATGACAGAAGAACATGTCGACTAAAGCTGACATAGAAGGAATTTCCACTAAATTGCAGGAACTACAAAACCACAACACGGTACTGCGGAAGCAATTGCAGCAAATGGAAGTTCGGTGCAGTGCGCTGGAGCGTAAAGTTGTGTCAATGGAAAGGAAGGCTATCGAAAATAACATGGCGGTGCACATGCCAGTGCAGTCTGGTGTTGATGCGGTCGAAAGGGCGAAGGTATTATGTTTAGGGTTGCTGAAAACGGCGGATTCCTCATTGATTGAAGACGCGCGGGTGATGGGAACCAAAAACAACATAGAAAACGAAATTATGAGACTGCACAACAAAGGCGACGTGGGACGCATCTTGGATGCGACAACGAAACTACGTGGTACAGGTGTCACTATCAGCGCTGCCACTTTTACTACAAAGCTAGCAGATCTACTAGGTTTTCAGTCTTGCTACTACCTACTAGCTTTGTAAAACAATCTACTAGCTTTTTACCTCATCTTCAAACTTCAATTTCATTAAATATTGAATTCAGAATTCAATTGCTCGTTCATATATTGAGGTCATCTTCAAACTTCAATTTCATTAAATATTGAATTCAGAATTCAATTGCTCGTTCATATATTGAGGTTTCTTTAAAACATTATGAGTAATTTGGCACTACTTATATCGGTTTATTATTGGTCGGGACGCTCGATTTTCCATATGTTTCCCTACTCTCAAATGTCAAAAAATCTTAAGTTTTTCCTTTTTGCACTGCGTAGTTATTAGTTCCTTGATTTGCATTAGGAAAATTGCTTTAAAGAAAATTAAGAATGAGGTCGAGGATTTTGTATTTTTTTAACTAGCATCGCTTATGATTAACCTTTATTGCCTTCCGCATAGTAGCTCTTCAGCTGAGCGAAAATCGTCAAATTTGAACATATGTTACATATGTACATATATTACATATATACATATGTTACATATACACATGTACATATACATACGTTACATTACATGTTAAAAATAATTTCCTTTGTAAAGAACTTTTAAAACGCAATCCAATTTTTGAACCATCGGATAATTTTCTTATTAATGGAAAACTCCACAAAGCATAATTTATTTATTTTTGTTCATTGTTTATATAGTGCCGTCACAAAGCCTTCTTCATCTTCCTATTTCGGCGAGGTTATGATCCGAAAACAAGAAATCATCACCCTCCCACTTCACTGCATTTCCTGTGGGGTTCGCCTATTTGACATCAACAAATCTCGGCAGGACTCCCGAATTTGAATCACGTGGTTACTGAGGCCCATCAAATGCTGGTGTCGTTGCATTTGTGCGATCCAGGCGTTTATAGGCCTGGCTCTCCTGCCTTGCGATCTCTTTGGAACGTTTATTGATATTGCCTTTTTAACAAGGTTCAAATGATCTCTTCTTTGAACGTGGCAATACCAACTGAGCCGGTCGTGCTCTATTTTTCGTAAGACGGTTCTTTGTCGGGAACTCTTCGGCTACTCCAGTGGAGCATCTTACTCTACTCTTTGCTCCTTCGTACATATCCATGATCATCTGTACATAGTGTCGTCGCAAAGCTTAATTAATTAATTTTTTTCATTGTTTATTTTTATTAATGGAGAGTTTAAAAGTCAAATTTATTTAATTTTGTTTGTTATTCATTACTTCTATTTTATTATTTATTTTTGCTAATGTCACTTTAAGTGCAAATGGTTCATCGTTCAAATCCTGATGATGATGATGATGATGATGATATAAAAAAACAATCCGATCAATTGCGAAAGCTTGTGTGATCATTACTGCGAAGGCATAACACTGGCAGTAGCTTGGTCATATGGCTGAAAAAATTGTTCGCTCTGTTGATGGTGATTTGCTATGACATCGGTTATCGCGAAAAAAAAATACTGTGAATCAG
Organism: Brachypalpus laphriformis; assembly: GCA_945910035.1. Lineage (NCBI taxonomy): Eukaryota > Metazoa > Arthropoda > Insecta > Diptera > Syrphidae > Brachypalpus > Brachypalpus laphriformis. Next base: position 18,472,667 of record OX246753.1, on the reverse strand, counting down.
AGGCAAGACAAAAAATAACAAAAATCCTCTCAGTTATCTGGACGCCGCGCCCGGACTTCCTCTGAAGCATAAGCAACTGAGTTTCAAAAACCACCACACCAAAATCTTTCTCTCTCTCTCTCTCTATCTATTCTTTTCAATGCCCGCACTGTGTGTAAAGGGTATTCATAACCCCTTGAGTGCTCGCAAATTATAAAAAAAAAGTGCAAATTTTAATAAATAAATGAATGAAACTGTTGTGCTACCTATCGGTTTAATCTACTAGCTTTTCCTTAGGGATCTGCTACAATATGCTATGCGTCTAGTGGCAGCACTAGTACTATGCACAGAGATTACACCGAAATGTCATGGCAACGAAGGGCAAACCTACTTACACTTAAAAGCAAAATCACACAGAAAAATAGAGGGATAAAAGTGGAAGTTCGCGGACAAAGATTAACAATTGGAGACAAACATTTTTACTACGATCACAGCAATAGTCTTCGATGTGAAGGAGTGGCCTAATGTGAAATGACAGTTCTTCTACGCATATTTAATGGCATTTCCACACTGACAGAAACAACGTCAAAGGCTGAAGATCAAGCTGGAAATACAAATGGAAATAATATCAGTGCCTCTCCAGCTGTACGAACTAGTGAAGTGGTGTCTCAGAATAGTTTTTAGTTGTAATGCCGTCTGTCGTAATAAAAATGATATTAATATCTGCAGTATAAGTCTTAAGTTGAAATTTTTTTAAATCCTTTCTTACAATGTATAAGGCTTAAACAGTAAATTACTTTCTAATGAATTTTTTAATTATATTAACCAATTTGAATTTGTCTTTCTGTACGAAACATTTACTACGGAAAGTGATTATTGCAATTTCGAGCGAACATTTTTAAGTTACTTATTTGAGTAGATTCCAGCAGAAAGAGTACAGGAGAGAGGCAGAGCTAGCGGAGGCTGTTTCTTTGGCTACAAAAGGGATATTAGAGGAATTAAATGCGAGTTCAGAAGATTTGAGGATTTAGTCTACGTGAATTTGATGTTCGATAATAATGCGTTCTGTATTATCCCATCGTATATTAACTCAACCATTGGGATAGAGATTTTGGAAAGCTGCAGGAAGCGGTTATGTGCTGTGATAACCAAAATTTAATGATAATCGGCGACATGAACGCAAGAATATTGTATAAGACCCTAATGTATGAGCAATTACCAATGCAACCAGATGAAAATCTCACTAATATTGAACGAATTGTAAATGACTTATACATACGCATCAGCCGGAATATCAAATATTCGAAGAAGCATTTCAAAGAACCGTGGTTTGATGAAGTTTGCTTTAAGGCTAGCAAATATCATTCGTATGTCTCAGGCTATTTCGGCATTACAACGAGGATGAGATGAAAAGTTTGCGTTTGGAAGCAAATAGAGAATTCAAGGCTACATTGAAAGAAAAGCAAAAGGATTATTACGAATCGCTTGCTCGAAATTTGGTAAATTGCAAAAATTCTACAGAATTTTGGAAATCGGCAAAAAAAACTCAATGGCTGTAATTTTATAATCAATCCCAAGCTAAGTTCCAGTACCCGTTTTGATCATTTTAATGCACTTTTAAACCCGCCCCCTAGTACGTTAAGCTTTCACTCTGCTACGCCCGGTTTTCAAAATAATTTCTTGGGCAGAGAGATGTCATACGAAGAGGTCATTGGAGCGCTTAGTATTTTAACAGATGGTAAAGCTGCAGGATCTGACGGCATACCTTCCGAGTCTTATAAATATGGCAATGAGGAATTGCATAAGAACCTCGTGACAATATTGAATAAGATCTTTGACAGTGGAGTAATTCCTAACCGTTTTAAGGAAGCAGTCATTTTTTCAATTTAAAAAAAGGGATGTGCAGCGGATCCGGCAAATTACAGAGGAATTTCCTTTTTAAATGCATCTTATAAAATATTTACAACAGTTCTACAGGGGCGACTAACAGAATGGATAAGAGAGAAAAACCAAATTAAAGAAAACCAAGCCGGACTCAGGTCGAAATATTCTAGTATTGATCATATCTTTGTTTTGAGGAGCATTGTGGAATCCTTTATTAGAAGAGGTAAAAACTTTATGCGTTCTTTGTCGATTTTAAATCTGCTTTCGACACTATGGAAAGAAAAGCTTTTTTATAAATTTTACAGGATGAGCATGTCGATGATATTTGGGCGAATTATCAGAAACCTGTATGCAGATACTAAGGCAGCGCTGTGGAATGGTATGGAGTTGTCATCATGGTTTCGTACGTGGTCGGGTGTTAGACAGGGATGTTCCTTGAGTCCAAGCTTATTCGCTCTATACATCGAGGATACGGTTGAAATTCTACCAGGAGGTGTTGAGTACGCAGGACTTCTGATCAAAGCATTACTGTTTTCTGATGATATAGTGCTGCTGGCGCACTCACCTGAATTACTGCAACTAATGATTAATAGACTATATGAGTATTGTAAGCTGTGGAACCTGATATTTAATCTAAATAAGTCGAAAATCATGATCTTTAAAAGAGGAGGATGAAAACGCTGTGAAAATGAGAAGTGGCATTACAGCGGCGAATATATAGAAGTTGTAGTAAGTATCTTGGTATTTATTTAACTAGAAACCTTGATATGGAGAGACATCTGGAGGAAAAATTAAGCAAATCTAAAATGGCCATCAACACGGTTTGGAAGAATTATCTCAACAACAAACACATTGCCCACAGCAGCAAATATAAAGTATTTATGGCAGTCTCTGAATCCATACTATTTTACGCTGCGGAAGTTTGGGGAGTAAGGACATTCCATCTTCCACCTAACACCCCAAATTATATGATAATGTTGGAAACAGGTTTATCTCCGCTCTTCATAGCAAAACTATTTCAGTACTGCAAAGTCGCACTAAAATATCGTCTTGGAATAATCAATGAAAATTTATAATTTAATCAATTGCTATTTTATGTAATTGTTGCTAATCTGGCAGACGGCAAAGCCAAGCTAATTGATTTTTGTTAAAATTATGTTTAAATATGAAGTACATTAATAAAAATCTAATCTAATCTAATCTAAAAATCGAATACTATTAGTGATAGAGGTCAGGCATCGACTCGAAGCCTGTGTCACACATAACAAGTTAAATTGATGAAACGTACAGCTGTGCTCTCCAAAAATATTCACAATCAATATTTTCAATAGATGATCGTAAATTATCCAAAATCGAATTCGATTCCAATCCGAATTCCGAAAGTATTGAATAATTCATCTCTCGGAAAGTAAGCAATTCCAGCGATAATATTCAATCATGTTTGACAGAATGAGTTCATTACCATAATTTCTCCATCGTATAAGGAAATTTTCCACACAAAATACAAATTTCTGCCGGCCGGCCCTATCGGAGTTCCAAACAGATTTCCATTCCCGCAAATGATGTCAAAAACCCTCTCGACCCTATATTCATCTAAACCGCATGAATTGTTCCAAAACGAGGGTGGGTAAGCCATCCCTTTCACCGTCACCAATCACATGCAATCAAATTAAATTCTATTTGAATACAAATATCCCAATGGAACCTCAACCAACACAATGCTGAAGTTTAATGCACTTAAGAGCTGCATTTTGACTGATTGCATACCCACGCAGAGTCGTCAATCACAAAGTGCTTATCATGGTGTCCTGGTAGCGGCATAAATGCATAAGCTCGTTGAGATTTAGAGTGAAATCGAAATAAAGTCGCAGTTCAGTTTATTTTCTCTTCAAATCCCTTGTGGGGTTAGTCCAAAAACGTTTACCCTTGTTATTAGGCGAACACTTTATTTGTACATACATATATGCCTTAAATTGGTTAAGAACGGACCACCTCCAAGTTTGGGTTCCATAAGAACACGACAGTAGCAAGTTTAAGAAAATTAAATTTCATGCTTGATTGACGGCATGGGAGACCGAGCATGTGACGCATTCACAAAGACGATGTCATCCGTCGGATGGGGATTTGCTCTCCCGGGCGCTCTTGCTGAAGGTTATACAAAGCACCGCAAGGGTTGATTGCAATCAATTAATTCGGAAACATGCTTGCTTGATTGCAGTGATACACTTGAGCAGGCTCCGTGAGATAATGGGATAACCTTAAGGTAGAGAGCACACGTCAAAATGACCAAAATGCATCCCGCGTCTGCCAGTGAAACACCTTATTGATTATATAAGGTGATGAAGTTTGAGAGTGGTATTGTTTCAAGGATAATTGGTTAGACTTACAATGGGTATGTCGAAATGAACGGAAATGTTTTCGACCACAAATAAATGAATGACAGACATATGAATATTGCTCTCAACCAACTTATTAACAAATTCATTAAGCCACTGACATAAGGTTTCCTGGCGACAATACATAGGGGGATGATGTTTCCTTTTAATAAACAAATAAATGATTTGGGATCAAATTTTAAGTCAGGACAATCTCTTTCTCATATACCACAAATAATTCTTGTAGGGCTTTTGTGTGTAAGCAAAATCCCGTTTATTACAAGGAAGTACTAAACGTGGAGTTTAAATAGTGTTTGCTAAGAACGAGACCCGAGTGGCGATGGTGCAATGGTTTTGCATTCGACTGTTAAATGGGAAGTTTTTGATTCAAGTCGGAACCATATTATTATTATTATTTGTGAGAAAGGTGTGTTAAACTGCAACCTAATGCTCTATTGTGTCCCCTACTAATATCTTGTAGACGTTTGCTCCCTCATTAGAGTTCCTGTCGCATTACAATTCTTTTCCTTTAAGGTTTGAGACTCTTGTACTCTTACTTGTTTTCGGCGAGTATAATAATAATAACAATAATAATAATAAAAATGTTTGAATCAGAAGCGGGTCTCTGGTTGATATATCCTCGTTTACTATTCGCTACTTGCCCTGAAATCTCTTCCTTTTTTAGATTCTAGCCCCACATGACTCCAAAATGTACTCTGGAGTCTCACTGGACCAGTGGCAGAAGTCTTCCTTCTGCTATACCTAATTTCCTAACGGCTAGTCCTCATCCCAAAGGAAACAAACCACCTGAGAAACCGTCATCGTACAGGCCGTTGTACATGCTTGACACACTGGGGAAAGTACTAAAAAAATAATACGCACAGGGCTAGAGCCATACACGGAAGGAGACTCGGGGCTCTCTACTCGGCAGTATCACTTTAGAAAGAAATGAAGCACCATAGGGGCGATAAAGGCAGTGTGCGAAGAAGAAATTGAATCTGTTCATCACCTGTTGTGTGATTGTCCTGCCCTATCCGTCAGAAGAATGAGGACTCTTGGTAATTACTTCTTCTTAGAGCTGGAGGACTTAAGTAATGTTGAGCTGATGCACCTCCTGAGATTCATATCACTTTCTGGGTAGTTCTGACAGCGGACTCTCTTTACAGCGTTTCCAGGGTTAAATGATTGGGCACAATGGACCCGTACTGTTGGTCTGAGTGGGCAGTAACTCTTTGTCACAAGGCACCCATCCACCTAACCTAAGCTAATTCGAGTACAATATCAATACTAAATACTATCTATTGACTAAGGAATCCCTCTTCATCTAGCTCGGTAAGAGATTCCTGAATAGAGTCAATAAGGATGTTGTGAACAACCTCACAAGCTGTGTCATATCTAGGAAGACGTGGCCCAGTTTCAACAAACCTATGTCAAAAGAGTTACTAGGCAAACCAAGACCAATTATTGCCAAAGTCGTAGCTATTATCACAGGTCACTGGCCAGTTGGAGACCATGCGGCCAAGCTTGGTATCCCCCACAACACCTTTTGTAGGAGCTGCAAGGATATTAATGAGAAAGAATCTCTATGTCATTTCCTTTGCAGATGTCCGGCCCTGGCGAGGATCAGACAACAAACTCTTGGCAAACCCTTCTTCGAGGATCTGAGAGAGATAGCGGACAAGAGGATTGGAGAACTAATCCTCTTCCTGAACTCCACGGGCTGGGTTTAAACTTAACATCCCTTTTTAACTAACCACTACAACAGGTAGGCACGAGTCCGTGGTAACAAAACGGCGCACCTTAAGCGCTAATTGAGTTCTTTTTGGACCGCCACTTCACCTACCTACCTAAGGATGGTGTAAAAGGCTTATCCTATGTCAAGAAAGTGTATTCTTTGTAGTGAAACGTTTTTTCCACTATTCGCACGGCGTCGTGATAAATCGTTTCTGTGGACCGTCGTTTGAGGTAGCAATGCTGGGATTTCGACAGTGAAGAACTTTTCAGGTTATCGCGGATGTGAAAGTCTACGATACGTTCTAGAGTTTTCAGAATGAAAGGGGATAGGTTTATAGGCCTAAAATCCTTAGCGGAAACATTTCGTGGGCACCGTAGCGCAAGTGGTTAGAGTGTCGGATCACTACACGTGAGGTTCCAAGTTCGAATCCCAGAAAACATCAAGAAGCTTTTTCACGGTTCCATCTCTCGCGAACGTCTGACAAACATCCGAGAGTATTGTTGTCTCGAAAAATCTTCTCAAAACAAATTGCCCTTCGGATACGGCACTAAACTTCCTTCCCTTCCATTCGTGTGAAAAATATAACGCACACAGCATGAGTGGTTGTGAAAAGCTAGGCCCTGGCACTTGAAGAGCTTTTGCGCCAAGTATTTATTTATATTTATACATGCCATCGCTGGCCTAGCCCTTGAGTGTGTGCAGCTTGTAAAAAAAAAATAATTGGTGTGGATGTCAAGGACCTTAAATGTACATACATACATGTGGGCCTATGCTGATGGCCGCTACTGTGAACTTTGATTAAAGCGGCGAATTTAAAAGATACTCAAGTTCAAAGTTTAGCTTTTGAGTTTAACCATTTTAAAAGTAGCTTTGTATTTCAAGAGACAGACTTAGATTTGCTCCCAATAAAAGAGACGTTGGTTTTCGCTTTACGATCGTCCATGTAATTAAACTTAGATTTTTTAATAAAGTGAATTATTGTAAATTAAGTGGTATTTTTATAAGAATCCTACAAAATTGGTGTCAGAAGTGGGATTAAATCACTTTAAGGAACGGATTCAAGGAACGGATTCAAGGAACGGATTCAAATTAACGGCCAGCAAAACCACCCCGTTACCGAACACCGCCCGCTACGAAAGGAGAAGGAAAAGAAGACCCGTTTCAAAGCCCTAAGTATAGAGAATACGGAAATACTGTGAGTAGAAATCAAATTACTACTAACCAGAGTTGTAAAAGACTTAAATCTTTGGAGAATGTAATTCAATAGAATTCATAAATTCTGATTTTGAATTCATGACTTCACTTTTAGACTTGAACTTCAAAAATTAAATCACCATTCATTTTGAGAAGTCTTTGATTGCGGCAATCATTTGAACCAATCAAAGATTTGAAGTCTCTGGAATGAAATCTTTGTGACTGCACCGCATTCTCTGAAGTCACATTGAAGTCACTTGCATTCACTTGAAGTCATCGGCATTCAATTGAAGTCTTTAAGACTTCACTATTTCTTTAAGACTTCACACTAATTTCATTGAAGTCTTTAAGACATCACAGTAATTTTATTGAAGTCTTTGAGACTTCACACTAATTTATTGAAGTCTTTGAGGCTTCACTACATTTTGTGAAGTAAAAACTGACTATGAAAAATTTAATATGTACATATGTATAACAAAATGTAAATTTTCTTTTATTATTTTTAAATCACAAATAACAAAAATTAAATAAAATATTTCATTAGAAGACTTTTCGCTTTCGTTTTCATGGTTTTCAATATATGTATTCCAAATACCTGAAAATGTTAAATCATATCACACAATAGAAATAAGTATATGAGTTCACTGGATCTCACCTTTTTTCCCAAAAATTATTAAACCAAATCATATTGAATTTCCGGCTAGTCAAACGGTAGTGCATGCGATCATATGAAAACACAAGCGTTTTCACTCAGCTGAGGCCTACCAACTCCTACTCTCAACCTCCACGCGATGACAGCCGGGTGCCTAGTACCTTAATCCAAGAAATGGGTAACCAACCCCGTTTGGCGGATTCTTGGTGGCAGCAGATGAGAGAGGGGGGGAAGAGTGTTTTTCTCACTAGAGCACTTCTTCCTGTTCCAGGCGGCAGCGGACGAATTCCCTAGACGGAGTCAACGGTGGCGTCTATAGTTCCAGTTAGGTTGAACTTAGTGAATACCTTGCGCGAGCTGCTTCGACGTATTCGGATCACAGGTCGGTAAGGAATTTCCAATGTTGGTCAGGACATTGGAATAGAGATGGTGGCGGAGGAGCCCTTAATGGGACAACGGCAGCGCTCATACTCCCGTAGTGGACTACTGGCACCGGTGTACCCGGCCCCTCGTCCTAGGGGAATAATTAAGGAACTGGCCCTCCAGGTTGGAGGTTGTGCCGTCGGGGTAACGTCCCTACCACGTAAAAAACGCATGGTTCCGAAACAACCAAAAGCCTCGGATAAGGATGACTCAACTAATGACGACCCCAGCAACCGAAATAAGGACAACGACCTTCGGATCTGTACGTGGAATGTTCTGTCCCTTTACAGACCACGTGCAGCCGAACAACTAGCAGAGGCCCTAGACTGCTATAAAGCAGATATTACCGCCATCCAGGAAGTGCGATGGGATGGGCCGGGCAAAAAGAGGATGAAAAACTGTGACATCTACTACGGTGATTGCTACAGAGGCAACAGGCAACGCTTATTCGGATGCGGATTTGTCATACGCGGCAGACTTAGGCAAGAAGTCTTAAGCTTCCGACACGTGAGCGAGCGTATTATGACTATCCGGATCAAGGCTAAATTCGCTAACATAAGCCTAATATGTGTTCATGCCCCCACAGAAGAAAAGGACCCTGCCGCCAAAGAGTGTTTCTACGAGCTCCTCGACAAAACATACGAGCAATGTCCTAAATACGACGTTAAAATCGTATTGGGCGATTTTAACGCCAAAATAGGAAAGGAGGACGTCTTTGGTAGGGCAGTCGGTAAGCATAGCCTACACGACACCACGTCTGATAACGGACTAAGGCTAATTGATTTCGCTGTGGAGCGAAATGTCACCATAGCAAGCACATGGTTTCCTCATCTCGATATTCATAAGCAGACATGGCGGTTCAATGATCATGTCACGATCAACCAAATTGATCATATTGCGATCGACGCAAGGCATGCCTCCAGTATTCTGGATGTCCGGACCTTCCGAGCGGCCAACATAGACTCGGATCATTACCTTGTTGTAGCCAAGGTACGAATGCGGATATCCCAATCTGAGCAACAAAGAAGAATTACTGTGAGAAAATTTAACGTCGAAAAGCTACAATCGCAAGAGACCGCCAGACTCTTCGCTGAACGCGTATCCCCCTTTGCCGCCAGCATCAAGTACCGAAGACCAGTGGCAACGCTGCCAACATGCCATCAGAAACGTTGCGACTGATGTGCTGGGTCTCGCTCGCCCACCACCGCGAAACCCCTGGTTTGACGAAGAATGCCGGCGAGTGCATGCAGCAAAACAAGAGGCATACAAAGCGGCGCTGCAAAGGAAGACGAGAGCTGCTCGTGAGCTCTACGAGCAAAAGAGACGGGAAGAACATCGGCTTCTCCAAAAGAAGAAGAAAGAGCATGAGAAGCGCGCGTTTGAGAATATCGAGAGTCTATACTCCAGAAACAATGTACGGAAGTTTTACCAAAAGGTAAGAAGAACGTGTCAGAGAAGTAATACCCGTACAGAAACCTGTAGAGATGAAAATGGAAACCTCGTAGTAGAATCACAGTCGGTGCTGAGAATATGGAAAAACTACTTCTGCAGACTGTATAACGGCGACGAAGACCAACATCCCGCTGTCAGGCAGAATGAACCATTCAACATAGACGATGATAGTCAAAATTTCCGTCCACCTGACCAAAACGAAGTGAGGATAGCAATATCCAAGCTAAAATCGAACAAGGCTGCTGGACCTGACGGCTTACCGGCCGAACTTTTCAAGGCAGCTGGGGATGAATTGGTAGAGTGCATACACCAACTCATTTCTAATATTTGGTCAGACGAGTGTATGCCTGATGAATGGAATCTCAGCATCGTTTGCCCGATCCACAAGAAAGGAGATCCCCTCAACTGCGCCAATTATAGAGGCATCAGTCTCCTCAACATCGCGTACAAGATCTTTTCTGCGATATTGTGTGAACGCCTGAAACCTTTTATCAACAGCCTGATTGGACCCTATCAGTGCGGTTTCAGGCCAGGAAAGTCCACCATCGATCAAATCTTCACACTTCTGCAGATCCTGGAGAAAACCCAAGAATTCCAAATCGATACTCACCACCTCTTTATCGATTTCAAGGCCGCCTATGACAGCATCTATAGAGAAGAGCTTTATAGAGCCATGTCTAGTTTTGACATCCCTGCCAAACTTGTCCGCCTGTGCAGGGTGACGATGGAGAACGCTCGCTGCTCCATCAAGGTCGGTAATGACCTCACCGAGACCTTTGATGTCAAAAAAGGCTTTAGACAAGGTGACGCGCTGTCATGTGACTTCTTCAATATTGTACTTGAACGGATTGTGCGGAACTCACAAGCCAACACCGGAGGCACAATCTATTACAAGTCTGTACAACTGCTTGCATACGCCGACGATATAGACATTATCGGAAGATCTCAGCGGGCTGTCACCGGTGCTTTTGCAAGCATTGAGGCGGAAGCGGCCAAAATGGGTTTAGCGATAAACGAGGGCAAAACCAAGTATATGCTGTCAACTAGAAGGGAAAACCAACATCGACGAATTGGACAAAACGTCACCGTGGGCAGCTATAACTTCGAGGTAGTAAGGGACTTTGTCTACCTTGGCTCTGCTATAAATTCAGCAAACAAAATCAGTGCAGAAATCAATCGAAGAATAACTCTTGCCAATTTCTGTTTTTTTGGGCTTATAAGGCAATTCAACAGTAAAGCCCTTTCTCGAACAACTAAGGAGACTCTATATAAGACCTTGATCATCCCTGTCCTGCTTTACGGAGCTGAAACATGGACTTCATTAAAAGAGGATGAAGATATCCTTGGTCGCTTCGAGAGAAAAATTCTTCGTAAGATTTTCGGTCCCGTTTGCGTTGACGGGTTTTGGAGGAGAAGATTCAATCACGAACTATACGAGCTGTACAGCGACATCGACCTAGTCAAAAAACTGCGTATTGGACGTCTGAGATGGCTAGGACATGTAGAGCGAATGGACACCAACGCTCCGGCCCGCAGAGTCTTCGAATCTAACCCCGAGGGACGACGCAGTAGAGGGAATTATCGCCGTAGGTGGCGCGCATAAGTTCAAGGGGACCTCGACCAACTTGGAGTGCGCAACTGGAGGCAATTAGCTAAAGACCGAGTTAAATGGAGAGGCTTGTTGGTTGAGGCCCAGGTTCACCCCGAACTGTAGCGCCACCTAAGTAAGTAAGTATATTGAATTTTCCACTGCCAGTTTTGACTTCAAAAAATGTAGTGACGTCTCAAAGACTTCAATAAATTAGTGTGAAGTCTCAAAGACTTCAATCAAATTACTGCGAAGACTTAAAGACTTCAATGAAATTAGTGTGAAGTCTTAAAGAAATAGTGAAGTCTTAAAGACTTCAATTGAATGCCGATGACTTCAAGTGAATGCAAGTGACTTCAATGTGACTTCAGAGAATGCGGTGCAGTCACAAAGATTTCATTCCAGAGACTTCAAATCTTTGATTGGTTCAAATGATTGCCGCAATCAAAGATTTCTCAAAATGAATGGTGATTTAATTTTTGAAGTTCCAGTCTAAAAGTGAAGTCAATTGATTGCATTCTAAAACGTGAAGTACTTGGTGTGAATTCACGGAATGCATTACTAAAAGATTGCATTCTTTTACAACTCTGCTACTAACAAACTAAAGTAGAACTACCAAAAACACTCGCCATATAAGAGTAAAAACATTTTTACCACCACTCGCATCGCATTCAAACCACAGTAACTGCGATTATTAATTTGCAAAACACCTTGTAATCAGTTTTATAAAAAAATTGCATTTCTCCAATTAGGTGGAAACAAAGCTTTGCAGCTAATCCAACATTTTACATGCTGCTGAGTTCTTAGCAACACACATAGTCTTGCAACATTTTTTTCGGCTTATAGACAAACGAAGAGAATCGAGAGTCTAAGATTAAGGCGCGAGTATCGATTAAGCTCTCTATAAAATTTGTCATTTTGACATTGAATTTTTTTTTTCTCGAAACTCCATAAAAACAATCAATTTTCTTTTTCTGAATCGAGGATGGTTGGAGGGGGGAATGAAAATCGGGAGCCAACAAATAGTACGGCTATCAACAATCAACAACCAAGGGACGTAGCTCAGGAAATACGACAAATGGAGCTGATGGAGGAAGATTTCGAAACAAGAGCTAGCTGGTTTGAGAATAGGAAAACTACGCTGCAGGTAGATTGGAGAGAAATAGAAAGACAAGAGGAACTAGAAATGCGAGATAGAAGAAGAAGGTTGGTAAAGGTTGACGAAGGGCTGGGCAAAGATGCGATGAATAATGGTGGGGCAGGTGGGTCAGGAGTCAGAAATCTGGCAACAGGTGGGTCATCGGCAAAAGAATTGGAGTCAGGCAGGCCAGTTTCAGCTGAATTACAAGCAGGTGTGCAGACGGGGGCGGTTAAACGACGAGACGAGCGGAAAACAATTGCAGAGGTTGAAAGTGAATTGGATTTAAGAGAAGGTCTTCTCAGGGCAAGGGAAGAAAGTTTACGGAAAGAGGTCGAAATATCGTTGCTGAGAAGTGAGATAGACGCCTTGGGTAACAGGGCTAGGTGCGCAATTTCGTTTGAAGATGCTTTGAATATTGTGCCGGAATTCAGCTGTAGTGGTTCAAACGACGTTAGGAACTGGATAGGCGACATAGAAGCTGCCGCTGTTTCGTTGAAGTGGACTGGGCTAGAAAAGTTGTTGTTTGCTAAGCGGCTTTTAGTTGGATCGGCAAAACTAGCTTTACGCACTAGACCAGACCTTTACACATTCGACAAATTGAAGGAATTCTTAATTGAAGAGTTCGGCAACGAGGTGACAGCTGTGGACGTTCACCGAATGCTGAGTAAGCGAAGGCAATAAAAAGGTGAAAGCCCGCAGGACTTTTTGTTGAAAGTCAGGGAACTTGGTGCCTTAGGACGTCTGGATGACAAGTCTATTATCCAGTACGTGGTAAACGGTATAGGCGATACAACAACAAACAAAGTTATTCTGTACGGAGCCAACACCATGAGAGAATTTAGGGAGAAGCTAAGTTTGTACTCCAAATTTAAGGAAGATTTAGCCACATCTAGGGCTAAAGAGAACGTTAGGCATAGTCAGAACGAAGCTACGTCAGGGTATAGGGCACAGCTTTCCCAAGCAAGGTGCTATAATTGTGGCAGAAAGGGACACAAGAGCTCCAATTGTCCTAGTGGAGTAAAATGTTTTCGCTACAATGAGTTTGGGCATAAGTCAGCTGCTTGCAACAAGTCGAGGTCAACAAACTGCGCTAAGGCAGGCGAGGGCGGTGCAAGAAAGGTTGTTAAGGTCAACGGCCAAGATATTGGCGCTCTAATAGACTCGGGAAGCGATTTGTCCATTATTCGATACGAGGAGTATGTTAAGTTGGGTGCACCAGAGCTAAAACCACACGAAATAGAGGTACAGGGTCTATCGGAGGAACGGGTTAAGGCTCTAGGCTCGTTTGAGGCCACAATAGAAATCGATAGTTGCCTTTTCGAAACGCGGGTCTTTGTGATGTGCGGTGACTTCCTAAAAGTACCGTTCATTGTTGGAAGGGATATCCTCAACGGTACCAACATCAACCTATCTTCGAGAGGTGTAGTCACCATAACAAAGTCAGATGTAGAACCCCCCTGTTTCCTTTACACGTGTTACAATAATGAGGAGCTGAAAGTCAATGTAGGAGCCCCGGAGTACGCAAAGATCATTAGGACTTTGGTAGATAGCTACGAGCCACGATGCGAAAAATCAACCAACGTAAAGATGAGCATTGTCCTCAAAGATGAGAATCCTATTTGGCAAAACCCCACTAGCACCTTTAGAAAAGAAAATTGTCGATGCACAGGTCTGTGAGTGGTTAAAGAATGGCATATCGAAGCCAAGTCCCTCTGAATTCGCCAGCTCGATTGTACTTGCTAACAAAAAGGATGGAACAAAAAGGGCGTGTGTTGATCATCATCGTCTTAACAGAGTCGTACTTCGTGATAGGTATCCCTTACCTTTAATAAAAGATGACCGAAACGCTGGACGCGAGCATGCAAAAACCGCGATTAAGACCATTCAGGAAGAGAATCGTAGGAACCATAATAAGAACCAAAAAAAGACGATTAGATATCAAATTAACGATTTAGTAGCGATTAGAAAAACTCAGTTTGGTACTAATCGAAACATTTTTTCTAAATTCCTAGGTCCCTATTCTATCGTCAAGGTACCTGCGAGCGACCGCTACGAGGTGCAAAAGGTGGGGTCTCACAGAGGTCCGCGAAAGACGACAACAAGTGCTGACAACATGAAACCGTGGGGCGACAGATCCGAATTTTCGAGCGAAAACGAAAAGGACGAAGAAGATAGCGACGGTTCAACGGATGGCGCTTTAAATGCAGACTAATACAACAAATACTAGTAATGAAGAGACGACGATACTTTCTCACTACACGACGCGATGGTTGAAGATGTCTCTAAATTTTCCCACGATGATGAAGAACCCCAAAGATGAAGAAGATGATTGCCTAATGACGAGATTTTAAGACGCTGAAGACGGTTTCCCTTGGACGTGAAACAACCAGGATGGCCGATTTGTGGGCCTATGCTGATGGCCGCTACTGTGAACTTTGATTAAAGCGGCGGATTTAAAAGATACTCAAGTTCAAAGTTTAGCTTTTGAGTTTAACCATTTTAAAAGTAGCTTTGTATTTCAAGAGACAGACTTAGATTTGCTCCCAATAAAAGAAGACGTTGTTTTTCGCTTTACGATCGTCCATGTAATTAAACTTAGACTTTTTAATAAAGTGAATTATTGTAAATTAAGTGGTATTTTTATAAGAATCCTACATATATATACTTCAAATAACTATACGTTTGTCATAATTTGGTGATATTTTACAAAAATGTAATTCTTCGTCATCACCACAAGCTAACGTAAATCGATACTCCAAATCACTCTATATATGCAAAAACATATGTACATACGTAAATACCAATACTACCACCTCGACAGCAAATATGACCCTGTACCCCTGAACGAATTATAAAAAAAGAAAGTATGTACAAATTCAGATTTTATTTCAAATAGTTTAAGTTATGTTTCCGGATTGTCACAGAAGAGAAAAACTCATTCAACTATAAATCACGTCATTCGAAACAGGCTAGTTTTCGACATGCTACCTATTATTTTGACAAAATTTAAACCCACAGATCGACTGAAATGCTTTCAAATTAAAATTCTCTCAGTTTCCTACATTACGAGTACCATAGGCCTGGACAGTCCTTGGAAATACGCTGCCAATGCAACAATAACCAAATTGATCAATACAAATTGTTAATTGATATGTGCAAACAATTTGGAGCATCATAGGACTTTCTCATCATTCATCTCCAAGCTGTATGCATCGCTAGTCACACATCGTTCGATGGAAATAGAAAAGAGGTCATATACAAGCGACACAAACGATGACAAGGAGTCCAATACACACCATGATACACGACAAACAGTGCATAAATACGTGACCTAATTTCTATCCATCTCTCTGGAGTGAGAGATGATTTCAACGTCGGTGCTTCATTGTGTGCCATGTGATTTATCTGCCAGGCAGCAGAACTCATGATGATATTTCTACTCCTGTCACACCCGTTTGTCGCCAATCTTAAGGTGGAACAAATGCCAAACCTATTCCATGTAAAGTTATGCAAGATGGATGGATCCATGCATATTCATTGCACATCTTGTGTTTTGTTTGTACCAAATCTACCTATGTATCTCTTAGTTCCATTCCATCGTTTATGCCAGAAACAACGAGCTTCTGAGTACGTCGTCATCGTTATGATGAACATCAGCGTCATTATTACCATCCACATTTGTCCTTTCGCCTTGTAGAATTATAATCATCGTACATCCTTGTTCCGAAGAATTCAACTTCAATCCTAATCTTGTGTACCGAAGGCTGATATTCACTTTCACGTACCGAGATAAATATGTATATGCATATGTATATTCTCTACTACAGCCAAAGTCAGTGAAGTTGTCGTAACATTTTCTGGATTGTAGTGCAGTTCACTCCGGTGTAGGATATGTTGAGCGTACTTCTTTACTGGCGTTTGAATATTTTTCTGATTCTTTTAATTAAAGGGTATAAGACAACACTGCTTTCTTTGAAATAAGCGAGTATCTTAAAAGACTTGATCTATCAGCTATCAGCGTTTGCAGTAATGTATTAATCGTGTACTCGTACGCATAGGCTCGATTTTGACTACGATATTCAGAATAGTTTTAACGTTTTAAATGTCTTCGTACGCAATTGTACGGGTTTCCCAATCTCGTTCACTCAGTTATTTTGCAACCATAACTTTGTAGGGATGCATTTTCAGCTCACGGTGAAGAATTTTGCGAACACTTCGATTTGATTAGCTGAATGCCGCCGCGTGTTTGCGTGCAGAACGCCGTGGAGATCTCTGAATTAAAACCCTGACAGCGGCCACATTTTCCGCTCCTGTTGAAATACGAAGTCGTCCAGGAGAAAGTTTGACGCCCAAAGGCTTATTGTTTTTTTGTCAGGAACGGAATCACGTCGACCGAGTGCGAAGTGTATGCGAAAAGCACACTACGTCGCAATCGGCGACCCGCCATTTTTAATTAATTCTTCGACAACAAACGGCACCGTGCGTTGTCGAAGAAGACTGGCGTCCAAACCATTACGACAACTGAAAACCGCACGATTGCCGCTGTCTATCGCCACATCCTTCCCTCCCACCTTTGTTATCCCCTCCGTAACCTTATCTACGTACTCTTTAAATCGGGGAGTTTTTTCTGCCCCACCCTGTATAAAGAGCGGAAGTCCATGCTTGACCAAGATATTCCGGCCTTGCTCTGTTTGTTGCTTCACCTTCTTGAGGATATTGACGGCAGCAAGAATTTTAAAGCATTTCGCATTGAGGTCATTCATTACGTCATCTTTAGTGCACGACGGATGGAGCCCCCTTGCTATAACACGCTGTGGTCTTTTTGACTTATTCTCATGAGTATACCTCTTGATCTTTTCCGTGTTTAATTTTTATGATATTGCTCGGCAGCCATCGGAGTCATCGACGCAAATTTTCCAAGAATCGGTCTTTTCTTTGTAATGCAATTCGTTTTACGCGCTAGCTCTTCTTCATCCGTGTGACTTTTGGGATTAGCTTTGTGGGGAGGGGTAACTTTGCGTTCCTCTCTTGTTTTTCTCTCTTGGTATGTCTACCTCTTTTTTAAGCTCTTGGTAGAGTAGATCCATTTCATTAAGCTTAATAGGAAGTTCATTGTTTTCCTTCCTAAAGCTTTTACATTTCACTGAATCCTATTTCTCGTGCGCTTGCACTGGCGGTGGACTTCTTTTCCTGGAGACATTCGGTCTTGATGGTGGAGACCGAGCTACCCTTGAATTTCTCGTAATTGCATTAATTGGCTTTCCCCAGAATCTATATTGGGGGATTTTCCAGTGAACCTGGACTGCCACCCGAGGTATTAAATCTTTTCGTTTTACTCACTACAATTTTTGTACACCAGGCGTAACTAGTATACGGAGGGTGGATTTTAATCGCCTCTTACAACACGCAGGCCTACCTCATGTATGTTCTGATCCCTACCCGAAGGGTAGGTATGAAATAACTAAATAATAGTGATAAAAGCTACAAAAAAGGAAGGAAAGGCAAAATAATTAACAAGATAGAAAAGCAGAATATGTGAAGAATTCAAAAAACTGAAAGCTAAAATCATAAGTTCAGAATTAAGGGAGCAGAATCTTATTTTTCAATTTCCAACTGTATCCGAGAAAGTATAAAGGGTTCCCAATAGGAGCGGCCATGTTGTTTTATCTGTTGTTCATTTTCCAATTTTTTTATTTTTCAGACACTAATGAATGGCAAATCACCATGGCAAGTTACAGCGTCGAGCAACATGTGCAAATGATAAAACTTTTAGTGGCCACTCTCTGAGTCGAAAAATATTAGTATACATCGGTTACAGACATGTACTCTCAAGACATGTATAATTAGATCGTATAAGACCGTAAATCATGTCTCTGCACACGCCCGCCTGCTTATAAAACAGTCGAGTAATTAGTCGTCGATGATGATTCGTCCGATCGCTGACACCTTTTAAAGTTAATCTCAAGTGTAAAATAAAGACTTAATATTTGTGTATAATTACTTTTGAATATATTGGATTTAAGTGAAATGTTTTACAAAACAGTTTGTTTTATTTCTAAGGCCACATCAAACTTTATTATCAAAATTGGTGTTATATTGTTGCAACGATGCACGCGCCCCTATAACAGTTTATATGGTCGTCCTTCCCAGTCTACTACTGAACATTTGGTGGCCAAATCCGAGTCGATCGACGCAAAATCTGCCGAAAACATCGCCGGTGTCCGTGAAAGTGTGCAGGAGAACCCGACGCAGTCAATTCCGCGCCGCGCACAAGAACTCAGCCTTTCGAAGACATCAACTTGGCAATTAATGCATCGGGATTTAGACCTTTTTATATACATCGTACAACGTAAAAAATCCAACTAACCTAGGAGCTGAAGGAAAATGACCATAGACAATACCGTGTGTTTTCTGTCTGGGCTCTGGAGCAGTTGGAAACGAACCCCGATTTCAGATAAAAAATCGTCTCCAGCGACGAGGCCCACTTTTGGATGAACGGGTACGTCAACAACCAAAATTGCCAGATTTGGGACGTCCACCAAGTGGCAATGGTGGGCCAGTGGCATCATCGGTCCGTACTTCTTCGAAAACGACGATGGCATTTCCACCACCACCAATCGATGATAGCCAATTTACGTTGGTCCAAATTGGATGATAAAGATGTGAACGACATGATGAACCCAGCGTCTGTTTGCTCGACCGGGGGCATTATCTTACATTTTCTTCCGTAAGGAACTGATTGGGGTTACTACAAAAGAGAAGGCCCACGATAAGTGCAGAGCCGACCCTTTCGTTTCCTTCAATATTCATATGCCCTGGTACCCAGCAGAGGGTCACCGCGTTGGCTCTAGATATCTCATTTAAAAGTGATTTACAGGTCTTCACAAGCCTCGACCTAATTACAGCTGAGTCCAGAACCTTAACGGCAGCCTAGCTGCCTAGATAGTAGGGCTTCACAATAAGCTCCGAATCCTGAGCCAACGTCCATTTTATAACCGTCGATATAGAAGACCAACTCGTTTTCTTCATAGTTCTTCGGTTTTTCCAGTATATTCTGTCAGGAATTCTTGTAGTGAATCTCCTTTCAAATTCTAGCATCGGGTTTATGTAATCGGTTCCGTCAATACATTGATAGTCCCCCATCGGGACAAAGTAGAGACATGGCCGTAAAGGCTCGATGACCGCAATTGGCCTTCTCTCAGTTTTCAAGCGGTTTTGGCCGCCAGACTGCTACAGTATATATCAAGCGGAATGAAACTAAGCATGGTTTCTATTGCCGCCGTTGGTGTTGTTCTCATTGATCCCATGATTCTGATGCACGCTGCCCTCTGCATTTTGCTGCGGTTTAAAAGTTGGTATTGCTTCACAAGTACTATCCACCATATTTGAGAATGGGTCGTACTACCGCCGTGTATATCCAATACACCACAGCTTGTTTGAAGCGTTCGGCAATGCTTTCCTTCCACTTTAGTTCTGAATCCAGAACTACGCCCAGGTATAGACCTTTTTTTTTGCCGAGAACAGGTGATAAATCTTCTAAAGACACCATAAGGCCCAACGGCGCGTGCTTACGGTAGTGTGAAATTTTTACTCACTAAAAAACACCTCTCTTCAAAATTAATACTACAACTAAGCCGACGCTTATACAGCAGTTTTATTGTCGCTTACGAGACTCGTGATTTTCGAAAAAAAATTTCCCTATGTAATTTAAAGGGAATGTACGGGTAGCACTTTAGATAGGTTAAGTTCCAATAAAAATTCCTGCGTTTTTCGCAACCGGCATATATGTACTATGACGCGAGATCAAATGGTTTTGTCCTTTGCAGACAACGAATTCAATTGTTCGTGTTAAGTGGTTGAATGACGGTACGGTTGCAATGGCCGTGAACACGATCTTTATGTTTACGCGACGCTGGGAATTCCCAGATCCCGATGAATATCTTCGTCTTTCATCGATTAATTGTTGTAGACGTTTGGAAAGTAGTTTTTCGAATATTTTTGAGATAACCGGCAATACGGATGTTTCCGATATGATTTCTTCTCATTCAGAGGTTTGCCTGGTTTCAGGATCATTATAATCTCGGCGACTTTCCTTTGTCTCGGAACATAGAGCAATCTGAACGAAGCGTTGATCAAATAGAGCAGTTTGATAAGAGCTTTATTCGACAATTCCTTGATTACCTGCGCCGTTATCAAATCGTAACCCAGACGTTTTTTCTTCTTTACATTTTTAATCACTCAGTTCTATCAATGCAACTTTGTTTACTTTAAAGTTGTCAGATGTGACTGGGGAGTCGGACGTTAACAAAGGACCGTCGAACGCCTTAAACGTTTCTCCTAAGTGCAAAGCACCATCCTACGTCTAAACTTTGACAAGAACTTCATTGCCACCATCCCTTCCAGATCACTCTGGATGGTGGAGTCTTTCATAGAAGACTACTCGATCCACTTCTATACTGACGGCTCGAAAACGAAAGACGGAGTTGGTGGAGGTGTTTTCTCGGACAGGCTTAATCTTAAGCTTTCCCTCCGTCTACCAGATTATTGTAGCGTGTTCTAGGCGGAAATAATGGCGATTAAGGAGGTCTTATCTTGGCTAAAGAAAAACGTCATATCCGCCAAGGACATCCGCATCTTTTCAGATAGCCAAGCTGCAATCAAATCCTTGGAATCGATCTCTATAAATTCAGAAGTGCCCCTAGACTACCATTCGTTTCTTCCGGAGATGTCGGGGCAGTTCAATATTCACCTCTTTTGGGTACCGGGGCATAGGGATATTCCGGGGAATTGTAAGGCTGACGAACTCGCCAGAATAAGAACAACTGTACCCATCCTTCCAGATAAGGATAATCTAGGTATACCAATCGCTACTTGCAAATTTAAATTCAAGCTAGATGCAATCAAAAGAACAAATCTTAGGTGGACAAGTGGTACAACATGTCTAGCGACTAAGCAGATTTGGCAAGAGTTGGATCTAAAACGCTCTAAGAAATTGATATCTGTCAATCGATTGCATATTGGTTCTATTATCTCTATTATTGTAATTACAAGACACATTCTAATAGGCAAGCCTTGTTGCAGGCTTGGCGTATTTTCAAATAATGTTTGCAGAAGCTGCATGGACGAAGAAGAGGAAGAAACTATTACTCACCTTCTTTGTGCATGTCCAGCTCTCTCCCATAGAAGGAAGCTTCACCTAGGAGCTTTCTACTTTAACGATTTAGGCGATCTGATAGGTTTAGACTTCAGGAGCCTCCTTCGCTTCATCAGAAGCTCTAATTATTTCTAACGAGTAGGCTGGGATTTCATGATCTCGTGGTACCACAACGGACCTTTCTTGGTCTATGTGTTTTGGCGTAAGCTGGCAGCCACTTCAACCTAACCTAGCCTATCCTTGTCGCTCTTGGCCCAATTTCTATCGTTTTTCCGAATTGATGGCGCTTGCATTTGAGGTTTCCGGATGTCTTTTAGCGCTTTCCAAAGCAAATAATTTGATTCTCATTTAGCGGAGAGATTTTCAAGGTTGGTCGTTATCGTTTTGCTTTTAAATTCCCGAATACTATCTCTAAGGCGCTTGCATAGTCGGTTAAGGACCATTTTATGCTACGGTGCACGAGTAATTTGCCATTTCTTTCGTGCTTTTCGCTTCTCCTTCACCAGTTCAATGATTAGAAGGAGTGTTTCTCCATGACGCTCTTTGAATTGCTTCCACGAAACGATCAACTTCGTCCTCCAGTTCACAAGGTGTTTTAAGTGATACATTTAAGGCGATATTTGTTTCGCAATCATTTCTATGACCCTCCCAGTTTGTTCTATTGCTAGTAAGTCTTGGAGGTCCTTTTTTCTTTATTAACGCTTCTCCAAGTAATAAATTACCAGAGGGTGGTCAGAAAATAGATCAAAACTTTCTTCGACTGTTATAAACTTCTCGGCAATGCATTTTGTAACGAAAAAATCGATAAGATCGGGAACTTGAGATAGATAGTTCGATTTGAGGGTCTGAAGGTAGGGATTGATCTCTTCTTCGTCTTTGGACGGTTCAGTCCCAGCCCTTTGCTGCTGACCCAGTTATCCACTAGTTGTAGTGCGAAGTTGAGCCTTTCACTTAGGACTGGAGAAAGTTTCCCCGAAACCAGGATAGCCAAATGTTCGGCATAGGCCTTCGCGTTGAAAATTTTTTCCTTCAGTATTACCAAGATCTCATCCACTACAAGGAGCCATATTAGCGGAGACAGAACTCCGCCTTGGGGGGATCCTTTGCAGACCCTTCTCCCGATGGTTACATCTCCTTGCGTTGAATATATAATTCTCGATTGAAGCATCAGTGCAATCCACTTACAGAGGCCGGTGTTAAGATGAGCTCTGTGTAGGCTGTTCAGGATCGCGTTTAATTAGGGTAAATTGAAAGTCTCTGTACATTTAAGCGTCAAAGTATTGCTCTCTGGATAAAAAAAAACGAGAGTAAAAATAAATCTATTATTTTTGCATGAAATTGAAGACTTTATTTAGCAAAGTTAGAATAGTCCAATTTGCGCCGCTTTTTTCGATAACTTGTTGCCGTTTTGAAGGTAATTCCATTATGCCTCTCTCATAAAAGCATTCGTCCCTATTGACAAAAAACTGGGGCAGTCGATTTTCACAAGCCTCTTTTGAGGCGAATTTTTCATTAGCAAATCGTTCGCCATGGACAGGATTAGATGGCAATCACTTAGTGCCAGGTCCGGACTATAAGTTGGATGCATAAGAACCCCCAACAAAGCTCCCAGAGCTTCTGGCGAGTCACTATCGATGTATTTGGCCTGGCGTTGTCCTGATGGAATACAATTCCTCTTCTGTCGGCCAAGGCTGGCCGCTTCTGGGTGATTGCTTCCTTCAGGCGATCCAATTGTTGACAGTACAGGTCAGAATTAAGAGTTTTGCCGTAGGGGAGCAGCTCATAGTAGATGATATCCTGCCAATCCCACCAAACCACAGCAATACCTTCCTGGCCGTCAATCCTGGCTTGGCCACCATTTGCGGCGGGTCAACGCGATTGACCACGACCCTTTCACTTTAACCCTCTAACAGGCAAAGTTAAAATAATGACGGAAGGTAAAGCAAAATTTTTGTTTAGGTGAGATATT
Source organism: Brachypalpus laphriformis (assembly GCA_945910035.1). Taxonomy (NCBI): domain Eukaryota; kingdom Metazoa; phylum Arthropoda; class Insecta; order Diptera; family Syrphidae; genus Brachypalpus; species Brachypalpus laphriformis. The sequence goes on along the minus strand of OX246753.1, from coordinate 18,449,121 downwards.
GGTCTGAGAAGCACGAATTTAGTGACGAGGTAAAAAAAAGAAATTATTTAACCACCAGGTAAACAAATTGGAAGGCCGCCTCAGGTCAGCTTTGCCCGTTTAAACTAAAAAATTTGTTGAATTTATTGGATAATTTTCGGATACGAAACAGTAGATCGGATCCTGGCTGACCTTTTTCGATGCGATCAGTTTCAGCCTAAAATAATAAATATTTGTTATCTTAATGAACCTTTTCAATGGCATAGTTGTTTTTATTGGCTGGAATGCATTTTTCCCCACTAGCTTTCAAATGAGGGTAACAGTAAGCCATCATGTATAGTATCTATAATTGTCCTCAACGGTAGTTGTAAATTGGATGTTAATATTTTCGGCATTAGCAGCTCGATTTGTTTCTTCAGAAATCATATTACTAATCGAATGCTAACAAAATATCTAAAAATCTCCATTGTAGTTTTGCGATTTTTAATTGAAGGGGACAGTTTACTGTTTTCTCGAAATGCCACCTCGTTTACTTGTAATTGTATTTTTTTCACCACGTTATATTGGAAAATTCCTTAGAACGCTTGCTGATAGCATTAAATGCTGAAAATATGAGAAAATTGTTGTAGGTACTATAGATTCAATTAATTAATAATTTGAGGCAAAAATGATGTTTATAGTCATACAATAAATATATAATAAACGCAATTGTTAAGAAAAAAAAAAAGATTAGAATACCGGACCCAATAAAACCACCAGCAGATGGTACGATATTTGGGCCAGTATTTTCGACAACGGGTAATGGCGTTCGTTTTCTTTTTTGTGGCTGGATAATGAATGCATTTGATGATTGTATTATTCCCTCTGCCTCTTGTTCTGTTATTGTTCTTGTTGCCACGTTTGCTATCTTTTTTGTTGTTGTTTCAGGGGTTTAAATCCGTGCTTTTATAGGTGCGATGTTGGAATTCGCTTCTGCTGAAGTCGACGGCCGATTATACAGAACAGACAAATTGATAGCTCGTAAGAGAATATCACTTGTTTCTACAGAGTTCATTTCATCTGTACATTTCATTATAAATTGGTCATCTTCATTGAGTTTGATACGCCATTGTTGGGTCCACTTACTCTATTAACTGCATTCTGCAGTTTCTCTGCTGCCTCCACAGTGCATTTATCAGGTACTAATATTGCAGTGTCATCTGCAAAAGTAGCCGTCATGCATTTTTGTCACCAGAATATTCCTAGTATACAACAGATACTGGGTTGGTCCTAGGACACTTCCTTGTGGAACACTTGCTTCAACTTTCCTTAGTTCCGAATATTCTTGTTCGTATCGAACCCGAAAAACTCGATCTGAATTATACAATAGGATTTTAGTATTTCGTAAAACCGTCTTGGTAAATCCCTTCTTCTTCTTCTTCCTTTTATCAGCGAGATTATGATCCGAAAACAATGGATCATAACCCTCCCACTTCACTGCATTTCTACTGATCCGCCTGTGGGGTTCGCCTTTTTGACCTCAGAAAATATCGGCAGGCCTGCCGATTTTGGATCACTCGGTTACTGAGGCCAATGAAATGCCGATGTCGTCGCATTTGTCTGATCCAGGCGTTTATAGGCCTGTCTTTCCTACATCGCGATGTCTTTGGAACGTGTATTGATATTGCCTTTTTAACTGGGTTCAAATGATCTCTTCTTTGAACGTGGCAATACCAGCTGAGCCGGCCGCGCTCTATTTTTGTACAATGGTTTCTTGATGTGAAAGCTTCCACGGATCTTCGAACTTCTTATTCGATCAAGCTTTGTCACTCCTGCTGTGATGCGAAGCATCTTCATCTCAGCTGCCGTTAATTTACTCTCATACTTTTTGTACATCGTCCAACATTGTGAACCGTATGTGAGCGCTGGACGCACAACTGCGGTGTAGAGCCTTCCTTTCAACTTAGGTAGCATTTTTCTGTCACAGAAGATAGCGGAATTTTCTCGCCACTTCATCCACCCTACGCTTACGCGATGATTGATGTCGTCATCACAAGTTGCTTTGCTATTTATCATAGATCCCAGATATTTGAACTTTTCACACTTGGGAAGCACTGTTCCATTGAAATAAATGTCTGGAATAGGCCTGAGTGGATCAGAGAACGGGCAGCACAAGTACTCTATCTTTTTTGAACTAATGCTATACCCATTTCCCTCCAGAGCGTCCACCCACACATCAAGTGCTCGTTGCAGGGATGTAGGATCCTCACTTATGATAGCTCCATCGTCAGCAAAGAATAACTGATGTACCTTGGGGTCCATCACTTTACCTTCAAGCACATAATCAAGGACTGTAATAAAGAGCAAAGGACTTAAGACGCTTCCCTGATGCACCCCAACTTTCATTGGGAACTCCTCGGTTACTCCAGGGGGGCATCTCACAAATTTGGAGAAGAGAATTCTGAGCCATCTGAACCCGATGTCTCCCATCTTTTTGCAGAACTCAGAGGGCATCTCGTCTGGCCCAACCGCTTTTTGTTTTTTGGAGTATTTGACCGCCTCACTAACTTCTTCGACTGTAATGTCGAGTATTTCTGCACAGTTATGGTAAATCCCTATGCAATTTATACTCAAGGCTCGTATGCCAAACCTAGTCAAAGGCTTGAGCAACATCTAAAAATAGTGCCAAACACACTTGTTTTTCTTCCAGTGCTGTTCCACTACATCCGTAATTCAATGCACTTGGTCTATCGTGGAATGTTTATTTCTAAATTGGTGATTCGGGATTAGACTTATTTTTGGGCATCTTCAGGTAATATTTTCTCAGGAATATAATCTGGGACCTCAGGCTCATCATCACTAAAATCATCTTCGTCTGAATCTATGTGAACCGAATCCATGAAATATTGAATCTCTATCAGACATTTTGGATGTATCATATCCCTGAAGCTGCCTTCGGATTTTTGTTGATTTTCACATTTCCATATTCAATTCACACTAAATACAAATAGTGCACTAAAATATATATGTTTAATACTTGGAAACATTTTTTTTACTAAAATCTGACAGTTAGAAATATGTTTTATTAAATTTTTGATTTTACACCAAATCATCAATAATTGCTGCCAAAAGCATCAGAATAAAACATTCAGACCAGTAAAATTATGAAATTACATATGATTTCCCAAAAAGCTGTAAATATTTATTGAGCGCGAAATGTTTCACGATTCGAATTTAATGAAGTTTATGTAATAGCTGCCTCAGGGCAGCCCTAGCCATTAGAGGGTTAAGTTGTCGTAAGTTATCCACCTTCATCAGCAGTCACCATCCGCTTCAGAAATGGGTCGATTTTATTGCGATTCAGCAGCGATTCGCAGATGGAAATTCGGTCCATGATGTTTTTTTGCGTTGGAGCGGAACAGTCGTAGCTTGGTTCTTAAGCTAATAACATTGCTTCTCCAGATTTTGGACAGCATTCCGAACGCAGCTTTAGCCTTCCCGATTCTGCTGCACACATCCAGTTCGGTGCCACCGCGATTAGCCGAGACGACACTTCCTAAATATAGAAAGTTATCAACTTTCTCGACTTGCTTTCCGGCAATGTTAAGTTGAGCGCGGGTATTGGAAGTACTCAGGGCTTTTGTTTTGGCTGTGTTTATTTTTAGCCCCACTTTGTTTGCCTCAGCTTCTAGATTTTGGGCCATCAAATGAAGATCCATTATCCGATGTGAAAGTAGACAAACATCGTCAGCGTAATCTAGGTGTTTAAGGTAAGATGTCATAGTCCAACGAATTCCAGAATTAGCTTCCGTCAATGCTGCACGGAGTACATCGCTGATAACCACCAAGAACAATAGTGGGGACAGTATGCACCCTTGACGTACTCCACTTTGGACTTCAAAGTCCTCCGACACCTTACCATTGTGCACGACGTGACACTTGCCGCCCTCATATGTAGCCTTGATAATAGCTATAAGCTTTTCTGGAATGCCTCTCCTGCCCAAGGCCAACCAGATAGCATCTCGATTCAAGCTGTCGAAAGCCTTCTCGAAGTCGATAAACAGTAAATGTAGCGGAGACCTATACTCAACGCATTGTTCGATTATGATCCGTAAGGTGTTTATGTGGTCGATGCAGGAGGATCCAGCGCGAAAGCCTGCCTGTTCGACATCGAGAGTTGAATCTAAATGATCTTTAATTCGTTCTAGAATTATTCTAGCTATTATTTTGGCTACAGCTGGAAGAACACATATACCTCTCCAGTTACCGCACTCCATCAAGTTACCCTTCTTTGGAAGCTTAATGATCATCCCCCTTTTCCACTCCTGTGGAAATTGTTCACTATCCCAAGCTCTCCGTATTAGCGGATGCAGCAAATCTGCCGATGTATTTGGCGCCGCTTGAAATAGCTCGGCAGGGATGCCATCAATACCCACCGCTTTGTTTTTCTTGAGGGACTTAATTGCTGTTATTATTTCAGCTTTACTGGGAGGTACGGTGCGAATTCGGGAATTTGTTGCTTCGAACTGCTCATTCGAATTCAAGATCATACCGCCGTCGTCTAAGTGATTTAGCACTGCAGCAAAATGTTCTCTCCATCTAGTGCGCTGATCCTCATCCGAAATCAGAAGGTTACCGTCTAGACTCTTCACTGGATGTTGTTTGGAGTTTCGACCACCAATGAGCTCCTTAGTGATGTTGTAAACAGTCCTACTGTCGCACCTACTCGCTGCTTCTTCAGCCCTTGAGGCCAGTGAGTTGACATGTTGACGTTTGTCACGTCTCACACTACGCTGCACTTCTTTCTTCTTCGCACGGTATTCGGCTTCAAGCTCGGTTCTCTCTACTGCTGAGGCCGCTGCAATCCGAGCCTTGATTGCTGTACGCTCATCGATCCGTCTCCAGGTGTCTGTAGAAAGCCATGTGCGGTGGTGTTTCTGCTTTTTACCGACATAAGTGCGTGCCCCAGTCGCAAAAGCATTTTTCACAGCACTCCAGTGGTCATCCATGTTCTCTATGCTGCTGATTGCTTCTGCTTCTAAGGCAAGATGGTACCTGAACTGTTGGCGCACTTGGGGAACCTTGAGCCTGTCGATATTAAACCTGGTGATGGTAAGCAGGTTTGAGCGGTTGCTGTTGACGGATGCAGTACGAAGGCGTAAATGAACTACCATAAGATGGTGATCTCGTTCTTGTCCGACGTCAGCTCCACGTCTGTTTCGGACGTCCAGGAGACAATTTCTAAAGCGGCGACTGATCGCAATGTGGTCGATCTGGTTGGATGTTCGTTGCCTATCGGTAGAAACCCAACTGATCTTATGGCAGGTGTTATGCTTAAACAGCGTACCTCCAATGACTAGGCGGTTGGTATTGCAGAAGTCCACAAACCGCTCACCATTGTCATTACGGTCTCTCATGCTTAGCACCTGGGCACTCGAAACAGTGCTTACATGATGGTCAGACTCGAAGATTTCGAATTGGCCTTCCAGAGCGTGATACATGTTGACATCGAAAGTACCGAAACGGAATCGACGAAACCAAAATTGCGCGTGATTGGCTATTATAGTATCAAGACCATAAACACTATTCACATTTTCAACTGCATGGCTTGCGTTTTCGCCTTTATCGAAGAAAATTTGTAAAATATGGTGTCCATCTTTGACGCGCACTCAAACAAATCTGAGTTAACCAATCACAAAACTGTCAGAGAAGTTTTTTTTTGTAAGAAATCTTTCTAACGCCATTTAATGTATGTCCAATAGGACGTATACAGCCCGAGATACAGATTACTAAAGCCGTCCGTTGGAAAAATAATGTAGTAATAATTTACTACACCGATAAAACGAATTCAGAAATATTTGGTTTCTGATCTTAAAAAATGTCAAATTTCTCCAGAGAATAACAGCTCTCTTTCGTTTAGTCCTTCGAGATATCTATTAACAGTATCCAGCGCCAATGATGCCAATAGTACAACTTTATGTACAACTTTAACGTTCTAGCAGATAACTTATTCCTCCGTGATCACAAAAACCTATTAAAGGCATTACTTAAAAATATTCTCAGACTCATCGATGTTCAATCCATCAATTCGCCTCGTTAGACTTTTCAAAGAATTGGGTATTCCAAAAAAAATGTGGAACTTTTTTCCTCTCAATACCCAACCACTATGGATGAATGAATGCGGGAACCAATTTAAGTTTTCTCACTGTGTACCTAATTAATGCAGTGGTTCTGTAGGATGATTCTCTACAGCTTCACCCGACCCGGCCGACGACGACACGGTGCCACGAAAGAAAATCGATTTTTATTGAAAAGTTATTTCCATTTCAATATGCGTCTCAGCAGGAGCAGAAATTCACTGTGGCAAGGAATTTAAGACATCCGAAAAAAGGATACACTTGTTCCAAAAATAGATATAGATCAATTTAAATTCAATCAAATTTACCAGCAGGTTTATGATTAAATTCGATTAAAGCCAAAAAAGATGGCTGCGAGTTATAATGCGATTCCGACAACGATAAATCAAATCTGTCTATGTTCTAGGACAGCAGAGGTGTGTCAACGTCCTTGTTAATGCTTTCTTTAGAAACTCAAACGATGTAACTTTTCTAAATTAAATTTTGGAACCGGAAGTCATACAGAGCAATTGTAAGCCTAAAGCTAGTTACGATGCAAAATAAAAGTTTTGTCCTACGTTCCCTAAGCTTGTTTGGAGAGCAACACAGCAAAGTGGACTAACTTTCGATTCCAAGTATGTTTACATTTTAACAAACCACAAAGTCATCCCGAAAAGTTATTGCATTCAACTCTCTCTCTTTGAATGGAGCAAGGATCGGCAGCATCTTAGCCATTAGTTTCCATTTGGAGTCCAGAGAAGAATAACTATGTTTACAAAGGACAAATGTGTCGGTAACGTAAACTGCGGCAATAAAGTATCCCAGGAACAAGGATTTACGACTATTTTCTAAGCAGTGATCATAGTATCAATACTGTGATACCCACAACCAGTAGCCATCACAGGACATTCTATCCTTGTTGTTTGTTTCTTTCGTTATTCTCAAAAAAAAAAAAAAAATTTTCTATGCAAATCCTTTTGTTTGGTATTATGCCGTGTGAATGTGTATTTGTGTATACAGCAAATGTATTCGTATCGATATCCTACGACAGGATAATAAAATCCCAAATAAATCTATACAAAATGCAAATCACGAATTGCATTCAAATGCATTCGGGCAATAGTGGCTATCCTTGCTGACGACGACGACGACGACGGTACAGGATATACAATTCTAGTCCTTCAACATGTTTTCTGCAGTTGGCCAGGAAGCTTGTTTTCAAAATTCACAACTAAATTTCGAACTCAATGCAGTCAAACAGAGAGAGAAAAGGAGAAGCATAGTGCGTGGGGTTGGCTTTTCTGCTCCTGAACACATACACAATAGATCCTTTGGGCTGGAAAAACTATCCTTTCCGCATCCAGTTACACAAAGTTGTAATGAGTGCATCTGTATGAGTGCGTGTGTATGTGCATTTTTATAAATAGATTTATTACAGTTATTTATTCAGCAAAGTTCAATTTGAAATAATAAAAAGGTTCCGCTCGCTTGTAGTTGGGTTTTTGTTTTGATTTTCTTGTTTCCATGATGTTGAAGGTAGCCATTGGCTACTTGTGCTCCACAGGAAGTCAGGATATGCATTGCAATATATGTATTGTACGACTATGTATGTTATATTGCGCGGCCTGGCTTGTTCAATAAATACAAATGAGTTTTTGCTTCTCATGAGTATGAATGCATTCGGACAATATCGTTGGCATTTGGAAATGTAAATGTTGCAAAAAGTAAGCATGTTAAGACCGACTAACTCTATTGTAGGGATAAGGTATTTATTTAATTATCTGTATTTGAAATATGTTGAAAGGTGTCAGCAAAAGTGTTGAAGTGTGATAGTAGTATGTTTTATGTTCAAATTAACTATTCACAACACATTCATTATAAAATCGAGGAGGCTGTTGAAGATGCTGGTTTATTTGATTCAGATTCAGTTGATATCAACATTTTCTGTACCTAAAAGGTTTGGATACAGATTGATTACCATTTGGCAGCCAGTTTCATGAAGCTTCTAGTAAAAGATTGCAAAGTGATCCTAGGAGAAGCGATCGTTCAGCAACACCGTCTCCTGCTAACAGAAATTTTTATGAAAACACAGAAGAAAAGCAAATAAACAAGGGCAAATCAAGTGGTACAATCAGGACAAAGAAAAAGACGAGGCTTTTGTTTTCGTGATGAAAAATGACCTCTCTCATATCATCAACAGAGCTAAGGATGATGTGCAGAGCACAAAATATGTGGGATTCCCTACAGCGAAATTGCTTAAAGAAGGCCAAATCACTGCTAGGAGCTTCAAAAGGCCAAAGAAACATGGTGGTGGAGTGATGAAGCTAAGGAAGTGATAAATGAGAAAAAAGCGGCTTACGAAGCTTGGGCAAAGTTCCCCGCTAATAATAGAGACGAAAAAGCTCACCTCGAAGTGGAATACAGATGTTGCAAGAAAAAAGCGAAGAAGAAGTGCGACCTGCTTCAAGCAGAGAGTAAAGAGGGCCAAAGTTCATTAACAATGTTCGTGGCCAGCTCCTTCTGGATGACGACAAAATTCTGCAAAGGTGGCGGCAGTATTGTGAAGGACTTTTGAATGGACAGTTTCCCCGGTTATACTTTTCAAGAGCCAGCCCTAACTGTGAAGCAATACCCGACATTACAGTCGAAAAAGTTAGTGAGTCAGTCGAATACTCCAAAAAACGAAAAGCGGTTGAGCCAGATAAGATGCCCTCTGAATTCTGGAAAAAAGATGAGAGACATCGGGTTCAGATGGCTCAGAATTCTCATCAAATTCATGAGAGGTGATCCAATGCCGAATCAATGAGGGAAAGCTACTTTCTCCTTGTGTACAAGGGGAAGGGTGATACGGGAAACTGTGATAACTACCGTTCGATCAAGCTGATGTCACATACCATGAAGATCATGGAGCGGGTATTAGGTGGCCGACTACGAAAAACAATACGGCTATCTGCTGATCAGTGCAGGTTTGTCTCGGGTGAAGCAACCACAGATGCAATCCAAAGTATAAGGATCATAATGGAAAAACGTCGTTATTCCTTAAAGGAATTGTATATTGTACTGGTTGACTTTGAAAAAGAATTCAACAGACAACCACGAGATCTGATATGGGTGGCGCTAAATCCCGAAAAATACCCCCTTAGTTCAAAAGAAGGCTCTACACCGCAGTTGTGCATCCAGCGCTCACATACGGTTCACAATCTTGGACGATATACAAAAAGTATGAGAGTAAATTAACAGCAGCTGAGGTGAATTTGTTTCAAATGACAGCAGGAGTGACAAAGCTTGATCGAATAAGAAGTGCGAAGATCCGTGGAAGCCTTCTTATCAATGAAACCATCTGAAGAAAGATAGAGCGCGACCGACTCAGCTGGTATTGCCACGTTCAAAGAAGAGATCATTTGAACTCTGTTAAAAAATCAATGAACGTTTCAAAGACATCGCGAGGCAGGAGAGGCAGGCCTATAAACGCCTGGATCAGACAAATGCGACGACATCGGCATTTCATTGGCGTCAGTTACCGAGTAATCGAAAATCGGGAGTCCTGCCGATATTTTCTGAGGTCAAATAGGCGAACCGCACAGGTGGATCAGTAGAAATGCGGTAAAGTGAGAGGGTTAGAATCCCTTGTTTTCGGATCATAACCTCGCCGAATTAGAAAGAAGAAAAAGAAGGTTTGGATACTCGAAAAAAATGCAAGATACCAAAACTTAATGCAATGTAGTTCGGAACCCACACATGGAGTAATGAAACTACACATTTGCTAAGTTTTAAACCTCTATATCATAAATCTATATTTTCTAGGTATATCTTGCCTTCGTTTACAACTCTTGCTGTATACTTTTAAGGATAAATTAAAAAAATGAAATACAATATAATATTAGTGCCATCTGAACTACTTTAGATGAATTACTTTCACCTCTGTTGCTTTCCGCTCTTCACACGAGAAGTTCTGGTTGGAGGATCTGGCTTTCCTTATCATCTTGAACCTTGGGCTGGAATTCAGAAATACTTTCAGTATAGGTAAGTACCATTGTGCATTCAACGCAGTCTACGTCTACAATTCCTGGTTGCATCTTGATTTTTATTCTCTGTGGCAAAACTACCTATATACGTATATGAGAAGTAATGACTATATTCCGACTCTCTTCTCCTGTCCAATGGCCATATAGCAGCTACCTGAAGTATTACTTAAATGTTCTAGCACTCCATGTAACTTGTAACTAGATTTCTTCTGCTTTTACGAAGAGCCTTCGATCTCCAATTTGAGCTGTCAACCATATGCTTGGCTTTCTTACAGAACTTACTGATTTTGATACTCTCCTGAGACTTTTTGAAATCCCTGTGCTAAGTATTGCGCTACAGTGCTTCCAGCACTTTCTGCCAGCACTTTCCGTTGATTTTTGGTGAATGTACTTTCACAATCAGCTGCTCTTCGTGGTCTCCAGCTACTCCGAGCATACTGTGATGTGTAAAATGTTAATAAAAGTTGTTTGTTAGTTACTTAGAGCAAATCAAGGAAATAGTGAGTCTGCTTAAAGACGAGATGGCAGAGACTAATATTGGATGAACTATTCCTCAATGGGATTACAATTTAACTTAACAATGATCTGGAAATTGTAGGTATAAAAGATACAGGGAATATTTGCAAATATCATTCTAAACAACATGAATCTATTCAGCTATCCTTTCAAACAGAAAAGCAGTTGATATTGAATATTGACAATTTGGAAATATCAGCACTAACAACTATATAAATGCTTCTCTCAGGGGAGTATCATATTGCTCCGCTTTTGGTCACTCATCGTTGATAGCCTGCTTCTGCCACTAAGCAGGTAGGGTGTTGCGTTACAGATGCATTCTATAGCATTAACAACCATCATCTGTTGTGGCTTGGAAAGGACTATCTAAACGATGCACAGCGACTGCTTCTGTGAACCTCAAAGAGGTGTGAGTAACTATTGTGCCATTGGAAAAAATAAAACTAAACCTTTTTGTGACTAATTATCCTCCATAAACTTTCTAGTTCAGATGAGGTTCACTGTTTTTAATCGAGATATGCTTCTTCACCATAAAGTTCATTGTAGGTTCCTGTACGAATATATTGCATGGTTTAAACTGAGCAGATGGGACAAGGAAAAAAAGAAATGAGATTATTACTAGTACACATACTAATTAAATTTGTAATTAACTTAATATATTTACTTAGTGGCCTCTTTGTTGATCTGTAAAAGTCCTAAAAAAAATAAAGACCTTGAAACCAATAAGGCTGCTAGACCTAACGTCTTACCGCCCAAACTATTCAATGCAGCTAGAGATAAATTAATAGAGGCTACACACCAACTCATCTCTAAGATTTGACCAGATGTGCTTATGTCTGGTGTACGGAATCTCTGTATCGTTTCTTCAACCCACAAGAAAGGAGGCCTCTTTAACTGCACCAAATACAGAGGCATCCGGTTTATCGTTCTTGCTGCAAATTTGTTTGAATGCATGAAGGCTTTTGTAACCAATCTGGTTGGCCCCTATCAATGCGATTGTGGGCCAAATAAATACGGAGAATATATACAAAAAAATATACCGAGATGTGTCTAATTTTGGCATCCTTGCCAAACTAATCCGTTTGTGCACAATGGAGAACATTCGAGGTTACGTTAGGTATGTGGGCTGGCAGGGAGAGACGCTCTCTGCTACACTCAGGTCAGCGTTAAGAACTAGTCAAACTCAAACACTTACTTCGTTTCTGCATACAAACCACCCTGTTGATTTGATGAAGTTCAGCATCTTTCCTGTCGAAACGCCGGAGAACTCCTAGAGATTCTGGAAGAAATGTTTACCAAGGATCTTTTTCTTGGAATGTTAAAGACCCGGACAGTGGCACAGGAAGTGGGTACTGTCCTCAAAATTTCCCTCGTCACCACAGCCTCTACAGAGTTCCTCCTCCGTCAGGCGTAGTTTCTTCAAATGGTACCGCAGAGTATTATGCCCCGTGATGATGCTCAGGAAAGTGGAATGTGATTTCCTGCCTTTTCGAGTAATTCCCTCGATCCTAGCTTTGTCGAAGGATGGCCATAGCTTCCTAATGGAGGCGCAAATTTCCGTGGAGGTCCATCTTGTGTTCCTCTCTCTTTATTCATATACAAAGGGGTGTAAACTTGTTCTAGTAAGGCTGCCGAGCCGATTCTTGCTAGCTCGTTGGCTTTCTCATTGCCTGGGAAATCCCTCCTATCCAGGGACCCAGCAGAGCGATACCTTGTGCTGTGTTCAAAAAATCCTGAGCCATTCTCGACAACACTTCACAAGCTTCGATTTAATTTCTATGGCAGTAATCACTTTTATAGCTTCCTGGCTGTCGATAAAGATGGTGATACCTTCTGGCGGTATTGCCCTTACCGCATACTCACGGGCGGCTGTTGCCACTGCTAAGACCTCTGCTTGGAAAACGCAGCTGTGGTCTGGAAGTCGTATGGATTTCGATATACCTAGCGGGTTGGAGAAGATGCCTGATCCTACGCCAGTGCTCATTTTTCGACCATATGTGTAGATGGCTATAGATCTGGCGTTAGGTATGTGACCGCTTTTCCATTCTTCCCTGCAAGGGTAGGCGGTAGAAAAAGGTCTAACAAAGTCTAAATATGGCGTCATGTAGTCCGTTATCGGCACGAGGGCAAAGTAATCAAGTAGGATCATCGAGTGACTTATTTTATTTGGTTTCCAGTTTGCTCTAACTGGCTAATTCTAATAGCATATATGACTGCTGACGTGCGTATAAAGATATCTAGTAGTAGCAGGTTGAGAATAGCCTCGAGTTCTGCGGTTAGGGTTGTCCCCATTGCACTGGCAGTTCCAATGCACGATCGTCTTTGGACTTTAGTGATTGCCCTTAAGTTTGTGGTTTTGTCCTGCCTGGAGTATTTCGCAATGGAGTTGTCTTCACGCCGTAGGGTGTGTCCAATCCACTGCCACCTTTTCCTTCGTATAGTAATGCTTATAGGTTCTTGGCCCATTCTCATATAAAGTTGTGATGCGGTTCGGTCAAAAAATCGTCAAGATGATCCTTAAACTTTTGTTTACGAAGACTTGCAGCTTGCATGTGTTAATAGTGTTCACCTTCCAAGTACTGCACCCCTAAAACAGCACCGATTCTACGTTTGAGCGGAACAATCGCAGCCTAGTTCTTAAGCTGAGAACATTGCTTCTCCAGATTTTGGAAATAATTCCGAACGTACCTTTAGCCTTCTCGATTCAGCTGCTCACATGCAGTTCGGTGCCACCGCTATTAGCCGAAACCACACTTCCTAGATAAAGAAAGTTATCAACTTTCTCGACTACCTGTCCGGCAATGTTAAGTTGAAAGCGGGTATTAGAAGTGCTTAGGGCTTTTGTATTGGATGTGTTTGTTTTTAGCCCCACTTTGTTTGCTTTAGCTCCTAGGCTTTGGGCCATTAAATGAAGATCCATTATCCGATGTGAAAGTAGACAAACATCGTCAGCGTAATCTATGTGTTTAAGGTAATATGTGATAGTGCAGCGGATTCCATAGTTGCCTTCCGTCAATGCTGCTCAGTGCACGGAATACATCGCTGTTAACCACCAAGAACAATAGTAGCGACAGCACCCTTGATCACCCTTATCACATAGGACCTTCACTGGTCTAAGTGTGTCTGCACTCTCGTGTGAACAGCCAACCTAACCTAACCTAACCATGCACCCTTGACGTACTCCACTTTGGACTTCAAAATCCTCTGACACCTTACATTGTGTAAGACGTGACACTTACCGTCCTCGTATGTAGCCATGATAATAGCTATAAGTTTTTCTAGGATGCCTCTCCTGCGCAAGGCCAACCAGATACCATCGCGATTCAAGCTGTCAAAAGCCTTCTCAAAGTCGATAAACAGCAAATGTAGTGGAGACCTGTACTCAACGCATTGTTCGATTATGATCCGTAAGGTCTTTATGTGGTTGATGCAGGAAGATCCAGCGCGAAATCCTGCCTGTTCGACGTCGAGAGTTGAATCGAATGCTCTTTGATTCGTTTCAGAATTATTCCAGCAGTTATTTTGGCTACAGCTGGAAGAACGCAAATACCTCTCAAGTTTCCTTTTTTCGGGAGCTTAATGATCATCCCCCTTTTCCACTCCTGCGGAAATTGTTCACTACCCCAAGATCTCCGTATTAGAGCAGCAAATCTTTCGATGTATTTGGCGCCGCTTGAAATCATTTTCATTTCATTTTCAATGCATTTTATTTTGTAATTCAGTATACCTTACGTGCTAACAAAAACGCTTAAAACTAGTTTAATTAACTTAACTATCTTATTTTAACTTACTGGCCCAATGCGAGCACTCTAAGCTAAACTTAACACTTAACCTATGTCTTTCGACGTAACCTAACTAAATTTATTTATTATAACAACTAATTGATGAATTAAAAACTAAGAAAAATGATTACTATAGAAAAAACTTAGTGAATGGGCTGGTTTTTGTGAACTATTTGATAAAACTTATAAACTACCTTAAAATAATCTTAAGCTAACTTAACTACGATGTGTAATTAAATACACACTTTTTTTTAAAGCCAAGTGCTGTGCATGTTTTATATGTTTTTTCTATTTTTTTTTTTGTTTAGCCAAGTGCTGTGCTATTGTTTTTTTTTTTTTAACTTACCATGGCTATTGTTTATAACAAACAAATAGACGACCCGCTCTGCCTCCGTTATAGGCTAACCCGGATTAGGAGGAAACGACGACGGCGTCTCCTCCCCTTCATTAAGCCACCAAAATTGTTTGTGCTGCCTACTAACATCTTGAATATCGCGGACTGAAACCGCCCTACTGAACCGTAGTCGCTCTAGACTACCCTGTGCGACGTCTCGGTCGTAGTTGAGTCGCCTGTCCACAGCTTTTCTGGCGACGTGGAAGATTAGCGGCACCGCTAACTTATCCTGGATCAGACCTCTCTGATCAAGATATAGGAATGCTTCAGGAGGGATAAAGCCGTTAAGGCGCACAATCTCGTGATGGAGATTATTGGGGTAATAAGCCCCAAAGATCAGGCTATTCATCGAGGTCATTGCTTTTGCAATATGCCTTCGAATCAACTTGATCAAGAAATTATCCACTCTTATCAGATTCGCCCTGTTGTACAGGACCTCATTACGATAGAATTTTATGTACTCAGACTCTGGTGTTCTATACAAACGAAGGCAAGCCCTCTCAAACACCCGCATCTTTTCCAATAAGCTTGGCCTCACGTTGAACCACATGGGGCATCCATATGCGAGCATAGGCCGAATAAGAGCCATGTAGCAGATTACCTTCACCTTCGCATCGAGTTAGCTGCTATAAAACAGTCTCTTTGTGAGGGCAAAAGCAACTTTGGCTCTGGCCAGAGCAGCATCTATATGTTTGTTAAAATATAGATATTGATCTAGCCAGACCCCAAGGTACCTGACTACACTTCGACTCGCAAGTGGCTGTCCATGCTGTCCCACGATAGAGAACTTTCGCCAATTCTTTCTGGTGTCACAAGAGGCCCCAGACAACGGCGTTCTGAACAGGATGGTCTCCAAATTCTGAAAGTTAATTTTCAGCTTCCAGTCATCGCAGTATCTCTTAATCTTATCGAAATCACGCTGCAAAAGTAATGACCTCGATCTTAGGCCCTGACCTCTACGCGACCAAATCGTCTGCGTACGCTATGGCATGGTGAAGTGAACCTATGAGATCGCTCGTGTAAATATTGAAAGGGATCGGCGAATTAACCGCGCCCTGTTGCAGGCCATTTTTTACTTCAAAAGTTCCAGCAGACGTCACATTGCCATTCTTCACAATGAATTTCTTACTGGTGAGCATGTCGTAAAGTATGTACAGCAGTGGTTTACTTATGCCCAGCCTGCTCAACTTGTAGAAGAGTCCCTCTAACCATACAGTATCGAAAGCCTTCTCCAAATCAACCAGACAGGCACCCGTGCAATGTTTCTTACTTTTATTCCATTGGATATCCGATACCAGTTTAGACGCGGCATGTATGGCATCATGCCCCGCCTTGAAACTGAATTGGTTATCCGGAATTATGTGCATGTCCTCGACCCACTTAACCAGGGCTCTATGGATCACTTTTTCGAATACCTTGCTGATGTTCGGAAGGAGACGTAACGATCGGAGATTACCCGGATTGGAACTATCTTTATTTTTTTTTTTTGGAATGGGTTGCACCACCGCTGTTTTCCAATGCGCTGGATAATGAGCATTGTTCATTGCATTATTAAACAGAATGGTGTAAATGTTCACCGCTTCTGGAGGAAGATGTCTAAGTACAATGTAGGGTATACCATCGATTCCCATGGATTTCTTTTTCCTCAGTGATTCGAAGATCGCTTGGAGCTCTGCCTTCGAAATGAACGGGGGATGTACCCTTTCATCGGCGATGGCATTGTTTGCCATATTTCTTTCATTGAACACGGTAAAACCAGTATTCTCAGATCGCCAGTGCTTCATGTCATTTCGAAGGTAGAAGTTGTGCACAAGGACCTGATTTTCGAGGTCGTGGTTCGGGCAAATACTATCATTCACCTTATACACGTCTTGGAAAGTCGCTCCTATAGCCTCTACCTTCTCCTGCGGATCTTCGATCACAAAGAAATTGTCATCCTCAGCTGCGTTATCCGGATCTATACCTACTGTCACTAGTATTTGCACATTGTTCGTAGTTCGGGGGATTTTAAGACGCGGAAGATCGTTTTGATTACTCCTCCGAAAGATCTTGTTTATTTGGGGGAACATACTCGGGTTGTTAGATTTTATAGCCCGAATTTTCCTGTTCCAGTGCAAATTTACAGAAAGTCTGTAATTTTGTTTAATTAATTTCGAGAGGTTTCTAATCAACGACTTCAGCGTCCTAACCTCCTCCGAATTCTGTCTGTCAGTAAACTGTCTGTACAAGGTTTTTAATCTCGACAGCAACCTACTTTTATGTTCGTGCAGTGCGTGAATCGTTGCATTGCGGTATATGTCCACGTTGTCCGTGTGTTGATACCGAGGTATCGTACTGTCCATCGTTCGTATTATTGTCTCGTCCATTTGCTTTAGATATCTATCAATCTCCTCGTTTGACAGATTCCTATTAGACGGAAGGTCGAGCAAGTTCGAGGAAAGTGCTCTCGTCAACTTTCTGGAGAAGTGAGTCCAACGCGTTCTACTGTAATTGTAGGCGTGCAATTGGACGAACTCCTCCAATCCCGCAATTTCGTTGGGAATCGTTATTTCGGCACTGAGTCCGCAATGGTCACTGTCATACACAAAAGTGTGTAAGCAGTTTAAAGTTTGTCGGTCCATGTCGGTCAGTTGTAACCGTACGTCGAACAGCATTAGATCCAGATAAAATCCGCTTCTAGGATACGACGGACTATCCGTCGCTTTTAAATCAAGTCGATACTCAACACTGTGCAGACCCCACCAATTGAATAGTAGGTTCCCTCTAGAATTTGGTGTGCTATTTCCCCAATCTCTCTGTTTGGCGTTCAAATCGCCGGCTATAATGAAAAAATTCTCTTCCGACTCCAGCCTTAGTATTCGAAAAAGTGTCTCGAGCTCTGAAATAAAACAAGTAGGTTGGGTAGCTTCAGGAGCATAAACCGCAACCATATACATCCTCTTTCCACTACGGAGGGGGATATACACGATACATGCTTCCAGCTCCTGGAACCTACGCACTTGACCGCTGTACACTACTCTATGACGCAACTCTTTTCTAATGAAGATCGCGACACCTCCTCCTTGTACAGAGTTGGGTCTATCTCTTCTTATAATAATATAACTATTGTGCCTCAACTTGTGTTTCTGGGATAGCTTAGTTTCGCTAACCAAAAGCACATCGGGAGAATGATCTTCAAGCAACTTAAAAAGTACGGCTCTTCGTTCGATCCTAATCAGAGAATTCACATTCACCGCAAGGATCTTAAAGGATTGCTCCGCCATGTTCGTACCCATTACGATTGGTGGTGCGTTAGGCCCGGCAGAAGCGCGTAGATCTGGTCCACCCGCGTCCCCTGCTCTTGGATTTGTCTCTGAAGAAGGCCCATCTGCCCCTGGATAGAGAGCAAGATAGCCAACAAATCAGGTTCAGCCTCCGGTGCTCTCGGCTTTGGAGCCTGCGGAACAACCTTCGGCTGCGACTGTACCGTATTCCCCCAGCCTGACGCCACTTGACACGGGCGGACGCTTGGTTTCCACCTTCTGCTGCCAAGCCAGATTTACTTTTTTAATATACTGGAATTTAGGGCAGCCCCGATAGTTTGCGGTGTGCCCCGTATTCCTGCATAATGCACACGTAGGGATGCCATCAATATCCACCGCCTTGTTCTTCTTGAGGAACTTGATTGTTGTTATTATTTCAGTTTTACTGGGAGGTACGGTAGGAATTCGGCAATTTATTGCTTCGAACTGCTCATTCGAATTCAAGATCATACCGCCATCGTCTAAGTGGTTTAGCACTGTAGCAAAATCTTCTCTCCATCTAGTGTGCTGGTCCAAATCCGAGATCGTCTAGGCTCTTCCCTGGGTGTTGTCCTTGGTCATGCTATGAACAGTCTTACTGTCGCACCTGCTCACTGCTTCTTCAGCCCTTGAAGCCAGTGAGTTGATACGCTGACGTTTGTTACGTCTCACACTACGCTGCACTTATTTCTTCTTCGTGTGGTATTGCGCTTATAGATCGGTTCTCTTTACTGCTAAGGTTGCTGCAGTCCGAGCCTTGATTTTTGTATGCTCATCATCATTATCTATTGAATGGAAGCTTAGTATTTGCATTTCTATTTCTGTTTCCTTTTTTATGTCCATTACTCGCTGCCATTGAGCATTTTGTGCTCAATTTCAAAGAGAAGTAGACTACAGCCCACATAAGTTCTGTCTTCCAAGGAACAATTATTTGAATACTATTGCTCTCGAACTTTACATTGCACACTGGTGATTTTCCAATTCGTTACCTCTAACCCAAAATGTTTTCTAACGTCAAACTTCAAGACCCAATGAGGCAAAAATCCTTCAACCTTCAACCATGCACTATTAAGGAAACCAATTATTTGGCTATCATATTACCTTGGCGAGACTAATGCAAACAAATACAGCAGGAGTACACTAGGAAGTTACTGAAATTGGACTTTCGAAAACCACTGCATTAATTAGCCACGAAGTAGGAACGCACTCACAGTATAAATCGCAGAGAAGCTGCATAGAAATAGTTACTCGTCCAATGGTAGGAGAGTTTTATTCGCTCTTCTGGTCACTTCCTTCGTCCTTTTCAATGAAAAGTTTAAACGATCCAAGTTTTTAAAGAATTCTTGGTAAAAGTTAATGAGTGTAGCAAGCAATGAGATTGTATTTCTGGTTGGCTAAGTCCTAAAGGCCTTCTATCGAACTCAACAAGAAAACCTCATCATCTCCCAAAGTCTATGGCATCAGGGAGGGTATAAAGTTCAGTAAATCTTGTTTAAACTTACAACGCAATTCTCACTAGGACTAGTTCCACTATATTACAACATCCTCAAGATCGAATACAAGTTGTTGTCCTGCCAACGCTTGGGGTTTCATCTTGTAAGCAAAGTTCTAATCTCCAATTAGTATTGGAAGTGCTATACAACTTCCTAGGTGGATTATGACCAGCATCCAGGTTCAATCATAATGTGGACATTATCGACATCATCAGCATCCACAACACCCAGTATCTGCATATCCATTAACGTGTCACTACGTGGACATCGCACTCTGTGAACTACATACTTATCGTACAAAGTTTAAGCACACATACGCCCGAGGAGTGTGTCCGGTGCATGTAAGTTCAGGGTGTTTACGATTGTTATTGTTTCGATGCAACCGACGGCTAAGATAGATGGACTCAAAGGTTCTCCCTGATTATTATCATAAATGTGGCCTTTGGCTTATGCTCGAAGGAAATTAATGACATCTGCTTACATTGCATGCAGTTCCTGTCTTTGAGGAATAATTACAACCAGGCATTTCGTGTTCTATGAGTGACCCAGAGGAGTGCTTTAAGATACTGATTATGTACAGTAGTGCGTTGTGCACATAGTGACTTTAATGACACCATTTTGGTTAAGGACTTCTATGCACGTAAATTGTTTGAACAACTGTGTCTGTAGAGCATAGAAATTGTTAATTGTTTCTGACCAAAAATGAGTTGAATTTGTTAATGATTATCGTATTGCAGTACCGTTTCACTTGTATGACAGGTCCTGTGATTGTACGATGAACCTAAGGACATTCTCACATTTAGTGTAGCAAAGCAGGCTAACACATTATATCAGATCATTCATTTTTGTTAGACCAGATGCTACTGCATTCCATTTCTTGTTTTGAGTTAAACGGAATGCATTCTTTTTTATTTCAAGTGAAGGGGATAAACATGGAGAATATTTAAGTTACCAGAAATCCTTTGGTACAGACAATGACTAAGGACAAACAAAAGCACATACTTACATATTCATGGGCATCCAATATGCAACCATCCATTGCAAAAAGGCCTTTCGCAGCTACCGCTTCATTTGAAGCACAGGTCAATACAGATAGTCCTCTTGGTTTTATGAAATATTCGAGCGCAGTAATCAAGAGGTAAATTCACATTTACGCCAATAGGTTAGGCCTCCTTTCGAACGATTTCTGCAGAAGCCACATGGGCGAGGAGGAAGAAGATGCAAGCCTTCATCTCCTTTGCACACCTAGGAGCCAATTTTTTCGATAACCTCGGTGATATTTTAAACATAGATATTACCTCCAGTGCTCTGCGTTTTCTAGTTGTATTGTATAAACCTAGTGCAGTCTGCTACTCCTAGCTTAGGCTAGGAGTGTTGATTGGTTGGTTAGGATTGGTCCTCGATAAAGCACTTAGACCGGAAGTAGGTCCACTGTACTGCCGATGTGTATGGTGGGTGGGTCACCCTCTTACTCTAGAAACCATTTGCTTCGTTGTATGAATGCGTTAATTTTAGCCGTGCAAGCGTTGCTGAGATCATCTAGATCGTTGAAAAAGTATTCACCCAGGGTAGTCTTCTTAATGTTGGCGAGCGCAGGATAAACGCATAGAAAATGACTAATGGTCTCTTCTACCTTTTCATCCCTATAGCTTCTGCAGAAATCGTTGTCGGGGATGCCTAGTCTTATGGCTATTTTGAAGTAGGCCCCTCTCTTTTGTTTCAAGCGCCTGATGGACCTAGATTTCTTGAGTGTTGGCCAAAGTTATCTGGTGGTGTTATATTGGCCTAGATGCTGCCATCGGAGATGGGCCAATTTCTCCACGTCGTCGGTGGGTTTGAATAAGGTACTTAATATAAGTTGTTGACGCTTCGATGTCGATAATGCTTATACTGTTTGCACCAAAGGAGCCTTGTCCAGCCAGTTCATCAGTTGCACAATTTCTCCGTATGTCATTGTGATCTGGTACCCAGCAGAGGGTGAGGTTGTACTGACCAGCTATCTCGTTAAGAGATACTCGGCAGTCTTTCACTGCCTAAGATCTCGTAGTCCTGGATGCGAGGGATTTGATGTCTGCCTGACTATCGATGTAGATAGCAATATCCTCCGTTGATAGTGTATTAGCCGCTAGCCAGTCAGCGGCTTGGCGAACAGCTGTAACGTCAGCTTGAAAAACGCTGCAATGGTTTGAAAGGTTAAACAAGAGGTGTATCTCCAGGTCTTCTGAGAAGATTCCGGCACCAGATTGTGATTTTACTGTTGAAGAGGTGGGATTAGGTCACCTTATCACTGCGGCCACATTGGTCCTATTATGACTTCCTCGGATCTTAAAACTCACTCAATACTCGTATGCCCGATTTGGTGATGCTTTTGAGTGAGCTTGCAGATAGGTCTTCTGCTTCAAGGTAGAATTTACGTAAATAACTATGACGTGTTCTGATTAGACAGTTACAATGACATAAGGTGTGTTCTGCTGATTCTTCGTCTTCGTTGCACATTCTGCAGATGATGTCTTGTGCTATTCCCATAGCCATGCGATGTTGTTTCACTCGACAGTGGCCTGTAAGGAAACCTGTGGCTATTCGAATCTCACTCCTAGTTAATTGTAGGAGTTGTTTGGTTCTTTTAACCCTTTCAATACTGACGGGACCCATACATATGTCCCATTAGGTTTTCTCGTGTTCTCGTGTATTTGTAAAAAAAAATTCTATTGAAAAGGTTACGGGAAGTATTTGGCAGAAAGATCTTGGCTTGTCTGTTACCTTCAGTTTCCATCCAGTAATGATGCACTTTTTCTTTTAGTCAATTTTTGATGTAGCTTTTTGCCGGCACCAACTCCGTTGTTTTGGTTTTTTGGTTTTGGACCCGTCCGTGAAAATTAAAGGTGATTCGTTATACAAGACATCGCGTTGCGTTCACTCAGCTCCGTCCGGTATTGAGTGCATGTAGCCCCTGTTGTAGTCATATTCAGTCGACAGGTAGTCAGTGGAAGTGGGGAGATGACATCGAAAGTATTTTGGCATGTCCCGTGCTCCTTTAACTGCTTGGAGCCTCTCAGTCTTATTGCTGAGCTGATAGCCAATTGTTAATTGATGATAACGATCGGAAGTATTTGAAGCATGGTTTGAAGCTCCGGGCCTGTTCTAGGTTTTTCGCCAAAAAATGGGGATTAAATCCAAAAATAATCCACTAGACCTGTATCACAATCAACGTCCCGATAATAACTTATGCTAGTATGGTGGGATAAAGTTAATCAAATCGTCAACCGTTCCGCACTCCAGAAGGTGCAAAGACTAGCATCTATAGACCTGCTCAACAGCTGCGCTGGAAGTTCTCATAAACCTTCCACCCATACACATAAATATTATGAAGACTGCGGCTGCCAGTGCTATAAAGCTTCACCTTTTATGCAACAACGCAAATTCCGAATTAGTTGGTAATATGAAGATCCTTGAGGAAATTCCGTTACTTCCTTTTTTTATTTTTACGATTTACGTCGTTTTCGGGACCAGGAAAATGCGATGTAAATCGAAACAATGTAATCGAAAATGAAATTATTCAATACTCACACAGTCCATATGGATTGAAAAAGACTTACTCCGAATGATATTGTGCACGAAATCGGTGAGATGTGCATCTCGGTTAAATAAGAATGATGAAAGAGGGAATTTCGTGAGAAAATTGTGTGTCAAGGAACGACTTAAATCGAAATTGTAGCGACGTTAATCGAAACTGGGAAGTAAAAAACCGGACAACGTAAATCGAAATAACGTAAGACGAGGCAACGTAAATCGAGGTATCCCGTAATGTCAGATAGCCAAGCAGCACTCAAGGCTCTCACGCCCTTTGACTATAAGTCTAAGCTGGTTTGGAATTGTCTTCACTCTTTTGCAGCTTGCTCCACGCAATAAAATCGCACTAATGTGGGTCCCCGGACACAAAGGCATCCCTGCTAATGAAGCGGCTGATGAGCCTGCCAGACTTGGTGCCCAATCTCCTTACATTGGACCTGAACTCCTCTGCGGTTTACCCACTAGCCAGATTAAAATAGAGCTATTTCGCTGGGAACGGGAGCAAATGCTCTCACACTGGAATACACAACCTAAGGCCTAAGGTATTCCAAGAAATTTATTAATTTCTCAAAAAATATAACTAGAGACATTCTATCAATGAGCTAACAGAATGGCTGCTTTCCAAAATTCAAACCTAATTCGCATTGTGACTGCCCCTTGCATCTGTAATACAAGCACACGATGCTTTCACGTTGCGATGCGCATTCTGTTGCGCTGCGAATCATATTTCGCTGGAATATTGTCTATATTTGACGTTGTGGAAACTCGCTAACCAATGTAGCTTTCGCGAGGTTTCTGATCGATTTGGTATAGGAATGGGATCGTTACATAGAATTTTCAATAAAACTATTCAAGCCATACCTAATCTTAAGAAGAAAATAATCATGCAGTCTAGAGTCTGTAAACAAAATAGCAAGTTGAAGGGAAACGTAATAATACATTCCCTTTTGTTGTGGGGTATGTTGATGGCACACATTTTAAGATTCGGGCACCGAAGGTGGATTCGTTAAGTTACTATAACAGAAAGGGTACACATTCAATAATTACATAGGTATTTGCACGTTTTTTTATTCATCAGAACCCTTTATACATACGTAACTGTGTTTTTGCAGGGTGTATGCGACAGGAATCTAAAGTTTATGGATACTTTCGTTGGCTATCTGGTAGCTTGTCACGATGCTGCCGTGTGGCGTGCCATTGAGAAATGCGTTAGGCAACCGGACAATAATGATACCTTCAGAATACCATCTGCTCGGCGATTCGGCGTATCCGTTGGAAACTCATCTCATTGTGCTCTATTAAGACAATCGCCATTTGATGGCTGTGCAGAAAAGATTTGACTATTGCCATAGTTCCACACCCGTATTCATTGAGCAAGCGTACATCAATGACAAGGAAAATAATAATGAGCTGTGTAATTTGGCATAATTTTATTATAAGCAATGAATCATATGCGTGTGAAGATTTCAGTTTAGTTGATTCATTAACTACTAATACGTCCCCAGAAGAAACGTACGTTCCAAGTGATGAAGCAAAACGGAAGAGAAACCAACTAACCACACTGTTTTCAGCTTAAATTCATTTTATTGATAGTACATTTATTATTACTACTAAAACAAAAAAAAACGGAAATTCATATCTACATACTTCTTAAAACAAAAAAAAAGAATGACTAATTCATTTGTCGTATAAAACGTTCTTTCTTACTCGAGAAGCTGCCCCAAAATATTTTTGAGACCCCTCATTTCGTCTACTTTTTCGTCCTCAACTTTGAGGCGAGTGTTCTCAATTTTTATAAGCTCGTTGAAACACTCCCGGTCCGTTTCCGATTGGAAATCTAATATGCCATTTATTTTTCTGTTACTCATTAGGGAAACAACAAACAAACAACTGCCATTTACACCGTGCTAGTTCACGATGCGCTGGTTGATTTTCCTTGCGCAGTATATTCATTCACAATGAATTTCGGAACGTAATGCGTTGCGTCATCATTTTGAGTTTGCATTTCGGAATGGTTGCTGATATACAAAGCAGGCGGTGTTGCATTTGGGAAAGCAGCCAATGTTAAGATCCTTACTGACTTCCTAACTGGACACTGCTCACTCAACAACCGTCTCAGGAAAATGGGCCGTGTTCAATCGGAAACATGCCATCTCTGTCTTGAAAACACCGAAACAGCCCATCAGATACTTTTTGATTGCCCGGCCATAGCTATAGTGAGGCTAAAGCACTTTAACAAAATGCGTCACCGTTCTGATGTCACCCCTTCCTCAGCTCGAACTATCCTTAGCTTCATTACTTATTTACTTGCTTAGATGGCGCTACAGTCCGGGGTGGACTTAGGCCTCAACCAACAAACCTCTCCAGCCAGCATGGTTACGAGCCAGCTGCCTCCAGTTGCGCACGCCAAGTTGGTTGAGGTCCCCCTCCACTTGTTTGCGCCACCTACCGCGAGGTCGTCCTCTACTGCGCCGTCCATCCGGGATTCGAAGACTTTTTTAGCGGGAAGGTTGGGCTCCATCCGCTCTAAATGACCCAGCCATCTTAGTCGCTGTATGTGAACTCTTCTGGCTAAGTCGATGTCCTTGTACAGGCCGTATAGTTCGGCATTGTACCTTCT
Source organism: Brachypalpus laphriformis (assembly GCA_945910035.1). Lineage (NCBI taxonomy): Eukaryota > Metazoa > Arthropoda > Insecta > Diptera > Syrphidae > Brachypalpus > Brachypalpus laphriformis. The sequence goes on along the minus strand of OX246753.1, from coordinate 18,423,366 downwards.
CCTCCACTCACCGTCTATGCAGACGGGACCAAAGATCGCTCGAAGAACTTTTCTCTCGAAATAACCAAGGGTATCCTCATCCGGTTTTTTCAAAGCCCATGCCTCTGCGCCATACAGCAGGACTGGGATGATTAATGTTTTATAAAGAGTTACCTTAGTAGTTCGATATAGGGCTTTGCTACTCAATTGCCGTTTTAGCCCATAGAAACAACGATTGGCAAGAGTAATTCTCCGTGTGATCTCTCCACTCATGTCATTTGCGGAGCTGACCATAGAGCCTAGGTAGACAAAATCCTTTACTACCTCAAAATTGTATCTGTCTATTGTGGCGTTCTGTCCAAGACGCCGCTGTTGGGTGTCCTTTTTTGTAGACAGCATATATTTTGTTTTGCTTTCATTGACCGCTAGACCCATCTTTGCTGCCTCGATCTCAATACTCGTAAATGCCCCATTGACTGCCCGCTGAGTTCTTCCGATTATGTCAATGTCATCGGCATAAGCGAGTAGTTGTACAGACTTGAGGAAGATTGTACCTCCGGGGTTGGCTTGTGAGTTTCGTACAATTCTCTCAAGTACTATGTTAAAGAGATCGCATGATAGCGCGTTGCCTTGTCTAAGACCTTTCCTGACATCGAACGGTTCGGTGATGTTCTTACCGACTTTGATGGAGCAGCGAGAGTTCTCCATCGTCATTCTGCACAAACGGACGAGCTTGGCATGGATGCCAAGACTAGACATGGCTTTGTATAACTCGTCTCTATACACGCTATCATAGGCAGCTTTGAAATCGATAAAGAGGTGGTGCGTATCGATTTTGTATTCATGGGTTTTTTCCAAGATCTGCCGTAGTGTGAATATTTGGTCAATGGTGGACTTTCCAGGCCTGAAACCGCACTGATAAGGACCTATCAGGTTGTTGACGATCGGTTTTAGGCGTTCACATAATACGGCGGACAGGATTTTATATGCGATGTTGAGGAGACTTATACCTCTGTAATTGGCGCAGTTCAGAGGGTCTCCTTTCTTCAGGATCGGGCAAACGATGCTGAGGTTCCATTCATCGGGCATACTTTCGTCCGACCAGATTTTACAGATGAGCTGGTGCATGCTCCTTACCAACTTATCTCCTCCTGCCTTGGAAAGTTCAGCGGCAAGGCCGTCGGCTCCAGCAGCTTCGTTGGATTTGAGTTTAGATATCGCTATCCTCACTTCATTCTGATCGGGGTGACGGGAATTTTGACTGCCATCGTCACTGTTGAATGGCTCATTCTGCCTGACAGCGGAATATTGATCATCATCGCCGTTTAACAGTCTGCAGAAGTGTTCCTTCCATATCCTCAGCACCGACTGCGATTCCACTACTATGTTGCCATTTTCGTCCCTGCAGGCTTCTGTTCTGGCTTTGAAACCCTGGCATGTTCTTTTTACCCTTTGGTAAAATTTTCGAACATTATTCCTGCAATAAAGTCTCTTAATCTTCTCGATCGAGCGCTTCTCATGCTCTTTTTTCTTCTTTCTGAGAAGTCGATGTTCCTCTTTTCTCCTGCGCACGTAGAGCTCGTAAGCAGCTCTAGTCCTTCTATGCAGCGACGCTTTGTACGGCTCTTGTTTTGCTGCATGTGCTTGCCGGCATTCCTCATCAAACCAGGGGTTTCGTTGTGGTGGGCGAGAGAAACCCAGTACATCAGAGGCTGCATCTCTGATGGCTTTTTGGCAACGCTGCCACTGGTCTTCCGCATTTTCTGCTGGCGGCATAGGACTAAGATTGAGATTAGAAGAAACACGATCGGCAAAGGTTCTGGCGGTCTCTTGCGATTGTAGCTATTCGACGTCAAATTTCCTCACAGCATTTCGTTGATTTCGCTCCGTTGTGGATATCCGCATCCGTACCTTGGCTACAACTAGGTAGTGATCCGAGTCCACGTTGGCTCCTCGGAAAGTCCGGACTAGCTACCGCGTACTAGCTACAACAAAGTTTCGCCCCGCCGAAAAGTCGATTAGCCTGAGTCCGTTGCCGGAAGTGTTGTCGTGCAGGCTGTGCTTTCCGACCACGCTACTAAAGACTTCCTCTCTTCCTAGTTTTGCGTTAAAGTCGCCTAGGATAATTTTAACGTCGTGGCTAAGGCATTGCTCATACGTCTTGTCCAAGAGCTGGTAGAAGTCATCCTTTGACGCGTCGTCCTTCTCCTCGTGAGGGGCGTGAACGCATATTAGGCTAATGTTGGCAAATTTAGCCTTGATACGGATAGTCATAAGGCGCTCGTTCACATGCCGGAAACTCAAGACTTCTTGCCTAAGTATGTCTCCAATGACAAATCCGCACCCGAATAGACGCTGTCCTTTTTGTCTGTAGCAATCGCCGTAGTAGATGTCGCAGTTTTTCATACTCCTTTTGCCCGGCCCATCCCATCGCACTTCTTGGATGGCGGTAATGTCTGCTTTGAGACACTCTAGGGCCTCCGCAAGTTGTTCGGCTGCACGTGGTTTGTAGAGGGACCTAACATTCCATGTGCAGACACGAAGATCGTTGTCCTTTTTAGGTTTGCATGGGTCGTCAACAGTAAGATCATCCGTATCCGAGGCTGTTGGTTGCTTCGTAACCAAAGGTTTTTTTACTTGGTAGGGAAGTTAACCCGACGGCACAACCCCCAACCTGGAGGGCCAGATCCTTTTTTTTGTACCCCTAGGACAAGAGGCCGGATACACCGATGTCAGTAACCCACTTCGGGGATATGAGCGCTGCCGTTGGCCCATTAAGGGTTCATCCGCCACCATCTCTTTTTCAATACCCTGACGTAGTATTGAAAATCCTTACAGACCTCAGCTCCAAATATGTTGAAGTAGCTCCAGTAAGGTATCCGCTGGTCTGTAGACGTCACCGTTGATTCCATCGAGAGAATTCGTCCGCCGCACGTCCTCCTTCTGAGGACCTCATGCTAGACTTCTGAGACGCATATTTCAGCCGATCAGGTCAACAAGAGATGCCTCGTACGGTTTGGCATATGCGCGCTGAAGTTTACCCAGATGTGCTTACGCAGATCTGAGTGTTCAGCTGCACATATATCGTCAGACTCAGCATACGCTCATCGTTAGTTCACTATCAGATAGCTATCCAGCGGGCACCGCGTGGAGGTGATGATGCGATTTTGCCCACCATCCTTAGCTTCATTAATGAACTATATTTTAGCTAGCTGATAACTACTGCTCAAACAACCAACCAGGGCATAGCACAAAAGATCTTATTAGATCGCAGTGCTCCGGGGGTTATTTTTTGCCCTTCCTCCCCATTTACCTAAGAAAAAAAAAAGCTTGGCCAACAGCAGTTTATAAAGGACCTCCTACGAGATTTTGACATGACCGATAGCAGAAAAGTGAGCACACCAATCGACCCTAGCACGTAATTGAGAAAATGTGATGGCTGTTTCAATATCAACACAGTATCAATGCTTAATCGGCTCACTGAATTTTATAAGCATTACCACACGACCCGATATTTCTCATTCGGTCATAAAATTGTCATAGTATAATATGAACCCACACAGCCAACATCTTGCTGCAGAGAAACATTTTTTCGGCGCATTACTTACTTAGATGGCGCTACAGTCCGGGGTGGACCTGGGCCTCAACCAACAAACCTCTCCCGCCAGCGCGGTTACGAGCCAGATGCCTCCAGTTGCGCACGCCAAGTTGGTTGAGGTCCCCCTCCACTTGTTTGCGCCACCTACCGCGAGGTCGTCCTTTAGTGCGTCGTCCATCCGGGGTGGATTCGAAGACTTTCTTAGCGGGAACGTAGGGCTCCATCCGCTCCAAATGACCCAGCCATCTTAGTCGCTCTGCTTGGGACATTACTGATGAAATAAATAAAAATGACGTACTTCTTCCTGTTAAAGTTCGACGAAATTTGTATTTTGTTTCAGTGAGAACGTACATGCACGTACAGCGGGCGCCGTGGCGTAAGTGGTTAGTGTGTCGGATCACTTTCATATTAAACGTCAGTGTGTAGCTCCTGCTACCAACTTGTGAAAATGAAATTTCTAGGTGAACCAGGAGTGTTTTTTTTTATTTTGTGATAAACTAGTTCAGTTCAAGGGGAAAACAAAACGCGGCTATTATTGTCACAAAAAAGCGTCATTCCGCACTAAACTGTAAGTTTCTTCCATTTGTGCGAAAAATGTAACGCACACAACATGAGTGGTTCCTAGAAGCTAGGCCGTTGCACTTAAAGAGCTGTTGCGCCAAATATCTATTTATTTATTTAACGTAGATGAACAATTTATTTTTAAAAGCAAGTTTGAATCTGTGAAATGTTTATAATTTTCTCAAATCCATAGCAAGAACCAATCTAGATCGAATACTCGAACCGACATCGATGTGTGCCCACTTATGAGAGTTGCTCAATATGAAGCACACGTCAGAGTATATGTCAGTCATAATCACTTCGACCACATAATTTTGTTTTTCTACTTTTCTCTGCAAATATGTTATTTTTTGTTGAATAAGATTGAAATAAACTGAACAAATTTTGTGGAAACTGAAGCGAATATCACCATTTCAAAATGGTGTATATAGGACGAGGTAATTTCTCCGCGGATTCCTCATAAAACTTGAATTAACTCTGTTTCCGGTTGCAGATGGGCAAGTGTTGGAGCGCAGGCCATGGTCTGTTGAACGATTGCTTGGCATCTTCAGTGGATTTTTTGCGATAGTTCTGGCCTTGTAAGTTTGTATATTTCTCCCCATAACTGCATCATCATTAGCTTTTCACCTGAAAGTCATACGTCACGTGTTGCTTAGGCGATTGTGAGGTCGGAAAGGCAGTTTTATTGGGTTTCTCGTCTCTTTTCAGCTTCAGAACATTGCTTGCTCCATTGTTTGATGCTCAGAACAATGCTAATCGTGGCCAACGTAGTTGGGGTAGCGGTGGAGGAGGAGGTGGTGGCGGCGGCGGCGGAGGTGGACCTGGACGGGGCAATGGAGGCGGGCCGAGACCAAATCGAAGGATAGGACGGATTATGACCATTCCAGACTGTACAGTTCCTGGTGGTGGATGATCTCGGTAACGTGTCCAAGAGTCTAGTGTGCTAACCACACACTTCTTGGACACTGCTGACCAGCGGCCTGGTGGGACATTTTGCATTTATTGCGCGTATGACGAACTGCTCTTAAACCCATCTTTGGGAGGATCAGTTCTGAACTTTATATGTCCCATCAGGTGGCTACTTTAGTCTTAAGTTATGTCTGTATGTACTCTCCTCAATTCTTTAATTTTTATCTTGGAAAAGTTAATTTCCCGTAAAATGGTTTCTGTATAATAAAATTCATTATTTCTCTAACAAAACAGTTTTGACGCAGTTTTTGATTTGAATGACGACTATATCAAGGTCAAGATAAGAAATTCTCATCATTCGCAGTGTTCTGAGAAGCTGATTAAACAGGAATACAAACATGCTACGGATGAGCTTTATATTTTACTAAGACTAAACTTATTTGCGATTGCAAATTCAAACGGTCCACGATAATAAACTTTGTGTATTCCCGTATGATAGCGATCTTAATGCAATAGTTATGCCGATGACATTTGATAAGAATTCTACGTTTAGCTTCGCAACGCAGCACGAAATCCCTAAGATGAATTTTAGGCAGACTAATTTGCGCCCTCAGAAAATATAGGAACTGCCCCTCCTCTTTTAATATTCCTAGTAATAGGAATCTTTCTAATGAGGATTTCTATATCGGGAATTCAAATACGGTGGTATTACAAGCTATGGGGTCGTCAGTTCCGAAAATTAAATCCAAAGACGGAGTTGAATGTTATCTTGGTGACATTAAAAACTTAAGTCGTCGTGTATTGTCAGTCTGATACAACAAATTTCTTCTTGTGCACCATAGATATCGGAGAAGTTTATATAAAACCCCGTTGATGCAAACCATGTCAAAGGTTTTTTCGATATCTACCAGACAGGCAGCTGTACATCTTTTGGGGTTAAGATTCCAACTAGCGTCAGAAATCAATTTTGTAACAGCGTGCACTGCCGAATGGTTTCTCTTGAACCCAAATTGGTTCCGCGGTATAATCTCCTTTCTTTCGCACACGAAGAAAATAGATTTGCAATAACTACTTCATAAACCTTACCGATATTAGGCAGGAGACTTTTTGGCCTATAGTTGGAGGGATCAGAAGGATCCTTCTCCTTTTTGATTAATGGAAAAACTTTCGATGTTTTCCAATAACTCGGGAAGTAGCAGTTGTTTAACAAATTATTAAATATTACGCAATATTGGCGTATAGTTTTGTCCGGTATATGCTATAGAATAATAGGTCCATTCGCATACAGGATCTAAAGGGCTTTAAGGTGCTCTAAAGTGCTCGAAGTGTATTCGCGTACTGAGCGAACATGACAAATAAAGAGAAAAATTGATAAGTAACGAGTATTTCCTTTCCTTGAAGAATTTCTGACGACACGAACGGAAAAACTGCCAAATAATTGTCAAATGAGTCAAAAAGTTTTTGATTCCATTTCAAAAAGTCAATAGACATAAAAAATAGATGCAAGTGCCTTGAAGAAAATACTGTGATGTGTGAATTTTCTCCCAAAACATTTCTTTTTAACTTAATCTAGATTTTTCAGTTTTCACACGAATTTAATTTGTTCATTACATTTTTTTTTAATGACAGTTGGCTCGACTTGGCTCGAAATGGCTCGGTTTTCTTTGGTTTACTTTTGCTTAGATTTTCCGGTCTTTGAGAGTTTTTACTTCCAACATGTCATATTTGACAATTTATTAGTTTTTGGCTCGGAAAGTACGCGAACGGACCTAATATTCACCCTGATTGTCGTTGGCGTTTGTCGCTTTTCGACGATTGTCGTCTTATTCATAGCTACGACCTGCTGACCGTTAAACATTACTAAGCAATTTGTTTGTCGTGTAGAATACTATTACAACTCTTTCACAGTGAAAAAGTTAAGAAAACGGATTCGTGCTACATCTGAAGAATAAAACGACAATCGTCGAAAAGCGACAAACGCCAACGACAATCAGGGTGATTAGGTACCACTTGATTTTTTGTTATTTAGTTTCCTAAATAACAAAAATGGGGGGGAAATGGGGTTTGAAGCAGAGGTGGTTTTAGTTAGGGTTAAAGTCCCACACTCTGGCTTTCGATGCTTTCCACCTTCCTTAAAACCTTAAAAAAAAAAAAGAAAAAAAGTTTCCTAAATATGTACATATGTCAGTTCGTATAGTGTTGTAAAGCAATTATCAGTCTGTTCATCTGTTAGTTACAAATACAAATATTTGGCGCAACAGCTCTTTAAAGTGCCAGGGCCTAGCTTCTCGCAACCACTCATGTTGTGTGCGTTATATTTTTCACACGAATGGAAGGGACCTACAGTTCAATGCCGAATCCGAACGGCGATTTGAGAAGCTTTTTCGTGACAACAATACTCTCGGATGTTTATCAGACGCTCGCGAGAGGTGGGATCGTGAAAAAACTTTTTGGTGTTTTCTGGGATTCGAACTTGAAACCTCATGCGTAGTGATCCGACACACTAACCACTTACGCCACGGCGCCCACTCATCTGTTAGTTGGTCCGCTTTTAATCGCTCAGAGAATTTCAGAAGATTTCGTGTTTTGCTATTGCGAAACCTCGACAGTTCGTCATTTACTTTGCTAGTTTTGCAGCTCAGTAGATCCCTAGCATGGATTGCCTCAAAATGAGAGCCGATTCATTTTAGCTTGTCCGCTCCACTATCTATAACGAAATGGTTATCGATAATGGGGCAGTGTTGGCTATTGATCTCCGCCTAAGAGAGAGAAGAGACTGGGAAGACAGTGGAACTTTCAATTTTAAAATCTTGACAATTACGAGGCGTGAAAATATGATTAATTTTAGGAAACATATTCCTGGAATCGGACTTCGATATATTTTCAGCGCTTTGCCTCCAATAATCGTTGACACTATTCCGAAACTTCTGACTTAGCAGTGCCTTCACATTTTCAAGAGATTTTAGCCTTTGCAGCTCTAAATTGGACGATTCCTCTTAGAACTGACGTCGAATTCGATTTATCTGAGTAATTAAAAAGCTTTTATAAGTTTGTAAGGTTTTAATGTCACGGTTACAGAACCGCTCCTCTTTAACATCTACATCTCGGAAATGCTGAGGAACATGGATAATTTGATAGCGTTCTCTGACGACGTTATATTGTATGCAAGCGGTTCTTAAACCCAAGACATGCAAACAGAGCTTCAAAATGCTTTGATAAACTGCAAACTTTCTGCTCAGAGTGGAAGCTCAAAATAAACGAGCCAAAATGCGAAACTGCGATGTTCCGCACCCCAGTAAGACACAGTAATTCAGATTTGAGATGCAACTGGAAAAACTTGCAAATAGTGAGTTCTAATGGTCTTCGCATCGAGTCAAAGACTGTTGTGAAGTATTTAGGTGTCCATCTAGACAAGTTTTTGTACTACAATGTGCACGTAAATATGCAGTTACAAAAAGCGAGACCGGCATTTATGTCCATCACACGCCTTTTCTACTCCAACTATCTTAGATCCGATGTGAAGATCATATACTACCAAGCGTTCGTTCGTCCTATTCTGACTTAAGCGAGTCCAGTATGGTGGAACATAAGCCCGTCTTATGTCAACTTAGATTGTTTAAAAGAAAGTGTCGAGTCGAGTCTGCATGCGTTTGATGTGTAGAAGTGCACATTCCGACTTTCGGCATTACGTTTCTAATAAGAAACTATTGGATGCTTCCGGCGTGTCCAGAATCGACAATGTCATTCTGAATCTTGTGAGGAACCATTTCGCGCGGTCAGCGAGCGCTACAGAGAACGAACTGGTGTCGGAGTTATTTTATCCTAACCCTGGGTATTTCCGAAATACTATATTGAGTGGGTTCATACCCCCTGAAACATTCATGTATCTATCTATTGTAGATGCGCATGGTTACTTATCAGATTCGCTGAACGTTCCAATTATTTACCATCTTGATAGAAGGGCGACAGATAAATGTATCCTCTACGAGCCAATGGACTCAGGAGAAGGAAACGCTGACTTGAGGTACTGCGTAAGCAGGTCAATTACTTTAAGGCATTATGATAGTGTAGTTTTAAATTTATTGGAAATATAAATTATGTTAATGTATAATTGGAAAAATAAACGATTAAAAAAAACTTATAGAATTCATTTGAAATTAACATGCAGTTTCTCTAGTATTCAATAGTAGTAACAACAGTAACAATAGTAGAGTAGAATCAAATATTAATTCGAAATGAGCTCTGCAAAGATCTCCTAATGCGTAAAACACATTTGCATAGCTATCCGTGGAGCGAAATTAGAATACACATAGTTAAATAAATGATGCCACATGTGTTTCAATTGCAGATCTACACGTTTTGTTTATTGAATCTGCAGCGCCGAGAGCATATCTGCTGACCTTCTTAGCTCACTGACATTCTGTCACACCGGTTGCTGTCAAAAACTAGGAAACAAATTAATTTGCTTCGTTTGGACTGCTTTGGCAATAAAAATGTTTGCAATGAATCTCGTGAAATATAATAAAGCAAAGAAAATAATTGCACTTATGGCAGTGTACGAATCATACATAAAGTTTTTAAAAGCGTACCGCTTATCTCGAACTAAGAGAACCAGACCATGGACTCGATTTGTCTACAGTGAAAATGAGAGACAATTGCATGGGTTTTTCAATAAACTATTTTCATTAATCAAAAGTAATGATACCGATGAGTTCCGAAAAGCCACCAGAATGGGAATTAAAGAATTTATGCTGCTAAATCAATTGCTTAATAGGAAAATCAAAAAGGAAGATTTCATTCGACAATCAATACTTCCAGAATGTCGCTTAGCACTCACATTAGTGTAAGACTACTGCCCACTAAAATTCTAATCTTCACTGATCAAGAAAATTTACATTTCAGATATTTAGGGCATGGCGTTAGTCGTCAAATGTTGGCTAAGTCGTTTCGTGTAGGAGTATCAACAGTTCGTAGTATAATCCTTGAAACATGCGAGGCAATTTGGGCAGTATTGGAAGGAATTTACTTGGCTCAGCCCAATGTAACTGAGTGGAGAAATATTGCGGACGACTTTTACGAAAAAACGGGACTGCCAAATGTGGCAGGAGCTATAGATGGAAAACGCATTGCAATAAAGTGTCCACCAAAATCCAGATCTCAACAATTTAATTATAAGAAATACTCCAACATAGTACTACTTGCTGCTTGCGATAGCCACTACACGTTTACGGCTATTGATATCGGAGCTTACGGAAGCCAAAATGATAGAGGTGTTTTGCGAGCAGAAGGTTTCGGAAATGCAATCCTTCAGGAAAAAATCAACATGCCTAAATCCAAGCCATTGCCATTGACTAATGAAAAATTTCCTTTATACTTTATTGGAGATGCTGCCTTTCCCCTTAAACGGAATATTATGAGGCCATATCCTGGACGACATCTTTCACCGGACAAAGAAAATTTTAACAAAATGTTCTCAAGATCAAGGGTCAGAATCGAGAATACATTTGGGATTGCAACGGCTAGGTGGAAAGTACTGTGTAATGCACTAAATGTTTTTCCAGAAAATGCTGAAAAAATAGTTAAAGCTGTTGTAGTTTTGCACAACTTTGTAAAGTTTCATGATAGTGCAAACTATTGCCCTGAAAATTATGTAGACGAATTTACGGAAACAGGTGAACTGATTGAAGGTCGTTGGCGCCAAGAAGTGGCTCCCTTGCCGCAAAGTAAACTTTTCACTCATTTTAATGCAGCTAAAACTGCATTTTCAATCAGAGACTTGTTAAAAGATTATTTGTATACACACTGCAGGCCAAAAGTTTGAGCCCAACCTAGACAACTGATTTCATTCGTGGATGGAGATGAATTATATTCTATGAATTATATTGAGTTTTTTTTTTACCTAGTTTCTTTGTCTGAACAATACACAACATATTCAGATAATAAAAGTCGGATTTCACACCTACGTTTTCTAACAGTGCGCGATTTGTTTATAAATGTGGGAAAAACCGCTTTTGTGGTTTATTGAGAACTGTTTAGGTTGTTTCTAATTATTGAATTTTGTGACTTTTGATTGTTTATTCAGTACTTGTTTATGACTCCTTACATCAAAAGGGTTCTCAAATCCCAGAATTTGTCGACCTGGATTTCAAGGGTCTTACATAAAAGCCACACTTTGAAATCACAAGAATTTATTTGAGATTCTTCACGTCTTGAGTACACAGCTCGTTAAAAATGGGAAAAGTCGCGGAAACTACAATCGAGGAACGAGCTGCAATCATTACCCTTCTTATGAAGGTGGAAAGTTGCTTCGCAGTTGGAAATATCAAGAGGCTGCGTTCGACGTACCATTGAACGACAAGCTCAAGCAGCAAGTCTTGAGGATAAACACAAGTCAGGATAGCCAAGAGCTATAACTAAACACTAGGTTTGGCTAATAGTTACAACAAGCAAACCAAGTAGACAAAAAAGACAGCACCCGAAATACGCGCCGAAATAAATGAAACATGGAAGGAACCGCTGTCCTTGACAACGACCAAACGAAGACTAAGGCATGCTGGAAAATTTGGGTGAGTTGCTGTTCGAAAACCCTTGCTGTGACCACAAAACAAGCGGACAATTTTAGAATGGGCCAAAAAGCATAGACTGGGCGGAAAAAGATTTCAACCTAGTTTTACGGAGCGATGAATCCAAGTTCGAGGTATTTGGCACAAAAATGAGTTTTCGTTCGACGCAGCGCTGAACAAAAGATGCTACCAGACTGTATGGTTCGTCCCGTCAAGTATGGAGGCGGTTCTGTTATGGTCTGGGTATGTTTCTCTTCAAGTGGAGTGATATTTGGCTCGAGTGATGACATGAATAAGGAGGCATACAAAATAATATTGGAAAAAAACTCTGTAACATCTGGACTAAGACTAATTGGGGAAGAATTCGTATTTCAACAGAGCAACAATCCTAAACGATCCTCCACGTCGAAACTTTGTCAAGACTACCTGAAACAGAGGGAAGATGAAGAAATCTCACAAGTCCTGATATAACCCCCACAATCCCCAGATTTAAACCCAATAAAACTATTGTCGGAGGAACTAGATAGAAGGGTCCGGGATCAACGCCCATCAACAGAATCTGCGTTGTGGAATATACTATTGGATTGCTGGAGCAATATACCACAGGCAACAATCCAACCACTGATTGGTAGCATGCCAAGAATTGTAAAAAAAATGTAAAGACGGCATTTTCGATGAAAAATCGGTTTAAGTCATTTCTTCTTCTTTTTAATAAATTCCTTAATGTCCTTTAAGAACAAAATGAAACAATTTTTCTTCTTATTTTGGTTTCATATATGTTCCCCGATCATTTTACATGATTATTATTCTACTAGAGGTTTTTTCGATGTTCGATCTTGTTTTCCTTCGCGTACTTGGGTTGTGCTCAAACTTTTGGCTTGCAGTGTAAGTAAATAAAAAAATTATAAATTGTATTTAATGTTCACTTTTGTGGACCACTTTATTAAAAGCCCGCAACAGCTCCATTTGGAGAATAGAAAAATCTGCGGGGGAAAGATTCGCATCTTCTGTCTGTTTTGCCATAAAGTCAAAGAAATGTTGCGTCGTAGTCTTTGGCTCGGGTTGTGCAGGTTGTACGAATATCTCCTTGGCTAAACTTATAACTTCCGACATCTCCTGTTTTGCCTCTAGGAGTATATCGTCAATCTTATTTTTCTTAGCTTCAATGCGAGTGGGCGCATTGTCTTCAAACGTACAGGTAAAATTTTTAAGAGGGTCGTTGGATGCTAAAGCGGGCGAAACCACTTCCTGATACGTGGAGCTAGCTGAGGCGCTGCTTTCATTATTTAACTTCCAATCTCTCGAATAGTTGTCTGAACTGCTGCGGCTAAAAGTACATGTATTTTGTATTTCACCAGCAATACATTTTTGTAACATACCTTGGATATACATTATCCACATCTTTGAGGAACATAAGATGGTTCATCCACTTCCACTGTTTTCCGGAACAGGTGGTGTCGCTTCCTCTCTTCAGCTCCTTGTAAAACTTATCCCTTAGCGTCCTCCATCGTTGCTTCAATCTTTTTGCTGCATGAGGGAAGAACTATGACAAAAATGTATATTAACAGCAGAACCATTATTTACCTGGGATATTCAGTACCACTGATAGTTCCTGAAACTTTTTGTCTCGCAGGAGTATGTTTTTATTATGCCTACTCTTTTTGTCGTGTATGAAAGTGTTATTTTTTACGAATTCTATGAGCTTTTCCTCCATTTTTTTGCGTAAACAAAACAAACAAATGTCAGATGGTATTGTAGTTACTACGTTTATATGCAGGGTTCAAACTGGCTTTCACTTGCAGATGTGCATGCTGTGCTGCATGCAGAACTTTGGCACACGTGTTTCTGGCATAAGAGCTGTAGTGGTTCTGTTTTTTGTTTTATGCCTATAGCACTTATACCCCGATTACATGGCAGTTAATACGTTTATATGAAGGGTTGAAACTCGCTTCAAGGCGGTTTGAACAACAAGTACAATATGTCTACTTTTAGTTGTAGCGATTGGACCTTCGTGAGTGTCGATTGTCAGGGTGATTTTGGTGAGAAGTGCAGGGGTAGATCGACAAGCAGCCTATTCCTACTTTTCTCTCGTTTCGTAATTGTATCATTAAATTTATTCTTCTGTTCTCGGCGTTGTGTTCGTGTCGCGCGGAAGAAGTTTGAAGGTGTTGTGTTCCGTGTAATTCGTCAAAAATCGTCAACGATTCCTCTAACCGTCCGAGTCGATCTACCCCCTGCACTTTCCTCCCCCCTCCCTTACAATGACAATCGAGTGTCGGCCGAATTCTTTCGTAATGTGCAAAAGTCGACTATGCTTTCGGTGCTGAGTCGAGTTGAAAAATGCATGTATGATATGTTGATGCATATATGTATTTGAGTAGTCGAGCTGACAGTCCAATTTTGTTTGTGTTTTATTTTCATTTCAATTGTGGTTTCTGAGCATATACTTCGAAACCCGCCATCTTCCCTTCACAACCGCGCGAGGGGACACACTTACGTGCGTTAGCAAGTTATCGGTTCATAAATTTAGCAATATATGCCACTTAGGTTCTCGGTTTTCATTTTAAATTATAATTCAATTGTCCGATTTTAAAAATTTCACAATTTCTTCTTTAAATTTCTTCAAATTGTTTATGTTCTTTATTTTATTCGGGAAACAATTAAATAGTTTCAAGCCTTTGAACCTTAAAGTGGTCTGAGCACGCGTGGATGATTTCAGTTCTAATCGACAATTTTGACCAACGCTAACGTTATATAGCTGACTTTAACTTATATACCTTGGGTTGAGGTTGGGTTGAAGTGGCTGCCAGCTAAGAATCGCCAACACACTTAGACCAATAATAGGTCCATTGTGATACCACATGGATCATGGGAGAAATTTCTCCTACCTACTCGTTAAACCATTCTGAGCTTCTTATGAAGCTTAGGAGGCTTTTAATATGGATGTTTTTCAGGTCGCCTATGTCGTTGTAATAGGGTGATCCTAGGTGAAGCTTCCTTCTATGGGAGAGAGCTGGGCAGTGACAAATAGGGTGAGGAATAGTTTCTTCCTCTTCTTCATCAATGCAGCTTCTACAAAAGTCGTTCGCAAAAACGCCTAGCCTTGTGGCATGCTTGCCTATTAGGCAGTGTCCAGTGATGACACCTATTAAAGCGCCGATATGCAATCTGTTGAGAGAAATCATATTCTTAGAACGTTTTAGATCCAGTTTTGGCCAAATTTGTTTTGTCGCTAGACATGTGGGTCCACTTGTTCACCTAAGGTTCGTACTCTCGATAGCATCCAGCTTAAATTTGAGTTTGCAGGTAGCGATTGGTATACCTAAGGAGCCTTTGTCCGGCAGGATGTGTATAGTTGTTCCTATTCTGGCGAGTTCGTCGGCCTTACAATTCCCTGGAATGTCCCTATGCCCCGGCACCCAACAGGTGAATATTGAACTGCTCAGCCATCTCTACGACAGACGAGCGGCAGTCTAGAGCTACTAAGGAGTTTATAGAGGTCGATTCCAAGGATTTGATTGCTGCTTGGCTGTCTGAAAAGATGCGGATATTTTTAGCAGATATCACGTTTTTCTTAAGCCAAGACAAGATTTCTTTAATCTTATATACCTTAAATTGTTAAAAATATAATTGGGGAGCATTTCGTTTTTCATTTTAAAAACGTACACTAACACGTTTAGGTTGATTTGCTGCCTTATACTTAGCCATAACAATATTGGAAATGCGGTCTTATCATCACTTTATATATTCTTATCGCTGTAGATATTTTTTGCTGAACTCTGCTAGGTTCGGTTAGGTTAGGTAGGGTTATGAGGTTATCATAAAACACTAGGCACCAAAGTGGGCCCATCGCGATCCCTAGGGAACCTTCACGGCAGAGACCTAAACCCATTCTCCCAAGCAATTAATCTCCCTACAGAATTTGAAGAGATCCTTGTTATGGTTCAAGGACCTCACCTCTTCTAGATTATCGAAGAAGTTTCTACCAAGGTGTTTTAGCCTTGTCCTGGCAATTCCTTGGCACTCACAAAGTATATGAGTTATGTCCTCTGAGACATGTAGGTCGTCGCAGTACCTACAAACATCCGTGTCAGATAACCCTAGTCTCATGGCATGCTTCCTTAGGAGACAGTGGCCAGAGAATATTTCTATCGCTGTTCTTAGCCGTGATCTATCTAATTTAATCATCTCCCCAGATTTTCTGCGGTCTAACACAGGCCACAAGGCCTTAGACACCCTATGACCATCTAAGTTTGACCATCTTAGATTAGCCGTGTCAATGATTCTATCCCGAATAATTCCCTTAGCCACGCACCCCGGTGGTTTAATACTACCAATTATGTCACTACATGGGAGCCCCGCTCCTCTTTTAGCCAACGCGTCGGCTTGCTCGTTGCCTTCGATATCGCAGCGTCCAGGTACCCAACATAATCTGACTCGGTTCTGCGTACATAATGCCCTAAGCATTGTGCGGCAATTCCTGATTATCTCAGATTTGGTGACGTAAGACTCTAGCGCGTTTAGCACAGCCTGACTTTCAATGTAGGTGACGATATTCTTATCGGATATTGATCAAATCTCAAGTAATTCCGCAGCTTTAAGTACAGTTAGAACCTCTGCTTGGAACACACTGCATGTGTCCGGAAGTCTCAGGGCCACCTGTGGGTTCGTATCTCTCGAGTAAATACCGGACCCCGTGCCCTTACTGGTCTTAGAACCATCTGTGTATATTGCAATCACGTTATGGACAAAGACTGTCTTCCTTCGCCAGTCCTCTCTAAAAGGATATAATACTACGAATGGTGTGTCGAAGCCTAAGGTGCCAAGGATATCGTCCGATTCGTCAGGGATTCCGGGAAATAGTTCCTTGAGAGTGGAGCTGTGTCCTATGTTATTAGTCTTGAAGAGATCAACGTTAGTGAGCCGAAGCGAACTATTCAGCGCTTGAAATATAATTTGCAGGTCTAGTGGTAAAAGATGCAGAAAGATCTCGAGTGCAGCCGTAGGTGTTGTGCGTAGAGAACCTGTGATGACAATGCAAGCTGTTCTTTGTATCATGGCCAACATATCCCGTATGTTTTCCGTAAGAATGTGTCTGACTGTCACGATGTATAGCCAGTGCATCATTGCGGGCTTCAGGCCCCATTTTTCCCTGCGGTCCTCTTACAGATGAAGAGAGCATTATAAGCCTTGTGGACTCGTTCCTGTATGTTAAGTTTCCAATTTAGTTTCCTATCCAGCTACCAAGTAATCTAGCGTGATCCGAAAAGCTCCACCCCTGCTATCTTAGGCAGTTTGAAGGGTGGTATCTTGTATTTTCTGCTGAAGAGCGCTACTCCACTCGTAGATGCCCCCAGTTCCCCCCCTATTTTTGGTCTCACCTGCCTGTGCAGACACTAACTTCCTGGCAGCCTCATCGGCTAAGACTACCTTGGCCCGATCAAGCTGTAACCTATCCCAAGCACTTAAGCAGTTAACGTCACACCTGTTCAACTTTGCGCTTTGCACTCTCGACCTTACGTTAGCGCTAGCTTCAGTGAGTATGATGTCCGCATTCTCATTGTCGTTAGCCAGTAAAAAGTCCTCAAGATCCTTCTCTGGCCCAGACGTGGAAGACTGTGGCGGTGACACTACGTCATCGACCCCCAGTTCCATCCCTATCTGTCCAGAGAATACTTCCGCAGGTCTAATCAATTTTTTCGTGTTTTTTGTATTTTTGTTTTTGTTTTTTTTTTCATTGTTTAGGCTTATTTGATTCCCACGAGTAAGCATGGAACACTGGTTGATCTTAGTTTACCGGCATGCTAAGACAAGCCACAACTTACTGTGAGCCCTGCCAGGGCGCCCACAGGAGCTCGTTAGGACTGGTCTTCCACCAGGGAGTTAGGTATCTGTTGTTACCTCATTCTCGATGACGACTGTGCACGATTAATGCGTGTGTGTTAGTCCTAGCTGACACTAACCTAGCAGACTAGGATTAGCCATTTCCAGCGGCCGCCACGGAGAGGACTGGAGAAGAGGATTTGTGCCCACCGATATAAGTAGCAAGAAACAAAAAATTGATTTGAATGCATAAGCGGACTTTGGTCTACGATTACGACGAAGTGGATATCCGTAAGTAGTTTTGAATGAAAAAGGAGGCATTTTAGTAACTTAAAATGTTCACACTTTCAAATTAATTTCAGGCAACACGCACAATGAGTACAATCAAGAGGCGCAAGGTAAATGTTAGACACATGGTAAATGTCATTTTACGTGGAATTTGACAATACTTCGGTTTAAAACGGTTTAAAACCGTCTCAAAAATAAGTTTAAATAGTCCTCAATCCGCGTAAAATTCATCTTTAATAAACCGGATTTAGCTAATGTTTTGAGTGGATATTATAAACCTAGTGTTACGATCGTAATAAAGATCGTGTAATTTATTGTGTATCCGGTAGTCATGGTTTATGAGAATAAACGAAGTAGAATAATGAAACTGGTGTTCTCAAATAATTTGCTTGTATTGTGTTATTTATTGAGAATAATGGATTGGAATGTTTCAAATTCACTTAAACCTGATTTACACCCGGAGTGCACTTTTCTTTCCACTTTTTATGGTTGTAAAGTAAATTTATTATTATTTTTATTTTTTTTTGTTTCGATGGTTGATGGAATTTATCTAAGTTTTGTTTGTCTTCTTTCTTTTTTTGGCTATATAAATCAAATCGTCGTTATTTTGGTAATTTTAACTCGTATTGAACAATCTTTTAGAAAATAACAAATATGTATAAATATTTGGGAGCATAAAGAAATAAACGGGATAAAGCATTTTAGCCGCAGAAAATATTCCTACCTGATTAATACGTATCTATGCTCATCTGCCACTTGAACTACGTTTCAAACCAGATCTCAACTTGATCACGAGCCGACCTCTGGACTCCGCACATAAACGTAGTAAGAATTGAAACATCGAGTTGAAACAGGATTGAGTTTTGATTAGTAGTTTCGCTGTAACCAAAACGAAATTGAGGAATCGATTTGGAATCGAAACGAAAGGTGATTGTTTCACACTTCTTCCTCTGTGCGTGGATTTAGGTATGCCAAACTTACCATTAAACCAAAAACCTGTATCCTCCACCTGATTTTTATGGCAGTAATGGCTAAAAGACAAACGAAAAAGGAAAACAATGCTGCAATAGCGCTGTGGAGTAAGTGGTTAGTGTGTCGGATCACTACGCATGAGGTTCGAAGTTCGAATCCCAGAAAACACCAACAAGTTTTTTCACGGTCCCACCTCTCGCGAGCGTCTGACAAACATCCGAGAGTATTGTTGTCACGACAAAGCTTCTCAAATCGCCGTTCGGAATCGGAATTAAACTGTGGGTCCCTTCCATTCGTGTGAAAAATATAACGCACACAACATGAGTGGTTGCGGGAAGCTAGGCCTTGGCACTTTAAAGAGTTGTTGTGCCAAATATTTGTATTTGTAATGCTGCAATAGGAAAATAAATACTTAAGCAAAAAGATAAAATGATAAACAAAAGAGGGAAACAATGCATGCAAATGGTAAAGAGTTTTGCAAGGGAATTACTTTTGTGGAGAGAAACAACCCCTTTTTGCTGCCTGATGCCACAACAAAAAATTTTTTTACTTTCTCTGTCTGTCAATGTCGTTCTGTCAATCCGCGTTTACATGCAAAATTTAAATTCGATCACAGAAACCGAGTCAATCACACTTCAATTTGATCTGCGTTTACATGGTGGTTCATCAAAGTTTAATACAATATAAATTCAAGCCGCCCTGTAAACGGGGTATTAGTGCAAGTTTCCATTCCACTAAATTTTTTGGCATTTGGTAGCATTGACTCATGCAACGAATTTTGAAGAGACGTCATGCGGCACTTCGCTGAATGCAGCAAATGCATGTGACATTGTTCATTTAACTATGTGTACCTATTCTAAAATTTCGCTGCATGCAGAACTTCACATTTCCGGAATACAGCCTTGGATGAAATCTATTACAAGCCATCTAGTACACAATGTCAAGCAAAGCTTAGAACCAAAAGGAACTGAAAAACCGATAATGTGCTCAAACTCCAGTTTTGCGTTAAGGTGGTGCATTGGTCTCGCATCTTAAGTGGGAAATACACGATACAACCGCAGTTCTAACTTGTGTTGTACCGACATCAGCTCAACTGTTGTATGCAGCACACACATTATACAATCGGCGTATGATTTACGTACAACCAGACATTTTATTCAGTCATTTTACACATACACACCATATGCTTTCCATACAATCTGTGCATGTGATAGCGGTTGTACAGTCAAGACTATGCGACCATGCGATATCGGTACAATGGTCAGTTGTATAGATACACACGATAGAATTATAGTATCAAACACCGAAGCTGTCAAACCGTTGGTTCAGCAGTTGTGTCGTGTATTTCCCACTTTATACTACTTTACAAACACACAACTCAAATCATTTATGGAAGTAGTATAAAATTAGATAACATTTTATTAGAATAAGTACAATTTGCATTATGCTCAACTCACATGTCTCTTTAATATACATTTTCAGCGTAATTGAGCAAAATGATAACAGAACGTAATGGCCCTATTATGTTGACTTGCGTAATTTGCGAATTATTCGCTTGTTGGAATTATGGTTTGCGAATGTGAGGTCACGTTTTAAACATTCACAGTTTGTTTTGAAGTCCTTCACAGGTTGCGAATGTGAATTTTCATTCACTGTGAATAATTCACAAACGTTCACAAGGGAAGTATGTCGGTTTTTCCCTATTTATTAAATTGATTAAGAAATTTGCCCAACTGAACGGACACCAATTGCATTTGTGCTCAGTTTTTGACGTTTATTTATGTACACGTCAGTTTTTGTTGTTAGAAATCTTCGGGAAACTGATTAGTTTAGAAAATTTACCTCAAATCCGAATTTTCGACAAAAAATTGTCATGGTATACATAGAAAAAGGTAATTCCCTTTGCAATTATTTCTGCTTTATGTGTAATTGTGATCGTCATCCTTAGATGGGCAGGTTCTCGCCCACAAGCCGTGGTCGATTGACAGATTAATCGGGCTGTTCACCGGATTCTTTGCTCTGGTCTTGACATTCTTCCGAACTCTTCTTACTCCGTTGCTGGATCCACAAAAGAGTGGCAGTCGTGACAACGGTGGACGCAGTTGGGGTAGTGGTGGAGGAGGAGGTGGAGGTGGGGGTGGCGGCGGCGGTGGTGGTGGCGGCGGCGGCGGTGGTCCATTCCGCCCCAAGTATGACGGCCTCCGCCCCAATCGACATATCGGCCGCATAGTACATACAACTTCCACCTGCCCAGGTGGCGGTTGCGGCCGTTGATGCAGCCAACGTATAATGTGCTCCCGTAGCACTCTACTTTTACTGCTGACCAGCCATCTGTTGAAGCATTTGGCAGCCTTCCCCTGGGAGGTGCTTGCCCGCATGACGAGCTGTCTGTAAACTCATCCTGATGAGAGGGGCAGCACTGAGTTTTCATGCTCTCGACAGATGGCTGCTCGGTCAGTGGTTTACTTAGCCGTATTCGGGTTAAATTGGTTTCTTGCTTTTCTTTTCTGTTTTTGTGTAACTTCGTATTTTTTAAATAAATGTTCGTTCTGATTCTATAACACTGCAATACTCTAATTTTGTGCTTTCTTGTGAGTATGACGTGTGGGATCCATTTGTGTGAATTCTTATCAGCTATTTGTGTGCCAAATGTAGATTAGCTCGTTAAGAACTACTTAGTTCTTTTTGGGTGAGGTATTCTAGTCTCAGATGTTTCTAGGTCGGAGTTATCGCTGGAGCTTGAGTAATCGACCTTTACTACATTAAGCGACGGCCGACGTTGGGAATCACATTCGCAATTTAGATTAAAAATTAATAAGCGATGCACAAAGAAGTCTTCAGTGTTCCGCATTTAGCTCATATTGGTCAAAACTGAAATTAAATTTATGGCGAACCGTACATAGTTCCATTTTGCAAGATCATCTTTCAGAAAAATAATTAGTACACGAAATTTTGTGAGGAATTGCTGGAAACTACCCTTTTAAATTAATTTGTCGAAAATACCAAATACATATGTACATACAAATGTAAAATATTCACACTACAGCGGGTCTTGTGTAAAACCCATGAATATAGAATCGATACGCACCACGTCTTCATCGATTTCAAAGTTGCCTATGATGGCGTGTATAGAGACGAGTTATACAGAGCTATGGCTAGTCTTGACATCCCTGTCAAGCTCATTAATTTGTGCAGGATGGCCATAGAGAACTCTCGCAGCTCCATAAAAGTCGGTAAGAACAATACCAAACCGTTCGAAGTCAGGAAAGGTCTTAAACAAGATGACGCGCTATCATGCGATCTATTTAACATAGTACTTGAGAGAATTGTACGAAACTCGCAAGCCGATAACAGAGGTACAAGTCTGTGCAACTACTCGCTTACGCCGATGACATTGACATAATCGGAAAAACTCAGCGGACATCTATTTTGTGATAGCGGAATTTTCTCGCCACTTCATCCACGCTTACACGATGATTGATGTCGTCATCACAAGTTGCTTTGCTATTGATCATAGATCCCAGATATTTGAACATTTCGCACTTGGGAAGCACTGTTCCATTCAAATAAATGTCTGGAATAGGGATGAGCGGATCAGAGAACGGGTAGCACAAGTACGCTGTCTTTTTTAAACTAATGCGATACCCATTTCCCTCCAGAACGTCCACCCACACATTAAGTGCTTGTTGCAGGGATGTAGGATCCTCACTTATAATAGCTCCATCGTCAGCAAAGAATAACTGATGTACTTTGGGGTTCATCACTTTACCTTCAAGCAGATAATCAAGGACTGTAATAAAGAGCAAAGGACTTAAAACGCTTCCCTGGTGCACCCCGACTTTGATTGGGGTAGCACCATTCTCTTAAAAAAAAAAAAATAATAAAAAATGGACTCCATACACCAACATCAAAAACAGCACACCAAACTGTAACCTTGGGACTATGAAGTGGTGAAGTTCCCTGGGATTATTTTGAGACCAATGCCGGAAATTTTGCTTATTGACTGTGCCTGAAAGATGAGAATGAGCTTCGTCGGTAAATATTAAAACATCTGTGCAGGGAATGTTCAGAAGGAGGTCTCGGCACGCAACTGTACGGGTTTCCCCATTGACGTATTATATAAGTATGGACTCCCAGTAAAATGTCACTTTCATACTACGGATATGTCTGCAGAAAAATGTGTTCCAACATCTCCAGCTCCCTTGTTTCAGTGTGGTATTAAACAGAAACAAAATAAATGCCAGCATAGATATCCACCATAAAAACTTGCGCCATCTGTGTTTGTTCAAGTGTACTGGCTGTAAAAAAAAACTGTTAACATTTAAATAGTTTCAATATTCGTTGCCATAGATGACACTGCAAATATTTTCTTGTTTCCTACAGTTATAATACATATTACGAATTTGAATTTCGTTGCAACACAATCTGTATTGTCAATCACAGTCAACCACATTTCAGCCAGCATCATATTATCTCTATCCTCCTTTTTTTAGTTAGAGCTATTATTTATTCCACAATTAAATGTTCCCAGTTTATTTTTCCACAATCAAAAACACAAATCAAAACACAACTTTTTTTTTCCATTGGCTCGCGAACTGTCAAACAAAGTACCAGTTTCCAATTTTTCCATCTGTGAAACAAGGGAGAGTTTGGCACTAGCAGTCCATATATAATACGTCAATGGGTTTCCCAATCTCGTTCACTCAGTTCTTGAGCAACCATAATTTTGTACGAATGCATTTTCAGCTCACGATGAAGAATTCTGGGAACACTTCTATTTGATAAGCTCAGTGCCGCCGCGTGTTTGCGTGCAGAACGCGGCCGTGGAGATTGCCCTGACAGCGGCCACATTTCCCGCTCCTGTTGAAGTACGAGGTTATCCAGGAGACTTCTTTTTGAGTGCGGAGCCTGTTTCTCTAAAGTTTAACACCCAAAGGCATATTGTTTTTTTTTTCAGGACCGGAATCACTTCGACCGAGTGCGAAATGTATGCGAAAACCACGCTACGTCGCAATCGGCGACCCGCCATTTTTAATGAATTCTTCGACAACGAACGCACGGTGTACTCCCGTCCAAACCATTATAACAATTGAAACCCGCACGATTGGCACTGTCTATCGCCACCTCCTGCGCTTTGCTATCTCCACCCTAACCTTATCTACGTTCTCTTTAAATCGGGGAGTTCTTTCTACCCCACCCTGTATATGAAGTGTAAGGATTTATGAGATCAATTCTAAATGATTCAACTCAGACGTGATAAATACACAAGAAATAAAAAAATTTATATACGAGTAATGTATTGAAATCCTTGGATTTCGCTACATAGAGAACATTGTCCCAATCTCATACACAACCTACATATGTTAAATTAAGTATTTCAATAAGAGCGATAGCACGGACGTCATATCTGTAATTTTTAAACCTCATGGAGAGCTGTTGGAATTACATTACATGCCACACAGGAAGGTTCTTCCCATCATTTGTTCCATGAGAAATTTGAGAACTCGAGAAGATGTTGCAAAGTGTCCTTTATTAAAGCAGCTTCGCTGAACCCATGTGTAAAAGAAAGTATGAAATATCATCGAATTATCAATATCTTTAGCGAATCCTTTTAGTTTAAGAAAATGTACCAAAAATTATATTTCTTAACGTCAATCTGGCAGACAGCATAGGGAAATTGTCAATATTTTGGACTTTGTAACTTATTGGCATATCATGGAATGACTAAAATTTGTTGACATTTGGCGTAAAGAGCATTTCACAAAATATCCAGATATCTCACCAAGATCTTTCTTATGCTAGATGGCTACGAATACTATACCTATTCCTAGTGTTTTGTGCATTGGTCGGGTGTTTAAATCAGTTCTAAACTTACGGTTTGTGCTGATCCTTGTCGAACTGAAACTCTAGACAGGGAATAAACACTTTTTTTTTATAATTTGCGCGCACTCAAGGGGCTATGAATACATATACCCTTAACATGTTTTTACACAGTGTGGGCGTTGGAAAGGATAGATAGAGGGAGAGAAAGATTTTGGTGTAGCGGTTTGAAGCTCAGTTGTTTATGCTTCAGAGAAACTCCGGGAGTGGCGTCGAGATAACTGGGGGCATTTTTGTTATTTTTTGTCTTTGCCTCTGGTTCACAGCATTTTTTTCGCGATTGCCGACGTCATAGGCAAATCAATCATCCAACAGGGCGAACAATTTGTCCGGCCATATAACCAAGCTACTGGCAGTGTTATGACCTCGCAGTAGTGTTCGCACAAGCGTTTGCAATTGATCGGGGACTGGATTTATATTTTTCATGAGAAATAAATAAATGCTTGCTGGCATCAGGATTTGAAGTCTGAACCATTAGTGTGGCAATTGACGACGTTAACACTACACTATTGCCACCCCAACACACACATGTAAATAACATACAAGTATATAATATTTCCAGTAAACTTTCAAGAAAAATGTAAGTAGATTTCTTTGACTTTAACAGGTTCACTGTCCACAGCCCAGATTTGGGCTGTTCGACGTTGTCGCCATGTGTCTAAGGCCCACATATGGGCTGTTAGCTGATGGGAAAACAATTGCATTTTGTGAATGGGACTCTTGAGTAACCATATAAAAATTAGGTGGACTTGATAGGACATATAATAAACTTCGCCCGGGACATGGGCGAAACTCTATATATGTTTTCTTATGGACAGTGAATCTGTTAAGCTATAGTTTATGGTTCTTCTGAATATCAGTTACCCACTCCAGGCTTATTGAAGGAATTCTCCGGAAGGATGCCCTCACACAAGCTTCATTTTATTTGTCATTATCGTCTACCGGAAGAAACAAGTCTATTGCACAGCGACAGCGCCTCAAAATATCTGCAGACGACTGCTAATTCCGTTTTTAATTAACTGAAGATTGAAAGCTTTTGGAAACAGCGTTACTACTTACTTTCTTACTTATGTCCTGTATCCCCTTGTGGGCCTCTACTACGCCTACGCGCCATCGTGTACGGTTTTTGGAAATGTGTCTGAGTTCTCCCCAACTTTTCCCTAACTGCCGTGCCTCCTTCTCGACTGTTCTGCGCCATGTTCTCCTCGGACCGCCAGGTCTTCTGCCATCCTGAGTTAGAGGGTTTCATTGCATAGCATGGTTCTCTATGGAGCTGTCACCCTTACAGAACGTGTGACCAATCCACTGCCACTTCCGCCGTTGGATGGTTGTGCCTATTGGTTCCTGACCCGTTCTCTCGTAAAGGTATTCGTTAGAGATACGATTGGGCCAGAAAATCCTTAAGATATTGCGCAGGCACCTATTAACAAACGTTTGCAGCTTTCTGGTGATAGTAGTGGTCACTCTCCACGTGCTGCAACCATATAACAGCACGGATTCAACGTTGGAGCGGAACAGTTTTATCTTGGTGTTCAAACTGATTGCATTGCTTCGCCATATTTTGAACAACATCCCGAACGCGGACTTTGCTTTGGCGATCCTGTTGGCTATATCCAGTTCGGTTCCACCATCGGTCGAGACAATACTCCCAAGATACTGGAAATCCTCTACTCTCTCTACCGGTTGTCCAGCAATGCATATTTGAGCCGATGAGTTAGTTCCAAGGCCGATAATTTTAGTTTTTGCCGTATTAATTTTCAGACTGACGACGCCTGCCTCCCTCTCCACATCTGCTGTCATTTGGTGGAGGTCCATAATTCTGTGGGAGAGTAAGCATACATCGTCAGCGTAGTCAAGATGTTTCAGTTGAGATGTAAGAGTCCATCGAATTCCTCCGAAACAGCGTTGCCTCTATGCGACTTTAGTTGCAATTTAACCCTTTTTCACACGAAGAGACTATGATCCGACTTTAAAAAAAAAACACCTTTTTTGACTCTTTTTACTTTATTTTTAGACTTTCTGAGACTTTTTGAAATAAAAAATATTTTTCCGACAAATATTCCATTTAGTTGCTCATCATATCATTATTCTTTCACAAGAAAATTGTACTGATTTAATTTAATTAAATTTTTTTTTTGTATAATCTAATGCGTTCTTTTTTTTTTTTTTTTGAATGGATATAGATTCACTGCCTTCACACACATTCACATTAATTCCAAGAAATGCTTAGCTACCACCACACTTTATTGCCTCCATAATATTTTTACACTTATTCAATATGAGCTACTTGAAACCATACGAAGGCTCGTAAATCACATTTGTGAATGCTCTGATTGAGTGAATACTTTAAGTGCCAGCCGCACTCAAATATTCATGAGTATCGATTGTTTTCTTGTTGCGTGACACTGTGGACGACTCGTGTTTTAGCGAATGATTCACAACTGCAAATGAGTGTATTCATGCAGTTCTCTGGTTCTATCGTCGTTACAATTTTTACATTATTTGTTTTGTTGCGACTTTTTTTTTTGCCCCGTGACCTTTTTTTGCGACTTTTTCAAATTTTTCCAACCCTGTTTGGAAATACTATTCCAGACGACGCGTTCCATATTTTTGGTTGCACTGCAACAAATGAATTTTGATAGAAGGGCGTTCGTGTGGTTGCCAGGTGAACATTGAGATAGGAACCCTTGTGGGCTGTCTTTTAGGGGACTGATAGCTCAGTACCGTGCGCTTCTAGTACCTCATTAATATCACTTAGCTCCGTGTCTTGAAAGCAATCCGTACCAAGCCGTCTTCCACTAACTGCATCTGCTGATCAGATGGAATGATAAGTCGTTTTAGCTCCCGCAAATTACCTTGGGTTTACGTTACAAATGAGGCGACAGTTTGAGATCAGGATTAAGTAAAGCACACGGACCTAATTATAGAATTGGAAATACCAAGTCTAGTTTAGGGGAATTCAAACCACTTAGTGAGTAATATTTTTTTTTTGTAATCCCTTCAAACTAGTGCCATATGAGTAATTAGCTGATCAATCATATTACAGTTGTGTCAACAGATTCGCTTTGCTTATTTTCAAAAATGCCAAAATATCTGCCATAAGCCCATAGTAAATTTTTTTCCCGCCTTAAATAAGTTGTACTCGTATTTTTGAGTCACAACAATTAGTCAACTTAAAGACGGTTATCAGACATTCATAACAATATTCGCCTTGAATCAACAAAAACTCTAATTATTTTCATATGTTTCCGTTGCATAAGTGCTCTATGGCTTTATAATTATGGAAAATGAAGACAATAAAGTAAAGGAACCACAGGGTAATAATTATTGGGAAAAAATTACCCCCTCCTGGGGTGTGATTTATAGTTCTCCACACAGATATTACGGGAGTTTTTCAGATTCTAATAATGATGAGAACCTCTTGCAGCTACTGTCTCTAGAACTTGTTACAAACCCTATTAGCATACGAAGTGTATACTTCGCTCAGAACCCAATTGCAAAACTATTAAAGTTTATTACGTGTATGTCCACTGGACATGATTGAACAGATATGTTACTTGTGGATGTGCAGTTGTTTATATGGGACACTTGACCTCCGTGTTCGACGGCAACCGATACTACTGGGGTGTAATAAATGCCACTTTCCATTAATCGATCGTTGCAAATCAATTGGATGTTTATTTATTTGCGTAGCCGCAAACAATAAATAATAGATAGAATAGATGAATGTGATTTGCGGAAGGGTTGGGTGAGGTGCATCTGCCTGCATCTGCATCTGCATTGTGCGATGTTTTTATAAATAAATAAAAATGTATCTACAGCATAGAGGAGCAAATTAATTCATGTTACGAGTATTCTAGATGAATAGCTCACGCTTTGTGATAACATTTTTTTTTAGATCGTCGATTGCGAGATAAATCGAATGCTTCCACTATTTTATGGATTCTAAGTTGAATAAATAAAATTTGAAAGTGAAATTATTAATTTGATTAACGTTAGTTATTCAAAACCCATAAAACACCAAAAACACGTGCCACGCCCACAATATAGAAGAGTTAAACCCTGGACTGTTTGGACTATAAATCTATTTTAAGATTATTTATGTCGAATACATAAGCACACGGCCCAATGAAGAATTTTATGACTTTTAGAGCCAAGCCTTTCGGACGAATGATAACAACTTTAGTTCCTTTTGAAGAATCAAAAACACGTACAATACCACCACCTCTTGCAGCGCTAGTGACGTGCTGGCAAACTAGCTGTGAGTATTGCAGGAACCAGATTAGCTTAATCTTTGAAATCCATGATATTGTTGTTATTGCAGTTAAGAGCTGAGATAATACATTAGGCAGAGCATTCTCTTGTATTATGTCTATTTCGGATAATGTTTTCCAGAATCTCATCACTTGATGAGATCCAGGACCTTGCCAGCCGAATCTAACGTGCAAAATGGACGAATCTGTGGAGAGTTTGTTTCCTTTGACTAGAACAACTAGATTTTCTCTCCCTCACTAGTCAGGCAACAATACTTCATTAACGTACGAATTGCTCGGAAGCTGAAATGCTGCAATTTCAAAAACGGAAGCAATATCATAACCCTCATAAGCTCCCATTGATTCGCTAACTGAATGCACATTTTTCTTAAAATCGCAGCACATTTTCTCTTCAGTTCTTGAATAGCATTTTCTTTCTCAACATTTTTCTCGCATTCGTCCTATTTCCCTGAAGGTTGAATCGAGAGCTGCACACAGTTCAGTACGTCAAAAACGGTGGTGCGTGGACAGCTCCGTTTTTTGTGTTATTAGGCCGTCTGCAAAAAACTAAAACTTAAGACTAGGCGGGATAGGTAGTAACCGTGTCTAAACTGCTGAGCTAGCAAGAACTTCGCATGGGAAGGTACCTGCCCAAACGTCCTTATTTTGTGAAAAAACTACTTGATACGTCGAAAACTTAGTAATAGTAAAATAAACAAGATTACGAGTATTTTGAAGGGAGGCTTCCTAGTGAGTAAAAATCCCACACTACTGAGCACGCGCTGTCGGTCCTCATAATGTCTTGTTGAAGATTTTCACCTATCCTTGGAAAAAAAACTCGTTTTGAATATCGATGGGTATCATCTTAGCTACGACATACGCCGCTTCTTCTGACCCTGTTCTATAGGCGCAAATTGTCCCTAGAGCACTGAGTCTATAGACTGTTGATAGTTTCCGCCTGGATTTTTTGGTTGCCACAAAGCATCAGCCAACACTGGGGATGCGTATAGTAGTGCTGAGTTTACTACTCTGGACAATACGATTCTACTACTACATTTAGTTCCACCGACGTTTGGTAATATCCTTGATAGCGATGATTGTAGTATCGACGCCTTTTTTCCTTTACTCTAAATACGGCATAAAGTTCAGCCTATTGTGTATCATTACACCTAGGTATTTGATTGTCTGGTTAGATTTAATCACTTGGTCTCCTAAGTACACCTTCATATGGGTAAAGTGGCGGTCCAAAAAGAACCCAATTAACGCTTAAAGTGCGCCGTTTTGTTACCACGGACTCGTGTCTACCTATTGTAGTGGCTAGTTGAAAATGATATTAAGTTTAAACCCAGCCCGTGGAGTTCAGAAAGAGGATTAGTTCTCCAATCCTCTTGTCCGCTATCTCTCTCAGATCCTCGAAGAAGGGTTTGCCAAGAGTTTGCTGTCTGATCCTCGCCAGGGCCGGACATCTGCAAAGGAAATGACATAGAGATTCTTTCTCATTAATATCCCTGCAGCTCCTACAAAAGGTTTTGTGGGGGATTCCAAGCTTGGCCGCATGGTCCCCAACTGGCCAGTGGCCTGTGATAATAGCTACGATTTTGGCAATAACTGGTCTTGGTTTGCCTAGTAACTCTTTTGATCTGGGTTTGTTGAAACTGGGCCACGTCTTCCTAGATATGACATAGCTTGTGAGGTTGTTCCACCTGCGATTGGCTAGCTGGAGAAAGTGGAGGTGAATATAGCCCTTAACGGCACCAAGCGGAATGTCGACTCTTTCTGCTAGAGAGCCGTTAAGGGCCGACCCTAGCCTGGCCAGCTCATCAGCACGCTCATTTCCCTCATGGTTGCTGTGCCCTGGAACCCAGATGAGAGTGATTCTCGAGTAAGTGCTTTGTTGATTCAATTCAAACCGGCATTGCTCTACCAGTTTTGAAGAGATGCAGACTGCATCAATGGCCTTGATGGCAGCCTGACTATCCGAAAAAATAGCGATGTTGTGGTTAGATGTTGGAAGGTTGTTTAGCAGGCGGCAGGCTTCTCGAATCGCAAGAAGCTCCGCTTGGAAAACGCTAGCAGAGTCTGGGAGACGGAAGGACCTTGATATATTCAGCTGGTCCGTCGGTACCTTGGTTTTGGTGGTAAACAGCATCATTTCAGTCTTCTCCGGATTTACTCCGAGGCCACAGCTCGTAGCCCATGAGTGTACCTTATCCAGAGCCCTCTCCATGAGTTGACTTATCGTGGAGAGGAACTTTCCTGATACTAGTATAACCATATCATCCGCGTACGCAACCACCTTAAAACCCTCCCTATCAAGTCGCACCAAGATTTTATTGATTGCCATTAACCAGAGCAGGGGGGAGATGACTCCGCCTTGTGGAGTTCCTCTGTTTACCGTCTTAGTTGTACTACTGTTGCCTAGTGTTGCTTGGATTATACGAGTACTGAGCATAGAAACTATCCATTGGCTAATAAAGCCTTCTACACCTAACTCGGTGAGAGATTCCTGAATAGATTCAGTGAAAATGTTGTTGAAGGCTCCTTCTATATCAAGAAATGTGGTGAGAGTATATTCTTTGTAGTGAAGAGTTTTTTCCACTGTTCGCACGACCTCATGAAGAGAAGTTTCTGTGGACCGCCCTTTGAGATACGCATGCTGGGATTTCGACAGTGGAGAACTCAGGTTATCGCGGATATGGAAGTCTAGGATACGTTCTAAAGTTTTCAAAACAAAGGAGGACAGGCTTATGGGTCTAAAATCCTTCGCTGATTCATGTCCTCGCCGGCCTGCCTTGGGGATGAAAACCACTTTGACACGTCTCCAGGTTTGGGGAACATGGCTTAGGTTTAAGCAACTCCTATAAATCGGTAATAGCCAGGGAATTGCTATGTCTTGCAATTTCTGCATCATAATAGGCATGATGCAGTCAGGGCCAGGTGACTTATAGGGAGAGAAGCTATTTATAGCCCAGGAGACTTTATCCTCCGTAATGATGTTTGTGATGTTATCCCAAGCTGCCAGTGGCGTACAGGTGGAACTAGCTTGTTCTACTCTAATCTCACTGCAGCCTGGGAAGTGAGTACTCATCAGGAGTTCCAGAGATGCCGCAGAAGAATCTGTCCAGCTTCCATCCGTCTTTTTAAGAAAGGACGGGTTGCTATGCCCTTTGGACAAAATTTTGCTGAGCCTTGCGGATTCTTTAAGGGACTCGATAGACTGGCAGTAATCTCTCCAGCCCTGTTTTTTGGCCATTCTGATGGACTCTTTATATATTTTTAGGCAGTCCTTGCAGGGCTGCCAGAAGTTGTGAATGTAGCTGATATTGAAGATCGCTCTGGTCATCTTCCTAAGCTTTGATAGATCTTCATTCCACCATGTTGGGACTTTCTTTTTACAATAACTGATTGGACACGAGACTTTAAAGGCAACGTTAATTGCTTTCTCAAAGATTTCAACCTTTGAATCCAGTTCCGTGGTCGAGTCGATTTTATACATTGATGTGCTACCCAGTTTTGACTTAACTATACGATTAAACTTTGTCCAGTTTATGCGTTTTGGGTTTCTATAAGGTTTAGGGGTCTCAATCTCGAGACAGACGTTGAAGAGTATCCAACTATGATCAGAAAAAGATTTTAAATCAGATACTCTCCAGTTATCGACACCTTCATATATTCCACTGCTTCGCGGTTGGTGATTAGAACTGCTTCTGTCTTCTGCTTCGCTAAATCCAAGTCTTCTGTCTGCAAACATGTTTTCATTTTTGAAATCGCTTCATTTGTTGTTGATTCTACCTCGTAAACGTTTTTCACAACGGTCACAACAGCGATGTCGTCCGCGAAGCCTATGAATTTTGTTCGAAGCCAACCTCAACCTGCTTCCGCTACACATCTTTATACAAGCATTGGCGGCTATTAGCGCCGTAAGGTTAAGCCAAACAAACTGCTGGAGACCAAATTCAATGGGTCATACTATGATCCTACACAGATACCTGCGCAATGTATCTAGTACAGACTACACAAAGCCACACCTAGACTTCACAAGAGAAGAATGGAAAACTGGCAGAACGACCAACCAGAGGACCATAGCCGATGGATCCAAAATGGAAACGGGTGTCGGCGCATCTTCTCAGAAACGCTTGGTATCTCCTTATCAGTCAGGCTTCCGAACTACAGCAACATTTTCCAGGCGGAGGTCCTAGCAGTGAAAATAGCGGCCCGTGAGACTTGGGGATATCACATTTTTTTATTGACAGACAGGCAGCGATAAAAGCAATATCTGCTACAGAGTCTTGTCTTGTCGAGATGAGCTCAAGGTTCTTGGAACACAGCACAAGGTAGAGCTCTGCTATGTTCCTGGACATGAAGTCATACCAGGGAATGAGAAAGCTGACGAACTGGCTAGATGAGGTTCACCACTAAACTCGGACCAATTTGACCCCTCAGAGTACATCCCGCCTTGCACACTCTAACTTGAGGCAGGGAACAAAGCTCTAACGGAGTCAAACAGCAGATGGTCCTCTCTAGATACTTGTATTATCACGAGGAGGCTATGGCCTACATTTGGCAGTGCAAAAACCAATAAACTCATGCAGAGGTATAAAAATCACTCTCTACTCTCATAGGAGTTATTGCGGGGCACAACACTATGCGATACCATATGAAAAAGCTGCGTGTGGCGAACGAGGACCTTTGTAGCGGCTGCAGCAACGAGGAGGTTTACGAGGGCACAACCCACTTTCTCAGCCACTGCCCAGGCTTCTATCACCTTAGAAATGAATATCTTGGACAATAGTTCTTTAAGGATTTAGAAGAATTATCCAACAGACCGATCAACGACATCGCAAACTTAGTCAAATCCTTTGGATGGTTTGTATCTCGGGCACAGTAAGTACTATAAGCTTTCTACTAGGCTAGGTACAGAGACGTTTATTTTTCATTCACGGGGAAGGGATTTCTCTTTCCTAATTTCTTTTTCTCCCGTGGGCATCGCAATGGGTCTATACTGATCTGAGTATATACCCTCCACCATCCCACTAACCTAACCTAATGGATGGAATCTCTTCGTTAGCCATTGCGGTCACTGGTCATTGTGGAAACAGTGCTGTGGTAATGTTCTGGAGCATAATCGAACATGTATGGTAAGTTGTGGTGTTCTGTATCCCTTGAGCTTCTTCATACCGATACTGTAGACAGTTCCCTACGGGTTTATGTCGCGTCCCTCCAGCAATGGTTTGAAACATCTTTTTTGTTCTGTCTCTGATAACAATTTTTTAAAGCCTCCCTGACACTTTTAAATTCTGTTAGCTCTGGTTGAATTCCGGTCTCCCTCTCGAGTTGAACTCTGCACTTTAAGTTAGGTTAGGCTAGGTTGGCTGTTAAGTTATGGTCCTTTGTGATGCAGAACTCTGCACCTTGTTTTCAGGCAGTTTGCTCTGAGAGATTTGATTTCGTCATTCCACCAGTAGCAGGGCGATCCACGTGTGCTGGGTTTTCTTCTTGGCATAGAAGCATCGCATGCGGAGGTCACCAAAGCTGACAGCTGCAGCGCTAGATCTTGAAATGGTTCAGGTGTTATTAGGAATTATGTCGTAACCAAAGTTTCAAATTGCTCGTTTGCACTGTCCGTATCCAAAAGCAGAATTAAGAAGACTTCTTATAACTTACGAATGTTCTTCTGTTTGCAAAACACTGGCTAACAAAATTTGTTGACCATCTCTTTTTTTTTTTTTTTTTTGCAATTCTAACCTCGAACCTCCCGTTCAGTAATCCAACTCACTAACCATAACAGTTTAAGTACCTGATCACAGTCCCGGATTCAATCTTTGCTCAAAGCTTGACAGAAAAAATTCTAAAGGAGTCAACATTCTTAACCAGAGTCAGCAGATTCTAGCCCCTAATTCCGAAAATGATAAGCGACATAATCTGACCATATCTCGTTTTGTTCTGGTACCTATTATAGCTTGGAAGTTGAGAGCACAGTTCTTCAAACCCGCTCTTAAACGTCCTACATGGCAATGCAGTACAAGCTTGAACCCTATTAATATAGAATTTACGTAACTTCAACGCCTCTACAGCAAATGAAATCAAGGCAATAATAGAAACCTTCTCCTTAGAGAGTGAATCGGTAGAGCTGCTCAGAATAGATAATGAAAACTTGATGTTAAAACACCTGCAATGTAAAAATGTTGTGTAACGTAAACTTTAATAAATAATAAAACATCTTTTGTGGCAATAACAGTCAATAAAAACAAAACTGAGTATATTTCACTAAGCAGTTCCAACTAAACAGAAATAATTTACAACAGCGTTGGAATATCTAGTAAGTTCAACTCGACCTCATCACTCTCCTCGCTATCTTCGTAGTCTTCGTCCCAATCACAGAGTCCCTGATACCTTCCACTAGGTCTCGCAGTACAATTGGACGCTGGCTCCCCAGTAGCATACACTCGCCCTCCAGATATATTCGTAAAGTCATAGTTGCAGGTCATCAGAAACCTATACCCTAACAGTGGCTCGGCTGTATATCTGATAGCTGCGCATCCCACTCTTTGTACTCGATCTGCCACCATCAGTGTAAAGTGTCCAATCTTCTTTCTGAAAAGAATCAAACCCATATTAGAAGGTCAACCACATTTATTGCGCGATTTTGTTTTTCGGGCCAGAAACAATATCATCCACGAGATCGTGGGAAACCAGTTAACAAAGCCTATCAGCCAGCGGTTAATTGGATTTTATTGCGGAAATACTATGGACCAGAAGAGACAACAATCCGATTACTATCATTCACACTGTGTATGTACTTACCCCTCTGGATGATTTTTATATGTATCAATAAAGGTTTGTCCAGCGTCTGGGTATTCAAAAAACCATTTGCCAACGACAAATTTGATCCGCCTAGAGATGGAACGGATTGGTCGCGTTTGCCATACATAACCAATGTTCTGTCCACTCAGGAAAAAGCGATCTGTGTTGCGGCAGGAATCGTGCGCGAAATGGCACGTGCGGACATTCAAACCGGCTAAGTATGCCAACTCATTGTCCCACTTGAGGACGGGCATCGCAGCAGCTGATTCGTAGCCTGGGAGCTTACCCATTGCTATTCGATTTCTCGCCGCGTTATGAAGATCAAGCAGGAGATTAATTCGCCGCTGATTCATATCCACCACATGAGCATCACCACACGCGACGCTTATCGATCCATTATTTCCACAGCCGATGTGATCATAGACAACGAAATGTGTTCCATTATAGAGCCGACACAGATCTGGATCGCAGTATAGGTCATCAGTGTTATAGTCGGAAGCTGCAGCAACGGCATTGGCGGCAATTAAAAATAACAAACCATGTACGGCGGCGGAGGCGGCGGCATTCATTTTCTGTCGCAAGTCGAATACCGCTTCCGATCAGAACTGCCCGCGAATTGATACTGAGCCGGGTGAATTGATTTGACGGGCTTTTTAAGAGATTCGCATTTGATTCTGGCTCTATGCTCCGAAGGTGAGCTCGCCGCTGGATATTGTTTATAATTCGCGCACGTTTCTCATTGAATGGCCAGGGTGTGAGTGGCTTTTGTAAGATTCTAATTGGCGTAACTAATCATAACAATGTACGCCAATCAGTAGGTATAAGTATTGGCAGCTCGTTGCAGTGATAAGCCAGATTTTAGGATCAAAGATTGTGGGAATTTTCGAAAATATTGATAAGTGGATGGATGAATGCTTGAGCTGATTAAGTTTGAGAGATAAGGGCAGATCAATTGTGCTTTGAAGCACAAGTCTGAGATGAGGCATACTTAAAATTATCGCAGGCATGTAGTCGACATCACAGATTTCAGAATATATTGCATGCGCATACTTGAAAGGTGGAAGTAAAAATGTAGCATAGTATGCTGCTAACTAACTGGGTATAGGTCCATTGTGATTTGTTTGAGGTAGTCATACAATGGCTCTATGCAATAGCTCCTAACGCATTTATTCTTAACAAAAAAAATTAAATAAAACCTAAAATTTTACATTCAAAGTTAGTAGTTATTACACATGAAAGAACTCCTAAATATTAGATTTATTTTCATTAAAGTTAGGACTTATTGCATGTTTAAGTGTATGGGACCAAAACCTAACTTTTCGTCGAATGCCAAGACCCTGAAAACATGTGTCCTTAAACAAAAAGGATTGATTGGTGTAAATGGAGACTTTGAGCTGCAACTTCAAAGGAGACCGAATGAGACTGTCAGATTTGGATCTTTTCATATGCAACGTACGAGTATGTATTTTCACTTGAAATCCAACCAGAATGATTGATTTTGACTGCCATTTTTTTTTTTTATTTAACTGAAAAGAAAAATACGTATTTGTACGGCTACGTATCTTAAGTATAATTGTTATTTTTCTAAATGGTCTGGTCTGCTCTTGAAGAAGCTGTACACTTCAATCTTCTGTGACATGTGCATTAATGGTGAGTCAAATTCCACCCCCTCTACAGGATTCGACATAATGTCCCACCCCTAAATATCTATATTTGGTAAACAGAAGGCCATTCATCATCATTCGCAGTCGAGCTTCAAAACTGGCCATTCCGCAATCCTATATCTACTAAACCTTACATCTGAAATCAACGAATACACCTCCATACCAAAAGTTAGATTTAATAGTAACTTCCGCGCATGGGAGAGTGCCGTACCTTCTTCATAGACGGACCCAAAACTGGAAGAAAGGTGGGTGGTGTATTTAAGCATGTCAATCCCCTATCCTAATCGATGTAACGCATTTCAGCAGAAAATTATGTCAACTAATGCAGCTTTCCTCTGGCTGAAGTGGGTGCCGTGGCGTAAGTGGTTAGAGTGTTGGATCACTACGCATGAGGTTCCAAGTTCGAATCCCAGAAAATACGAAAAAGTTTTTTCACGGTCCCACCTCTCGCGAGCGTCTGACAAACATCCGAGAGTATTGTTGTCACGAAAAAGCTTCTCAAATCGCCGTTCGGATTCGGCATTAAAAACTGTAGGTCCCTTCCATTCGTGTGAAAAATATAACGCACACAACATGAGTGGTTGCGAGAAGCTAGGCCCTGGCACTTTAAAGAACTGTTGCGCCAAATATTTGTATTTTGTCTGGCTGAAATGTAGTGTAACATCTATCGTATACGCATTTTCACGCACAAAAAAAAAAAAAACTTTACTTAACCAAGACGCAATAAGTAAGACCAATCGCAGATAGGAGATTGTAACGACGTGCCAAATGACCAGGCAGATCTGGCATATGCTGGATCAGAAACGCTCAAATGGGTTCCGATATCTTTCAGCCTAGGATAGGTTGTGGTACCCATGGGGGAAAAAGTAATCCCTTACCCAATGAAACTAAAACTACTAACTCAGTCACTTACTTCATTTCTGCATACAAACCACCCTGATGATTTGATGAAGTTCAACATCTTTTCCGTTGAAACGCCGGAGAGTTCCTCGAGATCCTGGAAGAAAAATTTACCAAGGAACTTTTTCCTGGAGTGTTGAAGACTCGGGCAGTGGCACAGGAAGTGGGTTGTGTCCTCAAAAACTTCCTCGTCACCACAGCCTCTGCAGAGTTCCTCCTCCGTCAGGCGTAGTTTCTTTAAGTGGTACCGCAGAGTATTGTGCCCCGTGATGATGCCCACGAGGGTGGAAAGGGATTTCCTATCTTTACGGATGATTCTCTCGGTCTTTGCTTTGTCGAAAGATGGCCATAGCTTCCTAGTGATGGCGCAAGTTTCCATGGAGTTCCATCTTGTGTTCGCCTCCTCAGTGGCTTTATTCCCTGCAGCGAGCTTGCGTGTGCAAGGCGGGATACACACAGGGGGGTCAACTTGTTCTGTTGGGGCTGCTGAGCCGATTCTCGCCAGCTTGTCGGCTTTCTCATTGCCTGGGATACCCTCGTGTCCAGGGACCCAACAGAGCGATACCTTGTGCTGTGTTCCAAGAACCCTGAGCTCTTCTCGACAAGGCTGAAAGATTAGGTCTTGGTAATACTTAATCTTTCAGCCTAAGTCTGCCTGTATCCACGTCAATGGAATTTCAAATTTCACTTCGAGGTATAAGACTACTAGCCCCCAGGTAAGAAGTTTGGAATAAATGCATTCAGTTGTTTATTCTGGAGTCCGATGTACAAACAGACGGATAGATAGAATTGCTAGGCTCATGAGCACAGTGGTTTTCTATACTCAAAAAGGGTTATTAAAAAATAGGATCAGGCAATTAACAGTAGCTTACCTAAATGTTATTAGCGCCGGTCTATTCATGCCTTCTTATTATTTCGTTCATCGCCCACTCGGACCATCCAGAAGGCAGTCAATATATATATAATATATATTCAAATTATTTTAATTTTAATTTTAATTCCCTCTTCAATCTTAAAAATAACAAAGCAAGGATATGATCCAAAAACCGGACAGATCCTACTGAAGATAGCATTTAAGGTATTTGAAAAGCTTTTGTTAAAGCGCCTACAACCGGTCATTGAAGAAAGACGTTTGATTCTCGACCATCAATTCGGCTTCACAACAAAGCATTCCACAATAGATCAGGTTTATGTAATAACAAATGTAATAGAGAAAACCTTAGAGGAGAAACAAACATGTTCTAGCGCTTTTCTGAACATCTCTCAAGCATTAAAGGTATGGCATGAAGGCTTAAAGTTTAATTTAAGACTGGTTCTTCTGGAATAATTATATGAGATTCTGGAATCTTACCTTGCCAACAGACTATTCCGTGTTAAAGATGGATTGGATTACTCCGAATTTAAAGAAATCGCTGCCGGAGTACCGCAAGGAAGTGTTCTTGGTCCGGTTTTGTTCTTACTTTGCACTCGAGATATACCGCAAGAAGAAGGCACTATCGTAGCTACGTTCGCGGACGACACGACTACATATACTAACAACAAACAAATCAATCGAGTCAGCAACCGTAAGGCGCCAACGCGCTTTGAACAGAATTGGCGTATTGCTCTCAACGAGACCAAATCAACTCATGTTAATTTTACTTACATAAAAATTAACAACCTTCCTATTTTCATTAACTTGGTACAAATACCGTATGCAAACGAGACAAAGTATCTAGGAATGACACTAGACGCGAAACTCAAATGGAAGTCGCACGTTAAAAACAAATGCGACGAGCGTATTGTATTGGCTACTTGAAAGACATTCCAAATTAAGCATATATTACAAATTGCTTCTATACAAGCAAGTGCTTAAGCCTGTTTGGACGTATGCTATACAACTTTGTGGTTGTACTAAACGAACCAATAGAGATGTCCTGCAATCTTTTCAAAGCAAAGTGCATGACCATGGAGTCATTACAACAACATTATACTCCAAATTCTAGACGAGACAAACCTTGTGCCGACTATAAAGAAGGAAACCGTCCGATTTAGCCCAATGAGGACGCATAGCAATACCCGGTTTTAGCAGGTGCTTTTGCTGGAAAGCTACCTGCCCAACGCAGATATGTATTTTTGAAACTAAAACTGCTTGATAAGGAAACCTAGTCGAGATAAGCCAGTAGAAGGGAGGTGTTGTTTAGTACGTAAAACTTTCACACTACTATGAGCACCGGCCACATAGTGTCTATGAAGATTTGTCACCTACCCACAAAAAGAAAACCCTTTTATTGATGCATTTCAATACCCTTGAGCCATTGCACCATAATTTTGCATATGAACTCGATCATGACATTTAAATTCGAGTGCTCAACACCTTGAGATTTTCGCCTCTATGTTTGTCTAATCTTATAATTGACAGTGATTTATTATACAAAAGACAGATACCTGCTCACTTGATGAATTCGAGTGAGCTCGAAAAAAGTTATTGACGCGATCTGAGTAGTATATATAAGATATAGTATCTTGCCATACATGGTGTATGAAAACGAAAACAATGTTTTCCGGATAATAGATGAACAATTATATTTGGGTGTTATAGTCGTTTAAGTATTCAAATAGAGCAAATTTATTTTTTCTAATTTCTAATTAGCTCAAATCTAATCATATGCAATGTGTAGCAGATTTAAAACAGGTGCGGATTTTCCTCTAACGTCATGGCGCACAATTCATAGGCGAGGGATTTGCTCTATTTGAAACAACGTTAAACGATAAAATGGGTGGCATGGTAAGTGGTGGGTTTTAGGTTCGAGTTACAATCTAATACCACTTGAGTTTCTCAACTGCTATCTACACCTAAAAATATACCATTCCTTCTTTTTTTTTTGCTTAAGGGGTGGTGGAAAACGCTACTGATCACGAGAAACAGGCCCGCTCTGTTTCAAGTAGTGTGGGACTTGGTACTCACTAAAAACCACCTTTAACCCTTTTATTCTACTTGATACCATCCACTCCGGAACCGCTTTTGCATTACTTCAAAGTGGTGTCGTTTTCTTTCCCCTTTCGGGTGCGGCTTTTTCATATTTGTCTTCTCTTGCGGGTTATTTCTTTCTTGCTAGTTAGGCTTACATCAGGCTCATGAGGGTGATTATTAGGTCTTCCTCTGTCTTCTTTTGTTTTAAGCACTATTTCTATAAAGGAACGTACTTCATTCCAGCTCTGGTCCGGGGTGATGACGCCGATTAGAGATTTTAGCGCCCTCAGTAGTGGGTTTAGGTAGGTTCCAGGACAGTCCCCATAGGGCAACGTGTGTTAGAGTGAGACCCCCATAGGGTGGAATGTGTTAGAGTGAGATGGAAGGTTTGGGGTGTAGTCTAGCTCTCCATAAAAAGCAATGGGTTAGAGTGAGATGTAAGATTTGGGGCGAGGCTTTTTTCCCCTTCGATGTTGGGATCGAGGTGTCATATTTCATGTTTGTTTATTTTAGCTTTTGGATTGCGATCTGATTTTGTGGCGCGAGGTGTCATATTTCAAGTTTGTTTATGTTTTGCTTTTGAACTAAGATCTGAATTTGAAGCGAGGGGTCATATTTCATATTTGTTAGTGTTTAGCTGGGGCAATCATCATCGGAGTGAGGTGTCATATTTCAAGTTTGTTTATTTTAGCTTTTGGATTGAGATCAGAATTTGGGAGCGAGGTGTCATATTTCATATTTGTTAGTTTGACTGGGGGATTCGTAAGATCAGAGTCAGAGAGTGTGTGTGTGTGTGTGGAGAGCAAGTTGTCATATTTGATTTGATTGGCGAATTGCAGATTTCATAGATCTGATGATCTGCTGATCTGTGTGTGTGTGTCATATTTCATAGTTGTTAGTGTTTAGCTGGGGGAATCATCATCGGAGCGAGGTGTCATATTTCATGTTTGTTTATTTTAGCTTTTGGATTGAGATCTGAATTTGGGGCGCGAGGTGTCATATTAGGGGCTGTGAGAAAGTCGTACGATTCCAGGAATTTGGTTGAGATGTAAGATCAGAGTCAGGGAGTGAGGCATTAAGTGTGTGTTTAGAGCGAGGTATCATATTTGATTTGATTGGAGAATTGCGGATTCCATAATGATTGTTTAGAGCAGAGTTTTTATTGCTGTTGATATGTGTGTATTTTCATATTTGATGTATGGGGAGCGAGGTATTTGGCAAATTCTGTAGATGGGTTATGATTGTTTAGAGGGTATATTTTTTTTATTTTTATTGTTCAGTATGTGTCTTTTTTCGTTTAGGGTGGGTGAGAGTGAGAGGGGAGAGGGGAGTTTGGCTGATTCGCGGAATTGAGTTTCGGATTCTATAGAGAAATTATAAACACGTATAAGACTTCGAGAAGAGTCAGGCAGATTCATAGCTGTGTGTTTATTCTTGAATGCTGATCCTAAGTTTGTAAGTGTTTATCCCATAGCAAATGGTGTGCACTACAAATGTTCATCTGTTGCTATTCCGTAAAAATGTATAATATGAGTAAAGAGGATGACATAAGGAAACAAAAGAAAAATCTGAATTATGTGAGTCAAATTGATTTGTTTGCTATTCGGTAAAGGAAAAGGGATCTATTGATCTGCGTGTGTGTGATGTCATCGGGGTGGAGCTTAGATTGGTTTGATTGGAGAAATTGGCAAATTCCATAGATGCGTTATGATTGCTTAGACGTTATTTTTTTACTTCTATTGATCAGTGTGTGTCTTTTTTCGTTTGGGAAGAATGAGAGGGAGAGGGGAGAGGGGCTGATTCCAGGAATTGGGTTTTGGATTCCATAGAGGAATTTTGAACACGTATAAGAATTTGAGAAGAGCTCTGGGCTACGAATCAGGCAGATTCATAGCTGTGTGTTTATTCTTGAATGCTGACCTTGAGTTAGTCAATGTTTATCCCATAGGAAATACTGTGCAGTATAAATGTTTATCTGTTGCTGTTCCGTAAAAAAAAGTATAATATGAGTAAAGAGGATGACATAAGGGAAAACAAAAATCTGGACTATGTGAGTCAAATTCATTTGTTTGCTATTCGGTAAAAAAAAAAATCGAATTTTATTTCTATTGATCTGTGTGTTCGTGACGTCATCGGGGGTAGGAGCTTAGATTGGTTGGATTGGCGAAATTGACTTATTCCAGGAAATTGGTATCGGATTCCACAGATGGGCTATGTTTGCTTAGAGGAGATTTTTTATTTTTTTTATTTTAATTGATCTCTGTGTATATGTACGATCATATTTCAGAGAATAATTTGATTTAATTGGCAGTAAATAGCTAGGCCATTGATCATTTGCTAGAGTGAGAAGGGCTACATGGATGGCACTACAAATACTGTTGTTGTTCCTGTTCCATAAAGAAAAAAACTACGATATGAGTAAAGAGGATGACATAAGAAAAAAAAAATAAAAAATCTGGGCTATATGAGTCAAATTGATTTGTCTGCTGTTCGGTAGAGAAAAAATAAAAGAAATAAATGTATGATATGACTAAAGAGGAAGGAATAAAAAATATGGACCCTGTGAATCAAACTGATTGTTTATTCTTAAACGCCAGACTTGAGTTAGTAATTTCAATGTGAGATATAGAATATTGAGGTAGATTAGCTCTTTAAAGGAGATAAATAAATAAAAAGGTGACGAACAATAGTTAATGTTTTATCAGAGCAGGGCTAAAAATATTGAAACAAAC
This sequence comes from Brachypalpus laphriformis, assembly GCA_945910035.1. NCBI lineage: Eukaryota > Metazoa > Arthropoda > Insecta > Diptera > Syrphidae > Brachypalpus > Brachypalpus laphriformis. The sequence goes on along the minus strand of OX246753.1, from coordinate 18,379,487 downwards.
AGGGGAAGTGGAGGGTAACTTAGGGGTTGTTAAGGAGTTAAAGATGATTAATGCAAAGTCTCGTTTTTTGCAAGTATCAAAGCATAGACTTAATCAAAAGACGGGACGTCTTTCCTTATGATTATTTAAGCTCGTGAGATAAATTTAATGAATTATCTCTTACGTATAGAATTTTTAAATAAACTAACTAATGAGGAATGTTCTTAGAAAGATTATGCTCCTAAGGGATTCTTTAATGGCAACTAAAGCATCGTCTTTAGTGATTTCCTTCAGTAATAAGGATAACGCAATGCCGTCACAAATATTTAAAGTCAAATAATGAATTAATTTTTTCATTTGATCGGTGACAAACCTACGCAATATACTGTATATTTAGATACTGTACGCTTGGGTAATGTCTCAATAACTTCCCCATCCAACACTTGTATTTGTATCCCAACACTTGTATTTGTGGCCAACACTTGTATTTGTAGCCAACACTTGTATTTGTATCCCAACACTTGTATTTGTATCCCAACACTTGTATTTGTGGCCAACACTTGTATTTGTGGCCAACACTTGTATTTGTAGCCCAACACTTGTATTTGTATCCCAACACTTGTATTTGTGGCCAACACTTGTATTTGTAGCCCAACACTTGTATTTGTATCCCAACACTTGTATTTGTGGCCAACACTTGTATTTGTGGCCAACACTTGTATTTGTAGCCCAACACTTGTATTTGTATGCCAACACTTGTATTTGTGGCCAACACTTGTATTTGTAGCCCAACACTTGTATTTGTATCCCAACACTTGTATTTGTGGCCAACACTTGTATTTGTATCCCAACACTTGTATTTGTAGCCCAACATTTGTATTTGTATCCCAACACTTGTATTTGTAGCCCGACACTTGTATTTGTGGCCCAACACTTGTATTTGTAGCCCAACACTTGTATTTGTATCCCAACACTTGTATTTGTGGCCCAACACTTGTATTTGTATCCCAACACTTGTATTTGTATCCCAACACTTGTATTTGTGGCCAACACTTGTATTTGTAGCCCAACACTTGTATTTATAGCCCAACACTTGTATTTATAGCCCAACACTTGTATTTGAATCCCAACACTTGTATTTGTAGCCCAACACTTGTATTTGTAGCCCAACACTTGTATTTGTATCCCAACACTTGTATTTGTGGCCAACACTTGTATTTGTAGCCCAACACTTGTATTTATAGCCCAACACTTGTATTTACAGCCCAACACTTGTATTTGAATCCCAACACTTGTATTTGTATCCCAACACTTGTGTTTGTATCCCAACACTTGTATTTGTGGCCAACACTTGCATTTGTAGCCCAACACTTGTATTTGTAGCCCAACACTTGTATTTGTATCCCAACATTTGTATTTGTATCCCAACACTTGTATTTGTATCCCAACACTTGTATTTGTATCCCAACACTTGTATTTGTATCCCAACACTTGTATTTGTATCCCAACACTTGTATTTGTATCCCAACACTTGTATTTGTATCCCAACACTTGTATTTGTATCCCAACACTTGTATTTGTGGCCAACACTTGTATTTGTAGCCCAACATTTGTATTTGTATCCCATTTGTATCTTTTATTTTATTTGTAGTTTATTATACAGAGACATCAATTTCTTAATTCTAAACATTTTATTTTCAACCAAATAACAAGCACATGTATCCGGACCCAATTTACACGTATTGGAAGACCAAACACAGTTGGTGTAATGAAATCCGTGAATAGACTCTGTGGATGTTACATTTTCAAATCTCCTTAGAAATGCAATGCAATTTAGGATTTCTTCGTAATGCTTCTCAAGAAGTGTGTGCTGATTGATTTTTAAAAATTGTAAAATTTCGTTGAAAACCGCACCGGTATTTATATTGGACATGATTTTAGATTGAATTTCAGGCGTATACTGATGGGAATTCTCTTCGAGCGATTCTTTTAAATAGGTGGATAATTCTCTCTTTTCTTATTAACTTCCGCAATGCTCTCTTCTAGCTTCTGATCATTACTCTCTTTAAATTTCTCAAGTATATCGAGAAAATAGTTTCTAAACTTATTCAACAGTTCAAGTACATTCAAATTTTGTTCATCGATGTATGCACGTAATATTTTCTCATTTTTTTCATGTTTTGCGTCCATGGCCAGAAGACATCTATGAAATAGCTCATTAATTTGATTATCAGTATAGTTTTTTGTTGCAACATCATCATGATCAATTGGTTCTTTAATATTCTTCAATGCTTTATGATCAGCATCAACCATGTACTCCTTGTTGACAGCTTGTTGCAATGATGTTGGCGTCCCAACATTATTTAGACATTTTCCCTCCATATCAAAATCACCAATGGGCAATAGTTTAAATCCTTCTCCAGGAGGTCCTTGAGGACCAGTTGTTGAGCTGTGAAGCCGATTGAAACTCCTTCCGAACTTGTCAACACTCATTTTGCTTTTTATTTATGCGTGCTAGGACCGATCTTAATATATGATATTTGCTTCACGTAGCTCTTCTATAATTGAATTTATCTCATTTTGATGATTATTATTGCCAGCATTTTGCGATGCAATTAAAAGTCTTAGTCTATCAACGAGCTCATTGGGATCATTCCAATACACATATTCGACGGGATTATTAGAATAGCTCATATCTTTGAAATTATTGTTGTATGCTTTCCCAGTTTTCTTTATGACTTCCAGCGGTGGCGTTAGACCTTGTAGTAAAGGTCGAATAATATGTTTATACTTATGACCTCTGTTATCCCCAACTTGCGAGGTGCCGTCATATTTTTCAATGTGCACATTTGTCTTTTGCAATATCTTAAGATATTCATTCAAATCTTTCTTAGCATATCGTCCTTTTCTGGGTTTTTTCCGAAAAATTAATTCATAAAGACCCTCTGTTCCGGGGAAGATTTCACCATCAATCGCGAAGTTCATTTGTTCATTAATTACAAAACTCGATCTGCCCAGTTTTGTTGAATTTGATTGTACATCGAAATATGGACCATAGATGTTATCCAAATTCGATTCTGCTGGCGATGACCATGTTGTTTTATATGGAGTACTTTGATCAAGATTAGCAACATCGAAATTTTCGGGAGTTCTAAATGAAACATCTTTATCAACCGTGGTCATCGCCGTCGTCCTCACTGGCTGAATGATTGATTCTGGAGAATCAATATGTTTTTCTTCTTCTTCTTCTGGAGGAGGACTTTGGAATTGCAACTTTCTTCGAGTCTTTACTTTTGCTATTAAATCATTCTCGGCTGTATTTCGACGTTTGACATTTTTGGCGATTTCTTTTAAGGGTTCAACTATGGGTTTAAATGTTTTTTCAATTCCCGTCTCCTCCATGATTTGTCCACTTTTGAGAAGCCTATATTTTCTCTTTAAAATATTTTTAGTTTTTATAAGTTCTTTAAGTAAATCTTCATTGAGTTCCATATTTGAGAATTATGTCGGCTCCAAACTGGGCAGTATCGAACTGGGCAGTATCAAACCGGGCAGTATCAAACAGGGCAGTATTAAACTGGGCAGTATCAAACTGGGCAGTATCAAACAGGGCAGTATTAAACTGGGCAGTATCAAACTGGGCAGTATCAAACAGGGCAGTATTAAACTGGGCAGTATTAAACTGGGCAGTATTAAACTGAACAGTTGCGACCGCTCGATTCCAAAGTTGATTGATGACTGAGCTCTTTATATAGTTACAGTTTCCTTAAATGATTTATTATAGCGCCCTTTTTCTATATTGCAATCCTTGTTAATAACCAAGAATCCATATGCATCTTTCCAGCATTTTGCGCACAATTCTCTGTACTGATTAAATGTCATATCGGAATTTATATGATCATTGTATATATGCTTCCGATTAAGTTCATCCTGCTTGAAAATAATTATATAGTTTGCATTGTCTCGTATCGGTATATGCGTATACGACTGGCACAAGTAGAAGCTATCCACATCGTTATGTCGACCCATGCAAAAATATTCTCGAATGTTGTTTTGCTTAGCGCACGCCACATCATCAAATATGAATAAAGAATTTCGTTTTGCTTTTAAAGGCTCAATGATTTCACAATTATTTGAAAATTCGTTGTATTCCATTCCCTTGATTGTCTTTATTAGCTTTCTCAAGTATGCATACTTTGGTTGATGCAAAGACTTTGAGTATATGTAAAGGTTTTGAAATTTCAAACCATTAGCATCGAGGAGAATGCTTAACATGACATTTGTTTTTCCACAATTTGATGGACCGACAATTATTCCTCGAATACTATCTGGAAATAATGCCCCATGTTTCTTCTTCTTTTTCTCGACAATTTTTCTATCAAAGTTCTGCACTTTAATACAGTCTAGTTGTTTAATGAACCGCATACTAACGTCGAATGAATTCAATCACTATAAAAGAAGGTATTTTATAGTCAGGGAATTCAGAATTGCTCTGTCCATGCAATAAGAAGGTTATATAAATGATTGATCATAAAGTGAAACCCCTCAGTTTTAAACGATCAGCCAAAGGGCGTGGATTGGTAAATTCCTTAATCAACAAGTTGCCAATTGAATTACATCTTCCCTCATATAATTTCTGTGGGCCTGGAACTAAATTAAAAAAACGTCTGGCTAGAGGAGATCAAGGAATTAATCCATTGGATGAACCTTGCTGCAAATTAAATAAACTCGGTCTTATTTGACCTTGAATATTTGTGACTGCATTGCATAAATCTCCTTACTGAAGGAAATCATTAAAGACGATGCTTAACTTGCCATTAAAGATTCTCATAGGAGCAAGATTATGCTCTATCTTAGAACATTCCGCATTAGTTGGTTTATTGAAAAACTCTATCCGTAAGATTTTAATCTATCCCACGAGCTTAAATAGAGACTTTGTATTAATAACCTTTTACTCCTTAAAAACCCTTAAATGACTCTCCACTTCACCTGTTTGTTTCAATATTTTTAGCTCTGCTCTGATAAAACATTAACTATTGTACGTCACCTCTTTATTTATTTATTTCCTTTAAAGAGCTAACCTACCTCAATATTCTATATCTCACATTAAAATTACTAACTCAAGTCTGATGTTTAAGAATAAACAAGCAGTTTGATTCACAGAGTCCAGATTTTTTTTTATTCCTTCCTTATATCATCCTCTTTAGTCATATCATACATTTATTTCTTTTATTTTTTCTCTACCGAACAGCAAACAAATCAATTTGACTCACATAGTCCAGATTTTTATTTTTTTTTTCTTATGTCATCTTCTTTACTCATATCATACTTTTTTCTTTATGGAACAGGAACAACAGCAGCATTTGTAGTGCTCAGTATTTACTATGGGATAATCATTTACTAACTCAGGGTCAGCATTCAAGAATAAACAGTCCAGAACTTTTCTCAAATTCTTATCACCCCCAGCCACTGTAACATCCATGTAGCCCTTCTCACTCTAGCAAATGATCAATGGCCTAGCTATTTAGTGCCAATTAAATCAAATTATTCTCTGAAATATGATCGTACATATACACAGAGATCAATTAAAATAAAAAAAATAAAAAATCTCCTCTAAGCAAACATAGCCCATCTGTGGAATCCGATACCAATTTCCTGGAATAAGTCAATTTCGCCAATCCAACCAATCTAAGCTCCTACCCCCGATGACGTCACGAACACACAGATCAATAGAAATAAAATTCGATTTTTTTTTTTACCGAATAGCAAACAAATGAATTTGACTCACATAGTCCAGATTTTTGTTTTCCCTTATGTCATCCTCTTTACTCATATTATACTTTTTTTTACGGAACAGCAACAGATAAACATTTATACTGCACAGTATTTCCTATGGGATAAACATTGACTAACTCAAGGTCAGCATTCAAGAATAAACACACAGCTATGAATCTGCCTGACTCGTAGCCCAGATCTGTAGTTTTTCCTTCCCGATGAGGTTTGCAGAAAAAATTAGTCAAAACTCAGAAGTTTACTTCAGAATCAAAACAATCATCCAGTCGCAATGCTGAAACTAAACACTTCTTTTCTTTGTAAACATACAAAACTTCGGTCCGCCATCAAAAACATAAACAGCACTCGATAGTCCATCTATGGATTCCAATTCAAGTTCTGAAATATGACACCTCGCTCCCAACAATCCAATTCGGCAAACGAACTAATCTCAGAAATATGACCCCTCGATTCCAACATGAAATATTCCGCGATGCCATCTATGTTTCTCTATCCCAAGCAGGGCTACCATTTTAAATTTATTAATGGGAGTATTTTAGAAGTTCACAGGGGAGTATTTTTTGTCCAAGGGGAGTACAAAAGACAAACATTGCAAACCAAACATGTAAATCATTTAAAAATATATCTTCATTACTTACTTACTTAGGTGGCGCTACAGTCCGAGGTGGACCTGGGCCTCAACCAACAAACCTCTCCAGCCAGCTCCGACTGAGTCAATGTCATCGGCGTAAGCGAGTAGTTGTTGTTGTGTTGGCTTGTGAAGTGAGTTTCGTAGAATTCGTTCTAGTATTACATTAAAGAGAGCGTATGATAGCGCGTCACCTTGTCTAAGACCTTTCTTGGCATCGAACGGTTAACAAAGTACGATTTAATAAACAAAATACGCAAATTAGTACGTATCTGTTTGAACAAAAATCTAAATATTTTAAAGGAAGTAAAATCATGATGAGAGGAGTACGGGAGTATGAATACTCCCTTAGTAGTCACTTCGGCAGCCCTGATCCCAAGGAAGAGAAATGTTTATATCACAACAAATGCTGCGCTCTGCAAAGTGGTTTGTGAAGTTAATAAAAATAAAAAAACTATTTTTTTTCTTTTTTCTTTTTTATTTACAAATTAAAATTACTTAATCTATTGGTATTTTGTGATGGCCCCAAGCTAGGGTGCTAATACCATCACTACAAATATACCGTTTAGTATCATTATAACTTAAAGCTAATTTGTTTATGTGCTGTGTATAAATATTGTGCAACTTACTTCTAAATATATACATAGGCTTATAAATATGTTGTTTCTTAATTAAGCATTCTGGATAATGTCTTATATCTAAGTTATTAGTTACAGACTTTTTTATACCTTTCGCTTTTTTTGTAACCCTGCCGTTATCTATGCTGAAGGAATACATTTTTGCTCTGAGTCCTATAAACTCCGATATTTTCTGACAATTAACCTCGTCTTTGAAAAGACCAAGCACTTTGCCATTTCTTTGCGGAAAATTGTGTGGATTGTCTATAGGATACTCAGATGTGTCAAATCTAGATTTGTTTAATTGATAACATCATCATAGATATCAGCATAGAAATCATTGGTAGCGATTGAGTATATAAAAGAGTCTGTATCCATGAGTCTACGCATGAGGTTCCAAGTTCGAATCCCAGAAAATACCAAAAAGTTTTTTCACGGTCCCACCTCTCGCGAGCGTCTGACAAACATCCGAGAGTATTGTTGTCACGAAAAAGCTTCTCAAATCGCCGTTCGGATTCGGCATTAAACTGTAGGTCCCTTCCATTCGTGTAAAAAATATAACGCACACAACATGAGTGGTTGCGAGAAGCTAGGCCCTGGCACTCTAAAGAGCTGTTGCGCCAAATATTTATTTATTTTATTTTTTTTTTTTTATCCATGTAGTTTAACCTAATTGAGCTATTAAATTTAGGTTTCATGTAATCATAATGGAAATCATACATGAGCCATTTGGATGATTCGAGTACGGTGAAGCCGAGATATATGGGTTTATTAAGTTCTAATTTGCCTTTCTTCATTTCAATGGCGCACATATTTGGTGTAAATGTGGTGCGACTATGAAAATTTGGATTAGCGATTAAGCTTCGGCAACCAAATCGTCTCCCCTCATTTTCCCAACTTGTAACGATTCTTACGTCGCGTCGCTTTTCAACATTTTCCATTGTCTTTCCGTATACACTATTGTTCATTAGTTTAAAGAAATGTTTTTCGAACTCATTGTTAGCATTTTTTCTGTGTTCGGTATTCAATGAAATATATTTATCTAACCAATTAGATTGACTAAATTTTAAAACTCTATGGACTTTGGTTAAAATAAGGCCATTATCAATGCATTTTTTCAAATTCATTAAGTGAATAACATATTTATTTTTAGAATTCAGATTGGCTGTCAATTTAGAAAATTTACTCCCCGGAGTAATTGTGTTTTCTGGGCAAAATGGGAGATCATTATGAATATCGTGAAGAGATGTTGGATAAGTTAAGTCTACTTCGAAAACATATCCAACATTGGAGTCTTTTAAATTGGCGATATATTCATTTGTGTAGATCTCTGGATCTTCCCAGGTGAAATTACCGTGTGGGAGATTACGTGACATTGCCCAACCGTACAAGTTATTAGTATCGAAATACATTAGATATTCACTTAATCTATTTGGATCATAGTTTGTAATGTATTTATTGTTTGCTTCCGCATGTCTGACTACATTGACAAAGGCCTCCTCTTATACCATTTTTAAAGAAATTATACATATCTATGTCGGTCAAAAGTTCCAAGTTAATTTTAGTGATTTTAAGCATAGCATCCCAGGATAAGCCTGGAGCAGTGTAATAATGACATGGATCTAATTGATAAATCGAAATACAAACTTTGCGGAAATTTTCAAAAATGTCTGCTAACAATAAGACATCGCTTTGTAGATATAATAGTAAATAATCTTTTAAGGTGTTACATTTGAAGTGATTCCACACTTTGATGGCATGATTATAATCTTCTTCCTGACATTCTTTTGCCGTCATTTTATTAAAGAATTTGTCGATTGTTGGAAGAGAGCATTCGTCAAAACGTTTCCACGAATCTAAATAATCATATGGAAATACTCCCTTCCTAATCATTAATTCAAACGAATTATCGTTTTGGAAAAATTCTTTCTTAATAGTCATGGCATCAATTGATAAATTATTTGTAAGCGACTCAATGCTTGCTTGAAGAAATCTATTTGAGTCTAAAAATCTCATTTCAAATGTATTGTTTTGATCTAATTGTACACGGAAAGACAATGAAATATACTTTTCCTTGTTCAAAGGAATTATGGTTATGTCACCGTTCATCTGAGCAAGACTCTTGACAAACAAATGGCAATCATAACCCGAAAAGTTGTGCAAGAATATTGGGAAAAATTGAAATGTGAATGTGAAATTTTAGATTGCACTGTGAGTGTGCAGGTCCTCTATATGCGCCAGTGAAATGACAATGATCCCTAACCCTCAATTCATTTTCGTTAAACTTTTCCTTACAAATTGAACAATTAGGAGCTGTTTCTTGAATGTAGGATTCCAGTTGGGTTAGGGCATTCATCGGTTTCGGCTTCATTAAGACTTCTTTGTAGAGCTGAGTCAAATCATTCGCCAAGGTTGTTAAAAGTTCTTTTGGTGAATTCTCTCCTGAGAAAAAAAATAAATAATTAGCACATCTATGAATTTAACATATTTGTTTTAGTATTACTTACCGAAAAATGTTTTGTGTTTATTGTGCTGCTCATCAAATGAACTTTTGGTTAGATATGATCCGGCACAAGGCTTATGTTGTTGCACATCTGTTGTGGATGAAATCTTTGGATTTGGTGTGCAATGTTTTATTGGCTCCAGTATCGATTCAAAATCTGCATACACAACAAAGGGAACTTGCTGCATCCGTTCATATTTCTCAAATTTGAGGAACTTTTTGTCTTCCTCTGGCATTAATGTAACTAATTTGCAACATTCTGGCTTATGGTTTTTCAGTTTACTCGCACTTGAAAATCGCTGCAAACAGCCGTTACATAGATGCATTTGGATTTCTTTCTTTGTTACTTGACTTCTTATTAATCGAGAAATATTCTTGATGCATACATAATGGGTTCTTCCATCGTTCTTCTCGCAATATAGCAAATTTATGTGGGTCCTTTTCTTCGCAGCAGTATGATAGAATGGACTAATGATTTTAAAACTGGGGCTTAATTCATATCCGAACACATTGACACTTATCTCCGGATTATTATTTTCAAAAATGTTCATATCTTTAACGGTTGTAGGGAATTCCAAATCACTAAAGTTTATAGATCGGTCATTCACCACAATTATTTCACTTGTTATATCATTGATATTATATGTTGATGGTCTCTCACGATGGATTGTGACTTTTTCGTTTAGAGCTGAGATAATGGCCCATTTGAAGCAGTACTCATCTGTATTTTGGACATTAATGCATGCGTTCTTATTCTCGAGCAGATGGCAATTCGAAATATGAAGAGCCTCGAATAGGTTGATACTTATTAATGTTGATTTCAATCCTTAGAAATGAAATTAGTGTCCAACCACTGTCTTTCTCTTGAAACTCTTCCAATTTCGCTTTAATGTTGTCAGCCATTGTCTTTAGTTTTGTTGGCAACTCATCTATATCCAGAATTGCGCTCATCTTTGTTTGCATACTCTTAACATCGATGATCATGTTGTCGTCATCATTGTCATCGATGTTTTTTACAAACTCGCAAAACAATTCCAGATTGAATTTGAGTCCCTTTAACACACAGAGTTCACTTTGAATCAATTCGGTAATCACGGGTAAATTTTGTTCAAATAGAATCTTCACATCCAGAATTGATTCATCATTGTTTTTAATAAAATAGCTTTTCAACTTTATTGTTGAATGCGCTATTTATATAGGACACATTAGCACACATTTTGATTTTTCTTTGTGGCTATTTTTCCGCTCATGTTGCGGCCATTTATTTTTTTCGATGTCCTCTTCGCACACTAAACACCGTTTAAAGACGGTTGGTTTTGATTTTTTATTCATCACTTGCACTTGGATGGAGGGGTTTGTAGAAAAGACTCTCTTTTGAGAGTTAATTGGATGTTTAACTCTTTTATGGTCGTTTAATTTATCCCTTCTTGAGAATATAGCTCCACATTCATCACACTTTAATTGCTCTTCTTCCGCACAATGAATTGATTTTGTGTGCCTTACCAAAGACCACTTTTCACTGAACGTTACTTCACATATTTCACAGCGATACATTTTTTCTTTTTTGCTTTTAGTTGTGTCTTCACGGAAATTCGGTTAATAACTGTGGTGGATGCCGCTGATGCTCGCTCTTTTATACATGTCATCCCCACTCCAATTTCAGAAACATTTACTCTCTCTGTCCCCCTCTCTCTCTCTCTCTCCCCTCTCTCCCTCTCCTTCGCTCTCTCTCTCTCTCTCTCTCTCTCATACACACATTCAGCTGGTTTCTAACACGTCATCCCCACTCCAATTTTAGAAACATCCAGCCTGTTTCCAATGAATTCCACTCTCATACACACATTCAGTTGTTTCCAAGAAATCATTTTGCTGATTCCCTCTACCAATTTCATAAACATACAGCCGGTTATATTGATGACTCATACTTTTCCAGGAAATCATTGTAGATTCCAAACCGAACATCTGGCTATTCATGATTGAACGTGCTCACAATTCCTCTATAGAATTCGAAACGCAATTCCTGGAATCAACCAAACCCCCTCTCCCCTCTCCCTCTCACCCTGACTAAACGAAAAAAGACACACACTGATCAATAGAAGTAAAAAAATAACCTCTAAGCAATCATAACCCATCTATGGAATTTGCCAATTTCTCCAATCAAACCAATCTAAGCTCCACCCCGATGACATCACACACACGCAGATCAATAGATCCCTTTTCCTTTACCGAATAGCAAACAAATCAATTTGACTCACATAATTCAGATTTTTCTTTGGTTTCCTTATGTCATCCTCTTTACTCATATTATACATTTTTACGGAATAGCAACAGATGAACATTTGTAGTGCACACCATTTGCTATGGGATAAACACTTACAAACTTAGGATCAGCATTCAAGAATAAACACACAGCTATGAATCAGCCTGACTCTTCTCGAAGTCTTATACGTGTTTATAATTCCTCTATAGAATCCGAAACTCAATTCCGCGAATCAGCCAAACTCCCTCTCCCCTCTCACTCTCACCCACCCTAAACGAAAAAAGACATACTGATCAATAAAAATAAAAAAATATACCCTCTAAACAATCATAACCCATCTACAGAATTTGCCGAATACCTCGCTCCCCATACATCAAATATGAAAATACACACATATCAACAGCGATAAAAACTCTGATCTAAACAATCATTATGGAATCCGCAATTCTCCAATCAAATCAAATATGATACCTCGCTCTAAACACACACTTAATGCCTCACTCCCTGACTCTGATCTTACATCTCAACCAAATTCCTGGAATCGTACGACTTTCTCACAGCCCCTAATATGACACCTCGCGCCCCAAATTCAGATCTCAATCCAAAAGCTAAAATAAACAAACATGAAATATGACACCTCGCTCCGATGATGATTCCCCCAGCTAAACACTAACAACTATGAAATATGACACACACACACAGATCAGCAGATCATCAGATCTATGAAATCTGCAATTCGCCAATCAAATCAAATATAACAACTTGGTCTCCACACACACACACACACACTCTGACTCTGATCTTACGAATCCCCCAGTCAAACTAACAAATATGAAATATGACACCTCGCTCCCAAATTCTGATCTCAATCCAAAAGCTAAAATAAACAAACTTGAAATATGACACCTCACTCCGATAATGATTGCCCCAGCTAAACACTAACAAATATGAAATAGGACCCCTCGCTCCAAATTCAGATCTTAGTTCAAAAGCAAAACATAAACAAACTTGAAATATGACACCTCGCGCCACAAAATCAGATCTCAATCCAAAAGCTAAAATAAACAAACATGAAATATGACACCTCGATCCCAACATCGAAGGGGAAAAAGCCTCGCCCCAAATCTTACATCTCACTCTAACCCATTGCTTTTTATGGAGAGCTGGACTACACCCCAAACCTTCCATCTCACTCTAACACATTCCACCCTATGGGGGTCTCACTCTAACACACGTTGCCCTATGGGGACTGTCCTGGAACCTACCTAAACCCATTACTGCCCTCCTTTCAGCTTCCCATCTGTTGCATTCGAAGAACGTGTGGTTTGCGTCTTCTAGTTCTGAGTCTCCATATTGGCAAGCCGAGCTCCCCAGTAAGAAGTTGGGTGACGTAATAATTTGCTTCCCCGTGTTTCCGTCCGTTCCATTCAGCGATGTTGCTGATCAGCCTCGCGGTCCATCGTCCTCTGCTTTCTGAGCTCCATCTCTCCTGCCATTTCTGTTTGGTGAGCTCCTTCGCCTCTTCGGTTGCCGCTTCCACTCCAATTTCCGCCTTTTTGTCGTAGACGTACTTCCTCTCTACTGCAAGATCAATAAGGGTCACACCCATGACTATGAGGACGGCTGGTTCCGACACAGTTCGGTATGAACTTGCAACCCGCAGTGCCGCCCGCCTTTGTACTGCGGCCATTTGTTTCCATTTGTGACTGTCATCAGGAGCTTTCTCTTGCTAGCTGTTGGGCCTCCAACGTTTGCCATTAATCTGCTCAGTGACATTGTGACCTTCGTAGCCCGTTCCGAAGCAGATCTTAATGGTGCCAGAAAATGAGCTTCGTGTTTAGGGTCATCCCTATGTACTTCACCGCTTCCTTGCTGGTTATTACCGCAGACCCGACTTGGAAGTCGACAAATATGTAGGTTGGATAGTCTCCTTTTCCTTTGGTGATCAGTACAAAGCGCTGCAGCTTCTAGCTCCTAGGGAAAACCCCTTCCTGGAGACATCTATTGTACATGTTCAGCAGCAGCTGAGGATATGTCTGGGCAATCGTCTTGAGCACCTCCGCTGGTATACCGTCAGGTCCATGGGCCTTTCGGTTTTTACCACTCCTTAGGTGTAAATAAATGTTAGAATTACACATGTTATCTCTTATGCATTTCTTAAACAGTGGACGGATTTCAAAAATATGTACGGTCTTACTATTCCGGCTCTCAGAAGCTCACATGCGAAATTTCATCAGACCAGCTCGAAATCTTAGTTTTCTTTAAACTCTCCTAAAAAAAAATGGGCGTAGCCATGCATATAGTAAGAAAAAATAATACTTCAGTGAGAAAAAAACGTTTGTATGCGATTCACAAAAAATCTCCTTGTTTCTTTTTTCCTTTAACCCGTCGGGGAACATAGGGCGTCAACCACGCCTGCGCGCCATCGGAGTTCTACAACGCGTTTGAGCTGCCTCCAACTCATTCATAAATAGCTCGATTCCTCCTCAACTGTTCTGCACCACGTTTGCCTAGGGCGTCCCGCTATTCTGCCTGCCTGGGTGAGCGGATTCCACTGCATATTTCGCAATGGAGTTATCTTCGCGCCATAGGGTGTGTGCAATCCATTGCCACTTTCTTCTTCGTATAGTAATGCTTTTAGGTTCTTGGCCCGTTCTCGTATAAAGTTGTTCGTTGAAGATACGGTTCGGCCAAAAAATCCTCAAGATGATCCTTAAACATTTGTTTGCGAAGTACTGCACTTATAAAGCAGCACCGATTCTACGTTGGAGCGGAACAGTCGCAGCTTGTTTCTTTAGCTAATAACATCTGCAGATTTTGGATAGCATTCCGAACGCAGCTTTAGCCTTTCCGATTTTGCTGCACACATCCAGTTCGGTGCCACCGCGATTAACCGAGACCACTTCCTAGATAAAGAAAGTTATCAACTTTCTCGACTTCCTGTCCGGCAATGTTAAGTTGAGGGCGGGTATTAGATGTGCTCAGGGCTTTTGTTTTGGTTGTGTTTATTTTTAGCCCCACTTTGTTTGTCTCAGCGTCTAGATTTTGGGTCATCAAATGAAGATCCTTTATTCGATGTGAAAGAAGAGAAACATCGTCAGCGTAATCTAAGTTTTTAAGGTAAGATGTCATAGAACAGTGAATTCCATAGTTGCCTTTCGTCAATGCTGCGCGGAGTACATCGCTGATAACCACCAAGAACAAGAACAGTATGCACCCTTGATGTACTCCACTATGGACTTCAAAACCCTACGACACCTTACCATTGTGTAAGACATGACACTTACCGCCCTCGTATGTAGCCTTGATAATACGTATAAGTTTTCCTGGGACACCTCTCATGCGCAAAGTTAGACCAGATAGCATCGCGATTCAAACAGTCGAAAGCCTCCTCGAAGTCGATAAACAGTAGATGTAGCGGAAACCTATACTCGATGCATCGCTCTATTATGATCCGTATGGTGTTTATGTGGTCGATGCAGGAGGATCCAGCACCAAAGCCTGCCTTTTCGATGTCGAGAGTTGAATCTAACTGTTACTTAATGCGTTCTAATATGATTCTAGTCATTATCTTGGTTATGGCCTGTAGGACGCACATACCTTTCCAAGTTCCACAATCTATCAGATTTTCCTTTCCCGGAAGCTTGACGATCATCCCTCTTTTCCACTCCGGGGGAAATATTTCATTTTCCCACGCTCTCCGTATGAGCGGGTGTAGCAGTTCAGTCGATGTGTTTGGCGCCGCTTGGAATCGGCAGGGATGCCGTCAATGCCCACCACTTTGTTTTTCTTGAGGGACTTGATTGCTGCTGTTATTTCGGTTTTGCTGGGAGGTCTACTAAGTGGTTAAGGAATGTAGCGAAATGTTCTCTCCATCTAGTGAGCTTATCCTCATCCGAATTCAGAAGGTTACCATCTAAACTCTTCATTGGATGTTGTTTGGAGTTACGACCACCAATGAGCTCCTTAGTGATGCTATAATGATGTCCTACTGTCGTACCTTCTCGCTGCTTCTTCAGCGCTTGAAGCCAGTAAATCGATGTGCTGACGTTTGTCACGTCTCACACTACGCTGCACTTTTTTCTTCTTCGCATGGTATTGGGCTTCTAGCTCGGTTCTCTCTACTGCTGAAGCCGCTGCAATCCGAGCCTTGATTGCTGTACGCTCATCAATCCGTCTCCAGGTATCTGCAGATAGCCATGTGCGATGGTTTTTCTGCCTTTTACCGATATAGGTGCGTGCCCCAGCCGTAAAATCATTTTTCACAGCATTCCAGTGGTCATCCATGCTCTCCTGCATTGTGCTGATGATTGCTTCTGCTTCTAAGGCAAGGTGGTCCCTGAACTCTTGGCGCACTTGAGGAGCCTTGAGCCTGTCGATATTAAACCTAGTGATGTTAAGTAAGTTTGAGCGGTTGCTATTGACGGATGCAGTGCGAAATCGTATATGAACGTATGAGAACCAGTATAAGGGTATTAATAATCCCTTTGGCACGCGCAAATTATAAAAAAAAAAAAAAAAAAAATGAGATGGTGATCTCGTTCTAGTCCGATGTCAGCTCCACGTCTGTTTCGGACGTCCAGGAGACAATTTTTAAAGCGACGGCTGATCGCAATTTGGTCGATATGGTTGGATACTCGCTACCTATCAGTAGAGACCCAACTGATCTTCTGGCAGGTGTTATATTTAAACAGCCTACCTCCAATGACTAGGCGGTTAGTATTGCAGAAATCCACAAACCGCTCACTGTTATCATCGTTACGGTTTCCAACGCCGTGAACTCCTATCATGTGTTTAAGCATAGTGTTGTCGCTACCTACGTTGGCATTGAGATCCCCCATCTCCATAATGATGTCCCCATTAGGCGTTTGGTTGTAGACGGCGCCTAACTGGCTACAGTTGAATCTGTATGTTGGTAATTTTTCTTACTCTACTGTGAAACCTAGCTGTCAATATATGGTCACTGTGAGGTATCCAAGATATGAAGCTTTCTCATACGGATCTCAGTGCACTTCCAGCTGGTTTACCAGAGTAGAGCATGACAGTGCTGTTTTGTTACATCTCCGTATTCCCCAGCATCGAACCATCTTATCTCACTCAGCTCTAAGATGTCGTGAAAATTCGCGCTCCATTTGGAGGAATCTGGCGTTATATGGCCCTTCCTGGAGTGAGTCCATGTTACTACCGTAAACTCCTGCCTTTGCTATGCAAATCAGACATTTAGATACAAGTTTGTTGAAGACTTTGAGCCCGTTCAACACTTTTTTTTTTCAAACGAAGTGCAAGTGGTTAGTCTGTCGGATAAATGAGGTTCCAAGTTCAAATCCGAGAAAACATGAAAAATGTTATTCACGGTCGCACCTCCCGCGAACGTCTAACAAATATCCGAGAGTATTGTTGTCACTTTATACTATCGTCTGGTATGGTAATTAACAATGTTGGCTCCCAGCGAACTTTTGTTACGGCAAGGAGGCAGGAGGTAATTGACTTGACTATATCGAATAGGTATTTCAAGTCGATTACTAACTGGAGGGTAGGTACTGCCGGAGGTGTCCTTATCAGACCATAGATACATCGTTTTCCAAATCGAATGCAAAGCTATAACTTTGCAGGAAAGGAGGAATCTGAGGAAAACCAACTGAGTGCGGTTTAGGAAAGACCTAGACAGATCTGTCAAAACTCCAACTAAACTCAGAACGAAACGAAAGATTGAGGATGTTTTTCAAAACCTGACTAGCGTCCTTACCAACTGTTTTGAACTGACGTGCCCAATGACAAAATACCCCTGCAGAACGTCGGTTGTCTGGTGAAGCCCAGAACTGCAGCGACTTAGGAAAGGGTCTAGATAACTTCTAAATAGGTCACTCAAGACAAATTTAGAGGGCGACTGGGATCTTTTTAGATCGAAGCACAAAGACTATAAGAAGTTAATTCGGTTGTCGAAAGTGCTTCTTATAGAGATTTTTGTGAAAAGCTCGAGACACTCGGTGAAACCAGCATGTTTGTTAAAGTAATCAAAAGGGGCAAACCGACCAAACCGGAGTCACTCAGAAAGTCTGGCAAGTTTACTGAGACGAAAGCGAAAACTTTTAGTCTTCTGCTGGAGACTCACTTTCCTGTCAATCAGATAACCACTAGGTCGCAGCTTGGCCCGCTTACCCAGACTGAGCTTGATCTAAGTCAGAAAACTCGGCGCAGCTGGTGTATTGCATCAGCCGTTGAGACAGACGAGGCCATCAAATATGCTGTGGCATCTTTTGATGGTTTCAAATCAGCTGCAACAGGGTATAGATCAGCTGCTGCCAACTCTGAAAAGGATTTTCACCGCTGGCATGGCGCTGACATATATTCCTACACCTTGGCGGACAGTCAGAGTAGCTTTCACACCGAAAATTGCTAAGGAGGACTATTCGCTCCCCAAGAGTTTCAGACCCATAAGTTTGAGCTCTTACTGAAAGTATGAAGAGACTGGTAGATTTTCACGTGCGCAAAGTTGCTTTGAAGCTGCATCCACTATCGGAGATGCAGCATGCTTATCAGCGTGGGAAATCCTGCGAGACCGCACTTCAAAATTTAGTGGCCAGAATTGAATGTGCGCTTGATAGGAAAGATGGGTATCTTCATCGACATTGAGGGTGCTTTAGACAATGTGACTTTTGACTGCATAAGTGACTCGGCCAAACAAAACCGGGTAGATGAAACATTAGTGTTGTTGATCAAAGCAATGCTAATGAATAGAAATTTGGTAGTTGATGCGGATTGTGGCCTAAACACGCCAATTCAAAAACATCCAAGGCGCTCTCAGTCTTCTCCCAGTGTAAGAGTGCTTTTGGCAAGATATGGGGCTTGCCATCTTATAAGGTTCTTTGGATCTACACGGCTATGATAAAACCATTCCTCGCATATGCGTCGGTTGTTTGGTGAAAGGGGCTCTCGCGTAAATATGTATGTGGTTACCTTTTGCGCCAAACTCCAAAGAACGGCTTGTCTCGGCTGCATGGGAGCTTTTCCGAGTACGCCTGGCTCTGCTTTAGATGCTTTGCTGAACTTACCTCCCATCGATACTTATATCATTGGTTGCACTATCAAGTCCATCCATCGGGCGGTTTTGGTATACTCCACACTGGAATATTCATGAGCTTGCGCGACACCTGTCTTACGACTCTGGTCTTATGGATATGCCGCCGGATGCAATGACACCAGAACTTCAGCTGTTGCGCAAATTCAGAGTCGACTTTCCTTGTGTTGAGGACTGGCTTCGGCTAGAGTATGAGCCGGGAATGGAACGTAGTCGTATTTTCACGGACGGTTCCAACACCAGTCAAGGGTCTGGCGCTGGTGTCTTCATGGAAGACGACAACATTAGACTTATTTTCTCGTTAGGCAAATATGCCTCTGTTTTCTAAGCGGAAACTTATACAATCCTAATGGCAATGAACTATGTTGTGAAGAACAGGTGGAAGGGCCGTAGAATTTGTGTCAATAGTGACAGTCAGGCTGCGCTAAGGCCTTGCTTAACCCTTTAACCACTTTTAAAATAGTTCGTGAAACCAAACTCTTTGAACTCGGTCGTAAGACTGAATTCTCTCTCTCTTTTCTGGGTCCCAGGTCACACTGGGATCTTGGGAAACGAGATCTCTGATGAGATTGCTACACAAGGCTTAGAGGATTCTTTCTCAGGTCCTGAACCTGCGTTGGGTCTGTCTGCGTCCTTGATTAGAGCTTTCATTGACGATTGGGCCTCTCACTAACACAATTGTGTGTGGCATGACTCTCCATCTACAGGATGCATGTTGACTAAACGTACGCTCCCGGACGTCTGTAAGAAATCAGCAGTATTCTTGCTGTCTCTCAGCAGAAATGACTGTAGACAACTTATTGGCGTCTTGACAGGCCACTTTGCTTTTGCCAAGCACCTTAACGTGCTGGGCTTAAGTGACACTATAATTTGCGACTCTTGTGGAGAGAGCGACGACACCACGGAACATTATCTCTGTGAGTGTCCGGCCTTTGCTCGTATCAGGTGGCAGATCCTCGGTGCTGATGTGGTGAGTACTGGTATTGTAAGCTCCTCATCACTAAAGTACTTGCTCGGTTTTCTTAGAAAGACAAGGAAATTCCAATAAAATGGGTAAATCAGGGCTTGCTCTCTGGTAGTATAATGGACCAGTTACGTCTGAGTGCTCCAGTCCGGCAAAAAAAAAAAATTGGAGTCACGAGAAAGCTTCTCAAAACAAATTGCCCTTCGGATACTGCACTAAACTCTAGATCCCAATACGAGTGGTTGCAAGAAGCTAAGCCCAGGCACTTGAAGAGCTGTTGCGCCAAATATTAGAGGTGGCAAGTGGCAATGGTGTAGTGGTAACATCGTCAATTGCCACGCTAATGCTAGACGAGTCTTTCTTTCAACAATGTTTGAACAGAGCAAGTACGTCGTTAAGCAGACGAGTATACAAAAGACTTAATCACGCTTTCGGAACTTGCAGTGATTTCAGGAATGAACTTTCAGTTTACTAGATGAGTTTGATCTTTAAGGTCAGAACGAAGATATTGCTCCTCAACTGTATACCACATAGACAGGGTCTTCGAGGAATTTGTACCCCATGCAATCTACATGAGAATGAGACTGTATTTTATTTATTAGCAATATACCCCATATTGGGAGCTGCGCATTCTCTATTTTTCCTAAAATGTTCTCTCGTTTGAAGAGGCTGGGTAATTATTAAATGATGTATTAGGTGGGAGAATTATTTTTTAATTACTGTAATCACGATTTTGGCTATCAAGACAGCTTTTTAGATTTTGAAGTATCCACTTGCAGATTTCCAAGTGCGTCGGTAATTGCCTTTGATTTGACATCCTCTCTCAATGTCAAGGAAAGCCATCGTAGTGTATTCCTTAATGCTCAAAGATTTTTCAATGATGCGCACAAGCTGTCTCAACTGTTTAAGGCTTTCTAATGCTTTCAGTAGAAAGGACGATAGACTTATAGATCGGAGAGCCTTTGGTTCTACATGTGATCTCTTTCCTGCCTTAGGTATGAAGATGACTTCAACCTCGGTCCATAGTTTAGGAATGTAAGCCATATGTAGACAGCTCGATATGATGACTTTGAGCCATGGAAGCACAATGTCCTCCTGTTGAATTTCAGCAGGAATGATAACGTCAGGTCTTGAAGCGCTTGGAACTGCGTATGATCCATCGGATCTTTTCTGTAGTTACTAAAACCAAGGAGTTGCTGCAAGGTGGAAGGGATGGATTTAATTTACCAATTGCGAGCCAGCAACAAATGGGCTACAAGGAAAGTGAGTATCCAGTAACATGTCAATAGATTCCTTTGCAGAGGTGGTCCAGTGACCGTGTGAATGCAAAAGGTAGTTGGGTGTTGAAGGGCTTTTAGAGCGGATTTTCCGCGATCTGAAAGCTTGCAGAGACTCTTCAATGCTGTCACAAAAAAGTCTCCAGGAGCCTCGTTGCTCCTTCCTCAGTGAGATTTTGTATTTTTTGGGAAAACATAATGTTCAAAATTCATTCGGTCAGAAAATAAAACCGGATATTTTTTCTGAAGTGCATACAAACGTTTTTTCTGCATTTAAGTTTTATTTTATTGAACGTCCATTAGTCCTGACTATAAAATAATCTTAACTATACTTGCATAATGAACGTTTTTTTCTTAACTCAAGTATTATTTTATTGAATGCCCATTAGTTCTAACTATACAATTTGTAGTAAATGGTTTATCGCAATTGTTTACTCCATAAAAAAAGGCGTCAGTTTGTTTACTCTTTTTGTGAGGCTGTTACGAGTAGCAGTGCTTCGACTTTGTTACGTCTTTAACAAAGTCGATATTTAAAATTGGCGGAAAGTAAAATATTTCATTTGACTAATGCGACACGAATTGTTCTAAATAACATCACGTTCGAGATCGTTATTTAAAAGCAAGTCATTTATTTACAAAGAAACAATTTTCTAAAATCAGTTACTTCGTGTCCATCGATTTGAATAGAACCACTGCCCAGGGAACTTAATCCCTGAAATTTCTGAAAAACCATACCTGAATTGATTTATAGAATTGAGGGCTTATCTGCAGTCTACGCAGTTTCACTATGCAGTATATAATCAATCTGTTTATTCTGGTAATCCTAAGTTGTGTGCTAATATTTGGTGATAGTGTGGATTACTGCAGTAAAGAATTATGTAAACAGGGGAAAAAGCAGATCGCCTGTGGAAACGATGGGGTAAGGCGTGAGCTCAGGAGTTTCTTTTTAAAAATCTTATCTTTTCTCTTTAGAAAATCAACTCTACGTGTGCTAGCTACAGTGAAATTATCCCTCTAACCCCAGAAATGAAGGCAACCATCCTAAAGAAACACAATGAATATCGAAACAAAACCGCACTTGGGCAAGTATCAGGCTTCCCATCGGCTAGTCGTATGGCTACCATGCAATGGGACGATGAACTAGCCACAATGGCTGATTTGAATTTGAAAACCTGCTCTGGGTCACACGACCCATGCCACAATACCTTTAATTTCCGATTTTCTGGTCAAAATATTGCAAGAAGGAGTACGCAAGCAGAATCAATTACAAAGAAACAACTGCAGTACAACATTTATCATGGAATGGATAGATGGTTTAAAGAGAATGGGAATTGTCCCAAAGGGACTTTAGTGTACACCAAAGAAATGAAGGGAGCTGGTCACTTTACTGTTATGATCACTGAGCGTAATACTCACTTAGGCTGTGCTGTAATGCTTATGAAAGAGAAGAAAACTGTATTCACATGTAATTACGCTTGGACTAATATGTTGAATGAAGAGTTATATAGTTCAGGAGATCCAACATCAGAATGCAAAACTGGAAAGAATTTGGAATATCTGGGTTTATGTTCGACAGACGAAAAGTATGATTAGGAAGCGCTTTACTGCGCCTGAAGTCCTTTAATGTGTTTTGTTAATATTCCCTATCAATAAAATAAATCTTATTCTTCACACAAAATCTCTGCTTACATATTATTTACTCATATACAAAAGTAGTGTGCACTTTTTGGGTAACAATTAATAAATTATCTGTTCATAATGTCCAGCCATAAATGTTGGCGCACTACTCTACTTCGTTCATTTCAGTTCTATCAAAGTATAAAATGTGATCAAGCCACCTGCACTTTCGCTTCTCATTAATATTCATATAGAACTGGCAAAATACCTGCAGTATTTTTCCGAGGTTAAACAAAGTTTGCAATTTTCTATTAGAATTTCTGATTATCTCTGTGTACCTCATTAACCTCACGTTTCAGCTGCGGTTTTTGGAATTTTAAACTGAATCTAACTTTTTTTTGAAAAATTACCAGAAGCAGCTATCGAATTCTGTGCGACCATTAACCCTAAGTAATATGTATATACTTTCAGGATAATTATTGATAATTATTGATGAATTAAGCGATGTTCTGAGTGCTTGTAAAGAGAAGAATTTAATATTAATTGGTGATATCAACATTGATATTTTAAATGAGTTTGATAGAGATACTGAGAATTATCTGTTTCTTATGGCGTCAAATGGTCTAAAGAGCCTTATAAATGAACCTACCCGTATAACCGATTCGACTAAAACTTGCATTGATCATATATTTATGCGTTCTCAAAAAAACAATAAGAATAAGTTTAATGGTGTTGTGTATGATCTGAAATTAACAGATCATTGTATGATTGCACTTAATGTTTTTTCCAGTAAGTATGCATTAAATTGTGGCAACTCATCTGCAAAGAAGAAATATTGCACAGACTATGTTCTTTTAAGGGAATGTTTATTATACGAATTTTGGGATCCGGTTTATGATGAACCTAACCCATCAATTGCTTTCGACGTCTTTCTAAAAATTTTAAAAAATCATATTAGAAATTGTACTACTTCTTTCCCTTTCATCTCGAGCAGAAATAAATTTTTAAAGCCATGGATGACACACAATCTCTTGCAGCAGATAAAAAGAAAAAACAAATTTGCAAAAAAATGCAGAGGTCATCCACATAACATAGAACTTAAAAAATACTATGATTATCTGTGCAAATCCGTCCATAAGAATGTGGAAGAAACGCGTAACAAGTTTTATTTAGATTCGTTTGAAAGAGCCAGAGGTAATATAAGAGATGAATGGAAGGTAGTTGATAGCATTTTGGGAAAAAGTAGACAACCAATAGGTATTAATAGCTTGGAGATAGATGGTAAAAGTTTCACTGATTCAAGTAGTATTTCCAATAAGCTCAATGAGTACTTTACCGAGATTTCTGAAAAACTGAAACCAACGGTGGAAATTTCGATGGACTGCAATTGTTCTATAAGAACCACAGAGCACACACAACCAAATAGTTTTGTTTTCCAATCATTTTCTTCAAGTGAAATCTATAACGCAATATCGTCGTTAAAAAACAAAAATTCTTGTACTAGTGATGGTATATCAAATGTGTTGTTGAAGAAAGTGTGCTTCTATGTGGTAGACGTCTTATGTTACTTGTTCAATCTTAGTGTTCAGAATAGTTGCGTCCCTCAGCACCTAAAAGGCGCAGAAGTTATACCACTTTTTAAAAAAGGTAAAAAAAGCAATATGTCGAACTACAGACCTATTTCCCTACTACCAACGCTTTCCAAGATTTTTGAAAAACTTATTAAATCACGTATATTGTCTTTTTTAAACAGGAATCATTTTTTTAGTAGTAATCAGTTTGGTTTTAGAAGAGGAATGTCAACCGAGGATGCTATCCTCAGAGTGTGTAATCAGTTGTATGGAGGCATTAACTGCAACAAATCTACCCTGGCTCTTTTTGTCGATATGACTAAGGCATTTGACATGGTTGACCATGATTTGCTTTTAAAAAAAATTATATAATGCTGGTTTTAGAGGAATAATTCACAAGTGGTTTATTTCTTATCTAAAAAGAAGGAATCAAAAGGTTAATGTAAATGGGATCTTCAGTGACTCTTGTACTTTAAAAAATGGTGTACCACAGGGTTCAGTTCTTGGTCCTGTGTTGTTTTTAATTTACATTAACTCTCTCTTCGATCTAAACCTTAATGGTGTGCCAACTGCATTTGCAGACGACATTGCCTTTACGTACCAATTTGATACAAGATACGAAAGTATTGCAAAAATCTCGGAAGATCTAGAAACTCTGAGAATTTGGTTTACAGACCATAAACTAATCATTAGCGAAAAGACAAAGCTTATGTCTTTCAAAACATCAAATAACGTCTAAAATGATTTTAATTTATGCTTCCATGCTTATGATTGTAACAAATTCTGTTTACCTGTGCATAGTTGTGGAAAATGTAATTTTGTTAATAGTCTATCTTGTTCTAATAATTGTTTTAACATTGTTCTAACATCGGTGCATCACTACAAATACCTTGGGGTATTAATTGACCATAACTTGAATTGGAAAGATCATATTCAAACTATTAAATCACATATGCTCCTAGTAACGCGCAAAATGTATCTCATCAAGGAATTTTGTTGCAAAAAGATTTTAAAATCAATTTATTATGGCCTCGCTCACTCTAAGTTGCAGTATGGTATCTCTAGTTGGGGTGGTTCTTATAATAACTCTTTCAGACCATTGTTAATAGCCCAGAAACATTTAATTAGGATTATTTGTAACAAAAATCGCTTTACTCAGAGCTGGCCCTTATTTAAAGAACTGCTTATTCTACCAATGAGACACCTTTACGTTTTTAAAGAATTTTTCAAGCGAAGCGGTAATATTCCTAGTAGAACTACACAGATTTATAATCTTCGTATAAATACAATGCATCTTGTCACCGTTCCACTCGCGTACAAAACCCATTTTTGTCACTCCTTCAGTGTTATAGCCCCTTTAATGTTCAATAAGCTACCATTTTCTGTACGGACAACCATACATTTTAATTTGTTTTTTAAAAAAGGTTAAAGACTGGTTATTCACTATCAATTATGAAGTCCTTGAATCATTACTTACAAGTGAAATGCTATCCTAATCATCAGCACAAGTCAATGTCTAATTTAATGTCAGTTATTAATTAATTGTAATATATTTTTTTTTCCAATTGTTAAACTATTTTCGATTTGTATTCTTATCATTTTTAATTGCTCTATTTGCTTATCAATGAATTTTTATATGATTTTTATTTTATGAAGTCCAAGAACAATAATTTTGCAAAAACCGATGTTTCCCCACATCAAATCTATGTATATTATTTGCTAATTAAATCGCTGTGTCATTCCACACTAACTTTCTAAGTTACGGAGTGATTACTATTATTTTCCGCTATATTCTGAAGTAATTGTACTTAGCTTTAAGTTGAATGAAAAATGGAATAAATAAAATAAATAAATAAAAAAAAAAAAAAAATAATAAAATGGGTAGCGACGTCTCTCTCACCAATGCGTCATACTTAAAAAATTGAATGCATTATCATACAGAATCGCCAGAATTTAGTTTCGGTAATGCATCATCAGGCCTTAAAGAAAAACATAGAATACAGTGGTCAAGAAAACTTAACTCGTTACTCCGTGGGTGAGGTCTAAACTAATCGAGAAAGAATTATTTCGACTTTTCGCATCGATTTTGTATGATTTTTAGTACGAGTATTGGGCTAATTAATCCAGACGGAGTGCAATCATTCAATTTATTTGGTAGAAAAGTTTGATGATTGTGGTTGGGTCTTGAACCAACAACATGTCACTCATTAGTCAAGCACATTACCACAACACTGTGACGACCCTAGTTAAGTATGAATAGTTTTGGTTATCCTTTTTTTCTGGAAAATTGAAATATTTAATATCATCTCTGACTTTTTCGGGGGTAGATCTTGCAACTACTACTCTCCCCATATAATGTTGGCTGGTCAAATGGTAGTGCATGCGATTATATGAAAACACAAGCGTTTTCACCTAGCTGAGGCCTACCAACTCCTACTCTCAACCTCCACGCGGTGACAGCTGGGTGCCTACTGCCTAGTACCTTAATCCAAGAAATGGGTAACCAACCCCGCTTAGAGGATTCTTGGGGGCAGCAGATGAGAGAGGGGGGAAGAGTGCTTTCTCACTAGAGCACTTCTTCTTGTTCCAGGCGGCAGCGGACGAATTCCCTAGACGGAGTCAACGGTGGCGTCTATGGTTCCAGTAAGATTGAACTTAGTGAATACCTTGCGCGAGCTGCTTCGTATTCAGATCACATGTGGGTAAGGTAATTTCCAGTGTTGGTTAGGACCTTGGAATAGAGATGGTGGCGGAGGAGTCCTTTATTGGCCAACGCCAGCGCTCACACTCCCCTAGTGGACTACTGGCACCGGTGTACCCGCCCCCTCGTCCTAGGGGTATAACTAAAGGAACTGGCCCTCCAGGCTGGGGCTTGTGCCGTCGGAGTAATTTCACCACGTTTCCAAAGACATCGCAAGGTAGGAGAGGCAGGCTTATAAACGCCTAGATCACACAAATGCGACGACACCAGCATTTCATTGGCCTCAGTAACCGAGTCATCCAAAATCTGGAGACCTGCCGATATTTTCTGAGGTCAAATAGGCCAACCCCACGGACGGATCAGTAGAAATGCGGTGAAGTGGGACGGTTATGATCCCTTTGTTGTATTTTAAAGAAAAGTCTTTTAACAATTTATGTCAACTTTATTAGATGGTTGAAGTATGACTGACTGGAACTAGTTAATATCTTTAGTAAATTAGCTAATACTATTCATGTATTGGTATATTCATATATCAATGTACAAATATGTATGACTAATACATGATAGTTTTATATACAACATCTCCTTTTTTTACAATTCAAAATTAGATTTAATAATTCATTTTGGCTTAATCATATAACATATATAAATAGTTATTAATCATTAATAATTCAAGCATGATCAAAAAAGCTGATTAATTTTAAATATTAATAAAACGTTATAGTGTTACTTAATATGATAGAATAGAAATAAGATTACGTATTTATTATTATAAGCTAACCGTTCTGGAGGTACCACTTTTCTTCCATATCGAGTAAATTGTTCATTAGGATTTGCCGATTCCGAATTTTGTGTCGGAGAAGAATTCATGTTAATGTGTTCTTTTGCAAAGGTAACATTCGAATTCATTTCTTCAGTTAGCCATAGATTCAGTATTTTTATCGTTGCATTCTTTTAAATGAGGGTCATGTCTGAAAATATGCTGAGTACTTCTTCTATAGGTAGTTCCATTGCTATCCTGTAACCAATACGAACGCGGTTCCTCCATATGCTTAACTACTGACCCTGGAAACCAAACAGAGGTGGGGCTCTTTTTTTAAAAAAATGTTATCGCCTGTTTCAAATGCTTCAGTATTTTTACAGCCTTTATTATAATACTGAGTGGTTTTTGTCCTATAATTAATAAGAAAATTTTTAATATGGCTTAAGATACTTTTCAAAAAATACAAATATTTGGCGCAACAGCTCTTTAAAGTGCCAGGGCCTAGCTTCTCGCAACCACTCATGTTGTGTGTGTTATATTTTTCACACGAATGGAAGGGACCTACAGTTTAATGCCGAATCCGAACGGCGATTTGAGAAGCTTTTTCGTGACAGCAATACTCTCGGATGTTTGTCAGACGCTCGCGAGAGGTGGGACCGTGAAAAAACTTGTTGGTGTTTTCTGGGATTCGAACTTGGAACCTCATGCGTAGTGATCCAACACACTAACCACTTACGCCACGGCGCCCAGATACTTTTCAGTGCAGGGAATTTTCGTGTCGTTGATTTTGAATTCTCTGAGTCGTTGATTTTGAGTGACTGGCAAAAAACTCCAGAACCAGTTGCTGTATCCGTTTTAGACCCGTCTGTGTAGAGTTGAATGGTCTATTCATTGCTTAATCTGTTGGAGTCCCACTCTTGTCTTTCAGGAATAAATGTGGAGTAAATCTTGTGGAAGTCTGTAGAAATATAGCTTACAAAATGGTGTATGCTTTATCGTGATCCGCCATTCAGAAACTGAGATCTAATTAAAAATATCTTTGGCAAAATTCTCAATCTGCACTCACGGCGGAGGTAAGTTTTATTTTTTTTTTTTTTATTATTCTTCTTTGAATAATAAATTCTTAAATGATCAGAGTCATGGATATAGCTGGTATTAAAATAAATAAACACAGAAACTAAAAAAACTAAATAAAAGAAAACAGGCAAAACCAGGCAGTGGTGTAGTGGTAACGTCGTTAATAACCACGCTAATGGTTCATGGTTCAAATCCTGATGTCAGCAAGCATTTATTTATTTCTCATGAAATATATAAAGTCAGTTCGATCAATTGCGAAAGCTTGTATGAACACTACTGCTACGGCATTACACTGGTCGTAGCTTGGTCATATCTTCTTCTTCTTTGTCATAGCCTTAGTCCTATTTAAGGTCGGCTCTTCTTGTACGATATCGCCAGGCTGCTCTGTCCTAGGTTGTCTGGGCATCCACATTCCCCTCCCGCATGTCCTTTTTTATGGTGTTGCTCCAGGTTTTGGGTGGTCTACCCGCTCCTCTTCTTATCTCTGGCAAGTCCATCGCTTGTCTTACAGCGTGGTCTTCCGCTCTCCGCATGACATGCTCATACCATCGGAAGAGGTTTTCTTAGAGTCTTACACAGATCGATGTGATTTTACTGCTGCCTCTGATATGCTTGTTCCTGACTTGGTCAAGCAATGTTACCCACCTGAGCATGCGCATTACGGCAATATGTAGCTTTTGTTCAAGATTCTTAGGTGCTGCCCAGCAGTCAGAGATATACACCATTACAGGCGTAATAACTGTCTTATATAGTACCCGATAGCTTTGCCAACCACACTGGATTCTGTGAGTACGAGTAACTTCCTTCTCAAATAACCCATCCCCACTGACAGATGATCCAAGGTACTTAAAATTGTCTGATTCTTTGATGAGTTGGGCACCTATTTTTAGCTGTACCGAGCTGCCAACGACTTTACTAAAACAGAATTCAACCATTTCAGTTTTAGTGCGGCTTATCCTCAGATCATAGGCCTCAAGAGCATTTACCCACACGGATAGCCTTTCTTGCAGGGTCGTTTTGTCATCTGCTAGGGGCACTATGTCACCAGCATTAAGCAGTGTCCACGGTAAACTTTCTTGAATTTCGCGGGTCAGAAGGTGCAGCACAAGATTGAATAGCAATGGGCTCAGAACTGAGCCTTGATGGACACCCACTTTGAGTTCCAATTAAGCTTGGTCAAATGGCTGGAAAAATTATTCACTATGTTGATGATAGGTCTGTTCGGGGATTTTCTGCACCAAATTTCTCAGTTTGTCAAGTTTCAACAAGTGGGGGTAAAATTCTCTCAGAGAGAGGTAAAATTACGAAAAAGTTAACGAACGCGTTGAACCACAAAAGTTGCTCACTTTTTAAACGTCCAACCTCAAACGCAATTGTGTGCGAAAGAAAGAAAGAGAAGGAACAAGCCAACAAAAATCGCATATACAGCAATTTGACAGATTTCACAAATCTGCCCAAAGAAATTTCTTGCAGCGAAATTCGTAGCATGGGTAAATTTCTTCCTCTCTCGAGAGCGCTCTCTTCTGTCAAAAACTACGAAAATTCTCAGTAGTCGCACAGGTTTTCGTAAAAATTCGCTGTTTTGGGAGGGTACGCGAACAGTTCTGATGATTTGCCTATGACATCGGTTATCGGGAAGAAAATACTGTGAATCAGAAGCAAGGACAAAAAATAATAAAAATCTCCCCCGTTATCTGGACGCCACCCCCGGATTTTCTCTAAAGCATACACAACTGAGCTTCAAACCACTACACCAAATCTTTCTCTCTCTCTCTCTCTCGCTCTATCTATCCTTTCCAACGCCCGCACTGTAAGTAACCATGTTAAGGGTATTCATAACCCCATGAGTGCACACAAATTATAAAAAAAAAGATTCTAAGACTACACAATAGATAAGTTTGGCAAGTTTAGTAAAAACTCGCACTAAAAATTCCTTTGCCTGCTTATGGGCGCAATATAAAATAGATAAACACATTGGATACACTTAAGAAGTTACGGAAAATTTCCTTGGCCACTGATGGGGCACAAATTTATAGCTATGTAAGTACGTACGTATATGTTTCGGCGGAGGCGATAACGATGGCGTTTAATGTTTCGCCTTCTGCAGCTAAAATTTGTATATAGTAAATATTATTGTAAACCACGCGGACAAAGTCCCGGGCATCAGTCAGCTAGTATTAAATAAAGGAACAACTAATTTTATGACCATAAAACATTCATTTTAATTTTTTCAATTGTGTCTGCTTTTCTCTTCTTTTGTACTACATTACAAAATTAAATAAAGAGATTTACATTTACATATACATATACATATATATATATATAAAAAAAGAAAAAGGAAACATCATCAAATTCAATATTCCGCTACTACAATACTTTCTATCACTTTCTCTTCTTGTGTTTATCACTCTTATATATTGTATTCTTCAAGGATAAGACTTTCGATTTTACTGCTTAAACGATATTCTTCCTGCCATGTGACTCTACCGCATTTCTAGAAAAAAAATAGAATAAAACTAATAAACACGAAAGACCACCAATGTTCATCATACTCACATCACATATAAAGAACTCACTATGCGAATAAACAATGTTAGAGCTTATCTTGTCGACTCTTATGATGGCTGACGAAAAAGTTCTTCCAGTTCGAATCATTTCATCGGTTAATGGCTCTGCAAGGAACAATTTTTTATCATTTAATTTCCAGAAACGACTTCCACAAAACTTACTCGAATTAAATACAAATGTCACCGGTTTTGGCCAGGAGATCACCATATTTGTTGCAAGCGCCGCCGCATATGACATAGCATTGTGATTGGCACCAAACTTCAACATCTGCATTTGTTGGCGAGTCGCACTGATGAATTCGTTGCCATTGCATGTCGGACAACGGGTAAAAATTTCATTTTTATTGATTGCTATGTTGAAGTATTGAATCACATTAACAACTTGATTATCGGCAGCGTCTTCGGGTATCTCGATGCATAATCTCTTCGGAAGGAGTTTCGAGAATTCCATATAACGTGAGTCGCGTGTAAGAACGTATCGATTTTCTTGTTGTGCTTTTCGTACATACTGATCCATGTTAGTACGTACATTTATTTCTAAGCAACACATTCCGAGTCTACGTAGATTGTGTAAGAGTCCTCCAAGCATTCCATCGCAGAAGAATTTAATGTCAGTGGAACTGTAAATGTTTGATTTTTGTAAATTGTGACAGGTGATTGCTTAGAGAGCGGTTAGTTCTTACCTGATGCATTCCATTGTGGTGTTTCTTGAGGTTTTCCTTGGCAGTCGGGACGATGAACTACATTCTAATGATTTGTTGGCCAATTTGTCGGGCTTTGTACTATGTGTCGATGTTATTTGATCGACAATTTGATCTATATCGTATCCTAAGCGTGTCAAAGATTCAGCTATTACTTTGTAGATTTGTACCAGGCAGTAGGCATCGAGAGCTGGAAGTAATTAAGAAGTTCAAGTTTTTCTATTTTTCTTATGACTACCCTTAATATGTTAAGACACAGCGCGGGCGGTAGGAAAATTAGGAAATAAGAGGAGAAGCCGATCCACATTGGTTTTAAATGCTTGTGGGTTTTAATGAGAGGGAAAAGCAGAGCTTTCCATAGCATTCCACATCCGTGTTGTACGGCTCAGGAAAGAATCTCTATGTGAGTGTGAAACTACTCCACCTTGCGGGGTTCCTCTTGTTGTTTTCTTTAAGATGCTCTCACCGATTTCGGAATTGATTATTCTACTCTTAAGCATTTCGTCAATTCAGTTGACTATCTCTGTTTTTACTCCTAGTTCAACTAGTGCCGCGTTAATCAAGGTGAAGGTTTTTCTCTATGAATGAGACAACATCATGTAGTGCAGTTTCTACCGACTTGCCTTTTATGTAGGCGTGTTGAGTGTTACATAAATTGTATTCATTGAGAAGGCTTCTCAGGTGTAGATCAATTAGTCTCTCCAGTGTTTTTAATCTAATCTAAAAATCGGTCTGAAATCTTTTGTGGAGTTATAGGTTGGTCTACCCGCCTTAGGGATGAAGACGACTTTTAATACAGAGGTAGGTAAAGGCTTTCTATATAATTTCAATTATAGAAAACCTAGGATCTTAAATAAGAACATGCGTCGAATACTTATGAGCTTCATCCCATAGGACACTGTAAGCTCCCTGAGTACCTCAGGAAGTTAGGTCTAAGAAGCAACGGTATGTAGTAGATTGGTACAGTTTTCCCACTGTACAGAATCCCGCGAGGAAAACACACAATTTTAAAAATCTCGCAACACAAAATCCTCCCTGCAGAACATCGACAAAAATCCTGCGGGAACATTAACTCGCGGCGCTCTGACTCCTGCATGTGAGACTTTTATTTCTAAACAAAACTAAGCCAACATTCATCACTATGGTCGCGAAGAACCTTGGTTTACAATGGATCTGTGACCCTAACTAACATACGCCTGTAACAAATTCGCGAAAGGTGAAATTCACTCCCATCGCACTTATGCGATGAGTATCTATCTCCAGTGGTGACTCTTAACTCTGATTAGATTGAAACCGTGATATATGTTTACATATAGTCTGAGAGACAGACGGAATTTTATAGACGCAACTACAAGTTCTCTATAAACCAGGCAAGGCAGATATGAAAATATTGGAAAACTTTAGGGCAGGTTTTCTGTCTACATTACACAGGAAATTGGATGCCATGGGAACATTTCCATTTGTATGATAGAGCTAGAAGTTTAAGGTTGCGCCATTACAACCGATGTCCATCTAATACCAATTCTTGAACATTTTTCTGTTGGTTGCGAATAAAAGTCACTGGAAACAGTTTGCATTATTCTGCACCGTAAAAATTCCAAATGACACTTTTTTTTTAATTTTTGTAAAAAATATTGTACATAATCTGCACAGCCACTTTTCGAAGAAATAAGTCAAATCAAGCTCATGCTTATACCAAATGGACGACAGGAATTCGTTCAGGGACGTGAACGATTTTCTTTCGGGAAATGCTTGCAAATCAACCAAAATTGAATAAACAATAATCGCAATACCGATAATGAAACGAAGATGTACGCGGTTACGAGAGCCGTAACCAATAATTCAGAATTGGGTCCACTGATTTTTTAACGCCGGCTTTAAGCTGTAGCCATAGCCGTGAAGCGGATCTATATGTTTGTGGTCATATCTAAATAGATCCAAGCCCAGCAAATCTCTGCTCATGTTATGAATGGACTTATAGAGCTAAGACGTCTGAAATAAGAAAGCAAGAAATGTCACGAGGGGACCGTAAAAAAAAAGTGTTTGTTGCTTAACACACAGGTTGACCCTGCTTCACAACAAGTAAGAAGTAGAAGAAGAATGATTCTGTATTGCACAGAAACAGAAAACAACAGATCGTTTATAAGCCACCCACAGAAAGGGGTGGACGCGTCAACCAGAGGCGATAGGCATAACATACACCACTATACGTTAGCGCTCACATTCACCTTGCTTGCAATTAATAAAAATGAATCCCATCACTTACCAGCATAAATAATTTGATCTCGTCGCAATGGTCTTTTGGCCCAATTCGACAATTGATTGGACTTGTCTAACTTTTTCCCCAAACAAATCTGCGATAGTGCACTTAAACTTGTCCCAGAAGAAGGAGCTGAAAATAGAAAAAGAAATAACAAACTCGCCCTGATCAGAGGCATGTACACTCTTACCTCTTTTATAGGGAAAAGTAAACGATTGCATATACTTCAGTCGCTTCCATAGATCCTTCAGATCAAGATAGCAAGATCCACTTGCTAAACAGAGATTCATTTGGGGCAAGCTCTTCTGTAGCATGCTCAAGTCTTGTCGGAGGGCAAAACCCAGTTTCAAAATTTCCAAATTATTAAATATATTCCTGCCGAGCAGTTTCCAAAGATCATCAGTTATCTCCTCGGAGGTTACATCGATTAGGAACACTTTATCGAAAGTGGCCAATTGCAATAGACTGACAGTCTCTACTTGGCAAGCCGATGGCTTCCATTCTGAGTCGAAACCGATTAAACTTTGTGTTTCTAGTGCTTTTATCATTTCGTGAAAAGGTCCTCTGCGATCGACCAGAATAATAGATTCATCTCTTAACTCCAGCTGAAGGTAGTCTTCCTTGATTTCTGACGGTGAGCCATCGCCTGAATTATTCGGTTCATCACCACCACCCCAACTGTCGACGGTGTCACTGCTATTGTTTTCCAAACCATCATCGTAAAGATTTGGTGGCCATTGATCGGTGGGGATCTGATAGAGCCTAACCCAGTATAGGGCTTCCTCTCGATCGCCATGTGATGTTATATTTGAAACGAGATCATATTTTAAGATTGACGTCGTCGCTGCGTCTTTTACCAGCTCACGGAACGAGTCACGGCTCATTTCGCCGTCTTTGAAGCGCTTGTACAAGTAATACATGTACGATCGAGATTTCGAGTAACTGAGGTTTGGCGTAAGCTGTCCGTCTATTTGGTACTTCTTAGCGAGACGTGCCACTAGTTTCGACATGGGTCGGAAACTGATGACAGAGTGATTGAGATCAGTATAGCCATATTTCCTGGAAAATAAAAGCAAACACATTAAAAAAGACTGCTTTAAGATCAAGTGGACATAAGAACGATCGAACAGCGTTCCCTAAGACTCACTCAATGATCGAATAGCAATGATCGATCACAGTCTTTCGTTTATCCAGCAGCGAGTCAAGGTATTGCACCATCGCTTCCTGCTGATCCTTTGCCATGTCCAAACATTCAACAGCAAGTGAAGTCTTATTTTGCAATATCAACGGCAGTACAATCTGATATATGTCAAAAGACTGCGTGACATGCAGGTAGATCGCCCAGTATGCAGCCTAGAGAGAAAAACAAAAAATCTGGAGGACTTCTCCAAACAAACATGTTTACGAAAACCTTACATCTTTGTATCGCTTCTGATCTATTAGCTCCTGAATCTTTATCACGAGTATGTCCTTGATCTTGGTCAATTGATAGGCAGTGGTTACCCCTTTATACAGAGGTAGAACGCCAGATGTCTTTATGAAATTAAATGCCACCAGCCGCATGTTGTCGGTGCACAAGTCAGCGATATCTGGTTTGGCCTTTTGTAGTGCACAAATCGTCTCAAGTACTGAAATACAGAGATTATATTGTTAAAACTTTAAATGTAAATGTACCCTTAACGTATTATAAACATAAGTTTTAGTGTTGACCACAACACACACCAGAGCTTCTGCAACCTTCGAATAAAAAATAAATAAATATTTGGCGCAACAGCTCTTTAAGTGCCTGAGTCTAGCATCTCGCAACCACTCGTGTTGTGTGCGTTATATTTTTTACAGGAATGGAAAGGACGTACAGTTTAATGCCGTATCCAAAGGGCAATTTGTTTTGAGAAGCCTTCTCGTGACAACAATACTCTCGGATGTTTGTCAGAGGTTCGCGAGGTGGGACCGTGAAAAAACTTGTTGGTGTTTTCTGAGATTCGAACTTGGAATCTCGAGCGCAGTGGTCCAAAACACTAACCACTTGCGCCACGGCGCCCACCTTCGATTGCACTAGGGAAAAGTTAGACTAACGAGTATTTTTTGGGAAAAAGTCCCACCAAGCTTAAGAATTGGAAGCAGTTGTATAAGATTATTATAGCAGCCAACGTTACTCTAATGTATTGAACAGTGCCAAGGAGAACAAATTGCGCTATTGCAACAGTTTAACGGTTTGAAAGTTAAGAAATTCGATCAGCAGTTAAAGGAATTGATTATCGAGCCACCGCAAAACATGCTTCATGGAAAGGCTTGGACTGATTCAAAGGTGCAATATCAGAGATCGTCAACAGAGAACGACTAGAGAAAAATCAAACATGAAGTCAAAGTAACCCACTGAACAAAGGGACCTCATCAATTGGTGGCATTATAAAGTCGAATACAGAACTTGCGAGCAGATTGAAAGGTACAAAGCACATTTAAGTGATATTCTAAACAATAGATTGGTGTTTACTCCTTCCCCATGCAGGGACAGGTTAAGAATATCACTGCAGCGGCCCCCCCCAAAAAATAGCGCTTGTCGTAAAAGTCAAATAAGGGGACAAATAAGATCTAGGCAATATAACACCCAAGTGAGGCCAGCGACACATGCGCTACCTTAAAAACTTCCCCACAAGGGTGCAAGTGAGTCCTTGGTGACACGACTGGAGATCACCGGTGTCATAGAAAAAAGATCAAACAAACAATAATAAAACAGGAGCATGTTCGTGTTAAACAACAAACACCATCGCAATAATATTACAAAACGGTATCATTATGTTAATACTTGCTTAAAGGAAAGGCACTACCACTGCTACGCATGGTGCTGATCCTGGCCCGAGCAGAAATGTTCGGATTCCGGGGGGTAGCAAAGTAATGAAACAGTTTAGACGAAATTTGAGGGTCGCGAGTTGGAACGTTGGAAGCATAACCGGTCGAAGTTACGAGCTGGAAGAGATGATAAATAGAAGGCGACTGGATATCTTGTGTGTTCAAGAGACGAAATGGAAAAACTGAAATCGGGCGCGTTTCTTGGACGTTAGGACAAAAGATTACAAGATGATCTACTACGGAACGAAAAAGGCTAGAAACGGAATCGGTAACATTCTTGCGGCAGAGCTACTTGGTAACGTCTTGAGCATTTCGAAATCCAGCGACCGTTTGATGTCTCTCAAACTAGTAATACAAGGAGATGTGTGGAATATTGTCAGTGCATATGCTCCCCAAAATGGGTGCGATCAGAGGGATAAAGATGCATTTTGGGTAGATTTCCACAATCTCCTTAAGAACATCCCAAAGGAAGAGTTTCTGTTTGTTGGAGAAGATTTGAATGGACAAATCGAAGATCATGAAGACTGCCATGGAGGACTGGGATACGGCACTAGGAACCTTCCTGCTGAAGACATCTTAAGCATGTGCAAATCACACGCCCTTATCATGTTAACTGCCACATTCATCAAACAAAGCCGGCACCTGATCACTTACAGCAGTGGTGAAAATGAAACCCAAATTGACTACCATTTGGCAACCAGTTTCATGAAGCCTTGGGTAAAAGATTGGAAAGTGATCCTGGGAGAGATGA
Source organism: Brachypalpus laphriformis (assembly GCA_945910035.1). Classification (NCBI taxonomy): domain Eukaryota; kingdom Metazoa; phylum Arthropoda; class Insecta; order Diptera; family Syrphidae; genus Brachypalpus; species Brachypalpus laphriformis. The sequence continues at coordinate 18,341,530 of OX246753.1, read as the reverse complement.
TCACTCAGCAATACAGTCTCCTTCTAACAGAAATTTTTATGGAGACACCAAAGAAAAGCAAACAAACAAGGGTCCCTGAGAAAATCAAGTGGTACAATCAGGACAAAGAAAAAGGCGAGGTTTTTGTTTTCGTGATGGAAAATTACATCTCTCACACCATCAACGGAGCTGAGGATGAAGAGTGCAGAGCACAAAATATATGGGATTCTCTACAGCGAACTTGCTTAAAGAAGGGCAAATCACTGCTAGGAGCTTCAAAATGCCACCACCAACACACCAAAGAAACATGGTGGTGGAGTGATGAAGCTAAGAAGGTGATACATGAGAAAAAAACGGTTTTCAAACATGGTAAAATGTTCAAAGAAGGCAGGCCTATAAACGCCTGGATCACACATATGCGACGACGTCGGCATTTCATTGGCCTCAGTAACCGATTGATCCATAATCGGGAGGCCTGTCGATATTTTCTGAGATCAAAAGACGAACCCCACCCTCGGATCAGTAGAAATGCGGTGAAGAGGAAGGTTTATGATCCCTTGTTTTCGGATCATAGCCTCGCCGAAGTAGGAAGAAGAAGGATGAAGCTGGGAGAAGACATAGAAGCAATCAGTGATATAAATCTGTTTAAAAGAGCCTATAGTGTGCTTGGCGAGTAATTGAGTTGTGGAGTAATCGCAGAAGACACACAAAAGTCTAAGCTTAGAGCACTCAAATAGAGTTCACGGAATATGTACTTTACACAGTTCCTAGACTTCAGCACTAATTACATCGCTAGTGTTCACAGCCGATAGCCATGAGAAGGAAGTATTATACTATCCTTACTAATTCTGCATTGGAAATTTACTCTGACGATTCTCGATAAATCTTGCAACAAACCAGACTTTTCGACTACTAAATCGATGCAGTGTGTTCCAAGTTCAGGTGATGGCTTTGTTGCAGCGAATTTCTTTTCACTGCAGAAGGTAGACTCTGATGCACCGATAGAAACGGTTTAATAGAGCACACATTGCTAACCGACTAGGAATATTAAAAGGCCTATCGACACAAAGTATTCATGCCACTAGGTTAGGGATTCCGGCCAGTGGCTTCTGCTGCAGCTGAGAATATGAGAAAGAAGAACACACACGTTGAGATGAATCAATCAAATCTCGAAACTAATTAAAAAATATATAATAGTAGTGGAAACAACAAGCTCATGGGGCAACACACTAGACTTAATCTTGTTTAAGTATTCTACCAAATGCATGGGACATCTTAAGACATCATGGTTCCGGTTCGGAAATTGACGGCGCAGGTGGCGCGCACAAATAAAAACAGATCCTAAGCAAACCGGTGTGCACAACTTGAAGGAACTGGTTTATAATAAAGCTGACTGAAGAGGTTGTTGATAAGAAATAAGCTAGATCTATTTTAGCATAGCAACATGTAATGAGCCTACTGTTTTACTGGGTTATGTCTAGGTACCGGGTAAGTGTGTAAGATATAGGAGTAGAGCAATAATTTGAGATTAGGACCATGTGACAATGTGAGATGTTGGTACATTTTGACCGTGTGAGGAAGTATGAATAAAATTCGACCGCGTGGCCATGTGAGAAGTAATGGACGAATTTTAAAGGTATGGCCGTGTGAGAAGTAGAGGACAAAAGTCTGGCCGTGTGAGAAGAGATAGACGAAAATTTGACCGTGTGGGAAGAGCCGGACGAAATGTGACCCATTGAGCAATAGACGGACTGAGTTCAACCGTGTGACAGGGTGACCGCGTGGAGCAGAAAACATGAAGAATATTGACGAGTGACCAAGACATCATGAATACAATTTGGCCATATTTATTCTTGTCTTGTACGTCTTACACGGCCGGGCGGTTATATAGCGCTCATCTCTTCCCAGTTACCTTGTAGATAGACACAACTATTTTACAGTTGCAATATCATCATGGCTTCCCAAGCGAATTGATATATAACCCTATTTCGAAAGATTAATCGGATTCAATTTGTTCATAGTACTTACCGAACAATGCCAGGTTCTTGTTCTTTAAATTATTGCATCCCGGGCAGTGGGCGAAGAGCTTCAGCGCCAGCAGCAAAGGATTCTCGTCATTCAGGTAAACAGCTTTGAGATTTTGGCTCATTGTTGGGGTGCTTTTATCTAGAAAAAGGTAATTTGGTCAAAGACTTTAGGGTTCTTCTCCTCGCTACTTACATGAATTCCACATAGATTGGTACGATTCGAACCATGCCTCCATCGCAGCTGGTAGCTGGGCATCGAAGTCCTCGCCGTTCAGCCCCGCAGCTTTGGTTATATTAGGAACGACGGTTATCTTCAAACTCTGCGTGAATATTTCCATTGTCTCGAACGCCTACAAAGGGTTTCACATGAAAGATCTTCAAAAATACACGAGCAAAACTCACCTCATCGTCACTGCTATCCTCGTAGCCAGCTGGATAGCCACGACCCTGGTACTTCATCATTTTTCTGCAGACGGGTCTGTTGAACTCCTCCACGCGTTTGTTTATGCAAAATTATTAGAATCGTCTTTGTTTTTACTTAACGCATTCGCGAGTTGCAAAAAAAGAATTCAAAACAGCAAGCACTATGGAAATAAACGAAAAAGTTTGGAGGAGAATGAATTCACATCAAAAGAAAAGATTTTGCACGGAATGCAATTTTTTTTTTGTTGGTTTGATGCAAAAAAAGTTATTTGTGAGTTGACGTTTTCGCGTGTGACGTGCACAAGTGTCAGTCGCAGTCGGTGATGGTGTTGCCAAAATGATGTTTGATGAGTGAATGAGAAGTGAATGGAGAAATGGTGGTAAAGAAAAATCAGAAAACAGGCGATTTAAAAACATTACCACAATTTTTTGGCATTCTTAAGGTGCAGGCTACACACTATCACATTCTTCCTCGAATGATGTAAAAATAATAGTGTGTAGCTTGGAATGAAAAACGACGAGAATGATGGGGATTGAAGTTTTTCTTGGATTTTGCTAGAATGATGGAGAATACATGCGTAGGCAACTTTAATAATCCGGCATTTTCGCAAGTCGATTTAGCACCGGTTCGGATGAAAAAATTTAAAATAATGTCTCATACCGATCCGAAGGTACTTTTGGAGGAATTCATTAATTAATTAATTAATAATTAATTATTATTTTTTTGTTAAATCAATACGCAAACACAAGCAAATTTTTTATCATTCATTAAAAATGACAGTCTGGAAATCTCATTTGAAAAGTGATAGTGTGTAGCCCACCTTAGTGCGACATTTTACTTTTTTAATTTCCTTAAGCATATGTTTATAAGTTTTGCAAATGAAGAAATAAATAGATTCATGGAAAAGTAAAAAAAAAAATAATAAAGATAAAAGTAAAATAAAAATAATATGAAGGACAAAAAAAGATGAAAACGTATTTAGATAAAAAGATAGATGAAAGTATTGTATTACCAATCTGGGAAGTCAATGTACTCTATCTCTTATATATAATACTTGTATAACAAGTGCCTTTTTTAATAGTAAGAAAACTATTTCGTTTCTTATATCTCTGGGCAATTCATTAAACAATTTCAATCCTTTATAAAATGGCATATTCTGTGTGGTATTTAATCTTTCCAGTAGATTCTCCTTTTATTTCAAATTAAGGAAATCATGACTGTTTATAGTCATACATTTAGTTTTGTTACCATATGATTTAAGGTTTCTTCACTTGTAACCACTTGTAGATATTATCTAGCCCACATTTATGTTTTTATCTCCCACGAATCACAGGGCATCATCAGAGAACAAATATATTTGACATCTATTTACGGTACTACAGATATCGTTTATATAGGGTGGCCCAAAAGCACTCACCCGACGTTGTTTTGCTATAACTTTAAAATAAAACAACATAATTTCATATTTTGTTTTTTTAAATATTTATTTGGACGTTTAAGTTTTTTTCTATACTTTCTAGAGATGATATCAGTCAATTGGGCGCCGTCATTGTTGGTGAGCACTTGGGCTCTTTTTACTGGATTTTAAATAGTTTTAGCGGGGTCATCCAGTCGAAATTCATTAATTTTCAGCAATAAAAACTCGTTTATCATGGTTCGGTATTGCTCACCAGTCACAGTTACCGTGTTACCCATGGCATCTTCGAAAGAATTAGGCCCGATGACATCTCCGGCGTAAGTGGCGCACCACACAGTGACTTTGAGTGGATTGTACGTGGATTCTCAGTGCACCAAAAGCGTTAATTTTGTTTGTTTACGTATCTATTCAGATAGAAATGAGCCTCGTCGCCCATAATGAATTTCGACGGAAAATCGTCCACTGTGTCATTGAGATTCAGGAGAGCTTGAGCACAGTTCCATGGCTTGTCGACGTGTATTTTGCATCTGTTTACTTCACAAATTCTTCTTCTTATTTCGGCGAGGTTAAGATCTGAAAACAATGATCCTCCCACTTCACCTCATTTCTACTTATCCGCCCATGGGGTTCGCCTGTTTGCTTCACAAATATCAAAACCACATTGACAGTTGCCGCCATTTACTAAAGTTATAGCATCTTCCAACAGGGTGATATATTTTGGGGCCTTTGTATGTATTAAAAACAGTAAGGGAGCAATTATTGTACCCTGAGGTAAACCAAACGTTGTACACTTAATACCACGTTCCCACCAAACGAAATCCCAAGATTTCGCCAAATCTCCCCAAATCTAGAAGATTTCGCCATACATTTTCAAGATTTCAAAATCAGGAGATTTCGGCGAAATCTACTTGAAATCTCCTTGAGTTCATTCAACCGTGATAGGTTGTCAAACCGAACATGCCTACAGCGTGAACTTTGGTTCATTTTGATGTTCATTTATAGATGTCAAAACATTAGTACTGCGTTCCAGGTCAAGCGCAATTTGTGAAATTTGCGAAGTATGCGAGTTTGGACTTGGGACTAGATCGAGTTAATTTATTAATTTCACATAAGCTGAAAGCATTTGCCATTTCTCTTTCCTTGTGTTCGTAAGCATGCTTGACATACAAAGGAAAAAGGGATATTTCACCAATTTCTTAGTTAAATTTCGTTTTGTTAAGTAAAACAACATTCTCGGAAGGGGATATTGATCTTAAAATCAACACGGGAGTGAGTTGTAAGACACAGAAGTAAAAAAAAAAGGTAAAAAACCTTATTTGCGTGATAAAAATGTATCAAAAAAACAAAAAATGTTATAAAGTTCACCGATACGAAGCTATTTCTTCCCTCACTAGAACACGTCTCATGACAGTTCTCATTTCGGCTGTCTTTAGGGGTGGTAATGGTCTAGTAGTAAAGTCATCAATTGCCATTCTAATGGTTCATAGTTCAAATCCGGACGTCCGTAAGCATTGTTTCTCATGAAATATATAAAGTCAGTCCGATCAATTGCGAATGCTTGTGTGAACACTACTGCGAAGGCATAACACTGATAGTAGCTTGGTCATATGGCTGGAAAAATTGTTCGCTCTAATTGCAAAAGTTTCCCCAGTTATTTGGACACCACCCCCGGTGTTTCTTTAAAGCATATACAACTGAGCTTCAAACTCTCTACCAAATCTACCAAATATATCTTTTCCAACACCCACATTGTGTACGAACGTGTTATTCATAGCCCCTTGAGTGCGCGCAAATTAAAAAAAAAATTCGTTGATTGTGGTTGTGAAAACCTATCTTACCTCCACTCCCGAGCATGATTAATTTGGTTATCTCAGCTGTTCCGAGATCTAAGGTATTCATAATATTTGCTTGACTTGGAACGCACTCCAGCCTACAAAATTGCCAAATATTGACATTTTAAATCACTTCAGCTCAGTGGGAACAGCTTTGGAGATTTCAGTAAAAGTTCATCAAAATCTCGGGATTCCGGTTCGGTGGGAACATGGTATTACCTCCATTCCCAAGCCTGATTAATTTGATTATCTCAGCTGTTCCGAGATGTAAGGTATTATTCATAATATTTGCTTGACTTGGAACGCACTCCAGCCTACGAAATCGCCAATTATTGACATTTGAAATCACTTCAACTCGGTGGGAACAGCTTTCGAAATTTCGATAATACCATGTTCCCACCGAACCGAAATCCCGAGATTTCGATGAACTTTGAACTTTGAGCCGAAATCTCGAAAGCCGTTCCCACCGAGTTAAAGTGATTTCAAATGCCAATAATTGGCAATTTTGTAGGCTGGAGTGCGTTCCAAGTAATGCAAATATTATGAATAATACCTTACATCTCGGAACAGCTGAGATAACCAAATCAATCAGTTGTTTATGCTTCAAAGAAACTCCGCGGGTGGTGTCCAAATAACTGGGGAAATTTTTGTAACATTTTCCTTTGCTTCCGACTCACAGCATTTTTTTTTTTTTTTTTGCAATAACCGATGTCATAGACAAATCAATCATCCAATAGAGCGAACAATTTTTCTAGCCATATGACCAAGCTACTGCCAGTGTCATGCCTTCCTAGTAGTGTTCACATAAGCGTTTGCAATTGATCGGACTGACTTTATGTATTTCATGAGAAATAATGCTTGTGGACGTCCGGATTCGAACCATGAACCATTAGAATGGCAATTGACGAAGTTACTACTGACTGTCATGAAACGTGTTCCAGTGAGGGAAGAAATAGCTTCGTATCGGCGAACTTTATTATAATAGTTTTTTTGTTTTGTTGATACATTTTTATCACGCAAATAAGGTTTTGTACTTTTTTTTTATTTCTGTGTCTTACAACTCACTCCCGTGTTGATTTTAAGATCAATCTCCCCTTCCGAGAATGTTGTTTCACTTAAAAAAATGAAATTCAACTATGAAATCGGCGAAATATCAATTTTTCCTTTGTATTTCAAACATGCTTACGAACACAAGGAAAGAGAAATGGCAAACGCTTTCAGCTTATGTGAAATTAATAAATTAACTCGATCTAGTCCCAAGTCCAAACTCGCATATTTCGCAAATTTCACAAATTACGATTGACTGCTGTAACACAATGCAAAGCCGCTGTAGTAGTGGTAGCCGTTCTGGTACGACATGTCAATGTGTTGCGCGCTACGCTCTCTAAACTCGCCCACAATGTAGTGGCGCGCTAATGTCAAATTGAATTCTCAATTGAGCCATGCCATGCCATGGAACATGGTATAAGTGTAAAGATTGGATTGAATCGTGATTAACTCAATCCAATCGTAAATTTTTCTGCGGCAGAGATGAGATTTTGCATGTAAACGCGGATTGAAAAATTTAGTTAAAATTAAGACAGATAGCGAAAGAAGACAGAGAAATGAAAGAAATTTCTCGTTATGATCTCACACAACATATCCCTATAAATGAACATCAAGTTGATAACTCAATGAAGCTTCTAACTACAGAACAACTGTACAAATTAGAAATTTTACACAATTCAAAGATGACAGAACTTAGAAAATCCCATCGCAGCAAACACTTAATACTAGAAGGAGACAGCAAAACAGATACACCATTCCGAGATACTGGAATGCATATGGTCGGCGAAAATATGATGCTGCAGTCCCAACAATATTCATTGAAATACCCGCAGATTCTCATAATTTCTCAGAACCAATTTTTTAAAAAATGTTAAACAATTATATTTGAACTCTAACCATTTCAATATACAAAATGATCAATAATAAATGTCTGTATAATAAAAGCTGAATTTAATATAATATTATGTAGAACTCAAAATAAAACTTAGCACTTATGCAAATAATCTTCTGCAGACAAACCCATAAGGCTTTGCAGATACAAACCAATGTAAATATAAAGTTCTAAATTTTTTGAAAGATAAACAAATTGAATTGAATTGAAAAAAAAAAACACTGCAAAAAGGGGTTGTTTTTTCTCAACAAAGAGTAGGCACAATTCCGGAAGGGATTTCCCATGCTAATTACTTCTCCATTTGCATGTATGTATTGTTTCGCTTTTTTGTTCAACATTTTTATTTTATATAAACTTTTGCTTTTGCATAGCAAGCTAAATAGGACAATGATAATACATAAACTCATTTGGCTAATCACTGTATTTCCAGGAAATAAAATAATTTATGATTACTTTTCAAGCTAATGAGATAATTAACAAATGTAGAACAGATTTTAGCAAAAAAAAAACATATACCATATTTTTATTTAAAAAAAAATCAAATGCGTCATTCAGTCAGTAAATTAAAAAAAAAATAATAAAATAAATAAATAAATATATTAAAATATTTGTGTATGCACATATGTTTATTTTGAAATGAAAGGTCTGTTAACAAATTTTGCGAATTTGAACTAAGGATTGTAATCATCATAATATATCTTTAAGTCTTTGATATTAGCGGTCATAAAGAAAATCTTCCAGTCCATACAATGCTTGTATTTTTACTTTCTCCCGGAGAGTCAGACAGAAAATCGAAATTTTGGTTAGCGAAATCCAAACAGAGTTTACATATGAACGATTAAAGAGACTTTTATATACAAGCAATACGAAAAATTGGTTAACTTGTGTGGATTATGAGTTCGAAATAACTTAATTTTCTTTCTATTACCGCACAGATATAAAATATTTAAAGAAAAATTAAGTGAAAAATTATCTCGTAAGTACAAAATTTTCCAATGCCGTGAATTTTAGTTCACGAAATTTGGGTGGGCAGTCATATGAAATCTGTCGAATTGCTGTATTTGTCATTTCTTGTTGGCTTGTTTCTTCCCTTTCTTTCCTTCGCTTCGTAGTTTTTCGTAGTAGAGAGAGCTCAAGAGAGGGTAAGAAATTTCCTCATGGTACGAATTTAAACACAAGAAATTTCTTTGGAAAGATTTGTGAGATCTCTCAAACCGCTGTATATTGACATATTTGGTCTTCTACTTTTTTTACGTATAATCACGTTCGTTTACTTTTTCGTAATTTTACAACTCTCTGAGAGAATTCTACTAACAATTTAGAAGCAGAAAGTACGCGAGCAGATCTAATGTCTTTCAACTATAAATCTTTGAATAAAGCCCGTTATTATTTTTGATTCAATCGTAACAATATTACACACAGTGTAATTTACAATGTTGGCAACTCAAATAATTCCATAATCGCCATAATTACCATAAGTAGACACATTCCAAAAACATCCCTGGTTTGCTTTTTCTCAGCTATATAAAGTTGTCACTCCATTCGTTGACTATTTGATTTGTTATTTGTGAGTGAAATTCCGTGAAACAGGCTGCATACCGCGGACTTCGAGTAAATATTGCGAAAAATTGCAACAGAAACAATTGCTTTCTATCTAGTATTAGTGCACCAACCAAGTTTTGATTAATCTGAGACTGTTGGCTGTATTACTAGGATCCCTGACCATGGACAGCGCGAATGGTAAGTATTTCGTTTGACATCCACAGATTGAGGTTATGTCTTAGAACGTAAAATGCTTATTTGTACCGAAAAACTGAAAATTTTTGCGAAATTGCAGGAAATACATCACCAGCTCATAGTGCGAAATCGCGATCACCCTCAGCCGGATCGATTGGTTCGAAGAAATCAAACACTTCCCCTAGGAGAAGTCGCAATGGATCTAGGGACTCGGCTGCCGCAGTGAATGTATCGCGGGAAACCCACTCAAAGTCGAGGAGTAGGTCTCGAAGTTCAAATGCAGCTGATGTGAGTGCGGAGAGGAAGTCTAGGAGTCGTAGCCGAAGTGTTGCGTCGAAGAAGTCGAAATCAAGGTCGCGATCGAGGAGTGGCTCGGCGGCTTCGAAGGGTAGGATTGGATCCAGGCACAGTCGTAGTAAGAGTGGAAGTCGAAATAGGAGTGGATCGAGGAGGAGCAGGAGTGGATCAGGAAGTCGCAGTAGGAGTGGATCAAGGCGTAGTAGGAGCGGATCCAGGCGCAGTAGGAGTGGGTCGAAGCGCAGCAGGAGTGGTTCTAGGCGCAGTAGGAGCGGATCGAGACGTAGCAGGAGTGGAAGTGGGTCTAGGCGCAGCAGAAGTGGCTCCAGGCGCAGTAGGAGCGGTTCCAGGCGATCGGGAAGCCGTTCGAGATCAAGGTCTGGTAGTGGAAGTCGCAGTCGCAGTCGCAGTAGAAGTGGCTCTCGCAGGAGTCGCAGCGGCTCAAGGCGAAGCCGTAGTGGATCGAGGAGGAGCAGGAGTGGTTCTGGCAGTCGCAGTCGAAGTGGTTCCAGAAGAAGTCGAAGCGGATCGAGACGACGTAGAAGTGGCTCCAGACGCAGTAGAAGTGGCTCTAGACGAAGTAGAAGCGGCTCCAGACGCAGTAGAAGTGGCTCCAGACGTAGTAGAAGCGGCTCTAAACGCAGCCGCAGTGGTTCAAGGCGTAGCAGGAGTGGCTCCAAGGCCAATCGAAGCAGTCGCTCGAAATCGAAATCCAGATCTGAGTCCGGCGCTCACTCCAAATCAAGGTCGCGCTCTCGATCAAAAAGTGCCTCAAAGTCGCCGAAGAGAAAGAGAACAGCAGTTCTGAGTGATTCCGAGGATGAGAGTGCCGTAGCAAGCTTCAAGAAGCGACCCAAAATCACCGACACAGACAACGAAGATGAGGAGGATGCCGCACCACCGACGGAGGAAGGGGCGGAAGGAGGAACAGGCGAGAAGCCAGTCAAGGAAGGCATTGTAGACAGCTCAGACGACGAGAACATACCCATATCCAGTGAACAGTAAGGTAGTTGGCTGCATCTTAAGTCATTTCTAATTTTTATTTTACTTTCAGGAACGATAACTTCGTATCGGACTTCGACGCGATGCTGCTGCGAAAGAAAGAGGAGAAGAAGACTCGCCGGAGGCGACGTGACATTGACCTGATCAACGATAATGACGACTTGATCGACCAGTTGATACAGAACATGAAGCATGCCGCTGAGGAGGACCGCGAACTGAACAAAACGAATCAACCGGCGACGAAGAAAATTTCAATGCTGAAGCAGGTGATGTCACAGCTGATCAAGAAGGACCTGCAACTGGCCTTCCTCGAACACAACATATTAAACGTACTGACTGACTGGCTGGCACCATTGCCAAACAAGGCACTGCCCTGCCTTCAAATCAGGGAGAGCATTCTAAAACTGTTGTCTGATGTAAGTTTTGAGAAGTTTGCTGGCGAACGTCTTCTAATTTGTCTATCTTTCAGTTTCCCACAATCGATAAGAGTTACCTCAAGCAATCGGGCGTCGGCAAGGCTATCATGTATTTGTACAAGCATCCAAAAGAAACGAAATACAATCGAGATCGAGCCGGTCGTCTGATATCGGAGTGGGCGCGTCCAATCTTCAATCTTAGTGCCGACTTCAAGGCAATGTCGAAGGAAGAACGCCAACAACGTGACTTGGAGCAAATGCCCAGGCGGAAGAAGTCTCCCGAACCAGAGGCATCTGCATCGGACAAGAGTAAAGGAGGACTCAACTCGGCGTTTGGGTCGACTGATGAGAAGACACTCCGCCCCGGCGATAAGGGATGGGTGGCCAGAGCCCGTGTGCCACTGCCATCGAATAAGGACTACGTAATTCGACCACGCTCCACTGTGGAAGGCGAAGTGAATTCGGTAAGTTGAGGAGAGGATTTCTGCTTGATAATGGTATCCACTGGTCTGTAAATTCGAGGAGAAGAATATTCGCCAGGGGAATATATCAATCCGAGGAATCATATATAATTGAAAACACTATTCCAAGAACTATTAGGGATTGAAGGCACATAAATAGCTTTTATGGATTATTTGATCATGGGCAAATTATTAATTTCTTCCGAAAAAGTCTGGGAAAATCATTTCAATGAAAGAGTGGATATGGATACCCTATACTTGTTTTGTATACATACATGTACTCATTTCTAATTACTTCTATTTTTCTAGACAACGAAAAGGAAACCCAATCGGTATGAAAAGCATATGAAACGATTTATAGACGCCAAACGGTTGAAGGAATCACGTCGAGCCGTTGAGATATCAATTGAAGGACGCAAGATGGCACTTTAAAGGATTTAACTATTTAAAATAACTTAATATTCATAAGTTTAGAGAACAAACAAGTCAGTTGGATGTTTTTCTTGAGATATTAGATATTAGTTTTTGCATTGTGCGTGGAATGCAACAAGCAGTGCATTTCAGTGCAATCAAGAAGCAATTTCCATTTTGCTTTGTTTTAATAAAATTGGAAAATAACTTACGAAGAGTTTTTAATTTATTGTCGACGTCTTAAGGCAACGTATTGACAAAGTGGGTTGTAGGTGTTGTTCAGAGAAGCAAAACCTGTAGAGATGAAAATGGGATCCTCGTAGAATCATAGACGGTGGTGAGAATATGGAAAAACTACTTCTGCAGACTATATAACGGCGGCGAAGGCCAACATCCTGCTGTCAGGCAGAATAAACCATGCAACATAGACGATGATAGGCTAAATTTCCATCCACCTGACCAAAACGAAGTGAGGATAGCTATATCCAATCTGAAATCCAACAAGGGTGCTGGACCTGACTGCTTACCGGCCGAACTTTTCATGGCAGCTGGTGATAAACTGGTAGAGAGCATTGACCAACTGATCTCTAAGATTTGGTTAGACGTGTGTATGCCTGATGAATGAAATTTCAGCATCGTCTGCCCTATCCTCAAGAAAGGAGACCCCTCAACTGCGCCAATTATACAGGCATCAGTCTCCTCAACATCGCATACAAGATCTTTTCTGCGATATTGTGTGAACGTCTGAACCCTTTTATCAACAGCCTGATTGGCCCCTATCAGTGCGGTTTCAGGCCAGGGGGCAAATCACGTAACTTTTCAGACTATCATCGTTTGGACGATAGCAACCGACGGATAGAAAAAATTGCTGCATATTTCTGGTTAACCTTTCTGTACTACCGTTGGTTGCGCACTAATGGCTGTATAATGCCTAAATGCATGAAAACTACAAACGATTACGGTTTTTGCTATCGTTCAAACATGCATTCAGGCGTTACACACCCAACAGTACGCAACCGACAGTGGTAGAGAAATGTTAACACCTATAGTATGCAACATTTTTTTCTATTCGTCGGTTGCTATCGTTCAAGCGATGATCGTCTGAAAGTTACGTGATTTGCCCCCAGGAAAGCCCACCATCGATCAAATCTTCACACTTCGGCAGATCCTGGAGAAAACGCAAGAACATTGACATACTATATATGGACTGCTAGTAGCCAACTTCGCGTTGGTTCCAACATTAGCTCTAGCTCTCTTGGTTCGGAGCGGAAGAAAAACAATTGAAACTCACACTTGTTTGAAACTTCGTTGTATGCAGTTGGGTGTACAAAGGCAGTGTTTTCATTGACATATTTCATAAAAAAATTATTCGTAATAAATATACGATTATTGCGCAACTTATGGGGTAGTCAAATGCATATAGGTATGTATAACGATTTTTTATTTAAATTTCCTTGGTTCCATCTATCAGTAATTATTTGAACTAGCACATTTTGCAGGTGACATCTGCTACAAACAATGCCTCAACAATTTGAATTTTAACCGTTTTACTTAGCAAATCCACACAAACCCAAGAGGTGTCTATGGAAAAATTCAAGATGGTTGGCAATTTGTTTCCACATTTTTCCGCTCCCAACCAAGAGGGTTAGTTATGTTGGCGTCAAAGATTGTATGGAACTGACATTTCACTATGTAGCAGTCCATATATAGTATGTCAATGACAAAGAATTCCAAGTCGATACTCATCATCTCTTTATCTATTTCAAGGCTGCCTATGACACCATCTATAGAGAAAAGCTATATAGAGCCATGGCTGGTTTTGACATCACTACCAAATTTGTTCGTCTGTGCAAGATGACGATGGAGAACGCGCGCTGCTTCATCAAGGTCGGTAAGGACCTCACCGAGACCTTTGATCTCAAAAAAGGTTTTATACAAGGTGACGCGCTGTCATGTGACTTCTTCAATATGGTACTTGAACGGATTGTGCGGAATTCACAAGCCAACACCAGAGCTACAATCCATCAAAAGTCCGTACAGCTGCTTGCATACGCCGACGACATTAACATACTTGGAAGAACTCAGCGGGCCGCCACCGGTGTGTTTGCAAGCATTGAGGCGGAAGCGGCCAAAATGGGTATAGCGATAAACGAGGGCAAAACCAACTATATGCTGTCAACAAGAAAGGACAATCAACTCCGACGAATTGGACAGAACGTCACAGTGGGCAGCTATAACTTCGATATAGTAACGAACTTTGCCTACTTTTGGGTCTACCATAAATTTTGAAAACGACATCAGCGCAGGTATCAAGCGAAGAATAACTCTTGCCAATCACTGTTTTTTTGGGCTTATAAGACAATTCAACAGTAAAGCCCTACTTCGAACAACTAAGGAGACTCTGCATAAGACTCTGATCATCCCAGTCCTGCTTTGCGGCCCTGAAACGTGGACTTTGTTAAAAGCGTTTGCGTTTGGTCCCGTTTGCGTTGACGGGTTTTGGAGGAGAAGATCCAATAACGAACTATACGAGCTGTACAGCGACATCGACCTATTAAAAAAAACTGCGTATTGGACGTTTGAGATGGCTAACACATGTAGACGCCCCGGCCCGCAGAGTCTTCGAATCTAACCCGGAGGGACGACGCAGTAGAGGGCCTCCTCGCCGCAGGTGGTGCACAAGTTCAAGCGCACCTTTGGAGTTGGCAATGGTGTAGTAGTTGGTTTGTTATCTGGACGCCACCCCCGGAATTTCTCTGAAGCATAAACAACTGAGCTTCAAAAAACCACTACACTAAAATCTTTCTCTCTCTCTCTATTCTTCCAATACCCGCACTGTGTGTAAACATGTTAAGGGTATTCACAACCCCTTGAGTGCGCGGAAATTATAAAAAAAAAAAACTTCGACCAACTTGGAGTGCGCAACTGGAGGCACCTAAGTAAGTAAGTAAGTGCTCAAAATCCAGGACAAATAATGAATAGTAAAGAGGGCTGTTACTCTTAGGAGATGTTGAAGTTTGGATCCGTTTGAAGACTAAAATTATTCCGATTCGCGAAGAATTTTTGAAGCAACTGAATATTAAATACAGTAAATATTCTGACAGTTGCCACTTTAGTAAAATTTGCTTTTCCGAAATTGCCAACATTGTATTGTTAGAATTCACAAACCAAAAAAACCATACTTTCCAATTTAGTTTTCGAAAGCAAACCAGTGGAAACGATTGCAGCGCCCCTATATAACAAGCAACTAACCACAAAATTTAATCGATTGTCACTGCTATAAGAATTCATACACGAACCTAGCATTAAATAACGTTTATTTCCATTTTCACTCAAATTTGATAAATACATATGTATCTATCCCCGTTTCTCAAACTTATGTTACCTGTTGGATCCAAAAAATGTCGCCAAATTTATAGCGATTTATGTCCATTAAACGAATATTTTTTAATAGAACTTAAACCAGTTTGAAAGAAGCTATAAGGATATCTGTTCTACGCTATCTATTGTGAATTATGAAATTCGAATGTGCGTGAGTGTAAAGTCCTCCATAAAATTTAACGAAAGCAAAGGACACATTCGAAAACTTTCGAATCTGTGCAAATCATGTGATGCTATGTTTTTCGAACTTAATCAAAGGCAAAACCCATTTTATAGGAGCATTGTAAATTTCCCATCGCCGAAATGAATCGATTCCGAAAAGAGATTTAAAAGTGACTCAAATGCAAACCCTCATAATTTGAGTGAAAGGAAGGAAGTACATACATAATTTTTCTTAAAAAGGAGAAATTTAGTGCAAAATTGATGCAAGAACTACGTGATAGAAAAGGTCACATCGCAATTTCGTGCGGGTGGCTCATGAGAATGTTGAATATTAACGCATCCTCATCATTCCGCTCATCGCAAGAAGAGATGCGTTTTCGAAAAAGCATTGTGGTGGCTGACCGACTGGCAGTTGATAGCAAACTTTGCCAACTTGTCCTGCAAACCTTTCAGTTTGCATTACCGCCTAATACCGTTGCGACTTTTTCCATACTCTCTGATTTTAAATGCGATATCTGACTCTGTTAACATTTCAAAGTACTGATTAACATTTAACTTCTTCCGCCATTTGTTGAATTTTCTTCTCCAGCCTACCATCGGTTGACCCATTTGATACGTTCGTTTTACATAAAATGTCACGGTGTCAAATGCTGTCAAATCTTTTGACCTGACCGCTTACTACCCGATTCCACTATTTGAAAAAATGTCAAATTCTCGTTTGCTGTCAAACTCGGTGAAACGTTTGACACAGAAAATTTTGTTTGATACAAATACTACGAAATCCCTGCTTTGGTGAGGAATGCCGGAGAGCACCTGCGACAAAGCAAGAGGCGTACAAGCGCCACTGTATAGGAGGACTACAGTTGTTCGCGAGCTTTACGAGCAGAGGAGAAAAGAGAAACAACGACTTTTCAGAAAGAAGAAACAGGAGCATGGGAATTGAGAGACTTTATTAAAGGAATGATGTTCAAAAATTTTACCAAAAGGTTAAATGAACATGCCAGGGTTTCAAAGCCAGAACAGAAGCCTGTAGGGATGAAAATTGTATAGTAGTAGAATCCCAATCGGAGCTAAGGATATGTAAGGAAAACTTCTGCAGACTGCTAAACGGCGACGATGACCAATATTTCGCTGCCAGGCAGAATAATCCATTCAACAGTGACGATGTAGTCAAGATTCCCGCCAACGCGATCAGAATGAAGTGACACTCTTGCCAATCGGTGTTATTATTGTCCAAGAAGGCAATTGAGTAACAAAGCCCTATCTCGAACTACTAAGGCAACTCTTTATTAGTCACTAAACACCCCAGCCCTACTATATGACGCAGAGGGTAAGTACTTTGTCGAAATAGGATGAGGATGCCCTTGGTTACTTTGAGAGAAAAGTTTTTCGAGTGTTCCTTGGTCCCGTCTGTATAGACGACGAGTGGAGGATTCAGGTACAATACCGAACTATACGGCCAATACAAGGACATCGACTTAACCAGAAGAGTTCACATACATATAGCGATTAAGATGGCTGGATCATGTAGAGAGGATGGAGCCCAATGTTCCAGCCCGGAAAATCTTAGATCTACCCCGAATGGATGGCGCAGTAGAGGATGACCTCTCGGTAGGTGGCGCAAACAAGTAGAGAGGGACCTAAACCAACTTAACGTGGGCAACTGGAGGCAGCTGGCTCCTAACCGGGCTGGCTGGAGAGGTTTTTTGGTTGAGGCCCAGGTCCATCCCGGACAGTAACGCTACATAAGTAAGTATGTACGCTGGACTGCATTCTAGATGCCGGAACATAATGCAAAGAATTTAGTGTGAGCTGTTAAATTTTGTGGCGCTACACAATGAAAATACGCCCACAACGCAGTTGCACGTGTGGCATATAATTAAAATAGTCGATTAAAATAGTCGATTAATATGAGGTCTATTCCCGTACTTTCTGCATCAAAATTCGCAGCTTGTCCCATTTCAATGGGGGTAAAATTCTCTCAGAGAGAGAGAGAGAGTTTTACAAAATAGTAGGTAGATGAACGGGTTGAGGAAAAAAAATGTAATCTTTTTAAATCTTGCCCCCTTACTGCCGCCACAGACTTAAGCCAGAGACACAATTACCATACACATTGTATTGGCGCTATTGATTTTGTATGTATTTCAACTTTTGGCAGAACATACTACTATCACAGCTACACGCCAAAAAACTCGACTGTAAATATTTAGACAGTAGACATAAGATGGTGCTATTTTACAAACATTTTGGAGATAGCTTCATTCGAAGTTTTGGCTTAAAAAATGCACTTACAGTGCTCTCAATACTTTTTAGGAACGTTTTCTAGTCAGCAAAAAAAGAGAATATAAATAAAAATAACCAAATCTTTCTCTCTCTCCATTTCATTACCCGTTGAGGGCGCGCAAATTATAAAAAAAAAAAAAAATGGAATCGCTCTGCTTGCGAACAAACTCGCATTTGACGAAAACAGTGCACGACATATTTTTTATAGTTTCTCTGCAACCTTTTCATAGTTTTCTTTTTTGCAAATACATCGTACATCGATATTGAAATACGTAGTTTTAAAGCTATTTTATTAAATCAACGTTAATGGAAAAAAATATTTTTTTTAAGTACCTACTTGGAGCCGCTTATGGTTTCTAGTTTTTGGCTGACGCTGACGAAATTGACATTTCTTTTACGAACTATTTATTGCCTCGGGTGCCAATGGTGCAGTGGATAGTGTGTTTGCTCGTTAACCAATGTGTGCAAGTTCAAGCCCCAGGGGGAACAGCAATCGTCAGCCACCCGAGTATAAAATGGAAAACGAATAACTTCAACGTTTTTCCAACCACTGCATCAAAGAAAGATTTCTGCCTGGTAGTACAATGGACCAGAGAGTCTGAGTGCTCTGGGATTTACTTACTTACTTAGGTGGCGCTACAGTTCGGGGTGAACCTGGGACTCAAACAACAGCCTCTCCATTTAGCTTGGTCTTTAGCTAATTGCCTCCAGTTGCGCACTCCAAGTTGGTCGAGGTCCCCTTGAACTTGTGCGCGTCACCTACGGCGAGGAGGTGGGTATTGCTTCTCTGACACGTTATTTTTACCTTTTGGTAAAACTTCCGTACATTGTTTCTGGAGTATAAATTCTCGATATTATCGAACGCGCGCTTCTCATGCTCTTTCTTCTTCTTTTGAAGAAGCCGATGTTCTTCCCGTCTCTTTTGTTGGTAGAGCTCCCGAGCAGCTCTTGTCTTCCTTTACAGCGCCGCTTTGTATGCCTATTGTTTTGCTGCATGCACTCGTCGGCATTCTTCGTCAAACGCGGTGGTGGCCGAGCGAGACCCAGCACATCAGTCACGGCGTTTCTGATGGCATATTGGCAGCGTTGCCACTGGTCTTTGGCACTTGATGCTGGCTGCATATGGGTGATTGAGAGATTTCGGGATACGCGTTCAGCGAAGTCACGCGGTTTCTTGCGATTGTAGCTTTTCGACATTAAACTTTCTCACAGTGATTCTTCTTTGTTGGTCAGTTTGGGATATCCGCATTCGTACCTTGGCTACAACAAGGTAATGATCCGAGTCTATGTTGGCCGCTCGGAAGGTCCGAACATCCAAAATACTGGAGGCATGCCATCGCAATATGATCAATTTGGTTGATCGTTACATGATCATTGGACCGCCATGTCTGCTTATGAATATCGAGATGAGGAAACCATGTGCTTGCTACGGTGACATTTCGCTCCACAGCGAAATCAATTAGCCTTAGTCCGTTATCATTCGTGTAGGCTATGCTTACCGTCTGCCCTACCAAAGACATCCTCCTTTCCTATTTTGGCGTTAAAATCGCCCAATACGATTTTAACGTCGTATTTAGGACATTGCTCGTATGTTTTGTCGAGGAGCTCGTACGACGGCACAACCCCCAACCTGGAGGGCCAGTTCCTTAATTATTCCCCTAGGGCGAGGGGCTGGGTACACCGGGGCCAGTAGTCCAGTACGGGAGTATGAGCGATGCCGTTGGCCCATTAAGGGTTCTTCCGCCACCATCTCTATTCCAAGGTCCTGACCAACATTGGAAATTCCTTACCGACCTGTGATCCGAATACGTCGAAGCAGCTTGCGCAAGGTATTCACTAAGTTCAACCTAACTGGAACTATAGACGCCACCGTTGACTCCGTCTAGGGAATTCGCCCGCTGCCGCCTTGAACAGGAAGAAGTGCTCTAGTGAGAAAGCACTCTTCTCCCCCTCTCTCATCTGCTGCCGCCAAGAATCCGCCAAACGGGGTTGGTTACCCATTTCTTGGATTAAGGTACTAGGCACCCGGCTGTCACCACGTGGAGGTTGAGAGTAGGAGTTGGTAGGCATCAGCTAAGTGAAAACGGTTGTGTTTTCATATGATCGCATGCACTACCGTTTGACCAGCTCTGGGATTTGGGTTTCGTTTTAATAAAAAAAAAATTTATTGGTTCAAATGAACATAATTACAACGATTTTTGGAGATTGAAACCGAAAGGGGTTGTAAATTTTTGTTTAAATATAAAACATAGGTAGGGCCAACAGCTTTCTGGGGTGGTTGGTCGCTCCGCTAAAATAACCTATGTCAAAAACTGTCATGCTGGCGCCTGGAGCTTCGATATCTCGAAAACTAAGTGTTTCCCCTACCTGTATATGCATATTTTTTTTCAACTTAAAATAAGAGATTCGGTAACTTAAGAATTCAGTTTTTATTAAAAAAAAAACAATTATAATGTAGTTTATGAAAAAAAAAATATAAAACGAATATAAAGAAAAGACTAGAATCATAAATACAAAAATTAAATAAATAACATATGATACAGACGTATTTAAAAAAGAAAGTGATCTTAGACTGAGCAATGGGTTCACTGGATTTTTGTATTAGAATTGCTCTAATATTTTGCAAAAAAAAAAAATTGATAAACATTAAGTGCACTCTTGTTTTGCGCATTCGAGTAATGTATTACAACACAAGCATGAGAGATTTTACAAATGTTAACGATCCTTTATTATCAATTCAAGAGATTTTATCATCTGAAGAATTCGTTTCAAGAGGATTTTGGACCTACGTTGCCTTCTTCGATGACCCAATCCCTTACTTCTTGTAGTGAAATGTCATTTTCATTGTAGAAGTCCATGAAGTTCTTCCAGCTGAGTATTTAAATCATCAAGTGAAATACGATTTCGCCAAAGGCTTAAAGGAATTATGTCTTCTTTATCCCAAGCTACTTCTTTCGGCATAATAGCTTTAAAAATTTAGCTTTGGATGAAATTAAAGTTTTTCCCAAGCCAATTTTAAATTTGTTATAGCGTTTTTTAATGTTAAGAGCTTTATTCCCGTTTTATAGTCTGCTTTGACTAAGTTGATGGCATTTTGATCCATTGCCTGAATTAAAACCGTAATATTTGGCGGAAAAAACATCACTGATAGTCAACTGGCAAAAAATGTAGAGTTTAAGTTAAAAAATAAAAATAAAGAATAAAATAACTTACTTTTCTGGCTCCTTAAACCAGCTGATGAAAATATCACTGGTCATCCACGCGTTCTTACTAGATTTATAGATTTTTTTTTTTTTTTTTGTGCAACAGCTCTTTAAAGTGCCAGGGTCTAGTTTCTCGCAACCACTCATGTTGTGTGCGTTATATTTTTCACACGAATGGAAGGGACCTGCAGTTTAATGCCGAATCCGAACGGCGATTTGAGAAGCTTTTTCGTGACAACAATACTCTCGGATGTTTGTCAGACGCTCGCGAGAGGTGGGACCGTGAAAAAACTTTTTTTTTTGTATTTTCTGGGATTCGAACTTGGAATCTCGGCGTAGTGATCCGACACACTAACCACTTACGCCACGGCGCCCACGATTTATAGATTACTGGAGCCTTGAATCCCGAGAAGGCTTTAGGATTCTTTGAGTTTCCTATAACCGGTGGAGTAAGCTTGTGAGTCCCAGTCGAGTTACTACAGGCTAAAAAGTTCTTTACTCGTTGTTATTCCTGGTGCTATTTTCTCAGTTGTCAATGCAAGCGTTTTGTTAAGAAGAAATTTCCAAAACAGCCACGTTTCGTGATGATGCGTTATACACATGTTCCGGCTTCAACTTTTATTCTTTTAAAGTTATATGCAACTGATTTGAAAATGGTTCCACTGGTATCACTGTATTGCTCGATATTTTCTATCCGCATATCTGTAAGGTCCTAACACCGTATCTTTCTTTAAATTTGAATATCCAACCAAGAGTTACCTTAAAATTTGGAGCCTCGTTAAAAATCTTGTCAAAATGATTTACTTTTTGATAGAGCAAATCTGTAGAAATCGGAACATGATTTCCCCTTTGCTTCTTCAACCATTCGTACAGCGGTTTCTCAATTTTCGGCATTTCGGACTTCTTTTGTGTTTTTTGTTTGGCAGGTCCTGATTCCGCACTCTTTAAGTGAGTCAAAAAGTTCTGAGACTTTTTTTTTTATCTCTGTAATGGTCGACTAACTTTGTCACCCTTTGTCACGCAAGAATATCCAGCATTAAGTTTTTTCAAAATTTCACATTTCTCCTTTATTGTTAAGAATTTGCGATTTTTTGTTTGCTTAGGTGCCATATTGGAACCAAAAATTTACTCTAAAATATAGCGAAACAAAGAAAAAACAAGACTTTCGCAGAGAACACCGAAATAATGAATGCCCATATAAAACGCAAAAGGTACTTCCCCAAGTAAGTAGGTAACATGGAAAAACGTGTCTAGGCAAATAACTGCAAATTATTGACATACTATAATATGGACTGCTAGTAGCCAACTTCGCGTTGGTTGCAACATTAGCGCTAGCTCTCTTAAAATAAATATTTGGCGTAACAGCTCTTTAAGTGCCAGGGCCTAGCTTCTCGCAACCACTTATGTTGTGTGCGTTATATTTTTCACACGAATGGAAGGGATCTACAGTTTAGTGCCGTATCCGAAGGGCAATTTGTTTTGAGAAGCTTTTTCGAGACAACAATACTCTCGGATGTTTGTCAGACGCTCGCGAGAGGTGGGACCGTGAAAAATTTGTTTGGTGTTTTCTGGGATTCGAACTTGGAACCACACGCGCAGTGATCCGACACACTAACCACTTACGCCACGGCGCTAGCTCTCTTGGTTCGGAGCGGAAAAAACGGAAACTCACACTTGTTTGAAATTTCGTTAGATGCAGTTGGGTGTGCAAAGACAGTGTTTTTATTGATGTACAATATTATACGAGTACAAAAAATGTATTCGCAATAAATATACGAATATTGTGCAATTTATGGAGCAGTAAAATGTATATACATACAACGATTTTTTATTCAAATTTTGTTGGTTCCATATGCGGGTAATTATTTGAACTAGCACATTTCCGAGGTGACATCTGTTGCAAACAATGCCTCAACAATTTGAATTTCAACCGTTTTACTTAGCAAATTCACACAAATCCATGAGGTATCTCTACCACTCTATGGAGAAATTCAAGATGGTTGGCATTTTGTTTCCACATTTTTACGCTTCGAACCAACGGGGTTAGTTATGTTGGCGTCATTTTTTCGGCACAAATTGTATGGAACTGACATTTGACTAGCAGTCCATATATAGTGCATATGTCAATGCCGCAAATATCAAAAGAATAAAAAAATAAGAATGCGAACTAAAGGAAGAAGGTATGTAACATTATAGAGGTGAGTAAATTTTCACTTTCACATTATAGAGATGGCAATGGATAATTTTGTGAGGTCACATTATCGGGAATTCGCATTAATGAGGTTGTACTGTATTACGACGAAAATCACAAAAAAAAAATAAAATAAAATTATTCAACCCCTTCTGGTCGGAGTCGCCAAAAAGGCTTTTATGTACTCTTTTTTCAAGCATAATAGAATGTTCATACAATATTTCAAGACAATCGGATGGTTCCGCTTTTCGGAACTCATGCGTGTATTTCCTGAAAATTTCAACTTTCGGAGCTCAATGGTTCAACTGCGACAGACAAACTAGCAGATACCGTGTTCTAAGTTTCCCGTCTGTACCTTGCAAGTCTAAGACTAAAAAAAAGCCCTCCCTGTGCTTATACGAGCACAGTTAATACTTTTTACTGCTATCGTAACAGGATACACCATATTGGCCCGCCTATTTTTACTATTTTCATTGACTATATTTACTATTCGACGTAGCGTTTACGCAAATCCATTTTTGCCCATATTGCATAAAACCTGAATGCGATATACCTTACCTTAATATTTCAAGACACTAACAAAACTACATCCAAAACTTCAAGATTACGTTTTTACCTGTTAATCTCTCCGCGCAATATTACTGACCGAAAACACTAAAATCTCTCCTCTAATTTGCAGGTAAATTACAAATAAATACAACATCTAATATCATATATCCCCAAAATCATCATTTGCTATATCAAGATTAATCATCATGCCTCTAAACTTTCTAATTAAATTACTCTAACGGTAATCAATTCCCGACGAAGAAGATTACTATTATTAGAGACAATCTCCATGATCTAAATATATCCTTCAATTAAATTCATTTACTAATGAACACTAATAATTGAATTCGGTTTCTGCCCCGCCCGCCCTAAAGGACTTGCTTGCTGCTGAACTAATAGTCGATACTGTGGCCTGTAGATAGTTGTTAAACTTTCCCATCTACACCTTCTCTCTAACACGAGACTGGATGAACTCATTTGCTACTGCAGCATGCAATGATCAATTTTCAAAATAATCCTTACAGAAATATTGCATCGATTTTTGAAATCACACCATGGACCGCATCGCAACTCACTTCCGCACGCTCTGCTCTCAAAAAGGACATACATACGCTATAAATTTGTTTTACTACAGTCGGGGTAAAACTATTTCACACAGAGAAACCATCAATATTGTCAGAGCAGTGGAATTGGTCCGTATGCTGGGTACACAGGAAAATATTTGCTCACACATGCACCCAAAGGACGAATGTGTAGTTAGTGGAGGGCGAGGATCCTCATATATTGTCCCATGGACCTATTGAACAATCATAAAATAAAATGAATATATAATTGACACCTGCTGTGGTAATGGTGGTGCTGGTTTATTTTACATCACACGTTACGAGTGTTTGCTGTGCTTTTAGGTGTGGGTAAATGTCCTAAAAAAAAAAAGAGCCCTGTCCATGCAGAATATTTGAAAATATTAATCCTGATGCTTGCTGCTAACGAGGGACTTGCGGAGCGGTGAGCATATATAAATGTCGGGCAATTTTTGGTGGCAGGACAATTGGTCGGTAGTATTGATTGGGTTAGATAAAATAATGAATTCTGCCGCAATTTGTGTGTTAACGAAATATTAAAATCAGGCACAGCGCGGGTATTGTATGAGATTGCTTAGCATTTTAGAATTCAGAAGAGTGTAAAGGTACGAGTGGACATGTGTCTGTTTTTAATTTATTGACCTATTTTATCGTATTGCGGCTGAATTTGAAGCATTGCATATTAAGTGTTGTTTGAGCTTGATAGTAACGATATCTAATTAAGCAATTAAAGATGATGTTAATCACGGTGGAAAAACGATTACATACTTATTTAGGTGGTGCTACAGTTTGGGGTGAACCTGGGTCTCAACCAATAAGCCTCTCCATTCAGCTCGGTCTTTAGCTAATTCCCTCCAGTTACGCACTCCAAATTGGCCGAGATCCTCTTGAACTTGGACGAGCCACCTACGGCGAGGAGGCCCTCTACTGCGTCGTCCCTCCGGGTTAGATTCGAAGACTGCAGGTCGGAGCATTGGTGTCCATTCGCTCTACATGCCCTAGCCATCTCAAGCGTCCAATATGCAGATTTTTCACTAAGTCGATGTCGCTGTACAGCTCGTATCTAGTTCGTCATTGAATCTTCTCCTCCAAAACCCGTCAACGCACACGGGACCGAATACCTTCGAAGAATTTTTCTGTCAAGGATATCTTAATCCGCTTCCAATGAAGCGCATGTTTTAGGGCCGTAAAGCAGGACTGGGATAATCAGGGTCTTATATATAGTCTCCTCAGTTGTTCTAGATAGGGCTTTACTGTAGAATTGTCTTATTAGCCCAAAAAAACAGCGTTTGGGAAGAGTTGTTCTTCACCGGATTTCTGCGCTGATGTTGTTTTCAGAATTTATAGCAGAGCCAAGGTAGACAAAGTTCGTTACTACCTCGAAGTTGACATTCTGCCCAATTCGTTGGTGTTGATTGTCTCTTCTTATTTACAGCATATACAACGGGTTTTGTCCTCGTTTATAGCTAAACCCACTTTAGCCGGTTCTGTTTCAATGCTTGCAATCGAATCGGTGATAGAGTGTGCCTCTTGTGCTGGCTTGTGAGTTACGATATTAAAGAAGTCGTATGACAGCGCGTAACCTTGTCTAAAACCTTTTTTGACATTAAAGATCTCGCTAAAATCATTACGGACCTTGATGGAGCAGCGAGCGTTCTCCATCCTTATCCTGCACAGGCGGACAAGTTTGGCGGTGATTGAGAGATTTCGGGATACGCGTTCAATGAAGGCTTTAGCGGTGTCTTGCGATTGCAGCTTTTCGACGTTAAATTTTCTCACAGTGAACATTCTACGCACAGATCCGAAGGTCGTTGTCCTTGTTTCGTTTGCTGGGGTCGTCAACAGTTGTATCTTCCTTATCCGTAGCTTGTGGTTGTTTTTAAACCACTGTTTTTTTTTACGTGATAGGGAGCTACCCCGATGGCACAACCCCCAACCTGGACGGGCAGCTCATTTTGTTATACCCCTAGGACGCGGGGCCGAATACACTGGTGCCAGTAGTCCACTACGGGAGTATGAGCGCTGCCATTGGCCCATTAAGGGCTCCTCCGCCACCATCTCTATTCCAGGGTCCTGACCAACATTGGAAATTCCTAACCGACCTGTGATCTGAATACGTCGAAGCAGCTCGCACAAGATGTTCACTTAGTTCAACATAATTGGAACTGTAGACGCCACCTTTGACTCCATCTAGGGAATTCATCCGCTGCTGTCTGGAACAAGAAGAAGTGCTCTAGTGGGAAAGCACTCTTCCCCCATCTCTCGTCTGCTGCCGCCAAAAATCGGGGTTGGTTTACCATTTGTCCGATCAAGGTACTAGGCACCCAGCTGTCATCACGTGAAGGTTGAGAGTAGGAGTTTGTAGGCCTAGGGTAAGTGAAAACGCTTGTGTTTTTATGAGTGTACAATATTGTGAATTAACTTCAACGAATTGCAAAACAACAAAATTTATTAAACCACATACAATGGATTTTATTGTATTGAGTTGCACAATGGATGTCTTAAAGAACGTCTTGTCGCCGTCGGTGTTAGCCAGAGAGAGATCGGTGAACACAGGAAAAAGAAAGGTGACTGATGGTGGTGGTGGTGAATGGGCCAGTTCGGAAAACAAGGGCTGGCTCAGAAAACTATGGATTCTGTGGCGGCTCTGTTCACATGTTGCATGGTGTGTGGTGAAATATTATTGTGGGGTCATCACAGAGCTTCCTTCCTCAAGGCTGCACGGCACCGGCACCGCTGGCGGACATATATTCGAATCTAAAAACTGCTAAGCTGGTTTCACACGTTGGATAGACACATACGCATCTTTGCTCGGCATAGCCAATTTATAGGCTTGTGGTCGACGGTCCAGAACTGGATACGGTCCGGTGTACGCTGGTTGCAACGGTCGTGTACCATTGAACGGAGACCGAGTAGCACGACTGGAAGTGCTTGAAGGGCATCTTTAATGTCCTATGCCACCGCTCTACGATGCCATTTGCAAGCGGGTGATAGGCGATAGTGTGAATGCGGCTGCAACTCAGGAGTCGAGTAAAAGGGTATTGAACTACAGGCACCCAGAGCAAATTATTCTCAGAGATTGTGTGGAGCAGCATTTGGGGATATTTTATATTTTTTAATTGGAACATACAAATGTATCTATCAATTCATTTAGAAGCCTCGTTGTCTCTTTCCTAAGTTCCCTAGTACAATGCAGAGGTGCATTCAAAGTCTTACTTTGTTGTGCTAAAATATCAGCTAATTTGTTGGATGTAAACAATTTCTGTAAATCCCTGCATAAGACACTGTATTTGGGGTTAGGTGTTTTTTTTGAATGTGTCTTTCTAAAACGAGATCGACACAGCCATGCAGATCATGTCGGTTCAGTAAAATTGGCCCGCTCCTCCTCAGTCGAATGCAATCATCTGATTATTGAATGCACGACAAAGCTCTTGAGTCAATTTGAAGGACTAATAAGGTCCATGCTTTTAATTTGAAAGTAGTGAGTTGCTCGAAGCATGGATTAGACCATTTGCATGCACTACCGTTTGACCACTGCATAGGTCAATGCTATCAAATCGCAAAAAATGGGATGGGATGGAAATTTACACCAAGTGGAACAGACAGAAAGAACAAAACAAAAACAAATCACTTCAGCTGTAGTCAGCAATGCATGCCAAAAAATGTCTGCACATGTGTTTCACTTGAAGATCAGCACGCAGCGCTGCATGCAGAACTTCTGTACATGTGTTTCCGGCATAATTCCCCCTGCAAATGATATCTGTAGAAAACTCCAATTCAGCAAGTAGGCATTTGCCTCTATTCTTTCAGGCTGAATGAGACCTCTAATAAAACTGTTTTTTTTTTCTTTTCTGTTTTTAACTGTTTTTTTGACATATATTACTAACTAACTGGACTTTGCAGTATGCCCGATGAATGGAACCTCAGCATAGTTTGCCCGATCCTGAAGAAAGGAGGCCAACACCGGAGGTACAATCTTTTACAAGTCTGTACAACTACTCGCTTAGCCCGATGACATTGACATAATCGGAAGAACTCTCTGGGCCGTCAATGGGACATTTACAAGTATTGAAATCGGGTCAGCAAAGATGGGTTTAGCGGAATGAAAACAAAATAAAATATATGCTGTATACAAAAAAGGACACCCAACAACGGCGTTTTGGACAGAACGCCACAATAGACAGATATAATAATATACAGATATAATAATTTTGAGGTAGTAAAGGATTTTGTCTACCTAGGCTCTATGGTGAACTTTGCAAATGACATCAGTAGGGAGATCACACGTCACAAAACGGCAATTGAGTAGCGAAGCCCTGTCTCAAACTACTAAGGTAAATCTTTATAAAACACTAATCATCCCAGTCCTGTTCTATGACGCAGAGGCATGTGCTTTGACGGTGAGTGGAGGAGAAGGTACAATGCCGAACTATACGGCCTGTACAAGGAAATCGACTTAGCCAGAAGAGTTTACATACAGCGACTAAGATGGCTGGGTTATTTAGAGCGGATGGAGCCCAACGTTCTCGCTAAAAAAGTCTTCGAATCCCGGATGGACGACGCAGTAGAGGACGACCTCGCGGTAGGTGGCGCAAACAAGTGGAGGGGGATTTCAACCAACTTGGCGTGCGCAACTGGAGGCAGCTGGCTCGTAGCCGTGCTGGCTGGAGAGGTTTGTTGGTTGAGGCCCAGGTCCACCCCGGACTCTAGCGCCATCTAAGTAAGTAAGTAAGTAATTGGACTTTGATCATCTTGCTTCGCTCGTATTTTGTTTTTAATATAATTGCCAACTGAATACAATAGATGCGTTTTGGTGAGACGTCGCTTCTCAGTAAAGTAAGATTTAACACGCAGTACAACAACAAAAACTGACTTGGAACCACTTTAGCTTTTTTTTCGCAGTCAAATCTGAGTTGGAATGTTTAGTTTGCGCTACTCAATTTCAGAGGGGCTGAAAAGAGCTTTTTCATTCAAGTTGAATGATTCAGTTATATTTCACAAATTTAAGCACAACTTTTTCATAATTTTTAATTCAATTTCAATTCAATCACCAATCTTCAAACAATAAAAACAGTTTTTAACCAGATTGACTTCGGATCGTTTTGTGGAGAAGCTTTCACTTTGCTTTGCTTAATTCTCACCAAAACGCACCTAATACTTGTGTAAGCTCAGTTATGACTTCCCCAGTGGGAATCCCCACCAGAGCAAACACAAATGCGCAAATACGCACACAACACACAACCCGTCAATTGTATCAGAAAAGGAAACCGAAGAATAAGAAAACACGAAGAGTACCTACCATCGCATCGTCCGTCCGTCAACCAGTCGGCTCTGCTGTTAAAGATTGCCAAGAGACAGAGACAGCGAAAGGAGATTAAAGAAAAACAGAAGTGATAACCTCCACTGAGTTCAGATTCGACATCCTGATCAAGAAAAAATTAATTAAATTCTGAATTTTGCAAAAGATGCTTTTGATTATCTTACCTTTATCATTTTAAAAGCTGGACTCAAGGCAATGCAACTGCGAAAACCCCGTTCATTTCGTGTAGTAGTTTTTGTGTGATGCGTTTGGTAACTGTTTTACATTTTATAGTTTGTAGCAAACACAGGAAGTACCATCGCACTACATTACGAACATGGTGTTTCAATACTATCAAAGACTACCATCTGTCGGCCATTTATCAAAACTGCAATAATGGACTTCAGTTGTTCCATGTTCCACCTTCACCACAATTCATCTCTATTGGCATCTAGTCACCGATGCGTTTGCAAGGATTGAAGCAGAGCGACCAAAATGGGTTTAGCGATTAATGAGGGCAAAACCAAGTATATATGCTGTCAACAAGAAAGGAGAATCAACACCGGCGACTTGAACAGAACGTCACAGTGGACCGCTATAACTTCGCGAGGTAGTAAGGGACTTTGCCTTGGATCTGCTATAAACTCTGAAAACGACATCAGCACAGAAGTCAAGCGAAGAATAATTCCTGCCAATCGCTGTTTTTTTTTTCAATTCAATTCAACATTAAAGCCCTCTCTCGAACAACTAAGGAGACTCTGTATAAGACTCTAATCATCCCAGTCCTGCTTTACGGCGCTGAAACATGGACTTTATTGAAAGCGGATGAAAATATTCATGGTTGCTTCGAGAGAAAAAATCTTCAAAGGATATTCGGTTCCGTTTGCGTTGACGGGTTTTGGAGGAAAAGATTCAATCACAAACTATACGGGCAGTACAGCGACATCGACCTAGTTTCCGTGTAATTCGTGCACAGATAGACATTACAGACGTTACACATTTTGTTATTTTTATATGTATGTATGTGTTGATTTTAATTAGAACAAAATCTCATAATAACTAAACGCATCAATTAATCTATGTATGGGATTAGCGCTCAACGTTTATACACTCAATGTCCTTAAATTTAGTGAAACAAAAGTAATGAAGCAGTTGTGCTTCCATCTCACCGTTCCATTTCGTTCGCACAAAAGATGAGCTGCATGCCTTTTATCCATTCAAACCCTGATACACATGCAAGTGCTGCCAATTTCTGAACGGCTGCACAGAAATACTTTTCCTTCGAAATGACAAAATGCCCGGAGGAGTGTTTTATTTCATTTCACTTACCCCGCGGCGCTGGGCACTCAAAAAGAGAGGACATCGTTTCATGTCATTGTACTGATCTAACTACAAAAAAAAATGAAACTCAAACAATAATGAGAAAAATGAACAAATTTAAGTAACCATATGTATTCTTAAAGTGTGAAGTAAACTTTCCCCGGTGGAATATGAAATACAAACTTCGCTTCCATGACATGCGCTTTGACAGTTTGGGGAAAATGAATTCCATTTCCGAATTGTTCCCTTGTCCCAAAATGAATGTGGGGAACAGTGAAAAGCTTTTCGAGCAAAAAAAAAAAAAAACGGAACCACAACTCCTGCCTTTCTTGATAAAGGAAGTCAGTAGGGCATTGATTGTTGTACTTACCGTTAGTGAGTTTTAAAGGGAAAAGGCACCTGTCAGCAGCCGGTCGTTCCAGGAATGTGTGTCAATGCCAATTTTCACCAGCATCTGTCATTTGGGTCTTGGCTTCATTATAATTATTAACACGCTTATCTCCACAGGGAAATAAGACACACAAGCGGAAAGTAGAAGAAGAAGAGTTCTAGTAGAAAAATATCCTTGTCGCGATCTCATTTACATAATGTGTACGAAAGTTTCTAGCATAAACCATAGCAAGTCAGTGAGGAGAACATAAAAAATAAACCTGACAACAGTCAAGATGTTCAACTTTAGAGACTTTGCTCACGAAATGAATGAGAAAGGATTCGTCCTTCTATATTTTTTTTTGTCTAACAAACTGAAAGGGAAACAGAAATCAGACCCGCCTCCCACATAGAACGGTGACTGATTTCATTTATAGCTAGACCTTGACCTACACCAAAGGATCATGTGTGCCATAAGGAAATTAATTGATGTACGGCGAACAGAGAGTCTAAAAGGGAACTTCTTTAAAAGCATTACCTATACAGCCGCATGTCCTTTTTCCCTATCCGCACCGCACACACACTTTTCATGCATACTTGCATGATGTACGTGTCATTTAATCCTTTGTGTAGTCCGGTGCACCCGCCCACTTGCAGTCGAATCTTTCACTTTTATTTCATTGAATGTGGGCTGAATTCCGTTGAGTCCTTTTTCCAGATACGTACACAGTTTGGTCGTCGTCGTTTCGTTTTATTTTTCGTTGATGCCCCCGTTCGCCTTCTGTTTTCATTTTATTTCCCCAACCCAATTGTGCGAAGGACATGAAGGATGCGAAGCAGAGAAACTGTTGGGCGAAACTTTTGGGGCTAGTCACAATGGGGAAAACTACACATCCTGCTATCACTATCATCACCGCCATGATTGCTGGCGCACACAATGTATTTTACTTGGGTTATGTTTCTTTGTAAAGTTTTTTTATTTCGTACTTTTTGGTAGCTTTTTTTTTTTCTCGTTAGTTTGGGGGAGAAACGGAAGGAGCAGTTGAACACATTTTAGCAATTATTCGCTCCAGGAGTTGTTCTTGAAAAGGTTAGGTGCTGGTTGACGGTGGTGGTGGTGAAGAAGCTGGAATGCGTTCCCTAGAGCGAGGACGAAGAGTACATGAGCTTCTGCTACTGCATTGCTATGATGCGGAAGTGAGTGCACTTTGTTTGTCCGTTTCACTTTTTTTTTTTATATATACTTTTTTTTTTTTTTATTTTAGTTTCAAGTCCTTGTTTCGGGGTTGTAGGTTGTTTTGTTTTTCGAGTGTAATTAAATGTATGCCCTTCAGGGACACTGGAAAAGACTTTGGAAAATATAAACTTACTGCACTGCATATGAGTATGATTCGTTAAGTTTAGCGAAGGAGCTGCTGAAGCTAGAGCTGGAACTGATGTAAGCAATTTTGTGTTAATTTTTAGAATGCAATTACTGCGTATATTTACGTTTGGGGTAAGTGGGTGTTTTTTTTTGGTTTGTTTTAAGGAGTTGCTAGCGTCCTTATAATTAAATGTACAGACTTTTTTAAAGAACTTAATGAGAACAAATAAGGAAAAATGTGTTTAATTTTATTTTATTTGCTTGTTTGCGAGGCAACGGTAATACAATTAAGCGTGAGTGGGTAATTTTAACCAGCGCCATTTTGGAAATTAAGCTCGTGCGAGAACATCACCCTAGTGGTTATGTTCGGCTTGAAGACTTAGTATGTAGTACATATACATAAGTATGAGTATACTCGTAGTTTATAGCTGAGTTCGATGTTTGTGAAAATATCATCGACAGAGAGGAAAACTGCTTCGAGCTGGTTCTCTGTCAAATCAAGATACAAGAAATTCTCTGAAATGTTTGGTACTTACGAGAAGACCTCAACCAGGAACTCTATAAATACAAATATGAATGTACTGTTGTGTGTTTTTCTATTATAGCGGAGCTGGGGAAGTATATGGACCAGAGGTTAGGTTAGATAGGTGTGTTTGAAGAAGAAGAGAAAGTATCCCTTGTTTGCGAAGCTCACAAGTAAGTAATTCCCTACTGCTCTCCGGTCTCGAACAACCCTAAAGCTCTTTAATGAACTTGCAAATATAGTTCATTGGTTTGTCGAATAGTTCATCAATAGCTTGTCTCCCAATGAAGAAAGACAGGAAGACGCAAAAAGTATATTTTATCCTCGTGAACCTCCTGGTTACTACAGCCCATAGAGAGGTCATCTTTATTCATTATTAGCTGAGTTGTTAGTATGATTGTAGTAACCACCATCAAAGATACGAATTTCTTTTTTTTTTTTTTCTTGTACAACCCATGCCTACGTGGCAACGAAACTGCAACCTGAAAGATCTTTTGTATCAGAGGGTTGGGGTTAATCTAACAGACGTACTACCTCCCTTAAAGTGAAAGTGAGTATGTCTTTAGTAGAGGAGCATTTCAGTTCCACTTCCGGGCATTCACAAAGAATGTTTTCGGATGATTCATCCTCCTCTACGACTAAATATAACCGACAGTCCTTCTCTTGGCACAGGTTCATCTTGTTAAGATGGTATCCCAGGCCGCAATGGCCAGTAAGAAAGCTCACGAGCTTCTTAATGCTTTCCCTATCTAAGTTAAGGATTTCCTTATAGGAGTAAGGCTTGATTAATAGTTTGGATTGTCTTAGACCTGGCCAATTAGTCCAGTGGTCTAGACGAAGTTTGTTTTCCCATTCGTTAATCAGCGTTGTAGCTGTCGCCCAGTTGGCGCCACAATAAGGTTGAGGACCTATGAACGCAGATTCTGAGTCAGCCCTAGCAAGCTCATCTGCAGATTCGTTGCCCACAATCCCTTGGTGTCTAGGGACCCAACCGAGTTTTACCCTGTTGTATTTGGCAAGGTCTTGTAATGCATCGTAGCAGCATTTCAGGGTTCTGCGGTCCATTAGGTTGAACCATAGTGCCATAAGTGCTGCTTGGCTATCTGAGAAGATATGTAGTGCCTTGATCGCCTGGCGGAGATTGTGTTTGGCGCAGATCTCAATGGCATGAATTTTAGCCTGAAACACAGTGGGAGTCGTACCCATAGGTACCAAAATCTTGGTGTTGGGTCCAAAGACCCCAGCTCCAACTCCAGAATCCATTTTCGAACCGTCGGTCAACCAGACCAGACTTCTAGGGTCCAGTGTTGGAGCACCATTGGATCAATTTCCGCGGTCCAATATTTCAACCTCGAATAACCTACTGAAGCAATGTTGCCTGACCATAATATCCGGTAAAGTGCAGAATTTGTCTTTATACTCTAGATATGTTTTACATGGGCCATTTTCTCTTTGTAAGCACAATTGGCTAAGAGTGTCGAGCACTTAATGCGGCCTACTTCATGATCTGAACATACACCCACTGATGTAGAAAATATGCCACCCATCGTACTGTACAGGTGTTCTTTTAGGCTGGCAAAACTTTAAAAGCTCTTTCCGAGAAGACGGATCCGTTTGACCAGGTCGTCCATAAAAAAAGATGACATTTCTCCTCAATTTAGACAGCGAAATACTGCATTATTGTCCTTTCTCAACGACATTTTAGATTGGAAAGTACATATCTTACAAATTGTTAAATTTAAGTTCTATTGGACGGTTTCAGATTAGCACTTAATCAAAAAATTATAGAATTCCCCAGGGCTATGTTATAGTATGTTACTAAATCTGTTTCTCATTAACGATCTCTTGTTTATAATTTCCAATCCAATTCATTTCTTCGCCGATTACAGTGCCTCAGCACCTCATATGATTTCAAAGCCCAGCACCCCTTCTCGTCTGTCGTGGAACTATTATAGAATTCCAACGTATGGTTAGCTCATAAAATTTCGACCTTGATATCACTATAACGTAGATTACATCAAATAGAGTGGAACTTAATGCTTCCAAAATACAATGTTCTCTAATGTCATTAAAGCAAAGTCCGAACTTTCAGCCGTTATCTAGGAGTGGCACTTGTATTGTCGAAACCGAAATCATCACTTACTTACTTATGTCCTGTTTCCCCTTATGGGACTTAGGTCCTCTACTACGCCTACGCGCCAACGGTTTCTGGCAATGTGACTCAGCTCACCCCAATTTTTCCCCAACTGCCGTACCTCCTTCTCTACTGTTCTGCGCCATGTTCTCCTCGGACCGCCAGGTATTCTGCCATCCTGGGTTAAAGGGTTCCATTGTATAGCATGGTTAGCTATGGAGGTTCCACCTTTTCGGAACGTGTGACCAATCCACTGCCACTTCCGTCGTTGGATGGTTGAGCCTATTGGTTCTTGACCCGTTCTCTCGTTAAGGTGTTCGTTAGAGATACGGTTGGATCAGAAAATCCTTAAGATGTTACGCAGGTACCTATTAATGAACATTTACTACTTTAGAGTAATAGTAATGGTCATTCTTCACGCGCTGCATCCATATAACAGCACGGATTCAACGTTGGAGCGAAACAGTCTTAGCTTGGGGTTCAAACTTATTGCATTGCTTCGCTATATTTTGGACGCAGACTTTGCTGTGGTGATCCTGTTGGCTATCCAGTTCAGTTTCACCATCGGCCGAGACAGTACTCCCAAGATATTGGAAATCATCTACCAGCAATCCCAGTCCAGCAATCCATATTTGAGCCGACGAGTTTGTTCCAAGGCTGATAATAATTTTAGTTTTTGCCCGACGACGACGTCTGCCTCCCTCTCCACATCTGCTGTCATTTGGTGGAGGCCCATAATTCTATAAGAGAGTAGGCATACATCGTCAGCGTAGTCAAGATGTTTCAGTTGGAATGTAAGAGTCCATCGAATTCCTCCGTTTCCCATCGACAAAGCTGTACGAAGCACATCGCTTATAACCAATAAGAATAGACGCCTTACTGGGAGTCGTGGTGCGTATTCGGGCATTTCTCACCTCGGGCCCCTCAGTCTGATTTGGGAGCATATCGCTTGCGAATATGTGATTTAAAACCTTCCATCTCTTGAGCTGGTCCTCATCCGAAATGAGCAAGGAACAATCTAGGCTTTTCACTGGCTGTTGGCTGGAGCTGCGACCACCTGTCAGCTCATTGGTGATTCTGTAGACGGTTCTGTTGTCGCACCTCATTGCAGCTTCTTCTGCTTCTGTAGCCAGCGCGTTGATATAGTTGCGCCTATCACGTCGTACGCTATGTAAATAAGTAAGGTAAATCTGTATAAGACACTTATCATCCCAGTCTTGCTGTATGGCACAGAGGCATGCACTTTTTCAAAACTTGATGAAGATGGCTCTGGTTACTTTGAGAGAAAAATTCCTCGAGTGATCTTTGGTCCCGTTTGCATAGACGGCGAGGGGAGGATTCAGGTACAATGCCGAACTATACGACACATATAAGAACATCGACTTAGCCAGAAGAGATCGCATACAGCGACTAAGATGACTGGGTCATGTAGAGTGGATGGAGTCCAACGTTCCAGCCCGGAAAATCTTCAAATCCAGCCCGGATGAACGACCTCGCAGCATGTAGCGCAAACAAGTG
This sequence comes from Brachypalpus laphriformis, assembly GCA_945910035.1. Classification (NCBI taxonomy): domain Eukaryota; kingdom Metazoa; phylum Arthropoda; class Insecta; order Diptera; family Syrphidae; genus Brachypalpus; species Brachypalpus laphriformis. The sequence continues at coordinate 18,304,712 of OX246753.1, read as the reverse complement.
GAGGGAGACCTTAACTAACTTGGCGTGCGCAAGTGGATGCAGCTGGCTAGTAACCCTGAGCTGGTTGGAGAGGTTTTTTGGTTGAGGTTCAGGTCCACCCGGACTGTAGCGCCACCCAAGAAAGTAAGTAAGTAAGTAAGTAACATTCATAGATTTACCATAAAACAAGCGGCCATTCTAATTGATTCTAATTTAATACCTATGCATTTAATGCCCCAATCGCCTTTAACTCTAATTTTTACTACACTTAATCAAGGGTAAAACAATTTATCTTATATGGTCATCGCAGGATTTGCATAATTGTAGAACACAACGCACTGGACTCAGATATCACCTCATCCATCAAGAGGCACAAGATCCGATATCAATTGGACCAGAATAAGGCAAATGTACATTATGTATATGGAGGTCCAGCAATGTCGGTACAAAATTATTTGGGGGCGTGAAAGTGGCCTCTTAATTGCATGCTTGCATAAGGACCTACATGTGTCTGTTTACCCTGTGCGCCAGTGTGTACACACATTTTAGATTGTTGGTTTAATAAACTTAAACACTCACAGCTGGTGAGTCTGAGGGGTTGAATATTTGTTCCAGCTCACCTGCACCGTTTGTTTGCTTATAGCAGGGGCGTGCACCGGGGCAGTAACAAATGCGTAAATTAAGTCCGTGATGGAGTGATAAATTATCAGTTTAATTGTTTCCAATGATTGCTAGGCGAATTTGTGTGCTGCCGCCTCCATGGCTCGACGCCCGAAAGCTACATTGATTATTGATGAGATGAGCTCTTTGCATACATACATATGTATATCCTTTCCTCTGGCAGGCAAAATCAAAATTCTATGCAATCCGTTCAAAATTTTTGAAGGCAACTTCGTCGTCAATGTACTCGTACCCTCTGCTCTTTCTGAAAACTCTGCAAACTAAATTTCCCATGAAGCGAGTGTGCCGATGCTGATGCTGGTGAGGAATCTCTGGCGTACGAAATTCCAAGCAAAATTCCTGTGCCACTCTCACATCATAAGTGGCAGCGGCAGTGGCAATGTTAGCATGCAGTGTGTAGGCTTTCATCGAGGATCAAGGACCAGGCGGAACGGAAACGGAAGTGAAGTTTTCATAGATATCAGAGGATATTTTGCGCATCGTTTCCTTTCAAAAATATGCGTGTCGAGATGAACCAAGTGATGATGGGGAATCTACATACGTTTGAAGGTGCTTGAAATTTGACTACAAAGAGAAATGTTGATCCGCTTCCGATGTAGACATACTCATATATTCATCATGAAGTTGGGGGCGATGGGGACATACCTGACACGGGTGCGGTAATCTTTTTTTTACGAGCTCTGCATTTGAGGTACGAGCTTGACTGCGTGAGTTGGAGTGGAAAGGATAAGAAAGGGATTTCATCCACGTGCGTATTCGGTAGGAGTGCTCATTTAAAGGGTGGATTATGCACATTGTTTGGTGGTGAGGAAGTGTGAGTGTGGAAATTGTTTTGATAAAAATTTTCCCTCAAAAAGGATTGAGAATCGTGAGAGGGAAATTGCTCTTAATTTTTTGCTTTTAAGCAGATCATCATGATCGATGTTTAGCATACAGACACACATATGTACATATATACATACAGTGGGTGGTGTGATGTAGCGGTAATGTGTTCGGTTATTGTGTGGTAGGTTGTCAGTTCAAGTAGCAAACATACTCTGTGATGGCGTTTTCTAGAAGGCTGGATTGGGCTCACCAGATGGGGCTAACCAAAGAAACACACAAGCTTTGGAAGAAGTACAGTTTATTAATAAACTACCTGACCTAACCTCGCCTTGCTTCGCCCGCATTTAGGTTGACGCTAATTCGTTTGCTGAAATGTATTTTTTTTTTTTATAATTTGCTCACACTCAAGGGGTTATGAATACCTTTAACATGTGGGCGTTGGAAAGGAGAGAGAGAAAGATTTGGTGTAGTGGTTTGAAACTCAGTTGTTTATGCTTCAGAGAAAATCCGGGGGTGGCGTCCAGATAACTGGGGAGATTTTTGTCTTTGCTTCTGATTCACAGTATTTTTTTTTGGGATAACCGATGTCATAGGCAAATAACCATCAACAGAGCGGACGATTTTTCCAGCCATATGACCAAGCTACTGCCACTGTTATGCCTTCACAGTTGTGCTAATATTAATAAAATATTGAAATACTGAAATAGTGCTTACACAAGTTTTCGCAATTAATCGGACTGACTTTACATATTTGATGAGGAATAAATAAATGCTTGCTGATATCAGTATTTGGATCATAAACCATTAGCGTGGCAATTGACGATCATCCATCTAAGCAATCGATCCGTTGAACCATTTGGTACGGTTTACACGCTGATGACATCATCTATTTCTTTAGAAATGAGGCCAGGTATCGCGTTACGGTCATTGAAGATCGTTATCGGGCCATGATCAATTGGAAAATATAGATTAGATTGATCTGGATGAAATTTAGTTTCAACAGGATAACGCGGAAACTATCGTTTTCTTTTTTTTAAATCACAATTTCGCGATAAGTTGATTTCGAGAAATGGACTTGTGTTCGCCTTTCTCGATTATTTCTCGTGGGGCTACTTGAAATCCCTGGCTTATGCTGATAAACCAGGAGCAATTGCAAGCCAATATGCTCGAAAAAGAGACCTAAAATTGGAAGGACAGAATTCTCTTCCTCAAGAACACCCGCGGCCATATATTTGAAATAATTCAATTCAATTCAATTCAAATCAATACAGTATCAGTGCAGATATAGCCATCGGTGTAAGCTAGGCTAATAGGTCGACTTGCTTTTGTGTAAGACGTTGTTGATTAACGTGAATTGGTGTTATTAATCTGATGTTTTTATTTGTTTTAGTTCCGTCGAGTTACATTTGGCGTAAGTATTTCTAGAATCATGCCTCTTATAATTTTCGCTTTTATCCTGATCCTGATCAGAGTAAGTAAGCTAGGCTAATAGGTCGACTTGCTTTTGTGCAAGACGTTGCTGATTAACGTGGATTGGTGTGATTAATCTGATGTTTTTATTTGTTTTAGTTCCGTCGAGCTACATTTGGCGTACGTATTTCTAGAATCATGCCTCTTATAATTTTCGCTTTCATCCTGATCCTGATCAGAGATTACTTGGGGTTTACCCACCGCTTAGTATCGCTTATATTAAGACTAATAGGCGCTGTTGTGTATTGGAAACATTGTTTAAGCATTTTTTCACAGTAAAAGCCTTTAAGAAAACCTTCTTGCTATTTTAATAAATAAATAAATATTTGGCGCAATAGCTCTTTTAGTGCCAGGGCCTAGATTCTCGCAACCACTCATGTTGTGTGCGTTATGGAAGGGTCCTAGAGTTTAGTGCCGTATCCGAAGGGCAATTTGTTTTGAGAAACATTCTCGAGACAACAATACTCTCGGATGTTTGTCAGAGATGTGGAGTAACAGAAATTAGAATGTGCAAATTGCTCTGCTGCAATCTAGCAGAAACATAAGGAGCAGCTATAGCTCATGCGAGAAGAATAGCATGACATGCTAACCAGCCCCGCGAAGTAATACCTAACGGCAGTCCCGTGAGGAGAGTGGTAGAAGTGTGCAGGGTGTGCATTAGTACGTAGGCGCATTTTTTTTTTTTTAGGTGAAAAATCTTCATAGACACTACGAGGGCAAGGTCAAAAGTTCTCGGCCTGACGCAGACATAGCGTTCCAATCAGTAAAAATTTATGTTTCCTGCCTGGGTGCACTTCTCATTAGTTCGTATGACAAGTTTTAACTTGTTCTCTCAAGTAGTTTGCTTACACGAATTTTTGCAGTAGACGTCTTGCATGTTTTTCGTTAAAATGGATAAACTTGAATATCGTGCGATCATAAAATTCTTCCTTTTGGATGGGTTAACCCCTAAGGAAATTCATCCAAAGTTGACAAAAGTTTACTGGGACTCTGCTCCTTCCATACCAACCGTTAAAAAGTGGGCAGCTGAATTTAAACGTGGTTGCACATCCCTCGAAGATGACCCACGTGAAGGACGGCTAAAAACCGCAACCACACCCGAAGCCGTCGAAAAAGTGCATGATATCGTGTTGGACGATAGGCGAATGAACGTGAGTGAGATAGCTGAGGCTGTGTGTATATCGGAAGAGAGGGTGCGAAACATCTTGCACAAAAACTTAGGGATGCGAAAGTTCTGCGCAAGATGGGTGCCGCATTTGCTGAATGCCGATCAAAAGCAAATGCGCAAACGATTTTCGCGGCAATCTTTGGACCGATACAATAGGGATCCGACCGACTTTGTGCGGCGATTTTTCACCATGGATGAGACGTGGGTCCTCCACTACACGCCAGAAACGAAACAGCAGTTGAAGCAGTGGGTGGAAGCCGGTGGTTCAGCGCCAAAGAAAGCGAAGCCGATCGCATCTGCCGGAAAGGTCATGGCCAGTGTGTTTTGGGATGCGAAAGGGATCCTGTTAATTGATTATCTTGAGAAAGGCAGAACAATTACAGCCGTATATTACTCCAACCTTCTTGACCAGCTAGATGCCAAAATTCGCGAGAAGATGCCTGGGTTGAAGAAGAAAAAAAATTATCTTTCACCAGGACAATGCACCTGCACACAAGTGTGCGTTGGCGATGGGAAAACTGTGGGATTTGGGGTACGATTTGCTCGGCCATCCCCCCTATTCACCTGATTTGGCACCCTCAGACTTCCATCTGTTCCCAAACTTGAAGAAATTTGTTTCTGGGAAGCGCTCCGCATTCAATGCAGACGTTGAGAGGACCGTAGATGAATATTTTCACAGCCTTCCAAACTCTCACTTCCGAGAAGGAATACTGATGTTGGAGAAACGCTGAAATAAGTATGTTGAAGTCAAGGGAGATTATGTAGAAAAATAAAATAATTTTTTGACTGAAAATCGCAGTCTTTCATTGTCAGGCCGAGAACTTCTTACCTTGCCCTCGTATGTGCTCAGTGCTTATAATAGTGTGAGAGTTTTACTCACTTAACAATCCCTTCTAATGGTTTATTACGACTAAGTTTCCTTATCAAGTAGTACTAGTTTCAAAAATATTCGCGTTGGGCAGGTAGCTCTCCAGCAAAGCACCTGCTAAAACCCGCCATTAAATGCGGCTGGTCCTTATTGCGCTAAATCGAATGGTTTCGTTCTTTATAGTCGGCGCACAAGGTTTGTCTCGTCCAGAATTTGGAGTACATATAATGTTGTTCCAATGGTCATGTAGACGAATACGGAATTTCAAGCAAAGTTAGTTATTTCGTCATCGACGGTAGTTACTCCTAGGTCTCTGTGAATATCATTGTTTCCGATATACAATGGGGCATTTACTATGACTCTTAGCACTTTGTTTTGAAAAGATTGTAGGATATCCCTATTAGTTCGTTAAGTACAACCCCAAAGTTGAATACCATACGTCCAAACAGGTTTAAGCACTTGCTTGTATACAAGCAGTTTGTTATATATGCTTAATTTGGAATGTCTTCCAAGTAGCCAATACATTTGTCTGAAACTATTTTCAAGCTCGTCGCGTTTCTTTTTAAACGAAATGGCTTCTATTTGAGTTTCGAGCTCGTTGGAGCTTTACAGTTGCTTTCTCGACTGATTTGTCTGTTGTTAATATAGCCGTATTTTCTGCGAACGAAGCTACGACAGTGTATTTCTCTGCGGTATATCTCGAGTGTAAAGTAAGAATAAGACCGAACCAAGAACACTTCCTTGCGGTATGTTGGAGTATTCCGATCCGTGTTTGACACGGAATAGTCTGTTCGCAAGGTATGATGCTAAAATCTCATGTCAAACTTCAAGCCTTCATACAATACCTTGCCGAAGGCTTGAGAGACGTCCAGAAAAGCGCTAGAACATATCCTTTTCTCCTCTAAGGTTTTCTATATTTCATTTGTTATTCTTGAAGCCGAATTGATGGTCAGGAATCAAACATCTTTCTTCAATGACCGATTGTAGATGCTTTAACAAAAGCTTTTCAAATACCTTAGATACTATCGGCAGGAGCGATATTCGTCTGTACGATTTTTTGTCGTTTGGAGGCTTTCCCGGTTTTGGAACCATTATAACCTCGGCAACTTTCCACTGTCTTGGAACGTATAATATCTTAGCGCGGCATTTATAGTATTTTGGCAATTCCCTGAGGATCTGTCCACTTATTAGATCATATCATGGAGCCTTGTTTTTTTTAAAGATTTTTTATTGTTTTGCAAAGTTTGATCAACGACACGTTCTTTATTTTAAAGCTGCCAGGTGTCGTAATCGTACAGCCAAGGTCTTTTATTAGCACCTGTTGCGGAGCACGGCAACTCCGAAATAAGTGTAAGCCGACCATAAACAAGCCAGCCATGTCAGTGTACTGACAACCAACCCAGACACGCCTGTCTGTGGAATTCAAACTTTGTTCAGCCGCCAGCAGATCTAGACGGGGAAGTCCCAAACATAAATTCATACAGAATGTAAGATTTTTTTTTACATTTTTTACATTTACTTATGTACAATATTTTACATAGATAAATAAACGTCCAATATACCTATACAATCGTGGAATTGTTTATTTAATCTGCATGAACCAATTGTTCCGTCGCCTACGGAACAAATTTTATTTATATTCTACGACTGAGAATTTGTTGAGTCATCAAGACGCCGCCGCCGTGAAGTCCAGATTTGTTGCTGTTGCTGTACCTCTATTATAACAGGTATAATTTGTCTTAGTTTAACATTTATTGGGGATGTCCGAAAGGAATCAACGAGAAACAAAAGGAAATTTGCCTAGATACCTACAAGATTTCATCGTAAATATGTCGGGATCATCAACTCCAAAAAAGGACGCTGCGCAAGCCAGTGACGTCAGCGAGACAACCATTGACAACACTATGACCGAAAAGCCTGTTCATAGGGAAGACGATACGAACGATTTGATTCAACAGTTGATGACACGCCTCAAAATACTAGAAGAAAACAATCAGCACACCTCACAGCACCTTATCCAAAGTGAAAAGAAAAGAGCCCAGCTCCAAGAGGAATTGCGAACTAGAACTGTCGTTCCAAATCCACTGCCGCCGACAGCAGCTGTCGCACCAGGAAATGAATTCAATGCCATTAACTTTCCGTCGATTAGTCCAAGCCAGCCGCAGGTGTTACACGCCCAGGTATTACCAACCTGTAGTACATCAACATCCGCTCCTAGTGGACAGCCAATAGTGGTTTCAAGTGCTCATCCAGCTTCTACATTCGTCGCCACGAATCCAGCTGCGCCTCAGTACTTCAATACCATCCCAGTCAACACAAGTGGACAGCCAGTAGTGGTTCCAAGTGCTCATCCAGCTACATTCGCCGCCACCAATCCAGCCGCGCCTCAGTACTTCAACACAAATCCTGGACAGCCAATGGTAGTTCCAAGTGCTCATCCAGCTACATTCGCCGCCACCAATCCAGCCGCGCCTCAGTACTTCAACACAAATCGTGGACAGCCAATGGTAGTTCCAAGTGCTCATCCAGCTTCTACATTCGCCGCCATGAATCCAGCAGCGCCTCAGTACTTCGACGCCATCCCAGTTAACACAAGTCCTCAACAGCCAATGGTGGTTTCAACTATTAACCCAGCGCCCGCATATGCCGGGATAAATACACCAATGATGTACCCATACTGCACATACGGAACGTACACTAGTGCCAGCCCAGCAGCTATGTCAGCCACTCAAAACGCAATTTCAACTACACGAAAATTGTATGATTTGCCGGAGTTCTACGGTCGGCCAGAGGATTGGCCTGTATTCATTACATCCTTCAATGAATCATCAGCTGCGTACGGATACACACCATTGGAAAATACCTTTCGTTTACAAAAGAGTCTGAAAGGTGCTGCACGGGAGGAAGTGGAATGTCTTTTAATAAATCCACACAACGTGTTACGAGTAATTGAGCAACTTGAGTTCAAATTCGGCCAGCCTGAGCTCCTGATCAAAAGCCAACTTCAAAAGGCCCGTGGTATTCCACCTATACCTGAGAACCATTTGGAACGTTTGGTACCGTTTGCTGGTAAGGTTGAAAATCTAACGATATTTTTACAGACTGCCAATGCTATTCAACATTTAGGAAATCCCACTCTGTTGGATGAACTAACGTCAAAGATGCCTATGTCGAAAAGGATAGAGTGGGCATCATACTCTTCACTCATTAAACCATATCCGACACTGGAGCATTTTAGTGCTTGGTTGAAACCAATATCCAGAGTAATCGCGAAAGTTTCGTTGAATATGCCGCCATCGTCGTCCACGTCACCAAGAGCGCAAGCCATTCAGCAACGTTCAAACGTAAAGCCAGTACTTGCCGTAAACGAATCATCATCCACGCAAGGTCAAAAGGTTGTCATCTGTGCCGAATGCGCGGAGCCTCATTATTTAACAAAATGCAAGCAATTTCTCAAGAAAACGGTGAGCCAAAGGTGGGCAACCGTAAAAAGCCAAAGGTTGTGTTTCAGTTGTCTGCTGAAAGGACATAATATGTTTCAATGTAAACGAAGGAAAGCCTGTGCAGTAGATGGCTGTAAAAGGACTCATCATTCGGCACTACATGAGAATTTGCCTGATAATAATGCAGTTGAGACACAACAGGTCAATACAGCACAGGTGAAACCATTTAGCCCTAAATCGACAAAGTTACTTTTTAAAGTATTGCCTGTCGAGCTTCGGGGAACAAGTAACCGAACTATACGGACGTTTGCCTTTATGGATGAAGGTTCATCTGCAACCTTAATAAATGAATCTTTGGCCCGGGAGTTGGGAATCGAGGAGAAAAGGCAATCACTCACTCTCCAATGGTTTGGTGGAAGAGCAACGAAAGTGTCATCGATGTCGTCGAATATAAACATCAGAGGAGTGAGCAACAAGTCAAAGTGGCATAAATTGAATGCGCGTACCGTACCGAAATTGGACCTGCCTATGCAAACTGTGAATTTAAGCGAACTTCACAGTAAATACCATCAGCTGAAGAACCTTCCAATTGCAGAGTACACCGATGCCAAGCCAACAATCCTTATTGGTTTAGATAATTGCCATATTACTACCAATTTGAAAAGTGTACAATGTAATCAGCATGTGGTTGCGGCCAGAACGCCATTAGGATGGGTAGTATACGGGAAACCTTTGGGAAATGAACTGATCTCTACGTGCCGAGTGCCAGTAGTGTTGCATGTGACGGAGAAAGAAGTGGATATTGAGGCTCTAGTTGCGGATTATTTTACCACCGAGAATTTCGGAGTTTCTGTGCCAAAGAAACCTCTTGAATCGAAACATGTTACTCGGGCGCGGATGATTCAGAACGAAACTACAAGAAAGGTTGGTGACAGATACGAGACAGGCCTTCTCTGGAAGTCAGACGACGTAGTATTACCAGACAGTTATAAAATGGCTGTGAATCGTTTACGCTCTGTGGAAAACAAGATGCAAAAGGATCCAGAATTCGCTAAGGCCTATGAAGACGCCATGATGAATTACTTATCGAAGGGTTTTGCCAGGAAGCTGACGCCATCAGAAGCAGCAGTTAAAACAAGTCGAACGTGGTATCTGCCACACTTCGCGGTCTTCAATGTCAATAAGCCAGCGAAATTACGCCTCGTGTTCGATGCCGCAGCTGTAGTAGATGGAGTCTCATTGAATTCAACGCTTCTCAAAGGTCCAGACGAAAACCAATCGTTGATGAAGATACATTTCCAGTTTCGAGAGAAGCCAATAGGTGTGTGTGCTGACATACAAGAAATGTTTCTGCAAGTCCGTATAAGGGAACGCGATCAGGAAGCTCAACGTTTTCTTTGGCGATCAAATGACCCGGAAAAGCCGATAGAGACATATGTTATGACGGTGATGATCTTCGGAGCTACGTGTTCACCGTCCAGTGCACAACACGTGAAAAATAAGAATGCAATGGAAGTCGCTTCAGATCAGCCGGAAGTCATAGCTGCGATCTTGGAAAACCACTATGTGGACGATTTTGTTAGCAGCTTCCACGACGAGGAGGAAGCACTCCGGGTCGGGCAAGCAGTTAAAAACACACACTTGAAAGCAGGATTCAAGCTTCGGGGATTTATTTCAAACTCACCGTACGTTCAATACAACTTGAATGAGGAAACTGCGAGGGAAGAGCTGCTGAAATCATTAGTGGTGAACATGAACACTGCAGATGCTGTGGAGAAGGTGCTCGGAATGTTTTGGGATAGTCGTGCCGACGAGTTTGTTTTCATGCTTCATCTACACCGAGTAGACCCTAAAATCATTTCAGCAGCGAGGTGTCCAACCAAACGAGAGTTTCTAAGTTTGGTTATGACTGTTTACGATCCATTTGGGATGTTAGCCAACTTGTTGATTTACGGAAAGGTACTGCTGCAGGAGTTATGGCGCAAGGGTATACAGTGGGATGAGGAAATTCCAGACGAAACCTTCAAAAGATTCTCGGAGTGGGTTGTCAAGCTGAAACTGGTAAAGAAATTTCGATTGAATTGGTGTTATTCGCCACATCTGAGCCGTCCAGAGACTTCTATCGAGTTGCATGTTTTTGTCGACGCCAGTGAGATAGCATTTGCAGCAGTCGCCTACTGGAGGATTTCATCAACGGACAAGATTGAAGTTAGTTTTATAGCGGGAAAAACGAAGTGTGCACCGCTCAAACTGCTTTCCGTGCCCCGCTTAGAATTACAAGCTGCCGTCTTGGGCACACGGTTAAGAAACGCTATCATCGAAAGTCACCGTTTGCAACCGTCGAGGACCGTCTTCTGGAGTGACTCAAGAACTGTCATCAGCTGGATAAAATCAGATCATAGGCAATACAAATCGTTCATCGCACATCGAATCGGTGAAATTTTGGAGACAACGCACGAAAATTATTGGCGTTGGTTGCCAAGTGGTCTAAATGTCGCCGTTACAGCTACGCGCACGACATATCCAGTTGAGTACGTGCCTAATAACCAGTGGATATGCGGACCTGAGTTCTTGAGGAATTCCGAGGAGTTCTGGCCGCCAGTGGAACTTGGAATTTCTGCCGAGGGTGATGAGGAGAAACGCAGATGTTGTTTGATCGTTCCTGTTGGGCAGCGTTTCGATTTCAGCAGGTTCTCAAGCTATCTTCGCCTGCAGAGAACAGTGGCATGGATGCTTCGATTTGCTACCAACGCATGCCACCAGCGTGACAACAGAAAAGGTGAGTTGTCAGTGGAAGAACTCCAGAGAGCGGAATTCGGGTTGTGCAAGTTAGTTCAACGCGAGGTATACGGCAAAGAGATAGCTGAATTGGAGGATAATGGTGTAGTATCAAAGGGTAGCGATATATTTCCCCTTACTCCAGGTCTGAAGAATGGAGTGTTATGTGTTTTTGGAAGAATCGACTACGCCTTAGCCTTGCCTGAGTCAACACGCCACCCAACGATATTACCAAGCCGACATGCCATGACGGAATTGATAGTCAGGTGGTACCATGAAAAGCTACATCACCAAAACAACGATCTTGTAGTAAATGAGATAAGGAGAAAATTTTGAATTCCCCGCCTCCGAGTTGCCGTCAAGAGAGTGAGACTCCACTGTCAACAGTGCAAGAATGATCGTGCGATCCCAAAACCGCCAATTATGGGTCAGCTGCCCATTGACCGTTTGAAGCCCTATGTCAGGCCCTTTACATATACAGGGCTGGATTATTTTGGGCCGCTATTCGTGACGATAGGACGCAGGCGAGAAAAGCGGTGGGCAGCGTTGTTTACGTGCTTGACAGTCCGTGCCATTCACATTGAACTCGCGGCAGATCTTTCAACAGACTCGTGTATCCTGTGCTTGAGAAACTTTGTTAATCGCCGAGGAGTTCCAATTAAGATTCGTTCTGATATGGGAACCAATTTCGTAGGCGCCGATGGAGAACTACGGAAGGTAAAAGACTTATTTGATTTTAATTATATCCAGAACGAGCTGTCAGCGAAGGGCATAAAATGGGAGTTCAACTCTCCGGCGAATCCAAGCAGTGGTGGGTGTTGGGAACGACTCATCCAGACGACGAAGAAGGTTTTGGCAGTTACTTTGCGAGAAAAGGCTCCACAGGTTGAGACGCTTCGGAGTTTGTTATTGGAAGCCGAAAATATCGTAAATAGTCGCCCTTTAACTTACTTACCAGTTACGCCGGAAGATCCAGACCCACTGACACCCAACCACTTCCTGCTTGGAACTACTAACTCTACGCAAACACCAGGAGACGAAGAGACCACCTGTTCCCGTAAGCAGTACCGAATAAGTCAACAGTTAAAGAATACATTTTGGCGTCGCTGGATGCGGGAATATTTGCCAACACTCACCAAGTGCACAAAGTGGTTTGTGTCTCAGAAGCCTATTAGGGAAGGAGATTTGGTCCTGATATGCGAGGAAAGCCTGCCGAGGAGCCAGTGGAGAAGAGGGTTGGTGGTCAACACAATAACAGCTAAAGACGGAACTGTACGATTGGTGGATGTTCGAACAGCCAGTGGAATCTTGAGGCGACCCGTCTCCAGACTAGCGATCTTGGACGTTTTGGGTGAAGCCCCTCAGGATCTTCACGGGGGCCGGGATGTTGCGGACCACGGCAACTCCGAAATAAGTGTAAGCCGACCATAAACAAGCCAGCCATGTCAGTGTACTGACAACCAACCCAGACACGCCTGTCTGTGGAATTCAAACTTTGTTCAGCCGCCAGCAGATCTAGACGGGGAAGTCCCAAACATAAATTCATACAGAATGTAAGATTTTTTTTTACATTTTTTACATTTACTTATGTACAATATTTTACATAGATAAATAAACGTCCAATATACCTATACAATCGTGGAATTGTTTATTTAATCTGCATGAACCAATTGCTCCGTCGCCTACGGAACAGCACCTGTCCGTCAAATGGCTTGAACGTTTCTTCCGGTGTACGGCAAATAAATTCGCCTTCTCTTTGGTTCCTTTTGCCCATTCGCCATTGTTTTTTCTTATCGGTAGCGATTGGGGTTTTTTAATACCCCTCATGGTTTTCCATAGTGAATAATTCGAACTTTTTTCGGCAGTAAAACCTTCAAGATACGTAGATATGTCTCGATTTTTGAAATCTTTGATTGCTCCCATAAGTTCATTACACCGATGTCTTAGAAGAGTTTTGTGCTGTGAAGCTCGGGCTTGTTGCCATCTTTTGCGTGCCCCCCACTTTTACGTATCAGTTCTTTTATTCTTTTATTTACCTTCGCTATTTACGACTTCTTTCCTCCCATAGGGAGTGTTGTTCCACGCGGCGTTCTGTATGATTTCAATAAATCTGCCGACTTCGTCTTCTATTTCATATGGTGTTTTAGCGACACATTCAAAACAAAATGGGGGCGCCCCCTGTGGGGGCCGTGGCGTAAGTGGTTATTGTGTCGGATCACTGCGCGTGAGGTTCCGAGTCCGAATCCAAGAAAACACCAAATGTTTTTTCACTGCCCCCTCTTTCGCGAACGTCTGAAAAACATCCGAGAGTAATGTTGTCACGAAAAAGCTTCTCAAATCGCCGTTCGGATACAGCATTAAACTGTAGGTCCCTTCCATTCGTGTGAAAAATATAACGCACGCAACATGAGTGGTTACGAGAAGCTGGGTCCTGGCACTTAAAGAGCTGTTGCGCCAAATATTTATTTTTATTTTTTATTCAAAACAGTATTTTCTGTACAACATTTCCTAAAGCCAGTTAGTTTTGTTGGTAGTTAATCTAGGGGCTCCTTCTTTTTTCATTAGACGCTCGCTTATTGTCAAGATTCTTGGCGAATGATCTGAGGAGAGATCAAAACTTCCCTCGACGTTTGTAAGGTCTTAAGCTACACCTCTTGCAATAAAGAAGTCTGCGAGGTAAGGAGTTTTTGATCTGTCGGTAGGCTAATATATCGGTTTTCCCATCGAAAAGAAGTCAACGTTAAACTGCATGCCGGCTTTGAAAAGTAGTCTGCCTTTAGTTGAATCGCATCTTGAACCCCAAAAGGTGTGTTTGGAATTGAAATCACCAACAATCAAATTTGGTCCAAGTGAGCCCAAGAGATTTATAAAGCCGGTCTTTTCTAGTTTGTTTCGCGGAGGGCAATATATGGAGACGATATTGTAGTACGTATGCTCATTTCTTACGAGAACTGTACTTACTCGCATCGCATCGGTCTCAATAATTGTATTTATAGAATGCCCAATAAAATCTTTAATGAAAAGAGAAGATCCGCCTCTAGCCCCTTCGGATGGATGGTAAGCATGGTAAGCACAGTATACTTTTATTTTTACACTAAATTTCTTTTTCAAGTGCGTTTGGGAAATCTAGCATACGAGTATGTCAATATTGTTTTTTCGCAAGAATACTTCTAGTTCGCCTATCTTTTCCAATAGTCCATTTGCGTTCCATGTTAAAATCTTAAGCAACTCTTTCATATTCATACTTGAGTTCTTGTTTTACGAGTTTTACGCTCGAGATTGCTCATTTTTTCAAATATAAGTTTATTTGTTTTGCTTTGCTCCTCAAGCTTCGACTAGCTGAGCGGGGTGGGTTACCTTCGTGTTCTTTTTGGACATGAGAGTGGGCCTTATTTTCTTCCCGCAGTAGATAAACCTCTTTCTTAAGCTCCTGGTAGAGTAACTCCATATTGTTAGGCTTACAGAGAGTTCATTGTTCTCCTCATCAAAGCTTCTGCGTTTCTCTGAGTCCTGGTTTTCGCGCAATGGCGCTTCCGGTGGCTTCCGATCTTGGTGTTGGCGATCGAGATACCCTTGAACTATATGTAAAAGGGACAAAGGACTGCAATAAATGGCCCTCCTCAGAATCTGTAAAGCCGACCTCAGTAGAGAGTGGATTTTCCAGTAAACATGGACTGCCACCTGCGATTGTACATCGTTTTGTTTTGTTCATTGCATGTTTTGTAAACTCTACACTTGGTATACAGAGGATGGTATTTAGTCGCCTCTTACGACAGGCATGCTTACATCGGTTATATTCTGACCCCTACCTAAAGGGAGTAATTTCTGGCATCGATTATTTGAGTTTGCGAATCATACATGTTAGTAACCCGGGGCTACTAGTACCTTTAGAAGATTACCACACCCCTTGGGGAACAACAAAAAAAAAAAAAAACTATCAACGACATAGTATTGTAGGATACGGTAGGCACTCTGAGGCCATAAATACCATTGATCTCTTGCTTTTCGTTTATTTATTTATTTTTTATTACAGTAAGTTTCGCATGCCTCTCCAGTCATCGAGCTGCCTCAAATTTCGCATGCCAAGTTAGTTGAGGTCCTTTTCCATTTCTGTGCGTCAACTGAGGCGAGGTCTTCCTCTACTGCGGCCGTCCCTTCGGGGTGGATTCGGAAATGTTTTGGGGTAAAGCGCTCGTGTCCATCCACTCTACATGTCCCAGCCATTTTAGTCCTTGTCTAAGTTGTTGGTTGAAGCCCAGGCCCACTCCAGATTGTAGCGGTATCTAAAGTAAATTAGAAAGTAAATTTTGCAAGATTTTATGAAGGACTGGTAAAGGTTTCCTTATACATACGAGTACATAAACTCAAAGTTTTAGCACATGTCTATTTACCTTCCTTTATGTAAATAAATTTTATTCCAAGCTGTATAGATTTTTTAAAAGCTGTTGCGTAGGACATGTCAAACCTAGAATCACAATGAAAATCAAATGGATCTAGAAACGACATTTCCAATTTGCTGACAAGCCTTGACAATCATAATAACATTTGCCATCAGGTACCATTTCGCTGTATTATTCCGAAATCAATTTTCGACTAAATTATCCTCAATTCACTCGAATTTTTTCGGAATTATCGATTCCACATCCCATTGAGAGCTTCAACTTAACCCGGGTATCAATATCACGTATGTGGTACACTCTTTCATTGTGTAAGATTCTCAGAATCCATACACACTATTTAATCCAATATTGATGTGATATCAGAGAGAGAAATGTTCTAATTAAATTCCAACGCCCTTAATACATTTCCCCTAAAGTGCACAATCGATGACGCAAAAAGGAACCCTCAAAATGATGATAATTTTATCGATAGAAATAAGATCAACCGACAAACAACCCACAACATAATCCTATTAAATATTCATGTCATTCGATATTTGCTCTCTTTTTACAACGGGCCCTCTTCTCGGTATTCGTGTCCTTGAACTTCGAATGGTTTGCCATATTACTACAAAAAATAAAAAAAATAAAAAATACCGAACCCCCAAAAATCGTGCTCCAACTAAAGAGTCTGGGATTTGTTACAGAGTATCTCTGTGGGAACAGAAAACAAAGGAGAACATTATTTCTACAAAAATAGGATTTATCCTTCGTCTACCGGAGGAAAGAATACAATGTCACGTGTGTTTACGCTCAGGTTGGGTCCGAAAAAAAGTTCTGTTACCCCCAAGGACCTGTATCTTTCCTTTAAAGTGATATTAGCATCGAAATAATGTTTTTAGAATCACCATCAAAAGGCAGGAGATTCCTAAAGCAATAATTACATTTCTCTTCACAAAAGTAGAGATGATGATATTTTATCCTGTAAACAATTACTGGGGAATGTTGTCCTTGAACTTGGCCTTCAGCCAGACCCTCCACCTGCTCTACCTGAAACACATCTCAGCCGCAAAGCATGAGTATATCTAGTAGACTCAACACTCGAATGACAATCTCCTTTTGTTCCTGTGACACATCGTATAGAGCCTTAGGGCAATTCCACTGATAATGTCCTTTTTATGTTGAAAATTTCTGCGTGCTGGGACATAAAACAGAAGTTGTCGTGGTTCTCTGTTTACACTGAAAGTCTCTTTACTGTTGATACTCCGGGATTGTATACGACAACGATACTCGTCATCAGTAACTTTTGTCTCAGCCACCAAAACGAAGATGCATCCACCCCTCAAGATCAATTTTTAGTCCTGTTTGATGTGGCATAGTACGAGCATAACTGAAATTTTTTCTTACGATGTCGGCGAAGTTCTGCTAACATACACGTACATATGTACATATACAGCTTCTAATGGATGCAATCAAAGTGAATTATGTATTTAATTATGCGTCATTCCCTCGAGGTGGCGAAAGATTGGAGGTTGTATCTAGAGGTGCTTCATTAAACTATACCAGCAGCACATGGAGGCGTGTGAGTTTCTCTTTTCGCAAATGGTGTGTGAGCTTGTGGTTGTTAATGAAAGTGCTCTTGAGAATGGAGGACATTTATGGTAAAAGGGTTATAAAATATCATAGTCTCGTTCATCTTAAGAGAGAGAAGCGATACCTACTATATGATGTGAGATGAGGTGAGCTCGAAAGTCTGTATATCGAAGTAAAAGTTTTCTCGTTCTTAAGACTGGAGAAGTCAATTTAGCGCTCCAAATTGATTAGTTTGTTTTAGAGAGGGATGCGTTTTGTCCTTGAATGTTAACAGCGACTTCCTCACACCTGCATTTTATCATATAAGTAGAGTGAAGATAAGTTGAGGAACACTCGAAAACATTCGTGGAATAGAGAAGAGTCTGAGAAACTCGAAACAGCGATGTCTTATTTGTACAAATGTAACTAAGATATTACGGAGGGACTACATAGTTAATGAAACAGCCAAACAGCTATAAAACCTGCGACCCAATCGAAGAAAGTAAGACTTAATCAGCTTTTTTACGTAATTTTTCTTAGTTCTTTTAAAATTGCAGCGGAAAACATTATTTTTTTTTATCAAGAAATCAAGTGTACGCGCAAGCCCACACCGTGCGGTAATCGTCGATAGAAGGACTATGCTTATAGCAGTAGATACTCGTAAGTACTGGAAACAACACAAATCTTATCTAAAAGTATGCCACACATCTGCTAACGTCGATCTGCCGCTTATGGCAGTCGTTTTTTTTTTTTCTTCTAGTTTTTGCTTTTCAAAGTTTTGGCAGCATAGCGAACGTAGCTTAGTGCTTTTGTCTTCGTCGTATCAACTCTCAGCTTTTCTTTGCTTGCATAGATTTCCTAAGCTACTGATCATATTGGCTTCTTCATCGAGATCATAGCTTAAATTGTGAAACGCTAAGGGATCCCAAAGTCTGTCGGTATTGCGAAAATAATAGTGCAATTTTTTCGAACAAAAATAAAAGGAAGACAAAAGGTAGTTCTTATAGTAAATTAATTGAAAACATATTTATTAATAATCAAGCTAAACAGGCTAAACAAGCTAAAGAAGCAGCAAGTAGATGCGACGGCAGAGCCGCGTACAGACTCACTATATAGCTGATATGTGGTCAAAATTTGAGTCAACACTTAGAAGGGTTTGGGCTGGTCTCTGCTAAGTACAGCATTGTGGATGAAGGTTTGCCCCAAAATCAAGGTAACCCGAAGTCCAAAATTCTAAAACACGTATCACACTTCCCCGTAAGGATGGAATTATTGCGGGAGAGCTGGGCAGAAACGAAGAAGGTGAGGAATAGTTTCTTCGTCTTCTTCATCCTTGCAGCATCTGCAAAAGTCGTTCGCAAAAAGGCCTAGCCCTGTAGCATGCTTGCCTACTAGACAGTGTCCAGTGATGTCACCTATTATAGCGCCGATATACAATCTGTGAAGAGAAATCAAATTCTTAGAACGTTTTAGATCCAGCTTCGGCTAAATCTGTTTTATCGCTAGACATCTTGATCTACTTGTCCACCTAAAATTTGTACTCTCGACAGCATCCAGCTTAAATTTAAGTTTGCGAGTAGCGATTGGTACACCTAAGGTGCTTTTAGCCTTCAGAATGGGTATAGTTGTTTCTATTCTAACGAGTTCATCGGCCTTACAATTCCCTGGAATGTCCATATGCCCCGGCACAAAACACAATTGAACTGTTCAGCCATTTTCGTAAGAGACGATCGGCAGTCTAGAGCTGCTAAGGAACTTATAGAGATTTGATTGCTGCTTGGCTGTGTGCAAAGATGCGGATATCTCTAGCAGATATCACGTTTTTCTTAAGCCAAAATAAGACTTCTTTAATCGCCAAAAATTTCCGCCTGGAACACGCTACCTTGATTTGGAAGACGGAAAGAGAGCTTAAGATTAAGTCTGTCAGAGAAAATACCCGCACCAATTCCGTCTTTGGTTTTTGACCCGTCAGTGTAGAACTGAATCGACTCATCTTCTAAAATTACATCGTCCTCCCAGAGTGATATGGAAGGGATGGTGACTAGGAAGTTCTTATCAAAATTTAGACGTGGGATGGTGTAGTCCGAGTTTTCGGGAGGGATTTTGAATTTATTCAGAATGGAAGCGTTGCCAAATTCTTTTCTTGACCACTGTTGGATAGCTTCAAGGCTGTCCACCAGACAATTACCCCGTATGTAAGTATCGGTCTAATGACCGAGAAGTAGAGCCAATGAGACATTCGAGGTTGTAAACCCCATTTATTCCCAATAGCTTTTTTCAAGATAAAACTGCTACGGGAGCTTTCTTTACTCTTTCTTGAATATGTATTAGATTTCCAGCTTAATTACTTATCCAGGATAAAACACAAATATTTTACTGTGTCAGAGAAAGTTAAGCTGATACAATTGAGAGAAGGAGGGTCGACTAACGGAATTTTATATTTATTGGAGAAGAATATCAGTTCAGTTTTGTGGGGGTTTACACCCAATCCACACCGAACCGCCCATCTAGTGAGCTTGTTTAAAGCGTTTTATAGAAGTTCTTTTAGAGTATTTAGGTGCTTTCCCGAGACGGCCAAAGCAACATCATCTGCATAAGCGATCAGCGGGCATCCCTCGCCTTCCATGATTAGCAATAGTTCATTGATTACTAAATTCCGCAAAAGTGGGGATAGAACACTTCCTTGCGGAGTGCCTCTACTGACAGACCTTCTAGCAGACGTCCCACCCAGCTTAGAGTTGATAATCCGACCATTAAGTAGTAGATTCTTAATGTGAGCATTCGACCTTCAGGTCTGATAGTGCATCTGCTATCGCTGATGTGTTGACATTGTTGAAACTGCCTTCTATATCCAGAAAAGCAACCATTGTATACTCCTTATGAAACAGGGAATATTCAATATCACACACCAGTGAGCGTAATGACGTCTCCACTGATTTATTTTTGCAATATGCATGTTGGGCCGCCGACAGTAGTTTCTTATCAATACTGTTGCGTAAATTGATATCAATCAGTCGGTCTAATGTTTTTAGGACCAATGATAATAGACTAATAGGTCTGAAATCTTTTGGATTTGTGTGAGAGCATTTACCCGCTTTGAGTATGAAGACAACTTTAACTTCTCTCCATATCTTTGGGATATATGGTATACCAGATCTAGACAACCTTTTAAAATTGTCTCAAGCACCGGTAAGATTATGTCCGATGACTTCTGCAACTCGGCAGGTATTATGCTGTCTGGTCTCGCGGATTTATATGGTTTGAAGATAAGTAGTGCCCACTGGAGTTTGCTCTGTATAATCGATTTTGAGGAGTTGGTTATTTGTGCAGATGATCTGCTGAAAACCATGTTGCTAACAACTTGGGAGCTGCCTGGGAAATGAGTGTCAAGCAGTAAATTTAGCGAATCTTTGCTGGAAGTCGTCCAAGACCCATCAGTTTTCTTAAAGTAACTGGTCGTTATTGGATTTGAGGAGAGAATTTTCCTTAGCCTGGATGCTTCAGAGGCTTCTTCTATCTCTGAGTTATCTTTTCCAATTAACAGAGAAGGTTTGGAACAGCGAGACCTTCCCCGAAGAGTGGATAAGGAAATGATCCCCAGGCTTCCAAAAAAAGTACCTAACAGAGTGAGAAAACTGGAGAGGCATTTGCATGCTTCCTGCAATCGCCGATGTAGCAGTTGAAAAAAAAAAAAAAAAAAACTTTTAAACTTATCGACGAACATCTGGTAAGTACTCTCGACAATGAACAAGCAGCACTATCCATGCTGGATACTCCTGCGTTGATCACATTAACACCTTAAGGATCATTATTGAAAAATGCGTCGGGTATAGCTCCTCTGCACTTGCTCTTCATTGATTTCAAGAAAGCTTTTAGTGGTGCACACAGAGAAGCATTCCGAATAAAATTGTGGTTATTATAAAGGCAAGTTATGAAGGTGCAAAGAAGTAGCTTGAAGAATTCGAGATTCGAAATGGTGTTCGTCAAGTTTGCATACTATCACCACTATTCCTAGTGGTGATCAATAATGAATTGCAGATTGCTTTGTCAATGCGAAGTGATGAAATCCTATGGAGACTTAAAACCTTTTTGAAATTGTTCGACTATGCTGACGATGGTTGCCAACCAAAACCAAAACTAAGATCATCAGTAACTCATCAACTTTACAAATAAGTTTTGCAGGGCAGCAGACCGAAAGAGGACACAGTTTCCACTATTTTGGAACCGATTTACGACTTTTCCGCTTTAATGTGAATTCGAAGCTATCGTTACCTGAAGAGTGACTATCATTCTCACAAGAGAGCTGCAAACTTTTGTTAACTAGTATCTAAGAAATATTTAACAAATATTTTTTCCCTCGTATAACTTGGAGCAGGACAGTTAGAAAAACATCTCGTTAATTAGACAAGAGCTAGTTGGGGTTAAAACATACTGTCAGAAACCATGCGCAATGGCCCGTAGGCATGGTACATAAGGGGATACTTAAGAAATAATGGATAAAAATGTCTATCTGATCGGATGTTCCTATGGTTCTTTGAGCGCTGTATTTTTATTGTTAAGATGACATGCGGCTTTTTCTCTTATTACGCTAATTCGAACGGTTTCGTTCTTTGAAGTCGGCGCGTAAGATTTGTCACATCCAAAGTTTGGAGTATGGCACAGTTGCAATGGCCATGAAGACGAATACGAAGCTTGCGAGCGAAGTTTTTTATTTCGTCCTCCACGGTAGCTATCCCTAAGACTCTGTGGATATCATTGTTTCTGATATACCAGGGAGCGTTCACGATTATTCTTATAATTTTATTTTGAAGTGATTGTATGAGATTCCTATTGCTTGGTTTGGTACAACCCCAGAGTTGTATACCGTACGTCCACACGGGTTTAAGCACTTGCTTATACAGAAGCAGTTTGTTATATACGCTTGGTTTGGAATATCTTCCAATTAGCCAATACATTTCTCTAAGTCGATTTTCGACTTCGTCACGTTTCGTTTCGCGTCTAGTGTCATTCCCAGATATTTAGCTTCGTTTGCATGCGGTATTTGTACCGAGTTAATGAAAACGGGAAGGTTGATTATTTTCTTGTAGGTGAAGTTAACATGCGTCGATTTGGTCTCGTTAAGAACAATGCGCCAAGTTTTTGTCCACTCACAGATTTTATCCAAGGCTTGTTGGAGTTTTATGGTTGCTGACTCGATTGAACTTTCCGTTGCCAGAATAGCCGTATCGTCCGCGAACGTAGCTACAATAGTGCCTTCAGTTTGTGGTATGTCCCGAGTGTACAGCAAGAATAAGATAGGCCCAAGGACACTTCCTTGCGGAACCCCGGCGGCGATTTCTTTAAAATCAGAATATTCAGTTCCGTGCTTGACACGAAAAAGTCTGTTTTTAAGGTATGATTCTAAGATCTTATGAAGTTGCTCCGGAAGGATTCGTTTTAGCTTATAATTCAATCCATCGTGCCAAACCCTGTCGAAGGCTTGAGATACGTCAAGAAAAGCGCTAGAACAAATCTTTTTCTCCTCAAGGGCTTTTTCAATTTTGTCGGTTATTCTATAAATCTGGTCAATTGTGGAATGCTTGATTCTGAACCCGAATTGGTGCTCAGGTATTAGGCGTCTCTCTTCAATGACCGGAAGAATCCGTTTCAGTAGGAGTTTTTCAAATACCTTCGATATTATTGGTAGTAGCGATATCGGTCTGTACGATTTTTTGTCATTTGGAGATTTCCCGGTTTCGGAACCATTATGACTTCTGTGACTTTCCATTGATTTGGAACGTATAATAATCTAATGGAAGCATTTATTAAATAAAGCAATTTTAATAGTGCCTTTTTTGGTAATTCCTTGAGGATTTGTCCGGTTATTAAATCATAGCCAGGAGCTTTATTATTTTTCAGGTTTTTTATTGCCTGGCAAAGTTCTATAAATGACACACTTTTTATTCTAAGGTTGTCAGATGTCGTAGTCGTACCGGTAAAATCGTCTACCAATGTTTCTCCATCAAATGGCTCAAAAGTCTCTTCTAAGTGCTCGGCAAATAGATCCGCTTTTTCTTTGTCACCTTTTGCCCATTCGTCGTTGTTTTTTCTTATCGGTGGCGAATGTATTTGGGGTTTTTTAATTCTTTTGACAGCTTTCCAGAGCGAGTAATTAGTGGTTTTTTCGGCGGTTAAACCTTCAAGCTGAAGTCTCTCGGTTTTTTAGGTCTTGGCTCGCTTTTTCAAGCTTATTGCATAGGAAATTCGAGTGGGTTTTATGCTGGGGAGCGCGAGTTTGTTGCCATATTTTGCGTGCTCTCCTCTTTTCTCGAATAAGTTCTTTTATTTCCGGCGGATAATTAGCTTCATTGCATGGGACTTCTTTCCTCCTTAAAGGTGTATTTTTCCACGCGGCATTCTGTATTGATTCAATAAATTTGCCGAGTTCATCTTCTATTTCGAAGGGTGTTTTGAGCGATACGTTTAAGACAATATTTTCTTCACAATCAGTTCTAAAGTCGCGCCAGTTAGTTTCTTTGTTAGTTAATCTAGGCACACCTTCTACTGTCATTAGTCGGTCACTTATTGTCAAGATTATCGGCGAGTGATCTGAGGAGAGATCAAAGCTTTCCTCTACTTTCGCAAAATTTGAAGATACTCCTTTTGCTACGAAGAAGTCTATTAGGTCCGGTGTTTTTGCTGTATCAGAGGGCCAATACGTCGGTTTTCCCGTCGAAAAGAAATCAACCCCGAATTGCATACCGGCTTCGTACAGAAGTCTGCCTTTCCGTGAATTGGATCTGGAACCCCAAAAGGTGTGTTTTGCGTTGAAATCGCCACGTATAATGAAATTCGGTCCAAGTGAGTCAAGGAGACGTACAAAATCGTTACGTCTAAACGTGCATCGCGGAGGACAATAAATGGACGCGATGTTAAAATACGAGTGCCTATTCTTAACTCGAACTGAACTTGTTTGCATTGTATCGATTTCAATCGTCGTATGTATGGAGTGCTCAATGCAGTCTTTAATGAATAAGGAGGATCCGCCTCTAGCTCTTCCGGAAGGGTGGTATGCGTGATAAGCACGATACCCTCTTATTTTTACTCCGGATTCCTTTGCCAAATGAGTTTCAGAGATCAAGCAAATGTCAATGTTGTCATTCCGTAAGAATACTTCTAATTCGGCGTTTTTTTGTAGAAGGCCGTTTGCGTTCCATGTTAAAATTTTTAGTAACTGATTCATATTCATATGGGAGTACTTTTTTGGCGAGGTTTTAACTCGAGCTTGCTCAATTTATCAAATATGACTTTGTTGGCCTTTGTTTACTCCTCAAGTTTCGCAAGAATTATGGAGAAGACTTGGGAGACTGGGTCTACCGTAACACCGCTTTGCTTGATTTCTAGCGACGCAGCTTGAGCATATGTTAGCGTCTCTGGAGATTCTTTAAGACGCAATTCGTTTCGCGTGCAAGCTCTTCTTCGTCCGTGTGATATTGTGGATTAGCTGCGCGGGGAGGGGAATCTTCGCGTTCTTTTTGTAAAATCGAGTTCTTTAGAAGCTTGTTTTCCTCTCTCAGCATGTCTACGTCTTTTTTGAGCTCTTGGTAGAGTCGATCCATTTCATTAAGCTTATTGCGAAGTTCGTTATTTTCCTTCTCAAAGCTTTTACATTTCTCTGAGTCCTGTTTCTTGTGCGCTTGCACTTCCGGCGGACTTTTTTTCCCGGAGACATTCGGTCTTGATGGTGGAGACCGAGGTACCCTTGAACTTTTTATAAAGGGTGGATTTTAGTCGCCCCTTACGACAGGCATGCCTACCTCGGGTATATTCTAGACTTCGTCTTAACCGTTTGAATAAAGATTCTCCAAAGAGAGCGCTTTGTGAAAAGAAGGGCTATAAGCCCGGAAAAATGTCAAGAGGATGTGATTTCGAGAGCTGATAAAGTAGTAAGAAAAGGCTCAGACCTAGATCAATAAATAGTCGGCACAATGAAGAAATAATAAAAGACATTCGTACACTAAGCACTTATAATAAACATCTTTACAGGTGTTCAAGCGCAACTGATCTACACAGCCTGTGGATGTAAATGCGTATGTGGGTTTCGGTAAGTCTCAAGAGAACCAGAAAGACAACCCTCCGAAGATATTTGTTCAACAATATGAACGAACTGTCTATAACGCCGCCAAAAGTCATTTTAAAATGCATACTCATCTCGCGATGAATCAGGAAGGCTCTAACTTATTTTTGTTTTCAGGTCTGCCTTCCTACTACTGAGAGTACAAAGAATCCACTGAAATTCGTGTAAGACTGCACAACTCAGTGTACAACTACCCCAATAACCTAACCTAACCTCAACTGAAATGCCAATCTTTGGGTTAGGTATTTGCCTCTCTTGGGACGTAGCACGGTCATAGTCTCTTGGGATTTTAGCGGTCGCTAAAATGTGTCCAAAACATTAGATCTTCTTCTTGTCACCGGACCTACACGACGAACTCTCAAACATATCCAGTGGATAGACATATCCAGTGCAGATTAAACTGCATATAAGTATCAGGAGGTGCTGGTACAAAAATAATTAATCAATAAGTACAAAGGCGGTAAGTAAATTATTATAAATAAGCTTACGGTATGAATTTAAATATCGGTTTGAGCACGACTGGAAATCCTAAAAATTACTTTGTACCACTCTCAATGCTTATTTCATATTTCAAATTTAAAAGCGTTCCAAACCACTTTTTAAGTTGCAAGCATTTGGCACTACTTATGTGAGGCATCTTTGTATAGTGAAAGTATTATTAACTAAATTAGTTTATTTTGTTAGAAGCATAATAAAGAAGGATGTAATGATTACGAAATAAAAATTCACTTAAGACACTGTCAAAGAATTTATTCGCCCCACCGAGCTGCCCTCACAAATTCCCGAAACTAAATTTAATATCCCCTCTCTTTCTCAGGGTTCTCTTAAGGTGGACAACATTCCAAGGACTGCCCTAAGGATATTTGCCTCTACCTTTCCCCTTGCCATAACTTTAGTTGAACATCAAAAACAAGCACCACACATGGACAACAGAGTCATGTCTATATTATTTTCACTCCAAATAAGGACAAGCACAGAATAAAAATATAAAATAGCCCCTCACTGTCCATCTCAGGGTATCCGATACGAATACGTAACAAAATACCAATAATGTCTTCATCACTCTTGTTGTATCTCATTAAATTTGTAGAACCACTCCTAAAAAATGTGATCACGTTGTTAAAATTGAAAATTCCTTCTTATCGTCTTTCAACGTTCAAGGAAATCCTACCGGAGGAGTAGTGGAGTAGGAAGGAAGGTACACATGTCCAAGATATTCCTCCGACAATGTGGTCAGATGCAGAAGGAAAACTTAAGAACCATTTGATAACGTTAACATATGCTTCTTGAGTACAACGAACGATACTGTACAACAATACGATGCATTTTGTTGTACCTACATATATGTAGATCCCTGTCACACACATATTTGGATTAACAAGGACATTGGCATCTATGCACTAGACTATCATCATCGTCATCGTTGTTATCCTCCAGGTCGTTGTCATCCTCCGATTCCCATCATTTACCAAGATATAACAACATTTGGGTCAGTTCATTTTAGATGCGCCTCTGAGAAGAATTCTTCGATATTTTATATTTTCCTTCGGCTCACAGGACAATGTTTTATTAAGTCAAGCAGATGTGATTCGCTAGCATAGTAGACTACTTGAAAAGTTCAAAATCTCACAACTATCCAAGAGGAAGTAAGAAAAAAGTAGAATCCTTCAGAATCCATAATTTTCAAAGTGGACTTCCTGTTCACCACCGTTACGTAGTCCTTGTCAGTGCTAAAGTACAAATCCAATACATAGTACTAGGACTTCTCCTTTTTTTTTTAATAATTTCCATTTTCCTTTTTCTCTGCATTGGGGCAGGTCGTGTGTGTGGGTATACGAGTAGTTTATCACCCTCTTCGATTACTTACCATTGCCAGGAGTTAGATATTTGTCGAAGAATGCCGAAGAACACAGGTATCTAGGTACAGAAGGACATTTTCAATTTGTTCAATTGCCCTTGTCGGATTCAATTTCTATTCGATGGAGTCGCGCGGTTGAGTCCTTTTCTCAATCTAAAAAGTACCAACAGCACTGTGTGCCACTTCAAATCCAAGTGGGTGACAAATATGTGAGGTATGGAAGGCTGCCAGTAATTTTCAAGAAAGGTAACCAGATGAGCTAAAGGGGATAGCAACAAGAAGCAATTTAACTATTTGCTCTACATAATGTTAAGTAAATGTGTGGTGGTTGAGATATATATGTATGTAAAGATTCAGTGGAGTAGGATAGTCGAAGGTGGCTAGACACCGGCGATGTCGACTAGGATGCTTGAGGGAAGTTAAGAGTTGAATTTGATGAATATTTTGAAGATGATAGAAGTGATGTTCAAATTATGATATTTCGAATTGGATGTGAGCATAGTGACTGAAAATTTGGACAAAAAAAAAATCAATTGATGCAACAGTTTTCAATGGGGAATGGCCAGAAACGAACTCAAGGAAGTTTCGATTTTTCCCTTTAATATTATTTAACATTGCGTCTATTGTGGTTTCTTTTTTAGAATGTAATGAAAAAAGGAAAGGATAATATTGGAAATGGAAATATAATGTGATGTGACGATGGGGGTGGTATTGATTTAATGTTTTTAATTACTTACGTTCATACATATTGAGAACCTCTGAGTCACTGTCTCCGTCTACTTTTGCTATAAGTTCTCTTAACCACTTACATTCTTACTTAAGTGCTGTATCCCGTTGTGGGTCCTAGGGCCTCTACTACGACAAGGTGCCATCGTGTATGGTTTCTGGCAATGTGTCTCAGCTCTGGTGCAGTTTTCTGGTGATAGTAGTGGTCACTCTCCATGTGCTGCATCCATATAATAGCACGGATTCAACATTGGAGCGGAACAGTCTTAGCTTGGGTTTCAAACTGATTGCATTGCTTCGCCTTATTTTGGCTTGATACCCTTTGAAGTTATTTAGTGCTTTTATTTGTGAGAAGAAAGCTATGAATTAACTTCAAGGACTTCTGTGGTTTCATTGAATGACGGTTATTTTAATGAAGGCGAAGCATTAAAAGATATTACATGAATTTAACTTTAACCTTTTAATAGGCGAAAATGTTCAAAGAATTCAAAAGAATTGAGTGTTAAAATAATAAAATTATTTTATAGCTTTTTATTTATTTATTTTTTTTATTATTTCATAATTTGCGCGCACTCCAAGGGTTATGAATACCTTTAACATGCTTACACACAGTGCGGGCGTTGGAAAGGATAGATAGAGAGAGAGAAAGATTGTGGTGTAGTGGTTCTTGAAGCTCAGTTGTTTATGCTTCAGAGAGTCTCCGGGGGTGGCGTCCAGATAACTGGGGTGATTTTTGTTATTTTTTGTCTTTGCTTCTGATTCACAGTACTTTTTTTCCGGTAACCGATGTCAAGGTCAAATCGCCATCAACAGAGCGAACCATTTTTCCAGCCGCATTAACCAAGCTACTGCCAGCGTTATGCCTTCGCAGTAGTGTTTACACAAGCTTTCGCAAATGATCGGACTGACTTTATATATTTCATGAGAAATAAATAAATGCTTGCTGACATCAGGATTTGAACCATGAACCATTAACGTGGCAATTGATGACGTTACCATTACACCATTGCCACCCCCAAAACTGTGAAACATAGATGATTGGGTGAAAGTCTTCTTCATTTCCTACGCCCTGAAGGCGGACCACATTTCTTGACAACTATTTTCTAGATACAATTTGTTCAATCATCCTTGTTTATCATTTGTCATCTACGATGAGTTTCCATTGAAAATTATTATTTTGCCACCCCATCATCCATAGTTCAGAAAATGTTTTTTATCTAAACCATTTACACTTAATATCTCATTGATTCTGTAAATATCTCCATAATTGAAACTTCAGAGTATACCACACGTACGAAACCCAACAATTGGCTGTGGTGCAGCCACCAACCGATGCTCAGAAAGAGTGGATTGCAATATCATCCTTCGTCCTTGGTATAGAAACAGCAGAATGACAACGACAACAGCTACCACTGCAGCAGCGACAACAATGGGAACGACATGACATGACATATTATCGATGTAAAGAGCCATAAACACTATCTGCTCTTTATATAAACTTTTCGTCTCCTCAGTTCAGTATAAATACAACTTTCTCCACTAGTACAGAATTTGCATATCCCACTTCAGCTGCGTTTGTGAATCGCTCGCGTTCGCGGTCTTATGGTACATCAAAAGGATGCGCCGTCGTCGCTCGTCGTGGAAGGCAACCTCATGCATGTTGCACCACGAGACGTTGCAAAAGCACACTTCACTCTACCCTCCTGACATAAGGGTGCTAGAAAAGAGATTCCTGTATTTTCCTTTTCGCGAAAAACGAAAAAGCACTTTACTTTGTGTTTTGGATTAGATGGTTTGGAAATTATTTATTTACGAATAAAGCTGCTGTTTCTGAGGGTCTCTGCGCTGGTGCTGGAGCAAGGCATTGTGTTTGAAGACAGAATGATGGAAGTTTTCCGACAAGTTACTATTTGGTATGGTACCTAATTTTTGTTTGTTATTATAGTTCATCAGGCGTATAGTGTTGAGAAGAGAATAGCTAAAGTGTCTGTATTCAAAGCGACAGGGATTTTTCGCATCAACAGAAACTGCGAGGGTTCGAAAGGGCAAATACCCGAAAGTGGAGAAATTTATTTTAAGTCATGGAAATTTCGTTTTCTGGATGCGGGTTGCCTTTACGTTCACAAGAAACTTTGTACTCAGATTTTTTCAAAGGTGTTCTATGTACCGCATGAAATGGGTTTTGCTTTCAAATGAAAGATTACTAGATGACTGGTGGTTTCAAAAGAAAGCATCTAATAGTGACTTATCATTTGATATCTCTTGTATATGTCAAATACCAGGCAAGTCATCAAGAGTACCGAGACTACGGTATCTATTAGAAGATTACTAACGAATTTAGCTCTATTTGAATGCCTTAGTTCTCTTGCGAAAAATGAGTGTTCTAAACAAATTATGCCTTTCGTTAATGTGATGATGATGATGACGAACGGAAGAAACAGATCTTAATGTTGGCGACTCCAGTTATTGAACAAAGGATGACTATTTCCGGTTCTTGGGAATCTTTCACTCTGTACATGCTATCGATCTAACATACTTAGTCCTCAATCAATCCTCAAATTCTAATAAGTGAACATGTGGACAATCAGGGAAATTTAGAGCATTTAATTTGAGGCGAATTTCTGCATGTACATTCCAAATTTTACGGTAGGGTAGTTTTTTTTTAGGCATAGCTACGCGCACCGGGTATGCAGCTAGTTATCTTGAAGTTTAATTTGAACAAGTCCAACGTCATGGTGTTAAACATTTTCTGGACACACTTATTAACTGTAACTTACATACATACATACATACATTTTCAATGGTCTACTAATCCTTCATGAGGGTCACGGGGGTAGGATGCTCAGGTGCACGGAGAAAAAAAGCTGTTGAAATTACCGGGGTTTTCCGGTCTTGATTTTCATCTAATAGCATAAAATGTTGAATTTATGATTTTGGTTAATTGTTGAATCAACTACCAATCTGTTGAATTTAGAGGGTAAAATGCGTTTTGTTTGTTTAGATCCTTCAAGCCCTCGGGGGGCATAGGGCGTCAACCACGCCTGCGCGCCATCTTGTTCGAAGTTCTGCAACGCGTTTGAGCTGCCTCCAACTCATTCCTAAAGAGCTCGATTAGTCCTCAACTGTTCTGTGTCACGTTTGCCTAGGGCGTCCCACTATTCTGCCTGCCTGGGTGAGCGGATTCCACTGCATGGCGTATTTCGCAATGGAGTTGTCTTCGCGCCGTAGGGTGTGTCCAATCCATTGCCACTTTCTTCTTCGTATAGTAATGCTTATAGGTTCTTGGCCCGTTCTCAGATAAAGTTGTTCGTTAGAGATGCGGTTCGGCCAAAAAATCCTCAAGATGATTCTTAAGCATTTGTTTACGAAAACTTGCAGCTTTCGTGTGTTAATGGTGTCCACCTTCCAAGTACTGCACCCATAAAGCAGCACTGATTCTACGTTGGAGCGGAACAGTCGCAGCTTGGTTCTTAAGCTGATAACATTACTTCTCCAGATTTTAGATAGCAATCCGAACGCAGCTTTAGCCTTCCCGATTCTGCTGCACACATCCAGTTCGGTGCCACCGCGATTAGCCGAGACCACACTTCCTAAATAAAGAAAGTTATCAACTTTCTCGACTTCCTGTCCGGCAATGTAAAGTTGAGCGCGGTTGTTAGAAGAAGTGCTTAGGGCTTTTATTTTGACTGTGTTTATTTTTAGCCCCACTTTGTTTGCCTTAGCTTTTAGATTGTGGGCCATCAGATGAAGATCCATCATCCGATGTGAAAGTAGACAAACATCGTCAGCGTAATCTAGGTATTTAAGGTAAGATGTCATAGTCCAACGAATTCCAGAATTAGCTTCCGTCAATGCTGCACGGAGTACATCGCTGATAACCACCAAAAACAATAGTGGGGACAGTATGCACCCTTGACGCACTCCACTTTGGACTTCAAAATCCTCCGACACCTTACCATTGTGCACGACGTGACACTTACCGCCCTCGTATGTAGCCTTGATAATAGCTATAAGTTTGTCTGGAATGCCTCTCCTGCGCAAGGCCATCCAGATAGCATCTCTATTCAATCTGTCGAAAGCTTTCTCGAAGTCGATAAACATTAAATGTTGCGGAGACCTATACTCAACGCATTGTTCGATAATGATCCGTAAGATGTTTATGTGGTCGATGCAGGAGGATCCAGCGCGAAAGCCTGCCTGTTCGACATCGAGAGTTGAATCTAAATGTTCTTTAATTCGTTCTAGAATTATTTTAGCTATTATTTTGGCCACGGCTGGAAGAACGCATATACCTCTCCAGTTACCGCAATCCATCAAGTTTCCCTTCTTTGGAAGTTTAATGATCATCCCCCTTTTCCACTCCTGTGGAAATTGTTCGCTATCCCAAGCTCTCTGTATTAGGGGATGCAGCAAATCTGCCGATGTATTTGGCGCCGCTTGAAATAGCTCGGCAGGGATGCCATCAATACCCACCGCTTTGTTCTTCTTGAGGGACTTGATTGCTCTTATTATTTCAATTTTACTTGGAGGTACGGTGCGAATTCAGGAATTTGTTGCTTCGAACTGCTCATTCGAATTCAAGATCATACCGCCATCGTCTATGTGATTTAGCACTGTAGCAAAATGTTCTCTCCATCTAGTGAGCTGATCCTCATCCGAAATCAGAAGGTTACCGTCTAGACTCTTCACTGGATGTTGTTTGGAGTTTCGACCACCAATGAGCTCCTTAGTGATGTTGTAAACAGTCCTTCTGTCGCACCTACTCGCTGCTTCTTCAGCCCTTGAGGCCAGTGAGTTGAAATATTGACGTTTGTCACGTCTCACACTACGCTGCACTTCTTTCTTCTTCGCACGGTATTGGGCTTCAAGCTCGGTTCTCTCTACTGCTGAGACCGCTGCAATCCGAGCCTTGATTGCTGTACGCTCATCGATCCTTCTCCATGTGTCTGTAGAAAGCCATGTGCGGTGGTGTTTCTGCTTTTTACCGACATAAGTGCGTGCCCCAGTCGCAAAAGCATTTTTCACAGCACTCCAGTGGTCATCCATGTTCTCTATGCTGCTGATTGCTTCTGCTTCTAAGGTAAGATGGTCCCTGAACTGTTGACGCACTTGGGGAACCTTGAGCCTGTCGATATTAAACCTGGTGATGTTAATTAGGTTTGAGCGGTTGCTGTTGACGGATGCAGTACGAAGGCGTAAATGAGCTACCATAAGATGGTGATCTCGTTCTTGTCTGACGTCAGCTCCACGTCTGTTTCGGACATCCAGGAGACAATTTCTAAAGCGGCGACTGATCGCAATGTGGTCGATCTGGTTGCATGTTCGTTGCCTATCAGTAGAGACCCAACCGATTTTGTGGCAGGTGTTATGCTTAAACAGCGTACCTCCAATGACTAGGCGGTTGGTGTTGCAAAAGTCCACAAACCGCTCACCATTGTCATTACGGTCTCCCACGCCGTGAACTCCCATCACGTGCTTAAGCATGGTGTTGTCGCTACACACCTTGGCATTGAAATCTCCCATCACTATTACGATGTCCCCATTAGGCGTTTGGTTGTAGGCGGCGCCTAAGTGGCTATAAAAATTATCCTTTTCATCCTCAGTCGCGTCTAGAGTCGGAGCATAACACTGTATGATGGTAATTTTCCTAACTCTACTCTGGAACCTAGCCGTCAATATCCGGTCA
This sequence comes from Brachypalpus laphriformis, assembly GCA_945910035.1. NCBI lineage: Eukaryota > Metazoa > Arthropoda > Insecta > Diptera > Syrphidae > Brachypalpus > Brachypalpus laphriformis. The sequence goes on along the minus strand of OX246753.1, from coordinate 18,271,163 downwards.
CTATGGGGTTTCCAGGATATGAGGCTACTACGTGCTGCTGGAGTTAGCATGAGTCCTACTCCGGAACTCCGTGCACTTCCAGGTTTACCAGAGTAGAGCATGACAGTGCTTTTTGTTGGGGAGATGAATTCCCCAGCATCGAACCAGCTTATCTCGCTCAGCCCTAAGATGTCTATTTTATACCGTGCGAATTCGCGTTCTAATTGGAGGAATCTGGCGTTATAAGGCCCTTCCTTGAGTGAGTCCAGGAGGGTCTTAACGTTCCAGAATCCGATCGTTGTCCGTGTCCGATAGCCAAAGGTCGTCATCAAATTATCCGTCCGTATCCGAGGCGTTGGTTTGCGTTTCGGAGCGAGATTTGTTTTTACGGTTGCGGCTCGCTGGGCCACAGACCAACCGACACTTATCCTGTTTTTTGGCGCAGGAAGCTCGCCAGTCGTCCTCTCCCGTTAGTAATTTCCGAAGAAATCCCCAGATGGCACCACGAGGAGGTGGGAATAGGGCTTACTAACAGAGTTGCTAGGTTTTTGGCTGCAGTGGCTCTTTCTCGTTACTTAGCGGACCAACACCTATCGGGAGATGCTGCCCCTACGAGGCCTTTGTTAGTCGTTTGCCATCCCAAAAATGCGTTTTAAAATAACAATAATCGTAATTTAAACATAATTATATGTTGATATTAAAGCTCTTTCAGTAAAATCAACTATAATACTCATATTCAACAACCAGTTTGTTGAATTTACAGTGCAAACTGCGTAGCAAGCAGTTATTTCAACATACTTGTGTGTTGGTAAATCAGCTTCTATTGTAAATTTAACTATTATGTGTGTTGAATTTACAGATTTACAAGTCTTGAGACCGTAGATTCAACAAGCAATTTTGTTGTTTTTCATCCCTTTGCAACCCTTAAATTTTTGGGAAAATTTAACCAGAAATCTGTATTTTTTATCGGGAAAAAAGCTATAAAATACACCAAATATTTGTTTAATACAATTTTTTTATTTTATGACTTACATAAGAATATTATGGTACTCGATTGAATAAGAAAAATGAAGTAGATGAAATATAATAAAACAAGAATATACCACACTGAGAACAGAGTGATGCTTATATAAAATGTCGTCAATATTCGTAAAGCATGCACTTGGTTGAAGGTTGAAGGGTTGAGCCCTTACTTTTATTTTCCACATTTATTCTTTACAATTTTTCTTTCATCTCACCTTCTGTCGTAGCCACAAGGAGCATAACATTAGGATGTTTTTATTCTATATCTATTTCCTGGTGGTAGCAGGTAATGCAACGCTTCAAATGTCTTAACCTTGTTTAGATCTACGAAAAAAAAAATAAAAAAATAGTAATTTGCATGTACATATCACTTTATGGGCTTGCATTCTAACCTTCATTATGGTCATTAAATATTTTGGTTGTTGCTTTTTACAGCAGCGGCAATTTTTTTTCTTACTTTTATTCCTCCACCCAGAATAAAAGCTGCAGACTGCATCATTATGCACACAAGTGAAATCTATTTAAATCTGAGAAAAAGAAATATTTAATTCCGATTATTAGAAAATTGTTTAAAATTACCTTGCTCATGGACAAAAGCGTGCTTTAGTAAAGGCCACTCTCTAAGAATATGAGTAACATTTGATCCCAAAGATGGACTTATTTCTTTTCTTCTTTGCTCATATGTTAATTTCCTCTTGCTTTCCACGGTTGGGGCCAAGGTTCTTGATTATGTAGTAGCCAAAGTTTGTCGGAAACGTTTTGTGTGTCGTTGATTCTTTCTTTCTTTTCTATTAAAAATATTGCTATCACATCAAATGTTAAAATTTTACAAAATATAATTACTGGTAAAGCTAAATAACAAAATCACTTAATACTTAAGTTTGATAACATTTTATATTCTTATGGAGTCACAAAGCCAAAGCCCCCCTGGCAGCTGACCTCCTCGTGGTGGGGGGCGGGCAACGTGACTGGGATGTGCGGATGGGGTAACTTTAATAGTTATTCCCATCCATACAACCCAGTCACGGCTAACAAAGCGCACACCCCATGATGACACGAAGACGACCGGCCTCGGATATTGCCAAGCCTGGTAAGCCAGGGCATCCTTTGGAGCCAGGCCTGAAGGGTGTCAGGATGCGAGCGTCTGGTGGTCGGCTTGTCGCGCTCGGCAGCCGGCCGGGTCAAACCCGAAATGGCTACGAGCTTCCTGTCAATGGTCTCGCGAACCATTACGGGGGTCAAGGGGTGAACGCGCTGTGCACCGATAGGGGCACAGATGGACTCTCTGAGATTCGACAACGGCATCGACTTAGGATAGGCACATGGAACGTCTCATCGCTCACAGGGAAGGATCTTGAGCTTATTGGGGAGGCTGTTAAAAGTCGACTAGATATAGTTGGCGTCTCTTCAACAAAGCAGAGAGGTTCTAAAACTGTAGACCTTTCGGGTGGGTGGAAGCTCTTCCTGTCAGGAGTCGCACCCTCAATGTCTGCTCGGGCGGGAGTGGGGATACTCACAAGTCCCAGGTTGACAGACAGAGTATTGGAGTGGATACCATTAGGAGGGAGAGTTGCGATCTTAAAGCTCAAGCTTGAAAGATCAACTCTGGCATTGGTGCAGGTGTATGCACCGAACCTTCTGTCAGAGTACGCAGCTTTCTTAGATGAAGTTGATGTTGCCCTTGAAAAGGTTGCAGATATGGATTCTTCTGTCTTGATGGGTGACTTCAATGCTCATGTGGGTGAAGATGTTATGACATGGGGGAGTGTGATTGGGAGGAACGGTGATCCTGATCAAAACGCGAACGGAGAGAGGTTGTTGGATTTTTGTTGTGAAAATGGCTTATCCATCATGAACACCATCTTCCACACAAAGACATTCACAAATACACGTGGTACCGTCAGAGTCTTCAGCAGAAGTCGCTGATCGATTTCTTTGTGGTACCATCGTGTCTGAAGAGAATGGTTTGTGATGTTCGCGTATTGAGAGGGGCCGAACTGTCAACTGATCATCGCTTAGTGCTGTGCAAATTGTATCTTAGCGAGAGAGTGCCTCCCCTACCAAAGCGTAAACCAAGGATGGTTACACGCATACGATGGGAGAGGTTACAGGACGATGAGATACGGGAGACATTTGCACGGCAAATATCTGAAAGGTTTGAACGAATTCCAACTGTTCCATCATATGTAGAGGAAGAATGGCAACTGTTTTCAACGGCGGTTATTGCCTCTGCGGGAGATGTTTGTGGAGTGAAGCGGCTTGGTGTGGCGGCTGGTGGTGAGAAAAGAACTGCTTGGTTTAAAACGCCCGGAGTTCAAGAAGCCATCAGAGAGAAGAAGAGAGCCTTTAAGGTGTGGATTCACTTGGGGAATTCCGATTCTCGAAATCGGTACACTGAGGCGCGAAGAACTTGCAAATTAGCTGTGAAAACAGCGAAAGAACAGTCTTGGAAGGAGTTTGGCGAGAAATTGGAACGTGACCACAGATCTGCAAATAAGATGTTCTGGCAGACCGTCCGCCGACTCAGAGGAAAAAAGTTGAATATCGTTGAAGGAGTTGAATCCAAAGACGGTAGACTTCTTTCCAATGAGGAGGACATCTTACGCAGATGGAGCGAGCACTTTTCAGAATTGCTCAATCCCGAACAGGGCACCGAAGATGACAGACCTATGGTCGAGAGTTGGGCGGAAAGTAGTCCTACGGTAGAGGAAGTAACTTTGGGGATCAAAGCGCTAAAAGTTGGCAAATCTGCTGGTGTGGACGAAATTCGGCCAGAAATGCTCAAGCGTTTAGGTAAAGAGGGAGTGCAATGGCTCTCGCATGTCATTAAAGTGGCCTGGGAATGCGGTGAAACACCTGGTGATTGGCAAATGGGGGTGATAGTTCCTCTTTTTAAAAAAGGGGACAAAAGAGATTGCGCCAACTACAGGGGTATATCTCTTTTAAGTCTCCCCGGAAAAGTCTTCGCTAAGGTGCTAGAAAAGCGTTCCAGAGCTGTGGTTGAGGGCAGTTTGGGGGATGAGCAGTGCGGTTTTCGTCCCGGTAGAAGCACAACCGACCAGTTGTTCACTCTCAGAATGGTTCTTGAGAAAGCCTGGGAATATGCCAAACCTGTCTACACTTGTTTTCTGGATTTGGAAAAAGCATATGACAGGGTTCCTCGAGGCAAACTCTGGAGTGTTCTGCAGGAGTATGGGATTGATGGTTCCCTGTTAAGGGCGATTCAGTCTCTATATACAAACTGTAAAAGCTGTGTTCGGATAAACGGTGTTAAATCAATACCTTTCACTGTGGGCGTTGGACTCCGCCAGGGGTGCGTTTAGTCACCTCTCCTCTTCATTGTATATATGGATTGGATGTTGCAGCGCAGCCGTGGCGGAGAATGTTTCAAAGTGGGAGACCTAAGGATTAGTCATCTGCTCTTTGCGGATGATTTGGTCATCCTTGGGTCCTCTCAAACCGAACTTCAGCGCGCACTCGAAAGGTTTGTAGCCGTTTGTGATGATGCTGGAATGAAGATCAACGTGAACAAATCGGAAGTAATGGTCGTTTCCAAAATACCCATTCAGTGCACTCTGCATGTTAGTGGAGTCGCACTGAAGCAGGTGGAGAAGTTTAAGTACCTCGGGGTTTTATTCACGAGTGATGGGAGGAGCAATGCCGAGTTATCCTGTAGAATTGGTCAGGCTGGATCAATTTTGAGAGAGCTTGGCCAATCTGTTATAAGGAAGGCCGAACTTAGTATTCAAGCTAAGCTATCGGTTTTTAACTTGGTGTATGTTCCAACTCTCACCTATGGTCATGAAATTTGGGTAGTGACCGAAAGAATAAGATCGCGGATACTAGCTGCCGAAATGAGGTTCCTTCGCGGTGTTGTTGGAATAACTCGTAGGGATCGAGTGCGCAACACCAGAGTACGCGAGGCGCTCAACGTTGAGCAGCTACTTCTCCGAACGGAACGATCTATGCTTCGATGGTTTGGTCACGTAGTGCGTATGCCCCCAGACCGGCTTCCAAGACGCGCCATGGTTGCCGTGCCATCAGGTAGACGACTTCGCGGAAGGCCCAGAAATAGATGGTTGGATCAAGTCCGACATCTCTCTTGGAGCCGCTTAGGGATTCTCCCTGATGAATTGGAGTCAATGGCGGAGGATCGAGAAGGATGGAGAGTCCACCTGAGCATCCTACCCCCGCGACCCGCATGAAGGATTAGCGGGCCATTGAAAATGAATGAATGGAGTCACAAACTTTAAATGCCCAATAACTCGAAACAAACACTTTGTGACTGGGAAATATTTTGCAGCATACCGACGATATTTAGAAAAGGATTTATAAAGATTACTTACGAGCTAATTCATTGCATTGCAATGGTTCTTGATTACCAGCTATGTTAGAATCCATTTTCGATTTAAAATATTTCAGTGAAGACTTAATTTTTATTTTCTAGTTTTTCATTTTATGTGCGTACAAAATACGACCGAACTTTTTAAGCGTTTCGAAAAAGTAATGCTTAAAGGCACACAAGAAACTTACGATAATCTGATAAGAATCTTACTGATACTTCGGCAATAATAACTGAAATATCCGTAGATTTAGCTGATTCAACTGCTGGCATAAGGAAAAATCGGTAGAGTCGACAAATTTCTTGTACATTACAAGAATAGTCCTACCCAATTGAAACTGAAATGACAGTAAAGGTCCATTCACAGCTCGGCGAACTGCGAATGCCCAAACTGCGAACAAACAGTTTTTAGCACATTTATACGCACGCCCTTGGCAATTTTATTATTCCAGAAGAACGGAGCTTAATTTATCTATCGATTAATATATAAAAAGTTGAATTGTAATTAGTTTCTGCAAAGAAATTAACAATTCGCCGATTTTTCCGCGAATAAGCGAATGATTTCTGCGAACTGTCAACTTTTATTCACATTCCACACATGTAAGACGCAATCCACATTCCCGCGACCAAAACATTCGCGAGAGTTTAACCTCACAATTCTTTTGTTTTGTTTTTGGTAGGTAGGATCGTGGTTGAATTTATCGAAAGAAGGTAAGATATAACCTTCTCGATGAAAGTCACGCTGTGTATTTATGCATTTTTCACGTTTAGGCAATTAGGTATAAAATGAGTGACAACTGAAATTTGCGGATTGCCGCGACTAGATAAAAAAGTAGCTGTGAAAGAAATGTCAAAATTTGCGAATATTCGCTTATTCGCATTCGCCGGTCGCTGAGCTGTGAATCGACCTTAAAAGCAACTAAAAAATTAGAGTTTGGTTGTACAATCCCTGTGTAATTGTGGATAGGATTTCGCAGGTAGTTTACAAGATAAAGGATGAAGGCAGCAGAGTGCGGAAGAAAATCATGCACTTCAATAGACTAGCTCCATTTAAGCAGTGTTTAATAATGTTTATTTTAATTATTAAGTGTTAATTTTAAATTAATTTTTTTTTTATATTATTGTAAAGTAATTTATGAAATCGCTATTAGTCATATGTAATCATATTATGTATTATTGTAATTATCGTATATAATAAATCTGATTAAAAAAAAAAGAACAAGAAACGATAACAATTAAAAAAAAAATTATTATCGATGCATTGGTGGCATCATTGGTCCACCAGCTCCAGCAGCTATTGCTGATCCTGGACCCAAGAGAACCTGCTTTTGTTGTGATTTCTGCAGTTCTTCCATTTGGGCACGTTCAGTCTCGAATATAACTGGTGCAAATAATATCACGGAACTGGTGAAGACAATCCATGATGCATTGCACGAGAAACTATAGAATCCCTGGACACCCTTCCAAGTTGTGTTAGTTAATTTTCCAACAACGTTTCGCACTGTACTTAAGCGCATCGCAGCATCCTGATCAAGGTCCATCATCATCAAACACCACCAGCTGCAACAACACACACATCAGAAGACAACCTCACGCCATTGCCCAGTGCACACACGCATCGTGCAGACATGCAGTTTTCACCTCTCTCTCTCTTTTGGTTCGCTCACACACACACACTTGAATGCATGCGTGCATGCATTACGCACTGGTGCAGCGACACTCACTGCTCGTGGTGAACATTGGTTGCGTGGTGAGGTGAATGTTCGGCTGCAGATGGTTGCTGATGGTTGACCATCGATGCACTCGTCCACTTGGATTTCGGACTCAGGACAATCTACACCTTGGTGATATCTATTTCAAAATAAATTTATACTTGATATTTTTTTGGAAAGCATCTGTTTGGTCTTGGGTCATACTTTTTTTTTCGCTTCTGGGTGCAACTCGTCTACCATTCCTGTACATAAACTTTTTGGTCCTTCAATTCCGGATTTTTGTGAACCTTCGTTGAATATTCAATTGATTGATCTTATAGACATAAGTGATCTAGACACATACTTATATATACAGGCATACGTGAAGTGCGGTCGATAAATCTACATTCCAATCTTTTGTTCACAAACTTGGTTAGGAAGCAATTCGCATCAAAGCAATGAGTTTCTTAAAACTTAGGCGCGGAAATGCTAAAGGTCGTGTGACACGCGCAGTGTCTTTCGTCGATTCAATCAATTCCGCGACTACTCTAGAAATGCTAGAGATTCGGCTGACCAAATTAGACGAAACGTGGTCAGAATTCTCGTCATTGCATGATGAATCGTTACAAAATGTGACCGAAGAAGAATTCAATGAACTTGAACTTGAATTCGAGGATTACGAAACTCGTTTTTTTTTAGCCCATTCATCGATAAAGAAATCGATTCGTGAAAGACAATCCGTGATTCAAGAAAATTCTGTTGTTCAGCAACTCGCGGAGGAACAATCGAAGTTCCTAGAGAAATTAAACTCAACGTCTACGAGTAATAGTGGTTCGTCGGTACAGTTACCCAACTATAAGGATTGGCCTTCGTTTCGGGATACGTTTACGGGTACAGTGGATAACAAACCAAATTTGACTGAAACTCAAAAGTTCCACTACCTAAAATCATTTCTTCGTGACGACGCGGCTAACTTAATTAAACACATGCCGGTTTCTGATCGCGGGCACCTCATAGTGCAGTCGTTTATTCAGACTTTTTTGTCCCTTCCATCAACGTCAGTTAGCAATGCACAGACATTACGCAAAATTACCGATGGTGCTGACGAGGTCATACGTGGTCTAAACGCGCTTGGGTCAAATGATCGTTATCCATGGTTAATTTACCTGTTAGTTAGCAAACTCGACGCGGACACTCGGCAAAGTTGGGCAGAAACGGTCGGTTCTCGGGACGATTGCAAATTCAACGAACTCCTGGACTTTTTGCAATCGAGATGCTATGCTTTAAAGTCATGTCAGTCAACTTCGTGATCTAGTGCTTCACGTGTTAAGCCACCAGGACAGATTCGTACACATTTCGCTGAGTCGCCTTCGTCCTCGCAATCGTATTCACAGTGTCCTAAATGTAAAAACAACCACATCCTACCGCAATGTGAACAATTCGTAGCCCTTGATGTGGAGTCACGTCGCGCTCTCGTGAAATTAAACTCTTTGTGTTTTAATTGTCTTCGGGCCGGACATTCTGCAAACAAATGTCGCTCATTGTTTCGTTGCCGGGTTTGCAACTCACGACACCAGTCGTTGGTGCACGCGGATTCAAATTCGTTGTCGTCAAATCGTGCTAAGGCACCTTTGCCTCAAACACCATAAGCTACACCCATACCTTCACCAGTGATACCTCGTTCTCCGCCTGTGAATAATCATTCGTCGCTCGATGTTGGCCTACTTAGGCAAACAATTCTACCCACGGTATTAGCTAAGGTTCAGGACAATTCAGGCAATTTTATAAGCTGTCGAGTGTTGATCGATTCGGGTTCTCAAATTTCGTTTGTGGTTGAATCCTTCGCTCAACGTCTAGGTCTTCCTCGTAGACATGCAAGGATTCCCGTTATTGGGTTGTCATCAACAGATGCAGGCCAAACAAGAGGTTATATCTCAATCGAGTTGTGCTCGCGTTTCAATCAAACCCATCTAGTTGTTGACGCTTTTGTTCTAACTAGGCTTACTTCGAACCTCCCTTCGCAGTCCTTTGATGCAGCTTCCTGGTCCCACCTTCAGAATCCGGATTTGGCAGATCCCAACTTAAATGTACCTGGTCCTATTGACATGCTACTTGGAGCTGACAAACTATGGTGCATCCTCATGGGAGATCAGATTCAAGGGTCACACGGTCTGCCAATTGCCCAGAATACATCGTTTGGTTGGGTAGTAACTGGAGAGCTGTTGGATACCAAACAACTGCAAAATATACCAGTGTCATCGCTTCATTCTACTTTCGACGTCGACGTTCTATTGCAGCGTTTTTGGGAGCTGGATGAAGTGACACCATTGAAGGACGAATCCTTTGCTGATGATGAAGCTGAACAGCACTTTCGGAAGACGTTTTCGCGTTCCCCTGATGGTAGATATGTCGTTCAACTACCATTCAAAACCCCTTCGCCGGTCTTTGGCAATTCGCTTAGGCATGCTATCAGCCGCCTGCATTCGATGGAACCTCGGTTTCTCAAAGACCCCAATTTGCATAGGATGTATGTTAGATTCATGCAAGAATACGTAGATCTAGGCCACATGGTTCGTGTATCTCCAGCTGAGCTGGAAAATGAACCTGGGAAGGGCTTTTATTTACCCCATCACGCAGTTCTGAAGCCAGATAGCTCGACAACCAAACTACGGGTAGTATTCGATGGTTCGGCTAGGGATTCGCTAGGAAAATCACTCAATAGTTAGCTGCTGATAGGCCCACCCATTCAACGCGATTTATTTGGAGTTTGTTTACGCTTTCGCCAGCATAAGACGTATTTACAGCAGATGTCGTCAAAATGTTTCGGCAGATATGGGTTGACAAGCTGCATACCGACTTCCAGCGCATCGTTTGGCGTGAGAATCCATCAGATGACATCAGCCACTTTCGACTATGCACAGTAACGTATGGAACGGCATCAGCACCTTTTCTGTCAGTTCGAGTCTTGAAGCAGATAGCGATGGACTACCAAACGAAGTACCCAACTGCAGCGCGCGTTTTGCTGAATGACGTGTACGTAGATGACATCATGACAGGAGCGAATTCATCAGATAAACTTATAAGTCTAGGGTCTGAGCTTGTTTCCTTATTGTCGAATGCTGGTCTTGAACTTCGGAAGTGGAACTCCAATTGCTGGCCCTTTCTTGCTCGGTTGCCTAGGGATGATTGTGAATTTTCGTGGTTTGATACTGACCGGCCAACGTCCATGATAAAGGTACTTGGTATGCATTGGAACCCAACAGCTGATAAATATTCATTCCGCATGACGGAGTCTCGTTTGTCTGTCCCTCCTACTCGGCGTTCGTTGTTGTCAGAAATCGCTCGCATTTTCGATCCCTTAGGATTTCTGGCCCCATCAATCGTACTATTCAAAATGCTTTTTCAGGAGTTGTGGTCATCAGAACTCAGCCTTGGCTGGGATGATCCACTTCCATCGCAATCGGCTGAAAGGTGGATGCGCTACCAACAGGAACTACATTACTTCGAGCAAATAGAAATACCACGGACAATCTTCGCTTTATCAGGAGACATCGAACTGCACGGGTTTTCGGATGCTTCATCGTTGGCCTACTCAGCTGTGGTATATGCTCGTTGCCAAATCGCACCTAATCAGTTCCAGGTTATCATTGTCGCGGCGAAAACCAAAGTTGCACCGGTTAAACCTGTCTCGATCCTTCGATTAGAGCTTTGCGGAGCTCTACTTCTCTCTCGCCTAATAACCTCGATTAAATCATCGATTCAAAGGAACGTCAAGGTACTTGCTTGGTGCGATTCACAAATCGTGCTTCACTGGTTGTCTTCTTCACCTCGTCGGTGGACTACATTCGTCGCCAATCGTACAGCTGCCATTCTGGAAAAGATTCCACGATATTCATGGAAGCATATCGCATCGGAGTCCAACCCGGCAGATTGTGCGTCACGAGGATTATTGCCATCTCTTCTTAATACTCATCCCCTTTGGTGGACAGGTCCTCCATGGCTATCGCTGTCACAGGAACATTGGCCCGCATCAACGTTCTCAGTGTCACAACAGGATGAAGCAGAAGTAACAGCGGAAGAAACTGATGTTTTAAAAAATCTCATCGCTAAGATTTCGTCGTGGACTCGGTTAGTTTGAATCGTCGCGTATTGTGTTCGGTTTACACAAAATTGTCGGCCTAAAACATTTGGAAAAACCGTTTGCAACTTAACAGTCCCTGAAATGCACTTAGCAGAACTCCATATTTTAAAAACTGTGCAACAAGAATCATTCGGGAGTGAACTTCGCCATCTGTGTAGTAATCGCGACCTTAACCCAAAATCTAAACTCGTAAGGTACTTTCCATTCAGTGACAATGAAGGTTTACTACGTGTAGGGGGTCGAATTAAACATGCTTATGTGTCTTTTAACCTCAAACATCCAATAATCCTACCCAATAATCATGTTTCTCTCCTTATAGTGAGCCACATACATGTTAACCATCTTCATCCAGGGGTATCAGAGACATTCTCTATAGTTCGTCAACGTTACTGGATATTGGGAAGCCGAAATCTCATCCGAAAGGTTGTACATCGATGTAAACTATGTTTTCTTCAGAGGAAGATGACCAGTACACAGCTGATGGGTGATTTACCGCCTCAGCGTGTTCACCCAAGCCGACCATTCTCGAACACAGGGTGCGACTACGCTGGTCCCTTCACCATAAAGCTGTCTCGTGGACGGAATCCCCGACTATCCAAGGCTTACCTCGCTCTGTTCGTATGCATGTGTACCAAGGCGATTCACTTAGAACTAGTAAGTGATTTGACTACCGACGCCTTTCTCGCTGCCTTTAGACGGTTTGTTGCTCGCCGAGGTAAATGTTCTAACGTTTACAGCGATAATGGGACCAATTTCAAAGGTGCTCGTCGTATTCTCAATGAGATGCAGAGGTTGGTTTTATCACAGACATTCAACGAAGACATCGCTAGTTCTCTTGCCATGGATGGAACCGCATGGCACTTCATACCCCCTTCTGCACCACACTTCGGCTGATTGTGGGAGGCAGGGGTAAAATCCGTGAAACTTCATCTTCGTCGGGTTATTGGAAGTTCCATTCTTACCTTTGAGGAACTGTACACTGTACTTACTCAAATCGAATCAATTTTGAATTCTCGTCCCCTTTATGCTTTGTCCGATGAAGATTTAAATCCACTTACCCCTTCGCATTTTCTTATAGGAGAGCCCTACACTGCTGTACCCGAGCCGAGTTACTTAGATGTGTCTATCAACCGCCTATCTCACTGGAAACATGTCCAAAGTATGGTGCAAGGATTTTGGAAGCGATGGCACCAAGAATACATCACCAGTCTTCAGGAGCGACCCAAATGGCAACAGGAACAGCTCAACCTCAAACTTGGGGATTTGGTTGTAATCAAGGAGGAGTGGAAGAAGTTCATCCGGGACCCAACAATCGGATAAGAGTTGCAACTGTGCGGACCACTCGTGGACAGTTTGTTCGTCCAGTTACCAAATTGGCCGCACTACCGCTGTCCTGAAACTTGTTCCAGAGGGGGCGGGATGTTTAATAATGTTTATTTTAATTATTAAGTGTTAATTTTAAATTCATTTTTTCTTTCTATATTAGCCGTATTTTATTATCACTCATGATCCATATGGATCATTGGTTTCTATGCAATACAACAACAATACGAGCTCTTGCTTTCTATCAGGATCAATTTCGTGATCTAGAACATTTTTTTTTTATTTCTTGGTAGGTTACACAACCACACTACAAGACACAAGGAAAATAATTCGTTGATCCAGATCTGGATCATTTTATTTTCATCGTGTGATCTATATGGATCTTGGGTGATAATAAAATAGGGCTATTATTGTAAAGTAATTTATGAAATCGCTGTTAGTCACTGTACTTAAGAGCATCGCACCATCCTGATCAAGGTCCATCATCATCAAATACCAACAGCTGCAACAACACACACATCAGAAGACAACCTTACGCCATTGCCCAGTGCACACACGCATCGTGCAGACATGCAGTTTTCACCTCTCTCTCTCTTTTGGTTCGCTCACACACACACACTTGAATGCATGCGTGCATGCATTACGCACTGGTGCAGCGACACTCACTGCTCGTGGTGAACATTGGTTGCGTGGTGAGGTGAATGTTCGGCTGCGGATGGTTGCTGATGGTTGACCATCGATGCACTCGTCCACTTGGATTTCGGACTCAGGACAATCTACACCTTGGTGATATCTATTTCAAAATAAATGTATACTTGATATTTTTTTGGAAAGCATCTGTTTGGTCATGGGTCATACTTTTTTTTTTCGCCTCTGGGTGCAACTCGCCTACCATTCCTGTACAAGCAGCTTGGCACGGAGACTCAAGCTTGAAAAAGCGGGTAGTATTACGAGATTCTACATGGCGTTGTGACGTGGTGTGTGGGTAGAATTCGATTTTCCGAATTTTGTAATATGTCAAAAAGAGAAAAAAGAGTTTGAATAAGGAAAGTAAGCACGAGGCATTTTCACGGTATAATTGTGGAAACAAATTGCTTTCTCTTCTTTTAATTATAAAAATCGTTACAATACCATATTTGGACTCCATTATTACTGCTCTTGAAGTGCGTTTTACTGAAGAAAACACTCTATCATTCACGTTATCTAAACTACACCCAGCGCAAATGCTCACCATGTCAATGAAAGATCTTACAGAAGCTTGCGAAACCATCGAACTATGGGAACAAATGTGGCAGGATAAGCCCAACGCAACAGAACTTACCGTAGTTGCATAACCTGTACTGTGGAGCAATCATTTAGCAGTTTTAGAAGAATAAAGACCTGGCCAAGTGTTCACAGAAAGATTATTTTTGAAAACATAAAGGGTTTTGCTAATAAAATGGTTGACAATTTGCAAGAAACCAATCTACAATCTACATAAAGGGGTAATTTCACAAATCATCGTTATTGTGCGGTTACGCCCCACTTTCAAATTGTTCTTTTGGAAGTCCTTTTGTAAGACTAATAACCGAGAAATTACGTCAAAATTGTAGTTACATATTTCAGTACCAGAAGTGGTTAGAAGAAGAGCGAAACATCGATATACTTTCAATAGTATACTAATTACTTTTATTTCTCTGCGTAATCTTCTTTAAGCTCAGTGCACTTCTTCCATTTGTGCTCTAAAGCCATTGTACCAGTTTTAAGGAAATGTTTCTTGAACTCCTTCAAAAATACATTAACTGTAGCTTTGACATCTTCATTCGTTAAAAATCTCTATCCTTCTAAATAACTTTTTAGGTTGGGGAGTAGATGAGTCAGTCTGAGTCAGATCAGGCAAATAGGAGGGAAGATAGTTTGAACCGACAGTTATCAAAATTAGCCTGTTTGACACGACGTGTGTCCTGATGAAACCAAACAGTTTTCCTCAAGATTCCTGACTGCTCTTTCTTTATATCCTCTCGTAGCTGATGCAAAAGACCGCTGTAGTAATCGTAGCAATTGTTTGATCCTTAATAAGGATCATAATGTTTCCTTGTGAGTCCCAAAAACCGATGTCATTACCTTACTTACTTACTTAAAAGGCTCCCGACCCTTGGAGAGTCGCTGCCTTCCATCCTCTGCGATTCTGGGTGCGTAGCTTCCAGCTGTGAAGACCAAATTTTCTGGCATTCGCAGAGCTTGATCTTTGTATCGGAGGTTTGGTCTTTTTCGCCGTCTTGAACCTGGAAGCTGAAATTCAAAGATTCTCTTGGCTGGAACGTTGTTGTCCATTCGCTCGATTTGGCCGAGTCATTGCAGTCGACGTGTCTTGGCGTTTTTAACTACATCCACATCCTAATACAACTCATAGAGCTCACGGTTGTATCGTCTCCTCCATTCGCCCTTTTCGCATATGGGACCTGATATCCGACGAAGTATTTTTCGTTCAAAGGTACCCAATATTTGCTCTTCTTTCTTACTTATCGTCCAGCACTCAGTGCCATAAAGCAAGATTGGTAAGATGAGCGTTCTACAGAGCATTAATTTGATCCGTCGAGTTAGGAGTTTTGAACCCAGTAGTTTTGCCAAACCGTAGTAGCAGCGGCCTGCTAAGGTTATTTTTCGTCGGATTTCCATGAAGGTGTCATTTGTGGGAATTATGTTTGCTTCGAGATATGTTAGGTAAACTCTTTAACTACCTCGAAGTTGTAGTCATCAACAGTGATGTTCTATCCAAGGTTTTGAGTAGATAATTTTTTGTTTGTCGACAACAAGTCTTCATTTAGTTTAAGACCCACTCGTTTTGCCTGCTCCTTAATTACCGTAAATGCCCCTACAACGGGCTGCCGGGATCTTCCTCTGATGTCAATATCGTGCGCGTATCCTAGCAGTTGGATGTATTATGAAAGATAGTGCCTTCCGTGTTTACACCTGCCCTATACACTACTGCTCCAGCACAATATTGAAGAAGTCATTTGACAGCGTATATCCTTGCTGAGATCCGGTGCATGACTGGAAGAGTTCGGAAGAGCTGTTTCCAAGTTGCACAGAGCAGTACGTGTTTTCCAGCGTTACGCGGCATGTCTGGATAAGTTTTGACGGTATCTCGAATTGGGCCATCGCTTGATAGAGTTCAATATACGATGAATACTGTCATAAGCGGCTTTAAAGTCGATGAAAAGGTGGTAAGTTTCGAGATATTCGTTGGTCTTTTCCAGGATTTTCTTAAGTGCGAAAATTTGGTCTATTGTCGATCTGGTACATGCAGATTAGTGTGTTGCAGAAAGGTTTTAGACGTTCACACAATACGTTGGGTGGGAACTTATAT
This sequence comes from Brachypalpus laphriformis, assembly GCA_945910035.1. Taxonomy (NCBI): domain Eukaryota; kingdom Metazoa; phylum Arthropoda; class Insecta; order Diptera; family Syrphidae; genus Brachypalpus; species Brachypalpus laphriformis. Next base: position 18,255,315 of record OX246753.1, on the reverse strand, counting down.
GGGACATTTAGCAGAGATATGCCTCGATATCTCTTACAAGATATAGGCATATAGAGCTGATACTTCAGTCGTCGGGCATGCTTTCCTCCATCCATGGCTGATGACTTGGTGCTCTATCGAGACATCACGTACGTATTTAAAAAGTTCAGCTGAGAGACTGATGGTCTCCCAGCCAGCTTTAGTACTGAAAATAAATCAAGTGCTTAAACCACATATCTCAAGGAACTGACAAAAGTCCAGAGACTTGCTTGCATAGTATCCACTGGCGCCATCAAAACCAGCCCGACTGCAATCCTTGAAACAATTATCGCACTGATTCCACTAGACTTAGGCTGTGATTATGTAGCAGGCGAGTAATACTCAAGCAAGCAAGCGCTTGTTATGTAGCGCGAGCTCGCGCTCTCTTGGCTTTCAAGCTGGTCGATTAAAATTTAGCTAGTTAACGCTTCAGTTTCTATTTGGTTTCAGTGAAGTGCACAACATGCCGCTTTTCTTCAGTTCACTTATTAATTTTTCACAGTCCATTCTCGGTTGGTAGCACTTTTTGACTAAGCTCGCACTTGCAAATGAAATTGAGTTCACTGCAGAGAATTTAAAAGCGCGAGCTACTGAGAGCTCGCGGTTGCTTGCGCTTGTAAAATTATGTTACATAACCACAATGCCATAACAAAATAAATTTAATTTTAAAGCGCGAGCTCGCGCTTGTTGGCGCTAGTAATACTTGCTTGCTACATAACCACAGCCTTATACATTAAGAAATCAGCCGCGATGAGTGCCTTGCGTCTAAAAGAATTCAACTTCTGGAGAAAGGGCTACATCTGCCACCGTACTATTGCAAGGTGGGCTCACCTAGACGCCACCACAGACTACCTTCCGCCATTCCCCGACTTCAACCTGAACGTCAGAACGGTCATCCCATCAAGGGTATACTGGGCCGACGATGGGGCCTTCAACCCGCATAGTGGTTCAGTCTTCACTACCGGGTCCAAAACTAAAGAAGTGATGGGTTCGGGTATCTACTCAGCAGAACCCGATACATATTGCAATATCACTAAGATTTCCGAACCACGGCAGAGTGTTCCTAGCGATAGTAGAGGCGACACGAGAACTATCCACGAAGCTTGTTACTAGAAAAGAGATTGACATTTTTTAGATAGTCAAGCTGCTATAAAAGCCATGTCATCCGCGGTAATAAAATGTATGCTCATAAAACTCTGCCGGAACTTAAAACGCTCACCGGTAGCCACCATGTAACACTCTGGTAGATCCCAGGACACAAATGAATTCGAAACGAAGTGGCAGATGCAATTGAAAAAAAAAAAGGATCAGAAGACATGTCAATGGCCCAAAACTCAGTCCTTCCTCCCCTTAAGTTTGTTAAATCAAACTTAGCACTTGATTTCAAACGACAAGCAGACAAAAGATGGAAAGCGCTTCCATCGCGCCGCGTCTCCAGAAATATCTAGACAAAACATGACAAAGAGAAAACCAAGCTCATCCTCACTCAAAGCAGACAAAACTTAGCGCTTTTCATAGGAATCATACAGGCGGCCCACTAAAAAGGAATGCGGCTAAGTACAGATGAATTTGCAGAAGATCCAGCAACACAGACACAAAAGAAGATACGGACCACTTTATGCAAATGCCCTAGTCTCTGCATTACCAAAAAGACGGCCCTCGAAGAGTACTTCTTCAATCATTTGGGCGACCTTTATAAAAAACTAACAACCACCATCCTCAAATGCATAACTCTTCAGAATGGTTTCTAGGAGGCCGCTCCCACACCGCAAAACTCTAGTCATTTTGTTTCTTTTTCTATCTTTTCAGTATTTCAGCCAGGAAATCCCACGTCAGGGGAGCACAATGGATCCTTTTGCCGCAAGGATCTGAACAAAAGTGGGGAAAACGTGTTACACACGGCCGTCGTCCGGTCTACCAATAGACGGCAAAATTCGACAGTTGTTCACCTTTTGAATTTCCAGTACTGTAACATTTTCCTTTGGTTAACATTTAACTCAAAAACTGACTCTTGGTATGCTTATCAATTACAAGGAAAACCTCAATCCGAAAAAGTTTTCGGGAATATGCACATTCTGTCATATACCCACAGTAAGCAGTGTATGGTACTCACCTTTACTAAAGCAATAAAGATACAAAAATTCATAGCAACATCATCCTTTTTCATTTGAATTTAGATAAATAACCGTCCCTTCACACTTGTTACCGCAGATGTTACTTGCTCAGATGCGGAAAAAATGTAAAGTCCTTCAACAACAGAAGGCCCCCAAAAACTGTCCACTCTGCCCTACTCATCTCAAACAGAAAAAAAAAGAAGAAAACATTGAATTTGGAACATTTTCAGATGTTTATTTTAAAAACAGAATTTGCTTTTTTCAAAGGTTAACGGTCGGCCAAACCCTCACGAATGTAAAATAATACTCAATCGAATGTCCTTTCGGGGCAAAATTATTTACATGGTACGGCTGAGTGACTATAAGCGACGATATGGTGAACAATTACAAATAAAAAATGTTTGTGTATGGTGAAACAGTATAAAACAATAAATAATTTTAAAATTTTTTTATTTTATATATTCATTGGGGGTTTTGTTAGATTTATATGTATTTTTTGGACTGATTTATGCGGAATCGTTGTTTGGGTTAGATAGCTGCATGCATAAAATGAATATACTCTCGGGCTAAGGGTGATGATTTTTGAAATTGGGTAATTTTTTTAATTGTTTCTTTTTTTCTTTTTTTTTTTCATTTGTTACGAATCTATCGATTTTGCATATTTTATATTTGTGGAGGTGTATTTATTTGGCAGGCAATTAAGGCAAATGGATCAGAATAAATTTTTAAAACAATAACGAATTCAAATTTAGTGGAATTTACATAGTTCTAGTTGATTGTAGCATTTTTTTTTAAGACAGACAAGTAATTCGACTGATTTATTTTTGTGAAAACATGCATGAGGGTAAAATTGGACTCGCCCAATTGCTTTCTTTCAATTAATGCAAGTAGGTTTTGGTACTTGTCGGCCTTGCAAAGGAAATGAAAAGGCTACGAAGGGGAAACCACTAAACATTAACAATAACCCTCGAATGGAAATAGTGATAAACCTGTTGGTACCCTGAACCGACCACGTTCTGCCAGGGAACCCCAAGAATCGCAGGACAGACGTAAGCGCGAAATGGTGAAATGAACCGTGCCTGAGAAAGTCAAAATTTGCTTGGGACATCAGAGATACACGTAAGCAAAATGACTTAAGCTCAAACGATTGAGATTTAGTTGTTGCAAAGAGTTTGTTACGAATTTCGAATTTAAAATCCACAAATTTTTAAGTTCGTAATTTTCGACGGATTCTACATAAATGCCTTCGTCTTTCCATAAATATCTTATTAGCTCAACTTACCTTCTAGCTATTCAGCGACGTGGGAATTATTTTACTGAAAATTTCTGGTGACACGACTATGAGAATAGAGCTCAAGGTGGTTCCATTTAAAAAGGAAATCGTATACTATATTTATTTATTTTTTACTTATAACTTTATGAACATGTAATTAAATGATAGTATAGTAAGCACTAGCTTTTGGCTTGTTTACTGTTAAGGAGTAGAAATCTTGTATATTATTTGCAATAGTTAGGTTAGGCTACGTTAGGTAGGGTTATGAGGTTATCATAAAATACTAGGCACCAAAGTGGGCCTAGTCCCATTGCGATCCCTAGGAAACCTTAACGGCAGAAGACCTAAACCCATTCTCCCAAGCAATTAATCTCCCTACAGAATTTGAAGAGATCCTTGTTATGGTTCAAGGACCTCACCTCTTCTAGGTTATCGAAGAAATATCTACCAAGGTGCTTTAGCCTTGTCCTGGCAAACCTACAAACATCCGTGTCAGATAACGCTAGTCTCATGGCATGCCTCCTTAGGAGACAGTGGCCAGAGAGTATTCCTATCGCTGTTCTTAGCCTTGATCTATCTAATTTAATCATTTCCCAGATTTTCTGCGGTCTAACATAGGCCACAAAGCCTTAGACACCCTGTGACCATCTAATCAATGATTCTATCCCGAATAATTCCCTTAGCCGCGTACTCTGGTAGTTTAATACTTTCAATTATGTCACTAAGTGGGAGCCCTGCTCCTCTTTTAGCCAGTGCGTCGGCTTGCTCGTTGCCTTCGATATCGCAGTGTTCAGGTACCCAACATAATCTGACTCGGTTCTGCGTACATAATGCCCTAAGCATTGTGCGGCAATTCCTGATTATCTCAGATTTGGTGACGTAAGACTCTAGCGCCTTCAGCGCAGCCTGACTGTCAATGTAGATGGTGATTTTCTTATTGGATATTGATCCCATCTCAAGTAATTCCGCAGCTTTAACCCTTTCGCTCCGCATGGTACAGAAATGTACCAGCAAACGTACCAACAAAGTCGAATTGCGGGGCGAAAGGGTTAAGTACAGCTAAAACATCTGCTTGGAACACACTGCATGTGTCCGGAAGTCTCAGGGCCACCCGTAGGTTTGCAATAGTTAATTTTTTAAATAGTTGGTAGTCGTCATTAATATTTTTTTCTTATGGAATTTGAAGTAATTCTATTTATTAGTAACTACGGGTATACGTTCAAAATATACTTTATTTGATTACAATTATAGATAATGTTTCAGGGTCATTGTTTCGTTGTTGTTACAAAGTCAGATGCCACGGGGTTGGCTCACACTTCGTCATAAGGTGACTGAGTGTGAGAATTATATGTTCTAAGCGAAGTCGCAAGAATAATTTTAATAATTTTTTTTTTTGAGAGGGTGACTGGGTAGATAGCGGCTGAATTCCAAAACATCAAAATATGTGCCTATTATGAATCACAACAACTTGGTTGTGTTGTCTTCCACACAACTCAACTTCAATAAAACCGAACTACTTTTTGGAATTATAGAACACAACCATTTTCAGTTGAGCTAATGCAGTCAACTTAAAATACGAAAATTGCAAATTAACACTGACATTTCGACGTAAACAGAAGAATATTCAAAAGTACCCGGTAATCTTTTTAATAGTAAGCGAAATACAAAAATGGGAAGCAATTTTGAACTATTTTTTGATGATGGCCATGAGTAGAAAGACGCTGCTAATATTGCACGCATCCGAAAAAATTACCCCAATTCTTCAAATCGAATGCTCAGTCATAGGTATTTCCTTTCATATTGAAAGTCGTATCAAAATTAAATTCTTATTCCTCGATTCGTATGTGAATTATATCGCGTATAATCGCAGTTATGTCAAACCATTAAAGCGAATGAAACGGAAATGTAAACATATACGAGTAAGTTTGGCGGTATTTTTGTTTTTAAAGCAAAGTAAAGTTTTTGGTGAACAAAATAAATCAAATATATCAATTTGATAGACCTCTTTTTCCATGAAGAAGAGGACGAAGTGGTGCCGGTTGAGAATTCGGCAGCAATTCGGAGAATTCTGTTGTGTACTTACGCCAACGACCATATCCATAATCAAGCAGCGCCAGGCGCGGTTAGTACTTAGATGGAGGGACCGCTTGGGAACACCGCGTGTTGTTGGCATAGCAAAAACCAGCCTTTCTGATTGACTACGATTCGTGAGTTTCATCCAACAAAAGCACACAAAAGTAAAAATTTAGATATTTCTATTGAAAATACATACAGTGGCGAGCAAAACTGAATACCAAAAATGTTAAACTAAAATTATTACCTAAATTATAAGTCAGTAGGGCGTTATTTTAATTCAATTAATTTTATTTGTTTAGAACGCTTTAGTAACTAAGTTTTAAAGTAAACAAATTTGAATTTGATTTCCACAAAAATAAAAAATAAAAAATAGCTCATAGTCAAATGTATTCACTTTTGCACGTTTTAATACTTGTTGGTAAAAAGTAACTCCTAGTACTTTGTCCATAGCCCCTTGTTTTTTATTACACTTTTTACCCGTTGCGGCATTGATTCTACCAATTTCTGAATAGTTTGGTCAGGAATATTCGCCCATTTAATCTGAACCCTAGTCCAAAGCTTTGTGGGTGCATTTTCGTATCCCATAAGTTGCCGTTTAAAAATGGCCCACAAACTCTCTATCGAATTCAAATCCGGGCTTTGTGTGGGCCATTGCAACTTCGAGAAAAGTTGGTTATCAAGCCAGTTTTTGACAATTAATACGGTGTGTTTTGGGTCACCGTCCTACTGGAAGATAATTTCTTCAATGGGATACGCACATTCTTCAACAAAATCTGGTAAATTCGTCTGGAGTATTTGAAGATAATCCTCTTTTCTCATTATACCATCGATTTACATCAGAGGTCCAACATGCCACCAAGTAAAACGCCCCCAAACCACTAGGCTACCTCCACAGTGCTTCACTGACTCCTTAACCTGGTGCTTAAGGACACGTTCGTTAGGTCTCTGCCAGAAGTATTCCTGATCTGACTGGTAGCGATTGATTTTTGTCTCGTCAGACCATATTATTCGCTTCCAGTCTTCTACCGTCCAATTTTTGTGGTCTTTGCAGAACTTTAACCGTGCTTTTAAATTTTTGTCGGACAATGCCGCCTTTTTCTGCTTGATTGCCGATACAAGACCGATTTGTTTAAGAGATCGCCTGGCAGTCCATTCACTAACGTCTTTATTTATAGCCCTAGAGGCAGCCTTTGGTGTCTTTACCTCATTCCCTCTAAGCATCCTTGCCATGACACGAGCATCGCCATCTGTTAGCAACCGAGGTCGTCCACCTCCATTTTTCGGAGGACTACAGTTTTTCCTTTTCTGGACCATAAGCACTGTTCTCTGACTTACGTTGCAGAGTTCGGCAATTTTTCTTGAGCTGCAGCCATTGTTAGACAACGAAACAATGCTATTTTCAATGTCTACTGTAACTTTTCCCATGGTCCTATGAAAGCTTGTATTAAAACAAATATTTGCTCTATATTTTTTTCAAACAGTACCTTAAAATAACACTATGAGTTCTGAGTAACTGAAAACTAATATTGAATTACCAACAGCTGCGTAAAATTTGTCAGAATAAAACTAAAAACAGGACAAGACAAGAACGTGCAAAACTGAGTGCATAAGAGTTATCAACATATTCACGTTATACATCCCAATGAAATCCGTTAACTGAGTAGATTTTTTTTTTATTATTTGATAGAAATCATCCTTTTTAAAATAGCATTTAGAAAAAACACGATACCGTACATATTTTCCGTCTTAAAGTAAAGTACATGAATTTTCTTTCATTTTGTATTCAGTTTTGCTCGCCACTGTATACTTACATGTTTTTTTCTTCCATTTTCCTTCACGTTGCAGCCGAGTTCTACCCAACTTTGAAGACGAGTAAAATACGAAACAAATACGGTCATCAAACGTCCAATTGAATACACCGTAATAGCAGAAAATTCGAGACCCGTATGCGTCGCGATGCATACGACTCCTGTCAAAAATTACGTACGAGTGTGTTCGTAAAGTACGACTTTGTAATAATAATAACTAAATGCGACCATGGTCGGATTCGACTGTCGTGTACGAGTTGAAGAATTGGGGTGAGTATTTGAGATCATTCCTACCCTTTGGAACTTCCAAATACCAAGCAATTAAATACAATAATTCCCAAAGGTACAATCCAAATATCCTATCCTTTATTAACAGATTCATTAGTTATTTCAGACTAAACGAAGAATTTTTGTACACTTTGAATGAAGTAAAGGATTTATTTAGAACTTCTGTGCGCTCTCCGTCAATACCACCGATCTTGGAACTGGCTGCTGCTCCCTTTTTTTTCTGAAAGGATCTATCAAAATTCAATTGTTTGTTTATAACTTTTAGACTGTAAAAATACTGTTTTTTTTTTTTTTTCATTTTTATTTTTATTTATTTGTACTTCTCCATTATTCATTATTTTTTAACAAAACCCACCCCGTTTTTCGCAAACAACCAACTACAACTGCAAAATCGAGTGTGGTTTTGATAGTTCACACACCCAAAACACAATTGAGTTGTGTATCCCAATACAAACAAAATGCGCAGACAACTACACAAAAACCAAAAATTTGCAGTTGTCTCGGATTGACAGACGACAGACAACGGGTTGTCTCAAAGTTGAGATCGATAATAATACTAATTCCCATTGACATACTATATATGGACTTCTAGTGAAATGTCAGTTCCATACAATCTCTGCTCAAAAAATGACGTCAACATAATTAACCCTCTTGGTTCGGAGTGGTAAAATATGGAAACAAATTGCCAAACAACTTGAATTTCTCAATAAAATGGTAGAGACACCTCTTGGATTTGTGTGGATTTGCTAAGTAAAAGTGTTGAAATTCAAATTGTTGAGGCGTTGTTTGCAACCGATTTTGTTGTTTTTTTTTTTTTTTTTTTGTTGCGCCAAGGGATGTGGTAATCTTCGAAAGATACTGGTAGCCCGGGCTGCTAGCAAGCCCGAATAATCGCAATTAATACTATGCTTCTTGTATTGCTGCTTCAGCTCTCCTTGCTCTCTCAATTATTCGGAGCTCTTTTTGCACATTCGTTATGAGTGTTAAAATTTCCAGCCAATTCTCCTCTGACCGCAGCATTTGGCCTATAAGGAATAGTGGACTTGACAGGTTATTTCTCCGTTCCGTAAAGCGATTGCAATGGAATATTGCGTGCTCTGTATCTTCCTCCTGGTGTGGACAATGTGGCCAGAGAGGTGAGTTATCATGTCCAAATCTGTGTAAATATTTGCGATAGCCGCCGTGAACCGATAGGAACTGCGTAAGGTGGTAGTTGCAGTCCGCAAACACTCGCTTGGTTCAGACCTCAATGGTGGGGATCAGTTTATAGGTCCATCTACCTTTTGCACTGTTATCCCACCTTACTTGCCAGATAGCTAGTGATGTTGCCTTCTCCTTCTCCTTTATTCTCCGGACAATACCTGCTTCTTGATGACTCGATGTTCTCCTTTCGTAGATCCATACCATCTCATTTGCGAGGATGTCGATGGGTATTATTCCAGCTATGACACAGGCTGCTTCGGCCGATATTTTTCGGAAACCGCTAATTGTTCTTATCGCGCATAGCCTGTATGTTGACGATAGTTTTCTCCGTGTTTCTATCGTCGCTAACGCCGCCGCCTAAATCGATGCAGCATGTAGCAGAACCGAGCTAACCACTCTGGATAGTAGATTCCGTCTAGTATCTTCTTCTTCCTTTTATCAGCGAGGCTATGATCCGAAAACAAGGGATCACAACCCTCCCACTTCACCGCATTTCTACTGATCCGCATGTGGGGTTCGCCTATTTGAACTCAGAAAATATCGGCAGGCCTGCCGATTTTGGATCACTCGGTTACTGAGGCCAATGAAATGCCGATGTCGTCGCATTTGTCTGATCCAGGCGTTTATAGGCCTGCCTTTCCTACATCGCGATGTCTTTGGAACGTGCATTGATATTGCCTTTTTAACAGGGTTCAAATGATCTCTTCTTTGAACGTGGCAATACCAACTGAGCCGGTCACGCTCTATTTTTTGTACGATGGTTTCCTTGATGTGAAAGCTTCCACGGATCTTCGAACTTCTTATTCGATCAAGCTTTGTCACTCCTGCTGTCATGCGAAGCATCTTCATCTCAGCTGCCGTTAATTTACTCTCATACTTTTTGTACATCGTCCAACATTGTGAACCGTATGTGAGCGCTGGACGTACAACTGCGGTGTAGAGCCTTCCTTTCAACTTAGGGGACATTTTTCTGTCACAGAAGATAGCGGAATTTTCTCGCCACTTCATCCACCCTAAGCTTACACGATGATTGATGTCGTCATCACAAGTTGCTTTGCTATTGATCATAGATCCCAGATATTTGAACTTTTCGCACTTGGGAAGCACTGTTCCATTCAAATAAATGTCTGGAATAGGCCTGAGTGGATCAGAGAACGGGCAGCACAAGTACTCTGTCTTTTTTGAACTAATGCGATACCCATTTCCCTCCAAAACGTCCACCCACACATCAAGTGCTCGTTGCAGGGATGTAGGATCCTCACTTATGATGGCTCCATCGTCAGCAAAGAATAACTGATGTACCTTGGGGTCCATCACTTTACCTTCAAGCAGATAATCAAGGACTGTAATAAAGAGCAAAGGACTTAAAACGCTTCCCTGGTGCACCCCGACTTTGATTGGGAACTTTTCGGTTACTCCAGCGGGACATCTTACTTTTGTCTTTGCTCCTTCGTACATGTCCATAATCATCTGTACATAGGTTTCTGGAACCCCTTGATGTCTTAGCGCCACCCATATCAGATCCCGTGGTTGTCTGTCGAATGCCTTTTCAAAGTCAACCAATACAATATGCAAATCCCTTAAGGAATCACGATGTCCGTCTAGTATATCCAGGTCCACCAATCTTTGGCTGTATTTGAGAAAGGGCTGCCTGCAGTAGTGAAGCCTTTTTGCTCGAGTAGATAGATAGATAGATAGATAAAATAATTTTATTTTCTTCATAAAGTTTTTATAAAAACAGTATTCAAATTAATTCAAAATATTCAAAAATTAAATACATGACAATAACTTTAAAAGTTGCCTGTCAGGTTAAAGCGGTTCTATTTTATTACTTTAAGCTTAGTGAGAATTATTTAAAGGTATTCATTAATTAACAAAGTACGGTACTTGACAGCGTTTTTCAGGAAATTGTATAACTGGAGGTAATTTTTTCCATTTAGAATCCTAAGGAATTGAATGCGGTCGAGTTCATTACTACCAAGAAATTGTCTCCTGTATGATTTGAACATAGGGCATACACTTACGAAGTGGAATGTATTTTCGGTTGCATCAAGGTTGCAGATTGTACATATACCAACTGTATCGCTCTTAAAGGCCCTGGCATTTAGATTGAGTAGCCCGCACCGGGACTTCAAAATAAGGCTGATCATATCGCGGGGATTGGTGTCTTCAAAGTAGTTGGGAATATCAGCATATGATACATTGCAGTACTCGTCATGAAACTGTGACTGAAGTGCACGGTTGGTGAATTCCGCCCAGTGGTTTTCCTTAAGTTTAATGAGAATTGTATTGTGTACTCTGTTCCATTCAGACTTCAAAGTCCAATTGAATTCGATACCAGTTCCCTGGAAAAGCGCAGACCATTCCTTGGCCCAATAGATTTTATGGCTTATTATTATATCCGTCAATTTACGTGGCAGTCTATTTTGAGGGAGCTCAGCGACTCTCCGAATGTATCCGAAATGCAGTTTTAGAGTTGTAAGGAAAGCTTTAGGGAGGCCTGTTTCTATATTAAGGACATAGTTGGGTGTGTTGGTTGGGAGAAGGAAGCATCTTTTTATGAAGAAGCGCTGAAGTTTTTCGACTTGGATGTGTTCGGAATACCCCCACACTTGAGCGCAGTAATTCATTATTGACTTCGCAGCGGCTTCGTATATTTTATTTTTTGCTGAATGGAGGATATTTTTGTTTTTGATGAGATTGGACCATGTGGCGTTTATTGAGTTTGTGGACATTGCGAGTCTTTGGTATAGATGTTCCGACCAAGACATGTTGTACTTAAGAGTTACTCCCAAGTATTTGTATTTGTTCGTAACATTTATTTCAGTTCAGTGCCGTTGAAAAACCATTTTTCATTTGCCCGAGTATTCCAAGTGCGTTTTAAGCCTTAACTTGTTTTCGAGCATCACTCCTAAGTATTTGACTGCTTCCTTGGTTCTTATAGTCTGAGTTCCGACTTGAATATTCGCATATTCAACAGCTTTTCGACTTGTTATAAGAACGGCTTCATTTCTGTGGTCTGCTAATTATAAGCCGACAGATCCTAGCCAGTCTTTCATTTTTTTTTTTCAATTGCTTCGTTTGTTGCTGATTCTATTTCGTGGATGTGTTTAGCCACGGTGACTACGGCGATGTCGTCAGCGAGCCCGATTATCTTAACTCCTCGTGGCAATACTAGTCGCAGGACTGCGTCGTACATGACATTCCATAAGAGAGGGCTTAGTACCGATCCTTGCGGACTCCTGCCGTAACGTTGTAGTACTTTACCCCTTCGTCGGTTTGGTACCTCAACTTCCTGTTGGTGAAGTAGTTGGTAACTATCCTCAATAGGTAGTATGGAGTATCCATTCTGGCTAGCGATCTCCTTATGAACGACCGATTTGCCGAGTTAAAGGCATTTTTGATGTCCAGAGTCACTACTGAGCAGTATTTCTTTGTCCGCCCCCTTCATCTTTCTCCTTGGATCGCTCCAGTTGCTGTGTCAACTACCGCTTTTATGGCATCTACGATAGAACACGATTTTCTAGATCCGAACTGAAGGTTTGCAACAGATGTCACCTGCAAAATGTACTAGTTCAAATAATTACTGATAGATGGAACCAAGAAAATTTAAATAAAAAATCGTTATACATATATGCATTTGACTGCTCCATATGTTGCACAATATTCGTATATTTATTATTATTTATTGTATGTAATATATCAGTGAAAAAACTCTCTTTGTACACCCAACTGCTTCTTCATCTTGTTCTTCTTCCTTTTTCAGCGGAGTTATGATCCGAAAAACAATGGATCATAACCCTCCCACTTTACCATATTTCTACTGATCCGCCTGTGGGGTTCGCCTTTTCGACCTCAGAAAATATCGGCAGGCCTGCTGATTTTGGATAACTCTCGGTTACTGAGGCCAATGAAATGCCGATGTCGTTGCATTTGTGTGATCCAGGCGTTTATAGGCCTGCCTCTCCTGCCTCGCGATGACTTTGGAACGTTCATTCATATTTTTTTTTTTTTTTTTTTTTTTTTTTTTTTTTTTTTTATAATTTGCGCGCACTCAAAGGGCTATGAATACCTTTAACATGTTTACACACAGTGCGGGCGTTGGAAAGGATGGATAGAGAGAGAGAAAGATTTTTGGTGTAATGGTTCTTGAAGCTCAGTTGTTTATGCCTCAGCTATTCTCCTTTCTCCTTTCTCCTATTGCCATATGACAATACAATTCTTTTATTGGATTGGATGTAGAAAGATATTAACGGTTCTATGCTCAGTTTAATTTTCTGAAATTCAAACAATTCAAATGAAACACAACATTTTTTTCTCAATTTCTTTTTTTTTTATTTTTATTTTTTTCTTTTCCATAAAATTAATAATTTATACACATTGTAGAGATAGTCTTCAATCTGCTTTGTATGTATATAAGTTTCTTCTTTCCTAGTTTTTTTATTTTTTATAATTTTTTTTTACAGCAAATCTTGTTTTATTTATAATAATTGTAATAAAATCCGAACTATTCGCGCGTCAAAAGACTTACTATAGGAAAAATGCAATGCAACAAAAAAAAAAAAAAAAGAAAAGATATCTAAAATTAAAAATTCAGCTTAAAACGTAACACAAATATAGAAAAGTGGCGGGAGTAAGATCGGGAGGCGGTGGTGGAGTCAGCAGGGCGCAGAGAGAGAGAGTGAGAGAGGAGGAAAGATCGGACTAAATAATAAACAACAAACACGTCAAAGGTAGAAGAACCAATTTGAAAGATTAGTAAAAAAAAATGCTTTTCGGCTAGGATTGAGTTAATATTGTAAACGGGGGACGGTCCACCCGAAGAATTTCCTAGTATATCCGTTCATAGAACAGCAGATAGGCTTGCGCCTTTAGCACTGAGTCCTCGGAAACCTCCTGCACTCGGCTGTCGGAGACGTAGTACCATTTGCCGGGTGGTGGTGTGATGTTTGGTTCCTCAACCGGCGATGGTTCGGGTTCGGCTTCGTTCTCCACCTCTGGCTCGGAGGAGCTACAACTTGTGGAGAAGTCATCGCTGTCGTTAGCCTTCATACGAAGATCACGAGCCTTTTCCTTTGCCAACAGCTCTTCGAGCTTCTCTCGCTGTTCGTCGGCTTGATCAAGCTCGGCCTTGCTGCCCTGTGGGATGAACTTCCATCGTTTGTCGTCGGGCTGCAGTAGAGGTCGCACCTTGACGTAAGCGGTGTAGTGGCCGCCGTACATACCGCCGGAGTGCTCCACTATGCCGTACAAGGCGTACATCAGTTTTTTCTGTTTTCTGTCGATATTTGGCAAGTTCTTCACCTTCGACCCGCAAAATGGCGCAATGTCCAACACCATGGGGAAGGATACGGGCCATGTTAGCTTCCGAAATATGCAACGCTGACCAATTTGGAACCGCTTTAGATGCAAAATGAGCACCGCTGGCGGACTGGAGACCAGAAATTGCTTTGTTGCGTTCGTGTATACCGTCTTGCCACCCTCGCCGTTCACTCGCTTTGTACAGTTGTCACAGCCGACCTTATTGGTGCCAGTCATTAGTTCAACGGCCGTGAAGTTGTTGAGGCACGATTGCACGGAGCATTCACCATCTTCGCACTGGTAGCGCGGCGCAATCGTAGTGCTCCAGTCTGAGTAGCTTTGGGTGCGGACACGCTTCATTTTTGTTCGTTTTGCAGCGGCCGCAGCTGTAGGTGATGCTGCTACTGCGGCTGCTGCCTCAAGGGCTGACGCTTCTGAGGTAAGATGGAGGTTTTCCACTTCGTTGGAGAGCGAATCGTTGTTGCCTATTGCACCAGCTCCACCATTCACAGCTGCGGCTGTGTCATTTGTTAGAGAAAGTTGCCGTACTAGGTTCGCGCCCTTCTCGCTGAGGCCAACCTCCAAGACTTTGTTGTTAGTCGTAAGTGAAGTGGCTTTGTCGCTGCCATTCGAGTCTGAGGATGGCACGAAACCGTTCTTTGTACGAACCCGGGCAAGAAACCGTGCCTGCACGTTAACACCGGCATTAGCTGGACTTGTGGCAATACCTGAGTCTGAACGAAACGAAACGAAAACTTAGTTCAGAATTGTTTAGAAAGCAAGTTTACTCACCATTTTCATCATCATCGAGGGAGTCTTTGTTGGGATTCTCTGGGGAATCACCACGTTTCTCTGGTACTAAAGGACTTGGCAATTCGCTGCTATTTCCATTCGGATCACAGGACGACGCCTCACTGGCTGGCGCCGCAGCTGTTCCTTTTGAGGCTGCGCCAGCTGCATCATCAATAAGATTATCCTCCACATCGGCATCGGACTGCTCCGATGTGGACGAATCCGTTTCCATTGAGTGTGTAAGGCTGTGCTTCTTCTGTTGGTGTTTCTGTGCTCGCTTCGCCTTGCGCTCCTTTTCTTTCTCTTTCTTCTGCTGATGCTTGGAAGGACCTTGCGGCACATTTTCTGGACTATTTTTACGCCGCATCGGTGGTTGGGGTTTCTCCACACTAACAGGCAGGGACATGTCGAGAAAATTCTCATGTCTCGACGAGGTATGGAAGCAATCCTGGCACCTGAGAGTTGACACTAAAAACCCCCGAAACACTTGTTCCGGGCGAAGTATACGATCGGCAGCTTGTTGACCATAAATTTTGCATTTCTTTCGCATCTCCTCGCTGACGGTGTTGTGGTCTTGATCGACTAGGCCAAGATTTTGTAAAATCACTTTTTGGTAGCGCTTGAGGTCTTCAGATCTGCAAGGGTTACAATTAGCATTATAGAAATAAAAGCGGCGAATAAATGCTTACCTGACACTCTCAAGTAAATGCCGTAGTAGCTCGTGGGAGTCGTGCTGATCTCCGCCGCAAAATTGAGGACATTTGGCGCAGAGCTTGTCGAACAGTTTGCTGGGGGTAAACACACCACCTGAAGAAACATTTTTTTTTTATAAATTAACAAATCTATGCTGATGAACTTCGTCGAATAGACTGTAAAAGCGACAAATTCAGAGAAACCACAACGATTTTGGTTGTTGTTGTTCAGTGATCAGCGACATAGCGATGTCGGTTTTCCAAATATTAGTTCAACTACAAATCGGGGTGGATGCGTCGACTAGTCCCGAGAAAATTTTAATTCTATAAACGGTTTCTTGAATAATGAATAAATGAGCTAAAGGTAGCACTCGCACTGGCGTATGGGGTTTATTAAAGCTACAACTTAAAATTTAAGTTAACAAAACTAAAAAAAAAAGGGAAGAGATGCTTAACTGTTTTTTTTTTTTAATTTGAGCGCACTCAAGGGGTTATGAATACCCTTAACATGTTAACACACGGTGCTGGCATTGAAAATGATTAATAGGGAGAGAGAAAGATTTTGGTGTAGTAGTTTGATGGTCAGTTGTTTATGCTTCAGGGGCATTTCGAAGCGAGGTTTTGCAGACATTAAAATTAAAAATGTATATTATTCCATTGCACAGCATTTTTGACATCGATTTGCCGTAACCATAATTGTTGGCGAAAGAGGTATAGACCTTAGGTTGCATGCGTTTGTGTTGAGAGAAATCATTTGCAGCAGAGCGGAGTAGTTTAATTTTCTTAGCTACCATCCTGATCTTGATAGGATCGTAAGTTATAGTAGTCAATCCAAGAAAGACCACTTAGCAAATTATTATAAAATTTGCGCTTAACAGATTCGATTCTCTTGATATGGACTTTGTAAAAAGGTGACCATACTTGCATAGCATACTCGAGGAGAGAACTTAATGATCCGAGAATTCTTTAGATCAGCATTAAACATGGCAAAGTACCGAGTTCAAAAAAATGAAAGTCGCGAGATGAATTGTCGTCGTTTACTGTTAGGATAAAGATCAATGGTCCAAGATGGCTGCATTGAGGGCCCACAGAAGTTGCTATAATAGAGTCAGATATTGCAGATCTGGAGAGATAGTTTACAGGAGCTGCTCATAAAAATAGAGCTATCCATCAGTAACAACTTCAAAGCTAAAGCGCAACAACACGACCTGTCGGATAAAAATTATTTCAACGACAAAACCGATTGTAGATACAATTTGCACAATTTTAAAGGATAGCCGCGAGCTTTTACATTTAAACTACAACCACATAAATCCGTGGTTAAGCGATAAATGAAGACAAAACCAAGTAGTATGCTGTCAACAAGAAGGGACAATCAACACCGACGAATTGGTCAGAACGAGCTGCACAGCGACATAGCATTTGATTGGCCTCAGTAACCCAGTGATCCAAAATCAGGAGTCCTGCCGATAATCTCTGAGATCAAATAGGCGAACCCCATAGGCGGATCAGTAGAAATGCAGTGAAGTGGGAGGGTTATGATCTCTTGTTTTCGGATCATAACCTCGCCCAAAATAGGAAGAAGAGCTGTATAGCGACATCGACCTAGTCAAAAACTGCATATTGGACGTTTGAGATGGCTAGGACATGTAGAGCAAATGGACACCAATGCCCCAGCCCGCAGAATCTTCGAATCTAACCCGGAAGGACGACGTGGTAGATGGCCTCCTCGCCGTAGGTGGCGCGCACAAGTTCAAGGGGACCTCAACCAACTTGGAGGACTTAACTGGACGCAATTACCTAAAGACCGACCTAAAGGTAGAGGCTTGTTGATTGACGTCCAGGTTCACATCAAACTATAGCGCCACCTAAGTAAGTAAGTACATAAATCCGAACGCAATGAGGAATGCTCTGTGTGCAATCTGTGAGTTAGGGAAGACATAAGAAGGACGCACTGGGAAGAAAACCAGTTATTGGCAAACCAGATCAATTCAATACTAAATGGTTAAGACTGGCGAGTTTTGTATATAGGTAGTTATTTAAAGATTGCTCTAAAATACCACAAACAGTTAATAGATGGAGCATTTTAAATGAAATAGTATCCTTAAATTCAATTATGTATTATTATTTGTATAGAAAGATTTCATCGACCTTAGTTCCGCAATTATATTGTAAATTATAAATGTTAAATCTCTCTTTTCTGGCTGACGGCAAATGCCATCAGGTAGGCGACCCCCCGGTAGGCCTAGAAATAGATGGTTGGACCAAGTCCGACATCTCTCCTGGAGCCGTCTAGGGATTCCTCCTGATGAGTTGGATTCAATGGAGGATGATGGAGAGTCCACCTGAGCATCCTAACTCCACGACCCTCATTTTTTTATTTTATTCTTTATTAGAAAGAAATGTTGTCGTAAAATAAAAATCAATGTAAAAGATTTAAACTTAAATAAATAAATAAATGAAATAAAAGAAATCACTACTACTACTACTGAAGATCTAAAGCAAACCGCTCTCAAGACGATCGGTTCTACGTACCAGAGCGACTCGGGAAACTCACCCCGACCAAGGATCATCCCCCATCTCTGCAACTCATACATGGAAAAGTCCAACAACATCACAAGTACGTACAATTTTCCGTTTTTTATAACATGGGACAGCCTCTTCCGGCTAGCCTGCTCCTCTCTTTACTCCAGCGCGCCGGAATCGAACAAAACCCTGGACCCCGCATATGGCACTGTTCTGTGTGTCACAGGGCCAACCACCGAAACGCAACATCAGTACGATGCAACCAATGCCTAGATTGGTGCCACCACCGGACCTGCTCAGGACTGAGAGACCACAGAGAATGGACCACAAATTTCACTGCAAACTGCTGCCAACAACAGACCAGACAACAACAACAAGACCAACATCATCAAACCCAACAACAACAAACCTCAAGATCAACGCAACCAACAAGTTTCAACATAATGCAACTTAACTGCAACGATCTCTCTCGGAAAATCACTGAACTGACGGACTATATGGAACGCAATAATACTATCCTAGCTGCGATTCAGGAAACCAAACTGACCCCAAATTCGAAATTGATGTGTTCTAGCCACTATAACATCCTACGGCAAGACTGAATCAGAAACAGGGGCGGAGGCCTCGCATTCATCATCCACAATGAGGTTAGATACAGACCTATTTAACTACTAATGCCTGAAAACTAGGGCGACTGCTTCGAACAGCAGGGCATTGTTATCAAATCGGGCGCAACCGAAATTGAAACCATAAATATCTACATCGCCCCAGCAGCTGCTGCCCACCAGGTTACCGACCATCACCAGAACATCTTCTCAACGAGAGACCCCCTCATATTAGGGGACATCAACGCCCACCATGACGTCTGGCATTCATCCCTCGACAGGGATCAACGCGGCACTTACATCGCCGAACAAATCGACAACTCGGAATACGGCATCCTCAACGAAGCAACTAATGTCTACAACGGAGAAAAAATGTTCCGCAAAATAATTAAAGATGCGGCCTCACGTTCTATACCAGCAGAAAGAATCCCCAAAATGCGACCCAACTTTCCAGCGACAGCAGCTGTACTAGCCAACGAACAAGACTCCATCAGAGCGACCGACCCATTCAATCCGAGAAGTCTACAACTCAACATCGAAATAACTCGTCTAGTGGATGAAGACCGTAGGGAAAAATGGACCGAACACCTGGAAAATTGCAACCTTAACGCAAGTGTCAAGAAACTCTGGACTACCGTCAAATCACTTTCTAATCCAACCAAAAGAAACGACAACACAACAATGTCGTTGGGCCTCCACTTTACTGATGACAACCCACCTAAACCACCTTAACGTTTGAACCATACGAATCAACATACCATACAGACCGCAATCTAACCCTCTCAGCTGAGAAATCAACTGCGACCCTTTTTACATCCTGGACCAAAGAAGTAAAAATCAACCTTAACATTACAGCAGCAGATCGACGAATACCAACCGTCACACAACCAAAGCTTCTTGGTGTCACCTTCGACAACATGCTCACCTTCTCAGCCCATGCCGCCAACATCAGGAACCGAGTAAGCTCACGCAATAGTCAATAAATCACTAGCGGGAAGCTCGTGGAGGAAGGATAAAGAGACGCCTATAAGCAATTGGTAGATCTGTCCTGAACTACGCGGCACCCATTTGTACACCTCAGCTAAGTGATACCAACTGGAAAAACCTCCAAACATGTCACAACGCAGCCATGCGCACCATCACCAGTTGCCACATGATGTCAAATGAAGACCACCACCACTCAGAAATACACCCAAGCAGAGAACACAACACCATGCTGTCTAAGCAATTCCCAATGGCCTGCCACCTGCCACTACATCCTAAAAACATACTCACAACATTGGGAACCCCACCACGCAACATCCGCAAAAACATCACCACCTACGAGAACGACATCGCACTATACCAACACAACGACGACATCAATGACGCAAACTATGAAAGTTACATAAACCAGCTACACCAAACTGCAGTCTCCAACGCTTTGGCCAACTACCACCCAAACGTCAATCTCGGTGGTCGCCCCCCACCTATACCGAAAGAGGAACGCCAGCTGCCACGCCAAACCAGAACAACATTGGCTCAACTTCGCTCAGGCTGGTGTCGCCAACTCAACAGCTACAAGTCATGCCTGGACCCCAACTTGGCAAACATCTGCCCAGATTGCAACGGCCCGCACGACGTACCACACCTCTTCAGCTGTCCGGCAAATCCTACAACACTGACCCCCGAAGCACTCTGGAGCCGCCGAATCGACGTTGCTCTATTCTTGGGCCTAGAAACCTCAGAACACACCAACCTCAATTGAAAGTACATGTATATGTGAAGCTGCTACAACAACAACACCAATAAACGACGAGTGCGTTTTTCAGGCCGAGGTCACAGCCATCATTCAGGCTGTTGGCGTTCACGCGCAGCGACTCGGTGTGCTGCATAACGACTATTGCAGAAGTTGCAGGGACGAAGAACAAATTGAATCTGTTCGTCACCTGTTGTGTGACTATCCCGCCCTATACGTCAGAAGAATGAGGAAACTTTGTAGTTACTTCTTTTCGGAGCTGGAGGACTTGGGAAATGTTGAGCTGATGGACCTCCTGAGATTCATATCACTTTCTGGGTGGTTCTGACAGCGGACTTTTTTTTACAGCGTTTCCCGGCTTAAATGATTGGGCACAATGGACCCGTACTGTTGGTCTGAGTGAGCAGTGACTCTTTGTCACAGGGCAGCCATCTAACCTAATAGTATAGAAGATTTGGGGAATACCACCTTGATCAAAAAGTTCCCGGGATAAAAACCGTGTGGCGCTCCCATCGTTCCGATTTGAGTTCTGTTTTCTTTGTTAAGTTGGTACATCTGTTGTTGATATTCCCTCTAAATCTTAGCGTCATAGCTTGACATTTGCAAAAGTTACGTAGCCAAGAGTACATCTATCTCTGTGTGTGTTGGCGATTTTTTACAATTTTAGAAATGGATTTAAATTTGCAACAACGAACTTGTATTAAATTTTGCGTAAAAAACGGATTTAATGGTGCGCGAACGTTGGAAATGTTGGAAAAGTGTTTCGGCAACGATTCTCGAAAGAAAACGGTCGTTTACCAGTGGCACGAGCGGTTCAAAAGTGGTCGTGAGTCAATCGAAGATGATGAACGCAGTGGCAGACCATCGACATCGAAAACCGACGAAAACATTGATAAAGTAAAAGAAATGTTGGTCAATAACCGCAAATTAACCATCAGAGAGATAGCGGAGGACTTGAACATTGCCTATGGATCCGTCCAAGACATTTTGGTTAATGATTTGGTTTTCCGTCGTGTAGCAGCAAAGTTGGTGCCAAAAACCTCACTTTCATGCAAAAAAGAGACCGTGTTGACGTCGCAAAAGACATGATTTGCGAGGCTTAATCCGATCCCACATTCATCAAAAGGATCATTACTGGAGACGAGACGTGGGTTTATGAGTACGACACGCAATCCAGACATCAGGCAATTGAATGGCGTTCACCAAATGAGCCGAGACCAAAAAAACCACGTCGTTTTCAGTCAAAAAAGAAGGCAATGCTCACGGTTTTCATGGATTACAACGGTGTAGTGCATCATGAATTTTTGCCAGAAGGCCAGACAGTAAATAAAGAGTATTATTTGGGCGTTATGTGACGTTTGCGTGAAGCAATTCGCCGAAAGAGACCAGAATTGTGGGCAGAAAACTCGTGAATTTTGTACCATGATAACGCACCGTCGCACAGTGCCATCATTATTCGTAATTTTTTGACGAGAAATGCAACAAATACCATCCAACAGCCACCGAATTCACCTGATTTGGCTCTCTGTGACTTCTTTCTGTTCAATCGAGTTAAAAAAACCATTACGGGGAACGCATTTCAGCAGCCGAGAGGAAGTAATGGAAAAATCGCAGGAAGCACTGATGGACATACCGACAACCGAATATAAAAAATGTTTCGAAGATTGGATCAAGCGCTGGCATAAGTGTGTTGCAGTCGATGGGGATTACTTTGAAGGGGACAATATAGATTTAGATGAATAAACTTGTATTTTTAATTTTCTGAATAAATTCCGGTAACTTTTTGATCAAGAATGTAAGAAACATACTTTACTTCATAAGAAGTTGCGGGTCGTACAACTTTTAGCATAGCTTTTTCTAATGCAATATCAATGGGCCTGCTTTGGTCAAGCGGTTTTATGCTAACGTATACGCTAATCTAATCACCCTTATTCCGAGTGGCGTTTACAACGATTTAAAACACGCCAATTTGAATTTACTGTCACGAGTGGCGTTTTTGCGTCGTTGAACGTCATTTGTCGTTGAACGCCCTGTGGAACCAATTAGTGTACGACGAACGTCATGTGAGAAATTTCACTGTCATTCTTTAAGACGTTGAACGCCACAAAACAACATTTAAAACGACGGTATTTGTCGTTAGTAAATAAGTGATCGCCAAGTACTGGAAAACAACTGAAAATGTATGTGTTTTCTTAAATTTGTAATTGGTTCAAATGCCTTAATTGAATTATCTTACTTTCTAGGGTCAAAATAGCGCACCAGAAGCAATTTAAAATTTTGGTGAGTTGATGAGTTGCCCAATGCCAACAACATGCGGTGTTCCTAAGCAGTCCCACATCTAACTACTACCCATGCCCAATGCTGCTTGATGTCGGTGATCGTACGAGAATCGATACTCTCAGCGTGGTACGGTCGATAGCATAGCATGTGGAATGCAAACTACTTACCGACGACGTTTTACCCTGTCGTCGAAGTTATGGAATAACTCTTGTAAAACGAAACGCCTCATATAACGACAAACGTCGTGCAAGTAAAACGTCATTCAGAATAAAGGTGAATATCTCCAAAATTTCTATTGTCTCTTTTAACCAGTATCACTGTAGTTAAAGTCCGAAGAAAATTTATTATGTCTACGCAAATCTATAACTGACGTAACAAGCGACTTATCTACCTTACCAAGAGCCATTCACCTTCTTATCGTTAAGTGCTGCTAATCTTTAGAAGTACAGTACTACCTCGATAATGTGAATTTCCCAATAATGTCAACTCACAAATCTATACATAACTATCTCTATAATGTGAACTTTTCCTCAATATTTCGCATCCTCTGATATTTGCAGTTATTTGTCTAGACATGTTTTTCTATTTCGTACCACCTGTTATTTATTGGGGGAAGAACCTTTTTCATCTTATATGAGCATTCATTATTCGAAAAATCTCTTATTTTTAGTTGAAAAGAATGTTCCAATAATGTGAACCCCTCCAAAATGTGAACAGACCCTTGTTTTTATTAGTTCACATTATCGAGGTAGTACTGTAAGGCGAACCCCACAGGCGGATCAGTAGAAATGCGGTGAAGTGGGAGGGTTGTGATCCCTTGTTTTCGGATCATAACCTCGCTGATAAAAGGAAGAAGATCGAGGTAGTACTGTAATAGAATACTTAGAATCTTGCCTATTATGGCTCTGTAATGGAAATCGAGGTAAAATTCGCCTGAGATATAAAGCGACAAATGAAGGATACTACAGATTTAAAGAGCGAATATTTCAAAGCCCCGAAGAATAACCTACTCCCTGAGATCAGTGAAATATTGGCTTAAGTTTCCATTTCATCTTTTTTTTTTTTTTTTTTAATAACAACTCACCTCCAGATTGCAATTCATCCAGCGCTTGGGCTAGAGCGTTGGTCAGCCCACCCCATGAATTCAGAGTGCCCTTAATGGGTGGCAATTCAACGTCCTTATCATTCTTGAACTTGAATGTTCCACCAGGAAGGATGAATCTAAAGAAAAACATCACAGTAAATTCGGATAAAATGTAACAAACTCAAACTTACTCTTCGCCAGGTTCCGATGACTCCTTCAACACATCCAATAGGAACGGCGTCTGTGCCAAACACTGCATGACTGCGTTGAAGAAGCACGTGTTCCCCAGATTGGTCAGCCCTCTAACCCTCGGTAGTTGCAATTGTTTCTGTGTTTGTTGTTGAGGCTGCTGCGGCACCTGGGTTTCAACTGTCCGCTGATAAGATGACATGTACACAGCTGGGTCGGGTTGCACTCGCTTCGCCATTCCAGGGATCGGGGGCGGTGGTGGCGGCGGTCCATACATTGCACAGTTGTTATTCTCCGGCCCTTGTTCGGTCAGCAGCGGGCGAATTGTTTCAAATGTCGCCACGATCTTGCTCTGAATCCCATCGATGGAGTTGGTACTATCGCGGAGGGGGATTGGAGCCGACGGAGGCGGTTTCTGCAAGAGCTTCTTTACCATCTCCACGCATTCCTGGAGGTTCTTGCGTAACGTAGGACTAACTTCTTCGTCGCAAGAGTAACACCAAATCTCGAACGTCGTCGTGTTCATGGCCAATGCGTGCGAGTCCGAATGGGGTGTCTATATAGAAAGAGAGGCTCAAACTGGGTTACGTAACCTCGCGCAAGCTACTCACCTGAAAGTGTTTCAACGCATGCTGATTCTTCGACCTTCCACACAGCTGTGTGCCACACTTAAGGCAGAGCCACAAGGTCTTGTCATACTCGAACATCTCATCCGCCTCTTGCTCAGCGGAAGCTGGAGCCTTGCTACATTCCGAACAACGCTCTAACTCAATCCCACAGCCCTTGAGGATTTTTCGCAGCTTCGTCGGTTCCACGGACTTTTTTACGTGCGGACACTCCCGCGAGGAGCCAGCACCAGAGCCATTGGGCGCCTTCTCGTCGCACGACTCCGTCGACGAATCATCGCCGTGTGGGTCAGACTGCCTCTTCCCTTTCCACATTTCGAACGCAATTGACTCGGAGCTCTTATCAATCGGATTACATTGACTGCAGCGGGGAAGAAAGACAGACAGAGAATTACAACCAAACAAAGAAAACTAATAGGGCATCTGCCACCGCCATGCGACGCAAATAACTATCGAACCCTTGACTCTAGCAAATCAACAAACTCTTGCAAGTTGCAAGCTTCCCT
Organism: Brachypalpus laphriformis; assembly: GCA_945910035.1. Taxonomy (NCBI): domain Eukaryota; kingdom Metazoa; phylum Arthropoda; class Insecta; order Diptera; family Syrphidae; genus Brachypalpus; species Brachypalpus laphriformis. Next base: position 18,230,196 of record OX246753.1, on the reverse strand, counting down.
GTGGTTTTTCATTGAAAATTACAAAAGAACCAAAGAAAAAGAGAAAACTTTGCTGTAACATGGATAATGAGGTTAAGTTCACACACGTCTGCAGGGGGAGAACGATAGCCATTGCCATTGCACTGCAATGCAGCAGAGGAACCTTGAAATTTTAATCAATTTCTCGACAAATTATCGGTTTGGAGGCGAATTCGATGCACTTACCTTCGGGGAAGATAATAGTGCGCAGGAATTGATAGAAAATCGCTTGGGGAATTAAAGAAAAATTAGAAAATATTTCGATTTTATGAGAAAATAAAAAAACGTGAATTACGCTCACTCAGTACCTTTTGTTTCTTTTTCGATGTAGAATCAGAGAAATGACAAGAGAATTTTAGAGAATGGGTCGGTATGACACTGGCAGCACTGGAAGATATTGATAAGGAAATGGGTGACATCTGTGTGCAAATTGTGGAAAGACGGTAACCGTGGATGTAGATGAGAGTACTATTGGAACTTTTTCAAAACATTAGCCGCGATTCATATTAGACAGGATTCATATAGATCACACGACGAAAATAAAACGATCTGAATCAACGAAAAATGTTCGTTGTGTGTTGTGGTTATAGTTTTCACACCTAACTCCTTTCAAAATATCAAATCTGGTGGACAACCTATTATTGTTTTCATTCAATAGTTAGTTATTTAAAACGAATAAGCATTTCTTTACTATTTATCCAATTGGACACATCTGAGTTCCTATTGGATGCTTAACTGCTGGAACTCAATGGTGTTGCTGTTGCTGTAGCTGTAGTACATCTTTTCAAAAGTTGAAATGCACACAAATAAATAGAAGAGAACACAATGAGTCGCTGTCTCTGTAGTCGTCGCGTGAATTGGTCAACTTTTAATATATATCGCGCGACAAGGCTGACGAGTAGTAGGCAATGGATAAGCAGCAAACAGAAAAATTGATTAAATTAGTGAAATCATATGAAATATTGTGGTATCTATCACATCCGCTTTAAAAAACCCTTCCCAGACTTTTATTTGAATGTAATAAACACAATTTCAATCCAGTTGATATTTAAATAACATAAGTATGCGACTTTATTGTGGACGCATTTTGTGAGAGGCATACGACATATTGTAAGATGCGCTTGACATATATACGCGACACGTAGACAGCGACAGCCAATGCTACACTATTGTGTTCTAGCAGTAACGCGAAGTGTCCATGTGATTGGTTTTCTTTTAAATAATTTCAAGAGTTTGCGATTTTTTTTTCCGATACCAATGTATTCAAAATGGTGTAAAGGCTGACCAGATAGCAACTTTTTCCAATTGTTATGTTTCAGCAGCTGTCAAAGTTATCAATGACATTCAGCTGTCAAAATATTCAGTAAACGTTTGCCATTTCACGAATCATCCATGCATCGTTTCACGCTTGCTGAAAGTGCGGAAATTATTAAAAAATATTATCGAAATTCCGGCTCAGTTGTAAATACGCAACGTGAATTTCGTCGTGAGGTCGGTCGCCATCATGGCTTCAGTGTGCAGGTAATTTGTCGCATCGTGCAAAAGTTGGAGCATTATTGGAGCGAACACAATCCACAAATGTTCGACCAAGCATCAATGCATCCACAAAGATTGACTGTTTGGTGCGCTTTATGGCATGTCGGCATCATCGCACCTTATTTCTTTGAAATTTGGTGACTGGGTCATCTCACTGTGAGCGTCCATCAATTGGCCGCCGCAACCATGCGACTTGACACCACTCGATTATTTTTTCTGGGGCTACGTCAAGTCCTTAGTCTACGCTAACAAACCAACCACTTTGGACAAGCTCGAGGCCAACATTCGAGATGCTATTGCCAGAATAACGGCGTACGTATTGGACCGAGTCATCAAAAATTGGACCGACCGCTTGAAGCACTACCAGCGAAGCCGAGCCTGCCATTTAAATGATGTGCTATTCCGCACATAATGGCATGAATGTAGCTTCAAAATAAAGCCAGAATCAATTTTATATCTCACACCGTTGTTGTTTTATTTCAATTTTTCCTACCATTCTTATCTGGTCACCCTGTATATTTATATATATATATGTTTTTTTTTTCTTAAACCATTAGCCGGCATTGGACATCATGTTTCCTCTGATACCCCTCGATATATTTAGCAAGCAAATGGCAGCGAATGCAGCCGTTCGCCTTAAAGCTACCCAACAGTGGTCAAGAAAAGAATTTGGCCATGCCTCCATTCTGAATAAATTCACATTCTCTCCCGAAGACACGGACTACACCATCCCACGTCTAAATGTTGACAAGAACTTTCTTGTCACCATCCCTTCCAGATCACTCTGGAATGAAGATGCTTTTTTAGAAGATGAGTCGATCCACTTCTATACTGACGGCTCAAAAACTAAAAACGGAGTTGGTGGAGGTGTTTTCTCTGACAAGCTTAATCTTAAGCTTTCCTTCCATCTAACAAATCATTAAGGTGGTCTTATCTTGGGTAAAGAAAAACGTGATATCTTTAAGGACATCCGTATCTTTTCAGAAAGCCAAGATGCAATCAAATCCTTGAAACCGATCGCTATAAATTCAGTAATAGCCCTAGACTGCCATTCGTCTCTTAACGAGACAGCGGAGAAGTTTAATATACACCTCTGTTGGGTGCCGGGTCATAGGGATAATCCGAGGAATTGTAATTGTAATTGAACTCGCCAGAATAGAAACAACTGTACCCATCCTTCTAGACAAGGATAATCTAGGTATACCAAAATACAGAGATATGATATTATCTTATATCTTCTAACTGAAATATTTATGTATGCTGCAATCAATGGTACATATTATATAAACATTTATTTCAACTCTGAAGGAAATTATCATAAAAACCTTGAGTTCAACTTAAAAAAAAAAAAATAAATGAATAAATAAACAAATAAATAAATAAAAAAAAAAAAAATAAATAAATAAGTAAATAAATAGAATAATAGATAAATATTGGTGTGCAACTAAGTTCTCGCTGTTTGTCATTAGATTGCTCCAGTAGTAAGCGGTGGTCGATTTTGACATATCCAAAACGTCATGAACCAAGCTTAGACATATGGTAAACAAACAGTTTTGACACATTAGTGATTTTATTTTGGCGTCTTATACTTTTGGTTGTGTGAAAATGTCTGATTTTGTGCCAAATAATCGTCATTTGCGGGAAGTGTTGGTTTTCTTCTTTCATTCGAAGAAAACGGCGGCTGAAGCGCATCGAGTCCAAAAAGTTCACGGAGATGCTGCTCGAAGTGAAACGACGTGTCGTGATTGGTTCCGTCGCTTCAAGGACGGAGATTACGATATTGACGACCGTCCGCGTGAAGGAAGGCCAAAATCCGTCGAAGACGCTGAATTGGAGGTATTGCTCGATTAGGATCCATGCCAAACGCGAGAACAGCTTGCTTCAGCATTAGGAGTTACCCGCCAAGCTATTTCCAAGCGATTGCATGCTTTGGGAATGATTTAAAAACAAGGAACTTGGGTTCCTTATCATTTGAAGCCAAGGGACGTTGAGCGTCACTGTGAACAACTGCTCCAGCAAAAGGAAAGGTAAAAAAGGAAAGGTTTTCTTCATCGCATCGTGACGGGTGATGAAAAATGGATTCAATACAGCAACCCAAAGAAAAGAAAGTCATGTGGACTGCCGGGTCATGCTTCTACGTCGTCGGCTCGGCCGAATATTCAAATCAACACTTCGATTTTTTGGCCCAAAATCAGACATTTTCACACAACCAAAAGTATAAGACGCCAAAACAAAATCACTAATGTGTCAAAACTGTTTGTTTACCATATGTCTAAGCTCGGTTCACGACGTTTTGGATATGTCAAAATCGACCACCACTTACTGCTGGAGCCATCTATTGACAAACAACGAGAACTTAGTTGCGCACCTTAATAACAACAAATAACGACGTATAAATAACAATAAATAAATGTACATAAGTGACATTGATATGCATATGTAAATTCCAAAAATAGCACTCGGCTTTCTTATTGAAATAATTGCTTTATGAGCTCATCATCAGCCAAACCGTAGCGCATAACAAATTGACTTTTAAGTTTTTGGATTCTAGCAGAGATCAATTCAACATTCCCTTTTTTATGAACGTCCATAGTAGATGCCAGGGGAAGTTTAGCATCATTTTAAGTAATTTGTTTTGAGAAACTTGCAACCGTTAAATATGGCATTTTGCATAGTCTCCCCATACTTGGCATCCATACAGCAATATCGCTTTGAAGGCGACTTTGTGAATTATAATCTTATTATCATTGCTAAGTAAAGACTTCCTGTTTATTATTGGGTATAACATTTTAGTAGCAATGCTTACTTTTTTAATTGTTTTGGTAATTTGATCACTAAACTTCGAATTTAGAAATAAACTTCGATTCCCACTACGGTTGTTGGGGAACGAAATAGTTATGTATAGTTTCAATGTTTCTTAAAGTAGTATGTAAACCCAAGAGAAAGACTACACATTTCTTTCTATATTCACAAAACATCTTAGCTGGGAATCTAAGCTAAAATTTACGTCTAAAATATACTTATGTAGACGTTCGTTAACTCTAAGAAAGTGTTTATGGTGTAAAGTGACTTATGGGCATGTCATATCAGTCTTTCCGGCTTTGGAAATAAAAACAACATTTTTTCCACTTCCAGAAAGGAGACCATCTAAACTTTGTAAACTGCAGAGGTATAAGTCTCCTCAACATCGCATATAAGACCTTGTCTGCCGTAATAAGTCAACGCCTAAAGCCGATCGTCAACAACCTAATAGATTCCTTGCAGTTTCAGGACCGGAAACTCCACCATTGACCAAATATTCACACTACGGGAGATCTTGGAAAAAAACCCATGTATATAAAATCGATACGCACCACCTCTTCATCGACTTCAAAGTTGCATGTATAGAGACGAGTTATACAGAGCCAAGTCTAATCTTGGCATCCCTGGCAAGCTTGTCCATTTACGCAGAATGACGCTGGAGAACTCTCGCTGCTCCATCAAAGTCGGTAATAACATCACCGAACCGTTCGATGTCAGGAAAGGTCTTAGCCAAGGTTCGCTATCATGCGCGCTATTGGCACAAGACGCGCTATCATGCGATCTCTTTAACATAGTACTTGAGAGAATTGTACGAAACTCACAAGCCAAAACCGGAGGTACAATCTTTTACAAGTCTGTACACTACTCGATTACGCTGATAATATTGACATAGTCGGAAGAACTCAGCAGGCCATTGACATATTATATATGGCCTGCTAGTGCCCAACTTCACGCATGTTCCAACATCTCAAGCGCCATTGTTTCAGTTCGGTATTAAACAGAAACAAAATATCCGCCATCATAGATATCTGCAATAGAAACTTGCGCCATCTGTGTTTGTTCAAGTGTACTGGCTGTAAAAAACTGTTAACATTTAAATAGTTTCAATATTCGTTCCCATAGATGTCACAGTTCGCGAGCTAATGGAAAAAAAAATAAGTTGTGTTTTGATTTGTGTTTTTGATTGTGGAAAAATAAGCTGGGAACATTTCATTGTGGAATAATTAATAACTCTAGCTAAAAAAAGGAAGATAGAGATAAAATGAAGTGCTATGTAGTTGGCTGTGATTCACAATACAGATTGTGTTGACGAAATTCAAATTCGTAATATTGTAACTGTAAGAAACAAGAAAAGATTTGCAGTGACATCTATGGCAACGAATATTGAAACAATTTGAATGTTAAAAGTTTTTCACAGCAATTACACTTGAACAAACACAGATGGCGCATGATTCTATGGCGGATATTTTGTTTCTGTTTAATACCGAACTGAAACAATGGCGCTGGAGATGTTGGAACACATTTTTCTGCAGACATAGTATGAAAGTAACATTTCACTAGCAGTCCATGCAGCAGGCCGTCAACGGGGCATTTGCAATTACATATTCAGATCGAGGCAGCAAAGATGGGTTTAGCGGTCAATAAAAGCAAAACAAAATATATGCTGTCTACAAAAAAGGACACACAACACAACGGCGTCTTGGACAGAACGCTACAATAGACAGATATAATTTTAAGGCAGTAAAGAATTTTGTCTACCGAGGCTTTATGGTGAGCTCCGCAAATGACATCAGTTCGGAAATCAAACGAAGTATTACTCTTGAAAATCGCTACTTCTATGGACTAAGAAGGCAATTAGGTAACAAAGCCCTATCTCGAACTACTAAGCTAACTCTTTATAAGACACTAGCTGGTTGTACCCGCTTCGCTGGGTCTTTAAATGTGCGATTTCAAGTACACTTCTTTAGAACACTCTCTGTTTTGTCATTAAAATAGTTCACCCGCTAATCCTTTATGAGGGTCGCGAGGATAGGATAATTAGGTGCACTCTCCACCACTCCCACAGTGAAGGGTATTGATTTACCGTCATTTACCCGAACACAGCTTCTATAGTTTGTATATAAATATTGCGTTGCCCTTAATAAGGAATTCCAGAGTTTGCCTCGAGGAACCCTAACACATGCTTTCGCCAAATACACACAACAGGTAAATACAGGTCCAGCATACTCCCAGGTCTTCTCAAGAACCATTCTGAGAGTGAATAACTAGTCGGTTGTGCTTCTGCCGGGTCGAAAACCGAAACCATTGCTCATCCCCCAAACTGTCATCAACCAGAGTACTGGAACGCATTTCTAGCACCTTAGCCAAGACGTTTCCACGGGGACTTAAAAGAGATACCACCTTTAGTTGATTCAATCTCTTTTGTCCCCCTTTTACAAAGAGGGACACGTATCAGGTGTTTCACCGTATTCCTATGCCACTTTAATAACACCTGAGAGCCATTGCACTCACTCACTCACTCACTCTGGCCCGATTTCATCCACATCGGTAGATTCGTCAACTTGTAGCGATTTGAGTGCCAAAGCCTCGAGCATAGCTCTGTCATCTTCCTGATGACATAACTTGTTCGGGATTGAGCAATTCCGAAAAGTGCTTGCTCCATCTCCATCGCTAATTGGAAAGCAGTGTACCGTCTTTGGGTTTGATTCCTTTCACGATATTCAACTTTCTTCCTCTGATTCGGCGGACGGTCTGCCAGAATATTTTATTTACAGATAGGCAGTCACGTTGCAATGAAATAGTTTATTACATTTGAAAAACACGTATAATTACCTGAAGTATTTCTCGAAAAACACCTTCTAAAAGGTAGGAAAATAAACTTGAAGTATGAATATTCAACTTGCAATATACTGCCTACGCCACCCTGTTAATAATTTATTTTAAATCTATTAAAACATTCTAAAATGTGGACAAATCCAACGATCAACAACAGCTCATCTAATAAAATGGAAAAATATTGGAATTTTTCTCTCTGTAGGTGCATGCATATGTATTATATGTACATATGGTCGCGCCTATTACCAAATCTCTTAATTGCAAGAAGGTTTGACATATCCGAATTAATAAAATTTAAAATGACATTGGCACTGATAATACATTTTTCAATGTTTAATCCAGAAGAGATCACACACAAATGTTGTAAGTAAGTGGTATAGCAATTTCTAAATAATAGAATCTTCCCCTGGCAAATGCAGATCATAACAGTGAAAACCGCATCCCAATCCATTCGGTGGTTCCCGTGATAATCGCAGTCATTCACGTTTTGGGGACTTCATTTTATACGATGTAGTTTGTTTGATGAACATGAATATGCGTGCGCTCCACTGGTGGGCCATTGATTGCAATGACCCACGCATATCTGTGGTATTTTTATATCTCAAATAATTATATTTTTGCTTATTATTTCTGTTATAAGAATCATAGAATAATGATTTATACCGCAATCTCTTCAGTAGGAAATGTACTAATTGAGGAATTAAGTCATATTCAAATCAGCTCAGCCATTTCGTAGTCATATGTGTGTAAAGCATAGAAAAATTATTTTTATCATTAAAAAAAACATATAAAATGGGTTTAAGAGCCCAATAACGGATTGAGGATACTAAAATGTATCCTAAGTTATTCCTCTTCTTATGACAAATCGATTGATATATATATTGTTGAGGTACAGTTACGTACTTACTCCCTATTCGCGGACAAACAGAAAAAATGCGTTCTCTTTTATAGATGTAGAGAAGAGACTAATCATCGCAGTTCGGCTGTATGGCGCAGAGGCATGGGCTTTGTCAAAATCGAGGATGCCCTTGGTTACTTTGAGAGGAAAGTTCTTCGAGCGATCTTTGGTGCCATCTGCATAGGCGGTGAGTGGAGGAGAAGGTACAATGCCGAACTATACGGCCTATACAAAGACATCGACTTAGCCAGAAGGGTTCGCATACAGCGACTAAGATGTCTGGGTCATGTAGAGCGGATGGAGCCCAACGTTCTCGCCAAGAAAGTTTTTGAATTCACTCCGGGTGGACGGCGACCTCGCGGTAGGTGGCGCAAACAAATGGAGGGAGACCTCAACCGACTTGGTGTGCGTAACTGGAGGCAGCTAGCTCGTAACTGGGCTAGTTGGAGAGGTTTGTTGGTTAAGGCCCACGTCCAACCGGGACTGTAGCGTCACCTTAGTAAGTTATTTCCAGTTCGACTTCAAAGCCTTGACCTGCGTAGAAATAGTTAATTATGTATTTGGTTATGTAGTACAATATACAATCTGTGAGTTCAATTTTATTTCGATTTGATCTGAACTCAGCCTTTCAACTCGGTGTACTCAAATACTTAAGTTGAAATTCTACCCCACTTTAAACTAGATCTTTCGATCCTGTGTCATAGTCTTCTTCTTCTTCTTTTTCCTATTTCGGCGAGATTACGATCTGAAAACAAGGGATCATAACCCTCCCACTTTACTTCATTTCTAATGATCCACCTGTGGGATTTCCCTCTTTGGGGTCAGAAAATATCGGCAGGCCTCCCGATTATGGATTATTTCGCTTCTCAGACAAGCCAAATGCTGCTGTCGTTGCATTTGTATGATCCAGGATCTTATAGGCCTGCATTTCTTTCTTTTAGAACGTTAATTGGTATTGCCTTTCAACAAGGTTCAAATGATCTCTTCTTTGAACATGGCATTACCAGCTGAGCCGGTCGCGCTCTAATTTTCTTTGACGTGAAGACTTCCATTGATCTTCGAACTTCTTATTCGAACAAACTTTATCACTTCTACCGTCATGCGAAGCATCTTCATCTCAGCTGTCGTTGATTTACTCTCATACTTGTTGTACATTGTCCAACATTGTGAACCATATGTGACCGCTGGATCCACAAATGCGGTGTAGAGCCTTCCCTTCGGCCACCCATTACCCGCTCAAAGCACTTCATAGTGATGACACAGGGAGAAGGTAACTTTCCCTCCTTTGATTCCATTGATTCGGTATTGGATAGCCTCTCATAAGTTTGGAGATGAGGATTCTGAGCCATCTGAACCCAATGTCTCCCATCTTTTTCCAGAATTCAGTGGGCATCTCGTCTGGCCCAACCGCTTTTCGTTTTTTGGAGCATTTGACCACCCCACTAACTTCTTTGACTGTAATGTAGAGTATTTCTTCAGAGTTAGGAGGGGCTCTTGGAAAGTATAGGCGGCGAAACTGTTCATTCAAAAGGTCTTCACAATACTGCCGCCACCTATGCACAATTTTGTCGTCATACACAAGAAGCTGGCCATGAGCATTGTTAATGAACCTTAAGGAATAAATCTCCTGAGCATTCCTCCTTCTGTGTGCGGCTATTTTGAAGATGGTTGCGCTCTTGTTCATATGTGTCGTCGCAACTCCTAGATAGCCTGGTTTGCATCAACAACCGGGAAGATATTTCCTCCAGCTCCCGATACAGGCCCTCCGTACTTTCTGCTGGAAGCCAGGCGCACTTTTTCTTCGCTTGACTCTGGCAATGTCTGTATTCCACTTCGAAAAATGTATGTCGTCATCGTCAGGTCATTTAAGGGTGGCAACGCAATAATACAACATAATCATACTTTGAAGAAGCGGATCCACCCTGTATTTCCGAAATTATGTAGTATACCATGGTATTAATTTGAAATGACGTTAACCACGCTAAGACGCTGGATGAGGTTCTTCATTTGACTTCAACTAAAATCTCTGAAAATTTACTGATGAATTGGAAATAAATAAAAAGTCGTACACTTTTAATTTTAAATATACATTTTTAATTTATTTCTTTCAATTAAAATCATTACTGATTATTATTTTTTCACTACATCTCCGTACAATCACACTTAATTAACATAACATAGTTACGCATATTTCTACTGTTATATACAAATGGAATAATAAATATTATAAAGCTATTAACACAATTTCGTTTATTTTACTCCTTTTTTTCTTTGTTTCAACCCCCCTCCAACAGATGGACAAATAAATTATACAGGAGGAGTTTTGTTATTTTTTCTTAAAAAAAAAAAGGAAATATCATTTACAAAATGCCTACAAAAAGATACAATTCTACATATTTACAAAAAACAAGTCTTAGCGTCTACAAAAAAAAAAAAAATTATAACCATTCGAGCCGCAAGCTTAAAGCTAAACCCTGCCCTACAAAAGGCTACACTCTCGATTGACCGTTGTACATCGGTACATTGTGGAAATTAATTCCACTGTAGAGCGGCCCAAAGGACTTGCCATTTGCCGAAGCTGATGGTGATGAGAGTGCTTTCTTTGGCAGCGATGATACGGATTTTATGGATGTAGATGGCGTTGGTGTCGCTATAATACGATTGCGATATGATTCACAGGTTTTACGTGACCACACCCACATTCCAGTTAGAGTGCCACCGGTGAGTTGGAAAAATATTCGCAAGAGTGTTGGTAGTGCGGATGCCTTCACTGGGTTTGGACAGGATTCCGATGAGACGCAGGCAGGGACGTTGAAGTCAAAACGTTCGAAAAAGGCCGCTAGCACAGCCATGATTGTTGGAAAGAAGAATACCAAGCTGAAGATGAGAAAACGCTTACGAATTTGTGAGAACCTCTGTAGACCGATGGTGGGTTGAATTTGTTCCTGGAGAGTCTTCAACGAGCGGGAGGCACGTTCTGTGAAGAATAGGCCAAGGATGAGAAGAATGAGGGCTGGAATTTCAACAAATCCCGGCGCTGAGCACATTCCTGTTAGTTCTTGAGGTTTTACGGCGTCGCAGAGTAGGGCAGCAACAGGCGGCGCTAGTGGAGGTACCCACGCGAGGACGTGAAATAGTCCTGATTTTTTTTCCAGTGCTTCGCTGGACCATTTGTAGTGAGACGATAGGTAGAAGCATAGAGCGAATATAAGCCACCATGTTGCAGCGCAGAGGGTTAAATAACTTGTGGTTATGTATGAGGCTAGGCAAGGTGGAGTTAAGGCACAAGGACCTCCAATTTCATCGGTGAGTATCGCTCCCGACGCCAAATTTTTCGTAGAATTGTGAAAGACAATTCGCTCTAAATAACAAACGCTATAGAGATTGTAACAAAGGCATAGAAATAGCACTGGCCTCTCAGGATAACCAAAGCGAGTGGGCTCCGCCCAGAACGTGACCAAGGAGAATAGCGTCAAGATGAAACAAACAGCTGAGAGAGCGAGTATGAGTCCCTCTGCGATTTTCTTCTGCTGCGTGGTGTACATAGCATCCTTGTTGCATTGCGGGGCACATTCAGTCTGCAATGCTGTGAAGTTTTGCGGACAGATCAAGGTAGACACTGACTTTGTCGCATGATGTGGAGGCACCTTCCACGGTAACCATGGCCAGAAAATATGTTGTTGCTGTTGCTCCTGCAGCAGTGGTCTCTCTGGTAATTGTTGCTTCTCAGCAGGTTCCTCTGGAATTTGCATGCACAACTCATGCTTCTCTGGCTGCGGGAGTGCTTCGCAATTTAGGAACTCCGGCCAAAGGAGAGTCAACTGAACTTGGTCGGCGCACTCTGCTTTCACTGTTTCGCAGAGAGATTTGCACGCTGTCACAGGCCTTGGTACATCTGGTGTACATAAAGGAAACAGTGACGAGCACAGAAGGAACCTTGCGCGATTGGAACAGCCTGACTCCAGGATCGGCATCAGCTTGGTGATCTGCAAAGAGAAAGACAGAATTAATTGACATTCAATGATAATTGCAAGGAAGAAAAATACAAATTGCGAGGAAGAGTTGAAAGAAAAAAAAAAGTAGAAAGGTACCGCGACTGGCATGCATTTATTTTTTATTTATTTTTTTTTTTTTTGATCTCCTTTCGATCGACACTGATCATTGAAGGCCAGGAAACGATGATGTTCTGCAAAAAAATAAAAAATCACACAAAAAAGACGAACGCACTCTTATTCCAAGAAGGCTCTGACTTCGGAATTAAACAAAAACCACAACTAACAGTGGACTTTTTATTGCTTTTAGCTGTGACCTGCCATCCATTGTGAGATTGATGGAAGGGATAATGATGATGATGATGATGGTGGTCATCATCAACATCAGTCCACAAACAAGAAATATGAAGAAAGGCCGTCAAGGAGGCAAAAAAAAAAAAAAACAAATTGCAAAAATATCTTATACTGTTTAGAAAAAGGAAAGCAAGGACAATAGAATGCGGACGATGTCTATCTGGAAAGAGGAGACAAAAAAAAAAAAATTACATGAAGGCGGACAGACAGAAATTGTTAAGCTTTTTATTTGAGATACATTTTGATGTTTTATGAGATTCTCTTATCCGATTCTTTGACATTTTGATTGGAACGATATAAAAGAGGCAAAGAAACGTAGACGGTGATCTTGCTAGTACACAGAAATGTTAGAGACAATTTTTTAGAAATAAAATGCTTTTGTTCAGATAAATATGAAGAGCAGAATGTGTTAAGCCCAGAGAGAGGAAGAAAGAAGTAAGATAATTGTAGCCTTAACAATAAACTTGGACAACACACGTGGAAATAGTGTAACTCTGTCAAAGCGTATTTCTTTCAAACGCCTAAACTGTGGATGTGCACTCTGAATGGCAGCGTAATGCTAACTTTTTTTGCGAAAGCATTGTAGATTTATCTATCATGGATAAAATTGAAAATACCATAAAAACTGACCATGAATCCTTAATGAAACTCTACTCTAAGGTTCCACCAAGTCCTTAGGAGGATCCAGAAACCTCTTACTTTAAGCCATGCTTGAACTGGACACTGTTGTCTGAACAATCATTTAAAAAAAGCTAGGCAAAAGTCCTTCGAACTTATACAAACTTGGTCTTGTAGATTCCTTTTTACATGAACTGAATTTCAGATATGATTAGTGTTGCCAGGTGACCAACAGTTTTGAAACCCAAATTTAAAGGCAAAGCTCTGAATTTCTTGAGTATTTAACACGGGTGTGATGGTTACGTGTTCGGTTATTGAGTAGTTCGAGTACCAACTATACCCATTCAATTTTTCCAGTTACAAAATTAAGTTATGCGAGCACATACTCGTACCATTTAAAGAAACCCAACAAGCACTCGAAACAAATACTAAAATATCAAAACCGAATGCCAAATTCAGAGAAAACTCTTCCCGACTAGTTCAGACCCCACCCATGGAGTAAGTATGCACTAAAACCTAAGGTCATCTGAGTTTCAAACCTCTACAACCACTAAAAAAGAAAAATGCATATCAGGATTTTGAAACCCTATGTTCAAATCTCATCTCCAATTCACCTGTTTCTATTTAGTTTTGAGTGCAACGAAGAGCTCTCCCTACCAGTTTCTTTTTAAATGCACTGGTTCTCCGCTACTAGAGCTAAAGAAGGGTGTGGCTTCCAGTGCAATTGGCACTGAAATTTGCGACACACTTATCGTTTGACGCCTGTCTCTTGAATGTACCGACTGAAGCAACACAGGCAATTTGACTCTTTCCAGGACTATGTCCGACCGAAAATGTAAGCCCCTGAAACGTATCATATTAGTGCGTGTTTTCACTAAAATCACAAATTTTCCATGTTGAAGCGAAAATACGGCGACCATTTATGGCATGATGGCTTGGGTGAAGAAAACCAATCCGATGGATAAGTATGATAGGGACAATATGGGTGATTTTCGATCAAATAACTCTTAACAGAGGAGTACTCCCCTAAGTACCTCCAGTAGCACGAGATACCTCGACCTGGTGCTCGATATGAAACTGCACTGGAGACTAAACATTAACGACATCTTCTCTGCAATGCTTGGTTTTTCCATGTCAGCTCGGCTTCCGAACTACAGCAGCGTTTTCTAGGCAGGAATATCAGGGAATGAGAAAGTCGACAAGCTGGCTAGAGGAGGATCAGCACTAAACTCGGACCAATCCGACTCCTCAGTGTACATCCCGCCTTACGCACTCAAACTCGAAGCAGGAAACAAAGCCTTAACGGAGGCAAACAACAGTTAGACGTCTTTAGATACTTGTGTCACCACGAGGAAGCTATGGCCGGCATTCGACAGAGCAAGAACCAATAGACTCATACAGAGGGATAAAAAATCCATCTCTACTCTAATAGGAATCATTACGGGGCATAAGACCATGCGGTACCACATGAAAAAGCTACGTGTGAGGAACGAAGACCTTTGTAGAGGTTGTGGTGACGAGGAGTTTCAGGAAGACACCATCCACTTTCTTTGCTACTGTCCAGGCCTCTATCATTTGAGAAATAAGTTCCTTGGACAACACTTCTTTAAGGATTCCGAAGAGTTGTCCAACAGACCGATAAACGACATCGCAAACTTCATCAAATCCTCTGGATGGTTTGTATCTCGGGCACAGTAAGTAGTAAATTCTTTCTTTAGGATATGTACAAAAGACGATTTATTTTCTGCTTTTCACTAGGAAGGGATTCTCTAATCTATCTCCTTTTCGCCCATGAGTATCACAATAGGTTTATATTGACCTGAGTGTAGTGTAGAGGTTTTCTGTCCCCTACACCAGCCCACATACCTAATCCAACCTAACAGAGGAACTGCTATGTGGGCCGTAATTCGTAAATGAGAGTATAAGGCGACAGATTCAGTAAAAGAATTAATTTTTCAGAAAGATGAACTGATTAGAGTAATACAGTTTTGTTAACAATTTTTTGTTTTAGAAAGGCAGACAGTTGGACAAGAGCAGTTGAGGGCACTAGAAGCCAAGAACCTTAACACAATGACAGCTTATCTAAATCGGAAGGGGTGTTCATTCAACACAACTTAAACAGTGCCTATTAAACTAAGGCGTGTTCGACAATCGAAATGCAAAAAAAAAAACCATAGCATGCTTTGGAATATAGACGTTTCGAAGGAACCGAAGGGTCACTGTGAGGCCTAGTGTGCAACCTTATTGTGATTTTCGAACGAATATTTTTAGAAAGATTTTGGAACAAGAGAAATTTAGGCATTCAGGATATAATATAAGAATGCGTGGACAGTCTCCAGATATAATTTAGAGGTGAAGTCCAGCGAGACAAAGAAGTATTTCTTTTGGAGATAGTAGCCACTGATCGCCATTGTCTGGTTTCTTAAAGAATTCCCTTTCAGAGCTGCAAGTAATTTACTTGTAGATTTAGCATTAGCATGATCATGAAATTTGGGTAGTGACCGAAAGAATAAGATCGCGGATACAAGCTGCCGAAATGAATGATCCTTCGCGGTGTTGCTGGAATAACTCGTAGGGATCGAGTGCGCAACACCAGAGTAGGCGAGGTGCTCAATGTTGAGCAGCTACTTCTCCGAACGGAACGATCTATGCTTCGATGGGTTGGTCAAGTAGTGCGTATGCCCTCTGACCGGCTTCCAAAACGTGTCATGATTGCCATGCCATCAGGTAGGCGACTCCCCGGTAGGCCTAGAAATAGATGGTTGGACCAAGTCCGACATCTCCCCTGGAGCCGTCTAAGAATTCCTCCTGATGAGTTGGAGTCAATAGCGGAGGATCGAGAAGGATGGAAGTACACCTGAGCATCCCAGCCCCGCGACCCTCATGAGCACAAGAGTAGAATAGAGTATATTTTTTTCATGTAGGTTTGCAGGTCTAATAAATAAAAATTTACCAATGGGATCGGATTTACCAATGCGATCGGATAACTTCTGGCAACTGTTCTTTTTATTTATTTTTTTATATCTTTGCCACGAGCATCCCAATGCCTTTGGATTTGAAAACTCACTTAGCATAACGTGCTGACATTTTCACTGCAGTCATAAATTTCCTCAAATGAAATGGCTACCACTTGGTTTGATCGTTGTCCAAAACAACTTAATTATTTTTTTTTTAATATTCATCTATTTTTACATTTATTCCCATCACAGAAGCTGCACAAGCTAATCTATACATTTATTGCTATAATTAGCCTAATAACATCATCCGAAATACACGGTAACCTCTTTCGAATTAAACCATAAAAATGTTGTTCAAAGTTCAATACCCCACGCGGCACATGTACCTAAAAAATTTAGAGAACGGTCAACAGAACAAACTGTAGCTAATTAAACAATTCACTGATGATCGCTTCTGTATCAATGATTATGCAAATCGCCCCTCCGAGGTCCTAACAAACTGTTTCTTTGTTTCCTCTGCCTTTTATCATCCCATTTTCCACTTTTTATGGATCCCATCGACTAGTTTAAATTTTAATTGTTATTTAATTCAAAGCCTATGAAATACAAGATCAGACACAGAGGCCACCGATCGATGGGGAGAAGCATCGTACATACAGTCGATGGTAACAAATTATTTCAGCGCACGCATATTATTAATGATCCGATGATGAGATCAAAATTGAAATTCATTACTCTTATAAAAGATTAGAAGATGGGTAGAGCAGTGCCACAGCGGAGCCCTAAAAAAGCGGCAGACAGTGGCACGGCGGCAGAGATCAACTTAAACTTAACACTTAAGCCGCTGTAGATGGGCACACACATGGCACAAAGATGATCCGTTTATTTCTTTTATTTTTTTCTGAATGGTTGGTTGGTCAAAACCTGTCGTCATATTTGTAGCCTTCTTCTTTTTTTAAGTCGTATTAATGCTGAATGATAATTTATTCAAATCCTAAGCCAGAGTTATGCTTAACAGATATTTTTTTATTCTTTTTTTTTTAGTGATCTTTTGTTATAAAGAAAACAATTTTTTTTTGCCGACAATTTGTTATGTCGTGAGGGATTTCACGAGATAATGTGCAAATTGGTTTCGTTTGTAAATTTTTTTATTTCATTTTATTGGTATTGACGTTTTATGGAGATTTTATGCAGAATTATTGGAGACACAAGTGCGGAGGATTAAATTGGCTAAGATACGGATATTCGTGTTTTGTGCAGGTTTTTTTTTTGCATCAGTTTTTTAATGGAATTCAATGAATGGGCGGTAGAGTGAGAGATAAGAAACTGGAACGTTGAAGATGTCTAAAAGCTTTTTGACTTTTTCAATGCGAAATAAATAACAAGTGAATTAAGATGAAAGGTTTTGGCGGGCGGTTTTAGTTTTATAGACCTGATCATGGAGGTGGGTGCATGTTTAACATTTTAGGAAACAATATGTGCATAATGTCAAGTCACTCTAATTTGGATAGTAAATTGAGCCCTGATTAGTCAACGTTAAAGTGTCAAGACTTGAGAGATATACGTTGAGAGTGACAATAGCTGACCTGTCTGTCTCTTCTCGTATTAAGGAAATTTTAATGTATCTTTGGCTCAGAAATATTGTAATTTTAAGCCTTCAGAAGTGAGAAAAATTCTAACTATCAAAGGCAGCCACATAAAAGAGGCTTCATCGTCATCTCCAGCCTAATCAGTCAAGCTAATGCGTCGCCAAGCGTGTAGTTCCCAAATCAGATCGATTGGATAATTTGTATGAAGAATATTTCGTACACAGTGCAATGATGGCGCAAAGTTGTTTAAGCATAACTGCTGGAAGACAATGGTTTTTTTTTTCCGAGGGTTGGTGAAAAATCTTCCATAGACACTATGAGAATAGCAAGGGCGTGCTCATAGTAGTGTCAGATTCTAACTGACTAAAAAAACACCACCGTTCGATCTAAATTTGTTAGATATCGCAACTAAGTAATAACTTATCAAGCAATTTTTCTATCACGAAATAAAAACGTTTGGCAGGTTACTTTCCACTGAAAGATCCTGCATGTTCCGCAATCTAGACGCGGTCTATCATTATCTCGCCAAGTCGAAGGGTTTCGTCCTTTGTAGTCGGCGCAATAAGTTGCTCTCATCCAAAATTTGTAGGACTGTATTGTTGACATGTCCGATTAGTCGGTTTCTATGCTTTCTCGCGAAGCTTCTAGTTTCAGCTTCGATTGTCGGAATTCCGAGATCCCTGTGGATATCGTCGTTTCTACTATACCACGGTGCTGGGACAATTTCTCTTACCACTTTATTTTGAAAAGCTTGTAAAATATTTGCATTTGTTTTCTTGGTACAACCCCAAAGTTGTATACCGTATGTCCACACCGGCTTTAGCACTTGCTTGTATAAAAGCAGTTTGTTCTCAGTACTGAGCTGGGAATGTTTTCCGAGTAACCAGTACATTTCGCTATATTTGATTTCGAGTTCTTTACGTTTCATTTTCACGTGCGAATTCCATTTCAGTCTTGCGTCGAGTGTCATTCCCAGGTATTTGTCCTCGTTTGCAAAAGGTATTCGGGCCGAGTTTAGGAAAATTGGCAATTGGCTACGTCGCGTTCATACGTCAATCACGTCGCATGTCGCATGCCTTTCAAAAAATGCGTCTACAGTGAAGCCGAATACTTACTTACTTTACTTATGTCCTGTATCCCCTTGTGAGTCCTAGTGCCTCTACTACGCCTACGCGCCATCGTGTACGGTTTCTGGCAATGTGTCTGAGTTCTCCCCAACTTTTCCCTAACTGCCATGCCTCCTTCTCGACTGTTCTGCGCCATGTTTTCCGCGGACCGCCAGGTCTTCTGTCATCCTGAGTTAGAGGGTTCCATTGCATAGCATGGTTCGCTATGGAGCTGTCACCCTTTCGGAACGTGTGACCAATCCACTACCACTTCCGCCGTTGGATAGTTGTGCCTATTGGTTCCTGACCCGTTCTCTCGTAAAGGTGTTGGTTAGAGATACGATTGGGCCAGAAAATCCGTAAGATATTGCGCAGACACCTATTAACGAACGTTTGCAGCTTTCTGGTGATAGTAGTGGTCACTCTCCACGTGCTGCAACCATATAGCAGCACGGATTCAACGTTGGAGCGGAACAGTCTTATTTTGGTGCTCAAACTGATTGCATTGCTTCGCCATATTTTGGACAACATCCCGAACGCGGACTTTGCTTTGGCGATCCTGTTGGTTATATCCAGTTCGGTTCCACCATCGGTCGAGACAATACTCCCAAGATACTGGAAATCCTCTACTCTCTCTACCGGTTGTCCAGCAATGCATATTTGAGCCGATGAGTTAGTTCCAAGGCTGATGATTTTAGTTTTTGTCGTATTGATTTTCAGCCCGACGACACCTGCCTCCCTCTCCACATCTGCTGTCATTTGGTGGAGGTCCATAATTCTGTGGGAGAGTAAGCATACATCGTCTGCGTAGTCAAGATGTTTCAGTTGAGATGTAAGAGTCCATCGAATTCCTCCGTTTCCCGTCGACAAAGCTGCATGAAGCACATCGCTAATCACCAATAGGAATAATATTGGTGAAAGGATACAGCCTTGTCTTACCCCACTTTGGATCTCAAATTCCTCAGACAACCTCCCCCTGTGCAGAACGTGACATTTGGAGCCTTCATATGTAGCTTTGATAATAGCAATTAGTTTATCGGGAATGCCTCTCCTGCGTAAGGCACGCCAAATAAACTCCCTGTTGACACTATCGAACGCCTTCTCAAAATCGATGAATAGCAGGTGCAGTGGCGATCGATATTCAACACACTGTTCGATGATAATCCGCAGGGTGTTGATGTGGTCGGCACAGGAGGATCCAGAGCGGAAACCTGCTTGTTCGGCATCGAGTGTGTCTTCGAGATGTTGTTTGATTCGCTCAAGGATGATTTTAGCTATTATCTTAGCTACAGCAGGCAGCACGCAGATACCCCTCCAGTTTCCGCACTCAAATAAATTTCCTTTCTTAGGAAGCTTGACGATCATTCCCTTTTTCCACTCGTTAGGAAAGCTCTCAGCTTCCCAAGCTCTATCTATAAGTGGAAGCAGAAGCTCAGCCGATGTTGTTGGCGCTGCTCGTAAGAGCTCTGCTGGAATACCGTCAAGTCCTACCGCCTTGCTGGTTTTGAGTGCCTTGATCGCGGTAATGATCTCATCTTTACTGGGAGTCGTGGTGCGTATTCGGGAACTTCTCACCTCGGGCATCTCAGTCTGATTTGGGAGCATATCGCTAGCGAATACACGGTTCAAAACCGTAGCAAAATGCTCTTTCCACCTCTTGAGCTGGTCCTCATCCGAAATGAGCAAGGAGCCGTCTAGGCTTTTCACTGGGTATTGGCTGGAGCTGCGACCACCTGTCAGCTCTTTCGTGATTCTGTAGACAGTCCTGCTGTCGCACCTCCGTGCAGCTTCTTCTGCTTCTGTAGCCAGCGCGTTGATGTAGTTGCGCTTATCACGTCGTACGCTACGCTGAACTTCTCTCATCTTCATGCGATATAGGGACTCTAGCTCGCTTCTCCCTGCTGCTGGGGTAGCTGCAACGCGAGCTTTTAGCTGTTTTCGTTCGTCAATCCTTCTCCAGGTATCCTCGGAAAGCCACGCCCTATGTCTTCCCTGCGATCGACCGACAATTCTTTCAGCACCAGATGTAAAAACATTTTTCACAGCACACCAATGGTCTTGGATGGTTGCGGGCATTGAGCTGCTGATTGCTTCCACACCTTGCGAAAAGTGCTCCCTTAATTGTTGGCGCACTGAGGGATCACTAAGTCTATCGATGTTGAACCTGGGCATTCTTGTGTTGTCGTGGGATCTTCGAACTGCAGCAGTGCGTAGTTGGAGAGTAGCTATCATAAGATGGTGATCACGTACTATCCCCACATCTGCCCCTCGTCTGTTTCGGACGTCCAGGAGACTGCTTCTAAAGCGGCGGCTGATAGCAAAATGGTCAATTTGGTTGGAGGTTGCTTGCCTGTCGTTGGAAACCCAGCTGACTTTGTGGCAGGTCTTGTGCTCAAACATGGTGCCACCTATCACAAAGCGGTTGGCATTGCAGAAATCCACAAACCTTTCGCCGTTGTCATTGCGGTTGCCTAGACCATGTTTCCCGATTACATGCTTGAGCCCTTCGTTGTCGCTGCCTACCTTGGCATTCAAATCCCCCATCACTATGACAATGTCTCCATTTGGTGTTGTGCTGAAGACGGCGCTTAAGAGATTGTAGAAGCTCTCCTTTTCGTCCTCAGACGAACTATTCGTTGGGGCGTAACACTGTATGATGGTGACACGTCGTACTCTAGTCCGGAATCTGGCCGTCAAAATCCTATCACCATGAGGCTGCCAGGAAATCAGGCCCTTGCGTGCTGTTGTTGTTAGCAGTAGTCCGACTCCATATTCTCGCGGACTTCCGGATGGTCTTCCAGAATAGAGTAGTACAGTGTTACGCGTTGGAGACTGGTACTCGCCCGCTTCTTACCATCTTACTTCACTTCACTTTGGGGGTAACCAAAATGTCCAGTTTATATCGCATGAATTCCTTTTCCAGTTGGAGGAATCTGGCATTGTAAGGACCTTCTCTTTCCGAGTCGAGGAGCGTCTTTACATTCCAGAAACCTATCTTTGTCCGGGTACAATAGCCAAAAGTCGTCAACATGTGATCAGTCCTTATCCGAGGCATAGTGTCGGTTTCAGTAGCGAGCTGGTTTCAGTAACGCAGGTTGCTGGCCCACGTTACCTAGCCTAGAATCAAGGCCCTAGACAACCCGCACTTACAATTTTGGCCTATACGTATAAGGGTTTATACGTATAGTTGCCCGGGGACCACCACTAGGAGGTAAAGTAAGCACTTCATCACGAACTTGTTTATTGCGCTACTGGCCCAAGCCAAGTTTTGGGCAGTCAGTAGTTTCCCGATCAATCGCAATGCAGGTCCCCAAGCCGAATACTTGCGTTATTTGAATATCAACTGGGTTAAAAATGTGTTTATTAACTTCAAATAAAAGTCTGGAAAGGGTTTTTTAAAGCGGGTGTGATAGATTCCGCAATATTTCATATGTTTTCACTAATCCAATCAATTTTTCTGTTTGCTGCTCCATTGCTTACTACTTGCCAGTCTTGTCGCGCGACAAATATTAAAAGTTGACCAACTCACGCGACGACGAGAGTTTCATTTGTGTGTATTTGAACTTTTGACAGGACGTACGACAGCGACAACATTGTGTTCTAGCAGTAATCGCAGAACATTTTTTTCTGTATTTTTAGTTAGATTCATTTTCCCGTGGAGTGCAGTCGAAGAACAAACACCTTCCATAATCCAGCACCCGATATAGCCAGTACTCACATAGAGTGTGTCCTTATTATTAGTTTCAAGCAAATTTACATGGAGACACTGCGACGTGATATATCTTTTGTGCCACAAAGCTATCGACCTTTAAAGGCCCATGGTCTGAAAGGAAGCTTGATGGTCTTTTGAGATTGACATGAAAATTACAGTAAAACCCGTTTGAGTACCACCCGCATAAGTGCACAACCCCCATAACATTCACAGTTTTTTTTTGAAACTTAATATTTATAGAGAAATATTCATATAAAACTCAATTTTTAAGTACCTACCTACCTTCCCCGTTTAATTACTCATTACTTTTCCTATTTTCTGAATATTTACTTGAAATATTCACCTTTTAAGTGCCCGTTAGAAAAATAAGCACAGGAATTAAAAAAATTAAAAAGCAACTTTAATCTAGCGCTGTATTGAGCCCTACCACTCTAGTGAAATTTTGACCTTTTTAATATTAGCTGACACTGTCCACTTTTTGATTGCCAAAATTTGTCGCCTTTTCGAATTCGTGAATCTAAGCGATTGGAGGTAAGTGCCTTAAGCACTTAAGCAGGTATTTATAACTGCACACCCCGCATAAGTACCCCACAACTTTGGACAATTCTGCTGATGTACTTATCCAGGTTTCACTGTACTTGTATCTGACCAGAACTTCTTTTCAACCAAGCATTTCGCCAGTAGTCCAAATATTGCGACGAAAATAGAACGATTAGGGCTTTAGGTCGGAAACCTTGTTGAGTTTTTTAAATTTGCGCGTACACAAGTGGTTACGAATATTCTCAAAATGTTTTACACAGTGCGGGTAATAGAAAGGATAGAGAGAGAGAGAGAGAGAGAGAGAGAGAGAGAGAGAGAGAGAGAGAGAGAGAAAGAGAGAGAACGATTGGTGTAGTGGTTTGAAACTCAGATGTTTAGTTTACAGAAAAATTGCGGGTTATCTCCTAGATAACTGGGGAGATGTTTTTCCTTTTTGTCTTTGCTTTTGATTCACAGTATTTTTTCCTAACCACCTGACGTTCAGGCAAAATCACGTGGTGCACATGATTGCACGGTCTGTTTCTCTCCGACTATTGAAAACTGACTACGCTGTGAATATTCACATTTTTAGCAAAAAGAGGAAGAACAATGAACCCAATATTAGCGTCTAGGCCAACATATTCTTTGTACTTGTCATACGGCAGCCATGAGTAGATTCTTCTACTTGTCGCAGATTGTAATGAGCCTAGCCGAACATGGAGCCGAAAGACGTACTGGGGTGTAGTAAGAGCCTCAATCGGGCCCTCAGTTAAAATAAAACCGCCACAATAGGTTTTTCTAAGTCACGATGCTTATAGAGCATATTTGGGTATAGTATAAGTAAGACTTAATAGTGTAAGGTGCCTTACGTATATCAACCTTTCATGTAGGCACTCTTCTTATTACTATATCCACTGGACATAAAAAAAAAAGTTTTCGAGCCTCGAGCTCTTTTGAAGAAGGCCTTCGTCTGTGTAAACTTTTGCATTGACACTTTAAGTAGGAAGCCAGTTGGAATTTCAGCAGCAAACAGTCCATATCAGTATTCCGTCCTACTGGTATCCAATTCAAACGCCTCAAAAGCACTGAAAATTTAAATTCGTCAATCGAACTTCAACTTGCACAATTATTTCCTTTTTTGTTGCACCTTAAGCCTGCAAGTGTGAGCGCGAAAGTATATTCTAGAGTCTAGATAATAAAAGGTCTAAGTTCTAGACCGATAAATAGCCTATTCAGTACTCTTCCCGCAGATCTCTGTAAAGTACTTATACTTTAATTTAGTTCCTTCTGTTTAGTATCCCAACAAGAACACCTTGCTTCAGAATTCCTTTATAACATTTCCATAAGCAAAAAAAACATAAAGATTCCTCTAAGACCACCTGTTGGCGGCAGCAGCGGCTTAATTTCCATTAAATTTATTGTTTCACGACCGAATACAAATTATGAAAGGATACCATTCACCCCCTGTAGTGCATGACAACTAACCACAGTTAGCACTGTTTAAGCGAAAATCAAAAGAGGAAACCAACAACAAAAAGAAACATGATGTCCACGCAACTATTACTGCGTGTTCAACAAGCCTGACACAATGAAAGGAAATCACACATCCAACAGAAGCGCTCTGCACATCTTACGCTTTCCCTTGTCTCTTCTTTCACCCGGAGAGCCTTCTTTTCCCCGCATGTGGTCAATCCATAAGATACAAAATATCCAATGAGGAATACTCTCTCACAGCATGAGATTTCAACTTCATCATCATCATTATCATCAGGTATATCTCGAATGCCTGCCGCGCGTATCACTGGAGGGAGGGCGATCTTCTGAGCTATCTGATCCGCCAGGTCGTTCTTAACATCAAACAACTGCAACATTTGGCGCACAGTATGGCGCTGGTTGGTCTTGCTTTTAGTGTGACGATGCATGGAATGCATAGGGTCATGCAGAAGTAATTAATAAAAAGATACATCGTTCATAGATGGAGTTGGGCTATGGCTGCTGCTACTGCTGGGTGGTATAGGCTCTTTACGATCAAACACCGCAGTCACATTGATGGTACGTGGAGTGGATTTAAGCTATGGGATGTGTTTTGGCTTAAAAGCGCACGATCAATTGACTTTCCCCGCATTTCCGCCGAAGGAATTTTAATTGGTTTATACATATGTAGCTACTTAGGAGGGTTAGGTATGTGAATTTATGTGGCTTAATGAGGCTTGTTTGAGTTTCCTTTGAAATTTTCTGAAACTTAACCAACAACTTTCATTTCACATTAAAAGAGCATGTCCACCCGGTCTACCTAAAGGAACTCTATCAAATTTCATTACCAATAACTCATCAAGTATAATTTATTCTAAATACGACCCTAAATAGTCACATTTGGAACTGTTTGTCGACTCCTTTTTCCAATGAAAAAAAAAAAAAAAAAAAAACTGAACCCTGACCATCATTCAGTAATCCCTTTCGATACACATTAGTCTCAGGTAAGATTAGGCCTTGTAGAAATACCTCAACCTCAACTCTGCTCTGGTATTATAAGCCACAAAGTGCAAGTGACTCACAAAAGAAGATGCGCGCAGCCACATTAAAAGTAAAAAAAGACGAAGAACAAGAAGAAGAGGAGTAAGAAAACCTTTTAGTGATACCACCAAACCTTAATTTCATTTTAAGAGATACCTTTTCGGATCGCTCGCTCTGACTATACAAAACTACTGTCCAATCTAACAAATGGGTTTTCAGTTGAAATTATGAATCCGAAAAACATTTTAATCCATTCAAATGATGTTAACACCATTTCCTCGGTTTCATTAAAGTTTCAAGAAATGTATATTATGGGTTTGACGCATCTGATTATTATTGGATATGGTGGCCGTAAAAGGGAATGGAAACATTTTTTTCTTTTCTTTTTTGTGTCAGATTTCCGGGAAAAGGTCGAATGGATCTTTGGTTTTCTTTTCTTCTGGTGGCCGATTTTTTTTTTTATTTAATGTATATAATTAGGAGATATTTCTTCTGAGTTTTTTCGTATCTATGAGATTTTGGTACTATGTATAAAATTATCAAAATTATAGATAGGAAATTGGGTTCTCGAAGGTGTGCCCAAAGGTATGGGAATACTTTTACTTTTTTATCTAGACTCAATTTGCGTAAATTAGTCTAAGAGTGATGCAGATGTGGTAGTTATTACACATACTATGTATAATAGCATGGTACTGAATCAATTAAGATATCATATGCAATGTGTATGAAGTACGGGTATACAGAGTCAGTTTTTAAGATCTTTATGGAATATAAATCCTCAATAATATAAAAGTTCGAAGTCTAGTGCAAGTACAACAACCTAATACCATTGAAGATGTATCATCCAAATGAATACTAAAGTCTTTCTAGATAGCGAGAGTAGGAAGGTGAGGTCTGTAGCTCAGAGCTCAATGATCTCCTGCAATTTCAGATCTACGTAGTTGAATTTTGGGTAGACAATTGCGGATAGAGATCAATATTGTACTTTCCACAATAAGATACAAGTTGGATGACTCAAGACAACAATTTCAAGACAAAATGATTTTGACTTTCATAAGCGGGTAAATAAATAAATAAGCCAGTCTTGGCGGAGACAGAAAGCTTCTCAATGTCATACACATACACATAATATTTGGCGCAACACTTTCCGATTCGGTGATTCGCTTTTGAAGAATCGCAAGCACATCTTCATTTCTCAATCTCTACCGTGTAAAACCACAATTATAAGGTTGTGGCCAACTCGAGAAATGTGAGGTTCGTGGACTGCCCAGTTAGACAAGGATGTAATGCGAGCCCGTCAGTATTTGCCCTTTACATAGAAGATATTATTGAGTACCTTCCAGGAGGAGTCACATTCGCAGGTACTCTTATTAAGGCTCTTCTGTACGCAGATGCTATTGTCCTGCTGGCTAGGTCACCAGAGCCCTTGAAGCTTATGATAAATCGGCTGTACGACTACTGCACACTATGGAATTTAAAACTAAACCTGGACAAATCAAAAATTATGATTTTTAGGAGAGGGGGTGGCAGGCTATGTAGAACAGAAAGATAGACATTTAACGGTGAACCGATTGAAGTGGTTAAACACTATGAATACTTGGGAGTTGTGCTATCAAGTAACTTGAGTTTCACCCATCTAAGTGAAAAATTAGCGCAGTCTAAGAATGCAGTAAACTCCACGTGGTGAATCTGTTTCCAGAATCGAAATATACCTCACAGTTCAAAGTACAAAGTCTTTGAAGCTGTATCCAAATCCATATTGTTCTAGGAGCGCAGTCATGGGGTCATAAGTATTATGACTTGGTAGAAAAACTACTGAGGTTTTATCTTCGAAGATCATTTCAACTCCCAACCACTGCCCCAAACTACATGCTGATGATCGAAACTGGACTTGCCCCATTGTTAATACAGACTCTTAAGCTGAGCGTGGATTATATTCTCAGTATACTCAGGACAGGTGATGAAAGGCTGACAAGGAAATTGGTTATGTTTGCAGTGAATGCGCAAAGTCTGCGGTACAAGGACATGTTAAATCTGGCGGAGACATATGAATACGACCTTAGCTTAGATTGGAATGCTTAGACTAATTGGAAGGGGATACTCTACGACTTCATATCTCGGAGGCATCAACACACAGGGAAATCTATAGGACTCTGCGGTTCAACCTAGGTCCCCTTAATTACTTTAAGGATTCTAACAGCGTAAGATGTATCTCTTTGATTTTTCGTGCCAGAGGAGAGATATTGCCACTCAACTTCGTGCCACACAGGGAGGATCTTCCAGTTCTCTGCTCAATTTGCAACTTAGCTCAAAGAGAGAACTCTATACACTTCTTGGGAATGTGCCCAATATTCCGGGGTATCAGGAGATTTAACTTTGGAAAAGCCATATTCTATCTATCTATTCTGCGCAACAACCCATGAAAGGCCTAGGCCTAGCTTCTCGCAATGACTCGACATGACTGGGGCAATCATTTTCAGCAATCAATATCTTGAAGTCAAAAAGAATGCAATCTTTTTAATTACTCCGCATTCATTGCTTTCACTAACTCTTACTTCTGTATATTGAAGTCATTGAATGCATTCATTCGATTTGAAGTCATTTGAAGTCACTGAATGCAATGACTTTAAATCGACGGAATGCATTCAAAGACTTTAATCTACTGAATGCATTCAGTGAGAGTTAATGACTTCAAAGTGATTTCAATAAATGCGCAGCAATCAGTCATGAGTGATTCATTTTTTCCAAGTTGAAGTCATTGAATTGAAACATTTCTCAGTGAAGTCAAAAGAATTACATGCGGAAATGCTTGCATTCTTTTACAGCACCGGTGTCCGAAGGGCAATTTTTATTTTGTTTTTGAGAAGCATTCTAGTGGCAACAATACTCTCGGCTGTTTATCAAATGTTCACGAGAGGTGGACCGTGAAAACGTTTGGTATTTTCTGTGGTAGGAACAAAGAATCATAACGCGCAGTGATCTGACACACTAACCACGGCGGCACGGCGCGCGCCCAAAGTTATACGTCGGGAAAAAAAAATTTCTTCGGTAAAGAAAGTAAGACACAAAACTTATGAACTTACGAGTATGTCAAGCACTTGTATCTTGGGACAAAATATACTTCTTTGTCATCACTGTTGGACAGCCTTCAGAAAACAAAAGGCGATTGAAGAGGCTAAAAATGAATCAGAAAATCTGAAAGGTATGCACAGTACCGTACAGCTGCTAATTTCCCAAATTATTGAGATGAAAAGGAAACAAATTCAAAAGCATAGACATTTATGGAGCACCCAGCAATTTAATAGCTCAATATAGGTAGAGGACAATACTGATGACCAGCAATTCTGTAACTCATATTAGAAACGCGTAAAACGCTAAGAGAGCTAAATATCCGACGTGCTGTTTTTTGACGTGTAACGACAAGGAGGCTAATCTACAAGAAATTTTACAACCACAGGACAGATGCTCGAATCGACGGTCAATACATAAATTGTAGACTACGAGTAGTCCTTAAAATAACAGCGTTCTCCACAATCTTCGAACTTAGATCAACTTTTACATAATTTTCAAATAAACATATCCATCCCAAGAATTTTGGTTGAAGGATAGGATGAGGTAAGTTGGAAATCGAGGTAATGGTAATGGTTTGAAACTCAGGTAAAACTAGGTTTCAGCACATACTTAGTACATGAGTGATGTTCCAATTAGTCGGGTGGAATTGGTTGTGATTTTGGAGCGTGTTTTAAATTATAATATTTGTTTGGAGTACTTGTTAACCTACTATAGATGATGTGTGATCGCGTCATTCGATTTCAATATTAAAAAATAGGAATCGATCGGACACATTACAAGCTGGATCAAGAGGGAGACTATATTAAGTTTTACCAAGATTTTTCGGAGTTCAACCTGCGAGATTCTGTGCCGCGAGATTTTCTGCCGCGAAATTCTTCAAATTTTGTGATTTTTCCATGCGAGATTTTGTGCTCAAATAACTTGAAGCCCAAATTAAAAGAGGGTCATACCTCTAAAGATCCTAAATTTAGAAGGAACCTTGTCATTCAATGACGCTATATGGCTTTGATTATAAAAATGTATCTGGAAAATATAATCCGTAAAGGACACAAGGGCATAACTGTAAGAACATGTGAGATTTATTGGGAGCGGAACACCCAAAATATCAGGCAATGGAGGTTCAAATATTCAAGACTAAATCGAGTGATAAACACGAAGAACTTGCTTAAGAAATCTTTATGATCGATAAATTACAATCTTTTCTTTTTTCGTAAAACTTGGACTTTGTACTAAAGTCTTTGTCATTGCATATCCAAAGACTAACTTTTACTACTTGACTCTTTACGCTCCGTATTCAGCATATCAGATAAACTTATCACCTAATAAACACCAAGAACAATACCCACACGAACTGCGTACTTAAAAAATGTTGCCCAATAAATCTGATAACATTATGAATATCTTAAGGAAGTCATAAAGATACACTTTTGATTTTACTCACAACGATGTATACATAAAACAATAAAGTTAAAATTCTGAATGAATAAATATACATAACTCCATCAATCCTCTTATAAGGAATTTATCGCCTTAAAAAAAGAAACAACCGCTCTCGATTGTAAAATGTTTCAAAACGTGATTCTGAAATTCACTCCCAAAAGATATCCAACACGTATGTTATCTTATAGCCACTAGATTTCATCTCAAAAATCCGATTTCACACTTTTATGAATGAGAAGACGAAGAATTTCACATAACACACTCAACTGCCGCTATATGTATCTCAAAAGAAAATCATATCGGATGAACAGCCATATATTTTTATTGTATCTAGATACAACCCCATCTTCCTCTTTGCGGCATATTCGTGTGGAATATTGGTGCTATTAGTGAATAGCACTGTCATAAAAGTCATGCATGAAATTACTCATCCTACTCTTAGACCCATCAGGCCAGAAACGATCGATAGATAGACAGATAGATCGGCGCTCATTTCATTGCCTCATGTAGACAGCCAGTCAGAGAAACATAGTATTATAATGGATGATACCTGTCAGAGCAGTGTGCGGTTTTCCAATTGACTGAACACTGACGGACGATCGAAACGATCTTAACGATCTCAACGATCGGAGCAGATCGCGCACCAATCACGCGTGTATCTTTTGATCTTTTGCGATGAGATTTTCTTTTTTCTTTTCATTTCTCTTCTCATCCGGTTGTTGGGTGTATGAAACAAAAAAAAAGTATATTTTTTGTACAAATGATACATAACACATAATGTTCCTAATTTGGCCCGGTCGCGTACGGTAGTTAAAAAAAATGTTTTATTAAAATTCATAAATCAAATTGGAATCTCCGACTGCTGCGCGGCTTCTCCTTCTGGGTTTTCGATAATTAATTGAATTGTGCTGAATTTGGCACGATATGCCACAAGGGATAGGAATGAAAAACAAAATGTAACAAAAAGAAAGAGGAAGGAGAACCAGAAGAAGCGCGAAGACAAAAAACCTTCAAAAGGTGTTTTTGAAAATCATGCAAAGCTAAATTTCTTGTATATCGCATCGCTGCGAGCAACAGCATACACACATCGCGCCAAGAGTAGATTGCATCTCTCGAATCTTTGATCGTGTTTTTCATTTTGGGGAGCTCCATAAGACAACATAACAACAAAAAAAAAAAAGGTTAACAGGTTGCTTCATGGCTAAGACTCCATTAGAGTGCGCGCCGCCACCGTCGCGCGAAGGAGATTGGTGTTGGAGATCATTGCACTTCTTTTGAAATCATTACTTTTGTATCTTACCGACCGACAGTAGATATGCCCACCGTTGTTGTACGCTTGGTTGAGGGAATATTTGTAGCTATGGAAATGATAGTTGCCATTTGGAATGGTGGTAGATATAATTGCCTCTTGGGAGGAAGTAGACAACATAGCCAGGAATTTGCTTTGTTTTGATTGAAGAACCGGTTCTTATAAATTCAAATGGTTTTATGATTAGAAGCTAATGATATCAACATCAAGTCACTGACAGTCAAGCGTAGTGTAGGAAATTTGAAATAAATTACGTTGTAATGATAGAGAACACTACTTGGGTAGAGTATGTTAGAAGAATTTGCCTGAAAGCGACATACGTTTTGATTGTAGTGCAGTTTGAGCGAAAGTGTACATTAACGCACAACTTAACGATGCTTGAAGAAATTATCTATACAGTGGTTGTGGGACCATAACTCGTTACAATATTATACAATTCTGTAGAAAGAGGTCTGTAGATCTACCTATCAGGTCTTCGATTTTATTCAACCTTATTTGAGGCTACTGGGCTCCAACGTCGTTGCTAATGAGACAGGCATGTCAGTTACAATTTACCTGCCGAATTCAATGTCAGAACCAACCAATATAAGCACGAATTATGAGCAAATAAATGTTGTAACAGAACCACATCGAGATTGCTCACTAAAACACTTTCACATAAGACGCTTACATCCCTGCAATAGCAACCAATCTACTCAAGATCAGGAAAAACTGTCAAAATAGCAGAAAAGATGAACTTAGGATCAGGCTCCCATCGGTTGACCCAATTTTATCAACGAAGCTAAAATGTTCGTTCCTTTAGAAACAGTAAAAACAAGATTGTGGTTCAGCTCCTTCACAAAAATTTGAACAGATTGGTGCCAAAGTCCAAAACGGTGTGTGTCTTTGCTAAATAGCAACAATTGCGTCATAAACTATACCATGAAATCAAGGTTAGCTTTTATTTAACCAGATCCTGAGGAATTTGTATTAAAAACTTTGAGAGGTAACATACTTTGGGGCTTATATGATTTCATAGAAACCAGTAGACTTTCTAGACACTATCAGACCGTTGACATTTTGACTTTTATAGACGTCAGTGACAGAAAAACACGTTATTCTGCTAAGATTCATATTTAAATTGCCTTAGGTCTATGATCCTTATCACAAGCAATAGC
This sequence comes from Brachypalpus laphriformis, assembly GCA_945910035.1. Classification (NCBI taxonomy): domain Eukaryota; kingdom Metazoa; phylum Arthropoda; class Insecta; order Diptera; family Syrphidae; genus Brachypalpus; species Brachypalpus laphriformis. The sequence continues at coordinate 18,197,768 of OX246753.1, read as the reverse complement.
CCCAAGAGATGTAAAACTTTGCTAATTAACATACACGTTGTTATTTTTAAAGCAGTCCACTAATGAAAGACAACAAATGACAGATAAAATACAAACAAGATATGCATTGCTACCACCATTGCATTCACCAGTGCAACCTTGAAGAAGCAGTTCGACCCTTTTTTTAAATTTAATTCCTTGTACGAAAAAATAATTAACTGTCGATTGATATTCATTTAATTGACATTAACTGTCAGTTGCTAAGACGCAGGATGAGCCAAAAAAAAGGGTAAGCGCTCAACAAAACTGCACACCACCATGGCCCATTGTGAACGCTTGTGTGCGCGAGTACACATTACCACATAAGAATGTGACAGCTCATCCGTTGGTGGGTAGGTAGGTACAGCATAGTAATGTTTATGCTGATGTGCTTGGCCATCTTTCGTTCTTCGTTTAAATCTTGATACGGTTACACCGCCAAACCGTTGATACGTTGCGCTGCTGTGTTCTGCTGCCAAGTTGAAGAATGTTGACATTTTAAGTCAAACGGATATCACGTCCGTTTGTTGTCCACCGATTCTCATTTAATAATTCTTCGGCTTAAGCTTGTAATCCTTGCTTAATCTGACAAGCGTTTAACGACCTTAAGTAGGTCGAATGTGAATTTTAAATGGCATACATGTCAAAACGCTTGCAATTAATCAAGAAACTCTGCAACTTGTCAAATATTCTTCGTGACTGTCCATTGCAGTTTTCAAATTTAATTATATTGTAAAGCATAAATTTCAAATGATTTGCAACATGCCGCCAAAATGCAGCTGTCAAAGCGGAAACTTTTGATCTTCACCGCTAGTCAATGCAAAAGAGATATGTCACTTCTCATCTGTCATCTGTTTCGAATGAAAAATCGTGAATTTTTCATCTCTCGAGTTGATTTCGCGCGACGAACTTATTTTGTTGCGGGACAGTTCACGATTATTAATAGCAAAAGCGATCGGGACAAGAGCAACATTTTATGCTAAAGACGCTGCCGACATAGAGATTGAGAGAATTCCCCAACGTCCACTGGACAGGTACTTGACAATTTTCCTTTACCGCGCTGCATTTGCGCAGATCTTTAACTCTGGCGAAACGTCATCACGGGAAACAAGAAAATAAAAATCTACACCAGATATAGCAATGAAGTGGAGAGTAGGTACTCGAGGAATAAATTGCATCTACAGATGCATAGATGCAATGCATCGATAAACGTTTCGTTGCGGCAATTGGCAACGGACTCGGGAGAGACCCATGTATAATAGCAATCAGTAAAGTATGTACAGGCTGTGGGATAGGACGAGGGCATATTACGGGATGGCGGCAATCTGTTTGAGAAAAAACAATCGACCCAAACGATAAATCGTATCGTAGGAAAAATGATGTAATGCCATGCGGAGCTCCAGAGATCGAATGAAATGGACTTACGACTGCATGAGTTGTCTGGTGGTGCACAGCGCTTACTCCAGCTTCGCGCTCACTCACTGTGATTAATCGAGTTTGATATACTGATTTGGTGGCCGCTCTGCAGAACAGATGAGGTATAGGTACTTACTGCGGCTGCGGTTGCAAACGGTCGGTGTGGTTTGCCTCATGGGCTTCAATGGTCAAGCATTTAATTTTAGCGTTTGCAAACAGTTGGCACAACTTTAGTGATCGTATAGCTTGGGGAACAGGTGTTTTTGTGCGCTGTAATTTATTTGAATGTAATTTGCCTAAGTAGACCGTTGGATGGGATAGTAAACTCGGAATGGGATACTTCTGTTGGGATAGGATTGCTTTACGAACTCTAATTTCATTTTACGAACTTGTAGAGACTCTTGCAATTACAGAGCTATTAAGGGAGATATTATTAATTCCTGGGTATTTACTAACAGAACAAGAAGGAACCGAATAGTAGAGTCAGCATAAGTGCGTATATTTTAGGAATTTTTTTAATTGATCCACGTATCTTAATTCGTTATATCGACCCTTAAGCCGGGCTGAAAATATTGATATGAATATGGTAAGAGTAGATCTACTCATGTATAAAGGGTATCAAGTGCCACCATAGTACCACCCATCATGCAGAATTTGATAAAAAATCGTAAGGCAAATTATAGCTTCGCTTAGAAGACATTGAAACCTTTTGAGCACATTTAGTTAGGAGCAATAGGAAAATGTCCAACAGGGTCAATGGAAATAATCTTCGAACTCTTACCTCAACATTCCACAAACGACGAACTTAAAAGGCAATGCCTCTGATTGAGATTTGCAGAAATGGAATGATACATACATACATACATACATTTTCAATGGCCCGCTAATCCTTCATGAGGGTCGCGGGGGTAGGATGCTCAGGTGGACTCTCCATCCTTCTCGATCCTCCGCCATTGACTCCATTTCATCAGGAGGAATCCCTAGGCGGCTCCAGGAAAGATGTCGGACTTGAACGGGCTGTGCACCGAAAGGGGCACAGATGGATTCTCTGAGTTTTGACAACGGCATCGAAATGGAATGATAAAAAATACAACTTCGCCAGCTTCAGTAAGCTTGAAGAAAGCGAGTGCAGCTCTCTAATCCTGTAAAAAGACTGTAGGTAGAAGCTAGGATAGGAAACCCCTTATAGCACTTTGGCTGGACGTTTCCGTAATCCTGTTCATACGACTGTATGGCGTGATCGTTTATAGTGGTCGACTCTTGTTAAGGCTGTAGCTGATCTTAGATCTACTGAACTTTACATCTGAAAACATAGACTACCCTCCACCGAAACTTAGGTTTGATAAGAACTTGCATGCAACTATCCCTGCCTGGAATGAGTGGGCAGACGAAGCCAGGATAGAAAGGAGTTAGATTCACTTTTATACAGACGGATCCAAAACCGGAAGTCCGAAATGCTCAACTTGAGCATCTCCTTCGGTGTCCCAGATCACTGTAACGTTTTTCAGGCGGATATTATGACGATTAAGGAATACCTGTCCTGGCTGAAATGTTCACGGGTAGTCAAGTGGTAAATAAGTCTAGACTATCGCTCATCTCTCGCCGAGATGGCAGAGCAGTTCAACATTTGCCTTTTGCTGGGTGCCAGGCCACAGATACATTCCAAGTATCTACAAGCCTAACGAGCTCGCCAGACTTGGCACTACCCTAAATATACTATCGAATAGGCAGGTTGCGAGTACTTGCACTTGCAAACTTCTACTTAAGCTAGACGCTATCAGCAAAACAAATCACAGATGGGAGGATGGCACGAGATGCCAAACATCCAGACAGATCTCGCTAGGCAGGATCAGAAGCGCTCAAATGGTTTGATCTTGCTGAAGCAATCAGATATCAGCCTCACTATCGGTGCTCTCGCAGAACACTGTACAATAGGCTTACAAGCCAAATATTTACGTTTCTTGTCAAACGATTTCTGTAGGAGATGCAAGGATGAGGAGGAAGAAACTATCCTCCATTTCCTCTGCAGCTGTCCAGCCCTATCCAGAAGAAGACTACTCATTCTCAGAGCCCTTCTCTTCGATAACCTTGACGACCCGGCGAACACAGACGTCAGAAGCATCATTGGCTTTATAAAAATCTAAAAAAAATGGTATAAGTGTGTCTGTATTTTGAAACATACAGCTAACCTAACCAGCTTTAGTATGTGCGAAATCCATTATGTAGGTATAATATTTTGTGACTCATATCCTGATGCTGACAAATTTAAATCCCATGTCATGATACTTAGAGGCTGCTTTCATCAGCGTATAGAAGCAGCTTTATCTTAATCTCAGCGAACTCGATTTCACTGGGCAAGAAAGTTAGTAGATCATCCAGGAACAGCGAAAACAGAGAGCACTCATGAGACTGTGTGGCATATATTTTTGACTCCATCCCATACTGCAGTTGTATTGTTTTCGTAAAGGCTTTGTTTAACTTTGAGCAAGTTTTTTCATACTCCCAGATTACTTGACTTCTAAATTCTACGAAGAGTGCATACAGCTTCTTGCCCTTATCCAGGTAAGTCCTAGCAATACTTGTCAGTGTAAACATATTGTCTACTGTAGAATAGTCTTCCCTGGACCCAACTTGAAGCTTGGTAAACCTTTATAATGGACATTGCAACTACAGACGAAACATCGTCTAACAGAGAAGATTTCAAGATGAGGACCGGTCTAGACGAGATCAACATTTTAAAAGAACCTCAGATGTTTGCGTCCAATTCATTATACGGAACTATTGGAACCAAAGGAAGTAACCTATGTATAGGATCAGTACTAAAGCCTCAAAGTGGTTCTAATAGATGAACAGGTTATTAATCTAAGTAAGGTCATTATCTAAGTGAGAGTATCTACTTATCTTTCCCCACTTCACTATGCAAACTAATCTAAATGCACTCGAAGATTTAAACTTTGACTTGCCCCATTTGCCTCTGCTTAGCGCCTTGTGTTCTCTTATATAATTGCAACAAGAAACAGGAGCAAAAAGGTACAAGTTTCAACGTGTCAAAAACACGTCCAACTGCAAATTACCCAAAAAAAAAAAAAAAAACTGAAACTCCTTCCAACTGAAATCCTGTAAATCATAAATTTACTTTACGGACTTCTGGTGTGCAGCGAAACACATTATTGTGCAGGGACCTTAAATTTGTTAGGGGAATTAATTAACTCCACCGAAAAAAAATTACGCAAACAAAAAAAAAAAAATTATATATTTGCCACTTTGTTTCGTGCACCTTTTAACACGGAATACCTATACCAAATGAACACCGTCTTAGGCCAGATCATTTGAGTCAGCCTTTCTCTTTCACTCTGCAACATTGTGCAGTTCAATTAACTTAATTGCCATGTAATTATCTACCTTGCTATACAGATGCCAAAAAAAAAAAAAAAAAAACCTCACAAAAGAAGCATCAGCAGAATATCTTTTGAAACGTTCGAAATAAATTACCCCAAAGGTATGCTGTGTGCTGCGAATCCAGAAGGTAAGAACAAACACCAAGGCATAACATAACAGAGACACACCGAAGAATAAAACGCAAGAGGTATTGGAAAAGAAACCTCATGGGGGATGCGAAAAATCAAAAAACAAAAAAATCATCATCCCGCAGATCTTCTGAAGATCTTCACAACGGAAGCAGAAGCAACCAGCCAAACAGAGAACAATGCGAATTGCGAATTGTAATTATATTCCAAAACGGAATGGCGAATTGTGGAACTCGGTTTGGCAAGATCTTCTCTTCAGCCCAGACCCAAAGAATTTCAAGACGAAGAGGAATGGTGCAGAGACGACGGTATTCCATCAATTTGTGCGTATCTTCCTCCCTATTCTATCTATGGTGGACCTCTGCTTGAGGATTTCCTTAGAATGAAGGTATTCAGCTCGGTTGGATGCCGTAAATTCCAAAACGAAGACCTTTCTAGAGATCTCGTCAACGTTCATTGTTTTTGGGACGAGGGTTCGTCATGGCAATGATCGTGGTTGATCGTGGCATACACCATGTGACTGATGGTGGTGATCACATGAATAGAGTAAGAAAGATATGGGTTAACACTGGCTAGAAGTGATGTTATACAATCAACTACCTGGAGATTTATGAATCATCAAGCAGTGTTATGATTTTTTCATAGCAAAAACTCTACTCGCAGATACCGTATCTGCAGATCTTCTGAAAACTATTCAGTTCTATTTAGACTGATAAATACGAAAAAGCCTAAATTTAACAGCTTACATCATTTGTGTGAACTACCACAAGGTACTGCACTCACTCCTATACTTTTGCCTGTGCGTTTCTTAATCAATTTTTTATGTTTATGTTATAACAATTTAATTAAAAAAAAACCAAAAACAACTTTATCCCACGTTCGATACTAAATTATTCAAGTAAACTTCAAAGAAAAGAAAAAATAAAAAATTTGGCGCCTCTTAGGAATCTTAAAAGCATCGACGACGATCTCTGTTTGATGTTCGAAATTATGTTTGATGTTAAATTATGATTAAATTTGTTTTTTAGTTCTTTTTCTGAACACATTCGAATAAAACTAATAAGTGAAATTTACCGCTCGGCCCACAAAAACATTGTTTATTAAATTGTTTCTAGCTTTTTTGTTTATAATTCTTATTTTAAAAAAAAAAAAAAAAAAAACTTCAAAGTAAGCAAGCATTTCACTTTGAAGAGTACTGTGTTCATCTTCTTCTTCTCCTCAGCATCATCCACATTTGATCCACACTGTCGATTTGAATTTCCTGCCGCACATCTCGTCGTCATCGTCGTTGGTCGGTCGTCAACACTAATACACAAACGATCTTAGGTGGGATCTTACCGCCACGATCGTCTCTGATCTTTTTTTGCTTTTTACTTTTTTTTTTTTATCTGTGTAGCTTTAGATATATTTTCAGAAAAGATTAAACACGAGGACCGTGTGCGCACGCACTCAGGCATGATGGAGTGAGTGTTTTTTTTTTGTGTGTGGATTTTTCCTTTTTTTTTTGAGATCCGTAATGGAATGGATCGCCATTAGTGAGAACCGTCGGGCATAAAACATTGTTGTAGGTTTTTTGTTGTGAAATTGTTTTGTAGAGTTGTGTGAAATGCATATAAGCCTGTCTGTATGAAGTTCACAGGTGTGATAGTTGCGTTTCGATTTTTTATTGCTTACATACTCTAAATGGTAGTTTTAAGAATGAATAGTTGGCCTGTTTTTTTAAGTTGACAGGACAGCTCGTAACATTAGGAATACTTGTTAAATTTCTCCTCTTTCATTCGGACCGGAATGCATGAGATAGACGTCAATGTCTCCTTTTGCTAGCCCATTTCTCACTTTTCGTAAAATGAACCCATTAAGAAAAAGCTGAGGTTAGACCAGTTAATTTTAGGTGTAGGAATCAGTGTCGTCACCAGGCTGACTGACGGATTTATTAAACCTTTTGGCGATAAACCTGGCGGAGATAAACGTAACTAAAGGCATCTATACCTACCTAATTATAGAACTAAAATACAATACACACAATCCGAACTGACAATTCAATTAAAATAGTCTTAGAAACAAAAAGCAAAAAAAGAACTAGCATACATAGTTATACTCCAAGATAAAAACTCTTTGCCTGGATTGTAGACCGCTCTTTCATGCCTAGTAGGCACCTGCCTAGACTAATAAAGAGAGCTTATAACTTATAAGTCTGAAGTTCTTAAGTTCCTGAAGACTTTATTGTAGGCAAACAATCGAGGCATACATATCCTCTTAAGTATTTAGACTTGGAAACATCCTATCCACTAGTCTGGCAAACCCCAGCTATATAAAGAAATTGTATAAATAAAGCGAAAATCTATTAGTAGTTGGTTCTCCTTCAGTAAGTTAGTTGGTTAGTAAGTAAGTAAGATACAAATACAAATATTTGGCGCAACAGCTCTTTAAAGTGCCAGGGCCTAGCTTCTCGCAACCACTCATGTTGTGTGCGTTATATTTTTCACACGAATGGAAGGGACCTACAGTTTAGTGCCGACTCCGAACGGCGATTTGAGAAGCCTTTTCGTGACAACAATACTCTCGGATGTTTGTCAGACGCTCGCGAGAGGTGGGACCGTGAAAAAACTTTTTGGTGTTTTCTGGGATTCGAACTTGGAACCTCATGCGTAGTGATCCGACACACTAACCACTTACGCCACGGCGCCCACAAGTAAGTAAGATGGTTGTTCTGAAAGTCACAAATTTTTTTTATTTTTTTTTGCAAAGTTGCACCAGACATTGTTCAATCAACTTAAGACAAGGACAATCATACGTACGTTCTTCAATCCTTCAAAGATTCATCGACAGAGGCACACCGAAGAGTAGTTTTCTCTGTGGAGTTTAACGCAAGCATGTCAGGCGACAGTAGTGGATACTGGATAAGAGATCTTAACATCGGTCAAAGCCGTCAAGAAAAAAATCTCTACCAAAGACCGTATTACAACAAGATAGTGCACGCCATGCAAATAATGCTTTCGGTAATTCTCGTATGGGTGTTCTATAACACGACCCCCAAGCCTTTCAGTTTTTTATTTTATTTTTGTACAAACTTCTTCTTCTTCTTCCTTTTATCAGCGAGGTTATGATCCGAAAACAAGGGATCACAACCCTCCCACTTCACCGCATTTCTACTGATCCGCCTGTGGGGTTCGCCTATTTGACCTCAGAAAATATCGGCAGGCCTGCCGATTTTGGATCACTCGGTTACTGAGGCCAATGAAATGCCGATGTCGTCGCATTTGTCTGATCCAGGCGTTTGTAGGCCTGCCTTTCCTACATCGCGATGTCTTTGGAACGTGCATAGATATTGCCTTTTTAACAGGGTTCAAATGATCTCTTCTTTGAACGTGGCAATACCAGCTGAGCCGGTCGCGCTCTATTTTTTGTACGATGGTTTCCTTGATGTGAAAGCTTCCACGGATCTTCGAATTTCTTATTCGATCAAGCTTTGTCACTCCTGCCGTCATGCGAAGCATCTTCATCTCAGCTGCCGTTAATTTACTCTCATACTTTTTGTACATCGTCCAACATTGTGAACCGTATGTGAGCGCTGGATGCACAACTGCGGTGTAGAGCCTTCCTTTCAACTTAGGGGGCATTTTTCTGTCACAGAAGATAGCGAAGTTTTTCGCCACTTCATCCACCCTACGCTTACGCGATGATTGATGTCGTCATCACAAGTTGCTTTACTATTGATCATAGATCCCAGATATTTGAGCTTTTCGCACTTGGGAAGCACTGTTCCATTCAAATAAATGTCTGGAATAGGCCTGAATGGATCAGAGAACGGGCAGCACAAGTACTCTGTCTTTTTTGAACTAATGCGATACCCATTTCCCTCCAAAACGTCCACCCACACATCAAGTGCTCGTTGCAGGGATGTAGGATCCTCACTTATGATGGCTCCATCGTCAGCAAAGAATAACTGATGTACCTTGGGATCCATCACTTATTGTACAAACATTCGTTCAATAATATAAGGGGGCGGGAAGATGAACAGAAACTTCCTCATATGTTTCGACTGACGAAAAGGGGATATACAAACAATCCAAAAAGGGAAAAAGCTTTCCTCTCTGTGGATATGATCACCTGTTTCTGTTCCCGACCACAGTGCCTCGGAGAGCTTTTTTACTTTTCATCGTTTTGAAGTGCCAGTTAGACTATTTTGGTATTATATGGTCTTGGAGACTACGCATACTGATGCTCAATCATAAATAGAGCTCTGCACCTTATTTCAACTTTCAATATAAAGGGGGTTTATCCTGTACCTACCGCATAAAGAGTTTAGCTGTGATGTGTTCGGGATTCAGCTAATACTTAGGACGCTATTACAAAGATTGCAATCTTTGGGGGTGGCAATGGTGTAGTGGTAACGTCGTCAATTGCCACGCTAATGGTTCATGGTTCAAATTCTGATGTCAGCAAGCATTTATTTATTTCTCATAAAATATGTAAAGTCAGTCCGATCATTTGCGAAAGCTTGTGTAAACACTACTGCGAAGGCATAACACTGGCAGTAGCTTGGTCATGTGGCTGGAAAAATTGTTGGCTCTGTTGATAGTGTTTTGCCCTTGACATTGGTTATCGGGAAAAAAGTACTGTGAATCAGAAGCAAAGACAAAAAATAACGAAAAACGCCCCAGTTATCTGAACGCCACCCCCGGAGAATCTCTGAAGCATAAACAACTGAGCTTCAAGAACCACTACACCAAAATCTGTCTCTCTCTCTATCTATCCTTTCCAACGCCCGCACTGTGTGTAAACATGAGGTATTCATAACCCTTTAAGTGCACGCAAATTATAAAAAGAAAAAAGATAGATTGATTTACCGAAAATTTCTTAAATGTTGTTTTCAGAATACGGAGTTTGGTTTTAGGATACTTTCAAATATATTGTTTTTTAGCTTAGAAGAAGATCGGAACTAGCTGGGTCTTTTCCAAGTATAACCCAGTTTTACCAATGTCGTATCGAATTGTTTAATTGTACCGATTTCTGATTTCTGATTTCTAATACATTTAGTGTCGTGGACCAATTCGGATACTGTTAAAAGGGGAGACGCGGTTTCACTTTATTTTCATTTAGCCAACCATTTTCGTGTCTGGAAACGCAGATTACTCATTTTACTGAATAGATGTAGATGCGGGTTCCGGTAGTGTTTCTCCGCAGGCATTCCCGAATGCATAGTTCTAATGCATGGACCTCTGCTTAGAAGATGATAGGTGACTTACCAAGCACTGCCGCACGCTGAAGTTGGGACCATAGACCGGTACTGTCATTTGCCAATTTGGAGCCATCTGTGTACCAGATTTTTGCATTGACTGGGGTGTTGAGACCTTTGTTTCTCCATTCTTGATCGTCATTAATGACCACATCAAATTTCGTGGAGAACCCAAATCTCTTTTTAATCTAATATTTCAAATTAACTAAGCCGTTGTTTATCCATCCGGCTGTGTTTAATGCCTATAAGCAATCTTCAATTCGAACACAGACAGATCTTAAGTGACTTCATGAATGACCATGTTTCATTGACTTCCCACGCTAAGATTTAGCCTGAACTTTTTGAAATGCCTGATAGTCTTTTATTCTAGAACTTTGTCGGTCGGCACAATAGGCCTCTTGAAGATAGAAGTTATCTGCTCTCCTATAAATATGATAATAAAAATAATAGCATGAGATGAAATAAATAATTCATACTTTAGTCCATTGATCAAATAATGAATATCTTTTCGCAAATTTAAATAAAACAATGAGACGATAATGATGTCATGTCAATTCAATATCTAATCATAAATTAGTTGCGAATTTAATTCCCATATTTATGTCATATTTAGAATTGACTTTTTTGTCTAACAACCCGCAAGCAATCCACGCGACTTAAAACCATAAACAACAAACCCTACCCATCATTTCCTCTCTCAAATGAACCAATCACCAATTTTTTTTACGATTATTAATTAATATTTATCAATTTTTTTTTCTTTTTGTTGATCTTTACGATCCTCATCATCATCATCATTACGATCGTCGATTTTTATTTTTTTTTATTGATTATTATTTTTCCTTTACTTTTCACTTCTTTCATCGTGCGCATCAATTGTGCGTGTGCCCGAAATTTAATATCTTGATAAAAAAAAGTAGACACAAAAAAATTATAAAAATCACAAAAAGCACCGAAAAATCTATAAAAAAGAAATATTGATCAGATTGATTGCGTCTCTTTTATCTTTCATTACAAAAATCAAAAGTTTTCAAAATCTATACAACTATGTATTCGTTCACTCAAAGGTGTGGTGCATCCAATAAAATTATCCGACAAAAAACAATGAGGGCGCTCTGATAAGCGTACAAGGCACTTTACTCAACACATGTCTAAAGTAATTAGATAAAAAAAAATTCTGTTTAACCTTACAACAGAAAAAAAAAGAAAAAAACAATCTTACTCAACTCATTTGCAATCAATTTTCTTTGGTATTAAATAAGGTTTAAAGGTTTTTCTTTGATTTTTTTTTGTATTTCAAATTTTTATAGCAACAATTAACTGATAGCGCCATTTTGCATGTGACATATAAAAATTAAAAAAAAATCTGATAAAATATATAAATACTAAAATAATTGGTTACCTTGGATTTCCCGGCGCTGGTGTGACTTTTTTTTTATGAATAAAAAGACTCATGCTGTGCAAAAATTAGAGCAACCCCTAACTAAACGGAGGGCTAGGCTATGACATCAAACGAAATGATAACCACCGCCCTCAGGGAATTTATCTGTAATTCCTCAAAATAACGTGTTTCATCAATTAATCGCAACGAAAATAATAATAATCATGAGGTACAGAGGCGGGCGATAAATGGAACGCTTTACGGACACCCGAAAATAGTATCAATCCTTCCGTCTAATGTCACATAAGCACACAAACGGGGGGCTTAACCGGCTTAAAGACTCGAAGTGATTTCGTTCGTTTCCGATAAACGGTTCGATATTAATAATAATCGGTTCGGTTGTTTGTTTGTTGTTTGATTTTTTTTTTTTTTTTTTGAGAGTACGCAGTGTGCGCTACACTTAACAAAAGTATTTGGTCTGAAAATAAAGTCAAAACGCTTATACAGCAGCTTATTGCTAGCACACTCTTTTGAAGCTCTTAGGGAAAAACAAACAAACAATGGTCTGTCGTTTCAGAGTGTGAAAACAAAGTTTGCACAAAATATTATATTTATCGAGAGGTGGAATAACAACTTGAGAATATTTCAGATTCTCAATAAGTATCTCAATTACCATGTGAATGGTTTTGAGGATGATTGGATGGGTTAGCGCCCCTTTCTGGAGCCCTGATGCTTTGATCTTTCTCTTTCTCCTAAATATGAGTGCCTAGATGAATCAATATTCTGTAGTTGCGTCTTTCTCTCTACTTGTTCTTTGTTTAGTTTGTATAAACAAATAGAAAGAAATAAAAGAAAAAAAAACAACGTTGTGTACTTTTTTAATGAAAGAGTGGTGTATTAGTTTTTTTTTTTTTTTTTTGTTCAAAGATACGTAGGTATGATGTCTACAAAGACTATATGTAGACATCTCGTCAAGAAGAGAGGTGTATCATGTATGTATGCTTAAAATACTAAAAGTGTTTGTTTTGTTTACATTGAGATAAAGTGCAGAGGAGGCATAGACGAAAAAATAGGAAAAAAAATGCTGATGGGTTTTTGTGTTCATGTTCATCATAAAATTGTTTGATTTGTTGGCATTTTAATTTTTACTGTTGGGGTTTTTGGCTCTTAGAATAGATATAGGTTGAGAAAATACACACTACTGCAGTGCGGTTAAATTTAATGGAACATGAAAAACTAATCAGCTATTGGACATAGATTTATTAGTAAGTACTGGGTTTGGCTAGGCGTACTGTTACTGGAGAGTTTTATTTTCTTTATAACCGAAACTGGTAAACTATAATACATGATATTTCACCCAGAGTTCCCGCTCTAATTAAAAAAAAATGTTTTGTTTTGCAGACGATTGCACTTTGAGCGAAAAAACTTTGCCGAGTCTACGCATCGTAACGCTGATCTACGAGACTCCATATATTTAGCAGATATCAGCTGCACTGAAGTAGCTAATCTGTTGTATCGTTTGAATGTTCGAAAGGCGCCAGGGGCTGATGGTATCAGAGCCATAGATTTAAGATCAAACGCTGATATCTTTGCTCCAATAATAGCGAAACTTATAAATCTAAGCTTCGACACTTCGACTGTACCAGAGAAACTGAAGGAAACAATTGTTCGACCGATACACAAGGGAGGTAGCAAAAAACAGTCGGAGAACTATCGTCCGATTGCAATCTTGCCAGCTATCAATAAGATCATGGAACAGATCGTGTCAAATCGAATATGGGACTTCATCCACAAACACGATCTAATAAGCAAACATCAGTATGGCTTCCAAAAGGGCAGAAATACTAACCAGCCCCTTGGCGATTTTGAGAATGCCATCAACACCAGCCTCAGCCAACGTCACTACACCCTAGTTCTGTTTTTAGACTTCAGCAAAGCATTTGATACCCTCGACCATAAAAAAAACTTATCAATGCAGTTCAAAGAGTTGGAATTAGGGGAAGGCTGGCATACTGGATAGCAGACTATTTGGCAGACAGGACATTTAGGGTGAGAGTCGAAGATTGTTGCAGCAGGGCTCATAGAGTGCAGAATGGCGTTCCACAAGGTAGCAAGTTGGGTCCTCTACTTTTCATCTTGTACACTAATAAATTGCTGAAATGTTTCAAAAAGAGTTTCCCGTTCGCCTACGCAGATGACACGGCAATTGTTGTGTGTCATCAATCCCCAGAAGAAGCAGCAAGGATAATGCAAGCCGAACTAGATGAAGCTGGAAAATGGTGCCACGACAATGGGCTAGTTATCAATGCCATAAAAACAAAGCTCATGCACATCTGGAGCCCAAATTTTCCAGCGTCGCAAGTTTTGCTGAAGAGCTATAGATGTGAGAATGCGTCCAGTTGTGAGGTTATTCAAATGGTTGACACGTACAAGTATCTAGGCATCACAATTGACTGTCATTTCCTTTGGGAGGCTCACGTCAGCGATCTGCGAAAAAAATTGAAAGGGTCACTGTTTGCGCTGGCCTGCCTACAGTACAAATCCACGACGTGTGTACAAGAGCAAGTCTACTATGCCCTTATAGAGTCTAGACTGCGGTATGGCATATTAGCTTGGGGAGGTGCAGCGCAAACGCACATCGAAAAGCTACAACAGATCCAAGACAGGGCATTAAAGTTGATGTCGAAAGGCGCCATAACCACTAACATCGTACGCGTTCTTAGAGTAAGGCAGATCTTTGAGTTGAATGCAGCTCTGGAGTACTACGATGATCCAAGTTTCCGAACGCCAATTACTCACTAGATGAATACAAGGAGACGAGCTAAGGGTCTACTTCGACTTCCAGCGATCATAAATGAGTACGGTAGAAGAAGATTGAATTACATAGTGCCAAATGTACTCAACAATCTTCCTCAACATCTTCGCAACATAAACCAAACAAATGTTAGAAAAAGTAAAATAAAACAATATTTTCTAGAATCTATAACCTAAATTTCATATATTAAAACAATTCAATTTCATTAAAATATAAATTTATCTACACTAAAGTTCAAATATTGCAATTTTGCTCGGTTTTTTCTAAAATTAACACGAAAACAAAACACTTTTTTCTTATATTAACCTTACATGTATAAATTCATTCACTTTGATGATTTAAAAAACAAATATGTACTCAATCTCCTGCAGATAAGCCATGCGGCTTCGCAGGTCAATAGTATTGCTAAAATTAATAAAAAAATAATAAATCTCTCAGAAATTCAACCTGCAGAAGAGTAAAATGAGTTTACTCATGGAAAAATATTTTCTCGAAAAAGAGTTCGCTTCGTGAGGAAGAACGAGAAAATAGCTTACAGGTATTTTTATGTTTGTCAATAGATGGCTCCAGTAGTAAGTGGTGGTCGATTTTGACATATCCAAAACGTCATGAACCGAGCTTAGGCATATGGTAAACAAACAGTTTTGACACATTAGTGATTTTGTTTTGGCGTCATATACTTTTGGTTGTGTAAAAATGTCTGACTTTGTGCCAAATAATCGTCGTGTTGATTTTCTTCTTTCATCGAAGAAAACGGCGGCTGAAGCGCATCCAGAGCTCCAAAAAGTTTACGAAGATGCTACTCTAAGTGAAACAACGTGTCGTGATTGGTTCCGTGGACGGTGATTTCAATGTTGACCACCGTCCGCGTGAAGGAAAATCCTTCGAAGACGCTGAATTGGAGGCATTGCTCGATGAGGGTCCGTGCCAAACGCAAGAACAGCTTGCTTCAGCATTAGGAGTTACCCGCCAAGCCATTTCCAAGCGAAAAACGGCCACAATACGAGCAGAGGCACGAAAAAGTGATTCTACAGCATGGCAATGCTCGGCCTCACGTTACAAATACAAATATTTGGCGCAACAGCTCTTTAAAGTGCCAGGGCCTAGCATCTCGCAACCACTCATGTTGTGTGCATTATATATTTTTTTCACACAATTGGAAGGGACCTACAGTATAATGCCGAATCCGAACGGTGATTTGAGAAGCTTTTTCGTGGCAACAATACTTTCGGATGTTTGTCAGACGCTCGCGAGAGGTGGGACCGTGAAAAAAACTTTTTGGTATTTTCTGGGATTCGAACTTGGAACCTCATGCGTGATCCGACACACTAACCACTTACGCCCACGTTGCCAAACCCGTTAAAACCTATCTGGAAACGCTCAAATGGGAAGTCCTACCCAACCCGTCATATTCCCCAGATATTGCGCCGTCCGATTATTACTTGTTTCGTTCGATGGCACATGGTCTGGCTGTTCAGCAGTTCCGCTCATATGAAGACATAAAAAAAATGACTTGATTCGTGGATAGCCTCAAAAGATGAACACTTTTACCGTAACAGTATTCGAGCTCTGCCAGAAAGATGGGAAAAAGTTGTAGCTAGCACATGGGATGATCACATGTTAAAAGAACCAACAACAAAAGATATGCACGATTTCGAAGGACCGTTTCAATTTTAAAACGCATGCACCACCGAGATAATTTAACTCGCGAAGAAATCAAAACTCTATTTATGTTACCAGGCTGATTAGATCGCAGCACTAAGGGTACCTAATTCCTACACGGCTGGGTCAAGGCTCGTGCGACTGGGACTCGCTTCCTCAAATCAGATTACCATGCCATGGATTCCTGGACACGAAGACTTTGAGGGGAACGAATAAACAGACTGTCTGTCGAGTAGAGGCGCTGGGCGTACAATTACAAAATGGGAAGCTAAACGATTCGCCGAATACTGGTCCAGCCAAAACGGCCTAAGACCAGCGAAAAAGTTCATAAATCCCAACAAAAATAGAGTCAGCAAGCTACATGAATTCAGAAAAGACGATTTGCAAACTCTAACGGGCTACCTAACCGGACATTGTCCACTCAGATACTATCTGAATAAAATAAGACTATCAGATACAGCCATGAGCAGACTCTGCGGAGAACAAAGAGAAACAGCAGAACACATTTTTTTATGATTGCCCAGGGGCCGCAAAGAACCCATTACTCCATCTAACGCGGGTCTCGATCGGGCCAGCGGATACCTGGAAAATGGAATTCAAGGCAAGGCAAGGTTTATCGGAAGCCTCAATTTTAATTCTGGTTAACAATTGGACCTGCACAATAGATCTTATAGGTCGCAGTACACTTGAGCCCCAAATATCGTATTGTATCGTAGGTTGAAAAGCCCTTTGCCATCTTGGACTAGCTAAGGTCTAGGCTTACCGGCGATAGCACCGTCGATCGCCTACTTAGAATTTTACTTAAACAACATCACTGTGAACGACAAACGTTTCTTGCATTCAGAGATACGACCAGCTTCAGTCATTAAATGAAGATCTACAGAATGCCTTGCAGTGGAGGAAGCTCCAATTCGTGAACTTGCAACAAAGAATCACAGCTTTTTGAGCAACATGCATCTGCTATTTGCCGAGGCCATTTCTGCTGTGACATGGCACGACTACGTACATAACATCATAAAATCACCGGTTCCAAAAAACTTAGTGGATTGATTCCTAGAAATATGACAGTTGAGCCAGAATAGCTGCTAAAGTCAACTTTAAGTCCAATTGTAACCGCGCGAATTCTTTTCAAATTCCTTGGAACAAGTACCCCAGGAGACATATTTTCAAAGGCTTACAATCTCGACTATGGACAGATTTGCTTTTGATATGCTTTTTCAACATTATAGGTTCATCTCTCCTAAGAGTATATTACTAATAGAAAGTAACTTCCTTCTAATAAAGAACTTTTAGGTAACGTAGATTTAAATCCAATTTGAGCTTCAAACCTATATTAAAAGTCGAGTCCTAGTTTATGTACATAGGTGAGTTTGCAAGAAAATGAGGGAATTAAGGATGGCTATCTGGCAAATTTTAGTCTAAAGGTCATTGACATTGTCGAAAATTCCTGGTGATTGCGCTTACAGTGGTGGCCCAGTGGTGATCCTCTACAGATTTAAGAGAAAACGTGCGTGATACCTTAAGTGTACAACTTGCACGTATGCACAAAAAACGTTGTCGTCTTTTTAGCCTGGTAAGCACAGAGTACTGCATTAAGGCATTCATGGACCCAATGTCCCTAGCACGATCGTTAAAAAATAAACTGGCCAATTTATTTTCAATGAACTTCAAGATATGCGAATGCCTATTCTGACGTTATGATATGACTGATATTATTAAAATAAAACAAATAAGAAAAGGTTCCACAGAAAAGACATAAATTGCATATACTACCCGTGGGAAATCTGCATCAGACGCAACTACATGTGGGAAGTTATTCATAACTTAATCCAATGAAGCTTACACAATTACCCCCTGCAACACTTTGTAGACTAGATACATATACGCATCATGAAAGTAAAAAAAAAACCGACAGAATGGTCTTTTTCTTTGAATGTTATAGGCTACAATATCATCTCGTCAGAGTGACCAGTCACTTAGATATTATTGCGTACCCTAGAATGACAAGACTCTTTTCGATTAATATCAACAGTCCCCGAGTTGTGCTTATGATCGACTAGAGAGAACAAAGGGATCTTAAATCGGGAATGTGAGTCCCTTTATAAGTGCAGTATCTGGCCTAATAGTTGTGAAAATTTATAAAAACTGTAAAACGTCTAATCATTGTTCCAGAAACCGCCCTTCATAGATACTAAGAATTTAATGTAAATTAAATGATGACTAAGTGATAGTAGCAGTAAAGCCCTATCTCGAAGAACCAAGGAGACTCTATAGTTATATAAGGCCCTGATCATCCCAGTCCAGCTTTACGGCGCTGAAACATGGAATTTATTGAAAACGTATAAAGATATCCATGGTCGATTCGAGAGAAAATTTATTCGTAAGATATTCAGGACGGTTTGCATTGAAGGGTTTTGGAGGAGAAGATTCAACGACGAACTATACAAGCTGCACAGCGACATCGACCTAGTCAAAAAAAATGCGTATTGGACTTTTGAGATGACCAACTTGGAGTGCGCAACTGGAGGCAATTAGCTAAAGACCGAGCTAAATGGAGAGACATGTTGGCTGATGCTCAGGTTCACCCCGAACTGTAGTGCCACACTAAGTAAGTAAGTAAGCGATATTTTGAAAAGGCGTCAATACTTTATCAATCTTACGTTGCCCTGTTCTTCGTCTGAATTTTAATAAGGTATTTTCAAATTTCCATCAATAGGCAATAGGTACCAGCGAAACGAAATAATTGTCCATTCCAAAGCTCTCCTCTTCTTAATCCTACCGATAAACGATTGCACTTGAAGAAATAGAACCGTGTGTAGGTATAAGAAAGCTTTTGGAACTTAATCGAAAACGATGACGAATTCTTGAAAATCTTTAAATCGAAATCCGCTCCTGTAACTACATCAACCTAAATAAAGAACTTCACTCAGACCGATCAGAATGAATACTGTTTTTTTTTTCGAAAGGCCAGTAGAAACACTTAATTTTCTACAATCTCATTCAGGAATCTAAGACAGAAAAAAAAAAACAATTTATACTCGTTTACTCCTGGGAGGTTTATTTCCCGCACAAACTTCCCAAGCTCGTGCGTATCTACGAAAGGAATCTCTAACTCTGTCTCTGAGAATGTTTTTTTTTTTATACAATAAACAGCTGAATGATCTCATTTAAGTATTCCCCTCACGTCAAAGCACTACAACGTAATAAAAATGATATAAAAATAAAGATACAAAAAAACGCAATAAAATTTTAGCGCGACTCTAATGTTCAAAAGTGAGTGAAGCCATGCCGCCAAGACAAAGAAAAAAACCGCCTAAAGTCTTGCTTGCTCTTACTCTGTAGATTAATGGACTTACCAACAAAAATTATCTTCCGAATTCCATCTTCTTTAAGGTAGTCACATTAAAAACAAAATTTTTTAGAACTAAATAGTCAGGCCTGACAGGTATCCGTACCACGGAAAAACAAGTTTCAAAAATAATAAAAAATAAAAAAATGAAAATACCCCCGAGAGATAGACGAGGAGGTGCAGTGTACTAATTAATTAGAAGTACAACGAAAACTAATCAAAAACACTCTGATAATTGAGATTCCTTTCTGTGCTTGTACACTAAACTCCAGTGGCAATTGACAATATTAATTATATCTCATAATAGTAATGAGTAGGTACATCACCACCTATCCACCCACCGATTCCACCCATGGGGATGCACACTATCGATTCGAATGGAAAACACGCATTTTTTTCGGCGGCAACAGTGTTGTGTTTTCATGTATCTATGAATGAGTATCTTGTGCTATTTTCAAACCGCATTCTAATAAAGTGGCTTCCCCACTTGAAACTGTCAATAGTTTCTGTACATACATACTCGTAGTTCTCTTTCGTGGAAATAGTTTATTTTTAATTGCCTACCCGCTGGTTGTGTATCGGTATCTTTTGATCTAAAACAGACACACAGAGGAGATACCTCACTCACTTCTAGTTGTGAAGTGCTAAGTACTCGACAACAACAACAACAACGACGATGACGACGAAGCAGGTGAGGAAATTGTATTTAGATACTTAACTCAGGTTGCATAGATCATGTGGTATGAGTAAGTATGTGGAAGGTAATTTTTTATTCGTCCACTTCAAATGAAATCATAAAAAAGAATTCCAAAAGAAATCATTTTATAATCGCCCTGCCATTGAACTACATTAGTTTCGCGCGGCCAAGCAAAATAAACTTATAAGCGTACGGCATAAACACGTATAGATACTTTTTGTATCTATTTGGGGGTAATTTTATTGCTTCTGGTTATTTTTCTGTGTGCACGGCATGGTGCGCGGAACTTCAAACGGATTTGCCAAATGCTGTGTGTGTTCATGGTGGATCAAACGATCAAAATGTTTTTTTTTTTTTTTTTGAGTTGGAAATGATTCATGAACGTTTTTAGAATTTGAAAAAACGAAAAAAGTAAGTAAACACTTTTGAAGTCAGCGCAGCGATCACTGCATGGATGCGTATCTTCTATGGTTTTTAGTGGTGTAAATGAAGGACATATGGCTGTGCATTTGAGTGTATCTCCTGCGAGAGTTAAGAGTTATGTTCATCTGAAAATAGAGGGATTAGGGTGAAAAGTATCCGTATTCATATTTGTTTCTATCTCTCGCCACCCACTAATTAACCTCAATTAGTATCAATCAACGGCGCTTATAGCGCGTGTTTCGCACCATCGTAATTAAGGAGAAAAATTTCACTGTGCATATAGATACATTCATATATAGATATCCACATTCGCATTGATAATAAATGTTAATTATTTGTTAAAATGTTTACATTTTGTTTTTTTCTTATATCTTTTTTTTTTTCTTTTTTTTTGCGGCGAATGTCACTGTATGTCGGCTTTTAGCGAAAATATAACAGGCCAAGCGTAGTATAGATATTAAAGGTGCCGACACAGTGTTGACACAGTCCTCACAGTATAAAGTGTGTGTTTATACAATCGCGGTGGGTGATAATGACGATGGGAGATAGTAGACTACAACGACAACAACAACAACAACGACGACGACGACAATCGACCGACAAGTGACATGAGAAATGTCAGAAAAGCGCATGTAATAAAGTTATTATCTGAAGTGTTCTTTATATGAAGAGGCAGTAGGTTCGCTTTTTGAGGGTTTGACAGTTTGAGGGTGCGTTAAGGTAATAAGAGGCAAATACCGTGAGAAATTATGGCCATATAGTATGACTAGGAGTAGACGAACACTCAATGCTTTTAGATATTTAGATGATGTAATGAGACAGGCATTCGTTTTATAGGTGGTCATTAAAAATGTATTAGCAAAATATTTCTACTGCACTTTATAGTTTAGCATTAAGCTGATGTAATCAGATGCAGGCTGTCGGGCTGAATCAGACAAGCCTGTAGATAGACATGTCTTCTTATAGGACAGTGCTGCGTATGAAGTCGAATGACGACTGAAAGGGAGAAATGCGCCGGCATATAACAAGGAGCTTTAATTCTAAACAGAGTCAAGGTAAGTGTGATGACAGTCAACTTGCAATCTTATGTCCGATAATACCTGCACATATGTTCAAACATAAGTTAAGTTTTAAGTTTGGCGATATAAATTTCGTATTGAAGTTCAAATTTAATGTTGAAATATTCGTGCCGCATTTGACTTCAATAGCCACCTACTTATATTTACACCAGTACAAAACTTTGTCAGTTTGTAGGCCAAAATAGAGAATCCCTTGAAGTTGCCATTCTCACATTCTCGCGACAGTTAATTAGAACGGATGAACTGATTAAGTAAACAAAAACGTGTCGCAGAAATAAAGGGTGAGCCAACAGATGGTGTAGATGTTAATTACTATCATTTACTGAATTCAATGTGGTGGATCTTTTTGACAGATACCAAGTACACTCTTTGGCAATTTTAGTCATCGAGTCGTTTACTACGCAACAATGCACTTTTGTTATTCAAACTTATTACGAAAATGGGCGATCTGTAAAAGTACATTTCGTAAAAATCGGGAATTTTTCGGTTAACATAATCGCCCTAGTGAGTCCGAAATTCATGCAATGGTGAAACGTTTTGAGGGAACTGGTTCGGTATCGGGTCAAACTCCATATCAGCATGCTCAGCCAGCACGTACACGCCAAAACATCACCACTGTGAGCGAAAGTGTTCAAAACCAGCCAGGCACCTCAATTCGTCGCCGAATTCAACAATTAGGCTTCGCTTATGGCATTTTAAAAGTTGAAAATTGAATAAATTGGGTCTGGACGATCTTTGGTTTCAACAGGATGGTGCTGCCGCCTACACAAGCCATCGATCAATAAATTTATTGTGTACGAAATTTGAAAGATCTCATTATTTCGGTTAGAGGAGAAGTTGATTGGCCTCCAAGGTCATGCGATTTGACACCTTTAGACTTCTTCCTGTGGGGTTATTTGAAGAGTAAGGTCTGTGCCAATAACCCAGGGACAATTTAGGATCTCAAACATAAATCAAAACTGAAATTGCAGCCTGAATTGCGGACTTATTCTTCAAAAAGTCATCGATAATTTTGACCTTCGGACGGTCGCTTGCAACAGAAGCTGTAGTGGTTACATAAACAATGCTATGTTGCATTCATAATTGCCATGGACCGAACTTCATTAATCAATAAAGTTCTCCATTGATTTCACAACAAATGTGTGTTAAATTTAATGAACATTTTCACACTAACTGTTGGCTCACCCTTCAGAGTAGAGTTGAGATTAGGTTTTGGTGAGTAAAAGAACCTTTCAGTCAACATCTATTCGTAAATCGGTAGCACCAAGTTATAAAATGCGATGAGAAATTGCTATAATCACTATGACTTTGAGGGACCAGTTAGATAAAGCTGAGAAACATCGCTAGGAAGATCTATAAAGAACAGAGAGTACAAGTCGATCTTTCTATCAAAGGCGTAGGTAACAAAGTTGTGCCTACGAAGGTAGGTAGGTAGGTAGGATTGGTTGTGTCAGCAAACCATGCCGACACTTAATTAGCGCAGAAGCGCCGTTTTATTACCACAATTCAAGTGACCTGACGGATGTTAACTACTAGGGGAAAGAATAAGAAAAAGGTGGAAGGATTATTCAAATCCACCCCGTTACATTGAGGAAGCTGATAATATCCTCAATGCTAATCTCCGCTAGATCTATAAGATTGTTGAAAAAGAATTTACCTGAGGTGCGCTGTCTGGCCTTGCCTAAAGCCGGACACTTGCAGAGGAAGTGTAAGATTGTTTCTATTTCATCAGCAGTATTGCAGATGCGATAGTGTGCAGAGGGGGATAAACTATTCATCCAGTTCCAGCTCCATTTTCTACTATACTACTTACTAATAGTAAAGTTAAAGAAGGTGGTAATAATCAAAAACTTATATTATTTATTCGAGGAAATGCTATATCAGGGGCTCCTAATATTAAAGGAACCAATCAATTTCCAAATCCTCCAATTATAATAGGTATTACTATAAAAAAAATTATAACAAAAGCATGAGCAGTAACAATTACATTATAAATTTGATCATCCCCAATTAATGCTCCAGGATGACCTAATTCTGCACGAATTAAAATTCTTAATGATGTTCCTATTATTCCAGCTCATGTACCGAATAAAAAATATAATGTCCCAATATCCTTATGATTAGTTGAAAATAATCATTGTCGCGATTAAATGGCTGAAGTTTAGGCAATAGACTATAAATCTCTGCGAAAGATCTGACAGACATGACTGCGTCTCCAATGAAATGTAGCCTTTCATGTCTTCTGCAAAGACCGATCTAGATAGCCGTAGAATATCTACTTTCAAAGTCATCCGATAAAACAATTTAAAACGTACATACAGGTGTAGTAAAAAGAAATTCATTATTTTTTCAACAGATGACTTTAGTAATCTGTATCTCGCGTTGTATATGTGCTATCGAACATTAAATGGCGTTAGAAAGATGACATTTCGAACAAAAAAAACTTCTTTTGACAGTTTTGTGATTGATTGACTCAGTTTTGTTTGAGCGCGCGTCAAAGATGGACACCAGCAAAGAGAAAATACGCCATATTTTACAGCTTTTCTTCGATAAAGACGAAAATGCAAGCCAGGCGGCTGAAAATGTGAATAGTGTTTATGGTCCTGATACTGTAACAGCCTATCACGCGCAGTTTTGGTTTCGTCGATTCCGTTCCGGTAATTTCGATGTCAAAGATGCACCACGCTCTGGAAGGCCAATTGTCGAAAATGTCAATAAAATCAGCACTATTTCGATTGCTCAGGAGCTAAACATTTCACAAAAAACCGTTTGGAACCATTTGAATAAGGCTGGATACCAAAAGAAACTCGATGTATGGGTGCCACACGAGTTAACGCAAATCTCATGGACCGAATTTCCATCTGCGAATCGCTCCTGAATCGCAACAAAATCGACCCATTTCTGAAGCGGATGATAACTGGAGATGAAAAGTGGAGCAATTACGACAACTTAAAGCGAAAACAGTCGTGGTGAAATCGCGCTGATCCGGCGCAAACGGTGGCCAAGCCAGGATTGACGGCCAAGAAGGTTTTTCTGTGTGTTTGGTGGGATTGGCAGGGAATCATCTACTATGAGCTGCTCCCCTATGGCAAAATTCTTGATTCGGACCTGTACTGTCAACAATTGGACGCCCTGAAGGACGCCTTGTTTTAACTACAATACTCGTATAACGCTGCGGAGAGCATGGATACAACCGCAAAGATAATGCACGCAGACTTCGCTCGACCTTAAGTGTTTGGGACTGCCCGATGAATGATTGGCCAGATGGCAGATGTCATTTGGAAAGGCCACAAGTGAACAGAACAAACAATTAAGACAATCTAGAGTGAAACGCATACTCGACCAATCAGTTCATATGACAAGCACTTTCTTCTCTATCAACTTTAATGCTGATAAACTTATCAGTTTCTACCCTTATAACTTAGAGGACCAGTAACGTATGATTTTTAAGTCTAAGTAATCCCTTAACATCCGCCCTGGCCGACAAAATAAAATCCCCTTTGCGATAAAAATGTCGTTCAAAATCCACAAGCACACACAAAGTTTTTATCAAATTCTTCCCAAAATTTACATAAAAGAAAAAGTGTTTCTAATGGATATTAATTTGACAATCCATTAACACTTTGCATTTAACATCCACTGCATATTAATTTGTATCTACTCGTATCCCTTAAGGAGAACAGTAACCATATGCAATGGATACAAGATTCCAAGCAATAAAAGGGGCCGCCCTTTTATCTTTCTTTCGATTCCACTCTACCGCCCAGTCACGACTAGACAGTCAATTACGTTGTTTCCTTGTGTTTTCCCGATTGATTAGAGAGGCGCTTAATTATCGCTATTGCCTTTGTAGTAAGTTTTTCTTTTTTTTTTTCTATAAAAAAAGGGAAACAAATAGTGAATATTGGAACAAAAAAAACATGGAATGCACTTTAGAGCAATCATTAAACGATAGGAAGAGACTCTTATCGAAATGAAATGCACTTAGGAGAAGGCAACTCACATTAGACAATGGACTTTTTTTTCGATTTCGCCGACTAATTTAGTAATGTACATACATATACGTTTAAACTCAGTAGTTTTGATATGAATGTGCATTCGGATCTTCGAAACAAACAGAACTAATTCTGAAATGTCTGAGGTGGCGGACGGTTACAATTTGAATTTGAAAGTAATTCAGCCCGACTTAGATTTAAACGGATTCTCTTCATAGCAGTTGTGTTGGGAGGTCGTTGATAAGGAATATTCATTTGCTTTAAGGCAAAAGATATTTCTTGGACACGTTACTGGAATCACTGAAGGGGTATTACCCCTGTTGTCAAAGAGGATCATTTTTATTTTGCAGCGTTGTCACAACTGATTGCAGGAAGTGCCAATCTCGGAGCGTGTCTATCTGTTGTGATGTGGTATGATGTTAATATGCCCAGAGATCATTATTTTTGTTTTTTCATAGTGCCCCTGTTCTTAAGCGACTGGTCTGTAGGACCAGCAGATTTGTCTTAAATTTGAAAGAGTTTGACTAAACCTTTTCTTAACCAAGTCCATTCTATTTAATCTAAAATCGAATTTAATAAAGTGGTCACTAGTTTTGAAGATTTCGGCTATCAGAGGCATCACATTGAACTGTTTAGTCTCTAAGTGTACCTTTGGAGATAGTGCAGCCACTTTACCTAACTTAACTTAATGTGGTCACGCACCTGTGGCTGGTTACTATTCGTGCAAGTATTCCTCAATGTATAGAGCTTCTCCCTTGCCAGAAATTTCTGGCTCTTTGGCTTCATCTTATTTCACTGCCGCTTTGTCCAACTATACTATCTACTTGTTGAGTCAACCGATGAACCATGAGCAACAGCTCCAAGACCAAGTCAAACTATGCTAAGTTCTTCCGATGAGATGTCTGCTCTAGTTATACTATCTTGTAGATGGCTTCAAATTGTCATTTGGCAACATAGTCCAGATCACTAAGTAGCCCTGTTGATAGGCTAATTTAGCCTTTCATCATTAAATAAGTTGGAAGTAATACATACACTTTCTATTAGCCCATCAACAGGGTCCTTTACAATAAGAACCAAAAATAAATAAATACAACTATTACCTCATTTGCGATAAGCGGGAAAACTAGACCTTCATATGTACGTATCTTACCTACCTCATATAACGAAACTCCAGAATTCTTACAGGAAGCGAAAGTTATTTCAGATAGTAGGTATGTAAATTGTATTGAACGCCGATGATAGAATACATCGTTCTCGACCTGCTAACGTATCTGTAACAAAAAAGCACTACCCTTGCGATAAAATCGAAAATAACATAGTATGCCGCTGTGACTTAGTGTAGAAAGATCAACGTAATCAAAACGATCAACGGTCAATGCATAGTTAGAACTAGTATGTATGATGACCCTGAGCACCAGCCAACCAATGCTCTGTATGTCGTCCTAGGTCTACCTACTATCCAAATCCTAAATGAAATGGAGTCTAGATCTAGCATCCATCGCCTTTTGCATTCAAATAGAATCGGTACTTAATCGAATCATCAACGTCATTTATCCTCACTTGAAACAAATAGTACAAACAGTACTCTCAGAATTGATAAAAAAAAAAAAAAAAAACGTTTGACCAAGAAAGCCAGCTTGCTCACACATAATATTCAGCTTCCTACTGAGCCTTCACTAGCCCAACCTCAGAATTCTTGCAAAAACTTTCATCGGCTGCAGACAGTTTCGAAACCTTCTAACGAAATGGTCAGCTCCGACTTCATAACATCCTCTAGAGTGGAAGGTTAAGCTAGATTGGCTGGCTGCACATCGGTGCAGACACACTGAGACCAGTAAAGGTTCATTGACATGCCAAGGATCTACCATTTGACTACTCAGCGACTAATAAGACCCACCGGAGCTTTTGATGAAGCGATGGATGCTCATGACGCCTAAGGACACCAAATCGCTGAGGTCATCAAGGAAGGAAGCCCCCTAGATGGAGCATTCTTTTACGTGATAGAGCACAACATGTACATAGGAGGTGAAGGGTAGTTCCCTCCTCCTCCTCGTCACTACAGCTCCGGCAGAAGTCATTGGAAAAGAGGCCAAGTCTTTTGGCATGTGACCTATTAGATAGTGTCCAGTGATGACACTGATAACGCAGCTGATCTATAATCGCTTTAGCTTAACCAACTCGGCACTACGTTTCTGGTCCAGCTAAGACCAGATCTGCCTCGAAACTATGAGCCAATTTCCACCTATGGTTGGTCTTGCTGATAGCGTTCAGCTTTAGTAGATGCTTACATGTAGCGAGGGGCATACCAACGGGTTGCCTATCTGGCAGAATCCTTAGAGTTGTACCCTGTCTGGCGAGTTCGTCTGAGTGGAAAATACGCTCTATATTTGATTCGAGCTAAAAGAGCACAATAAATTTCTTACTAAACTCTAGTACATGAGACTTTCAACAGCTCTCTCATTGCACGTATGTACGTACATGTGTGTTATAGTCAATCCCGAATTTTAATAATCAATGCTGAGGATTGGCTGGGCCCATCCACTTAGTCTCTGAAGCTTTTGTCTCCAAACCCGAATTAACCCAACCCAATCTAGTCAATCCTCAGAATTAACTAGACAAACCTAGAATTATCTTTCGGGCTTTGGCTTTAATATACATTTGTACTATTTTTACATACATACATACATACATACATACATATATACATACATACATACATACATACATTTTCAATGGCCCGCTAATCCTTCATAAGGGTCGCGGGGTAGGTTGCTCAGGTGGACCCTACTTCTCGATCCTTCACCATTGACTCCAACGCATCAGGAGGAATCCCTAGTCGGCTCCAGGAGAGATGTCGGACTTGATCCAATTATCTATTTCTAGGCCTACCGGGGAGTCGCCTACCTGATGGCATGTCTTGGAAGCCGGTCTAATTTTATCTACAATAAATTCATATCACTAACCATTTCAGTTTCTTTTTTTTTTGACACTTGCCTTTAATGACTTTGTATAGAAAGGACTTCTTGTAGTCTTGAAGTTTAAGCTGTGCTGACAATATCGTCAAAGTGCCGCCATCTATGCACGTTTCACACTCTTGATTGCTTTCATAAAAGTTATCGGGCTGGCCTTGTAGGCTTCCTAGTCCAAAGCGAACGCAGAATAAGGCCATGCGCCACTTGGGTTAAAATGAAACTTAGTGACTCATTTTAAACGTTTCACTGCATATATAAATAAAACTTTGGTGAATGAATATAGGCTCGCTCGGGAACTCGTATGCAAATGCAAATGAACGATATGAATGGTGTTTTTTTAAGACCTGTAGCATTTTTTTTAAATAATAACGACAAGAACTGAGTTTGAATCGAAAATCTTTATTCATTATGACGAATGGCACATGACGACTTCCGTCACAATTTCACCCACAGCGGCTGCAGTTTCTTCTGTAGGCACATTACGTAGACGCGTTGTTGGCTTCGCGTCATGTACAGTATATGTGGTACAAAATGTATCCACAACACGACAAAAGCGAGCTCAGTTGGTCAATTATAAAGGCCAAAAAAATAACATAATCTTCTATACGTTTCGTGAATTGAAGACCGATTTTTAAGATAAGTTTGAATGATATGAAAGCGTTCTTCCGATGTAAGTCTATTCATGATGATTTGCCAAACGATACTGAACATAAATGTGAAAGAACTGTCAAAAATGACAGTACAGTTTGAAATTTATCCCTACTGGAAGATCTGTCTTAAAAAAAACAATCTTCATTACGCCCGAAACTAAATATCATAGACACAGCTATATGCAGCGCAGTCCGGCTCAGGGAATATGGATGCTGGACCACAAGGCCATATGGTCACGGCAAGGTCCTGGAGACGATTCCAAGTGAACTGGTTGCGTCCTCTACCGACTACACGTTACCCAAACTCAACTTCAGAAAATCCTTCTTAACAAAACTCCCTTCCAGAGAAGAACGGAAGAACGAAAGCGTTACCTGCAACTATGATATAGGGATATACACGGACGGTTCGAAGATGGACTGCGGAGTCGGCGCAGGCATCTTCTCTGACCAGCTGAATATATCAAGGTCCTTCCGTCTCCCAGACTCTGCTAGCGTTTTCCAAGCGGAGCTTCTGGCGATTCGAGAAGCTTGCCGCCTGCTAAACAATCTTCCAACATCTAACCACAACATCGCTATTTTTTTCGGATAGCCAGGCTGCCATCAAGGCCATTGATGCAGTCTGCATCTCTTCAAAACTAGTAGAGCAATGCCGGTTTGAATTGAATCAACAAAGCACTCACTCGAGAATCACTCTCATCTGGGTCCCAGGGCACAGCAACCATGAGGGAAATGAGCGTGCTGATGAGCTGGCCAGGCGAGGGTCGGCCCTTAACGGCTCTCTAGCCCCGTTAAGGGCTATATTCACCTTCACTTCCTCCAGCTAGCCAATCGCGGGTGGAACAACCTCACAAGCTGTGTCATATCTAGGAAGACGTGGCCCAGTTTCAACAAACCCAGGTCAAAAGAGTTACTAGGCAAACCAAGACCAGTTATTGCCAAAATCGTAGCTATTATCACAGGCCACTGGCCAGTTGGAGACCATGCGGCCAAGCTTGGTATACCCCACAACACCTTTTGTAGGAGCTGCAAGGATATTAATGAGAAATAATCTCTATGTCACTTCCTTTGCAGATGTCCGGCCCTGGCGAGGATCAGAGAGCAAACTCTTGGCAAACCCTTCTTCGAGGATCTGAGAGAGATAGCGGGCAAGAGGATTGGAGAACTAATCCTCTTTCTGAACTCCACGGGCTGGGTTTAAACTTAACATCATCTTTAACTAGCCACTACAACAGGTAGACACGAGTCCGTGGTAACAAAACGGCGCACTTTAAGCGCTAATTGGGTTCTTTTTGGACCGCCACATTACCTACCTACCTACGCCTGAAAAGATCAGAAAAGTTGTTCGCATACTGAAAGTTTTTTCGAAACTGAGAGATAGAATGAAACCTTTTTCATTCATCTTTTTGTAATTTGCCCTCAAAATGCCTGTCAAATGAGTAATAGATGATCAGGTTGACAGAACGATTTGAAAATTATTTGATTTTTTTTTTTTGACAAACATGGACGTTGCTCCATGTTCACTGAACCGAAACGTACAGATTTCGATGAACTTTTTCCGAAACCTCAGTAGCCGTTCCCACCTAGTTGAAACGATTTCAAATGTCAATAACTGTCAATTTTGAAGTGGCAGCCATCAAATACAAGGTCCATTCGCGTACACAATCTAAAACGCTTTAAGGTGCTCTAAAGTACTCGAAGTGTATTTGCGTACTGAGCGAACATGACAGATAAAGAGAAAAATTGATAAGTAACGACTAGCTAGTTTTTACTCGGTGTGCTTGAATGTGCTGGAAGAATTTCTACCGGCATGAACGTAAAAACTGCCCAGTGGAATTAGCTGATTGCCAAATGAGTCAAAGAGTTCTTGATTCCATTTCAAAAAGTCAATAGACATAAAAAATAAATGCAAAGTACCTACCTTGAAGAAAATGCTGTGATGTGCGAATGTTCTCCCAAAACATTTCTTTTTAACTTAATATGAATCTGTTGGTTTTCACACGAGTTTAATTTGTTATTGAATATAATTTTCTTGAATGACAGTTGGCTCGACATGACTCGAAATGGCTCACTTTTTATTCGCGTGCTATTGCTTGGATTTGCCGCTCTCTGAGAGTTTTTACTCTCATCATGTCGTGTTTAACAATTGATTATTTTTTGGCTCGGAAAGTACGCGAACGTACCTATATTGATATCCAATATTTTGACATCTATGAATGAACACGAAAATAAATCAAAGTTCACGCTGTAGGCGGTTTGTTCGGTTTATCAACCTCTGACAAATGGACGAACTCAATGGGATTTCAACTAGATTTCGCTGAAATCAAGAGGTTTTGAAACCTCGAAAATGTATGGCAAAACATCAGAGGTTTGAAAAAATTTGGTCAAATCTCGCGATTTCATTTGGTGGAAACATATAGTAGTATTAAACATTCATAGTAATATTTACTGAATAAGCAACAGATAATCGATTACAGAAAAAAAAAACAGGTTGTCTTCATTGAAATAGCGCCACCACTTCAAATTGACGTTTCTTATTTGTAAGAAAAGCAATCGCGAGCCTACTTTTCTTTGATGGTACTGAGAGAATCCTCCCTATTATTCTCTGACTTGCTGACCTGTGCTCGCCTGGCTAACACTTTTAAGACAAAAAAGTATTTTATTATATCCTTTCTATACACAAAAAAAAAAACACACCACCTTAAAAGCTAGACTCTAAGCAATGTTACTACGAAAATCACGTTCAATTTCGTGCAATAGTTTTCGTGTGATTTTTGTTCAAACACTTTTACACTTTCATTTCCCGGGATAAAAAGTATTCTAAATGTTGACCCATGATACAGGCTATCACTGTGCCAAGTTTCGTCACAATCTGTGCAGCACGTTCCGCGTGATGCATGCACAGACAGACAACAACATTCGATTCTCTATAGTTTTATTATATGTATGTAGATAAGTAGATTTCGTATATTTTATACCGACAAGTATGCGAACGACCTCCCATTTTTTACTCTTTTGCTTCCACCATTGCGTGTAATGAATTCCATCAATAACCCTCGCCAACCCCCTACACAAGCGAATGTCAGATATGAGCCAATTAGCTAGATTTTGCGTAGATCTAGAGCCGGTTAAGGTCTGACGTTTAGAATTTCCATTTATTTACCATGATAGTGTCAAATTTTCGCCACCAATTGACAGATGGTGTAACAATCAGAAGTTACATATGTTCTCTGATTGCTCAGAGACCCAAGGTTACAATTTAGCTGTGTGATCCCCTAATCCTATTCAACTTAAATAGTTTCTAGAAGCCATTACTTTTTTAAGTATTCACATGGATGGAGCTGTTCAGTTGCCACAAATTATAGTAAGGTAGGTCTAATATCCATCACTCACCGAACTAGTAAGGTGCCTTGCACCAGAAAGATTAGAATCAAGCAACACAGCTAAGTTGACATCAAACTTATAAGATTTTGTAAAGGATTTAAGGACATTCTAACTCTTAACCCAGTTTCTCTTGATCTCATTAGTCTCCCACCCAACTAACCCATCAAATTGACCAGAAAAAAAAAACAGACAATTATCTACAAACCAACCAAAGAAATCCAAAACAAAACAAATCAATCCAATCCATATGCAATCCATTAAAAAAAGAGAAGAAAATCCGGTGAAAGAATTTTTATGGTGGTACTCCTCCATTCAAATGTCAAAAGTATCGCAAGAACACCCAACAGTATCTATCTACTGTCCTGCATCTCTGAATACAATCTTTTTCCCGGGGATTGTGGAGGACTACAACGACGACGACGATGACTACCACTATTTACATCTCTCATCTCTCTCGTAAAATGCAAAACTACTGCTGGCTGGCTGGTGCATCTACTGCACAGCGCATCCAAACAAACGTATCTTGTCTGCTGCTGCTCCACCACCAGATACAGATATACGAGTACACCTCTTGTTATGTACAATATTTCGTAGCCCTTTCTCGTTCTGTTTTATATCTTTTTATTTTAAACTACCTGCCAAAAGATACAGTGCATGCCCGAATGAATAAAGAAAAACTATAAATTTAATCAACAACACTGTCTGCTGCCCTGGATTTTCTAGTTTAATTTTTTTTTTGCCACAAAGAACGCGACATTGTTATTCTATGTGTTGACCTACCCTTATTTCAGCATCCAGCTGATTAGTGTGACCGGCCAAATTGGGCATTGCTGTCATATTGTATCCTAGACCTTGGCATGCCGGCACAGATATCCGTTGACATTGTAATCCTTGTGAGGGTTGAATCGCCACCACTAGTACCATCAGTATGGCTGAGATCGAGTAGCACAGGCTTGGCACACTAAAACACATTTTTTTCGATTTTTTTTTTTCTATTTTGATCACTAAATTTGAAATTTTATTTTTAATTTAAAATATTTTGAAAATATTTAAATTTTATTTATTTGCGTTTATTCTTGTACACTATAGACACTGGTTGGAAACATTTTGGAACAAATAGTAATAATAACGAACTGTGTTCAATGCAAAAATGTATCTGTTAGATACGACGAATAAAAATAATAAACAGAGTACGACGAACGAACGAATTTATTTGTATCTACGATAGAAGCAGAAGTAAACAGCACTACGATCGTGCCTTGAATAAATGTTCACAGCTTGCGATCTAATCCGATACTGGCGGCAAGTCTACGGAATCACTTTGGTTTTTAGTTTGGCCTGCCTTCGGTTCGTTTGTAGATTTGTTTTGAGGTTCGCTTCAGTGGTGGTAAGAACTGTATGTGACGGTTGGAATTTAAATAATACTTTATCGCTTGTTTATATTTTGTAGAAAGTATTTTTCGAGATAAGCATATGCAAGCGACTGCAAATGAATTTAGGGATCCAGCCTTCTAGTAGGCCATTGTCTTTCCACGGTCCGTTTTTATTCATTTTCCTGGAATTTATCACCATTTTATAGAAATATCTGTGGCCACAAGGTACAACCGCTTAAGTCGATTTTCACAGATTCTCAGAAAACGAGTTTAAAATTTTCGTTTTTCCCGAAAATGTATGAACATTTTGAATTTTAGTTTTGTTCTTTTGCTTATAACTGTAATAAAGTCCAAATTTGCTTGCATAATCTTCGAATAGCAGAGCATCTTCTGTCATCCTTAACTCAGTTTTGCCCTAACACGAGTTAGGCGGTTTAACCTTATTGCCACAGATATTTCAATTTTTCCATATTGCATATCGCTTCTAGTATCCCACAGCAAAATGAATCTAGCTTCTAAAATGAATCCACCTCCTTGGGTCAGACTTTTATTTTTGCGATAGGAGGCGAGAATCGTTCGAAGACGAAACTAAGTCTGTGCCCAATAACTACTTCCCATTACGAACATGTTCCCACAAAAGTTGACTCCGGTAGAAATCTACTTCTCCCTGCGTACGATTCATGCACATATCTATATATCTTACCAGTCGATAGAACCATTGGACGTTTTTCTGACGGTTCCCACCTTTACTGCCACTTCGTAAGACTTTGCTCTATTTTCTCGTTTTGGGGGTTGTCCTTCCCTGTTTTTCTTTGTTGCATTTCGTCTGCAATAATATCAGCAGCTATCATACCAGGAAACCACGACGTGTGCGTTACAGGTATCTTTAAGTGCGTTAACTGAATTGGCTCAGCATACAACGTAATTGATTGAGTAACAGTAGATAGGACTACTCTGCTTGGGTTCTATGATTGGCATTATTCCTAAGAAAAGTAGCCTCATCGCACGCATTTTGCATAAGTTTCTTATAGGAAGGTCTCTTATTGACCTTCACTGACAGGGATGTTATGGCCAGTTACGAGGCAATGTCGTGACTACTGACTCCTTATGTGGCTGACTCTCTCCTGCTAAAACAATACTTCCGTTTTGTATTTGGTTAGATCCAGACCGACTCATTCCAGTCAATGCCTTACTACTTATACTGTTTCGCTGAATATTTTCTCCACTTCGCCAGGGCATGTACGTATGTATGTATATGTGTATATATTTTATTTCAAGTATTAGAAGTTGCATCAACATTTAACCACCGCAGTTCCTTAGGTTTGGAGTTTCGTACCCCATTCTTAAGAAATTATCACCTAGTTATAGAAAGCGGAGATCTTTAGATATATCTATATAGTTAAAAGCTTACCGACCAGATGCATGAACAACATAAGACATGAAGACATAGAACTTAAATGCTAGAACCCTGAAATAGAGAAAAATAAGGTATCTATCTCAGTCCATTGTGTACCAAGAAACTCGATAAATTAAGAACATAAAAAGAAAGCTGTTCAATAGCTGTCTATCAATATGTGCCTGACTCACGCATCATTGTACTTTGCTGCTCTGGATATGTCTTTCCCTATTTTTACTTTTCTCTATTTACCGAAGTTCTTTCTTACCATATCCCACACTTGACAGGATGACAGCATACACTCGTAGTTCAAGGAGTGTTCTTGCATAATAAATTTCCTAATTGATTCTGCTGGGTTTCTATGCTCTGCGTAAAATCTTGGGCATTGAAAGAATGCATGTTCCGCATCTTCTTGGACGTCTCCGCAATTTGAATAGAAGACAAAGACAACTTCTTCGAACCTATGAAGGCACAGTAAATGACTGAGTAAAGTAGATCTCAAATTCTCCGTCACGTCGATCTATTT
This sequence comes from Brachypalpus laphriformis, assembly GCA_945910035.1. NCBI lineage: Eukaryota > Metazoa > Arthropoda > Insecta > Diptera > Syrphidae > Brachypalpus > Brachypalpus laphriformis. The sequence continues at coordinate 18,161,869 of OX246753.1, read as the reverse complement.
GATATTGTTGGTGGATCCATCTTCCTTAGGTGAACTGATTCCACCTTTGTTGTTATTCTCTGATGCTTCGGATTCTTGCAGTCTTTTTGTATTCTCTAGCTGATTCTCGGATTACCGAATCATTAGCGTCATAGATTTACAGTTTTCTTGCGAGAATATCTAACGCTATGAGCTCTGCTTAAAGATAAGCATTTTGTGACGAATATTACTTCATACTGAGAGAAAGAACTCAAATCAGTTATTAAGTAATATCCAGCTTGTCCCAGTCATCATTTAGTGTGATGTTTGTTCTCATTATTGTGTATATTTATAAAGCCTAACACGTTATACAAAAACACTGCACAAGTAAACAAAAAGCGGAGAAAAGTATGAACCAAAAATGAATATGCTACGCACAAGTCAACCATTACACTAAACACTTACAACATCAAGAATATACTAAATTCCGGCCGTATATTGTTTTATATTTACTTTACTATAGTTGTAGTCAAATCTGTTGTGGTTATTATTCACTTCCTTTGCCATACGCATAAGAGGTTCGTTCCGTGGAAATTCACGCAGAAAATGTCGGTATTTCTGGAATTTTTTTTTTTTTTATAACTTGCGCGCCCTCTAAGGGTTATGAATACCTTTAACATGCTTACACACAGTGCGGGCGTTTGGAAAGGAAGGATAGAGAGAGAGAGAGAGAGAAAGATTTTGGTGTAGTGGTTTTTGAAGCTCAGTTGTTTATGCTTCAGCTATTCTCCGGGGGTGGCGTCGAGATAACTGGGGAGATTTTTCTATTATTATTGTCATTGCTTCTGATTCACAGTACTTTTTTCCCGATAATCGATGTCAAGGGCAAATCATCATCAACAGAGCGAATAATTTTTCCAGCCATGAAAAACATGACCAAGCTACTGCCAGTGTTATGCCTTCGCAGTAGTGTTCACAGAAGCTTTTGCAAATGATCGGACTGACTTTATATATTTCATGAGAAATAAATAAATGCTTGCTAACATAAGGATTTGAACCATGAACCATTAGCTTGGCAGTTGACGATGTTACCACTACACCATTGCCACCCACCATTGAATTGTAGCATCTTAGATTTAAGCCGACGTTTTTTAAAAGGTATGGCGAGTCAATAAAACCATTTACCAGTTATGCTAAATGCTTCATCGTATACTTCTCTACGTTTCTCCAACGAATGAAGATTTAAGAGAAGAAGGCGGTCGCAATATTGTGGAAGACGTTTAGGGTTATTTCAGTTTAAGTGGCGAATTAAGTGCAAATCAGACAAACGCTGTACCGATTTTATACAGTTAATGTCTATTGCATACATTGGAGACTAAATGTTGGATGGATACCCTAGACGGGGACGAACAAAGGTATTATAAAGCGTGAATGTTATAAGAGGACAAATATCCATCGGAAGCAGACCAGAAATAACGTCTTACGCATCCTCTGACACTGTCTTGTAACCACTGCATACCCTCAGTCCACACAGATGGTGCAGTGAGTTTAACTACAGACATTCCACAATATAGGTCATAGTCCCACCCTTGCGTAACTTCACCGTGACAGTCTATCCATCTTAGGCTGCGTTTATGGCTAAGTGTATTCGTGTGGCGAGGCGAAATGCGATTTGTTGTTAGCCATTACTTACACATGTATGTACATGTGGAAGTGTTTATGCCGCAGCGGTTTAGCGAAAAGCGAATTGAGTGACTTCAAGCGACGAGAAATTACAATCAAAATATTTTTAATCGCTTTAGCGAATCGCGCGTATATGATGGACAAATTTATTGAACTTATGCGTGTAAATCAATCTTTGTGGAATCTCCACCGTTCTAATTACCACAAAAAGATATTAATAAGAAAATCTTTGGAGGAAATGCGGTTTGGAGGGAAAGTGAATAAATTATTTTTATTTCATAAACAAAAAAATATTTAGTACATATTATTACGTTATTAGTTGACAGTGCATATACAATAACAATAAGCGCCCTATTGTAGCGCGCATGTTGTTTACTTTACCACTGTCAAAGCATGAATTAAAACAGACGAAATCGCTCTGTCATAAACACTTAACCGGATGGTAGAAGTCAATAGTGTTTCTTACACACCTATTCAAATCTTACTTGGCACTTCCAACTAGATGGTCATTCATTTGCACAATCATTCAGACCCACTTATTCCACTTGGCAACAAAATGTCACACCAACCTTCTAACGAATTACACAGTAAAACCATCACGTATCGTGCCCAGATATCAGTTCAAAAAGGTAGCCGTCCAAAGGAATCACTCCGGCTCTGGCACTTCACTTCGTTGCCGCTTTGAACGTTGTTGTTGTACCGCTCATATTAGGTATTACCGCTTTTCTTGTTGTTGTTGCGTTGTTCCTTTACTCGCCGCTGCAGCTACCACACCGCTGTTGTGTTTTTATTGCAGTTGTATTTGTTGTTATTGCATTCATGCGATGCACTTCAATACAACAGAGCAGCGACCTCATCCACAATACCATCATGCACTCTCCCTGGTATCTCAGAATGTATCTCTCTCTCTACTTTACACACACTCTGTGCGTTCGTCGTTTCGTTACCATATCTGACGGATGAGGGAAGAAGAGCAAAAAAAAATGAACAAAAAGTCCAAACGAAGAAAACCACAAAACAAAAATTTCAAAAAAAGAGGCGAAAAAACCGAGGAAAGGAAAGAAAAAAAGCAATAAGAACTTTGTAATTCCATTTCATTTCATCCGCATTTTCGTAATGGCCAATAAAAAGGTGTACTCGTTCCTGAAAACGCGAATGGAGCAACAACAACAAAAGCAACGTCGGAGAGCGGACCCAAATCCAACGTCACATGGCTATATCGCTAGATACAGATACAGTGAGTACAAAAGTACGTCGCGTCAGAGAAGGAGGGAGGAAGAAAGAAAAACGCAAAACAAAACAACTTCATAGGGTTTTCGCCGCCGCATGCCATGGCCTGGCCGACCGACAGTGTGATGATGTGTGATGGTGAACGCATGTGGGACCGGGTGACGCGGGCAGACCGATGAGGGCCTTAATATCACCGGCCGGTGCTTTATAATTACTATTAAAATGTGTATACGTTGGCTTGAGCCGATAGTGAGTGATATCACTCTGTGTGTAAAGGGGTCAAGAGTTGCTGTGATCGGTCGATTCTTAGTACTGTTTTAGTAAGTTTTAGTACAACTGATAACTGTATTAGATTTAGACACAACAACCTGCGACTAATGAAAAAGTCTAAAATACGGGCTACAAAACGTCGTTCACTTCCAAAAGCCATTGCTGCACCTGACGGCTTACCACCCGAACTTTTCAAGGCAGCTACAGATGAATTAGTAGAGAGCATACACCAACTCATCTTTAAGATTTGGTCAGACGAATGTATGAAATCTTAGCATTGTTTGGCCGATCCACAAGAAAGGAAACCCCCTCAACTGCGCCAATTATAGAAGCATCAGTCTCCTCAACATCGCATACAAGATCTTTTCTGCGAGAACGGCTGAAAACTCTCATCAACAGCCTGATTGGTTCCTATCAGTGCGGTTTCAGGCCAGGAAAGTCCACCATCGATCAAATCTTCACACTTCGACAGATCCTGGAGAAAATGGAGAAAACCCAAGAAGTCTAAACCAATACTCACCATCTGTTTATCGATTTCAAAGCCGCTTATATGACAGCATCGATAGAGAAGAGCTGTATAGAGCCATGTCTAGTTTTGACCTCACGGCCAACTTGTCCGTCTGTGTAGGATGACGATGGAGAGTGCTCGCTGCTCCATCAAGATCGGTAATGACCTCACCAAGACTTTTATGTCAGAAAAGGTTTTAGACAAGGTGACGCGCTGTCATCTGACTTCTTTAATATTATATTGTACTTGAATGGATTGTGCGGAACTCACAAGCCAACAGCAGAGGCACACTCTATGAAAAGTTCGTACAGCTGCTTGCATACGCCGACGATATTGATATTATTGGAAGAACTCAGCGAGCTGTCCCTTGCGCGTTTGCAAGCATTGAGGCAGAAGCGGCCAAAATGGATTTAGCGATAAACGAGAGCAAAACCAGGTATATGCTGTCAACAAGAAGGGACAATCAGCACCGACGAATTGGACAGAACATCATAGTGGGCAGCTACAACTTCGAGGTAGTAAGGAACTTTGTTTACTTTGGCTCTGCTACTGATTCTGGCAATGATACCAGCGCAGAAATCAAGCGAAGAATAAGTCTTGCCAATCGCTGCTTTTTGGGGTAATAAGGCCATCCAACAATAAGGTCCTATCTAGAACAACTAAGAAGGCTCTAAGACCCTGATCACCTCGGTCCTGCTTTAAGGCGCTGAAACATGGTTGGTCACGATTGCGTTGACCGGTTTTGGAGGAGAAGATTCAACGACGAGCTGTAAAGTGACATCGACCCAGTCAAAAGACTGCATGTTGAGCGTTAAAAGTGGCTAGGATATGTAGGACAACGCTCTGTCTCCGCAAAGTGGATCCAACCTTACTTGGAAGATCGCCAATACAAAGTCTTTTCAATTTTTCCATTTCTGATCCCATTACATTCGTTTCATTACACCTCACCTTCAGTATGGCAGCTATGTATGGTCACCAAACTCCATACATCGCGTATTGGAGCTGTCCGGCGCAGGTTCATCCACGTTACCTTATGAGGTCCTGCTTGTGATGATAGGCCAAATTTAGTACCATACGCGGATCGTCTGAAACTAATCAACTTACAGTTTTTAGAATACGTCTTAGAATTGCTGATGTGTTGTTTATTCATCAGCTATTAACTGGTAACATTGATTGCCCCGCGTTGCTCCAAATGATTTCCGTTAACACCAACCCACGTAATCTTAGGTCTGTACCCTTCTTCAGCCTTATTCCTTCGCGAACCAGTTAGAGACACCACGAGCCAAGCCAATGTCCAGAATGCTTCGCAGGACTAACCGCTTACAAGCAACTTTCGTAATTTCATCTCGATAAATCCCCTCAAACCCTAATTCCATGCGACTTCTTTCAGTGAAAGGTGCAAATAGCCCCGCTTTAATTTTTCACTTCATGGCGGATGGTATCCGGGATGTACACATATTCAAAGCAAGAAGTGCATGCGATTACATGATAACATAAAGTTCTCACTTAGCCTAGGCCGACCAAACCCACATTGGTTGCCTCTGGGTGCTACCAAAGGTAGTGCAGGAACCCTTAATGGGCCAACAGCAACAGCCCCGCATCCGAGGAGTATAACACAGGGAAATAACCTGCAGGTTGAGGGTTGTGCTGTCGGGTTAACTTCTCTACCACGTAAAAAGACTTTGGTAACGAAGCAACCAACAGCCTCGGATATGGATGATCTTACTGCTGACGTCCCTTGCAACCGTAAATGAAATGTGTGGTCCCATTGCAAACCACGTACAGCCGAACAACTTGCGGGGGCCCTAGATTGCTCCAAAGCAGACATTAGTACCATCCAAGAAGTGCAACGGGATGAGCCGGGTAAGAGGAGGATGGAAACCGCAACACCAACTACGGTGATTGCTACAGACAAGAAAGATTTATTATAAAAGGCAGACATAGACAAGAAGTCTTGAGTTTCTGGCATGTGAACTAGCGATAGATAACGATTGATAACATTAGCCTAATATGTGCTCACGAGGAGATGGATGATGATGAAATTTAAATCCAACAAAGCTGCTGGAGCTGACGATCTTGCCGCCGAACTTTTCAAGGTAGGAGGAGATGAGTTGGAAAGGAGCATGCACCAGCTCATCTGAAAAATCTAGTATGATAAAAGTATGACCGAGAAACACAACCTCGGCATTGCTTGACCGATCCTGAAGAAAGGAGACCCTCTAGCCTGCGCCAGCTACAGAGGTACAAGCCTTCTCAACATTGTATATAGAATCCTGCATGCCGTCTTATGTGAACGCCTAAAACCGATCGTCAACAACCTGATAGGTCCTTTTCAGTGCGGTTTGAAACAGCGAAAGCCCCTCATTAACCAAATATTCACACTACGACTTCTTCTTCCTTTTATGAGCGAGGTTATGATCCGAAAACAAGGGATCACAACCCTCCCACTTCACCGCCAAATATTCACACTACGACAAATCTTAGAAAAACCCAGGAATATAAATTCGATACGCATCACCTCTTTATCGATTTCAAAGTTGCTAATGATAGCGTGCATAAAGACACGAGTTATACAGAGCTATGCCTAGTCTCGGCATCTCTGCCAAGCTCGTCTGTTTGTGCAGGGTGACGAAGTCTTAGGAAATTTGACGCGCTATCATGCGATCTCTTTAACATAATACATGAAAGAATTGTACGAAACTTACAAGCCAACACCGAAGGCGCGATCTTTTACATTTCTGTAAAATTACATACTTAAATGGCAAATTACATACTTAAATGGAGGTCTGTCCTTCGAAATGAAGGACAGTCGGGAACTCTACCGCAGAGTGAATAAGCTTAACATACTCGTATATAGTCAAAAGTTCAAATTTCAATTTCAATTCAATTTCAATTTCAATTTCAATTTATTTCAATATTAATTCAGAATACAGAACAATGAACTAGATGTAACAAAATTAACTTAGAATTAATAAAGTAGCTGCAATCTATAGTTCTAAGGGAACTAGAGGCGAAAGCAGCAATAATTACAACACTATAATAACAATAAAAGATTTAGTACAGAATGTGATGGGGTCATAACAAGATTATACTTCGGATACAATTCCGTTACCTTGCATCTTCAATTTTTGTAATTTTAAATATGCCTATAATTATATGGTATATTCTACCTTCCTTACCTTTATCCAATATGCCTTCTTGGTATACCATAGATCAAAGTACAGAACTGTCAAATGCAATTCCATTGTTCTAAACATCCGAAAATACTTATACCTAGTACTTAAGCACCAGTTTACATCAACGGCAACACTGTAAATTACCATTCTTATGCCTCCCTATGCTCAGAACACGAAGCATCATACAAAGGCGTTTAAATACAACTCTATCCTCTCATCCTTAAGGGGGTGCTCTTGAGGGTAAAGCTTCCATCATTGTACTCCTTTTTTTTTTCTTTTGGCAATAAACCATTGCGGTCTCTCCCTCCCTCTTGCGTTCCCATTTATTGATTATTTGCATAAATTATTTCAATGTTACGGTACATTAATATGCGATTTTAATTTATAATTATCGCCAAAGAAAACTAATGGTGTACATTTTGCGTGAGTAAATTTCATAAATGGACTTGAAGCCCGATGCGGTGGAGTGTAGATCCAGCCGCACTCGCTGAGACAGTGATGGCGGCATCCTTTGAGAATTATTTCCGGTCCGCTTCGGCCGTTGATGATACACTCAGCGAATGGGGGGGTATAACACCGACTCCGACACCAGAATGATGATGATGACGATGCCGACGGGGCCTGCACAAAGATCACTTAATTTTCACCCGACCGACAGACCGTCCGACGTGTGAGTTCTCCGAAAGTCATTTGCATTTATTACTGGAATTTTGTGGCATTAGGTTTATTGAAATTGTCCAGAGGTGGCAGTAATTGCTTGTAAATTGTTTCGAGGCATCGCACGGTAGCTAATGTTGGAGGGTTCTGGGTTCTTCGTTAATTTGGGTATTTTTTAGTTGCATGGTTCAAAGCACCTTTGTGCGACGGTGTACGTGTAAGCTGTGTTACCACTCCCTCTTGTTCTAAGGTGTTAAGGGTCGAGCTTCTACTAAAGAGCAAATTGCAACTGACAGACGAAAGGGCGCAGTAGAACTGGGTGGACCTAGCACTAAATAAAGCAGATCCATTCCAACACGGCTAGGGCATGTAGAGCGGGTAGACACCAACGCTCCAGCCCGCAGAGTCTTCGAATCTAACTCGGAGCGCCGACGCAGTAGAGGGCCTTCTCGCCGTAGGTGGTGCGCGCAAGTTCAAGGGGACCTTAGCCAACTTGGAGTGCGCAACTGGAGCCAATTAGCTAAAGTCGGAGCTAAATGCAGAGACTTGTTGGTTGAGGCTAAGATCCACCCCGAACTGTAGCACCACCTAAGCAAGTAAGTTTTCCAACATGGCCGTGCAGTAAGATAATTAATCAGTTGCCTATGAATTATGACGATAAACAGAAATAACATCGTCATATGGTATTTCCAATATTAGTAGAGGTTACTAGCAAGGAACTGGCGCTTATGGTACCTTCTCTAAGGAACCATCAGTTTCCAAATGCTTAAGAACATCACCCATTATGCTTTATGCATATGGGGATACCACCGTTCCTTGGACCAGAACCCTTTTGTGGGATAGGACCCCACAAAATACAGGAAGACTTAAGGAAAGAGGAAGAGAACAAATGGCCCGAGCATTGGGACGATATCCCCGAATTATGATAGGCAAATTAACTTCTGGGGAAATACAACCAGAAAAGAAGCCGAAATTGCCTAAAAGTTAGCAAAGAACGACTTCGAATTTTAACGGGAATGTTAACGGGCCACTGCAGACTCAGGGAGCACCCTCAGAAACTGGGTATAGAGGGATATGGATACTACAGATTCAGCAGGGACTTCGCAAAAACAGCAGCGCACCTTCTTATGGAATGCGAAGTACTGATCCACAAAAGAAAAAATCACCTAGGTGCATACCTCCTATCAGAAATGGATTTACCTTCGCCAGATCCACTCAAGATACTCCGGTTCAAACTAGCAGCAGGAAGTGCTCTAGACCGAGTATATCATCGACTAAAGCCCTAGTATGGGGGGTACAATAGATCTGTTAAAAGTCGCAGTGCACTTTTTTTTTTTTTTTTCCGAGGGTTGGTGAAAAATCTTCCATAGACACTATGAGAATAGCAAGCGCGTGCTCATAGTAGTGTCAGATTCTTACTGACTAAAAAAACACCACCCTTCGATATAAATTTGTTAGATATCGCAATTAAGTAATAACTTATCAAGCAATTTTTCTATCACGAAATAAAAACGTTTGGCAGGTTATTTCCACTGAAAGATCCTGCATGTTCCGCAATCTAGACGCGATTTATCATTATCTCGCCAAGTCGAACGGTTTCGTCCTTTGTAGTCGGCGGAATAAATTGCTCTCATCCAATATTTATAGGACTGTATTGTTGACATGTCCGATTAGTCGGTTTCTGTGCTTTCTCGCGAAGCTTCTAGTTTCAGCTTCGATTGCCGGAATTCCGAGATCCCTGTGGATATCGTCGTTTCTAATATACCACGGTGCTTGGACAATTTCTCTTAGCACTTTATTTTGAAAAGTTTGTAAAATATTTGCATTTGTTCTCTTGGTACAACCCCAAAATTGTATACCGTAGGTCCATACCGGCTTTAGCACTTGCTTGTATAAAAGCAGTTTGTTCTCAGTACTGAGCTGGGAATATTTTCCGAGTAACCAGTACATTTCGCTATATTTGATTTCGAGTTTTTTACGTTTCATTTTCACGTGCGAATTCCATTTCAGTCTTGCGTCGAGTGTCATTCCCAGGTATTTGGCCTCGTTTGCAAAAGGTATTCGGGCCGAGTTTAGGAAAATTGGCAAGTTATTAGTTTTCTTGTAAGTGAAATTCACGTGAACAGATTTAGATTCGTTGAGGGTGATCCGCCAGTCCCTCGTCCATTCATTTACTTTATTTAGCGCGTTTTGCAGTTTTTCAGTCGTTTCTTCGATTGTTTTACCTACTGCTAGGATAGCAGTGTCATCGGCAAAGGTAGCAAGGATAGTGCCATCTTCTTTCGGTATATCTCGAGTATATAACAGATAGAGAAGAGGCCCAAGAACGTTTCCTTGTGGTACGCCGGCCGAAATTTCTTTGAGCTGCGAGTATTCGTTTCCATGTCTAACACGGAAGAGTCTATTCCCCAGATATGATACTAGAATATCGTATAAGCACACAGGGAGAACTTGTCGTAGTTTGGATTTCAAGCCATCATGCCACACCTTATCAAAGGCTGCGAAACGTCAAGAAATACGCTTGAGCAAATCTTTTTTTCTTCAAGTGCTTTCTCGATTACGTCAATAATTCTATGCACCTGGTCAATCGTCGAATGCTTACTTCTGAACCCAAACTGGTGGTGAGGGATAAGATTATTTTCGTCTATAACCGGTTGGAGACGCCTTAATAATATCCTCTCCAAAATTTTCGATATGACTGGAAGAAGCGAAATTGGTCTATACGATTTTACCTCATTTGGCGGTTTTCCTGGTTTTAAGACCATTATTACTTCCGCAACTTTCCATTGGCTCGGAATGTGTTTTAATCTGAGCGCAGCATTTACAATATAGAGAAGCTTAATCAAGGCTTTTCTAGGTAAAACTTTGAGAATTTCTCAGGTGATTAAATCATAACCAGGAGATTTCTTAGGTTTTAGAATCTCGATCTCATTTTTGAGTTCCCTAAGCGTTGCACTTGTGAGTGTTAAATTGCCAGATGGTAAATATGGCCTATTGATGTTACCTTAAACCACTTGACCATCGTACGGTTTAAAGGTTTCTTCCAGGTGGGCCGCAAAGACGTCCGCTTTTTCTTTATCTTCCCTTGCCCATTCATTTTGATTCAATTTAATTGGCGGCGCAGGGACTTTGGGCCTTTTGGTGCCTTTTATGGCTTTCCGAAGTGAATAATTGGAATCTTTTTTCGCTGTTAAACTTTCAAGGTAAGAGCCTATAGCACGATTCTTAAAATCCTTAATAGTTTTCTTCAACGAATTGCACAGATGATTCAAGTGTGCTTTGTGCTGCGGAGCACGACTCTGTTGCCATTTTTTACGAGCTTTTCTTTTTTCCTTGGCCAATTCTTTTATTTCCGGAGGATATCGCAAACCGTATCTGTCCGGCGTTTTCCTTGGATTAGGAGTATTATTCCAAGAGGCGAGCTGTACGATCTCAACGAAGCGATCAACTTCAACCTCAAGTTCATAGGTTGTCGGAAGTGGAACGCTCAGTTCAACATTATCTTCAATTTCGTTCCTAAAGCCTTCCCAGTTAGTTGTCTACCAGTTAATCTCGATATCTTTAGGTTATAGACTAGTTTTTCGCTCAGTGTCAAAATAACTGTGGAATGATCAGACGACAGATCAAAGCTCTCTTTAACTTTTATGTGGTTGGTAGATATTCCTTTCACAACGAAAAAATCGATCAGGTCAGGTATTTTCGAAGTATCAATTGGCCAGTAAGTCGGTTTACCCGTCGAATAGAAATCATAACTGTACTCCATACCTGCCCCATAAAGCATTCTACCTTTTTTCGAGCTGTATCTTGAGCCCCAGAATGTATGTTTCGCGTTAAAGTCGCCGCCGATGATAAAATTAGGTTTCAGCGATTCAAACAAGTTAGTAAAATCAGATTTTTCAAGCGCGGAACGCGGTGGCCAGTAGATAGATGAGATTTTAAGAGTACGCTGACTATTTTTAACTCGAATCGTGCAGAGTTGCAAAGTTTCAAGCTCCATCTTTAGGTCTTCGGATTGTTCGATGCAGTCTTTAATAAGCAAGGATGATCCGCCTCTCGCTTTTCCCGGAGGGTGATAAGCGTGGTAATCATTATAGCCTTTTATTTTTAAATGCTATTCCTTTTTTACGTGGGTTTCAGAAATCAAGCAAATATCAATATCTTTTTCACGCATGAATATTTCCAATTCGTCGAGTTTTTGCAAAAGTCCGTTTGCATTCCAAGTATATATTTTTAACATTCGTTTGTCATTCATATTTTAGTTGAAGTACGCGTTTTCTGAGAATTATTTTCAAGCTTAACCAGCCTATCAAGAATAGTTTTATTTATTTTGCTTTGTTGTTCGAATTTTTCGAGAATAACCGACAAAGCATGAGAGACAGGGTCCGTCGAAATTTCAACGTTTTTTGGTTTTTCGGATGCCGCGGCCTGAGCGTAAGTCTGCACTCCTGCTGTCCGAGGGGCATTACCTGGCGGCTTTTTCGATGTTAGCTTTTCAGTACCGTTTCTTTTAAGAACTGAGGTCAAGGACTTTTCTGTTGTCACTCTTTCCCTCACTTTTTTACGCTCTGAACCCGGTAGTTTTAGTTTAGCTAGTTTCTCCTGTGCATTCTTACGCTTTGGCTTAGTTTGCAGCTTAGATTTTGCATTTAGGGGCTTAAGGAGCACATCTCTCCGTTTTTGCAACTCCTTAGCTACTTCACAGCCTCTATAATTTGCCGGGTGCTTTCCCTTACAATTAGCACATGTTGCAGAGGTTTGTTTATTTACTCCACAGACTTGGGAGAGGTGATTTCCGGCGCATTTCACACATCGCGGTTCTTTTTTGCAGTACATTTGCGTATGGTTAAATCCTTGGCAACGTTTGCACTGCGGAATCATCCTTAAATTTCTACGCATGGGCTCGATTTTGACCACGATATTGAGTATGGCTCTAATTCGGTAGATATCGTCGATATTATCCGATTTATCGAAGGTAAGCATAAAAAGCGGAAGTCCACGCCTTACAAAGACGTCTTTATCTATTTCCGTTTGTAGCTTCTCCTTCTTGATGATATTAACGGCATCAAGAATTTTGAAGCCTTTGGCTTGAAGGTCCGTCATAACCTCTTCTTTGGTGCATGAGGGGTGGAGTCCCCTTGCAACGACACGATGTGGCCTTTCTGACTTGATTTCGAAAGTATACCACTGAATCTTTTCGGTATTTAGCTTTTGGGACACAGCTCGGTAGTCATTGTAGTCGTCGACGTTGATTTTCCACGTGTTATCCCTCAAAGACGTAACCTTATACTTGGATGTTATTATTCCTTTAAGGAGGCTTTGCAACTTATTGTATTCCGTTATCCCGACGATGTTTATTGGTGGGGGTGGACGAAGTTGCGCTCGACGTTGCTTTCCTTGCGGTTCTCTGTGATTTTCTTGTTTCACGGGCTCGACTTCGGGCGATGAACCGGCTCTCCGTTTTTTACTAGGTCTTTTCTTGGGGACCCGATACGTTTCGCGTGCTAGCTCTTCTTCGTCTGTGTGATATTCCACACTAGCTAAGTGTGCTGGAGTACATTCGCGTTCTCTCTCGAAATGCGTGTTCTTTAGGACCTAATTCTCTTCTGTTAATAAGTCTATCTCTTTCTTAAGATCTTGATAGAGTAGATCCATTTCGTTAAGCTTGATTCGGAGTGTTTTATTTTCTTCCTCAAGACTTTTATATTTCGCTGAGTCCTGAATTTCGCGCGCTGGCGCTTCCGGTGGACTTCTTTTCCCGGAGTTATTCGATATTGGTGGAGGAGGAGATCGACATACCCTTGCACTTTTTAAGAAGGGATTTATTAACTGCAATAACTGGCTCTCCCCAGAATCCGTAGAGCCGACCTCCGAAGAGGGTGGATTTTCCAGTGAACCTGGGCTGCAACCTGGGGTTATTAATCGTTTTGTTTTGTTCATTGCATTTTGTGTATACGCTACGCTCGGTATACGGAGGGTGGATTTTAGTCGCCTCTTACGACAGGCATGCCTACCTCGGGTATATTCTAACCCCTACCTGAAGGGGGTAAGTAAGGCTGTAAGTGATCAGGTGTCGGCTTTGTTTGATAAACATGGTATTTAACACGATAAGACCGTGTGATTTGCACATGCTTAGGATGTCTTCACCAGGTAGGTTCCTGGTTACGTATCCCAGTCCTCCATGGCAGTCTTCATAGTCTTCGCTTGGCTTCCCGACATGTCCATTCAAATCTCCTCCAACAAACAGAAACTCTTCCTTTGGGATGTTCTTAAGGAGATTGTGGAAATCTAGACAAAATGCATCTTTATCCTTCTGATCGCACCAAATTTGGGGAGTATATGCACTGACAACATTCCACACCTCTCCTTGTATTACTAGTCTGAGAGACATCAAACAGTCGCTGGACTTCAAATTGCTCAAGACGTTACCAAGTAACTCAGCCGCAAGGATGATATCGATTCTGTTCCTAGCCTTTTGCGTTCCGCAGTAGAATATCTTGTAATCTTTTGTACTAACGTCCAAGAAACGCGCCCGATTTCCGGTGTTTTGCCATTTCATCTCTTGGACATATAAGATATCCACCCGCCTTCTATTCATCATCTCTTCCAGGCCGTTACTTCGACCTGTCATGCTTCCAACGTACCAACTCGCGACCCTCAAATTTCGTCCAAACTGTTTCATTACTTTGCTAGCCCCCGGAATCCTTATAGCTCTGACCCGAACATTTCTGCTCGGTCCAGGATCAGTACCATGCACAGCAGTGGTAGTGCGTGGCGGGGTATTGCCTTTCCTTTTAGCAAGTATTACCATAATGATACAGTTTTGCAATATTATTTCGATGGTGTTTGTTATTTGACACGTGCTCCTGTTTTATTATTTATTGTTTGATCTGTCTTCTATGACACCGGCGATCTTTAGTCGTGTCAACCCATGGACTCGCATGCACACTTGTGGGAGAGTTTTTAAGGTAGCGTATGTGTCGCTGGGCTCACTTGGGTCTTATGTTGCCTAGATCTGATTTGTCCCTTTAGTCGAGTTTTACGACAAGCGCTAGTTGTTGGGGGGGCGCTGCAGTGATATCCTTAACCCGTCTCTGCACGTAGTTTCCCTGCACCTACTACCCTCTAGTGACTATAATCCACCTATAATCCTTCGCATAGCTCAAAGTAAAAGCTTGTTTCACTGTCCGTCGTCCATACATTTGCTACTTTATTTCCAAAGACTATGAAGTGTCTTACACCTCCTTGCCAAACTAGTTGACATCTGAATTCAAAGTGTTATATCGCCATCGCCATCGCCGTCAGCGTTCCTCTTTCACTTAGCCAAGTTGTTTGACAAGCATATAACAATTATGTACACACAATTCCCAACAAATGCGTGTGATATCGTCCAATCCCCCTGGCCTCTAGCTAAACATCAAACGCCGGTTTCATCGATACTTACCGGTATTACCTGTGCGCTATTACTAGTACTTACATCGTTTCGCTGGCCTGTAACTATCTGTAGCGAGCGCTATTTAATCCATTGCCGCCAGTAGGTAGCTATTGCCTTTGTAGTATGGCATCTAGCTAACGTTGTTGTTCCACTTGTAATTACAACCACGTTAATTCCACTTTACGTTCGCGGCATTGCTAGGGTTTCAAGAGTGCGAGTGTGGCTGGGTGCACAAAGGTATTTAATTTCAAAACACTCAGCGTCTTAACAAGACGAGCGAGAGAGAGCCAAGGGAGTTGGCTTGGCAGGCAGCAAGTGGAAGGCCATTGGGAACGACTAATCTAATTCCCTTTTTGAAAGTGAATTAGGTTCGTTTGCTTTTTTTTTTCTGCCGCTGCTGACAAAAGAAATGTCATCAGGTCTGCTGGGAATGGGAGAAGGATCCTTTTACAAATCTCCACTTAAAGTGTGTTTAAACAGGCAAAAGGATGAATATGAAGATGTTAATATTTGAAGATGCAGATAAGCGGTGTTGATGAGAGGATTTGCTCCTACTTTGCTTCTACATTGTTTGCTTAAGGGATTAATTGCATAACAGTAGTATTGGAAAGGTGCACTCATTTTGGGTCTGCTGATGGGAAATTGCGATAGGAGAACGATAAAGAGATTGCAATTCGACCATCTGGACTAAAGTCCAGGGATAATAGAGCAATATTGTAAATCCTGGGAAAAGATATCAGGGATGGAAAAGATTGAGATAATAGGATTATTTATTTAAGTCTAGAAAGACAACATTATTTTCTAATATAAATCAAGGGGCCAACGACATGGAGGCATCAATGTGACGTGAATTACAACACGTTCAAAACTCAGAATTACTCCTGATTTATTTCGAATTAGAACCTGTCTATTGTGACAGAATCCGTTGTAAGGATATGGGTGTATAAAATTTGCATCACAACCGCTTGTTTTAAACGGCTGGTCAAACGGTAGTGCATGCGATCATATGAAAACACAAGCGTTTTCACTCAGCTGAAGCCTACCAACTCCTACTCTCAACCTCCACGCGGTGACAGCCGGGTGCCTAGTACCTTAATCCAAGAGATGGGTAACCAACCCCGTTTGGCGGATTCTTGGTGGCAGCAGATGAGAGAGGGGGGGAAGAGTGCTTTTTTCACTAGAGCACTTCTTCCTGTTCCAGGCGGCAGCGGACGAATTCCCTAGACGGAGTCAACGGTGGCGTCTATAGTTCCAGTTAGGTTGAACTTAGTGAATACCTTGCGCGAGCTGCTTCGACGTATTCGGATCACAGGTCGGTAAGGAATTTCCAATGTTGGTCAGGACATTGGAATAGAGATGGTGGCGGAGGAGCCCTTAATGGGCCAACGGCAGCGCTCATACTCCCGTAGTGGACTACTGGCACCGGTGTACCCGGCCCCTCGTTATAGGGGAATAATTAAGGAACTGGCCCTCCAGGTTGGGGGTTGTGCCGTCGGGGTAACTTCCCTACCACGTAAAAAGCGCATGGTTCCGAAACAACCAAAAGCCTTGGATAAGGATGACCCAACTAATGACGACCCCAGCAAACGAAATAAGGACAACGACCTTCGGATCTGTACGTGGAATGTTCTGTCCCTTTACAGACCACGTGCAGCCGAACAACTAGCAGAGGCCCTAGACTGCTATAAAGCAGATATTACCACCATCCAGGAAGTGCGATGGGATGGGCCGGGCAAAAAGAGGATGAAAAACTATGACATCTACTACGGTGATTGCTACAGAGGCAACAGGCAACGCTTATTCGGATGCGGATTTGTCATACGCGGCAGACTTAGGCAAGAAGTCTTAAGCTTCCGACACGTGAGCGAGCGTATTATGACTATCCGGATCAAGGCTAAATTCGCTAACATAAGCCTAATATGTGTTCATGCCCCCACAGAAGAAAAGGACCCTGCCACCAAAGAGTGTTTCTACGAGCTCCTCGACAAGACATATGAGCAATGTCCTAAATACGACGTTAAAATCGTATTGGGCGATTTTAACGCCAAAATAGGAAAGGAGGACGTCTTTGGTAGGGCAGTCGGTAAGCATAGCCTACACGACACCACGTCTGATAACGGACTAAGTCTAATTGATTTCGCTGTGGAGCGAAATGTCACCATAGCAAGCACATGGTTTCCTCATCTCGACATTCATAAGCAGACATGGCGGTCCAATGATCATGTCACGATCAACCAAATTGATCATATTGCGATCGACGCAAGGCATGCCTCCAGTATTCTGGATGTCCGGACCTTCCGAGCGGCCAACATAGACTCGGATCATTACCTTGTTGTAGCCAAGGTACGAATGCGGATATCCCAATCTGAGCAACAAAGAAGAATTACTGTGAGAAAATTTAACGTCGAAAAGCTACAATCGCAAGAGACCGCCAGACTCTTCGCTGAACGCGTATCCCGAAATCTCTCAATCACCCCTATACCGCCAGCATCAAGTGCCGAAGACCAGTGGCAACGCTGCCAACATGCCATCAGAAACGCCGCGACTGATGTGTTGGGTCTCGCTCGACCACCACCGCGAAACCCCTGGTTTGACGAAAAATGCCGGCGAGTGCATGCAGCAAAACAAGAGGCATACAAAGCGGCGTTGCAAAGGAAGACGAGAGCTGCTCGTGAGCTCTACGAGCAAAAGAGACGGGAAGAACATCGGCTTCTCCAAAAGAAGAAGAAAGAGCATGAGAAGCGCGCGTTTGAGAATATCGAGAGTCTATACTCCAGGAACAATGTACGGAAGTTTTACCAAAAGGTAAAAAGAACGTGTCAGAGAAGTAATACCCGTACAGAAACCTGTAGAGATGAAAATGGAAACCTCGTAGTAGAATCACAGTCGGTGCTGAGAATATGGAAAAACTACTTCTGCAGACTGTATAACGGCGACGAAGACCAACATCCCGCTGTCAGGCAGAATGAACCATTCAACATAGACGATGATAGTCAAAATTTCCGTCCACCTGACCAAAACGACCAACCAAATGGGGACCTGCATTGCGATTGATCGGGAAACTACTGACTGCTCAAAACTTGGCTTGGGCCAGTAGCGCAACAATCAAGTTCGTGATGAAGTGCTTACTTTACCTCCTAGTGGTGGTCCCCGGGCAACTATACGTATAAACCCTTATACGTATAGGCCAAAATTGTAAGTGCGGGTTGTCTAGGGCCTTGATTCTAGGCTAGGTAACGTGGGCCAGCAACCTGCATTACCGAATATTGCCCGCTACGGAAACCGACACTATGCCTCGGATAAGGAATGATCACATGTTGACGACTTTTGGCTATTGTACCCGGACAAAGATAGGTTTCTGGAATGTAAAGACGCTCCTCGACTCGGGAAGAGAAGGTCCTTACAATGCCAGATTCCTCCAATTGGAAAACGAATTCATGCGATATAAACTGGACATTTTGGGGGTAAGTGAAGTAAGATGGTTAGAAGCGGGCGAGTACCAGTCTCCAACGCGTAACACTGTACTACTCTATTCTGGAAGACCATCCGGAAACCCGCGGGAATATGGAGTCGGACTGCTGCTAACAACAACAGCACGCAAGGGCCTAATTTCCTGGCAGCCTCATGGTGATAGGATTTTGACGGCCAGATTCCGGACTAGAGTACGACGCGTCACCATCATACAGTGTTACGCCCCAACGAATAGTTCGTCTGAGGACGAAAAGGAGAGCTTCTACAATCTCTTAAGCGCCGTCTTCAACACAACACCAAATGGAGACATTGTCATAGTGATGGGGGATTTGAATGCCAAGGTAGGCAACGACAACGAAGGGCTCAAACATGTAATCGGGAAGCATGGACTAGGCAACCGCAATGACAACGGCGAAAGGTTTGTGGATTTCTGCAATGCCAACCGCCTTGTGATAGGTGGCACCATGTTTGAGCACAAGACCTGCCATAAAGTCAGCTGGGTTTCCAATGACAGGCAAGCAACCTCCAACCAAATTGACCATTTTGCTATCAGCCGCCGCTTTAGAAGTAGTCTCCTGGACGTCCGAAACAGGCGAGGGGCAGATGTGGGGATAGTACGTGATCACCATCTTATGATAGCTACTCTCCAACTACGCACTGCTGCAGTTCGAAGATCCCACGACAACACAAGAATGCCCAGGTTCAACATCGATAGACTTAGTGATCCCTCAGTGCGCCAACAATTAAGGGAGCACTTTTCGCAAGGTGTGGAAGCAATCAGCAGCTCAATGCCCGCAACCATCCAAGACCATTGGTGTGCTGTGAAAAATGTTTTTACATCTGGTGCTGAAAGAATTGTCGGTCGATCGCAGGGAAGACATAGGACGTGGCTTTCCGAGGATACCTGGAGACGGATTGACGAACGAAAACAGCTAAAAACTCGCGTTGCAGCTACCCCAGCAGCAGGGAGAAGCGAGCTAGAGTCCCTATATCGCATGAAGATGAGAGAAGTTCAGCGCAGCGTGCGACGTGACAAGCGCAACTACATCAATGCGCTGGCTACAGAAGCAGAAGAAGCAGCACGGAGGTGTGACAGCAGGACTGTCTACAGAATCACGAAAGAGCTGACAGGTGGTCGCAGCTTCAGCCAACACCCAGTGAAAAGCCTAGACGGTCCCTTGCTCATTTCGGATGAGGACCAGCTCAAGAGATGGAAAGAGCATTTTGCTACGGTTTTAAATCGTGTATTCGCTAGCGATATGCTCCCAAATCAAACTGAGATGCCCGAGGTAAGAAGTTCCCGAATACGCATCACGACTCCCAGTAAAGATGAGATCATTACCGCGATCAATGCACTCAAAACCAACAACGCGGTAGGACTTGACGGTATTCCAGCAGAGCTCTTACGAGCAGCGCCAACAACATCGGCTGAGCTTCTGCTTCCACTTATAGATAGAGCTTGGGAAGCTGAGAGCTTTCCTAATGAGTGGAAAAAGGGAATGATCGTCAAGCTTCCTAAGAAAGGAAATTTAATGGAGTGCGGAAACTGGAGGGGTATCTGCGTGCTGCCTGCTGTAGCTAAGATAATAGCTAAAATCATCCTTGAGCGAATCAAACAACATCTCGAAGACACACTCGATGCCGAACAAGCAGGTTTCCGCTCTGGATCCTCCTGTGCCGACCACATCAACACCCTGCGGATTATCATCGAATAGTGTGTTGAATATCGATCGCCACTGTACCTGCTGTTCATCGATTTTGAGAAGGCATTCGATAGTGTCAACAGGGAGTTTATTTGGCGTGCCTTACGCAGGAGAGGTATTCCCGATAAACTAATTGCTATTATCAAAGCTACATATGAAGGCTCCAAATGTCACGTTCTGCACACGGGAAGGTTGTCTGAGGAATTTGAGATCCAAAGTGGGGTAAGACAAGGCTGTATCCTTTCACCAATATTATTCCTATTGGTGATTAGCCATGTGCTTCATGCAGCTTTGTCGACGGGAAACGGAGGAATTCGATGGACTCTTACATCTCAACTGAAACATCTTGACTACGCAGACGATGTATGCTTACTTTCCCATAGAATTATGGACCTCCACCATATGACAGCAGATGTGGAGAGGGAGGCAGGTGTCATCGGGCTGAAAATTAATACGACAAAAACTAAAATCATCAGCCTTGGAACTAACTCATCGGCTCAAATATGCATTGCTGGATAACCGGTAGAGAGAGTAGAGGATTTCCAGTATCTTGGGAGTATTGTCTCGACCGATGGTGGAACCGAACTGGATATAGCCAACAGGATCGCCAAAGCAAAGTCCGTGTTCGGGATGTTGTCCAAAATATGGCGAAGCAATGCAATCAGTTTGAGCACCAAAATAAGACTGTTCCGCTCCAACGTTGAATCCGTGCTGCTATATGATTGCAGCACGTGGAGAGTGACCACTACTATCACCAGAAAGCTGCAAACGTTCGTTAATAGATGTCTGCGCAATATCTTAAGGATTTTCTGGCCCAATCGTATCTCTAACGAACATCTTTACGAGAGAACGGGTCAGGAACCAATAGGCACAACTATCCAACGGCGGAAGTGGCAGTGGATTGGTTACACGTTCCGAAAGGGTGACAGCTCCATAGCGAACCATGCAATGCAATGGAACCCTCTAACTCAGGATGGCAGAAGACCTGGCGCAGAACAGTCGAGAAGGAGACACGGCAGTTAGGGAAAAGTTGGGGAGAACTCAGACACATTGCCAGAAACCGTACACGATGGCGCGTAGGCGTAGTAGAGGCCCGAGAACCCACAAGGGGATACAGGACATAAGTAAGTAAGTAAAGTGGAAAATAATTTTCGCCATCAAACCGAACATCCGCAACTTGATGAACAGCTCTTTTCCCAACACTTGATGTGCAAGGCATTAGTGATATTGTCCGATCAACAATTTGAGCCGATAATGGTCGGCAAGTTAACAAGTCCAGCAGCTATTTCCTCACGGAATTGTGGAAGTTGCAGAAGGTGTTCTTCTTCGGACACATTGTTGGAATTATTTGATTTCCCACTATGTATACGTTTGTATAAAATGAATGCATTCGTAGCGGCCATGTCCACAAAATGGTAGAGGAGTCGAATCATAATATCACGACTCTTAGTTCGAATGTGATATCGACCCATAAGACTGTCCATAAGATCAACTCCACCCATGTGAGCATTATATTCTCGGATGATTTGCGGGCAGTTGATTTCAATGAATTTTTTCTGCTTTCTATCATACCGGGGTGCCTTCGCTGTTTGTTGATCAAAATTTGTCCTTGCCAAAGGTTCAATACCAACATATGTAGATGCCAGGCGCACACACTTGTTATCTTTCCACAAAACAGTGTTCACATCGATTCCTTGGATTGAGGTCATGTATTCTGTGGAAAATCCTCTATTCTCTGTCAGTCGGCAGCTTACACACTGGTATACGATTGGCTATGAATAAAATAATGTAATTTTGATCAACAAAATTACTAAAAAAAAAAAACAATCACCTCTCACTATGCCTAAACTGTAAATTCCAGTGACGTGTAAAAGTTATCAAAGTAAAGGATGTGATGAACGAACTCAGGAATTGTTTGTGATAAACGAACAACAACATTTGATACGGCTCCAAGGTCCGGTGTGCCAGGTAAGATAACATTGTCGCCTGCACTATTGTACACTTCAAAACGGTAGGCGAATCCGTTCGAATCGCAAAGCACAAACAATTTGACCCCCCACTTATGGGGCTTGTTGGGCATATATTGACGAAGATGTTATTTCGTCTTTGTGCTGCACATCTGTTCATTGACACAAAGCCTAGCCGTTTTTGGGATTGAATCGAATCGGCCGTTGAGTTTGTTGGCTAGTGTTGGGATTCGGAACAGTGGATCATAGCCCGGTTCACCTTTCTTCTTTCGTTGCGATTCATCTTGGAACGATAAATATTTCTTGATAGCAATAAATCGTTTCACTGGCATACACGTTTGAATTGGCAAAAAAACATTTTTACACCAATAGCTATCTATATTGGGATAGCGATATACTGACATATACAACGTTATTCAAATCTAATTTCTGATTTCGGAGGCAGTTGTTTTGAATGTGGTGTTTATATTTTCTGTCAAAGCACAACGATTTGTCTCTTCAGCGATCAATTCAATAACTTCGTCCGTGAAAAAGTAATTGAAGAGTTGCATTGGTGTTTGAAGTTCTTTCACATTCAACGGAAGTGATAAATCGCCACGAAAAGCCACTTCGTTTACATGTAAACGCATGGAGCGTTTGCGCCACATCAGTTTGGATAGCTCTTTCGAGTCCTTCGTAATTTCATTTAGAGCTTTGAGAAAAAATAGACACAATGAATGTTTATTTTATAAAGTAACATAAAAGGTATACCTCCTTCAGTGTAGCCACCAGCAGTAGGTTGAACTGATGGTCCAGTAGCTTCGAATGTTGGCAAGGGAGATCGGGCTCTTTTGGGTGGTTTGAGGCGTGAGTTTGTTATAATCGCAGTTTATGTGGATGATTCTTGTTCAGTTTCGTCCGCCGCAATACCAAGAACAAATGTTGAAGAAGCTGCTCGATTCTCGATTTCACTAATATTTATAGACAAATTTATGGCCTGTAGAAATGCATCTGTTGTCTCAGCTTCATTTATTTCCTGAACGCATTCTTCAATTGCTTGTTCATCGTTCTTTGGCAGCTCATCTAAGCTATCAGGCTCAATCTTGTCGACAACATAGTCTGGATCAAAGGCACTGTCATCACTGCTATAAATTTCATCTTCACTTTACACGGAATTGATGAACTCGATCAATTGATCATCCAACAATTTTTCCAAGTTGAATTTTTTATTATAATTTCGCTTACAACGATCCATCTATCACACAAAAATTTCAATAAAAAGGGGAAAATACTAAAATAATAGGTAAACAATGGTGTTTCTTAGCATCAAAGACATGAACAACAATGAAACAGAGGGGGACATTTTTTACACACAAACCGGCAAGGCCGTCTTGAGACGGTCTTGCACTTTTCGTTTCCAAAGCACACTTCACATTATTTTTTCACTTCAACTATAACATATAACTCAAATATAATATAATATCTTACTTAGATGGCGCTACAGTCCGGGGTGGACCTGGGCCTCAACCAACAAACCTCTCCAGCCAGCACGGTTACGAGCCAGCTGCCTCCAGTTGCGCACGCCAAGTTGGTTGAGGTCCCCCTCCACTTGTTTGCGCCACCTACCGCGAGGTCGTCCTCTACTGCGCCGTCCGTCCGGGGTGAATTCGAAGACTTTCTTAGCGGGAAGGTTGGGCTCCATCCGCTCTAAATGACCCAGCCATCTTAGTCGCTGTATGTGAACTCTTCTGGCTAAGTCGATGTCCTTGTACAGGCCGTATAGTTCGGCATTGTACCTTCTCCTCCACTCACCGTCTATGCAGACGGGACCAAAGATCGCTCGAAGAACTTTTCTCTCGAAATAACCAAGGGCATCCTCATCCGGTTCAAAGCCCATGCCTCTGCGCCATACAGCAGGACTGGGATGATTAATGTCTTATAAAGAGTTACCTTAGTAGTTCGAGATAGGGCTTTGCTACTCAATTGCCGTTTTAGCCCATAGAAACAACGATTGGCAAGAGTAATTCTCCGTGTGATCTCTCCACTCATGTCATTTGCGGAGCTGACCATAGAGCCTAGGTAGACAAAATCCTTTACTACCTCAAAATTGTATCTGTCTATTGTGGCGTTCTGCCCAAGACGCCGATGTTGGGTGTCCTTTTTTGTAGACAGCATATATTTTGTTTTGCTTTCATTGACCGCTAGACCCATCTTTGCTGCCTCGATCTCAATACTCGTAAATGCCCCATTGACGGCCCGCTGAGTTCTTCCGATTATGTCAATGTCATCGGCATAAGTGAGTAGTTGTACAGACTTGAAGAAGATTGTACCTCCGGTGTTGGCTTGTGAGTTTCGTACAATTCTCTCAAGTACTATGTTAAAGAGATCGCATGATAGCGCGTCGCCTTGTCTAAGACCTTTCCTGACATCAAACGGTTCGGTGATGTTCTTACCGACTTTGATGGAGCAGCGAGAGTTCTCCATCGTCATTCTGCACAAACGGACGAGCTTGGCAGGGATGCTAAGACTAGACATGGCTCTGTATAACTCGTCTCTATACACGCTATCATAGGCAACTTCGAAATCGATGAAAAGGTGGTGCGTATCGATTTTATATTCATGGGTTTTTTCTAAGATCTGCCGTAGTGTGAATATATCTACTTACGGTAAAATTATAGATTGGATTACTTTATTTTAAATATGTTTATTTAATAATTTAAAACAACATTTTTTGCGGAACAATTTTTGGTGATATTTCGTTGGCTGTTTGCACTTGACGGATGATAACACCTAAACACGTGGTCGAATTGCAATCATGTGTTATCACAATGCCAACGAGACTACCCTAACAAGGCAAATAACAAGGCATAACAAATCAAAGGCCGTCTGGAGACGGTCTTACCCGATAGAGGGTTAACATTCGAAAGTGTAATTTTAATTTACAATACCATCGTGTTGTCACATTTTAATTACTGTTCCACTCTGTTATATGCTAGTCAACAGCGAACAAAAGATAGGCTTCAATTGTTGCAAAACAAGGCTATGCGTGTAATCTTGAAGTGCAGTATTTATTATTATTTATACTCCAATTCAAATAATGCTCGATACTCTCAAATGGATGATTATTGAGCAGAGGCTATTACTCAGTGCTATGACGTTCATCTATAAAATCAGAAATAACATGCTGCCCGAATATTTAGAATCAATTCTCGTAAGCCTCGGTGATGTTCAGCCATATACCTTGAGGAATTCGCGCATCCTTAGGCCGAACAGATGTAACAGCAGCAGCGCACAGTCTTCATTGATGTATAAGGGATTGATCGCATTTAACAGCTTACCAAATGAACTAAAGTCAGAGACAAGAATTTTAGTATTTAAACAGAAACTTATTTTATTTATTAAAAGCAATTATTAGAGTGTCGAGTGTTAGTGGTTGGTGTTTCATTGGTTATATGCTGTAGTAAATCTAGATAAATATGTATATTGAAGTAATTTTTTAATTGTATCTTTTCTAATTATTTATGTTCATCACTTTTTTTGTTACAATTTGTATTTATATTATCAAAATTGTTATTTGTAAAGTTCGTAGAACTAATAAAATTATTCATGTGAGCTATAGAACCAGGACTATGCTCCATCGGAGCCTAGTCCACTGGTGGAGAAATTCACCTTGGATAAGTAAATCTCAGCTATCTGCCGAGATGTGAATTAATCTATGAAATACCAAATGTGTCTCAAGAACTAATTAATGAACATTTACTCGTATGTTAAGAAGTATTTTCGGAAATTCTTCTTCTTCTTCTCTTCCTATTTCAACGAGGTAATGATCCGAAAACAAGGGAGCATAACCCTCCCACTTCACCGCATTTCTCCTGATCAGCCTGTGGGGTTCACATATATTTGACCACAGAAAAATCCGGCAATGTGGAAAAATATTTCTTTCTCATTATGGATCATCATCATGTGTGGAGTAGAGAGCTCTGCTACTAGAATCGCTTGTTATTTCGTTCGATAGCATCAACTACGAGTTTATAAGGCAGGAGAGGCTTTTCAAAGCGAATCTTTTAAAGAGAGCGAGCCGACCTTAAAAAGGTTGACACGAAACAGTCGAACCAAACGGTCTAGAAAACTTCATGTCTCATGATCAAGGACATAGCTAAGCTTGAGATCCTCAAGCATGGCCATCACATCTCACAAGACCAGGCATTAATTTATATAGGTATGTACCTATAAACATAAAACATACATATAATCTGCATGAGAATAACTAAATCTCCCTTTATTGCTTAAACAATGGAATGCTCTCCCATAACTCACCACAGCATCAGTTTATTACCATCATTTGAATAAATTCATACTCGTATCGCCCCCTTTTCCCAGATGGTCCTCTCAAACAATTGAAAACCATTGAAACTCATTCCCATTGCATTCGATTCCAAGACCGACACCGAATGCATAACGCACTCACAATTGCTTGTCCCTCAGGATGTAAGCGACTATGAATAGGAAAATTTAAATTATGATGTGCACACAAAAGACTCAGAGACCCTCCCTCAAATTGTCCATCCGCTTCCATACAATCATGCAGATCCATTGTCAACGATCTCGCTTTATGTCGAGGACAAACATTTCTCATCTAGTCAGCGCCCTTTTGAAAACAAATTGCGCTCAAGAGGGCTCTATACAGCGCCGGTCTGCTGAACAAATTGCTTTTTGCAAATAATTTATTTTTTATTTTTCGCATGATTTGATGCCATAATCCCAAGTGGTCACGATCAACGTCGATCTCGCCGCTCACCCTTATAGGTAGGCAGGCAGGTAGCTACCACATCAAGATATCCCCAATAGGCATTTAGCCCAAAGGTGCTACTCAAATAAATGCGATACAGCATCTGAATGGTAGGTAAGTACATAGTAGCTGCGCCATTGATCCTCTCTTGCACTCGCACAAGATCAATGTCTGCTCCCGGCTGATCCGGGCAATAAAAACACACATAGTACGCTCTGTCCATCCGCGTTTGATCCACACCGCCGAAGATCGTTTTGTTCGAAAATCACACATGCGTGTGCTAATTGAGAGAGAGGCTGCGTCCCAGCGTTCATCATCGTGCGTTTCGTTCGTCCTTCCAACGTCCATCCTTGTTGATTGTTGGTTCCTTCGTTCATTTGAGTTTGATTGCGATGGGTTGCGCATTTAATTGCCCCTTACCACCTTGAATTGATCTTCTTCTGTGTACCCTTTCATTTGTACGACTCAAAACGAAACCGCATCCCATAAAAAACAATTAAAAAAGACTTAATCATAAAAATATTGAAAAAAAAAAAAAAAACATTTTTAACTCCAACCGAGACTGACAGTCGATTGGAGATCAAAGGAATTGTGATCTTCTGGCGGGCAGGGGAGGGGAATTCTTTCTTTCGTTACGGTTTCGATGGGAGAAGCGATCATTTTTATTGAAGATACGAGTGAAAGAATAAAGCGAAAAAGAGTATCGGAAATTTGTTATGGTACCGTGAGTTGATACTTTTGTTTTCCCCGTTCGGATCGAGGTGGAACTTCTGTTTAAAAAGTCGGTACTTGGTCGGTGTTTTGTATGATCTTTTTTCGTCGACGATCTTGCACGGTTTCGGGATATAACACAAACACATGCACAGAGATGGTACAGACGGGGGCAACAAATGTTATGTGTAATTAAACCATTCATGCGTGTGAAAATGCAGACTTCCTTTGGAGGCGAAGATACTTTTTTTTTGGGAAATTGAGATCAAAGTTGCAGATGGTAATGTTGAAGATCGGTGATCGTAAGACAGGAGTTTGCTGCAAAATGTCCTTGTGTAAGAAAGGCTTAACATGTGTATTTTGTTGCGGAGGGTTTCTGAAATTTTTTTTTGTTTTTGCGTAGTCATTTAATTTTTTTGTCGTCAAGGCTAGATTTAGTGGATAATATGGTTAGGCCTTAGGAGATTGAAAGGCAGCTGGTAGTTTTTATATTTTATCGGAAGCGAATTCGGGTTCATTGGTTTGGGATTTCACAAAATAACCTCACGCTTGACTAGGGCCCAGCCCGCAATGATGCACTGGCTATACATCATGATAGTCAGACTCATCCTAACGTATGGGGCTCTTGTGTGGTGGAAGGCAACGAATACAAAAAACACACGGGATATGTTAACCATGGTACAAAGAACAGCTTGCATTGCCATCAAGGGTACTCTACGCATAACACCTAGAGCTGCACTCGAGATATTTCTGTATATTTTACCACTAGACCTACAAATTAAATTTCAAGCGGGCAACAGTGCGCTTCGGCTCACTATCGTTGGACATACATAGCTCCATTCTCAAGGAATATTTTCCCGAAATCCTGACGAATCGAACTTTAGACTTCGACACACCATACGAAGTAATGTATCTTATTAGAGAGGACTCCGTAACGAGATTGCAATATACACAGATGGTTCTAAGACCAGAGAGGGCACGGGGTCAGGTATTTACTCAAGAGATACGAACCTACAGGTGGCCCTGAGACTTCAGGACGCATGCAGTGTGTTCCAAGCAGAGGTTCTAGCTGTACTTAAAGCTACAGAATTACTTGAGATGGGATCAATATTCGACAAGAATATCGCCATCTATATTGACAGTCAGGCTGCGCTAAAGGCGCTAGGAATTGCCGCACAATGCTTAAGGCATTATGTACGCAGAACCGTGTCAGATTATGTTGGGTACCTGGACACTGCGATATAGAAGGCAATGAAAAGGTTGATGAGCTGGCCAAAAGAGGAGCAGAGCTCCCGCATAGGGACATAATCGGTAACATTAAACCACCAAGGTGTGTGGCTAGGGGAATTGTTCGGGATAGAATCATCAACATAGCTAATTTAAGATGGTCCTAAGGTGTCCTAGGCATTGTGACCTGTGTTAGACCGCAGGAAATCTGGGGAGATCATAAAACTAGAAAAGTCAGGGCTAAGAACAGCGATAGGAATACTCTCTGGCTATTATCTTCTAATGAAGCATGCCATGAGACTGGGTTTATTAAATATGGATGTTTGCAGGTACTGCAATGACCTACATGCCTCAGAGGATATAGCACATACACTCTGTGAGAGCCAAGGAATTGCCAGGACAAGGCTAAAACACTTTGCTCCTTGAACCACAACAAGGATCTCTTCAAATTCTGTAGGGAGATTAATTGTTTGGGAGAAGTGGTTTAGGTCTTTTGACATGAAGGATCCTTAGGGATCGCGATGGGCCCACTTTGGTGCCTAGTTTCTTATGATAATCTCATACTCCCACCTAACCTAACCTAACCTAACCTAGACTACGGCCCCAAATATTGTTTATTCGAGAAAACCTAGAGATTCTAACAAGGTGGCACTACCCACCTGACCGTTTTTCCAGTGTTGCAGGAGCTTACTTACTTAGGTCTTGTGTCCCTGTATGGGTCTTACTTACTTACTTACTTAACTCCTTGCACCCCTCGAGGGGCACAGGGTGTCAACAACGCTTACGTGCCATCTTGTTCGAAGTTCTTCAACGCGTTTGAGATGCCTTCAACTCATTCCCAAAGAGATTGAGTTTTCCTCGACTGTCCTGCGCCACGTTTGCCTAGGGCGTCCCCCTGTTCTACCTGCCTGGGGAAGCGGATTCCATTGCATTGCGTATTTCGCAATGGAGTTGTCGTCGCACCGTAGAGTGTGTCCGATCTACTGCCACTTTTTCCTTCGCACAGAGCAGAACAGTTGTAGCTTGGTTCTTAAGCTGAGAACATTTCTTCACCAGACTTTCGAAAGCATTCCAAACGCCGCTTTTGCCTTCCCTATTCTGCTGCAGACTTTCAATTCAGTGCCACCGCGGTCAGTCGATACCATACTTTCTTAGTATAGAAAGTTGTCTACTTTCTCGACTACCTGCCTGACAATGTTAAGTTGAGCGCGAGTGTTAGAAGTGCTCAGTGCTTTTGTTTCGGCTGTGTTTATCTGAAGCCCCACTTTGTTTGCCTTAGCTTCTAGATTTTGGGCCATCAATCAATCCATTATCCGATGTGAAAGTTGGCAAATATTTTCAGCGTAGTCGAGGTGTTTAAGAAAATTTGTCATAGTCCATCGATTTTCATTGTTACGTTCCATCAATACTGCACAGAGTACAATAGCGGTGACAGTATGCACCCCTGACGTACTCCACTTTTGGCTTCAAAATCATCCGACACCTTACCATTGTATAAGACGTGACACTTACTTCCCTCGTATGTAGCGTTGATAATAGCTTCTGGGATACCCTCTCCTGCGCAAGGCCAACCAGATAGCATCTCGATTCAAGCTGTCGAAAGCCTTCTCGAATTCGATAAACAGAGGATGTAGCGGAGATCTATACTTGACACATTGCTCTATTATGATCCGTAAGGTGTTTATGTAGTCGATGCCGGAGTCGATGCATTCCAATATGATTCGAGCTATTATCTTGGCTACGGCCGGTATATACCTCTCCAGTTTCTACAATTCATCAGGTTTCCCCTTTTTCGGAAGCTTGACGATCATCCCTTTTTCGACTCCTAGGGAAATTGCTCATTTTCCCACGTATGTGTCTTAGAGGATATTAAACGCCCACGTGGCATCTTGTTCAGTTCCTCGCGATGCATCTCAATTCTCTTCGGCTTTTCCCCAACTGACCATTCTCTGATATATTTTTCTAGGGCGACCCGCGGTTCTTCTGTCTTGTGTTAGAGGGTTTCGAGATAACTCATATGATTTTGCCTATCACAGCTTACGCTACGCTGTGCATCTAGCTTCTGTATATAGTACTGGGGGACTCAAGTTCACTTCTGCGTGGGTGGGTGGCTGTGAGCGTTAAGTATCTCTGGATATCCATGTGTTTTGGCTCCTAACAAAACTATCTGCACAGTAGACAAACATATGTTTCACAGCGTTCCAGTGCTCTGTGGCGTTTCTATTCCTGCTGACTCCGCGGTGAGTACTGCTAATACGCACGGCTGTAGTTTGCAGGTGGATACAAGCTACCACAAGGTGACGATTGCGTCAGATCGTATATGTTGGTTGTAACGATAACGATTTAATTTTAGCCTTTATAGCTGCTTTTCTCAGTTGCTAACTACATCGGAAGCTAAGACTGGATAACGGTGTGATCCTCTTTACTCTCTTGTGTATGTTTGACGGCCTGATTCACGTGAACTTTCGGACGATATTCCTCAATAGAGCAGGACATTCTTAGGTTAGGCACCAATGGCACCAATGAGGGCCCATCGCAGTCCCTAGGGAACCTTCACGGCAAAGGCCCAAATCAATTCTCCCATACACTTAATTTCCCTACAGAACTAGAAAATATCATTGTGCAGAATACAGTTTAACGACAGTGATTTGAAATCATTTGCATCCCGTCACCTTGTTTCACTCAGTGCCAAGACGTCGAGTCAATGTATGTATGTATATCGAAAAAACTCGTTCTCAAGCAGTAGGAATCTGGAGTTTTGAGTACCCACTTTACCTGAATCCAGTAGAGTTCTTATGTTCCAGAAACCAATCGTAGTCGATTAATAAAAGCCTCAAACTTATTATCAGTTTTGATCAGGGGTATGGAAAGCATTATGATTTTCGATAAAGCAGAATGCTAACCGACGTCACCTAGAGTCCAATCGAGCCACTAGGCCTCCTCCACTTGTAATTTTAGCCTACATGCAGTATACGTATACGAACTTGGTTATTGCGCTGCTGGCCCAAGCCAAATTTTAGAGGGTCAGTAATGTAACGACCAATCGCTACCCAAAGGCAATGATAGACAATGGTCCGTGGCCCTTCTCATTATCATCGAACCGTACTGCTCATAGGTACCTTTCTAAACTTGAGGAGAAGGCCTGCCTTTGGCCAACTTGCTGATATAGTTGATATTTTTGTTACAGTTCGATAGCATCCCTTAAATTACGCGTTGTAACTATTTACAAGTTACCGGGTGGCACTTGCTTTGGCAATGGTGGTGGCAATGGTGTAGTGGTAGTGGTAACGTCGTTGGCACGCTAATGGTTCATGGTTCAAATCCTGATGTCAGCAAACATTTATTTATTTCTCATCAAATATATAAAGTTAGTCCGATCCATTGTAAAAGCTTGTGTGAACACTACTGCGAAGGCATAGCACTCTACTGCCAGTGCAGTGATCATATGACTGGAAAATTGTTCGCTCTGTTGATAATGATTTGCCTATGATATCGGTTATCGGGGAAAAAATACTATGAATCAGAAGCAAAGACAAGAAATTATAAAAATCTCCCCAGTTATGTATCTGGACGCCACCCGCGGAGTTTCTCTGAAGCATAAACAACTGAACTTCAAAAACCACTGCACTAAATCTTTCTCTCTCTCTGTGTCTATCCTTTCCAACGCCCGCACTGTGTGCAAACATGTTAAGGGTAACCCCTTAAGGGCGCGCAAAAAATAAAAAAAAAGTCTTAAAACAACGGTTGTATATTTGACACCTTTTACAGTGAATTCATTAAATGCTCATCATTTTTGGAATTCATATACCTACATACATTTGTTTACAGCATAGCCATGTCATCCATAATAGGTAAAGTGATGAAAAAGGCCATCAATGCTAAATTAGTCGGTAGGTCGAGGAACACCGACTAATGAGCAACCGGGAGTATGGTTTGCACAGCCGCCGGCCGTTCAACTGGAGACCTGCGAAGTTACATAGACGTTAACCATCGAACAGCACGAGGAATCAAATGTGATAGTCCTCGACATTTTATAAGCATTCAATCTCGCATAGAGACTAGTAGGTCTACTGCTTCTAACAAAGCTATTTAAACTGTGTATTTGTCGTCAGATCAATTCAATTTGTTGTCCATGGGGTATTTTCTGATCATTTTCTATGAACGCTTGAGTGCTACAAGGTTCTATTCTTTCACCAACTTTATTTCTACTTTATATTATTAGGGTCGATAAATAATAAGACTTTTAGATTTGCTGACGACAGAACCCTAATGGCATATTGCTCCAACAAGATGTCTGTGAATGTGAACTGCAGCAGTGGAAAACAAACTAATTTGACTTCAACGCGAGAAAAACCCATCACCGTCTTCACTGCTGTATCACAGTTTTCAAATGGACTATCAAATAATCCAATTCAATGAGACAATGCATCGAATTTGCGTCACAGTTACCACTAGTTTAACATGGCATAACCACATGCCCAACATCACAAAACTAAGCATAAGGTCAAGCTACCTATTGAGAGCACAATGGCGTAGCTCCTATCTGAAGTTAAATCCGGATTGGATTATAGCTCGCATGTTTGCAGCTGGACCCCGAAACATTACCTGCATCTACCAGACAGCATCCAGTGGAGAAAGGATTCAGCATTAATAACCAGTCTTCAACCACTGGATCATCGACAAAGGGAAGCAGACTTATGCTTATAATTATACTTAAATATATTTTTAGAGATCATTTAGTAATAATACTAACAACAGATGAACTCAACTAAATGGTAGTATTTATAGCACTACTAGGTTAGGTTAGGTTAGTTTGGCTGTCCACACGAGAGTGCAGACACACTTAGACCAGTGAAGGTCTTTTGTGATATCATGGATCAGAACTAACAAAACCAACCGGAGCTTTTGACATAGCGATGGATGCTCATGACGTCCAAGGACGCCAGATCACATAGGTCGTCAAGGAAGGGGGACCCTATATGGAGCATTCTTTTATGCGACAGGGCTGGACATGTGCATAGGAGGTGAAGGATGGTTTCCTCCTCCTCCTCCTCCTCCCTACAGCTTCTGCAGAAGTCGTTGGAGAAGAGACCATTTCTTTTGGCGTGTTGGCGTATAAGACAGTATCCAGTGAGAACACCGACAACGCAGCTGATTTGTGTACACTTTAACTTGATCAGATCGGCACTACGTTTTTGATCCAGCTTAGTCCAGATCTGTCTCGAAATGTGACACGTTCAGCCGTTTACCCCTCTGAGGTTGGTCGTGCTAATAGCGTTCAGCCTTAGTAGATACCTACATGTAGCGAGGGGCATACCCAAGGCTTGGCTTTCAGGCAAAATCCTTAGAGTGGTACCCTGTCTGGCGAGGCCGTCAGCCCTGCTGTTACCTGGAATGTCTCTATAGCCCAGCACCCAGCATAGGTGAATGTTGAACTGCTCTGTCATCTCCATAAGAGATAGACGACAGTTTAAGGCAGCCTTTGAAGTGAAGGAGAACGATTCCAGGGACTTGATTGCCGCTTGGCTGTCAGTGAAAATGCTAATATCCCTGACAGATAATACATTACATTTCAGCCAGGACAGGGCTTCCTTAATCGCCATGATTTCCGCCTGGAAACGCTACAATGATCAGGAAGGCGGAAAGAGATGCTCAGATTGAGCTGTTCGGAGAAAACACCACAACCCACCCCACCCTCCGTCTTAGATCCGTCTGTAAAGATGTGAACCGAACTACCATCGACAGGGTGGGAAATGTCCCATGCATCCCGGTTAGGGATGCTCGTACGGAAGTTACGGTCAAATCTCAGTTTCGGCGGGGTGTAGTCCGTGTTTTCGTGTTTGAAGTTGAGAAGATGAAGGATCGAGGAGTGGCCTAAGCGATAGCTAGTCTACTGAGAGGAGGCTTTCAGGCGGATGGCCGCTCTGGCAGCCATCTGATTGCCGAAAATATCTGAAGGTAGCAGGTTGAACAAAATGACCAGTGCCCCGGAGGGAGTAGTTCTCAGTGCACCACTGATGCAGATGTATGCAGATCTGTGCACCTTAGCTAGTTGAATGAGGTGGACCGCCCTGTCAAGAGCAGACCACCATACGATCACGCCATATAGTAGTATAGGCCTGATAACGGACACGTATAGCCAATGAATGATTTGAGGTTTAATACCCCAGCTCCTACCTATAGCCTTTTTACAGGAATAGAGAGCTACATTAGATTTCTTGACGCGCTCTAGTAGATTGGCCTTCCAGTTTAATTTCCTATCCAAAATAAGACCCAGATATTTTGCGTATTCAGAGAAGGTGAGACTGGTGCCATTAATCATAGGTGGGTCTATGAGGGGAACTTTATATTTCCTCGTGAAGAGAACGAGTTCCGTTTTATGGGGGTTAACCCCCAGTCCACATTTGGAGGCCCATTTGGTGAGCCGAAGGAGAGCATATTGAAGGATTTCCCTGAGAGTGTCCGGGTGTTTACCGGAGGCAGCATAGCAGTGTCATCAGCATAGGCGATCACTCTACAACCTGACGTATCCAGGTCCATCAGTAGTTCATTAACTACCAGGTTCCACAGAAGAGGTGACAAGACTCCACCTTGAGGTGTACTGCAGCGAACAATTCTTCTGGCCGATTCTCCGCATGTAAGCAATTGATTGATCAACACTCCGAGCGAAGTATCCACTTTCAGATTTACAAGTGCGTCGGTAATCGCCTTTGGTTTGACATTGTTAAAAGCTCCCTCAATGTCAAGGAAAGCCACCATGGTGTATTCTTTGATGCTCAATGATTTTTCGATGGTGCGCACAAGCGAATGTAAGGCTGTCTCAACCGATTTAATACTAACAACAGATGAAGTTAACCAAATGATTCGTAAAAAGACGACATTTGTGCGTCCTCCCGTGTAGGCCACTAGGACACACAACTTCAACGAGAACACTACCAAAGCTCCTTTTGTTTCCTAAGAGACGTGTTTCCGGGATCTTACAATTTCCTGCTATTTATTAGCCGAATCAAATACTTGCAGGCATCTCGGGGCGTTGTCTCACCGTTATAGCTTCTTATTTCCTAAGAGTTTATAGAAAACAAAAAAATGGAACATGTCCAGCGTCTCTTTGAGACGTGTATAAACAGAGGCCGATCAGACTTTTCTTCACATCTTCACAGAATGCCCCGCACTGTAGAAAATATCTCATGTATGCATGAGTTTCTAGATGGATTGCTTCAAATATACGCGTCAAATCCCTAGTAACGTATTGCCGCGGCGCTCAACTACTTCACTATGATTTCATTGACGATAGTCTGAATTCTTTAACACAAAACCTTGCCAATGTTTGAAAAGTGCGTGTGTAAAGACATAGATGTATCTCCACATTATCGTGCACTGCGGATCTTAAGCAAACAGTAGTTGCGCAACCAATCATTACCCAGGCGCTCCTAGTTTTATACTCTTCAGTGGTTGTTCTATGCAAAAGGTAATTAAAGAAGCGTACATTTACTCTCGTGATGGTTGATGAGCACTTCTCCATTTCATCCGTCACTTTCTTATCTAGATCTGTAATTCCTCAACATCATGCCCTATCTTTTTTGCAATGAATATTAATCTCACCACTACTGCTTGTCTGAGAGACCAACTCACGACGCCACGATCTCTTTTTTCCCTGCTGAATAAATATATTTAAATTTAATTAATACCCCGTCAGACAAAATGAATCCAGTCCTGGTCCCGTCAAATTAATGCATTCAATTTCCATTACACACCCACTGAGCACCGAGCATTGAACATATGCATACTACCGATCCCGTGCATGCTGTACACCTCCTCCAGATGGAGGAAATCGACGATCTCCACCAAACAGAACCTCGAAGCGCTAGCGATCTTTACCTACCCACGTTTTGATTTCACGGCAAAGATAATTCAGCAATCAAAGGCGATGGAATAAAGAGGAAAAAACAGTGGAAAAGAAAAAAAAAAAAAGAAAAATTATAAAAGGAAGCGCAGACATAAACTCCCTATAATTACCGACACCCTGGAATGGGTAAATGCACCAAATCGAACCGCCCCCGGGGCTTAAGCGTTGTACGGGTCCGCTTGAAAGAAGAGCATAAGCAAACGTGGAAAGGAAGGCTCAGCCATGGCGCACATTGTGTGATTATAGTCTTCTTTTTTTCGTGTACGTCCCTACGTCTCCTTCGTAGGCTCGAAGATGCATCGAGTCGGCAGTTTTTTTTTCTTTTGTAATAAAGATGTGAGCATCGATGCAGACATTGTGGACTGATGTGGTCCCGTCGCTCTTCTTCAATATCGAAAATTTATCTGCGCTTTCAGTTTTGAAAAGGGGGAAGGGGTGTCTTCGGTGCAGCGTAAAATATTCGTGTGCTTCGAATCCATTAAAAGTGAATTCAAGCGAAACATTAAATTATGTATGTTCTCAACTTGTCGACTATGCAGAGAACTTTGAATACGTACTAAGCTTGGTTTATTGGTGCTTATATACTACTGCTAACATGGCCACTCCGTCGAAGTTTTCCATGGATTATCCACCTTGGTAATCCTCACTTAGATCGCTCTTTCCAAGATATCTCTCTCAACAAAGAGGAAAAGTTTGTTTGTTTGTAACCCTTTCACTTAAGATTACCTATACGATTGCGATAAAACTATTACATATAAGCATAACAAACATTACAATCGAAATAGCGTAAATTTTTACTAAGGTGGCGCTACAGTTCGGGGTGAACCTGGGCGTCAACTAACAAACCTCTCCATTTAGCTCGGTCTTTAGCCAATTGACTCCAATTGCGCACTTCAAGTTGGTTGAGGCCCCCTTGAACTTGTACGCGCCACCTACGGCGAGGAGGCGCTCTACTGTGTCATCGCTCCGAGTTAGATTCTAAGACTCTGCGGGCCGGAGCGCTGGTGTCCATCCACTTTACATGTCCTAGCCATCTCAAACGTCCAATACGAAGTTTCATTGACTAGGTCGATGTCGCTGTACAGCTCCTATAGTTCGTCGTTGAATCTTTTCCTCCAAAACCCGTCAACGCAAACAAGACCGAATATCTTACGAAGAAGTTTTCTCTCAAGGCGACCAAGGATTCTTCATCCGCTTTCAATAAAGTCCACGTTTCAGCAGCGTAAAGCAGGAATAGGATGATCAGAGTCTTATATAGAGTCTCCTTAGTTGTTCGAGATAGGACTATACTGTTGAATTGCTTAATTAGCCCAAAGAAACAGCGATTGGCAAGAGTTATTCTTCGCTTGATTTCTGCATTGGTATCATTGTCAGAGTTAATAGTAATTCGTCGGTGTTGATTGTCCTTCTTGTTGACAGCATGTACTTGGTTTGCCCTGGTTTATCGCTAAACCCATTTTGGCCGCTTCTGCTTCAAATCGGTGACAGCCCGCTGAGTTCTTTCAATAATATCAATATCATTGGCATATGCAAGCAGTTGTACAGACTTGTGATAGATTGTGCCTCTGGTGTTGGCCTGTGAGTTCCGCACAATCCGTTCAAGTACAATATAAAAGATCGGCGTGCGTGGGTATCACAGGAGCAATGAGGTCTTGTCCAACAGATGCTCTCAGTGTGATCTTGCATCTGATCCCTCTCGAACTACACGTCAAAGACACAGCTATATACAGCGCGGTCCGGCTCAGGGAATATGGATGCTGGACCACAAGGCCATATGGTCACAGCAAGGTCCTAGAGACGATACCAAGTGAACTGGTTGCATCCTTGACCGACTACACGATACCCAAACTCAACTTCAGAAAATCCTTCTTAACAAACTTCCCTTCCAGAGAAGAATGGAAGAACGGAAGCGTTACGTGCAACTATGGTATAGGGATATACACGGACGGTTCGAAGATGGACTGCGGAGTCGGCGCAGGCATCTTTTCTAACCAGCTGAATATATCAAGGTCTTTCCGTCTACCACACTCTGCTAGTGTTTTCCAAGCGGAGCTTCTTGCGATTCGAGAAGCTTGCAGCCTGCTAAACAATCCTCCAACAGCTAATCACATTATCGCTATTTTTTCGGATAGCCAGGCTGCCATCAAGGCCATTGATGCGGTTTGCATCTCTTCAAAACTGGTAGAGCAATGTCGGTTCGAATTGAATCAACAAAGCACT
Source organism: Brachypalpus laphriformis (assembly GCA_945910035.1). NCBI lineage: Eukaryota > Metazoa > Arthropoda > Insecta > Diptera > Syrphidae > Brachypalpus > Brachypalpus laphriformis. The sequence goes on along the minus strand of OX246753.1, from coordinate 18,122,982 downwards.
CACTCGAGAATCACTCTCATCTGGGTCCCAGGGCACAGCAACTATGAGGGTAATAAGCGTGCTGATGAGCTGGCCAGGCGAGGGTCGGCCCTTAACGGCTCTCTAGCAGAAAGAGTCGACATTCCGCTTGGTGCCGTTAAGGGCTATATTCACCTTCACTTCCTCCAGCTAGCCAATCGCGGGTGGAACAGCCTCACAAGCTGTGTCATATCTAGGAAGACGTGGCCCAGTTTAAACAAACCCAGGTCAAAAGAGTTACTAGGCAAACCAAGACCAGTTATTGCCAAAATCGTAGCTATTATCACAGGTTACTGGCCAGTTGGAGACCATGCGGCCAAGCTTGGTATCCCCCACAACACCTTTTGTAGAAGCTGCAAGGATATTAATGAGGAGGAATCTGTATGTCACTTCCTTTGCAGATGTCAGGCCCTAGCGAGGATTAGACAACAAACTCTTGGCAAACCCTTCTTCGAGGATCTGAGAGAGATAGCGGGCAAGAGGATTGGAGAACTAATCCTCTTCCTGAACTCCATGGGCAGGGTTTAAACTTTACATCCCTTTTTAAGTAACCACTACAATAGGTATACACGAGTCCGTAGTAACAAAACGGCGCACCCTAAGCGCTAATTGGGTTCTTTTGGACCGCCACTTTACCTACCTACCTACCTATAATATAAAAGAAGTCGCATGATAGCGCCTCTTTTTTGACATCAAAGGTCTCGGTGAGGTCATTACCGACCTTGATGAAGCAGCGTTCTCCATTGTCATCCTGCACAGACGGACAAGTTGGCAGTGAGGTCAAAACTAGACATGGATCTATATAGCTCTTCTCATAGGCGGCCTTGAAATCGATAAAGAGATGATGAGTGTCGATTTGAGCTTCTTGGGTTTTCTGCAGGATCTGTCAGAGTTTAAGCACTTAATCGATAGTAAACTTTCCTGGCCTGAAACCGCACTGATAGGGGCCAATCAGGCTGCTGATAAATGGTTTCAGGTGTTCACATAATATCGCAGAAAAGATCTTATATGCGATATTGAGGAGACTGATGCCTCTATAATTGGCGCAGTTGAGGGGGTCTCCTTTCTTGTGAATTGGGCAAACGATGCTGAGATTCCTTTCATCAGGCATACACGCGTCTGACCAAATCTTAGAGATGAGTTTGTGTTTGTTCTCTACCAATTCATCACCAGCTGCCTTGAAAAGTTCGGCCGGTAAGCCGTTAGGTCCGGCAGTGTTGTTGGATTTCGGCTTGAATATTGCTATCCTCATTTCGCTTTCCAGGTAAACTGGAAAATCCACCCTCTTCGGAGGTCGGCTCTACGGATTCTGGGGAGAGCCACTTATTGCATCTTATAAATCCCTTCTCAAAAAGTGCAAGGGTATCTCGATCTCCACCAACAAGATCGAACGTCTCCGGAAAAAGAAGTCCGCCGGAAGCGCAAACGCGTGAAAAACGGGACTCAGCGAAATCTAAAAGCATTGAGGAGGAAAACGACGTACTCCGTACCAAGCTTAGCGAAATGGAGCTACTCTATCGTGAGCTCAAGAAAGAGGTAGATTTACTCAGGCAAGAAAATAATGCCCTAAAAAACACGTACCTACAAAAAGAAAATACAGTTAGCCCACATCGCTCACCTAGTCGCGAATACCAGACGGATGAAGAAGAGCTAACACGCGAAACGAATTGGGTCGAAAAGAAACGACCTAGCAAAAAACGGAAAGCTGGTTCCTCACCGGAAGTCGAGCCACAAAAAGATGAAAAGCGCAAGGAGGTGCAAAAAAAGCAACAACAACCAAAATTACGTCCTCCGCCACCGATAAACGTCGTTGGAATAACGGACTATAATAAGTTGCATTGCCTCCTTAAAGGAACACTGGCATCGAAGTTTAAGGTGACATCTCTGCGAAACAATACGTGGAAAATCAATGTCGATGATGTCGACGGTTACCGATCAGTATCTAAAAAATTGAATGCTGAAAAGATTCAGTGGTATACTTATGAAAATAAGTTAGAAAGACCACTGCGTGTTGTAGCAAGGGGACTCCACCCCTCGTGCACTAAAGAAGATGTAATGCACGACCTTCAAGGCAAAGGCTTTAAAATTCTTGATGCCGTCAATATTATCAAGAAGGAGAAGCAACAGTCGGAGGGAGATCATGAAAAATTGGTAAAGCGCGGACTTCCACTATTCATGCTTAGTTTTGATAAAGACGAAAATAAAGATATTATATTTGGTATCAATACTATTCTTAACATCGTGGTCAAAATCGAACCTATGCGTAAGAGCTCCAGATCGATCCCGCAGTGTAAGCGCTGTCAAGGCTTCAATCATACGCAGACTTACTGCCAGAAAGAGCCGCGATGCGTTAAATGCGCAGGCAAACATCTCTCGGAAGAGTGTCATCTAAATAAGCAAACACCAGCCACCTGTACAAACTGCAAAGGAAAACATCCTGCGAACTATCGAGGTTGCGAAGTGGCGAAAGAGCTCCAAAAACGGCGCGATACGCTAAAAAATTCGATGCGTTCGAATATGAAACCAATCAAGAACAGACCCAAAATAGCTACGAAAAAAGCAGCGAAAGACAGAAATTCCGTCAATATTGACTTAAGATCGGTTAATGATAAAAAATCCGAAAGTAATAGAGATAAGGTGACAGAAGCAAAATCTCCGAATATTGGCGTGCAGTCTTATGCTCAAGCGGCGAAGACAGTTAAGAGTGCGTACACGACCGACAACTCACGGGAGATCAAAGCAAGAAACCGTCCAAACTTTAATGTAAAGACTCCTACTCAAGTTGCGACATTGAAAAATGGTGATAGAGGTAGTTCAGAAGATCATGTATCCAATGTTTTTTCCCTAATTCTCGCGAAACTTGAAGAGCAATGCAAAACAAATAAACTAATTTTCGAGAGACTAGTTGCACTAGAAAACAACATTCATAACACGCGCACTTCAACCCGAATATGAAAGAAACGCTTAAAATTCTTACTTGGAACGCCAACGGGCTCATACAAAGACTCGACGAGTTAGAAATATTTATACGAGAAAAAGATATTGATATATGCTTAGTCTGTGAAACTCATCTGACAAAGCAATCGAATATTAAGATAAGGGGATATAGCGTGTATCACGCCTTTCACCCATCGGAAAGAGCCAGAGGCGGATCATCTTTGTTTATAAAAGAATCTATCGAACACTCTGCAGAAATAAAGATTGAATTAGAAGCAATGCAAGTAAGCACGGTACGCGTTAGAAATAGACATTTTGCCTTCAACATTTCGTCTATATATTGTCCACTGCGATGTAAACTTGAAGAAAGTGATTTCACAAACATCTTCAACTTCCTTAAACCAAATTTTATTATTGGTGGCGACTTCAACGCGAAACACCCCTTCTGGGGCTCAAGGTACGCCTCTCAGAAAGGGAGAAAGCTTTATAATGCGGGTATGCAATACAGTTGTGATTTTTACTCGACGGGTAAACCAACATATTGGCCGACTGATAGAAATAAGATACCAGATCTGATTGATTTCTTTGTTGTTAAAGGAATATCTGGCAACTGTATAAAAGTTGAAGAAAGCTTTGATCTCTCCTCTGATCATTCTCCAATCATTATGACGATAAGCGAAGCTCTGATTAAAAAAGTACGACCGGCCAGATTAACCGGCGCGAAAACTAATTGGGATAGCTTTAAAAAAGATATTGAAGCAAATATTGAGCTGAGCGTATCACTTAAAACGCCCTATGAACTTGAAGTTGAAGTAGATCGCTTCGTCGAAATCTTACAGGATGCCGCGTGGAAGAATACTCCCAAACCAAAGAGAACCCCGGCCAGTTACATTCAAACTTATCCGCAGGAAATAAAAGAGATGATTAAGGAGAAGAGAAAAGCGCGTAAAAGATGGCAACAAACTCGGGCTCCGCAACATAAAGCCCATCTTAACCGCTTGTGCAACTCACTAAAAAGATCTATTAAAGACCTTAAGAATAATCAAATACAAACTTACCTAGAAAGCTTAACGGCAGAAAAAGATTCTAACTATTCGCTTTGGAAGGCTATAAAAGGTATTAAAAAACCTCAAATTCAAGCCGCGCCAATTAGAAAAAATCAAGACGAATGGGCCAGGCATGATAAAGAAAAAGCGCAAGTTTTTGCCGCCCACCTGGAAGAAACTTTCAAACCGTTTGATGGACAAGCTCTCATTGAAAATACAAATACGTCGTATATAGACAACAGCGTAATAAGAAATGCAACACTTACCGAACTTAAGGAAGAAATAAAGAAACTTAAACCTAAGAAAGCTCCTGGATACGATCTAATTACGGGAGAGGTTCTTAAAGCACTACCAAGAAAAGCTCTAATTAAGCTTCTGTTTATTATAAACGCCGCGATTAGACTAGAATATGTTCCCAGTCAATGGAAAGTCGCCGAAGTTATAATGGTCCTTAAGCCTGGAAAACCGCCGAATGAAAAAACGTCTTATAGGCCGATTTCGCTTCTTCCAATTATATCCAAAGTGTTCGAGAGAATATTGGTTAGGCGAATACAGCCGGTAATAGAAGAAGGGCATCTCATCCCGGATCATCAATTCGGATTCAGAAGTAAGCATTCTACAGTTGAACAAGTACATCGTATAACACATGTAATCGAAAAATCACTTGAAGAAAAAAAGATTTGTTCAAGCGTATTCCTTGACGTTTCTCAAGCCTTTGACAATGTCTGGCACGAAGGCTTAAAGTTTAAATTACGACAAGTTCTGCCAGAGCACCTATATAATATTTTGAAGAACTACCTTACGAATAGGCTATTCCGCGTCAAATGTGGAAACGAATATTCTGATTTTAAGGAAACAATGGCTGGGGTGCCGCAAGGAAGCGTTCTCGGTCCAGTCTTATATCTATTATACACTCGTGATATACCGCAAGTAGAAGGCACTGAGCTAGCTACATTTGCCGACGACACTGCTATCTTGACAGTAGGTAAAACGGTCGAAGATACTACAGAAAAACTGCAAGAAGCTTTGGATAGAGTAAATGAATGGACAAAGATTTGGCGAATCGCACTCAACGAGACCAAATCTGTTCATGTAAATTTTACTTATAGGAAAATAAATAACTTGCCGATCTATTCGAACTCGGTTCAAATCCCGTTTGCAAACGAGGCTAAGTATCTTGGAATGACACTTGATACAAAGCTGAAATGGAAAACGCACGTAAAGAAAAAACGTAAAGAATTAGATAATAAATATAGAGAAATGTATTGGTTACTTGGAAAATATTCCAAGCTTAATATATATAACAAACTGCTTTTATATAAGCAGGTGCTAAAGCCCGTATGGACATATGGTATACAACTCTGGGGTTGTACCAAAATAAGTAACATCCAAATTTTACAAACCTTTGAGAACAAAGTGCTAAGGGGTATTGTTAATGCGCCATGGTATATCAGAAATAGCGATATCCACAGAGATCTTGGCATTAAAACAATCGAAGACGAAATCAAAAACTACGCGAGAAAGCATAAAAGTCGACTAGAAAGTCACGCTAATATAACAGTCCTCCAAGTTTTGGATGAAAGAAATTTACTTCGCCGTCTACAAAGAACCAAACCTTTAGACTTAGCGCGTTAAGTAACCGCGTCTAAACTGCGGAGCTAGCAGGAACTTCTAATGGGAAGCTACCTGCAAAACGTCATTATTTCGCGAAACGAAAACTACTTGATAAGTCGAATACTTAGTTGTAGTAAAAATAAAAACAAGTCTGTTTTGAAGGGAGGTTTTTTAGTGGGTAAGAATCCCACACTACTATGAGCACGCGCTGTCGATCCTCATAGTGTCTTGTTGAAGATTTTCACCTACCCTCGGAAAAAAAAAAAAAAAAAAAAAAAAAAAAATTTCGCTTTAGTTAGGTGGACAGAAAATTTGGCTATCGTCGTCTATTAAATGGTTCATTCTGTCTGACAGAGGGATGTTGGTCTTCGTCGCCATTATACAGCACCGACTGTAGTTCTACTACGAGGCTTCCATTTTCATCTCTTCAGGTTTTTGTATGGGTTTTGCTTCTCTGACACGTTCTTTTTACATTTTGGTAAAACTTCCGTACATTGTTCATGGAGTACAAGTACGAAATAACATAGGCTGTGTATTATCACGTTTTACCAAAGGGGCCTGAACACGGACTAGAACGAAATAATTCGTAGACAAAATGCTTTCGAATGGCTTTTATTGTTTCCTGTAGCCTCTTAAATAAAAGTAGTATTTAAAAGAATTTATATTCATATTTTCATATTTATTATGAATATCCTATCTGTTTGTCTATGTCTATCTATTACATGTAGCTCGTAACAAGGGTTTTTTTTTAACTCCCGGAGGAAACTGGATGATACAGGCAGTAGCTCCTGCCTGCATCCTGTTGATCAAACTATCTCATCCATCGATTTATTCTGGTTTTGTACATATGTATGTACATTCTATTTTAAATTTCACGTTTAGCTGGTAGATACCAGACAGATGTGATCTAGTGAAGTCTTAAAATTCCAGTCGTGCTAAAGCTAGACCAAACGCAATAGGATTGATGATGAGTCGACAAACAACAAAATAAAAATGAACAAGGAAATGAATCCAATTCCTCCCTCAGTGGAAATGAACTTATATTCTATCATATTTCTAATTCTCTGTGGGCGCAAGTGATTAGTAGGACCACTGCGTGTGAGGTTCCAAGTTCGAATCCTAGAAAACACCAACAAGTTTTTCACGGTCCCACCTCTCGCGAACGTCTGACAAAAATCCGAGAGTATTGTTGTCACGAGAAAGCTTCTCAAAACGAATTGCTCTTCGGATGCAGCACTAAAACTGTAGGTCCCTTCCATTCGTTTTAAAAATATAACGCGCACAACATGAGTGGTTGCGAGAAACTAGGCCCAGTCACTTTAAGAGCTGTTGCGCCAAGTATTCCACCCTACAGTGACTATTGCAGAGACGAAGAAGAAATAGAAGCTATTCGCCTTGCATACATACATACATGGTTGGCGCAAACCGCCGATGAAGGGTCTAGGGCCTAACTTCTCGCAATCAGTCGCGGTGTTTGCGTTATATTTTTAGCACGAATCAGAGGGACTTACAGTTTTATTACGTATCTTAAGGGCAATTTTTATTTTGTTTTTTTTTTTTGTAAGCTTTCTCATGACATTATAGCTTTATATTTATTGGCTTCAACTCTGTCAAATTATGTTTGCCCCATGTGAACTCGTATAATGAACTAGCGGGTACCCGGCGTGCGTTGCCGAACGCATTTTGAAGAATTGCTTCAAAAAAAAAAAAAATGTTAAGGCAAAAATAATAGTAGAATCAGAGAAGTTTTCACAGACGCAAAGTTAATAACAGTTTACTCAGTAAAAGTTAAGTTAACGTTCGAGTACTGATTCTGATCACTCATATGTACATACATACTCGTACATACTTTGAAAATCAAGAAGGTTAAGTTGAAGTGGCTGCCAGCT